>CM073545.1:12500000-15000000 GCA_037074615.1 Leucaena leucocephala
TCAAAAGTCAGCTCAGTTTTGTTTCCGACTTACAATGACTTTTTCTAATTATTTTTTTTTATAAAAAGATAAATTTAATTGTTATATCAGATAAAAGGATACATATTAAAAATTTATGCTTTTAAATAGAGATAAATATAAAATATTATTCATTTTTAAATCATTTTACTGATTTTTCTACTCCTTCCTTACCACTTCAGTAAGTAGGCTGAAGAGGTATCTTCTTTTCTTTTCTTTTTTTTTCATGTTACCAATCAAATAAAAAAGAGATCCTCCTTGGTGGAGGCATATATGTGATGGAATCATGGAAAGCTGGTTACAAACTGGTTTCGTCATCACAGGTTTTCCAGTAGCAATCAGATATGGGAAAACTATCTAACATGAGTTAGTCTAAGTGATAAATTGCTTGATATCATTTAAACAAAATTTTGAATTCGAGCTTTAGTATATATAGAAAATTCTTGTTAGGAGATTCACCTACCATAACTAGGTGCGTGACGAAAGTCGAATTCAGATATAATTAGAGTAAAACTCTAATGAATCAGGTGAAAAAAAAATAAAAAAACTAAGAACTTCTAGAAACTTCGTACTCTCACCTTATCGTGTTCATCAATTATTCATTTGCAAAGATCTCAATGATAATTTGCTCTCTCTCTCTTCAAAACTATTGTGAATAATATTTTCGATTAAATATATTTAGATAGATATAAATTGCCCGATATTAGTATCGGTTAGGAGGAAAAGACTCTATTTTTAGATTATAGGTGAGCTCAACTCCTTTCCAAAAAATTTTATACAAAAAAATCTTTAATATAAGAACTAATTAATTTTTTAATAGATTAAAAAAATTAAATAAGTAAATTAATTATAATTAATATAAATATTAGTTAGCTAATTTAGTTAGATTGAAAATATATAATATAAATTTATTTCAACTAGTTAAATTTAATAATAATTAACTGATTTATTTAGTTTCTTTAATCTCATAGCAATTAATTAATTTTTATAATTAAAATAAAATAAATTATTAAACAATTGATTTTATTTTTTAAAATATTTTTATATTAAAAAACAGTTTTTTAGAAATTTAAAATTTGTAGTTTTTTTTAAACTATTATCTTCTAAAATATTTTTATTATTTTTTGAGCTTTTTTTAAAAGTTATTCTTAATCCAAACACACTTAAATGGAGCTTTGTGATTCTACCACAATTCTTGTGAGCATCTCTTCAGGTTCTTGAGAATATATGCCACTGAATGATACGATCTTACAGCATGGCAGCTCAATAATTCTAATCGATCTCAATTGACAGACACATCAACACGTCTACGTAATATTTTACCCACGTTCTCTCCAATTATAAATATTCATTCATTCTTAACATAAAATATATTTAATTAAATTAAAAAAAATTAATTAATATAATAAATTTTAATTAAGATATTTTAATAATCTCATTTAACTTTATTATTCTCTTATTTAATTATTATTAAGAAAATATTAATAAAAATAATTTAAATAAATAAATATAAAAAATAAATATTATATTAAATTCAAGATTAATTTTTTAATTAAATTATATATTAAAATTTAAATGAATATAAAATTAATTATCTTTATCTATTAAATTTATAAATTTTTCTCCTATAATCTTCAACATATTAACCAGTAGTTTCTCAAAAACCTAATTACTCGGATTCATGGCTTGATGGTGGGAGCATTTTAACTCCTCAAGTCATGACACAAGTTTGAAACTTAAAGTTGTCAATTTAGACTTTATATTATAATACAGAGAAAATTATCTTTATAGTTTTTTTCCTTTTTGTTTCATCCCTATTGTTTGCTCCGTTAATTGTGGCAATCCTTCCGATGAAACACACATGTGCAGTAAACTCAAGTGAACAGGGTGACGTGGCGATTTGATTAGTCATAATCATCGACCTAAAAAAAAAAAAGAATGGGGATCGATTTCTTCACCGTCTTCTCCGGCTCTTCTCCTGTATCCCTACACCACTCTCTCTCTCTCTCTCTCTCTCTCAAGGATTTTCCGGCGGCGATTTCTTCAGCAACAAAGCTCATATCCCTCCTCCTCCTCCTCCTCCTCTTCTCTCTCTCTAAACCCCCAAAAACTCACATACTGCACATCCCATCTCTCCTCTTCATTCGTTAATCCCTCCACAAGCCTCCACCTTTCTGTTAAGACAGACATTACTCTTACCCAATAAAATAAATCAAATAAAACAAGATTGTAATCATTCTCTTTCTTTATTGTCCGTTCGAAATTTTGCTTCAATCACAACTTTGCTTTTGAAGGATGAGACCCAGGACTAGGGGAAGGCAAAAATATGTCATGGTCAACATGGTCACTGTTGCTAATATTGACTGGGCATTTCTTCCCCTCAACTTACCATGAGCGGTGGCGGGCGGTGGAAAAGGAAAAAAGGTCAAGGAGGCAAAATGTTGCTTGAGAAATTGCCGCCGGAAAATCCTCTAGAGATAGGGAGAGAGTGGGGTGGGGATACTGGATAGACGGTGAAGAAATCGATCCCCATCCTTTTTTTTATTATTAAAAGTACACCAAACACCCAAAATAAATTTATAAGAATAATTAGAATCAAAATATTTAAAAGCTATAATAAAATTAAATTGGTGCAATCAAACAGATCCCCTAATGCCGTTTTAACCATCCACAGATAAGCATATAATTTTTTATAAAAATGACCCATCATAAATTCCACATATGCATCCAAAACAAAATGACATATCATTTTTATAAAAACCCATATGCTTATCTGTTGAAGGAGAAAAAGGCGTTAGTGGATCTGTTATCTTAGGATACAGATTGTATTAATTTAAATATATTAAAGTAGTAATCATATTTTTAAATATTTTAAAATATTAATTATATTTATAAAATTATTTTAAAGTACCAGGTATATTTTTATCCTCCTTTTTTTTTTATGTCGATGTTTTTGCCTAATTAGATAGCTACATCACCTTGTTCGCTTGAGTTAACGGCACATGCGGGTTTCATGACCGACTGTTACAATTAACGGAGCAATCCCCATATCAATTTTTCCTATAAAAAATAAAAATTAAATATTTTCTTTTACAAAATGAAAAATAAGAGTTTTTCAGGCCTCCCTCTAAACCCTTAACATTTCAGAGTGGCCTTGAAAATTAGTGTTTTTTTGTTACAAAATTTTAAAAAAATAATTGAACTCATTCACATTATAAAAATAGAATAAAGTCTCTATTCTGAAGGTAGTCTTGAAAATTAGTTTTTTTTTGTATAAATTTTTTTAAAAAGGGATTGAGTTCTCCCACGATCTAATGGTAGGACGAAATCTCCTTCCCTCTTAAGTGATACCAACATCGAGCAGGGCGAGCAGTCTATTACCCTCAGACGTAAATCTATGCACTTAAGAGCTATCATGCCTCCTTAAGTGTCATGATTTGAACTACAACAAAGTAATATTCCTTAAAGATCGAACACGTTCTAAATAGTCGTATATTTCACCTCTTCATCAGTTAAACTTTTGGATGATAGGTGATCTTAAAGATTAGTTTTTTGTTTGTTGCCCACCCGGTTCACCGAAGTTTTGCCCTGACTACATCTGGATCCAACCCGTGTTGCGCACCTGGCTATGGTGGGTGAGCCTCCCAACTGGGATTTTCTGCGTACGCCAAGGCTCAAACTCAAGACTTCGCTTAAACGATACCGAGCCGCTTACTACTCAGACTAACCCCCGTTAATTCTTAAAGATTAGTTGATTCAAGGGAAACAAACCTTTAAGACCTCGTGCTTATGGGATTGGCCCATTAAGGTTGGGCCCACCTATTTCTCATCTCTATATAAAGTAAACTATATATCATAAATATAATACGGCAGGAAGTACCCTCGTCTGTAGGTTCAATTAGAGAAAGAATAAAATATATGACTATTTGTAACGTGTTTGATCCCTAAAAAGTATTATTTTATTATGATTTTAGTCACTACGCTTAGGGAGATATCTTAACTCCTGGGTGCTTAAATTTACACCTGAGGGTAATAGATAACTCGCCCTGCTTAACATTGGTATCGCCTAAAGAGAAGAAAGATTTTATCCTATCTTTAAATTATAGGTGAGGCAAACCCCTTTTTAAAAATTTTGTAACCAAAAACAAAAATAATACTGGAGGAAGTAGTATTGTTTAATTTTATTTATATGATATTACTCAATTTTAAGATTTTTCTAATACTACATATCAAATAACCTAAATTAATCTATTTTTCCCTATTTGTCAATCCTAAACCCTCTATATTACATGTTAAATGTGACCTTAACATTCCAAAAGTAGCCTTAAAAATTAATTGATTCAAGAGAAACAGGCCTTTAAGCCTCATGCTTATAGGATTGGCCTATTAGGGTCGAGCCAACCCATTTCTCATCTCAATATAAACCCAACTAATTTTTTTTTTTAAATACGATAAATATTTTCTAATTAATAATTTAAAAATTAATTGTCCGTATCGATTAATAAAATAAGTTTTATCTTTTACTAAAACTAAACAACGTAGAATCACAGTTAATAATTAACTCCAACTGATGTTACTTTTTTTATGCGCAAATATCAAAATCGGATTAGATCTCAAGAGTTCTTTCCATATCTAAATAGGCAAGTGTTTTTAGAACGTAGATATTGAAAATAAAGGTGCTACTAAATTGTTCATTCTTCCTATCTTTAATATAAAATTTAGATAACTAATATTTAATTGGCAAGTGTTTTTAGAACGTAGATATTGAAAATAAAGGCACTACTAAATTGTTCATTCCTCCTATCTTTGATATAAAACTTAGATAACTAATATTTAATTTATACAAATTAAAAAAATTAATTAAATTAATTATTTATAATAAATATATATTAATTTTTTTATAATACTTTTCATAATCATATATATTATAACTACTTTTTAATGTAAACCTTAAAAAAAATTATGAGACAAAATATATTATAATATTATATTTAAGGTTAAAATAAAATCTTTGTCTAGTTCTTTAGAACTGAAAATAGTATTTGATTATAATTATTAAAAAATATATTTAATCTAAAGTTATTTGAGAAAAATTAATTAAATCAATTTGGAAATTTCTATATAATAACATGTAAAATAATACATACATACATATTTAATCACTTTAGAAGAGAGGATGCTATACCGAATATATTAAAAATAATTATCTCATGTTCGACTCATATTAGAATCAATTCTAGAGTTGCATGAATCTTCTTACTACAAACAAAGCACAGTCTACCTTTATATATTACTAAATAGATAGAATAATAGAAATTAATTATTTTTTTAAAAATAATATTTTTGCTAAATTTATTGATCAAGCAATAAATAAAATGTTTAATATTTTTAATTTAAAATTTATTCTTCAAGACATTGTTTTCAAGATTTGTTTGTTCTTACCAGAAACTTCTCAGGATTTAATTTCATTTCAGGAAAGAGTCCGAGTAGTTCTTAGTGAGTGTTTGGATGTTAGGTTGGAAAATTGATTTTGGCTAAAATTTTGATTTGGAAAATTTATACGCAAATAGTCATTTTGATTGAAAATTGATTTTGGACAAAATTTTAGTTTTAAATTTAAGTTTTAAATAAGCTACTAAAAATAACTTTTAGTTTGAAATATAGGTTATGGACTATCCAATTATTATTTTATTTTTATTTTTTTTACTCCCTCTCTCCTCTCTTTTCTCTATCATCTCTCCTCTCTCTTCTCCACTCTTCTCTACACTCTTTTCTCTTTTTTTTTTCTCCACTATCTTTTCTCTCTTACTTTTAATCAAATTATTTTTTTTATAATAATTTATTAAAATTTATTCTCCTAAAAATCTATTTTCTAACAGCTAATCTAAAAGCTAACCCACCCTTTGTTTCTTTTACTTCCCCACACTGTAATTCGTGTTGTCTCATATAACAAGCCGCGTTCTCTTCTTCATATATATAAGATATCTGAATGCATTCCCCATTCTCCTCTTTACGAACGCTGCTCCCAAACCCTAACCTAGCTGTGCGATTCTCTTCCATGGACGCCCTTGAGTCGAACCTTAATCCTCCTCCCTTCCTTCCGTCCGAAACTGTGGCTTCGTACAATCATAACCCTACTCCCCCGCCGACTGACAACTTTACATCAGATTTCCAGAAGCCATATGAGCAAACTGCGAATTTCGATTATCAAAATTCTTCGAAAACCCTAGCTTCGGATGGCCAAAACGTTAACGGTCAGCCCCAATCTGCTACTAGGAATGGCCACGAGAACGGACTCGATAACAGTCATGGCGGTGCCGATAGCAATAGCAATTCGAGGCCTTTGAGTGTGAGGCCGTTGATTTCTGAAAACGCTGGGACCAACAATACCCAGAGTGGCACCGACAAGGATCACTCTGGTGGGGAAGAGGAAACTACAAGCAAACGTCGCCGCCGTAGTCGATGGGACCCGCAACCTGATTCCAATGACCAGAGTGGCGGTGAAGGCGGTGTCGGAGCGAAGAAGAGGAAATCACGTTGGGCTGATGATGAGCCGAAGCCTGTGATTCAGCTTCCGGATTTCATGGGCGGTATTGAGTTTGATCCTGAAATTCAAGCTTTGAATAGTAGGCTTCTTGAGATTAGTCGAATGCTGCAATCAGGTCTGCCCCTTGATGATCGCCCTGAAGGTGCTAGATCTCCTTCACCTGAACCTATATATGATAACATGGGAATTAGAATTAACACTAGAGAATATCGTGCCCGTGAAAGATTGCAAAAGGAGAGGCAAGAAATCATTTCTCAGATTATCAAGAAAAACCCCGCGTTCAAGCCACCCGCAGATTATAGGCCACCGAAGCTTCAGAAGAAGCTGTATATACCAATGAAAGAATATCCCGGTTACAACTTTATAGGGCTTATTATTGGTCCTCGAGGCAACACACAGAAGCGGATGGAAAGAGAAACTGGTGCTAAAATTGTGATTCGGGGTAAAGGGTCAGTGAAAGAGGGTAGACTGCAACAGAAGAGGGATTTGAAACCTGACCCTTCAGAGAATGAAGATTTGCATGTCCTTGTGGAGGCAGATACACAAGAATCACTTGATGCTGCCGCAGGTATGGTGGAGAAGCTCTTGCAGCCTGTGGATGAGGTGTTGAATGAGCACAAGAGGCAGCAGCTTAGGGAACTTGCAGCCTTGAATGGTACAATTAGGGATGAAGAATATTGCCGGCTGTGTGGTGAACCTGGACATCGCCAATATGCATGTCCTACGCGTACTTCTACATTTAAGAGTGAAGTGGTCTGTAAGCACTGTGGGGATGGTGGTCATCCAAGCATAGATTGTCCAGTGAAGGGAGCAACTGGCAAGAAGATGGATGACGAGTATCAGAACTTCTTGGCAGAGCTGGGAGGGACAGTTCCAGAGTCAGCAATAAAGCAGAACCCCACGTTGGCAATTGGGTCAGGCAATTCTGGAAGCAATCCTCCTTGGGCTAACAATTCTGGATCGACTGGTGGTACATCAACACCTGGCTTAGGGTCTAATCCGGTTAAAAAGGAAATTGATGATACAAATTTGTATATTGGGTATTTACCGCCCACCCTCGATGATGATGGTCTGATCCAATTGTTTCAACAATTTGGTGAGATTGTTATGGCAAAGGTTATAAAAGACCGGATGACTGGTTTGAGTAAAGGATATGGCTTTGTCAAGTATGCTGATGTCCAAATGGCGAATAATGCAACTATGGCCATGAATGGCTATCGCCTTGAGGGCAGAACCATTGCAGTGAGAGTTGCTGGTAAGCCTCCTCAGCCTACTGTGCCTCCTGGCCCGCCAGCATCAGCCATGCCCACATATCCTATTTCAAGCCAGCCAGTCGGTGCCTATCCATCCCAACAATACGCTGCTGGTGGTCCTCTTGGTGCCGCACCCCCTCCCCCTGGAAGTTATGCCGGTGCCCCAGTTCCATGGGGACCTCCTGTTCCTCCACCGTATGCACCTTATGCTCCTCCCCCTCCTGGATCAACTATGTACCCTCCCCCTCCTCCATATGGTGTTCAGTATCCTCCAGTCCAGACAGCCCCTCCAGGTGCCCCATCCCAGCCTGCAACTTCTAGTGAATCACAGCAGAGTTTCCCTCCAGGAGTGCAGTCTGACAGTAGTACCTCAACTCAATCTACATCGGCCAACATTTATGGGAGTTCAATGCCACAAACTGCTCAACCTACATATGCATCTTATGGTTACCCACCTTACTATGGTGTAGTTCCCCCTCCACCACCCCCACCTGCCCCTGCACCGATCCCGATTTCAGACCATATGCACTGGGCTACCAATCCTTCAGTGCCACCTCCTGCAGAGAAGACAACATACGGTGCAGATCAATCTCAGAGCATAGGAAATGTACCTTGGGCTACAAATCCTCCGATGCCACCCCCTGCTTCAACTGCAGAGAAGACAACGTATGGTGCAGATTCAGAGTATGAGAAGTTCATGGCAGAGATGAAATGATCTGTTGGTGTGAAGTCATGCCTCTAAGTTTTGAAAGGTTTGTTTACTTTCTATATTACTTTTATATGATTAATTCGTTGGCGGCCTTGTGTTATGCGGATAGAATTTAACATCTGTGAACCTTTTTGGCTTTTTCACATTTAACCTAGTAGTTAGTTTCATGAAGAAGTTACTCATCACCATTTAAGTTCATTGTCAAAATGTTTTTCCCCACAAAAACCTTGAGTTGTCTCTGATTTTCTCGTTATTAGAAACTTCAACTCTACAGGTATTTAATCTAACATTGTGATGTTGTTTGCATTGCTTCATTTGTAGTTTATCTGTTATTATTGAATAAGGCGTTTTGAGGAAGTAATATTTTTTGTAATTGCTACTTATTTCTTTGAGTTCTCATTCTAACGCGTGATAAGAGATTACTGGCTTCTAACGTCTCTCATATTCACTTCTAATCCTTTAGAAAGATAATTTGTGTATAAAAAAATTTGCTTAATGTTCTCTTTCTATTCACCTGATATCCCACATGTTTTTCCGTATACCTGAAGGGTCCTTACAGAAAAAAGGTGAAAAATATTATGCCTATGTAAGTATGTGATTCTGCTATGCGTTATGTTTCCTGGATTAATGTTTTTCTCAGCTCACGTGTTAATGTTATTGAGTGTGGTGCCATTCCTATTTTAATGCTGAACAAAAATCATGTGGAGCAGAAACTAGTTAAAGTTGTATGGTTCAGGTATATAATTCTTATTCTCTTGAATATATGTTCAAGAAGAATTGAAATATTTAATGTTCTGACGTTTGTTCTGTAATGAAGTAGTGGATATGCTCATGGTTCTAATGTGGTGTTTTGCAGATTATGTCGCAGTCATATCTTGTATAAGAGTTTTTTCTTTTTCCTCGTTTCTCTATATGGAAGATGTCTATTTGATTGTGTTGTTATTATACGTTAATATGTTCTTATATTACTGCTCTATAACATATTAATCATGCTGTTGCAGTTCTTAACTCTTCATTGTTATTATCTAACATTGTGACAGGCTTGATGTTTCTTGGAGCTCTTGTGAACCTGATTTCTTAACCTCTTGCCATGACTTTCTTGGAAGTTTGGGACTCACCTCTTTAACCTTGCTGTGCTCTTATGACATTTGCAGAGATGTCACCTAAAAGTTCAGGGGTTTTCATACAGGAGAGGCAATATCAAAGGGGCCTTTTGTTATCATGACTATCATTGATCTTTGCTTATCTTGTTGGACTTACACATTCTTATTTTTCCTCATGTTGCTTATTGATTCATACAGGAATGTCTGGATGCTAAAGTTTTCGTCTGATAGTAACCTTTTTGGTCGCGGGTTCCTTCTGTTAAACGTAGATATATTTCTTGTTTAAATCATATCAGTTTAAAGTGTATTCTAACTTATTTGTGACGGTTTTAGTTATTTTAATTGCCTGGTGCTGAGTATGCCTATTAGATGCTGTTAGTACTATGATCCCATAGTTGACCCTACCTTTTCATTTGAACATTTGGGATCTGTGCCTTTCTAAAGTTAATCCATTTATAAAATACGTTGTTACTAACAGTTCTAGCATGTTTAGTCTAAAGAAAATTCCATTCAATCATGTTAAGTGTCAGGCAGTGGCACACATGCATATTTTGCCTCAATTAAATTCAGCTGACATGATGTTATGATCACCAAATTCTTGGATGATACAGGCAAATATCAGGTGATGACATTTGTTTCTGAGGTGACTCCTTGTTATGGCATGGGTTGAAGGGTGAGGCCAATATTATTTAATGATAGCTTTCTTTGACCTGTCTTCACACACTAGGTTATCCTGTCATGCTGGGAAAGATTGAATGTGAATGATTAAAGAATTCTGAGTTTTGGAGTCTTTTCTAATGTCCTGAAGGATGTCTGCTCATTTGGATTCAAACTTTTGGGTTTCTTTGTGGTTCGTGATATCATAGTTTTTCTCGCTGGTGAATACAATATGTCAATTATAATGTACCATTCATGCTGGAGCCGTGCTAAACACGCTAGTGTGTTTGCCAGAGAAAAAGTGCTAGCTCTATAGAATTTATTTATTTTTTCAAACTGCCGCCGAGCCTTCGAGGAATGTCACCATGTTTAGTCTATGATACTTGCCATGAAGCAATAAATGGGCATATTGTGTCCTTACTTTTACTATGCTACGGACTTAATTCCTGAGATGGATAATTTTGACTGGAAGTAGTTGCTCTCTCCAGATTTCACTTTGGAGGTTTTAGACTATAGCATGTTGATAACTGTCACAAAATTGTCTTTCATCTTAAGGTTTTGCTGTAGGTGCTGGGGAACAGTTACTTGTAAACATAGAAGTCTCTGTTTTGTAGCTTCGTCTTGTGATTTGCTAACATAGTAATTATCTCAATGATTATTCAATGACATGCGGGTATCGTTTAGCTATTCCTTTTCAGTGGCTGTGCTAATTTTCAATCGAATGCTATGTACTTTCATGTTTGTGGTCATGTCTATTTAATGCCTGTTTGGTTTCTTTTAAAATTATAGTTTTAAAAGTGTTTTTGGTTTAGGCGAAAAATTAAATAAATATTTATCAAATGTCCATGATACCTATTTTAAACTATAGTTTCATATGAGTTTGTGGGAATAGTTTTTAAGTGACAAAAGTACTTTTAAGTTGATCAATAGCTATTTATTAAAAGTCATTTCAGTAATAATTATTTAAATATTTATTTTTTTAAAATTATTTTTTTTTTAAAAGTTTTTCTCTAGAATTATTTTTAAATTACTTTTCTTTCGTAAGTTTTTTTCTAGAAACTAAATTAAATGGACCTTTTAAACTAGGAGGCTGACTGATGATCTGATGGGCTAGATCATAGCCAGTTTTTATTTGTTTGATGAATGGGATATTTATGGTCTTGAGCATTCTTATGTGCATCATTTGTTCATTTAGTGTTTTTTTTTCCAATTTTGATAAAGCTGTATTTGCAATTTAAAATAAAAAAATAATTTTGACAATAATCTTTGTAATTAGTTTTACTAAGAGAAATCATCATATTCATTCTCTGCATGCATTTGGTTTACTCTGTTAATAAAAGCATGGTTTTAATTTAATCTTAATCCATTAGATTAGTTGCCATCCGATGTCAAAATTTAGGGGTAGATGGTATATTGTAATATATTCGATTAGGGAGGGGTTGAATGATTGAGCTGTGTTCTTGCGTTCTATTTCTTTCCTGCCAAAATTGATTTAAAGGAGTGGTTAATTCTGGCCTGATTTAGGGGCTGATTTCTGAGTTATAGATTTTTGGTACTGTCTGCTATATTGCCTGCCTAGTGTGAATATGGCGCAAATGTTGAACAAGATTAGGGGTATCAAAGTGGTAGGTTATAATGTCTTAGATGGACAACTGAGTTCAAATTGTTTAAACATCCCAAGTAATTTGAAGACATTGAACACAATCTTGCATTTCCGGAGAGAAAACCAATGATTAATGAAAACTGGGGAATAAAATAAGGGGAAAATTAGTTTTTACCTATTTGGACCAGGGAGGAAAAGAGGGAGAGAAAATGTAGGATGTTCTCATTTCCTGCCAATCTTCTTTCCACATATGGGGAGATTTGGGGAAGAAAAATGGTCTTCCGTGTCTATACCTTGTGGGAGCTCTCTCGCCTCTTCTTCATTAGATTGTTTTTCCCCAACACTATAATAGAGCATAAAAATTTAGAAGATAACTCCTTTTTTTCCCCCGTCTTCTTTCTCTCCTCCCTTTTCTAACTCTTAAGATTTAAGGTATTGAAGATTGGATTAGTAATTGAAACAATGATGAATCAAGGGTCAAAGGTCAAATTATGAATGAATCAGGGCTAATCTGTTCATGATTAAAGTAATATAATTTAATTAAATAGAATATTTATATATAAAATTAATATAATTCAACAAAATATAGTTAACGAATTGCTATTTATCAATTTTTTTTTTTGTGACCAAATGACCCACACTACTTCACTACATCAGCGGCAAGTACATCTACGGCAAAGTTAGGAGGAGAAGAACAAAAGTGAACTCCTTGTGCGATACTGAGAGAAAACTTGGCCAACGAGTCGGCTACTGCATTCGCATCTCGACCACACCAAATCACGCTTACCTCCCAATCCTTTTCAGTCCACCCTTGAATTTCTTCAAGAAGGCGAGATTGCGGATGTTCCTCTGGCCAGCCAGAAGCTAAGACGTCGACCAGCTCTCTACAGTCAGTTTCAATAACAACCTTCGGCCACTGCATATCCCATGCACGTTTTATGCCCCAAATCACTGCCCAAACCTCCGCTTGAAAGCTGCTACCATGTCCAATGTGGAATAAAAAACCATCCAGCCATCGTCCGTCATGGTCTCGTGCGACTCCACCACTTGCAGCTGCCTCTCTCCTGGTGGTAGCTGCACCATCGACGTTATACTTGACACACCCCACAACTGGCGGCTGCCAGCTCCCAACTTTGCATGTCTGAGGAAGAAGACTATTACAACTGACCTGAGCACAAGCCATAACAGCTTTAACCTGATTAATGAGGGAAAGAGATCCCTTCATTTTACGGTGGAAAACACCCTCGTTCCTGTTCAACCAAATATGACGTGCCAACACCGCAAACCAGAGACACCAAGACACCTCCAAGACCGCGCATCTAAGGCCAACATTCCAATTAATCCATTCAACGAAGCCCGTATGCCCGAAAAACCTGCCCCTTAATTGTATAGGTAAAAGTACCTCCCAACATTGACGAGCCACTTGACAATCCCGAAGAACATGTAGAGCATGCTCCCTAGTAGCCCCACACAAAGCACAACTTGTATCCGAACTCATCTTCCGCATAACCCTTGCACAATTCGTCAACAAACGACCCTTACCACAAAGCCACAAAAATGTTTTATATCTCTGGGGTACTTGTAATTTCCAAATCCTACGCCACATACTATTACCCATATGATCATCAGAATTCTGTAACAAGCCATACGCAGACTTAACTGAAAAAACTCTATCATTAGTTGCATTCCATCTTGGCCTATCAACCTGCTCCCAAATACCCGACAATGGGATACTCTCAATAGCGCACAACACATTGGAGGGTAAGAATGTCTGAAGTTCATTCCAATCCCAAACTCCTGATGCAGTAATATACTCAGCCACTTTTTTATTACGCATGCTTGTGTCAATGTGCCTTATCGCATATCGGCTGAGCTCCCTATGTTGTGGTACCCAAACATCTTCCCAGAATCGGATATTAATGCCATTCCCAAGACACCATCCAATACCCTTTTGGGTATACTCCCAAGCCATAGAAATACCCGTCCAACTCCGGGAAGAGCATTTACGCTGTGCAACTGCAGGAATGATGTCATTGCCACACTTATATTTCTCTCGCAAAAACTTCACCCACAGAGCATCTCGTTTTGTCACGAGACCTCATCCTAGCTTCATCATATACGCTGTATTCTGCTTGCGAGCTTGTCGCAAACCCAGACCCCCTTTATTTTTGGCCTTACAGACTTCCTCCCAAGCAACATGATGAATTTTCCTAGACACTGTCGTACTTCCCCAAAGAAAGCCACGACACCTCTTGTCAATCTCATTACAGACATGAATTGGCAACATAGTAGACTGCATGGAATAACCTGGTATCGCAGAAACCACAGAGGAAACTAGAGTATGACGAGCTGCCAACGATAACGTGCTTGCTTTCCAATTCGTAAGCCGTTTATCCATCTTGTTCAGAACATAATCATACGTTCGCTTTGAGACCCGACGATGGATTAAGGGAACTCCGAGATACTTTCCCAAATCTGCTGTGGGACTAAACTCCAAAAAGTTGCTAATCTCACTGCGAAGGGTATGGTTCACATTTCGAGAGAAAAATATCCTGGACTTACTATTATTAACTCTCTCCCCCGAAGCCGCACAGAAATTGTCCAAACACGCTTTGACAAGCCCTGCTTGATCCAAGGTAGCTTCCGCAAATAGAATAAGATCATCAGCAAAGAACAGGTGGGAGATAGCCGTACCGTGTCTCTTCAGACGAAACGGACACCAGTTATTTGCTTCAACCTCGTTGCGAATAAGATGGCCCAATTTTTCCATAACTATGACAAACAGATAAGGAGAAATCGGGTCCCCTTGTCTTATACCTCTAGTTGGATTGAAGGTTGCTCCTTTAGTTCCATTCCATAAAACTTGCATTTCCACTGATGTTAGACACACCTTAACAATATCAATGAATTTCTCCGGTAGACCCAACTCTGTCAGACAATGTAGGACAAACTCCCACCTGATCTTGTCATATGCCTTCTCCAAATCAATCTTTAAAGCCATGAAACCCTTCTTACGTTTAGAATTACACATAGAATGGATGACTTCTTGCACCAGAATGACATTATCAGAACTCTGTCTCCCCGGGACAAAGCTACATTGATTTGGCGCAATAATCAAGGGCATCACTTCTTTCATTCTGTTTGCTAACACCTTGGTCCACCACTTTATAAATAACATTACACAAGCTAATAGGGCGGAGATCCCGAAAAGTTTGTGGGACCTCGACTTTGGGAATAAGAGCAATATGTGTACCATTAAACTGCTGGATTAAATCTGGTTTCGCAAATATGGCCTGGACTAGCGACGTCATTGACCCCCCCACTGTGCCCCATTGGCTCTGATAGAAGAGAGGATTCAGACCATCAGGACCTGGAGCTTTCAATGAACCCATACTGAACAAGGCGTGTTTAATCTCCTGGTATGTTGCTACCAAGTTCAAGCCTTCAATCTTATCTTCAGGAATTAAAGGATAAGACCCACCAAATTGAATCTCAGGTAAACATGGTGTCTCGGGAGTATATAATTGCTGGAAAAATTCTGTGCCTTCCCTCCGAAGCACTTCCTGATCGTAACTCCAGGCACCATTTGAAATTTGGAGGGCCTCAATTCGCTTCCTACGGTTCCGACACTTGGTAGCTCTATGAAAGTACCTGGTATTTTTATCCCCATAATGATACCAATTGTTTCGTGACCGTTGCACCCACATCAACTCCTCTTGTAAAAGGCATTTTTCAAGTTCAATCCAAGCCTCCTGTCTCTTCTTATTCCAAACTGGACTTTCATAACTAAGTGTATCCAGTTGATTTAACTGCCTAAATAGCTTCTTTTTTCTTCCCTCAATATTCCCAAACACTTTCCTATTCCAAACCTGAACCTCCTTCTTAAAGCTCTCTACATTTTCATTCCACGAGCAAGATTCCCTCCAGCTTCGTTTAACTAGTGCCTCAAAACCTTCATGCATCGTCCAAGGTGCAAAAAATCTGAACATGCCTGAATTTTTGGGTCTGGGCGACACATCCCGAAGCTGTAGCAGGATAGGGCAGTGATCAGACTTTAGCTTTGGGAGATGGAAAACCAAAGAGGAAGGGAATGTCTCGACCCATTCAGACTGAGCAACAAAACGGTCTAAGCGACTCTGAGATTTCCCACGTTGCCATGTAAACTGAGGTCCCTGAAAAGGCAGCTCCGCTAACAAACTGTCGCTAATCCACTGCCTAAACCCACGATCAGGTCCAGCTTTATCACGAGAAATAGATTGTCTATCTTCCCTACATAAAACTGCATTAAAATCACCCCCCACACACCACCTACTGACACCATCCGCCTCAATGCTGCGAAGTTCTGTCCACAGTTCACGACGTTTAACTGGGTTAGGATGGCCATATACTATCGAAAAGTCCCAGGCCGTATCCTTACCAATATTAAACGTTCCATGCATAACTTGGGGATGCATCCGGGTTACTGTAAAATCAACCTCCTCACCCCACAAACACCAAATACCCCCGCTATACCCAACCGCTTCTACATGCGTAAACTGAAGCCTACGTGCAATGTCCCAATCTTTCCTGCTACCCTGGCGTGTTTCTAACAAAGCCAAGAAATTAAACTGATAATAGTTCTTCATTTCATGCAACAGCCGCCCAAATATCTTCGCCCCAACTCCCCTAGAATTCCAAACACATATTTTACTATCCATAAGAAATTCAAAAGCATATGTGACAAGTCCTAACATAGACCAAAACATGTATTAGCACTTAGAGTCCCTAACGGGTCCACTACTATCCACACTCGACGCAATTGGAACACCACCTGACAGAGGTTTCTCATGCGTGACTATTACATCACCGCTCCTAGCGCCAGGATCGGGAGGGTCATCCGTCAGATCCATAGTGCTTGCTTCAGAGGACCCATGATCTGGACCCCTTCCACGACCATCATGAACCGAGATTACTTCTGCATATACACCTGATTTTACCTGTCCACCACCTGCTGCATTGACCATCTTTCCATCATGACCTCCCACTCCACGTGGAGATGTAATAACTGATAAGTGAGGCATCTCCCTCTGTGGTACAGTCTGGCGAGTTCCCATTAAACTACCTCCCTCAACTACTCTACTATCCACACTCTTCAACTGGACGCAAGGCACAGCATCATGCTTCATTTTCGGCCCAGTCTCAATCCCTTTGAAATGCCCACTTGGTAACTGCTCGGTTGGGGAACTGACCAACGTAACTTTCGGCTCATTTATCGCTCCAACATTATCGCCCTCCTCAACGGTCAGTGCAGCGAATCGAGATCCTTGCTCTTTCGTAACCGTGTTCTCCCGTGATCTTCGCCTAACCTCCCCTCCTTTCCCGTTCAAACCTTCCAAGGTTCATATCGAGCCTCCGAGCATGGAATATCTGCACCAGCGGACGTCGCAGTCCTGGCCACCAGTGGATACCCCTTTGTATGGCAATTTTGCTCCCCCTGGTCGCGTGGCCGTTCATTCTCCTCACCAACATTCCTGTTACTAGGGCAACGGTCAGCATCATGCCCATAACGGCCACAGCAGAAACATATAAGATGAATACCCTCATACTGTACTCTTTTCGCCTTCCCATTAATCAAAACCAGTGGCCTCAAAGGTGAGTGCAAATCTAACTCCACACAGATACGTGCAAACCGACCTTTCTTTCGAGCAATAGTATTCATATCCATTTTGAGCACCTTCCCCACCTGGGAACCAAGAACATGAAGAATCCCACTGTCATAGTAATCCAGAGGTAACTTGTCAATGCGAATCCAAGCTGCAATCTTTGTTATAGTTTCTACCTCCGGATCAAATTCGGGTTTCCAGGGTTGAACTGCAAGGTAATGATCATAGACGAGCCATGGACCCCCTGTCAGTGCCAAATCATAATCCTTATCACTCATAAAAGTGACAACAAAAAAACCAGCTCCTACGTCAATCTGCTCAACCTCCCCATCTCGTGCCCATAATTGCCGGAGTTTGAACTCTAGATACTCCGGGCTAACCATACGACCCAAGAGCTTGACGATGAGGGCCCTCCGCCAGCGTTTCGCCAACCTCTCCTTTTCCTGCTCTGGGATAATAACATTCGGGCCCTTCTCCGTCATCACCACCTGAATGCGCTCCTTCCATCCATCATTACTCCACCAGTCAACCTCCTCCTCTTCCTGGCCATCCTTCTCCTTAGTAACGGCATGCTTGAAAGATTTCCATCGCAAGCCTGAGTCCAACCCCTCAACTGTATTCCTACCATCATCGCCATCCCCACCCTGTTGCGCCGTCTCTATGATGTCTTCCTCTGTCGAAGGATCCTGCATCCAATTCTCCACCCTCGGTTGAAGCAGCCGAACACTTGTAAACTCACCTTCTCCCGCCCTAACTTTTCTCCTACTCCGAAGTAACGCATCGCGCTCTTCCGATGACGGCATCGGATTACCTCGCTCCCGCGATCTCTCTCGCTCCCTCATTTCAGAGAAAAAATAAAATTCAATCTTGTCGCCCCTCTCAAAAAAGCCTTTCAATTGGATTAGTCGAGAGATTTGTATAGTCTAACCGAGGCAATTGGATATATACCATGGTTTGATCAAATATTTTTGTGTGTGTTCAATGTAACCATCACCAGTTCATAATCTAATAAATCTACTTTGAAATTAGATACTTGGTAATAAAATTTAGTAAATAGTATAAAAAAATTTAATAAATGATATTTTGTAAATTATTTCCCCTCAAATTAGTACTCATTTCATTCATTTTTATAAGATACAATTAATAGATTCATGCTGTTTAAAAAGGTGGTTAAAATTAGATGCAATAAACGTGTAAAAAAATTATTTTCTAAAAACACCCTTATTTATGAAAAAGGTAAATGAGAATATATATAATTAATTAAGGGTAAAAATAAAAAATAATACATTAAATATTGAGATATCTCTAAAGTATATTTTATAAAAAAGACCTGTATTAAAAATTATATCTTATAAATTGAATAAGTATGTTCTCATAGGGGACCCTATTGTCACCGGCTTACAAAAGCCGCCCCCTTTCATATATATATGGCTCCTTTCCTTGCCCTGCTTAAACCTTCACCTATGTAAAAAGCTTTATTAGGAGATATAAAATTATTTCAATAATTTTTGTCTCGATAAAATTAATTTCTAACTATCAGTTAAAAAATATATTCTATCATAAAAAAATATTAACTATAATTTAAATTTGAATATATAATTAGATTTTTTTTCATTGAATTTAACTGAACTTTAACTATTAAGTTCTGAAGTTTAAGAATTTCTTTACTAGATGGGCTCAAGTTATATTGAGCTGTAAGAACTTCAATTTTTATCAACAATATTTATATATTTTTCTAGCATTATTTTTAAACATATAATAAAATGTATAATTAATTTTTCTTCCAATTTATTGATGAGTTTTTATCTAACCCGGTAGAGTTCTAAATAATGTGTAAGATTATGTTAAATTTTTAATTAAAATATTTTAATAATATTTTTCCTCCACTAAAATTTATTAAATTCTTTTACATAAAATTTCTGAGAATTAAAATGTGGTTTTACGAAAGAAAAATCAATGCCTCAATTTTTATAATTTTACTTAATTTTTAATCAAACCTCTATAATTGTTTTCTTTTTTGTTCATATCCTTTAAGTTTTCTTAGTAGTTTCTATACTCATAATCTATTAATTAGGGCTTTTGTAGATATTAACTAAGTGACATACAAGTTGTCAATAAATATTAAATACAATAGATTTTTCTATCATTTATTTATTATCAACTTAAAAATAAAAAAATATTATACTCATGACTGACTCCTTACATCTATACATAATTTGTACTCTTCTGATAATAAATATAAAATTTATTTTATAATATAATTTATACTATAAATTAAGTCTTATATTTAAAATTAGAGGAGTAATATATAATCTGCTTGATTTTAATTTTATTTAGGGTATGAAGCAACATTAATTCACATACATATTAAGTGAGAGTTACGCCATCATCAGCTACCAATGCCATTAATTTTAGAAGCACGGCAACCTATACTTAAACCATCTAACTAAAAATGTTTAAATTTTTTATAATTTAAAAGGTGAAACAGTGGCAATAAAAGTCTCCTTATAATGTTGGTGTTGTGCTTGGTTTTCATTCTCTAGGGCGCGGGTTCGAACCTTGCCCTAGTATCTCTTCTCGCCTTGGAGACCAGCCATCTTCTACTCGCAGGAAGGTATATTTTTCTATTCAAATTCCTAGAATTCCCTCTCATTTCATCAAAAAAAGATTCGATTTCGACTCAGTGACTCCGATTTCCTCCGCAGATTAAGTTCGCTCCGAGATCTCCACCTCCCAGGAAAGCTAAACCAAAGACACCGAAATCGTAATTCCACGGAACCCACTGTGCGTTCCACCGTTTTCCCTCTGAAATCTGTGAGAAATTTTTCTGATTATTGTTAATTGTTGGGTGTTGATGCAGTGAAGCTGGAGAAGAAGAAGATGATGGAGAAAGTGCCCAGGCTTGAGCTCTGTTACGTCACATGAGCGTAAGTCTTCAATTGTTCTTTGATTCTGTTTTAGTTCTTTCTTTCAATTGTGGGTTTGAAGATCTGGAATTTGATTGAATCATATTATTTTCTTACAGTTCTGTGCTTATTTTGTTAATCTCCTGTTAATTGAAGTCGACAAGACTGTTGTTAAATTTGTGTTTTGGTCTGTAAGAAGTCTAGAAAACAATTAATTAATTAATCACTCTGTGCATATATGTCTAGGGGCCTGTTTGAAAACTTTCCAAACCTTAGTTTTCAAATTATATACATATTCTTTTGTAAGTCTCGACTTAAAGTTCTTTTGCAACAAAACTTCTAAACGTGCTCCCTTCTTTCGAACCAATTGGCTCCCCTCTTTCATCAAACTCAATATGAATCTTCTTCTTCTTGCCTTCCTGGATTTCGGTCAACTTAGTAAGTCGTGTGACCCCTTTTCTACCTTTCTTAGACTTTGTCTTCTTGGTGTTAATGCTGGACGTATTCTCCACATTCCTTTTAAAATAACAAGATCAATAATTACCTAATTCCAATATCAACACATCATTATTTTTTGAGGTTGAAGAAAAACATGTAGCATGACAACTTAAAAATCGATGTTTCCCAGGCATTAAATCACCCACTTAACCCCGTTGTTTCCTAATCACACACATATTCTAGCAAATCTCAATGATATTTCTCATCAATACTAATAACAGAGCAATGTGACAATTATGAACTCTCATCAAATTTAAAGCAACGTCACAAATTCTAACTTCATTCAAGCACACAGAATATAAGCTTTGAGATAAAAACTGAGAATGGGTCTTTTACTAACTTCATTCAAGCACACAAAATATAGGCTTCAAGATAAAAAATGAGAATGGGTCTTTTACAAGCGTTTACAAGCAATAATATAAGCTTTTACAAGACTTTTAAGATAAAAACGAGAATGGGTCTTCTGAAATTACCTTAAGCACACAAAATCCCAACGTGTCTTTAATAGCTTCAACACACAAGCAACAATGATGAAACCTTTTAATGGCTCTTCAACAATGAATACAAAAATAAAAATTAGTAAATAATGAAATATAAAAACTCTTATAAATTATATTATTCATAAGCCATAAATGATGCGACCCATTAAGGGTACTCACGGGACGGGTCGGGACCGGGACAACCCCGTCCCGTGTCCCGTCCCAATACAGTAAACGGGACGCAAAATACGTCCCGTGTCCCGTCCTGTCCCCACCGGAATCGAGACGGGACGGGAATTCCTGATCCCAATTTTTTTTTAAAACTATCGTGATAAAATCATCTTGATAAATCATTCCATATAAAATGCCACAATAATTTTATCTAAATACTAACATTCCTCCCTAATATAAAATGATAATTTACCTATATAAGGGGAAAAATAACAGTAAGAAACAATAAAAATATATGTATAAGAATATTTGTAAGTAAAAATATCTGTATGAGTAGTGACTGACGAGACCTGTGATTGTGAGTGAGCAAAGCATGAGAGAAGAGAGACAGAGTGCTTGAGACAAGTGGCCAGAGTGAAAAATATGGGAGAATGTAATATATTTTTTTTATTAAAAAAAATTGGGGTCCAGACGGGACAGGAGTCCTGAGAGTCAGGCTGAGACCCGACCCTTCCCTCTGTCCCGTCCCGGTCCTTCTCAGGATGGGACGGACCCGTCCCGAAATCACCAGGACTAGGTCGGGACATTCAGGACGAGACAATTTGGATACCCTTACGACCCATTACTTAGACATCACACAATAATACAAGACTTAGGATCAAAATGTTTTTGCAAAATAATAAAAAATGGGTTTCATGATAAATTCAAATAGAAAAATTAAATAAATTTAGAGAATATTTTTTTTAGAAAAGAAACATCAATGTATAAATTGAATATAATGGTAAAAAAGGAAATTTTGGCAAGACCCCTGTAGTGCACATGAAACTCAAAAATGGTATGAAAAAAGGTGAATTAGATGAGGATGATAGGAACACATTCAACTCTTAGTTCTCTATCTACCTTATCAATTTTCTGTAGTGTATCAATGTTATAATTTTGATGTTGCCAGGGAAGCCTTTTCTTTGTCTCACTTAGCATTAGTTTATTTTTTTGTGGCCCTCCAGTTCACCGGAGCTTTACCCAGACTACATCTGGATTCGATTCGCGTCGCGCAGCTGGCTATAATGGGTGAGTCTCCCAACGGGAATTTTATGCATACGCCAAGACTCGAATTTAAAACTTTATTTAAACGATATCGAGTCGTTTACCATCAGACTAACCTCTTTGGTCACTTAGCATCAGCTTTCAATCCATCTTGATGCCCATTTTTTTAAACCTTTGCTAGCCTTCTCTCTCCAAAGTACTGAATTTCATGGCCCAAAAAAACAAGTGCTCAAAAACGTTACACGGTAAACTCAATGTTTGTTTTCTTGATAGGGTGATTCCTACCAGAACATCAACTTGTGAAAGAAATCGATAGCATCATTATTGAAAATTTATAAATTCGTCAGATAATTTTGTTATAAAAGTGCAATAGTTAATATTCAAATTTATAAAAATGCAAGTTTAACAAGACCTTTTATTTTGGCAACAGATTTGAAACAAACCTTTTACTGTACAGACCGAGCAGAGGAAAAGGCAACAAGGCAGAGAGCAATTATAAAATCCAAGCAGAGACCCATTACAAAGCATACATTTCTCTACCTTTTGGAAAAGATCTCGTTTAAAGCCCATTAATTTTGTGGTCAGCATTTCGATCGTTAACATAACAGGAAGTAAAGCACGAAAATGAAACTCAAAGCAAGAAGAGCGCGAACCTGAAGGCTGAGGGCACGGAGTCGAGCACTAATGAGCACGAGTGACAACCACCAGAACTCGTTCGGGCACGAAGGAGGGTGAAGAAGCACCAACCACAAGATATCGGTCAGCGGAGTGCGATGATGGTGAGAAGCGGCGGTGACGAGAAGATAATGAGAGAGTTTTTGCGAGAATTTGTGAGACCCCGGAATGGGTAAAGAAGTCCGAAGAACGCACGCTTAAAGAACAACGACGATGTTTTTGCATTCTTGGGGAGTTGAGCAAGAATGGCCGAAGTCTGGTGGGTTCAGGGTTCAGCAAGATGAAAAGGGCAATATCGGATGTATTTAATTTAAAAATTATTTAACTAATTTAAATATAATATAAAATTAAATAAATTATTTAATTATAATAAATATGATCTAATTTTTTTAAAAAAAATTAGATAAATTTGTTATCTCTATCACGTTAAATTTTCCAATCTTACCTTACCATATATTATATTTTTTAATATTTTTATTTAATTTAAACTCACATAAAAAAATAGTACATATTATAAAGTGTAATTGAAGAATTTAATAAAATAGATATAAAAAATTTGATGTAAATATGATCCTTTTTTTTAAAATGCCATCTATAATATTAAATTATATATTAATTTATAAATTAGATAAATTTATTTTAATAAAAGTCATAAATATAAAAAATAAAATAAGTCTTATGTTTAAAATTAAGAGTTAATTTATATTAATGGTAAACAAATATAATTTTAGATAGTTGTGATTTTTATAAGTTACACTAGTTATAAGTGATGTTAGTTAATCGTAATTCTTGTTTAAATATTTTTTTTAATGAATAATTTTAAATATTTTAATTATATTTGGATTTTGATAATTAAACGAGTTTTAAAATTTTTTTAACATTTTTAAAATTATAATTAATGATAGTTATTACTAAGTATAATTTAATAAATTATATAAATATTTAAATATAATTTTCTTTTAATAATATTTATTATTAAATTATTATTATTATTATAAAAAAGGAGCAAGAGGGTATATAAGAAAAAAGTTTTATTACTGAAATCAATTGGGATTATTCTAAATACATAAATCAATTTCTTATAATCTATATTAAAATATAGGAAGGGACTAAAATTACGTTTGATTAATATTTAAAAAAATTACCAAATATATTAAATAAGTTTCACAATCATTTTTTTAGACTCAAATAAGTTTATTTGAGCTCTCACTACTAAACCAAGCACACTCAAAGACTAACTTTTAATTCGTTTATTTAATCACTTAATTAGGGAAGAGAAACACAACTTTTTTCTACTATGTCATTTGGTCCAAGCACGGATAGACGTGTAAATATTATAAAGAAATTTAAACAAGTATGGCGTCTGATCAATATGCCCCAACGCCATTAACGTTGAGCAGACCAAATTATTTAAACTTAAATAAAAATATCTCAATAAATATATAAAAAATATTAAAAAGGTAAAATATTTAATAACAATTAGGAGAAATGACTATATATATATTTTTAGATTACCGATAACATAAGTAGCTTTTTTTTCAATAAAAATTAGATAATATAATGTATAGGGCCTAAAAAAGAAACTTAATTGTTAAAAAATTACGATAATAAGTATGTAGTATAAATTTTGTTTTTTTCTTCTTTCACTAAAACGTATTGTCATATGTTCTTCAGATGACTTTAGTTTTTAGAGTATTTAATTTCTTTATTTATGACATCATAATTATTTTCTTTAATAATTATAGCATTTTTAATAAAGACAAAAAATGGAAAAATACACGTAAAGACCATTAAAATATAATAATCTCAAGATAGTTCTTCAAAAATGACTTGATTCTTGTAAAATTCTTGCAGATAATTGTACTTATATGAAATAACAATAACAATTTTTTAGTGACAACTATGATCTTGAAACTAAGTTTTTAGGTTTTCTCATTTGAATAAGAATTATTTTAACGATAAACTTTATTAAATGCCCTAAAACATTGCCGTCCATTCTTTTACCATTGATGTATAGTCAACATATTAGTTATACATATACACATAAAACAATATCTACAGTGACATAATTACTAATTAAATTTGTAAGTATGACCATAATTCAAAAAGTGTTTGTGATTATTGCTAAATATAAAGACACATAATAGATCGATATGAACAACATGAGATGTTATGTAATAAAATCAGTTGTTGCTTATGCTTTTTTCTCGGTTCCTTCAATTTTTCATATTTTTTTATATTAAAAAAATATTTAGAACAATTTTTCAGTCCCTTTTTTATTTATTATTCTTTTAAGATTTCCTATTGATTTTCCGTTCCTTATCCCCTCTTATTTCCTTTTCTTCTTTAACAATCTTATCTTATCTCCTTTTAAAATGGTTTATGGCCTAATGACTTTAAAATGTTTTAGCTGATAATGGATGATATAGGGAGTTAGAGAGAAATAAGGAATAAATGTTTATTTAAATTATTTTAAACGTTTTCTCTTTTATTTAGGTTATTTTTCTAATTTGTTGAGTGGTGGGTAGTTAGCTAAATATAGGGAAGATGAAGTCACCAAAGTTCAAATCAGTTTCTAAAGGTTGTTTAATTGTTTCCAATATTTTAGGGATATTCTCCTATTTTTCGTATTCATATAGTTGTATTTCAGCATTATAATTAATATGTTAGAACCCTTAAGGCTAACATAACATATAAAAGAAATAAAATATCAGTTCAATATTTTGGAGATTCTCCACTTGGCTCTTGACCATTAGACAGTTGAGAATGAGACTTATATTAATCTCCTGGTAGATTATTTTATTTCCAACCTTTTATTTTTATTTTGAATGAGACTTGTATCAATCCCCCTAGCAGATTATTTTATTTCCAACCTTTTATTTTTTCAATATTTTGAATGAGACTAGTATCAATCCCCTAGTAGATTATTTTATTTCCAAACCTTTTATTTTCCAATATTTTGGCTTCTATAAGAGAAATAGAGATCTTGGGTTATTTTTATTAAATACGTTCACGCAAGTTGAGATAAAACTCCTCTTAAACTTACCTTGTAAACTATAAAATCATAATTGAAAAGTTAAATTAGGATTTCAAATCTCCTATCTAAACAAGTACTTAATGAGTTTCTAACAACCTCTCTATCCATTGAGAATGGCAACCTCCAAATCATAGTTCACTTGACCTAAGACTTCAAAGTCTATAACAAGCATAACTCATAACAAAGAATAACCATAAATGATGCATCCAAATCTGCAACTTCAACATATTCACAAAATCAAACCAATGACAATATACTGTCATGTCGTCGAGTTCGTGTCAAGATCTCCTCGCTCGACTAACCACCACGACTAAGAGGACTATGATGGAAAGCATGAAGGAAGTTCCCAGCTTTTCAGTGAAGGGATCAAGGAAGCCTGCTCTTCTATCTCTACTGTGATTTGCAGGTTGGAACAAGTCAGCCACAACCTTTGTAATCATCTCAATTAACTCCATGAACTTTGCTCTTGAACTGTCAAATATCCACATCACAACATTTGTTGATGTAGATTGGGACTCAGTTCCAGTGGAATTCCCATCTGAACTTTGAGAAACTGGTTCCTCACCTGTCAATTTAATGTTTAGATTAGTCATATTACAATGAGTATACATGTAGATTTTGATCATTGACAGTATAATGTTTATAAGGTCATATTTTGCAATGCTTATAACAGTAAAACTACACTTTAATTAGGCTCATGTATTTTTTCCTTTTTATCAGGTACTTATAGTTTCAACTGATTTAATAAAGTCCCTAAAGTTTTTTTATCAAGTACTTATACTTTTACCTTATTTTTAATTAGATACTTATAATTTCAGGTCACTAATAAAAACTACAAGTACCTAATTAAAATCAAGTAAAACTATGAAGAATTGGTAAAAGGAAAAAAGCTATAGGAACCTAATTAAAAATTAAGTAAATTATAGAGTCCTGAAAATTAAATTTCCCTAATATATATCTCTTATTGATATTGTTCAGAAATTAGAACATTATGGTTATATTTTCTTTTCAAATTATATTTTTCATTCTATTTTATATTCTATTACTTTCTATTCCATGCACACCAGACAGAATCACACGCAGTAGCAACAAGCATTGTCAATACAAACTCATCTTCATGGATGAATGAAATCCTAAACCCTTCCAAGTGTCTCCATCATGCAATAAAGAAGAGTGCAAATTATAACCTCTTTATCATAAGTAAAGCATGAGATGATTTTCATGCTCATCAATTAGAAATTTTATTAAAAAATATAATGACAAAACATATGAACTATTTGAAAAACAACCTGAAGAAGCTGAATCCCGCAGTTCACGGACAACTTCATTGTTCAAAATAGCCTCCCAAACTGCTCTGTCAGATGAAATTGATTTCACCATTTTCTGCAATAAGATAGCCGTTGTGAAAAAGAGATACATGAACAAACTTAAGTCATCAGGTTCCATAGTTGAAATCAAAGGGATTATTTTTCAAAATAAACACATTAAAAATAATCAAACTATATATTTTAGTCTATTATACAGAGCAGGCTACATACAGAATTTGAAATAATTCTAAAAGCATGTCTTCAACAGATCGAAACAGAAAATAGTCCAAACAGTCTCCATATCCGCTTTGAGATACTAATTTTACTTGATGTAATACTCAAATGAATGGGACTTCCAAAGCTTTCCAATCTTATTTTTCATTTTGAACAAGAAAATGATTGCGCTAAGAAGCTTCACTAAGAACAGAATGAATGCAACGCACCTGAACAGTTGGCTCAGTCTCCAGCAAATGAAATGCATAATAAACTTTCTCAGTTCCACTCAATAATCGCATTCTTGTATCATATGAAGACATAGATGGCTCCTTCCAATCCATAACAGATACATTTAAATCAGGAATATTAACATTATCTGCTGCATCATTTATCAATCCACGATTATCATTATTGAGCTGGAAATGTGAGGTAGAACAGAACACCCTGTATAGAAATATAAAAAAGTCAAATTTTTAGAATAATGAGTATACAATGAAATTCTTGCAAGATATCGGGAAAGCTCAAAGGAAAGAAGATTCCTTTTTCATTCTACGAAAAGCAAGATATACAAGGGAAATTGTCTCATCCCAAAATAACTTTTTCTTCATTCTATTTCCCTATTCATTAAATTCCATTTCCAATTCCAAATGCGAAGCAAATCTATAATGCAAAACTGCTCAAAACAACAGGTTCCCATTAAAAGAGGTGATTTATTATAAAAAACCAAAGGAATGAAATGAAGAAAGCAATTTTAATGATAAAAATAGCCAAGTAATAAAAAAATAAACAATACTTAAGAAATGATTATAGAAACATAATAAACATGAGTAAAGAAGACAGAAGAGGGAAATTCCTTAATGATACTAAACAGGGCTTATACGTCAATGAAAGCCAAAGTATACAAAATCGAAGGGAATGGAATGAAGAATGAAATGATAAAAAATAGCCTTTAAGTCTCTACTTTAAAGTAATAAACAGGGCATAAGTTTATATGTCAATGAAACTCTCAAAATTGGACATCACACACAGCTTTCTAAAAATGATAGTGAAGCAGTTGAATAGTCTCAAAACAGCCATTTTCCAGAAAGGCCTGAACATTATACACTGCCTTCACAGCATGGCCATTCTAAGACCAATCATCATATAGCATTTATAGAAGGAGTCAACCTAGAAAATTCCATTTCTAAATTATGGATTTATTGTGTAGAAGAGAATATTTATTCATCGTCAAACTATAAACAGAAGTGGCACAAAAAATTTCAGCACTACGAGGGACTAAATATTTCCCTCTTCAAGAGAGATTAAGTAAAAAAATTGATACTCTGATCATTAGCAAATAACAAATAAAAATTACACAATGATTCCATGGAATCATTAAAAATAGGAACTAAACCATAATTACAAAAGAATCTACATGTTTCTCAGCCCAGTATAACAAACATAACACTGAGAAAATTTAACAGAGAAAAATACATGGGTATTCCATAAACCCTAAAGAAAGACAAACAAACTTACTCTTGGAGAGAAAGGAGAGCATTGTCAACCTCGTGCTGAGAAGGAGAAGGAGAATTCGCCAAAACATAAGACTCCGAAAACCCATTAAAACCTTCATCTTCAAATACATCGATCCAATCAAAATCATTGCTATCATGGGATGGGGAGCGAAAAGGTAAGCCAGACACAGGGTTCTGAGAATTACAATTGACAGGGGAAGATAGCGAGAGGCAGGTTACGGACTCGGGTTTGCGAGGAGAAGTAGCAGCAGTGGGAAAAGAAGAAGACGGTTCTTGAATTCCGTTACCAGAAACACCGACCCTCGTCACTGCTCTCCCGAATGTTCTCAATAAACGTCCCCCGTCTCCTCCTCCCATGCTTCTACCAGAGAACATCATCTTCTTGCTGTGACGGTGTTTCTCGGAAGGAGACTTGCTTTCTGCAAAAGTAAAATCCAATCCCAAATCAGTGATATCCTAAAGAACCTATTTTAAAAATACATAACGGTATCTGGAAATTACTTTTTTGTCTTGTTCAATTTTGCAATTTAAATTTTTATTATTTATAGTATTAGTATTTTTAATATATATATATATATTAAATACAACATATACATATATACTCGCACGTGGGTAAATTATTGAAATTGACATTTTATACAGCTATAATTTTTAGTTTTAAATTGCCATTTAATTGAAAAGAAAATATCTTATATATTAACTTAACACATATATAATATTTATTATATATTTATATATTATTATTTAATGATTACCATTTTTTATTTATGTGCTAAATAACTTTTAAATGGCTTAGCGAAAAAAATTTTATGTAAATTTTTAATATTTAAACATAGATTGATTTCTTTTCCTTCTCACGATGAGATTCAATGCCTATTTATTTCAGTTTAAAATATAAGTAATATTTTTATATGTGTAAGAGATTTTATAGAAAACTAATTTATTGTGTGCTACTTGTAAAAAGTAGAAATTATTTTGTGTTTGGTTAGAAATATAAAACGTAATCTATTGTTTTATAATTTAAAATTTTATGCTTTTTTTATGAATCTGTTTGCGCATTAAAAATTTTTATTATTTAGTTATTTTTATTCTTTTAATATCTCTGTGTATCTCTATTAAGGCTAAGTAGATTGCCTGCAGCTCGATGCACCCACTCGAGCCTAGCATCAATTTACTCATTTTAATCCTCCCCAAAATAGGCTCATAACGGGTGAGCACAGTAAAATATACGGGCGGGCGACGAGCTAACTATTAGACTACCCGTACCCTCCCATTTATTTTTTTATATTATTAATAAATAAATTTTAATATTTCATTAGGTATCTCCTTTTCTTCCTTCTTCCTCATCCTCGATAGCTTTAGAGAACAATCGAAACATCGAGAGTGGGAGAGCACGAGGGAAGAACCAAAGGATTGTGATGTTGGAGGAGTGACCGGAGGATGGAGATCGAGCCTGTAATGTCATCTGTCATCTGAGGTGAGTTCTCCGACTTAGTCTTCAATCTGTTTCCTCTATTTTCATTTGATTATGGGGTGTGTCACCGATTAAAATCAAAATTTTGAGTAGCTTTTAGTTGATTCAGTGAAAATAAGTAAGTATTTGAGTTTTTTGACTTCAAACCAAACCAAAATTGTTAGACATTGGGGTCGCTGGTAGACTTGCTGTGACTATGCGTTTTGAAGTATTTCTAACCGTTTAAATTTAGGATTTTGAGATTAAATAATTGATTAAATAATTAATGAAGCTTAAAAACGTGGAATCAAGCTTTAATTTTGAAATATGGTTGTTATAAGATCTTCTATATTTCTAAACAAGATTACCGAACATGGGAGCTTGTATGTGTGTGTTTGTAACTTTAATTTTATGTAAACAGTGGCAAAAATTGATTAATTGCACAAGGGAATTAATAAAACATGAATGTGAAGATTTCCTTTATGTTTGCATATGTGTGATGTGTGTGCGATGATGAAGTTCCAAGCAAAGCTTCATGTTTTTTGTCAAGAGGCTTTGGATTTTATTATATAATGTTCCCAGTATAAAGTTCTTATCCACATTTTCTCATTTTCTCAGTACAAGGTCTTCTCTTTGTTGCCTTTTTACTATGTTATTCTTGCCCCACTTACTGCTAGTTGACACTGTACATTGGAAAGCATGTGAGACTCAACATTCCTCACATGTTTTGTAGGATAAAAGAAAAGATGCAATAAAAAAAGTGATCGCTGCTATGACTGTTAAGAAAGATGTTTCATCATTGTTCACATATGGGGTGAATTGCATGCAAACAGAAAATTTGGAGTTAAAAAAGCTAGTGTACTTATATCTAATAAATCATGCAAAAAGTCAGCCTGACTTCAGTGAATATATGAGACTGTTTGTTAAGTGTTAAAATTATAGTTTTAAAAAGGCTTCTGACCTAAATCTAAATTTAGAGAAATTTTAAAACAAACAGCCATATTTATTCAAACAGACTTCTGGACTAAACTATGATTTAAAACTATGGTTTCAGATAGGCTGGTCAGAGTAGCTTTTAGAATAATAAAACTTTTTTCAACTACTCAATTACTATTTTACCCTTACTTTTTCTTACACCTTCTCTCCTCTCTCCTCTATCTTTTTCACCATCTCTCCTCTATCTCTTCTACCTTCTCTCATCTCTCCTCTATCTCTTCTACCTTCTCTCATCTCTCCTCTACTTTTTTACACTCTCTCATCTCTCATCTCTCATACATACTTTTTTAGTAATTTTTTAATTACAAAATTCTTTTTTGTAACAACTATCAAAACACTCGTTTATCCAAAATTATTTTTTTTCTTATAAACTCTTCTCCAAAAATTCTTTTCCATAAACAGTTCGAAAATCTATTTTTTCCATAAATATTTTTTTTAAAATTTTATCCAAATACACTATTTGTAAAGGTAAAACGTGGAATTACTTATGTTTCCTATTTTGTCCCTCGTGATTGTGTACTGATGGTCTTGGTGTTATGCTTAGCTATCAATTACCCCGTTACTTTATGAGATTTGCATGCAACTTTGGTTCTTGAGTTTAAAGGCTGAGCATGCATTTATGGATTCTGCAATTATACGGCAATGTATCCCATTTCCCCAAGAATTTTGTACTTGCACATAGTGTATACTGTTCATCATAACAGAAGCTAAGTCAAAGATTCAGGGATTGATTGTGAACATTGTTTGTGATTAAAACTTTAAAATTTAAACTTAAAACCTGCCGTTGTTAAAATTTAGATAATAATTTTTTTTCCAGCATATAATGGTAATAGGTTACTCATGTCCATTCATACCTAGACATGTATAGTCTAACTTATTTTTTACGGAATTAAACGGGCTCATATATAAGTATAAATTAGCCCGTGTCTATTTATTCTTAAATGAGGGAGGCACGGGTTAACTATCAGGCCAACCCATTACATAAATTTAATCTCTATTTATTATTCTTCTATATCTAACTTTTAAAAGTTATTTAAATAGATTTTCACAATAATCAAATATCTATTTTTTAAAAAAAAGAATTGATTACTTTTACAAATTTAAACAAATATGATAAAATTTTTGAAAAGTGATTTTATTTTTAAATTATATAAACTGCCGTTTTTGTTCTTTCTTTGGTGAATTTAGGGATAGCTATCATATTCATTTCATAAACTAGGTCGTTTACTAAATTTAATATATATAATGGATTACTAAATAATTATTTGAATTGACTAAATAATTTGATCATTACATTATGGTTAAATCTTCGGTTAATGTTAAATCATTTTGTTCAATGAAAAGATAATATTTAAGTCAATTCTTATAAATCCATCCAATTTAATATTGAAAACTGACCTTTCATGTCACAATGGAAGAATTCCCAAGTAACTTCTTGCGATCAAATTATTTAAACTTGAGGCTTGGTTCATTTTTTTTGTTTTTTATATTATAAAATAATTTATTTTACTTAAGCAAGTTTTATGAATAAAAGCAAAGAAAATATATCTAAATCATTTCCTTTTTGAAAATTACATCTAAAAAGATTGTTTGAAAAAGTTAATTTGAAAACCGATTTCAAGTCATTCCGCAAATCACCATGGATCATAACAACTATGGGCCTGTTTGGATAGGATTTTAAAAAAGTACTTATGAAAAAAAAAGGCTTATAGACAGCTTATGAAAAAGGGCTTTTAGAGAAGAGTTTATAGAAAAAAAGTGATTTTGAATAAATAAGTGTTTGGATAGTTATTTTTAGAATGACTTTTTATATTGGTAAATTATCAAAAAAGGTATGATTTGATTTAAAATAAGAGAGATGAGAGAGGTAGAGAAAAGAGAAGAGAGAGGAGAGATGGTAGAGAGAAGAAATGAGAGAATGTGTAAGAAAAAGTATGAGAGAGGAGAGAGGGTGTAAGAAAAAGTAAGAAAGATGAGAGAGTGTATAAGAAAAAGTAGGGGTAAGATAGTAATTGGATAGTCCATAAGCTCTTTTACTGTTGAAAAAGCTAGTTTTAATAGCTTATTCAAAACCATGGTTTTGCCCAAAAGCACTTATGGATAAATATGGCTGTTTGTTTTAAAATTTTCCCAAACCAAAGTTTTGCCCAAAAAGACTTATAAAACCATGGTTTATCTCCCATCCAAACACACCCTATGTCAACAATATAGCAGGTAGTAAATTATTCTTTTATTCTTATTTTTTAAAAAATAAATTATTTTAATATATATAAAATAAAAATAATTTTTTATCTATTAGATCATTAAAAAATAATTTATTATTAGAAAATTATCTTTTAAAATTTTTTAAATATAAACCATTAAAATTGTATTTTGATCGTGCAAATCTTATCACAACATCACTTCGATGAGCACCGAACCATGTCACTTGAATCATTAATCTTCATCAAATTAAATTCTCTAATTATACTTATTTTTTATTATTATTCGTTATTAATATATATATGATTTGTAAATTTTTATAAAGACACTTATTATTTTACTATTGTTAATTGTTAAAATATATATAAGTATTTGCAAATTTATATATGAATATTTATAACGTTTTATATGAACTCTTATAATATAAATTATAATTTGTAAATTTTTAAATAAATACTTATTATTTTATTATTATTAGTTATTATAATTATAATACATATGTGTATTTATAAATTTATTTTTAAACACTTTTGTCAAATATATTTTTTATTACCTATTTATAAATTTTTATATTATTAACTGTTAAAATGCATATATATATATATATATATAATGTAAAGTAAAAAAATTCCATAGAGAAAGATCATGAACTTGAGAAAGACATATTTACTTTTAGAGAAAAAAGGGCACCGTCAACCTGTTGCTCAGAAGGAGTATCCGGTCAAACATAAGAACTAGAAAACCAGTTAAACTCCTCATGTTCAAACCCATATAGAGTAACCAAATCAAAATCATTCCCCACATGGGATGAACAGCAAAAGGCTAAGCCGGACGTGGTGTTCTGAGTATGACAATTGACAGAAGAAGACAATGAGAAGAAGGTTGCAAACTTAGGTATGCAGGGGTCAGCAGCAGAAGATCAAAAAGAAGATGGGTCTTATATTCCATTATTAGAAGCACCAAATCACTGCTCTCCCGAATGTTTAATGATTAACTAAATCTCAATACATAGCTTATGCTTTTTTTTTTAAAAAATGAATATTTGCTATATATGTAACTTCAACTACAAAATTTTAAATTACTAAAATTAAATAAAGTCATCTCAGAGCTATAATTACACTCCGAAGATGGAGTAATATGTTCTAACCATAAAGTTTCACCTTGGAATGAGTATTGAGGACCATTGCATTATAACATTTTATTGTGAATATAATATATAGTTTGTTTTATATAAAACTTACGTCAAATTATGTATATTTATTAAGTTAAAATTTTTAATTATACTTATTATTTTGATATTATTCGTTATTAAAATGTATATCTGTATTTATAAATTTACTTATGAATACTTATAAATTTTTTATAAACTCTTATAATGTAAATTAATTAGAATTTATAAATTTTTTTATACTGACACTTGTTAATTATTTTATTATTTTTAATTTTTAAATGTAGATGTGTATTTATATATTCATCTATGATTACTTATAAATTTTTATATCGATTCTTATAATAAAAATTAAGAATTATTAATTTTCATAAAAACACTTATTATTTTATTATTAGCTATTATGAACTATAGATATTTGTTATTTTATTATTATTAATTAGTAAAATAAGTATATACATTATAAATTCATCTATAAACTTAACTTAAGAGATAAAAGTAATTTTAATTAAATTTTATCCTTTGTTTTTCATCTAAAAAAGTTAGACTTGTAAAAAATGTGTGGTTCCTCCAACTTTTTAAGCTAAATCCTTGGTGAGGGACATATTTTGAAATAAACTATTAGGATATTTCTAAAAACTAATATAAAATTATTTCTTCTTTAAAATTTAAATATCGGCCAAATTTAAAAGAATATTAATTATATAAAATAATTAATTATTCCATAAGCCTGGATTATGTATACTATCTCTCACTAACACATCTAGCTTTTGGTCTAGCAATAAAACTCTACTGATTAGTCGGAGGTGCAGTAACCTTTTGGTGCCAAAAGTCGATGGCAGGGGGATTTAGAATTAATTAATTAATTAATATATGATTTGTATGAATATACCTCAAAATCTTATACTCCTTAATTTTTCAGCAAACGCATCCATCAGATTCTCTTGTGGAGAGTACTTTCTCAACAAGTTTCCAGTAAACACACTCCTCGCGTCATAGACCAGTATTGCCTTCTTCGAAATAATTTCACGGCTTATTATCAAACCCCCTTTTGTTGATGATGCGCCATCTGCTTCCCTTGCTCATTGTGGTTTTGTGACTCAGAACAATTTTGTGCCGTTTGCTTCCCTTACTCGGTGGTTCTGCTTGCTTTGGACCATTTTTTTTTGGTGATAGTTTGGACTATTTACCACAACGGTAATATAATAATTGACAACTATTTTTTTTTTTAAATTTTAAGCTTGTTAAAACATATGGATTCTTTTAACAATTTATTATTTTTATATCACAATTTACTATATTTTATTAAATATTAAGAGTGACAATAATGCAATTGACAATTCATTTTGTTTCAAATCTCAAATTTCTTAAGATAAATATATTTTTCTATATATTTATTATTATTATACCACAATTTTCTATATTTCGTTAGTTGTTCTTCAATTATAGATTATTAAATGTTGAATGACCAAAATAAATTTTTAAAAGAGAAAATCTTAAAAATTAATAAATTTTATATTGAGAATATAAATATTATAAATACTAGAAAAATATCAGTAACTAAATTAAAATTTTAAAATTTAGAGTTAAATAATTAAAATACTCTTTATTTTATTTAAAGAAAACTCAACCAACCCTACCAGAGACTAGGGGTGGTAAACGCGGGGTGGGGTGGAGGCGGGTTGAGGAAACCTCAACCCGAGCCTGCCAACCCGCCAGCTTTTTTTTTTTTAATTTTTTATATATAATTTTTTAATTTTTTTTAACTTTTTTTAAAAAAAATTATATATATCAATATTAATTAGATTCGAATCATGTCTTAAGTCGTCAAAATATTTATTTAGTCAATTTTATCACTATCTATAGATAAATCTATCACAAAGAAAATAATAATAAAATAAAATAAATATATATATATAAAAAAAGAAATGACTCAATGAGATAAAGTTAATATAAATTAAGTATAATATCTCTTATTTAACTAAGGCTCTCAAATTAGTAAAGTATAAATATGTAATATAAATAATAAAAAAATAAACAAAAAGTAAAAAAAAAAGCGGACTAACCCGCCAACTAGGCGAGTTAGCCCGCCGTGGGTGCGGGTCAAAAAAACTCACATCAAAGTGAGTTGTAATATTTACATCTCAATCCGCTATTTTTTGGCAGGTTGACCATTACCAGCCCCACTAGAGACCACCTTTTACTCGTGATTAGCCCCATAGCCCTCCCCCCAGTCGGTGCTAGAGCTCTATCGCCCACAATCGGCAAGCTGGCGAAAGATAATCTTTAGAAAATATTGGTTAACTGTTTTTTAATAAAACAATAAATATTTTGATCATTTAGTTCTAAATTTCAAAATTCTAACTTAAATTTTTATACTTCTCTAACATTTATAATATTTAGATTCTCAATTTAATATTTACCAATTTTTAGAGTCTTTTTAGAGATTTTTTGATTTTAAAATTCATGTGGTATTTATTTAAAATTTTTACAATAAAAAATGTTCTTTAATTAATTAATTTTTTATTTAATCTTACTTCTCATCAGGCGCAAATTATTCCCAAGGCATTTCTAGCGCCGCAACAAAATTCTGCCGTCGTGGAGCATTGTGGTCAACATAAACCTGAACTGAACGAACAGTAGGCCCAGATTCTCTCTCGACTTTTCTTCGCCACAAATCTATTCCCAGAAAGTGCAGAGCCTCAATTCTGAAATCTCGACAGAGAGATATCCAATTGGGGTTCTTTTAAATGGACATCGACCCCTGTTATGCTTTCCTGCTTCTCTTTCCATGGCTATCCTCACTTTCCCGCATTTTCCTTCGCTTTCTTTCTCGCCAAACGCTCGGCCCTTTTCTCCTACTCGATGCTATTGCTCCTTACCAAGGATGAGAATGACGGCAAGTGGCAATAGAGACCACAATGGGACGGCCATTCTTTGGTTCAAGCACGACCTCCGTGTTGATGATCACCCAGGCCTAGTTGCAGCATCTAAATTTCGGGCATTGGTTCCTGTTTACATCTTCGATCACCGGATTCTTTCCCGTGAGTGTTGTTTTTACATTCATTTCAGAGTATGCTACTCTGTGCGACTGTGTTGTATCAAAATATCCGGGTTTTGTATAGGTTCCACTAATCTTGGTATGGCCCTTGAGTGTGGTAGCCAGAGCTTAGTATGATTGAAATGAACGAATGGAACCTGGAACACTTTTCAATGGATTATCAGATATAAATGAAGTGGGATTAACTGTAATGATTAACACTTTAGAAGAGCCTACGTGCAATGTGATAATTGAATAAACAGTGCTTGTGTGCTTAAGCAATTTGAATATTTAGAGATAGAAATACAATTTTTGAAATTCTGAAGAGATGATAAATATAATTAGGACAAGAATTCTGAGTGCCGCATTGACATAATTCTTTTTCTTACTATGCTTGTGATTCCTGGTCTTTAGATATGAGGAATTATACTATCGGTGTGGCCATATTTATTCTTTTTTGTTTTTTTTTGTCAAAGCCCTATTTATTCATTTCGTTATTTTGAACATTTTATGCATTGTTTTTTAAGTAGCTAGGTTCGGATTAGTGGCTTGCTATTAACCTAAAAGTCTCCGTATGATCTAGTGCATTCTGTTGGAGGTCATACAAGAAAATGTTTTGAAGTCATACCGTGCAGCTTGTTTGGCAAAAAGAAGATTCAGATATAATTGGATCTCTGCCAATTACTTCTAATTGCTTATAATATTGTTGATTAGTGTGATTAACCTATAAGGGAGTTATTGAGCATACAATTAAATCCTGTTTTTTGTTGTCAGTTGTATTATGTTGTCTTCAGTACAAGCTGACAATTGCTTGCTTAAAGTTAACAAATAAAATATGATGATTTTCAATAACTGCGCAGGTTTTTCTGATGAAATGTTAGAATTGGTTCTGTTTGCTGTGAAAGACTTGAAGAAGTCGTTGAAGGATCAGGGCTCTGATCTAATCATCAGGTTCGGCAATGCTGAGAGTGTTATACAAGAACTTGCAAGAGAGGTTGTTGAATTTTTAGTTTGATTTATGATCCAGGTAAAAGGAGAACTCAAGCACTCATCAGTTCATTTTGTTAAATTCATAACCGGGGATGGAACAGGTGAAAGCTACTTCTATATTTTTGGAAGAAGAGGTCGAGTATGAACTACGCTTAATGGTGGATGTTGTCAAAGAGCAGTTGAAATCCATGATAATTCCTGAGGGCAGCCTGAGGATTGAAATGTGGCAAACTCCATTTTATGACATAAAGGTAATTTGTAACTACCTTTGCCTTGTTCCTTAGCATGGTTGCTTGTTTAAAATGTTGAGTTGATTTTGATATATAACTTGAGTAATTCAGTCATATTTAATTGTTTTTCAGAGCTTGCAAAATCTTCCTTCATCATATGATGACTTTATGAAACTCCAATTACCTATAACTACACCATTTCAGCTTTTAAAGTTGCCTGCAGCTGAAATGGAACTGGACTGGGGTAAGTTTGTTCGTGGACTTTTCTTTTAATGATTCTAATTCCTTATATTCTTCTTTTGTAGGATTACACTATGACGTTATATAATTAAGTATTTTCTGACGTGCATAATTTCCTTCGCTTTATTGTGTGGCCTAACATCTGTGAATATTGTTCATTACATTAGGTCCTCTTCCCTCATATGATGATATAAAGAAATTTATGGGTATCAATGCGAAAAAATTGGAAAAGAATTGGACTCTAATCAAGGAGACATCTGTTGAAACTTTAATGACTAGCCATGGAAGTGAAAGAAGCTCAAGTTCCAAAGACATGAAAGCAAGGACAGTACGTCAATCAGTTTTTGTCACTCAGAAAGGAAATGTTGTTGGGGGTGGAACAGACAATGTGCTAAATGCATTGGCTGCATATTTGCGATATTTGGAGGGGACAGCTCGGGATGACTGGCAAGAGTATGTAGTGACTACCACTTCTTACCATATCTTTCAGTAGATGTCTTGAGTTTAAGTTTTGAGATTGGAAGAGAAACAAAATTCAGAAGCACATCTTGTGCTTTTTATTCAAATTATAATTGTGAGGTCTAGAGAGTCTAGAATCTAGATTATGTCCTACAGACATTCAATCATTTTTGGAGCCCAAGAATTTGAAGCCAGGTTGTGTATTATGGTTCATATCTTACTAGCTGCCAATCTGTTTTCCTTAACTCAGTATGCTACACAATCATCCTTTCCTCCAAAGTCGCATCAATAATACATTCCATCCACAATAGAAGTTGTGCTTGCTTGAATTTTCCCTAAAACTCACCAATCCCAAAATCCTATTCCTTCTCTTCCTATTGACAAGTCACAATACCCAAAAAGCCATTGAGTTGACCCTAAGCCCATCTACCCTGCAAATTGCTCTTTCCTTGTCATAGACTCAGTAAACCTTTACACCAGCTGATGTAAACGCTTGATTCACCCTTGAAATCCTGATTTTCTGTCTTCAAACCCTTGACCCTGTTACTGTCCTGCATAGCACTATAAATTTTACCTCCTCCACAAATTGCCATCAGAATCTTTTGGAAACTGGATTGCAGTTTCTTGTATCTGTAAAACTCAACTGCCTAAGATACCAACCAGATATACTTATGGTATGTGTTTGCCTTTCTTATTTTCATGCATGTTTTTATGGAAGAGTTACTATAATGAAATAAAAAAATTTCACTGTTAGTCTCATTATTTTCATTTACATTCTTTCAGTCTCTGTTTTCATATGTTTATTAGTCATTTTCTCTCTCTTTTATTATGGTTCATACCTGTGTGTAATAGGATGTGGATTTTTACTGAGTCTGTAGCAATGCCAGTGTTTGTGTGAAGTTTTTCCAAGCCAGTAAATCTTTATTCAGCATTTTCTTGTTAAGTGTTAGCTCTTCTAACAAAAACATGAGACATTTAGTCTTTTCTTTGTATTACGTAGTGTATGAATTTATTTTTTGGTTATGTTTATCAAAGTGTACTTTGTCAAATAAAAGTTATTGCATGTTATAAATTGTAAGTCATTATTCGTTAGTTGAGATCTCATTGTTAATGGCTTATCAAGAGTTGGTTTTGGACATTGCATAATCGCATATCATGTGATCCATGCGGCCAACCACTTAGTGGGATAAGGCTTTTGTTGTTGTTCTTTATAAATTGTTCTTTAAATTTAATTTGTGCAGGGTACATGAAAAAGTACGTGCTGCCGAGAGTCGTGAAGGAGCATCATTCATAGGACTCTTCAGTGCTGCCCTATGTCTTGGCATTATATCCAGAAGAAGAGTGCATTCTGAAGCTATCAAATATGAGAAAGAGCGAAATGCAGGATTTTTATCTCCTTTTGGATATTCAGCAGCCACAATTGCAGCTACAGTTGATGCTGTATGTTCAATGGAGGTGCTAATTTTTACCATTAGGACATATTATGAATTTCCTTGACTTGGTTTTCTATCTCTCTTTGGATGAATTAATATTTCTTATATGCTAATTGTTATGTCAGGATGTTTTCCTTGACATTTGAATTTATGCGATAAGAGAATGAAAATGTTTTCTTATTTCCTTTTGGTGTCAGTGGTATTGGCTTATGGCTCTGAGAAGTCACGTAAATAGTCATGGCATGCACTCAAGGCGGATATGGAGATGGAATGGTTACCTTCTTCAGGTTCACAATTCTTAGTCCATCAATTTCTTTATTTTCTTGTTCAAGTAAGTAAAGCATTTGAAATTCTTGTTCCACCTTAAATATGGATACATAAAGTTCAATGCCGTTCTCTCTTTGTTTTCTGTTTGTTTTATCAGTATACAGTTACAGGTCAAGAAGGTCCTGCTGTTCTCCTTGTTCATGGTTTTGGTGCTTTCTGGGAGCATTACCGTGACAATATACATGTTATAGCTGGAGCTAAAAATCGAGTATGGGCGATAACATTGTTAGGATTTGGAAGATCAGAAAAGCCAAATATCATCTACTCTGAGCTTTTGTGGGCTGAACTATTGAGAGATTTTATTGTTGATGTTGTGGGTGAACCAGTCCACCTTGTTGGTAACTCAATTGGTGGTATGTTTTTAGCATACATAGACACCTCGTAGCCAATATTCTGTCAACTTCCTCACGTGCTTACTTCTTTTGTCTCTGTTTTTAATCAATTGCACCAGTCTATTCTAATTTTTGTTGATGGGTTGATTTCTTAATTGTTGCTGTGTTCAATCCAGGTTATTTGACTGCTATTGTTGCTCGAAGTTGGCATGCCTTGATCAAATCTGTTGTCCTCATTAACAGTGCGGGCAATGTCATTCCAGGATATAAATCTGTGCCACTATCCAAAGTATGTATCTTTGAGAATGAGTGAAATTCTACATTAATACATATAAAATAGAACATGGTACTGTTTTCAATGGTTTTGTTAAAAAATCTTACTATTCATTCTTCTTGCTATGGTTAAATCATATCCTTTTCAAGGTGTTATTTACTTATCACAAATGTGCCTTTGTTATAGAAATTACTAGAAAAAAGTACCATTGTTATACACCTCATTTTTCTTAGTATAAATATGACCCATAGAGAATAAATATTTTCACAAAAGAATATCTTAATCCACTGTGATAGAGATTGCTTTCTTAATTTTTTAAATCATTACACATGTTTTTGAGACTTGAAAAGAGGAAAAAGAACTGCAATGAAAGAACAAGATGAAGTGATGAATTTCATTGTAGCTGTGTAGTTTTCTTGGATATGTAGAACCTTTCAAAAGTGATAAAAACCACGCGCTGCTGGGTTTTTAAACTATCTCCTAACTGTTCTTGAGCTCTGGTTCTACAATGTTGATTTTAACTTCAGTATATATCATAATTATTGGATTAGTTGATTTAGAAGCAATTTGTAATTGATTAATAAATTTTCAGGATAGAAAAACTTCAGGGGCTTCCTGGTTGGGTTCTCGCCTTCTACTGTTCTACCTGAGGCTAAAAATTAAAGATCTAGTTAAGCAGTATTATCCAACTGTAAGCATGCTTTTCTCATGGATTTTCTGAATTTGGTAAATTGGTTTTCTTTGTTGGTCTTATTGATGGTGCTTGATCCTCTGGCATTTTATTTTGCAGAGGATGGAGAGGGTCGATGATTGGCTCATAAATGAAATGCTTAGAGCAGTATCCTTTACTTCTAGAATTTTCTTTCGGTTAACAATCTATCCAAAGATTGCTTTGTTAATGGAGTACAACGGTACTATGCAATCAATGTAGCCTACCACAGCTAGTGAGATAAGGCTTATTCTTGTTGTGTTTAGTTTTGCTATCCTTATGATGTGCATGTCTGAATCTGTTATCCTTGACATGTGCGTAAGTCATATGACCCTGGTGTTCCTGTGGTCCTGGAAAGTATCTTCACTTTCAATCTTTCCATCCCTCTTAACTATCTTCTTGAAGAAGTTAAGGAGAAGGTTCTGATTATACAGGTATTCTGACATTGAGATATTATTTCGGCCATAACTTGAAAACTGAGGGACTCGGGGAATCGAGCAATAGTTAAAACATAATGGCTTAAATACACTTTTATTCTTGCTAATTTGTCAATTAGTTTTCCATATTAAAAAAAAATGTTGTTTTCATTTTTTTGTTAACATTATTGAATGAAAATTTAACAATTAACTTTATAATTTGTTGACTTGGATGTAATTTATTGGGAAAATTACAATGAGATCTCAAAAAAATGCAATCTCCAAAAAGTCTCACAATAAGTGAGTAGCATACAATGATAAATTTTGATGCAGGAAATAACAACAGGTTCATACTCCTTACTTGTGGGACTCTTTGATGATTTCATTACTTTCTTGAGGCTTCGTTGTGATTTCCTTAATTTATTTACCTGAGTTGGCCAAGTCACGAGTTTGGCGTCCTTGTGAGCACTATGTTAGATCTAGTGTCAGTCTGGAAGGAAATATGACAAAGGGGTAAAATTGGATCATTTTACATAGAAGTCAACATTGCTTGTTTTTGAACTATAGGGACCGAAATAAAACTGTTTTGAAAATTAAGGGCTGAGATCAAAAGTGTACACAATAAAATACTATGTTATGTTATAATTTTACCTTGTGAGATCTCTCTTACTATTGATTTCTTTATTGTTAGGGCATGAAAGATCCACTTTCTAACCCTAGTTCCAAGGTGGCTATGCTTAAAGAACATTGTGATGGAGTTATAATTAGAGAATTAAATGCTGGTAAGTGTCACCTTAAACATCAAATACTTTTAAGCTAACAGCACATCTTTAGTCCTTTAATTTCATACAATGTTTTATTTTGGATCCTTAATTTTATTAAGTGTCTTTTTAGTCCTTTAGTTTCATTAACAAAAAATGCCAACATTGAAATTTTAAACATTGACAAACCATTTACAAATGCTAACATATTACATTTATTTTTTTAAAATAACAATGATTGGGTCAAAAAATCATTATTTGAGACTAACAGTGTTTGGATTAAGAGACTGAAAAAATATCTTATAAAATAAAGGGACCAACTGAAATTTTGTAGAAGTTAGAAGACCAAATGTGTACTTTTGACTTATTTTACTTAAAATTCCTTCAATTTTGATCCATATTACCCCTTTACTTATTTTGATATTACAGGGCATTGTCCTCATGATGAGGTGCCAGAAGAGGTGAATCACATCATTTGTGAGTGGATACTGCGTATGGAAAGTAAAATTTTAGCAAACTGCCCATTGTAGTATTCATATGTGGTGCCTATTAACTCTGCGTGTGTGTATATATAGATTATTTATCACTGGAAGATTCTTGTGTAGATTTGGTATTCATGCACCAAAGCCTTTTTGTAGATGATGTTAGTATTATTGGAAGATAATTCTTCAATGAAATTCATTTCGGACAAGCTCATTTGTCCCCCTCCCCTCTTCTTCCTTTATTTTTTAATTCCTTTTTTCCCATTTTATTTGATTTTATATTTTTTTTTTTTGCAAACTAGATCAGAAAGGGGAAAAAGAAGCTACCTACTTGTGGGTGGCTGCAAGCAACAAGAGAACTACTACCATTAGACCTATGTAAAGCAACGTAACAGGAAGATCACTAGGAATGAGATGGAGGCCCGGTTAGATAGATAGTGATTTCTCAGCAATGTTTTAAAGGCCGGACATCAAACTAAAAAGGTCAACCGGTATGTACCAAAAAAAAAAAAAGGTCAACCGGTCTCAGCAATTATTTTTCAGCTTTTTTTTAATCAAACCCAATTTTTTGTTAGGGCATAGTCTTGGGACTCAAAAGCATTTATAGGGGACTTACGAAATCGTTTACTAAAGGAGCCCTCACGATGGTAGCGAGAATCGAACTCGTGTCTTTGTGAATTTGTTCTTTATTATCTGTGTGCCAATTTTTATTGGCGGTTCCAAATCTATTTTTATATTATAACTCAGTGGTAACCTGACTTAGCCCAACTCAGCTCAATTATAAAAACAGTTTTTTATCCAAACCGAACCGTTAGCAAGTCCGATCGGGCCGCCCACGTCTATAATCATTGCCGACGAACTATAAAATAATAACAATCCACTTAAGCCTCTATCCTAGGCAAGTTTTTATTGGTCTCCTTTGTCACATGAACAATATAAGTCTTTTAAGCTTTTGAAGAATAGCTCAAAAAACAAAAAAATAATTTTAGGAGAAAATAACTTCTGAAAAAATAAATTTTTTTCTATTTAAAAACTATGGTTTTGTATTATAAAGTGTTTTTGATAAAAAAAGAAAATAGAGTGTTCAGCTTCTCCACTTTTAAAAATATGGTTTAAGCACTAATGGGGGTTGGTCCGAATAGTAAGCGGCTAGGTATCGCTTAAACGAGATCTCGAGTTCGAGCCTTAGCGTATGCAGAAAATTTCTGTTGAGAGACTCACCCACCATAGTCAGGTGCGCGACGCGGGTCGAATCCAAATGTAGTCGGGATAAAGTTCTTGTGAACCGGGTGGATAATAAAAAAAAATTGTTTAAGCTAAAACTACAGTTTTAAAAGTTACCCAAAACATGCTCCAAGTAGCCCTGAGCAACGGGCGGGGTGGGCTGGCCCAATGGCCAGCCCGTGCCCCGCCCGTTTATTTTTTTACGGGCACGGGCTAGCCCCTGCCCGTACCCCAGCCCGTTTAAGCCCGTATTAAACGGGCTGGGCTGAACCCGTTTGGGCTGAACGGGCATGGGCAGCCCGTTTGTCAAAGAGAAAAAAATATTTTAAACCTATTTAAATTTCTAATAACAATCAATGCTCACAAATAACATAGTGTACAGCAATAATAAAACAATAATAATATACACATGATATGATTATTCATCATAAAATCACAACCTTACAAAATATTCATTCAAATATTCTAAATTTAACATTATTAGTTTAAAAATTTTACAAACCCATAAAATTTCAACCCAAAAAAACTCCATCTTTTATAAAAATAATGAATAAATATTATAATCTTTGCAATTTAAAATTTAACAACTTCAACAAAAATAGTAAATATTATAATTTATTTAGTAAAAAAATTATTAAATAAAAAAATTATTAAAAAAAATATATATATACATAAACGGGGGGCACGGGCAGCCCAATGGTGTGCCCGTAGCCCGCCCATTTAAAACATATAGCCCGCCCATTTAAGCCCGCCCGTTACGGGCTTAATTTGGGCGGGCCCAAACCGGGCAAATATAAGCCGGGCCCGAGCGGGTACACCGGGCACGAGTATTTTGCTCAGCCCTAGCTCCAAGTGGCGATCCAACATACTTCTCCATATTCCCGGTTTTCGTAAAACCCAACAAGTGCTCAATTCAGTAGCTATAATGAGTATTGGGTTTTATGTCGAATCTTAGAGGCTATTAGACCCTAGTGATTTAAAGAAGAGAGAAAATTTTTCTGAATTAGATTTAAAAGAATAAGAGAAATAGAGTTAAAAAATTTTAAATAATTTTTTATTCTTTTATCTTATATTTTCTGTAATGTTTTTTTTTAAGCAAAAGCTTTTAGGAGCTACTTAAGCAATGCCAGATTTCAGCAAGAGATTGAATAGAAATTGATGTCTTGAGAATAAAAATATATAAGGAGGAAAATCCAAAAATCTCTCCAAATCTACAAATAGAAATTCAAGACTCAAAATGGCCTAATTCCTTACTGAAAGACTAGTTTAAGATTAAATTTTGTAATACAATTACCTAAATGCTCTTAATTTAAAACAATGAAATGACAACAATAATTTAATAAATAAAAAATTTAATTTATCAAACCACAACAACTACTAAATAGTGACAACTAATTTTAGTTAAATTTTTTTGCTCAATATTAAAGACAACAATTTCATTTGACAAGGAACAATTTTAACTTATCAAATGACCATAATAACTAAGACAATTACAACCAATTTCACTAAGGGTAATTAAGTCATTTTACAATAATAAATATTGAATTTTTTTATGTCAGCAGCATAGTAATTACAACAATGAATATTCTTTCTTTCTTTTTTTATACAAAAAAGTTTAGGTAAGTTCAGCACCGGTCCCCTACCAAGGTAAGAGAACGGCTACAGGGGACTTATAAGATCGCCTACCAAATAAGTTCTCACGATGATAGTGGGAATTGAACTCGAATCCTTATGGAATATAAGTCCATTCTTTTTAATTGTACAAAAGTTTGATGTCACATTTGTGGACTGATTCCATTCCATGTTTCAATTAAGACTGTCATTTTGTGAAACAAATCTTAAAAAATGTCTTCAAATGCTCATTATGCCTTTGATTAAGTTTTAGAGCGTGTGATCCAACAGTGCAACACTTTGAGCAAAACAAAACAAAATAATCATGACACCCTTCATTTTAAGGATTAAAACAATTGTTTTTATTTGAATAATTATTTTTTTTATGAGTAAGAATATAAATTAGTTTTTAATTAACTATATAAATGTACATACATCCACATCTTGTTGGCCAGTTGCCATATATTTGAACTTGTAATAAATTATACCATTTTTGAAGTTAAGAAGAAATCGATTTATCTGGAGTATAAATGATTACATGGATATGTTCTTAAATTTTGTTGAAATTTAAAGAACATTTCGTGTACCTTTTACAATTAACATAGATTATTCATATCTCCTTTTAGTTTTGCCAAATCACACAAATTAATTCCCACTCTACTTTTAAAATCTGTACAAACTTCTCTTTGACAAAATTATTTCGGGATAATACAATATTTGGTTCCCCAGTTTACAAAAATTTTAGTTTTGATTCTTTAAATTTTAAACTATTGATTTTAATTCTTCAACAGGTAAAATAGTTTAGATATTTATTAAATTATAAGGATCAATATTTTAGATGAAAAAAGAAAACTAACGGACAAAAACTATAGTTTAAAATTTAAAAAACTAAAATAAAAATAAAAATAAATTTAGGGAAATAAATATTATATTAAACTTATTTTTAAAAAATTACAGAAATCTCACTTTTATTTTTAGAGGAGGTTTGTGTATGTTTCAACTTTCAAAAGCAGAAGAAAAATATTTGCAATAGATCACAGAAAATATTAACAAATTGAATCTAACCATCCTTGATTCTCTCCACATGTTTCAATACATCAAATTTTAACTAAAATACCAATTGGTTCAAAATATTTGGCATTTATTTCTCTTAAATCTTACGAATTCAAACAAAATATTACTGAAAGTGCTTTTAACCTCTATGAATCCACTTGCTTTGATCCTGACTTCTAAAAACTAGTTGGTATTTTAATATATTGTCTATGTATGTATGTATCAAATCTTGGTAATTAACCTCTATACAATACTAAATCAATAACAATACATTTTATCTCAGCAAGTGCAATGTACGATATTATTGTACTATATAAACAACTAAATCTATATCTTTTTGAGAAAAGTCAACAACTGCATTCAATAATTTTTTTTAAGTTTTCTCTGCCCTTTTTAAAATAAATCCATACAGACTGATCTACCCTCCTTACCGATGTCTCTAATAAGTTTTTTTGTTACACATTTAAACTATTTCAAACGATTTTCTATTATTTTATCTTTGATTGATAAATGTCATCTCAACAAAATTTTAAAATATAGTAACCTATTCTTTGGAAGATGCAAATTTCTTTTTCTCCTCTGGTCTGGCCGAGGAGCTTCCTTGATTTGGGCAATTTCCCAAAACTCACCCCACTTTGTTTTCATAACATTGCTTTCTTTTTTACATATCGCTTTCTTTGCTTTAGATGCTCTAAATCATTTGCTTGTCTATTCTCTCATTTCTTCACACGCTCTCATCAAATATTTAAAAAAAAAAATGGTGCTGCTTTTCTATTATCTTGATTTTAATTAAAGCATCTTTTTTTCAATAAAAACATGGCATGCAATGATTAAATATGGGACCCTTTAAGCTTATATTATCATATAATTTAGATTATTTGTTGCCCACAGATCTAAGTTTCATCTTTTGTCTTATGCTTTACTATTTTTTATTATTTCATTTTTAAAAATTAAAATTGAAAGGCTATATGTGCTATACGACATATATTTTTTTTCTTAACAAAGATATTAATTTTTTTAAAAAAAATCTAAAATATAGACAATTCAAATTGTTACTATATGCAAAAAATTGCCCCCATAGGTTAAACTTCACATAATTAAAGGCCCCAAATTGGTCATTAACTGTGGGATTCACTTGACATCATGGATCCATAAATCTATCTTAATTATTATCTTCAACTTTTTTCTCATTTGTCCTTTGGCTATAACTTAAATAAATTTTCTAATTTGTATGAAAAGTTAATTTAATTTTTGATGGTTCATGATTATTACAAGTAACTTGAAAAACGAACCTAATTAACCAGTTTCTTTCTTGAAATTTTCCCACTATTTTCTTGAAGTTTGATTTTGTTTATAACTTTTATAAAATCTTTCAATTTCACTGTGGCCCTTTTACCCCTTTATATTAATTAATTCTTTAATTAATAAGTTCTCCCAATTCAACATTCATTTTTTTAAAAAAGTTACATTTTGGACAACATTGGGATGTTGTTACTATATATGTTTGTGCATGATTGTGATAAATATAAGGGAGACCCCCATGTATCTTGACTTAGAGGAAAAGCCTCACATGCTTAGTTCACTCATCTTCAAACACTCATTATTTTGTTCTCCACTTTCATTAGAAAAAAATATTCATTTGAGATTATAATCCAAGCCCATAACACTTTGCAAACAAGGAGAGAGAAAGATATGAGATTTAAGTCAATGGGTCCTGCAAACAATTTAAACTATCCATATTCAATTTGCGCAATCCAAATTCTTTATGTAATTTTTTTAAAAATTCATTTTTTTATAATTTTAGAGAGATATCAAAATAAATAAAGTAAACATAATGTCATGGTCATATTTTTTTAAAAAAAGAAGTCTTATAATCATTGTATTAAAATTCAACCTTACTGATAAGGATTCAGACTAGTGAATTAGTGAATCAGCCCCTTAACTAGTTCGGTTAAGAGTTTTGGACTGATTAACCAAGTTGACTTTTATCTCCTCTTAAGGAAAAGGCCTTGTTATGGATAAAAAAAATAGTAGCACATTAAATTTGTGGTATTTTATTTAATTATATATAGTTTATATATTAAAGTTCTATTTATTTATGAGTTAGTGCATTTTTATTTAAATATTTTTATATATTTTAATTAAATTATATTATTTTAATTATAATTAGATTGATCCCAACTCAACTTTGATTAGATCACTAATCTCTTAAATAAATCTCTCAATTAGTTTAATATCTGTTGTGATTTTCAGTAACTTGTTCATAATAAAAATTAACTTTAATCAAATTAAAAAATATATATAAATTTATTTTTTTATAAGCATTCTCCTAATGGAGTCGATTTTATTTGAAGTACTCATTCAATATGAATATATCTCTCTATAAGAATTTAAATATTAGTTTACAATATCATGTTAAACTTAAACCCAGTGGTAAATATAAAATTGTCAAGGAAACTCGATCTTGAGGAAGGGCATAGGGTTTGTGGGCAAAAAGAATGAAAGTTGGTATGAATGAATGATATATAAATGGGACCCATTGAAGCATTCATTAATGGCTTCCCACTCTTCAGTCTTCACTTTGCCAACCAGCTCACTTTTGTGGTCACATTCAACCGTTTCCATCATTCTCTTTGTGGACCTCTATATATCACTTCATGCCTTCTCTTCAATTATCTTTTTTTTTTTTAATCTGACTGGTCATTGACTAAGCACAAATATTGGTTTCAAACTACATTAATCTTGAGTTGATCATATAATAAAATAATATTTTATTTCTAATATAAAAGTATCTCAATTATAATATATAAAATTAACAAAAAAAAAGTTGAATATATATATAGTAGCAATCCGTATATCATATAGGAAGGGCATCCAATCCAATTATGTAAAAAAAATCAAAATACTGACTTTTTAATTTTTTTATTAACATGTGTTAATATGATTTTATCAATTATTATATCATTTATAAATATTTTTAACTAGTTCGATTTTTAAATACAATATGGGCCAAACTGTGATTTTGATTGGTCAATTTTACGATTGTACTAATCAATTGAGCTTGTCTGATTTTGAAAATATCATCCCATCACTAAAATGAAGCCTCTTCAATAATTACATGAAACTCAAAATCAACATTAGCAATTCAATGAATCATACTCCTATAGTCTTTAATATATAACTTAATTATGTTGTTAATTTTTGTCATAAATATAAGACATATTTTTAATATTTATTAATTTTTTTTAAATTACTCCTATTGATACTTCTTGAATAATAATAAAATAAGAGATGAAAAGAGAGAGAAATTTAAAGAAGATGATTATGATATTTTATAAAAAATACCTCATATTAACTAACTTAACTAACTTTATTAATTTAATCATATTAGATAAATAGGTCCTATATAATGGATTGGAGGAGTAATATTTATAGCTTATAAATAATGTGACATCATCAATAAATTTTATAAATAGAAGATGTGATAATTCTATGTGTATTATCATATTCTTTGTTCTTTAAATTAAAGAGATAGACACGAAAAATTTTAGGTTATAACTGAGATTGAACTCGTAATTTGAACTTTGGCATGGCACTATGTATTATCATTCCTATTCTAAATCCCATTAGTGTCATGTCCTGCTTCTACAGTAAGCTTTTTTATTAAGGCTCTTGGCTTGGCATGCTGCTTTGTCCTTGAATTTGCAGCTTTAGGATAGTTTTGTTGGTCTGACAAGCTTTCTTTTTCCCTTCCATGGAGAAGCATTGAAACAAGAAGAGAGAAAGAGAAGCTTTTTTATTTCCCTAACTGTCCATCACATTATGATTAATTTGTGGTTCCTGACCTCTACAATTACTATTGCTTTCTTCAATCTCAGCACTGCCCCCATGCAGACATATATTACATTCTTCTGGTCCCCTAGTATGTGTGTGCGTGCATGTGTGTATTGAGAGTTAGAAAACATATATGCGAGTGTTTGTGTGTGTGTGTGTATATGTATGAGCTTGATACAATTTGTGATCCCTTAAGTTTGTTTGAATTTTAATTTTAGTCCCTCAAATTTTATATATGGGTTTTAGTTCTTCAAGAGCCAAAATGATTCAAGTTCTTATTAAATTACAAGGACTAATGTTTTAAACGGAAAAAAATTTGAGAGACTAAAACCTATAATTTAAAATTTGAGAAATTAAAACTAAAATAAAGACAAACTTAAATGACTAAATATTGTGTTAGCTATATATATATGGATTAAAAGACACTTTTACCCTTAAACTACTCTTTCATGAGTACTAAGAATCATAAACTATCAAGCGGTGTAATACCGTCTTCTAGTGTTACTTAAAAAAAGGTGCAATATTTTCCCATTAAATATTTGTTATTTGGACTGTTAGTTGATCAGAAAAATTATAGAAAAGGTCTCAAAAAATATAAATAAGTTCTCTATAAAAAATTAATAGGCTAAAGTAACTTAATGGAAAAATTAACAGAAAAGAATTTAATGTCAAAAATTAAATGTTAAAAAAGTTAAATTTAAATTTTTAAAAAGTAAGGGGAGTTATATGAAATTAATTTAAAATTTGAAAGTTTTGTAAATTTTAGCCCTAATTATAATCATATGTACCCAGCATCAGTATATTAATTTAGTACTCCTCATTCTCAGTGATGATCTTCATGTAACTCTTCCAATATAAAATGAGGTAATCATGGGACGTTCTTGTTCCCTGCTACGTTGATTCTCACATACAAACTCAATTTTTGTTTGGCCAAAAAACTTGTAAAAATGTCAAAAGAATAACGTTCATCATTAGCAAGCTAAGTAGGGGTGTCCCCTGGTCACTTGGTGACAAAAGTATTACTAGAATATATCGTTTTCTGCAAATTCAATTCAAATAATAATAATTCATTTAAAAAATAAAGTCTTTCAATAAAATTGTATAGTTAACAGAGATGAAACATCTAAAGTATAATTTACTAGCTGAGGTTCGGTCATGACTTCAAAAAGAGTAGGATGCTTGTTTAGAGTAGTGTGATCGAGAGGCCAATCAAGTTGGAGATTATCTAGCTCGGAAGGAAGGTGTTGTAGGACTTGTGTCATTTAGCTCAATGCTAGACTTCTTACTCTATCTACTCCGCATGGATGTAGGCACGTAGGGTAGTATGTTTTCCAATAAATAAAATAGATAATGCATTTAGAGAGAGAGAGTTGGTGTAATTATAATAAGTGAACTACCAATACAGGCGTATATTTGTATGAAGTTGGGAAATTAGTAAATTATATTATTAATTATAATTTATGAGTAATAATGTCAATGCCCCTCATGTAAAATATAAGTTATTTTCAATTAATTCAAATCTGATTCAATCATATAGTTATACAAAAATAATATGTCATTTTACCAATGATTATAGTCTAGTAATATAAAAACTCTTTCATAAATAAAAGATTGTATGTTTAATTTTGCTTATAACCTCATGTATTTATTATTTTGGCCCTTTAATTCAAAAAAAAAAATTAAGTCATTTTATCTAAAAATTTTCTAGTTCAAATTACAAGTCCTATTTGATGATATATGTAAGGCATTATTTGTTTTCTTTTACTTTCTTTAACTTTGCATGCCCTTATCTACAATTAAATATTATGAGCAGTTATCTTTGAATTTAATAAGGGTGATTTTTTAAAATAATACTCCTCTAATTTTTAATATAAGACATGTTTAACTAATTTAATTATATTAAGGAAGTTAGTTAAATTAGCTAATGTGATATAAGTTTTTTAAAATATCTAAATCATCTTTCTTAATTCCCTCCCTATATCTCTTACTTGATTATTGTTGAGAATCTATAGGGATAATTTGAAATAAAGATTGATAACTATAAAAAAATATTTTAATTTAAAATGAAGATTAATTCTCTAATTAGATCTTATATTAATAGAAGGAGGAGTATGATTGTTTTATAAATATAATGAGTTAACATCTATTTAACTCAGCTAACCTCTTTGTAGTTAGATAAATGGGAAAAATGCGAATATAGTCCTCAAACTCCTCATTTGAAATTATCACTATTTGTCCCTTCAGAGACATCTGATAAAATTGAAATTGAAATTGAAATTTTATATTTGTTTGGATAGATTTTTAGAAAATAACTTATGAAAAAAAGTTTTTTGATAACTTTTAGAAAAGGGGTTTTGAAGAAGAATTTATAAAAAAAAAAGTGGTTATGGATAAATGAGTGTTTGGATAGTTATTACCAAAAGGACTTTTGTAATTAGAAAATTACTAGAAATGGTCTGATTTTATTAAAAAGAGGAGAGAGAGTGGAGAAGATAGAAGAGAGAGGGTATAAGAAAAAGTAAGGGTAAAATAGTAATTGAGTAATCCATAAGCTCTTTTACTATTCTAAAAGTTACTCTTACCAACTTATCTGAAACTATATTTTAAATCATAGTTTGGTCCAAAATCTCTTTTGAACAAATATAACTGTTTATTTTAAAAAAATTTTAAACTAAAGTTTTACCTAAATTTTTTTTTAAAACTATAGTTTGCCCTTTTTCCAAATAGGCCTTTAACTGTCTTGTTAAATGAAACTCAGATTCTAACAACAACCGAAATACAATCACATATAACCTTCGCTCATTTATTAGTCACTTCAATATATAATCTCGCTCCTTTTACAGTTGGAGCAGTTTAATCTCCTCAAAATTCCCACTAATCTTGAGTATCACTCAATATAAAATGAGTAACCATCATTTAATTAATGATAAGATAAACAAAGCTCATGTCTAAGGATTAAATACTAATCCATAAATATTTCCTTATATAGGTAAAAGAAGAGTTTTTAGCCATATTGTCAAAGACTTATTTTAAGGGGAGCGAGACAAAAAGGCCATTGGATTCAATCCACGAAAAGTGAAGAGGAAATTATGGTGATTCTTCATAGACACAGACAATGCAAATGTTGGTAGGACCACGCTATTCACGCTAGTCACGCCTCCACCCACGCTCTTCCCTTATATATATCCCCCTTTTGCCTTACCACATTATGAACATTTTAAAACTTATCCTCAATTCCAATGATTTCACCTCCCAGCTCTCTATTCTTAATTTTATGTTTATTTTTGGGTATAATTATCCAATACATACATGACAATTAAACCATATTCAAGTATTATCAAATCTAATCAAATATTATAAAATCTCTTGATGTGATTTTTTGTTTAGTAGGTTTGAATCCATAGAATTAAGAGGTACTGATTGAGTCTCTTATACTCGACCTAGCTATTGTTAATGGGCAGTTTTGGTTTAGTTTTTTGAGAAGCTCTTATGAAAAATAAATGATTTAAAAGCTCTTTTGAAAAAAATTTTCTTCGGGAAAAATGATTTTAAATAAAATAAGTGTTTGGATGATTATTATTAGAATGAGTTTTGTGATTGAAAATTTTTCAGAAAGGGTATAAGGTGGAAAAAAATTGTGATAACTGTTCATATGGAAATTAGATCATTATTCATGCTGTCTAATGGCAACCATCTCCATTCCTCCATTCCATTCTATTCGCCATCCCCCTCCCCTTACTCACCCTCATCATCTCTCCCTCCGCCATGCTCAAGAGACTCCAACGCCTCTGCTGCTAACGATGACGAATCCAAAGACGGCAACAGATATGGACGAAGGTTGAAGAAGATAGGTGGGGAAGATGGAGTACCGATGGAGCTGAAGAAGATGGAAGGGGGCGACGGAAGTTAAAGACAACCAATAATGATGACAAATCTGAAACAGGTCGTTATCGTCGTTGACGAAAAATTTGAAGCGAGGATGACAAGACGGAGACTTCCAAAGGAGAAGGCCAGAGATGGGAGTGAGGAGATAGTGGAAATATAGGGGTAATAGTCATTGAACAACCTATAAGTTTTTTTTCCCACCTAGAAGCTATTTCATTGAGTTTGTCCAAAATCATAGTTTGTTCTATAAGCTCTTGTGGGCATTCAAAAACTAATTGTCTAACTTTTTGCCCAACCCTCAAAAGCTCTTTCTAAATCTTGGTTTGGAAAGGAACCAAACATGCTGAATATCTTTCTTTTGAATTGTTCCATTAGATCAAGGGTGTGCTTGAATTAGGATGCGAAAAAATACTTGTTGGATAAAATGATATTGAATATATTATTTTAAAATGATATTGAAAATAGTTTATAAATTGAATAGAATATATTTTGTTATAATAATATGATAATATTTGAATGTTGTTTTCTAAAAAATGATATTGATAACAAATGAAAGTATTTGGAATTCTAATGAAAATCACCTTTGCATATGTAAATTACTGAATCATGTGTAAAGATTTCACCTCCCTCTTGTTCTTCATTTTTTTAGTTTTTTAGGGTATAATTATCTAATACATACATGGCACTACTAAATCATATTATTGTCAAATCCAAATATTATAAAATATTTTGATGCTATTTTTTTATTTACAAGGTTTGAATCCACAACCTTAATTAAGAAGTACTAAGTCTTTTTTATTCGATCTAACTATCGCATGCCATTATCTTTCTTTTGAAGTGTTCATGACACTGTTGAACTATATTCGAATATTATCAAATCCAAATACTCCCTTTAATCTTAAATATAGTAACTAGTTGAAGAGGTTGCTTTAAATCTAAATATAAGACTTTAATTTATTGTATCTTTTAAATTTATAATTTTTTTCCTAAAATATCTCTATTATTGCACCATTAAAGAGGGATTTTTATCAATAGGTAGTTTCTAATTAATACAAATAATTAAAACAGTATGTTAAAGAAATCAACACATTTTTTTACAATTAATTAACTCAAATAATGTCATTAATATCTATAAAATAGTTAGGTAGTTTTTACATTTAAGACCTCAGAAGTATTAGAAACTCTTAATTAAGAGATGTTGAATCTCTTCTACTCAACCTAAGTACATAATGTTAATGTTTTTATTTTGAATTGTTTCCTTAGATTAACTAATCAATGGCAAAAAAAAAAAAAAATCACAGAAATGAAGTCATATCAATTAAATTACACAAATTGCGTTATCTCGATGATTATTCCTTCACGCCTAGCCTAATAAATTAGCATAATTACTATTATAATTAAATTAATAGCTTTAAACAACACGCAAAAATCATAATTAAAATAACATTTCTTATACATAATTAATCATTATTATTACCTTATTAATTAATATAAGCATTTCCTTGTCCTATTCTACATTATCCCATGCCATCATAGTTACTATTATCACGTTTTGATGCTCTGAGAAGCACACTTTCAATCGATGAGTGGATTTTATTATTATTTAGCCTATAATAATCTTTTTGTATTTAGTAAACGATACATACTTTATTACCACCATAAAGGTTTCCGAAAATTATTTTAAAAGAATGTTCTAAATTCAATCAGGATAATCTAAATATTATTTCTTCAATTATTATTCTTAATTTAACAATTGGAAATCCAATTAGAATAACATAAATTACGAAAAAAATATGATCTAAATCACCAAAAATTTATATACCGTCAAGATTACTATGAGCCCATTATGTTTATCATAATCAAAATCAAGAGGTAATGAAAATTGGACCATTTCTTAAATCAATCGAAATATTAGTTCAATAGTTAGTGGTCTAACTATGATTGAGTTAGGGTCAATATATATAATTAATCCTAAAAAGAGTACTAATATCTAAATAAAAGGTATTAATTTATAAGTAAATAGGATATTCGTATATAAACTACATATAATCTAACAAAATAAAGTTATTAAAACATAAATTTAACATGACTATTATTTTTTTTACTCAAAATGTCAACCTGTTCAAAACTTTTTAGTTGAATTTAAAAATTAATTCATCTATTCATTAATCTGATTATCTAGCTCGAGTTGTGTTTTAATTGCATGATCATATATAATATGTTGAATTGACTTCTAGTTAAGGAAACGAAATTAAATTAATTAATATACCTATGTTATATATAGAGAGAGAGAGAGAGAAAGACAGTTGTACTAAGTGTCTTCTTAAACTGCACGCCATTTTAATTTTAAAATTTTCTTATAATTATCGTAGTGCCCTACTTTAATAAAAAAAAAAAGACATGGATTCAATTACACAAAATTAATTAATAATTATTGTTTTTCTCTCGTGCTTTATTCTTTATATCCTAACACTTCCTTATCCTAATTATGCCGGCCCCCCTACCTTCTACTATTGCTCAATTGTACGGAAATACATATTTTATTTTCCTACTTTTTTTATAAAATTGGAATTGTTTTTGTTATATATAGCCGAAAACATAAATCATATTGTTTAGGGGTGTGCATGGGCAGGGTTGGGCAGGGTTGGGCAGGCCAGACCCCGTGCCCGGTGCCCTACCCAAAAAAAGCATGGGCTGTATTTTGCAACCCGATGCCCTGCCCTACCCGGTAAAAGCCCTAACTATTTTGGGCGGGGCATGGGTGGGCTGGGTATGCCCAAGTTTTGATGTCATGCTCATGTTGTGAAAAAAAAATATGCAATTATGAACTTATAAAATAATATCATATTCATATGTCTTTAAGACTTAAATAATATCCATAATTCACTAAGAATAAAGTAACAAAAAGATAATAATTAAATTCTTGAAATCCATTGCATGTGGGAAAAAAAGCTTTGAAGTCTAAGTAATTTGTAATTATAACTTTGTATCAATCTCCCTAATATTGACAAAGATTAAGTATCTGAAAAAAATAAACAATTATAATTTATAATGTAATTATATGATGATTAGCAAAGTTAAAAAAAAAAGAAAAAATTAATATAGTTATAAATATTAAAAGATACAACTTACATATTTAACTACTCATATTTTTAAAATGAACCTCTAGTCACTAGTAACTATCATATTCTCCCTTTTAAGTGTAGTATTTAGGGAAAAAAAGTAAAAAAATAAAAGAAATTATGCTCATGGGCAGGGCAGGGCAGGGCAACCCCCCGCCCGGTGCCCAGCCAAAAAAAGTATGGGTTGAATTTTATAACCCGATGCCTAGCCCTGCCTTATATTTATCGGGCTGGGCATGACTATTTTATTGTGGGTTGGGCTGGGCATACCGGGTCATGGTCATTATGCACAGCCCTAATATTATTCATATTTTTTAATATATAGTATGATTTTTTTTATAATATTAATCGGTATCCAACACTATCTTTAGACCTTAGAACTTAAATTTAAAATTTAAAAAATCTAACGGACCTGATCATATTATGTGGGGTGTGTGTGTGAGAACATTATTATATATTATATATATATTGTTTGAAAAACCCCGATTTAAGTAGTTCCAATTATTGAAATGACTTTATTCCATTTTAATAATGGTTCGATTTTTAAAATATATATTAGGTATAAGGATATGTGAGGACATGTCTTTGAATGGGGGAATTGTATGTAGGCATGCAGATGGTATATATATTTAAGAATATATCAGGGGTCCATGTCTAGGTTCTGTGACCATGAAAATATTCTCACTTGAATCATCATGAATGAATATAATGAAACAAAAAGCATACTCCAATGTTGTCAAAAATAAAATAATAAAATAAAGGAACTAACGCTTTTTACACAGAACAGACCAAACATAAGGGATATACAAGAGATCTATGAAAATAATGAACCCTTAGGGGATAAAAGACATGATAAAAGTATAGGAAGCTGGAGTGCTATTTTTCAGAAAAAAAAAATGTATAATAAGCCTTAATTTATACTTTATTACAATGCAACTTTTTATATATTTTATTATATTTATATATACATATATTAATTGGTTGATATATTGCTGTGCAAACCATTGTTACCTGGGCGATTTTTCTCAAAAATTTTGTCGGACCAGGCCCTCCCTAAGGACTTCCTACAGTTATTAGAGTGGAATAATTTTTTTATATGAAAAAAGTTTTCATGAGCTGGTTCATAGGGCTCACAAAGTCAGGACATTTTTTCTAAACTTAAAAAATTCTTATAAAAGTACTTAAATATTACCTACTAATATATAAGATCCTTAAATTAGTAGCAAGATTTGAAATTACGACCTTATGAATTATTAGTTAACTCTTTATTAATTGGACTAATATTTATTAACTATTAAAATCGAATAGTTAACAGTACACATTACTGTATATTTATTGAGAGAGATAAAAATTCTAAAATACATCTCAAGCCTAAGTAATTTAGTTTCAAGCACAAGTGGCTTAGAAATATCCTTGATAATTAAAAAAAAAATCTTCCCACTGCAAAAGCGGATGATATATGATATATATATATATTCATATATATAATTATAATATATTTTTATAATCTTCCTACCAAATATATTTTTAATGTTCGTGATATATGGAGAGAGAGAGAGGGAATTATATATCAAGTTACTTGTATTTATTTCGTCACATTCTCCTATCATATCAGCTGGTTATGTGTATTATTTTTTATGTAGATTTAAATTAAATAAATATATTAAAAAATAGGACAAATAGCAAAGTGATATTGGAGAACTTGATAAAATAGATATAAGAAACTTAATATAAATTTTCTCTATAATATATATATATATATATATATATATATATGTGCATCTATATGATATATGATGAATATTTCTCTGAGCATCCTCATCCGCGTGATTAATATAGATGTCTCAAGTTATGAAACGTCATAACTTACTGTGGACTGTTACGTTGCATTTAAATATTATTATATCATAGAATTAATGTGGCAAAATTAAATAAAAGAGACAAATATATACATATTATGGAGGAAGAAAAAGATGTCGGGTGGCGGCATGCACAAGCCATGCATGCTATAACAAAGGATCATTGTGTTTCTTTGCTTTATTCTTTATATTATAACACTTCATTATCCTATATAAATGCCCCTACGTCCTACCATTTGCTTTAATGAAGTCAAATTATTAATTTAAAAATAAAACATGAATTGATTAACAACAATTAATTTTGAATTATTTTTTTCATGATATCTTTGTTGCATATCACATGCTTTGGTAAAAATCTAATTTTATATTCAAAGATAATGCATGTAATAATCATGTCATAATTGAATTCTAAAGGAAAAATTAATATGAGATTCCAAGAAAAATAAAATCATAAAAATTTTATACAAATGAGGAGTATGTAATGATAAGTTTTGGTATGACAAACGACAGTAAATCTATGTTCTTTCATTCTATATTTATAGTGATTTTTCCAGAATAAATAAATTTTATATATTTTTGTATTTCTTTTGGAAGTATTTATACATAACCTCTTGAATTTAATATCATGTAATTTTACAATAAATTCCCCTAAACACTTCCATTTATCCAAATAACTTGCCTATAATTAATTTTGTTCATTATCTATCCACAAATAATTTAAAATTTAGGGGGCTATCTGTACATAACTCAAAATTTCAAGGGGTTATTTATATGCACATAAAAATAAAATTTAAGAGAGGATATATAATTGAGGATTATCCCCACAAACTGGAAGGATTGGGGAGACTAATTATTGAGTTGTATAGGATAATGGGTTATTTGTATATAATTCAAAATTTTGGGCAGTTTGTGCAATTTAGCCATTTCTTTTATACTTCACATCATGTATTATTTACTAACAATCTATTGTGAATTTTATCTACTTTTATTTACAATCCGTTTGATGGATTCCTTCTCTAGCTTTTGCTTTGCTTGCAAAATTGCACAAGTTTGTTGAAACCGATCATAAATGATGAGAAAATTGGATAACTTCATAGTTAGGGAGGGGGTTGAGATATTTTTCAGTTGAGACTAGAAAAAATGTTAACTGAAAAAATAACTATTATTCTTTTTTCTTGTGATTCGAATGCGGGCAAAAAGAGATCTATTGATTTTTTTTAATTTGATTAAGGGTGTAATTTCTTTCTAAGCTTAAAAAATAAATAATTTTTATTTCTCTAAATAAATACGTTTCTTTATATTTAAATTTATGTTTTCTTTTTGACCTATATCAAATTCAGTAATTGAGTAGTAATAAATATCAGCTGATAATAGAATAAATAAATGGATAAGGGAATTCAATTTTTTTTAAAAAAAATACACAAAGAATAAAGCGCTACATGAATGGATTTATGGACTTATTAAATAAGGGAAAATATAGGAAAAGGAGTTGAAGTTATGGTTTGGTGAATTATGGATAACTTTCTTGGATCCTCCAAGACCCACATTGTCACTGGTTAGTAGTTACAGATATATGTATTTTGCGTGTGTGTGTGTGTGTGTGTGTATTTATATATATATATATATAAATGGAAGTATAAAACATAAAGGACAAGGGAATGATGAAAAGTGGGACCAAAAGAAAAGCAGAAAAGAATTCAGAGAAAATTGAAAAAAGTGGGTATGGAACCATGCCAGACATAGGTATAATCTATGTATAATAAAGGAAAAGCGAAATGAGAGCAATTTTATTTGGTGTATTCTAGGCCCATTAGTCGAAGCTTAAAAATTAAGTGATTTTGAAATTGTCTTAGAACCGTCCAAGATACTAACGGGGTTAATCTGAATGATAAACAGCTTGATATCATTTAAGTGAGATCTCGAATTTGAGCCTTGGTATATGCAGAAAATTTCTATTAGGAGACTCACCAACCATAACTAGGTCCGCGACATTGGTTGGATCAGGATGTAGTCAGGGTAAAGTTTTGATAAATCCAGTGGACAGAAAAAAAAACGTCCAAGATAGAATTTTTTTTTTTAAAAAAAATAAGATTAGTCCAATCAATATGCAACAACTTAGTTCAAAATTCTCTTAAAGAGAGATATTCACATTTATTATCTAATAATATCTAGATTAAGATTACTTCTAATAATCAAATATTTTTGAATTTAATCCTGCAAATTTAAGTTTTGCAATTATTTTCAAATTTTAGAGAGAAATTGGATTCTTTTAAGTTTACTATATGGACAGATATGAATAACACGAAAAAAAGAAGAAGAATACACACGAAAAGATCTAGCCGAAAGAGTTAAATTACAGAGGACAATGATTACAAAACAAAAAATTGGAGGACTAAATTGATAGTTTTAATTACTTTTAGGTGTTAGTTTTAATTACTTTTAGGTGTGAATAGATAATTTTCTTAAACTTTAAAATTTTACAATGAATCCTCATAAACTCGTATATTTATACAAATAACCTCTACTCTACTAATAGTTTTGTTTATTAATTAATATTGTACTCATATATCTTAAAGTTTAGGTAGCTTATATGCATATACCTCAAAACTCGAGCAAAATTTTAACTTAAAGAGTATATAATTAATGTATTTATCCACAAAAAGTTGAAAAGTTTTTATGTGTTCGTTATCAAACTGTTTCTGGATTAAAATGTTTTAAGGGAATTTACTGATGTCAATAAATATTGTCTCATAATAAAGCGCAAATATGATTTCTTTTTTGTATCTTTTTAAATTCCCACTATTTTAAAGAATATGATGGAAGTTGTTTATAAATAATTTAAAGTTTAAAAGAGTTTCTTGTAATTTAAATTTCATTCGCAGAGTAACAAAAACATATAGAGTAGTATAGGAGATTTGGATAATCTTTATTTTCATTTTTGTTCCTAATCAATTTTCTTAGGAAATAAGCATAATATGGAGGAATATTTGTAATATATGTAGGAAAGTGGTTGTAGATATAGGAACCAGAAGAGAGGCAACTTGGGATTCTCTGTTTCACTCATTCATGTCCACCAACAAAAAACCCACTGAAGCAACCTCGTCATGATGAAACTCCCTCTGCTACCAGCAGCACACTCAAAAAGCACTTCTCTCCTCCTCCTCCTTCTTCCTCATCATCGTCTTCATCATCATCATCATCAATTCCTCCTTTCTCCTTTTAAATCAACCTCTCCAAACTCCCCCTTCTTCTTCATCCTAACACCCTCTTCTTCTTCTTCAATTCCACCAGCAGCCATGAAACCTCCTCCTTCTCTTTTCCCTCTCACATTCTTCTTCTTCTTACTCTGTCAGACACAGCTTCTGGTTGTCTCAGCTACACCATCTGTTATCTTCTCTTTGCTTTCTCTCAAGTCTTCGCTTATTGACCCTCACAATACCCTCCATGACTGGAACTATTCTTCTTCCTCTAACAATTCTTCCCAAGACCCACCTGTTTGGTGTTCATGGTCAGGTATCACGTGCCACTCACGGACTTCTCAGATTATCACCATTGATCTTTCTCAGAGTAATCTCTCTGGTTTGATCTCTCCCCAAATCCGTTTCTTGACTAGTTTGAACCACTTGAATCTCAGCTGGAATGACTTCACTGGGATTTTCCCACCTGTGATTTTTGAACTCTCTGAGCTCAGAACTCTGGATATCAATCACAATTTCTTTAATTCAACTTTCCCACCTGGGATTTCTAAGCTCAAGTTCTTAAGAGTGTTCAATGCTTATAGCAATAACTTCGTTGGTCCTCTGCCTCATGAATTCATGAGGCTTCGGTTTCTTGAGAAGTTGAACCTTGGTGGGAGCTACTTCAATGGTACAATTCCTTCAGGTTATGGGAATTTACCAAGATTGAATTTCCTTTATCTTGCTGGGAATCTCTTGGAAGGTCCAATTCCATTTCAGTTAGGGTTCTTATCAGAATTGGAACGTCTTGAAATTGGTTACAACCAGTTTTCTGGAGGATTACCTGAAGAATTCGCATTATTATCAAGTCTGAAATACTTGGATATCGCTTCTTCTAACATTTCTGGCTCTCTAATTCATGATTTGGGGAACATGACCATGTTGGAGACATTGTTGCTGTACAAGAATCAGTTAGTGGGTGAGATTCCATCAAGCTTGGGGAATTTGAAAAGTCTCAATGCACTTGATTTGTCAGATAACAAACTCAGTGGGTCAATTCCTGGGGAAATTTCAATGTTGAAGGAAATAACCATTTTGAGCTTGATGAACAACAAGTTAACGGGAGAGATTCCACAAGGGCTCGGAGATCTTCCAAAACTCGATACTCTGCTTCTATGGAACAATTCTCTTTCTGGAATTCTGCCACAAACCCTAGGCTCCAATGGATTACTCCAGAAACTCGACGTTTCCACGAATTCACTCACAGGTTTAATCCCTCCAAGTGTTTGCAATGGAAGCAAGCTTATCAAGCTCATTCTCTTTGATAACGAATTTGAAGGAGCTTTTCCAGAATCCCTCACTAATTGCACTTCACTGGTAAGGCTTCGAATTCAAAATAATCAGCTCAATGGATCCATTCCTGGTGGTTTTGGTCTTCTTCCGAATCTCGCCTTCGCCGATATGAGCAACAACAACTTCACCGGTCGGATTCCGGAAGATTTCGGTGATGCTCCGACTTTGCAACACTTGAATCTTTCAGGGAATTCATTCGAAAATCCATTGCCAAGCAATATTTGGAACGCGAGGAATTTATTGGTTTTCTCGGCGAGTTCATCGAAAATTAACGGTCAGATTCCAGATTTCGTAGGGTGCAAGAACATTTACAGAATCGAATTGCAGGGAAATTTCATCAATGGAAGCATCCCTCGGAGCATTGCGAACTGCGAGAGGCTTATTGTGTTGAATCTGAGTCGTAATTCGCTTTCTGGTATCATCCCCACGGGCATCTCCGTTTTACCCTCAATCACTGATGTTGACCTATCGCACAATTTTCTCTCCGGCACCATACCCGACGATTTCAACAACTGCACCACCCTCGAGAACTTCAACGTCTCCTTCAATTCCCTCACCGGACCAATTCCTTCCACCGGTTCAATCTTCCCGAACCTAAATCCCTCCTCCTTCTCCGGCAACGATGGCCTCTGTGGCGGCGTCCTCCCAAAGCCCTGCGCCATGGACACTACTCTCTCCACTGCAACGGAGGAACAACAGCAACATGATCATCCCAAGAGAACCACCGGTGCAGTGATGTGGATCGTTGCAGCTGCGGCGGCAGTCGGATTGTTCGCGCTAGTCGCCGGAACCCGATGCTTCCGATCTCATCACAGTCGTCCATTCATGAACAACCGCGAGATCGGACCATGGAAATTTACCGCGTTTCAACGGTTGAATTTTACAGCAGAGGACGTGGTAGAGTGCATGACAGTGTCAAACAAAATCATAGGAATGGGTTCCACTGGAACAGTGTTCAAAGTGGAGATGCCAAGTGGTGAGATTATAGCCGTCAAAAAGCTATGGGGCAGGCAAAAGGAGGCCTCCTCTAACTGCAGCATCCGACGGCGGAGAGGGGTGCTAGCTGAAGTGGATGTATTAGGGAACGTGAGGCACAGAAACATAGTGAGATTGTTAGGGTGTTGCAGCAACAGGGAGAACACCATGCTGCTCTATGAGTATATGCCCAATGGAAATTTAGAAGACTTATTGCATGGCAAGAATGTTGATGGTGATTGGTTGATCAGGTATAACATAGCATTGGGGGTGGCACAGGGGATTTGTTATCTTCATCATGATTGTGACCCGATAATTATTCATCGAGATCTCAAGCCAAGTAATATATTATTGGACGCGAAGATGGAAGCTAGAGTGGCAGATTTTGGAGTGGCTAAGTTGATTCAGAGTGACGAATCCATGTCTGTTATTGCTGGATCATACGGCTACATTGCACCAGGTAAAATATTAATATTTATTTTTTTATTTAAATAATTATTTTTACTTTGACGAGTATATATTTATATTATGTTCCTTTTAAAAAATAAAATAAAATTTACATAGACACAGATGTGAAAAGAATCCCATGACTTATATATGATTTACATTACATGCAGTTCATATATATATATATATAATATAAATATTTCACAACAAAGAGTCTCTTCTAGTGGGGCTTGAAAGATATATAGCTAATGATGAAATGAAATGGGCGGTTAGAATTATTTCATTTTTATGACTTCAAACTTGACGGCACAAAAATTGAGTTGGAGAAAAGTGGATTTGAAAGCAAAAGGATTTATTAATTTATTTTTATAGAAATCCATTAGAAAAAGAAATAGCTATAGGTTTCCAAGGAAATGAACCAAGAATTACACTCTCTCTCTCTCTCTCTCTCTCTCTCTCTCTCATTAGATTAGGCATTAATATAGCAAGTTCTAGTTTTGGCATTTACCTATATTTACCAAAATTGAGAAAGAGAAAAAGAATTGGCCTTAGTTATTATTCTTTTTGTCATTTTAAAGGTGTTGTTGTAACTAGCCTTTCACACTGTATATAGCAGTTTGTGATTCATTTTGTCATGTCAAGAAAAAAAACCTAAATTATGGGAGATATTTCCTTTTGTCCTTGATAAAATATATATATATATATTAAAAAATTAGTTAAGTTAGTTATTTTATAAAAAATGATGTGTTAATTTTTTTTAAAAATAACCTCTTCAATTATCTAGATTAAAACTACTTTGATATAAACTATTTTAATATGTAAAATTAATAAAAATAATTTTAAAAAATAGAAATAGTTTAAAAAATTATAAGTTTGGAGGATGAGGTAAATTGGAATTTTATATTTATAATTAAGGTAAACCCACAAATTAACTCTTACTTATGCATTTATGACCCAAGAGAATATAAGGGATTGTTTGGTGTGAGAATTGGAGGGAAGGGGAAATTTTTATGAATGAGATTTTTAAAAAAAAAATTAAAGAAATAGGGTTAAAATTTTGTAATTAATTTTTTATTTTTTCTAACGTATTCTCTTTATTAAAATTTTATAACATCACTTCTATAATTTTTTTTAAAATCCAACTCAAAAAATTTTTACTCCCCTCCCTCGTCCTCAAGATCCAATTTTTTTTTTTTTTTAAAACCTACTACTGACTCACACACACACACACACAAAAAGCATGTTTTGATGGTGACGGTAGGCATGTACAGAGCAGAATGTGAACACGCTCAACATAAAACAGATTTAAAAACTCTTAGGCGTGACTGCCATTTTAAGATGCTTGTGTTGTGTGGTTGGTGCTATCTATATCTCTAGCCACGGTCACTTTTTTTTTTTTCTCTTAACCTCTGCTTTCTTCTGCATCATCAAGAGTTGCATTATTGCGCATGAATGAATATATCTATACATATATATATGTCCTTTCTTTTTCCCTTCACTTTTCACTTTCACAAACTCTGCTTTTCCCACAAGTTCTTCACAAATTCAAAGGGACCCACCATCATTAACTTTGTCAATTCACATATCCTCTTTGGAATCATGAGGATGTTGACTTTTAATTCTCCCAACTTAGTCCATTATAGTAAATTTGCAACTTGTATCTCAACATCTCATTCTAATTTACTAATGCCATTATGTTTGTCTTAATTCCCTTGTAGAATATGCATACACCCTACAAGTTGATGAGAAGAGTGATATTTATAGCTATGGAGTGGTGCTGATGGAGATTCTATGTGGAAGAAGATCGGTGGATGCAGAGTTTGGCGATGGGAATAGCATTGTGGACTGGGTTAAATATAAGGTCAAAACTACAGATGGAATTGATGACATATTGGATAAGAACGTCGGGGCTGGGTGTGCATCGGTGAGGGATGAGATGAGACAAATGCTCAAAATAGCGTTGCTTTGTACCAGCCGGAATCCGGCAGATCGACCCTCCATGAGAGATGTTGTCATGATGCTTCAGGAGGCCAAGCCAAAGAGGAAGATGTTTGATAATATTGTGTTAGGAGAATGTGGTGGTAAAGATATTAGTAGTGGGGAGGTTGATGATACTGTTTTGCCTCAAAAGGCAAAAGTGGAAATTTAATGTGATATTGAAAATGGATCCCCCCCCCCCCCAAACATTTTTAATATTGTGAGAGATTGGTATAGGAGGGAGAGATTTTTTTTTGTTTTTTTTTTTCGTTTTTTACTTTCCACGGAGTTTTCATCAAGTTGTAATGTTCTAGGTTAGCTTAGAGTGAGTATATAATATATTGTTTTATATGACTTTAGTTGATGTTTATATATAGAAGAGCATATGTGACTCTAATGGACCTTTTAACTGCAATGGACTATATATGTTCTAGTAAGTATAATTTTTTCTTTAAAATTAAAATTAAAATGAAAAAAGAATGATTTTTAGATCATAAATGTGATGAAAATATTTGTGTTTACATTATTAAATTAAAAAAATAATTTTTTAAATGGAAACAGTTCACCTTTAGTTTCTTAACTTTATATAAGATTTTATAATCTTACATTTAATACTAAAATAAACTCTTCAAAATACTAATAGAGTTAAATCTAATAGAAATAATTAATCTTTTACAATATGGTGAACCAATATTCGAATCTTCACTAAAAAAAGTGCGAATATTTAGTATCTAACAGTATTTTAAATATGATTGCCTCAGATAAAAATATTCGACTATTTAAAAATATTTTTTAATTAATTCTTATATTTAAAATTCAATGAATTAACACTATTAGTCCTTCCCCAAGAGCATCACTGAAATAGTTATTTTTGGTCCAAAAAACTAACCCATAGAGCCCAATCCCTTTGAAGAAATAGTTGCCAAATAATCCATAGCTTGATTATATTGGCAAGCAACCAAGTCAAAATGGGATTCCATGAAGCTTCCATGGATGCTAACAATACCAATGCATTACCACTAAACACTTGATTCAACTAGTAAGGATTTCTATAAGCTTAACTAGAGGTATTGAACTCTATGAATACGACAAAATCAAATACTTAATAATAGAGTTTTGTTATCTTTATAGTTTTGCTTGACTCAGTCTAAATTAGTCTATACTTTCTATGAAGATATCAGATATTAGGGAAAAAAATATCACTACATGGTCAATCGCATCACATATAACTTTCATAATCCATCTCAACGCACAACTTCCAATCTCTCCAATATGAAATTACTAACAGTTTTTCCTTCAAAGCCCCATGCTTATTCAGTCATGAGAAATTGAAAGAGGCTTTTTCAAGTCACACGGGTATGACTCTTTGGTTATCTCACTTAATCTTTTAACTAAGTGCTGAGGATTTGAATTCTACCCGTAGGTATATAAAGTATCTCGTTACTAGCTGTTTACCTTTAAATAGGGATCCCATATGGAAGAGATTACTCACTATTACCCACAGTGTATACCTGATTTATATATTAAAAAAAAAGGCTTTTTCACTATTCATCAGATAGGTTGATCTCCGTTCAGCTTCATAGTTGTTTGGATAAGATGCACCATCACGCTTTTCTCGTTTTCCTAACAATAATAAAATAGGAGATAATGGTTGTCTGAGACTATTTTATTTTGACATTTCACGAATATTATATAAGTTTAGAAAAAATAATAAGATAATATATATATACACACACATACACACAATTATATCCAAGTTTAACCTTTCTTTCCAAATTGCTCCTAAAGTTCTCTAATTGGACTTACACCTAAATTTTGTCATATTCCAATAAAATATAATAACAATAGGCAAATTAAAAACTAAATTAAAGAATATTATTTATTGACAATGTTTTAAAAATTGGACCAAAAAATTAAATCAAAAAGATTAGTGGGCTGTGGTTTTTATGATTTAATTGGTTAGATTAACATTTGAATCGATGACGTAATAATTAAATAACTTTTTAATAAAAAATAATTATATGTATGAAATATATATATGTAAGAAATAAATTTATGATAAGTCAAGTTGTGACCACAGTAACATTATAAAATTTTCAATAGAATAACATTATATTACTTTTGAGATGGTAATCTTTTTATAATTTATATAATTTTTTCAACCTGTTTCCATCAAACCCAAAAATTCTCCCATATTCTAAAAACTAATTATGTTCCCTAGCGTGATTATAGGTTCCGACTTTGTGTGTGTATGTTTGAGAAACCCCTAAATTATTATTTTAAAAAGATTTTTGGCTTAAATTATAGTTTAAATTTTTTTTAAAACAAATAGCTATATTTGTCTAAAAGGGTTTGTAGAACAAATTATGGTTTAAAACTAAGGTTTTCAATAAACTACTCAGACTAGCTTCTAAAATAGTAAAAAAGTTTACGAACTATCTAATTATTATTTTACCTTTAATTTTTTTACATCATCTCTCCTCTATCTTCTTTATCCTTTTTTCTCTCTCCTCTCTCTTCTCTACCTTCTCTCCTCTCTCATCTCTCCTCTCTCTCCCCTTCCTATTTTTAATAAAATCATACGCTTTTTAGTAATCTATCAATTACAAAAGCCCTTCTACTAATAATCAAACAAACACTCATTTTTTTAGAACTATTTTTTTCTCATAAGTTCTTCTTTCATAAACCTTCTTTTAAAAGTTGTCCAAATTTTTTTTTTCAATAATCCATTTTCTAAATTCATATCCAAACAGGCCTTTAATAGAGGCTCAATTTTGTTCAACTCGGCTCAACTATAAAAATAGTTTTCTGGTCTAAATCGAGCCCTTGATTAACTTAGTCCAATTCTTTAATAATTACTTATAGAGTATTTTTCTCTTTCAGAAAATATGAATTTTTTTTACAAGTAATTGAAAACAAAATTCAATCAAATTTTAAATTTTCCTCTTCTGAAAAAAAATTTAGTGCTTACCATTGAAGTAGAAATGATGGGTATAATTCTCAAAAGCTCCTGGAGCTGCTCCTCATGTTGTTTTGATATGGTGGTGAGTTCTGTTACTTGATAAAGAATTCTCTCAACCTGCCACAATATTATTAATTAATCACATTATTATTCTAATAATTATATTATAACAAAATAAAATATACTAAAGAGGGGAAACCTGGGATTGATATCTTGTTATGAGTGGATCCATGCTCTTCATTACTTCTACGGCTGTTTTCATGGCTTGATACAGAGAGTTCACGTCTGCCTGAATAAGAATGCATAAGGGATAATATAAATTACTAAAGTGTGTATTATATATATAATTTATAAATTGTATAAATTATAAGGATCAATTTTACTTTTTTGCAGGTTTTTTCTTAAAAATCCGTATATAATTTTAAAAAGCATCAATGTAAGATTTAGGCCAATCTAACACAACCATGAAATAAACATGCAAAAAAATTTGATTACAACATTAATCAATTCATTTGACCAGTATCAATAATGTCACCCTGCTGTTTTAAATTTTGATCACTAATTAAAAAAATTATAATAAACTATATTATATTACAGTATCCACAATTGATGTAGAAAAGTGATTTTTTTTAAAAAAATTAGGGTTAATAAAATGTTTGGTTCCTATAGTTGCCTTCATTTTGATTTTGATCTCTATAATCTTAAACCATAGGTTTTGATCATTATAGAGATTAAATGGTCTAGATTTTTGTTAAAATATAGGGACTATTATTTTAAATAGAAAAAAACTTGAGAAATTAAACTCTAGTTTAAAACTACATGGAGAAAAACTAAAAAGAAAGTGAACTATAAAGATTAAAAATTATATTAACTCAAAAAAATGATTACTTTTTATACGATTGTTATTTCAATAAGCGTTATAAAGGTATTTTCTACGTCGGTTATTTTGACAAATGGTAAAGAAAATTAACAACCTCATTACTTATTTATAGAATTACCATTGGCCTACACCATCCCATAGCAACTAGCTAGTGTAAAAAAACCATAGTAAAGAAAGAGAGCATATTTTGCATTAGTATGTATATACCAGGATCCACTTAAACAAAAAACAAAAAAATAAGTAGGGAGTACAAAAATGAAGTTTAATTACCTTAATATCAAGAAAAGGCAAACAAATGGACAAAGCTGATAACTTTCTGACCAATCTGTTGATATGTTGTTCATATTTTGTCTCCATTTTTCCCCATTCGTTCAGAAGACACACTTGTGGATTCACCATTTGATGGATTTTCATGCTATGTTTCAGCTTTTGCCTTTCCATTTTCTCCTCTAATATTCTCTTTCTCAGCATCAGGATCATTAGGCATACATTGAACAGATTCATCTGAAATTCTCAGAATGTATAGTGTGAGAAAATCCCCTTCCTAATTAATCAATATATCAATGTAAAATTTATAACAAACATCAATATTTCATAAACTATAAATTGATAACTATTAATATTACAAAAAGTTAATTTATTCGATCTTATAATTTCATATGATTTTTAATTATGTTCCTACAATTTTTTTCTTTTTATCAAGTTCTTATAGTTTTTTTTTCAGTTATAGGCATTAATTCCTTTATTTATAATATACTAATTAAGGTTGCTGTGGATGATAAGTATACTACAAGTAAGTATCCACAAAATACAAATATAAAATGGGTTTTAAAAATTATAATGACAGAATAAATTTTGTTTATTATCAACATAAAAATAAAAAATGAGTATGCTGATAACTTTCTATCTATCTCTGTGCATCTATATATAGTATGTAATCTAATTAGTTTTGATTTTATTTAGACATATGTGGTAAAATTAATTTAAATGTATATTGAGTAGTGACAAATTATGAATATAACTACTAATATATAGAGGAAATTTCCAAGCACCCAATGAAAAGAAAAAACTACAATTATCTAATTGAAGAGGAGGTAAGCTTATATAGACATGTATATTAATTTTCTCTTTAACAAAAATTACAACAAAAAAAAAACTTACCTCTGAAGCTTTCTTAACATTAACCATGGCAGCCTGGGCCCTTGCGTTCACAAATCTCCATTGCAACAATCTGTTATGCAATATCCTAAACCTGTGATGCTCATCTTCTTGTACCGACGACACTTTCTTTTGCCTGAAGTACTTCAAAACCTTACTCACCCCATTGCTGTTACTTTTCACTTTCCCCGGAGCAGTAGTCTCCGACAAGGAAGACACCGCCGGAGATCCGAGAAACCGCCCAGGCGATAGCGCCCATGCAGAAGGAGACTTCGCCGTCGTCACCCTCTTTGAAGAGCCGACACTACTGTCAGGGCTCACACCTCGCTGTAAGAACCTGCCATTAGAGATCTCTTGGGACTTTCGAGGCGTAGTAGGGATTGAAGTGGGATTCATGATGGTATCTCCATTGTTGTTGTTGCAAGTTCTTCTTATTTTTGATGTGGATTTTGATCTGTTCGTCGTGTTGCTGATGAATCTCTGGCTTGATCCAAACCTGCGTGATGAGCTGTTGTTTTCTGGGGATGATAAATTGCTGCCGCTTTTGCTCCGGCAAAGCCGCGGTGATGGTGATGGGGATCGCAACACCGTCCGTGGGTTGCGGCGGCCGGAGATAGAACCACCGTTGTTCTCCTTGTCCATGCCTATTGTTGATGTCTTGTGGTTTAGAATATAATCCTTGTTTGCAGCTTCTGTACAGTGGTCATGTTATATATATAGAGAGAGAGAGGGAGGAAGGGAGAGTATTATAAAGTGGGAACTGCTGAGAGGTGAGAATGCTGAAAGCACGTAGTGCGATAGTATATTGAAAACATGCCTTCACGTCATGGATATATGCCCATGTGATGTTTGTTATTCTATTAATAAGGGTTGACTTTTTATGTCAACCCTTATATATGTTATTTGGGTATAAACTCTCCATTACGGACAGTTTTGTTTGTGGTGGAATCTTAGTTATTAATTTTAATGTCTAATCTTAACTGTTAATTAAAATATTTGAGTGAAGAGACTCATGTCATTAAAAAAATTAACCTATTTTTATTTTATAAGAAAACGACATTGTTTTATTTGAATAGAGAAACAACAAAAAGAGTTCACGATAACAGATTTTATCCTTCTAAACTATATTCCGCTCTAAACCACGAGGAGCACAACATAGTTTTCCCTTTGTCATATTAGTGAATATTTGGGGTATTATGGCTCTCTCTTTCTATGACTTATCTCAATAAAGGAACAAAATTTGATGCTATAGGACCGCCCTGTCAGTGGCACAATTGTAAATACCCTTTTCCCGCCATTTATGAGCTTCGTACATCGCCTTTAGCGCCATTCGGCTTCCACTTCTCCGGAAGGGAGGAATCCATCAGTGATCTTTCTGTAGGGTTTCGGGCAATGTCGACCGGCCATGACTGATTCGTGGGTTCCTTCAGGGCAAGGCCCTCACTTTCACCACCCAACCGCTGGCATTATCGAGAGGGTTCGATTGGAGAACTTCATGTGCCATAGCAACCTCGAGATTGAGCTCGCAGAGTGGGTCAACTTCATTACTGGTCAAAATGGAAGTTAGTCCCTCTCTCCCTCCCTCAACGCGTTGTTGTTTGGGTTTGCGATTTTCTTTCGCTGAACGTTTGTTTTATTAATTTTTTGGGGTTGCGCTGTTTTCTTTGGATGACTGATGAATTGGGTTTAGGGGAAGTGATTTTTCTGTGAAAAGTTCCGTTTTTTTTCCTGGGATAGTTTGGTAAAATGATTTGTGCTTGATTTGGACCGTTTCTTTCTTTCTTGTTTGTTAGTTTTTTATTGGGTTCAACAATTCTTTGTCGCTAAGAGGAAAGGAAAAATGGGTAGAATTGGTGCCTAATGAGTCCGTGCCCTTTACAGGCGGTAAGAGCGCAATCCTAACTGCATTGTATGTTGCATTTGGATGTTGAGCAAGAGGGACTCAGAGAGCAGCGACCCTGAAGGATTTTATAAAAACTGGCTGTAGGTTATGTCCTTATTCTTTTTTAAATTTCTAACGAGGTCTGAAGGGGTAAAGTCGGAGTGGGGGTGGGGGTGATGGGTGGCTGTGAATTGTGGGTGGTTTCTTTACTTATTATGGGAGTTGCATGTTGAGGTCTGTGCTACATCAGGTTTGGTTGCTGGGTATCCTTAGATTATGTCGTTCCTATATTTAACAGATTCTAATGCAAAACTTTTCATAAGCTTCTATCAAGCTCTACATCTTCCTCACTGTCTTTCCTCAAGAAAAAGTTGTCTTTCTTCATTAATAATGGCTGTAAAGGGTGGGAGGTTTGAATATTTGAATTCTGCTATTGGTGGGAATTTCGTCACACTGAAGTATTGAACCTGTACATCACTGATGCAAGGCTTATTAACCTTTCTGTAGGAAAATTATTCCCATGTTTTTTTAAGCTAATTTTGTGGGAAAGGATCTGTTTAAAATGTTAATAAAATGACATATAGAAAAGTCTGAACAATTATGTTGGATTATAAGTATGTTGTTAAAACATGATATATATGATGTTTTTCTTATCAAACTCGGAAAATTACATTACTTTCTGTTGTATATTATGCTTTTTATTGTCATCTCCCCATTTTTGTTCCTCGACTCATTTGAAACTGCATGGTTGATTTCTTTGGGTTCTAACAACAGTTTGCTATTGCCTCTTGCCAGTCATGCTGTCATCCATGTAGAAATAAAAAATGAAGGAGAGGATGCTTTTAAGCCACAAATATATGGTGATATGATTATTTTAGAACGTAGGATATCTGAATCCACAGGCTCCATAGTGTTAAAAGACTTCAAAGGTTTGTTTGTAAGTCTAATGGTTTTAAATGCCAAGTTATTTGACTTGTGTAAATATATTTGCAATGCAGCTATTTTTATGGGGCTACCCTTAATATATTGTGAAAGTCTTGTTGCTAATTCTTTAGTTTTTAGCATTTTACTATATTATGTTGCTTCATGATTAACTTTTATATTTGGATTGAAGGAATATTCCAAAGCATTGGTGTTTTCTACTGGTTCTAATCACCTTTTGGGGTTAAGTTGGTTTGATTAGGCACTTTGCTCTATTTGTTTACATATGTTTGAATTTGACTTAGTTACACTTTCAATAATTCGAACAAGGCTTCACTTAATGATTATTGGAATCTTGAGAATCAAAATCAACAATACATATGGCTGAAAAAAGTGCTCGTATGTCATTGGTATCAATCACAAGTCATTTGTCCTAATAATATTAAATTTTCTGTTGAGAAATGCTGAACAAGTATAGGCTTTAACTTTAGATGAAATATATATTATCAGAAATAATAAGAGATTTGAAGAAAGTTATCCTGCATATAAGATGTATTATAGCAGGAGTTTGTTTTATTTTTAGTCTAAAATTGCTTGAAAAAGAATTTGGATTCTTTTAGGGTCACTTGTTTGTTATCTTGATTGTTTGGCAATAAGATAAGAGAAAAGAAATAATCAGACGAGTTCTGTTTGTAACATAAGAAGAGGATGGAAATTGAACTGAGAATGATCTCAGTCTTTAATGAAAGCACCTCAGAGATAGGTTTGAAACTTTTTTAATGAAAGGCTTTTTGCCTACTAAAATGCCCTATTATGTCGAAGTTATGAGTCCATTCTGCATTATTTTTTACAGGTGTTTCTTTTGTTAATTTTCCTAAAATAAGGTGGAGTGATCCCTTATTTCACTTATCATAATTGCAAGCCTATTAGCTGACTGAGGAGAAATAGAATTGGCTAAAAGACCTGCCACTTTTACTTAAGAAATTGCCATAGTGATCCTTATTGCCCCATAAAATCACGAGCTTGCTTAATTTGAATATTTTGGAATTTTTTATCTTCTCAGTGCAAAAATTTCGAGCATTATCTGTTTAAAAAGTGTAAAACATACTTGCAATGCAATTTTTTTTTTCATTTATGAACTAATAACTGATTTAATTTTGCATTTACTTTAGTTCTTGTAACTGTATATTTGTTCTATGTTAACAGGAAAGAAGGTTGTAAGCCGGAAAGCAGAACTCCAGGAAATGGTTGAGCATTTTAATGTAGGGTTCTCTCCTCTAATGCAATTACTGTTTTAGGGAACAAGTTTGTTAGAGGAAGAATAAGAGATGTGCTGGGGAATGTAGAATATCCTCCAAAACAGACAAGAAAGACCCCAGAGGTTCAAAATACCTAACTGAACGAAAATTGATATTTACAGAAAATAGAAATAAAAGGAAAATCACACAATTTTTTAATTACTGAAAATGGAAATAAAACGAAAATTACTGAAAAGATATTCTTCTCAGGTTTTTTAATTCCCATAACTCTCATCACGCAATTTCCTTCCCCATACTCCCTGTGCACGGAGCCTATATTTCCCTGACATGTCATTAGGCCCTATGGTCATATTTCTCTTCTGTTTTCAATCTTTGAGTGGGTCTGACATTGGGCTGCCAACCACTCCCGTCTTACTTTCATAAATCTTCGATTCTCATCTGGACTCACTTTTATTCCATGGTTTCTCTTCTGCTATGTATATGTGGGTTGCAAAACAATTTGACTGTGGAATTCTGACAGCTTTAGGATGCTTGAGCATGATTTATTTTGCTGCTGATATCACAAAGTCATTGATGGCATGGTCAATGGTTGTCTTCTTTTGGAACAAATTTTGCTATGTTTAGGTTATTAATGGTTTATTTCATTAATAATTAATAATTTTCTTTACTTGGATGTGCTGAGTGAGAACCTTTGTGGTATTTGTCTTATTGAAAGTATGATTTCTGCCTACTCTGTTCATCAATGACTAAATCTTTCAAATATATATTTTATTTATTTTTCTAGTTAATTTTATTTTCTTGGAGTTGTGTTCTCATACCTTAATGTATTTGTTCATTCTTATTTCTTTTTATTTTGTTTTTGGCAGATTGATGTAGAGAATCCATGTGTAGTTATGACAAGGATAAATTTAAGGTGATGTTTGCATGTCTTCTTCTGGTAAAGTTTGTTAAGATGCTATACCTATACTGAAATGAACTCTTAAACAGTTCTTTTACAAGGCTACACTTCTTCAGCAAGTTGATGATCTTTTGGAAAGCGTTTCTAGAGGATTAGAGCATCCATTTGGACTTCTTGGAGGATTAGAGGCTACAATAAGGCATGTAGAGAAGGAGCTTAATGAGTTAAGAGTCAAAATCACAAACATGGAACAAGTTGAACAAATATCACTGCAGATTCAGCAGTTAAAGAAAAAACTTACTTGGTCATGGCTTTATGATGTGGACAAACAAATCCAGGAACAACGTTCAAAGATTGATAAATTAAAGGATCGAATACCTAAGTGCAAGCCAAAATTGATGAGCAAATGGTAAGTTTTCCCTACTTGACACATTTTATTCTTTTGCAGCATAAGGACTTATGGCACAGATTGTTGGTTAAAAAATTTCCTTTCACAAAGAATGGACAGGATTATCTTCACCATTCCTACTTTTACATTAGTATAAGATTTAATTAGAATGAAAAAGGAAAATCATAGCGAGGGAGGTATAATATCTTCTGAAATAGAAAAAAATGCAAGAGTTTTTTTTTCATTCCATAAGAATAGCAAAACCTGTTCACTACCCCTAAGATTTAGCTGTATTCCTCCCATACTCAGACATTTATAATGAAGAATTGCTGCAATGTGCAAGAACACCAAGCATTTCAATCTAAACGGATTATCCTGTAAATTTGTAGTGGCATCCTAAAAATTTAAATCTCAATTAGATACCCTTTTCACAACCCAGAATAGGGTAGCTTTATAATGTTTGTGAGTTTGCAATGCTATATTGCCATTACACCAATTGAGTGCTGATGTACAGATTCCAAATGAAACATGTGACCTTATAAAAGGTTCTACTATGCTGAATATTTGATGCTCTTTCTTTTTATTGCCTTTCAACTGTTTTATATATGCATAACATATTTACTTTGATCTTCTAAGGACTCTTTGTTCTGCAGCATCTGATTGAAGAATTGATGGCATGTTTAAATAAGAAGAAAGGTCATATTAAAAACTTGTTTGAAAAGACATCTGAAGTGAAGCAGAAGAAGCAAAATTTACAACAATGTATATCTATGGTATGTAAGAATTTGGTGGCTGTACCCTCCCGCCTTTTTCAAACACATGATTAACAGGAAGATGAAATTTCATCCTGCAATGAGTCAAATATGATAAGGTTGAAATTAGACCTATCTGCTTATACGTTGGCTTAATGGTTTTACGTGTCAAGTACACATTTTCTTTTTCTGTTTTGGTAGGTGTAAATTTGCTGATTAATTCTTCAGTAATTTCATTTTATTGACTTTGTAGAGCTTGAATACTGCCGTGATTTTATTAATTAGGAGCTATTGAATTTATAGAGTACAATTAGATAGAAAATAACAATAATATCCTAGGATATCTTAATCTTATCTGAATTAATATCCTAATATCTCCCCATATATCTCATAATATCTTAACTGATTATAATAATTAATTATTTTCATAATTACCACACATTGTTATAAATTTTTATCATTTTTCCCACTAGAGTCAGCCTGTTGGAAATCATTTACATAATCTCCTCGGACTAGTGAGAATTCAACCATGGCTATTTTGTTGAGTACCTTTAGCCGATAACAACGAGAAGAAAGGTGGCCAACGTTGGTGTGACCTTTGCAGCAAGTTTGGACACACCAAAGAAAGGTGTGAGAAGCTACAGAGCCCAACAACCTAAAGCAAAATCACAGGCCTAAATGTGAAGGAAATCTATCCACAAATGAAAAAAAGCCTAATCTATACTTGACTTTTAGTATTTATTTTATTTTGTTCTGATTAGAGTTAATGCTTGATCTACCCTAGGTTTACTCTTCTCAGCTTATCCCATACACTGGCTGAGTTATATATGTATTCTTGCTGGTGCTGCAAAATAATATACAGGCAATATTCCCGTTTTTGCTCAGTTTGTAACCTTCATGGACAGAAATTCCAAAGCATCCTTTAATAACAAATCCAAATCAAAATCAAAATTTTGCACTCTGACAATGCAAAAGAATACTTCAGCTCCGGACATGAAATATGCCTTGCCCACCATGGAATAATCCATCAAATTTCCTTCCTTTATATCTTACAAAAGAATGGAGTATCTGAAAGAAAATATTGACACTTCCCAGAAGTAGTCAAATCCCTCCTACTTACTGCAAATGTCCCTAATTACATATGGGTGGAAGCAGTATTGATGATCACTCATCTTATTAACAGAACATCCACCAAAATCCTAAATTGCATTAGTCCTGTTAGAGACCTATCTAGGTAATCAATTTCCTTCCTCCCTGCTATGAAAGAAAGGCTCAATTCTTTTAGAAGGAAAACTTTTACTTGAAGCTTGATAGCCATTCTTGCTGTTAGGTTGTGCCTTTAGAAAATCATTTACTGAAGAAGAAACTTTAATATATTTCATTTCTACTTTGACGAGTATGCTCCTATACAAATTTCTGAACTAGTTAGGGAAGATGCAAATCCTCAAAGTATATTGGTAGCAAATTATGATACTATTTCAATCACATTTCAAGGAATGTGATTTGTATTGTTATATTCTTCCCCCAAGAAATCTCTAAGTTGGAAAGAGTGATTTATTCTGCCAAGATAAGATTTTTCTGTTATTCACTATTTATTTTGTATTTTGAAAATTTAATATTAATTGGTTGTTAGTATCTAAATTCAGATTGTCAATATTCTTATTGTTTTTCCTATTAAAGCTAGAATTAGGAATTAAATTCTGATTGTATCTCCTGTATATTGCTATTGATCAATGAAACTCGACGTCTTTTACACACAATGTATGTTTATACTCCTGCTTTTGTTAATGTGATCCTCTAGCTCATTTCATGCGTTTTATACTTTATGGTCTGCTTTTATATGTTATTCTGGCTTCTTTTCCACTCATGTTGAACAATCACTCGTCTCTTCATGGTGTTTTTATTGTTGGCTTGTTTCTTATGCAATTTTTTAATCATTTCCTTGCTCTAGTTCTATCGCTTATAAAAAGCTTTTAGAAAAGTCTTTTTCTACAATTTCATTGCAGGCTTGCCAGAGAGCCTTAGAATTACGAAGGAACAAGTTTCACAGAAATGCAACTTATTTGAAGCGTTTGTTGTCTTGGAAGTATGATTTTTCTCAGCATGGACCATCTCTTCCTTTGTTGTTTTTTGCCATTACATCGATATTATTATATATATTTACATATATCAAATTATTATCTTGAGTAGATTTAATGCCATTTGGGAAGAAAAGGATTCAGTGGACATATCACAGTCAATTATGAAGAAAAAACCCTTTCAAACAAGGTAAGCTATTCTCCTTACGCTATACTATGGTTCTTTTGCTGCCATTGCATATAGGGAAACACTAAAATGTAAAAGTAAATGAACCTAAAAAGGGTTTAAAACAAGTATCTTCGTGTAATAGGTGGGACTTCAATTCCATTGCCCTCCTTTACCCTTCCTAGGCAGAAAAACAAAGTGCTAATGATAAGTCTCTTCATTTTGGCTCATAGCTGTTACACATGTTTGTTCTCTTTTATCTTCTATGTATAGATGCAAATGCCTCAAGATGCATCAGGATGTGCTGTTCGTGACACTCGAGGCCTTTCAGGCTAATTTCTAGCATCTATTTTTATTGTGATTTGGTTAATAAACCAACACTAAGCTCTTTGTAGCAGCTCCAATGTTGCTTTATGAATGATGAGTGTGGATTATCAATGAGATCCAATCTTTATTGTGGACTTTATTACTTAAATTACGATGGAATTATAATAAATTAGGCTCTTATGCATATAGTTATCATATGTTACTAAATAGGATGATCCACCATGTATAGTAGTGTTAACATAGGATGATCCAATATATATTGTTTATGCTTGATTCCTGTCATGTGTTTGTCTATGTTCGTTTACCTTAAAAATTAATGTATATTTCATGCTTCTACTGATTATATACAGTTCTTAGTAAATTATAATGTAATTTTTAATCTTTTTTTATTTTTAACAGAATTAACTGTTGGAATTTTTTATTTTTTTTTAAGAAGCGTAGTTTCACACCTCAAAAGAGATTGATTTTTAAGACTGCCATCTGCAAAGAGTATGCACTTGGGGATTCCCTCTGGAATGCGCTCAGTTATGATGTCTAAAATTAGGTCAAACAAATAAAAATGCAAAGATGGTACATGATGTAAACCTTTCCCTATAGGGAGAGGTCCATTGTCTCACTGTTAGGCATACTCATAGTTGTTATCCCCTCATACATGCCCTTTATAGCTTCATTATAAAAAACAAAAACACCCATCTTTTCTAGAGCTTTCCAAAGCACATCTCTTGGCACCGATCGTAAGTTTTTTCCATGTCAATAAAAGCCATATGTAAGCCTTTTTCTTTATTTCGGTACTTCTCCATTGACCCCCTTACTAGATTAATAGCCTCTATTGTAGATATAAGTCCAATTTGGTTCTCTAAAATTCATGTCTCCTTTTGTAACCTATACTCCATCACTCTTTCCTATAATTTCATAGCATGGATCATAAGTTTTATATCTCTATAGTTTGCACAGTTCTAGATATCCCCTTTGTTCTTGTATATAGATACCAATGTGCTTCTCCTCTACTGATCTGGCATTTTCTTTGGCCTTAATATCTCATTTAAAAGCTTAATGAGCTAAAGAATACCCTTCTCTCCTAAGCATTTCACACCTCAGTAGGAATACCATAAGGACCAATGTCCTTACTGTTATCCATTTTCTCAAGAGCTTCTTTGATTTCTATAACCCGACTTATGCATTAAAAAGCCATGTTTTGTTATCCTTCATGAATTGTTAAATCTTACATATCTCTAGTCAAGCCCAATCCATCATTGAAAAGTCTGTAGATATAGCCTTCTCACCTGTCTCTGATAGCTTCATCTGTGACCAAAACGTGCAGTTCTTCATCCTTAATACATCTTTCTCTAATACGACACTTATGCCTTAGTGGCATTTTTTAATATAAATTTATGATATTTCTACCAATCAAAGGGTTGAATTATAACCTCTAGGCCCTAGAAGGATAAACTGTTGAAATGTAATCTTAGTTTTGCAACTAAGCTTTTTATTCTGTGTTTTTTTCCTGTTTGATTGGCGCTGAGTTTGCTGCTGCCCCTCTTCTGGGAGGAATGGGGTAAGTAAACTGATGAATTCTACTTTCATTTCCACAATTTTATGGTCTCAATTCTCATCTAACATGAGAAAGGATTTTCATTTCTACGAGGTAGAATGCTTTTATATGATTTTATTAAGATGAATATAATCTTTAGTTCCTCAAATTTAGTTTCATTGAAGTTTTGATTCTTAAAAGTTTTGTTTTACCTAAAATATTGGTCTTTATAATTTAATAAAAACTTTGACTATTGTGTCTCTTGAAGAATCAAAACTCAAGTTTAAAATTTGAGGTATTAAAACTAAAATTTATGCAAATTGTATTAACCCATTGTATAATCAATATGGCAACAGAGCTTCTAAAGTCTTTGAACTTTGTTCAATGTTTTATGTTGATACTTTAGTTTTATAAAGTGCTTTTTCAGTTTTCTAACGCCAACGTTGTCAACAAAAAATTGTTGAAATGGAAATGTTAAAAGTGGATATTAAATTTAATTTTAGAAAATAATTACGAATGACCTAAATTTTTTTATTTTAGACTAATAATATTAGAGTTAGAAGATTTGAAATAATTTAAACATATTTTAAATAGTCATATGTCTCATTTTATTTAAGTAGTGGGAGACCAATAAATGATTAAGAAAGAATATTTTAGTTTGACCCTGTTTGAATAATTTCCTTAAAACCATCCATGAAACCAATGAAGGTCATCATAGGCCTAAGTCTGGTTTTCTTTTCACCATATTGGGCTCCATTTCTCCCAAATTCTCCTCCATTACCGTACATTAACCAGTTATATTCACAGTAAGATCTCGAATTCGAGTCTTAGCATATATAAAAAAATTTTGTTAGGAGATTCACACACCATAACTAGGTGCGTAACGCAGGTCGAATTCAGTTGTAGTCGGAGTAAAACTCCCGTGAACCGAGTGGACAACCAAAACAAAAAATATTCACATTGAGTACTGAACTAGTTTAAGAAAATTTGATGATAAAAATTAAAATTTGGTAAAACGTTAATGAAAGTTGATACATATGGTAAAGAATATACTTGTATTTCATAATAATGTAAGTTCAATTTTCTTTGCTATTTGTAAAGATTTTTTTGATATGTAGTCTTGTAAATCCCTTATAAGTATTCTATGAAATTTTAGGGTCATTCTATAGCTTTAGTAGGAAATAAGTTTCGAACCCAACTACACTTGACAAAACACGTCAATGATTTTCAATTCTGATAACATTAATAATCGAAAACTTGGCAAAGACCTTTCTCTTAGAATTGCTCATTGTTAGAACAAAGTAAAATATACCACGATATGAAAATGGCATTGAAACAAAGCATGGAGGTATATCTACCTCAATGTGGGAGTCTCATTCTCCTTGATCCAAAAGCTCAATTGGAATCTCAATTCTTTCCTTCAATGTTTCCCAGAATATGTCACTAGAGCCTCCAATTTTTCTTACAAAAGTCTAATGTGGCAATGTTAAGTTCATCATTTATTAGGTGACGTCTAGCATCAAATATAATAGTGGATAGAATTCCATCCCAACTGAAATAATAATCGACAACCATGTAAGACTAACGTCGAACGGAACTTTTTCTGCTTTTTTTTTTTTCATGAAGATTGGGGTTTCTAGAGTAGCTATTGAGGAAAACATAATTGTTGTGAAGATTAAGCTAAAATATCCAACCATATGTACAAAATTTAACGGTAATTTTGAGCTCAGAGGGAATTGATAGTTAAAATATAAAATATTAAAATTTTTAATTTAAATTTTTAAAAATTAAGAAGATAATATGCAACTGATTTAAAATTTGAAGGAATTTTACGTATTTTAATTTTTTTAATGAAATAAAATTAACGGTATGATTTATTAGAATAAAAATAAAAATTAAGTGAAGATTACTGTAAAATTTTAAATGTTAGAAATGTCACATGCTGAAAATCCAAAATCCAGGAGTTATTTTAATTTACTTATATTGAAAATGAAATTATCAATTAACTATTCATTTAAAACTAAATAACATCAATTTTAATTTCATTAAAGCAAATAGTAATATTTAAAGACCTAATAATATTCAATAATATCAGTTTAGAAAGACTAAAAAAGATTATTTGAATTTCAAAATGTAAAAAAGAGAATATGAATATGTAAAAGAACATAGTGAGAACAAGTACTAATATGTTCTTTCAAAATTTAGAGAAAAAAGATAAAATTACCCCTAAAAGTTATAAATAATTACTTTGGTCATTTATTATTTTTACAATATAATTTACTACTTTAATAATAATTTTAACAATTTTAATTAAAATATTTATTATTGCATGGAAAAACCTACCAGCAAGTTATTACTTTAATCATTTACTTAGATCATTTGCAAGTAATAGAATTTATAAATTATAAATAATCATCATTTATTGCACAATTTTATTCAATAATAATTTTCATTAGCAACATTTTTAATGACATTGATTATTTTATTTATGATATTTATCATATTCATTTAAATATTTACTACTCTTTTCATCGTCTCATCTTCTTCCTCTAGACTGAAACCATAGCTTTTCTCTTCTGCTTCTTTCCAAGATCAACAAGTTAAAAAAATCATACTGTTTTCTAGTTTTTGCTTCTTTTCCCCCTCAAAAATCATTATTCTTTCTTAACATTTTCTCGATGAATTCTTTTTTGAGTTTTTTTTTTTTTTGTTTAGAGAAAGGGAGCTATTGGCTCTTCATCGGAAAAGCGACTCATCCCCAAGCTAGTGGAAGTCTGCTTATGTGCTATTGTCGTTGTTCTCTTCTACTCGCATCGCTAGTGTTCTACCTCTGTTTCGTGCTGGATGCTGGGGGTGAAGAAAGAGGAAAAAGAGAGTAGGAGAAAAGGAAGAAGAATAGTATGTAAAGAAGAGGGAAAAAAGAGAAAGAGAGAAGGAAGAATGACAATTTTATTTTTTTTTTAATTTTAAAAAGGTAAATTGGTACTTATGCTCTCTTTTTATAAATTCATATACCTTATTTAAAATTTAAAATTTTTTATTATATTTTTCTATTATTTACTCTATTAGTTTTATTTTATACATTTTATTTAATTTTTTTGAGATTTTCACAAAAATATAATATTTTATCCTAATTTTTAATGGATAAATATTTTATTATCTTACTTCCATCTCGTCTACTCCTATTTTAAAGCACATAGGGGAAAAAATTAGAAAACCTTTGGAATCTCGGACAAATTTTTTAATATTGGGTGTATAAGAAAATATATTACTATAAATACCATAAAAAGACTGATATAAAATTTAATACTTTAATTTAAAAACAAAACTGTTTAATTTTAAAATTGAATTCTCCCTCAAATACTTTTGCATATCAAAATCAAACCATAAATAAATTTTATAACTTTTTGAATCTGTCCTAAGTTCACAGTCAAACTTTTACCTGATTACGAGTTGTATTTTTCATACCATTTTAGCCTAAAGATGGATAGCGATGTTATATATATATATAACACTAAAATCTTGTTCAATCAATTTTCATTTATTAAATAATTTTCAAAACAATCGTTTTTCAATGATGTTGCTTTGTGATTGGCCATACATTTGGAGTGAAACAAGGATTAAAGTCAAAGTAGTTAATTAGTGGTATTGCATACTAAATAATTATGCCCAAATGAATTTACTTTACTTTTTTCACTTTTTATATACTTACCGATTGAAATTTATTTCTTGCATAAATAAAATTATTATAAAAAAAGTAAGAAATCATTTATATTGGTTGTTTAAAAAAATTCTGTATCATATTTTCGAAACAAAACTTTTTTTTAATTAATTTTGAGAAAAATGTTCGGCAACTTTATTTTTTAATAATAATTTTTCGAAGTAAGTTGCGTTGCTATTTCTTAATTTTTTTAAATTTTTTAATTAATTAGAGAAAATTAATTCATGAATCTTTTTATAATTGTACCTAATTTTTATTGGTTATTATAGTTTTTTTTCTTACCTTTACAATTATTTTAATTATAAAAATTTGTTATATTTATAATCAACTACTTAAAACTAATATAGATATAATTGATATATAAATTGTGACAAAAAGTAAAATATTATTTTTATAAAATAAAATGATAGAATAAATTTTATTTATTAATTTAAGTAAACTATAAAGATTCAGTATAAAAATACAAGCACTTAATTAAAAATAAAATAAAATTATAAGAAATTACATATGAATTTTTTTGTTATTTTTATCATAAAGAAAAAGTAATTAACTAAAGTTCCTTTTTGTTCTGCTTTTTTAACTGTCAAATCTAACAAATTCAGCTTCAGAACAAAACTAAGCCAAATGATGATCCCAAGGAAAGTGCTCTTTAACTTTGCTGTAAATTTCTGGGAGTTATTAGATTTAAATTTTCTTTTGGGCAAAATTTTTTTTTCTTTTTTTAAATAAAAAAGCATTAAAAATCTTGTTGTTAGTTAGTGTGTTGTGATATGATTGGCTCAATCTAAGTTACACTACGAAACAAAAAGAGCTTCGCCTCAATAAATAAATAGTAAATCATTGCAAAATTATTCAATTTTTTCAAACCATAAGAGAGAGAGAGAGTGGGAGAGGGAGGTAGGGAGAGAGAGCGAGAGAGAGAAGCTGCAGATTTTTGGGATGCGAAGCACAGAGCCACCAACAACAAAACAGAGCACTTTCGGTGTGAAACGATGTCGTTTTCCGGGGAGGAAGAGGACCAGTTCAAGAACCCTAGCCTTAGCCCTAGTCCTCAATTGACGAAGAAGAGACCACCTAGCTGGTCTAACGTCTGGCTCAAGAACACAAAGCCTCTCAAGCATATGGTGGTCGCCATGCAACTTCAATCTCTTTCTCCTCCCGACGACCCCAAATCGAAAACCCTAAGTCCCAATATTTTCCCAATTGACTCAACTCGTCTTTTGTCCGACGAGCTTCTCCTCAGAATCTTCGCTAGACTCCCTGGATCGCAGAGGAAGTCCATTTCTCTTGTCTGCAAACGGTGGTTGAATCTGCAGGGACGGCTTGTACGGAGCCTCAAAGTGCTTGATTGGAACTTCGTTTTATCTGGTAGATTGATTCATAGGTTCCCCAATTTAAACCATGTTGATTTGGTTCCTGGGTCGTTCATTTCGCCGCGGAATTCGGGTATTTATCTGAGTCAACGACTTGTTTCAATGCATATTGATTCTGGATTTTACCCCAATTGGTGTTTCGGGGAGGAGAAAAATCTGCTTCCTGTTGATGTTATTGATAATGGTCTGAAAGCTCTTGCTAGTGGGTGTCCCAATTTGCGTAAACTGGAGGTTATTGGTGCTAGTGAAGTGGGTTTATTCAGTGTGGCTGAGGAGTGTTCGACATTGCAAGAATTGGAATTGCAGAAATGCGATGACAATGTGCTGCGAGGGATTGCAGCGTGTAAGAATCTGCAGATCTTGAAATTGGTTGCAAATGTTGATGGTTTCTACAGCTCAGTGGTCTCCGATATTGGATTGACTATTCTCGCTCAAGGTTGCAAGAGACTGGTCAAGCTTGAACTTAGTGGTTGTGAAGGGAGCTTTGACGGGATGAAAGCAATCGGAACATGCTGTCAAATGTTGGAGGAATTGACTTTATCAGATCATAGAATGGATGAAGGTTGGTTGGCAGCACTTTCGTTTTGTGAGAACTTAAAGACTTTGAGGATCCAATCATGTAAATGGATCGATCTAAATCCTGGACCCGAGGAGCATTTGGGTTCATGTTTTGCACTTGAACGGTTGCATTTGCAAAAGTGCCAGTTACGGGACAAAAATAGCATGGGAGCTATATTTCAGGTATGCAGAGCTGCAAGAGAGATTATCATCCAGGATTGCTGGGGATTGGATGATAAGATGTTCAGTTTTGCAAGCATCTGCAGGTAATGTCCTCTCCTGCAGTTCCTGCTCTTTCCCAATTACACAACATGACTGATTTTTTTTTTCCGGCCGTTGTCTTTATTGTTCTGTATCAAAATATTTTGAAGTCATCTTTTATGCTCTCCGATTTTTTGTTATTTTATATTGTTCATGCGAACTGTAAGTTTTACAATGCAATAATTTGTGTTGCTTTATACATTACAATAAATAGCATCATTCCTACTGTCAATTCTGATTCTTCATTGAGAGAAATGAGATATATATTAAATTCAGAACTACAGACAACCTCGGGTTATGTTTAAATTGAGGAGAATGGGAAGAAGCTAAGGAAATTCTAATTTTAAGATTGAAATTTTATGCGTAGATCATTTGAGTTATCACATATTTTCCTGTTATTGTCATCCATTTCCTGCCATATAAACATAGATAAAGAAAAAATTATTGGGTTTAATTCTACATGAAAGCAACTGTCACACTTAAAATTTTGTAGCTGTCCATTCTCTTGAATCGAATGTCGTTTTTGGAACCTCCATGGTCCCAGTGCAATGATTTGATCTTTTAGAAAACCTTTTGCTTCCATAAATTCACCTTTAGCTTGAGTTAGCTAGTTTCAATCTCTTGGTACAACAAGTTTACAGCAAAACCCTGCTGAGCTTTAATTATTGAAAAATCAAGTCTAAGAACATAAACTTGACAAAAATTACATTACTAGGATCTTAACATCGGTAAATACCCCAAGGTTAATTTACCATCAGATTTTAGAGATTTACCACGAGATTTTAAGAATTCTATTAGTAGTTTTAAGATGGTGTTTTAAAGAACTTTCGTAGTAACTGTCCTAAACCTTACACCCTGCTTGGTAAATGCAAATGAAAGGCGATTATATCTATTATAATATCCAGCATGTCTGTTTTGAGCAAGTGATGTTGGAATAGAGATGTGCAATATCTGTTACAGTTGAATATGATTACTATTACTTATTAGAAATTATCTTTCTCTATTATTTTTTTTATTTGTCCTTTTTATTCAGAGACACGAGGTTATTTCACATTTACATAATTGTGTCTGTTTTTTCATTCCATTTTGAATGATGAACGAGCCACAATAAGTCCCTAAAACCTAACCGGATAATAACATTTAGTTGTGGGAGGTAATTAGAATATTTAAGATCTTTGACGTGCTTTTTGTGAAGTTTAGGTCCTTAAATGTAATTTACCCTTTTCTTTCATATTTGTTATCTATGTTACCTAATTCCATTTTGAGACACGAGGTAATTTTCCCTTTCCCATTTATTCAGAGACACGAGGTTATTTCACATTTACATAATTGTGTCTGTTTTTCATTCCATTTTGAATGATGAATGAGCCAACAATAAGTCCCTAAAACCTAACCGCATGATAACATTTAATTGTTGGAGGTAATTAGAATATTTAAGATCTTTGACGTGCTTTTTGTGAAGTTTAGGTCCTTAAATGTAATTTTCCCTTTGCTTTCATATTTGTGATCTATGTTACCTAATTCCATTTTGAGACACGAGGTAATTTTCCCTTTCCCATTTATTCAGAGACACGAGGTTATTTCACATTTACATAATTGTGTCTGTTTTCTCATTCCATTTTGAATGATGAACGAACCAACAATAAGTCCCTAAAACCTCCGGATAGTAACATTTAGTTGTTGGAGGTAATTAGAATATTTAAGATCTTTGACGTGCTTTTGTGAAGTTTAGGTCCTTAAATGTAAGTTTCCCTTTGCTTTCATATTTGTGATCTATGTTACCTTGTGTTAATGATTTTCCTGTTGCTTGTTGACCCTTGACAAGTTATAAGCAAGTGTGATGTTCTGAAGAAAAAAAAAAACTGATATATGCTGCTCTATTGCAGGCAGGTGAAGCTTTTAAGCTTAGAAGGATGTTCATTGCTAACAACAGAAGGTTTAGAGTCTGTAATTCAATCCTGGAAGGATCTTCAGAGCCTTAGAGTGGTTTCCTGCAAGAACATAAAGGATAGTGAAATCTCACCCTCTCTAGCAACCATATTCACCATACTCAAAGAATTAAGATGGAGGCCAGATACCAAGTCTCTTCTTCCATCAAGTCTAATGGAGGTAAGCATGGGAAAGAAAGGAGTTAAATTTTTCAGAAGAACTTGACGATGCCTGAAATTAGTTGTTCTGTAATCATAATAAAGATGATAATAAAGTAGGCCTCAGTCCTAGAAACAGATCATTGTTACTGACTCTTAGTGAGAGTTGTACCCATATATGTTCATTTAGATGGTTAACTTAGATGCAGACAATTTAAGTCTGTTCTTCTGGTTTCATCCGTTGGACAAAGGAAGAAATCCAGAGATGTAATTATGTAATAAACTTTAGACAGCTCAAGTAGAATAAGCCCCTGTTCAATGTGATTTTTTTCATTGCCCAATTATTTTGCAATTCGTGTACTCTGTTTTTAGGAGGCAAACAAACATTATGCAGCTAGAGTGAGGGGGGGGGGAGTATTGAGCTAACTCGTTTCTAACGTTGGAAGTTGGACGGAGAAACTTGTATGGTAAACAAGATAAGTTGTTCAGAGTATACTGCAGGAGATTTGTTTTGATTGTTATGCTTAGAAAGTTTCATTTATTTTATATTTTTCCTATGATGACCAAGATAAGTTAGTTGTTCAGACTAGTCTCTTTTTATTGGAAAACTAGTTTGCAGGTAATTATATTTGTCTTCAATTTTTAATTATGTACTTATCATTTTTCTCTCTTTAATAAATTTTTTAATTTTATTCTGTTAGTCCAAGCAGCTTCTGACAGGGATTAACAATACTAATATAGCAAAGTTTCAGGAGTTAACGGTATTAATAGAGTAAAATCAAATCATTTAATAAGGAAAAAAATAAGCCTAGCTACTTCTAATTTGAGAAAGTATAGGAACTTATAAAATAGTTTCCTGCTTTTATATAACTTGATTGGATTCTTGTGCGCTGAATATAGTTTGAAAAATGGTTTGTTCTGTTCACAGATTGTTATTAATATAGCATGCTCACTAACCCCTTTAAATAGTTTGATTGCTGTATGAATATATAGATTTTTGGTTCAAATATGAGGGTGATGTGTTAGAAATAGGTAGTCTTATTATATTCTAAATTTATGGTTAATATTATTAAATTAATTTTGAACATTTTATACATCACTTGTCATCACAGCAACTAGGAAAATAGTTGAATATGTGAAGATTTATTATTTTCAAAATCACAGATTATATTTGGTAAAGTTAAATAATATTGTAATACGTTTTGGTTGTGTTCTATGTTTTTCTAGTTCAAATATAATTACCATAATTCATCTTAAACTTGGCAAAGAAATTGCATTAGTCAGTCACTGTTGTTAAATGTCAAGTATTCCTCTAACATAAATATATACTCCTCTCCTCTAATCCTTAATATAAAAATTAATTGATTAATTTAAATAAATTAAAAAATTAAATAAATCAGTTAATTATCATTAAAACTAACCTTTCAAGATGAATTTATATTATATATTTTTTAATTTATTTATATTAGTTAATTAATTTTTATATTAGTTATAATTAATTGATTTATTTAATTTTTTTAATATAGTTAAATTAGTTAACTAATTTTTATATTAAAGATTAAAAAAATATTTACTACTGAAATAGCTACGATTATAACTAACACTTCAACTATTTTACACTCAACTTATTGATGTGCTTATAATTAAAGATAGTTATTAACAAAATGTAGTCAAGCAATCAATAATGAAGATTTGTAAATGAGATTAATAAAATAAATTAAGAAGGCAACTCCTTGAACTTAAGGAAATCAATCTGCTGTCCTAATCTCTCTTTTGCTTCATTATTAAATCCTCACCAAATTGATTTTTAATTTCACTATCAATTGCCGGGATTCAATTTTAATTCTAGATATTTTGAGTACCAACAAATTTTTTAAACTTAATTATGAAATTCCTTTCTTAATCAAGTTAAGAGCTTTATAGATTCATTTGGACCAAAAAGTTTTCTTCCAAAATAAAATACTGAAATGGAATATTATAAAAGAATTTTTTTAAAAAATAGTAAATTTTTTTACCACTTTTAGGAGTTTTTCTTAGTATTATTTTCTTCCTAATTTTAGTATATAAGCCAGAAATAGGCAATTGAAATGGAAAATAGACTCAAATTAATCGGTGAAAAATAGTAACATAGTTTCCTAGAGTTAAGAAGTTTAGCAATTAATCCGTCCATCATGATAGCAGAAGAAAACTCAAAACAAGAAGACAGAAAAAATAAAGAGAAAAACTCTATAAACATGCGATTTTCACTCTTCTCCACAGAAGATCCTCAACCCTCAAGCCTATAAGACCTCCCTAAACTCTCAAAAACTCTTTCCAACTCCAGAAGCGGCCTGATATTTAACACTATACCATTAAAATATAACAACTCAATATATTTTAATCTTAATTAACTAATAACTTATCTAAAATAATTTATATTTTATTTTATTTTTTTAAAAAAATAAACGTCATGATTTAGTTTAAATGAGTTTTTATTTTTTCAAAATAAAATATTTATTTTTTTTAAATAAAATTAATTATAATTTTTTTAGATGAGCTATCAGCTTGTTGTTTAGATGATGTGGCACTCAGCATGTAAGTATTTCTCCTCCAATATGTTCAGAACATTCCCACTCATAAATCTGATGAAAAATCGAAGTGATGCATTTTTTTAATCTACGAGTACCATATTAGTGTTAGATGATCGAAGAGTATGTTATACTCATTATGGAGTCACTCACTCATTATGATAAAGATTATACAATCTCACATAGTAAATCTATAGATATTAAATTGATGGACTGAAGCTCTTTATATAGAATTTTAAGAAATTTGATCTAAGTATGATCAATTAATTTAATATACTCTCCAATTGTTTTTATAAATTTTAATTAACGATTAACTACTTTATATAAATCTAAAACCGTTAATTAAAATTAATTATTATTTTGTAAAATCTCAAAATTATTCGAAATAAAAATTTATAATTAGAGGATTTAAGTCAATTAATTAAAAAACTTTATAGCTAGTTGAGGATACTAGCTAAAAAAGTTAATACTTCCTCTTTTTTTATACAATATTCTTCCTCTTGGTGCACAATTCCTCTCCCTTTTCGAGCTCAATTTGGGGCTTTCTAGTATTATTTGCCTCGGCTTAGACAAATTACTCTTTTTTAGGCCAATTATATTTTAGGCCTTTAATCTAATTCTCTTTGGACCTTTCTCTTTTCAATAATTTATCTCAAACCTCTAATGATAATTTCTAACTATTTAATAATTTTTTTTAGAAGTAATCATATTTAAAATAATATCGAATACTAAACGTGACACGTCTCCCTCCTAGTAGAGATTCAAATTTAAGCTTACCACATTATAAATAACTAGCACATTCTATTAAATCTTTCTTTTTAGTATAAAATTTTTTAGAAAAAGGTTGGGCTCACCCATGATTCAAGGGCAAGACGAAGTCTCTCTTCCTCTTAGGCGATACTAATGTTGAGTAGGGCGAGCCGTCAATTACTCTCAGGAGTAAACCTAGGCATCCAAGAGTTAGGATGTCTTCTCAAGTGTCACAACTGAAATTACAATAAAGTGGTACTCCCTAGGGATTAAACACATTTTAAATGGTCGCATATCTCACCCTTTCATCAATTAAACCCAAGGACGATGGTACATTCCACTAAATCTAACTCTTATTGGTAAATATTTAATAATTTACTCAAGGCCTTTTTACATAATCTTGATCCGTGGCCTTAAATGAGTTTCTTTATTTTCCAATAATAATTTTTTTAGACAAAAATTTTTAGAAAAGGGTTAGGCTCACCCATGATCCAAAGGCAGGGTGAAGTCTCCCTTTTTCCTAGGTGATACTAATGTCGGGCAAAATAAGCTGTCTATTACCCTTAGGCGTAAATTTAGGTACTTAAAAGTTAGGATGTCTCCTCAAGCGCCGCGACTGGAACCACAATAAAATGGTACTCCTCAAAGATCAAACACGCTATAAATAGTCGTATGTCTCATTCTTTCACTAGTTGAACTCATAGACGATGGGTATTTCCCAATAATAATTGTTTGTTTATTCCCTTTTGTTCTTGATGGGCTTTAAATGAGCTTCTTCTAGCCTTTCATTCTTTCTGGCTTTAGAATGACTTTTTCTAGACCCAATTCTAAAATTACAACATCCAATATTCTTGTACTCTTTTGGGCTTACCAAAGGCCCGATTTATTAATTTTTAACCTAACTTATCTTTAATTCTTTTAGGACTGTAGCACAGATATTAAAAAATATCTTCATATCCTACAAGGATTGGATATGGATTAGATTTTCGTTATTATTATGAGAGCTCATTTAATAGACAATCTTGTAAGTCTCCTGTAAGTACTCTCTGAGCCCTGGGGTTATGTTTTGACCTTAGTAGAAGATCGGTGTCGAACCTACTTAAACTTTTTTATAACAAAAAAAAATTTTTTTGGGGTGAGACATTCAAAACATAATGCCTATCATATAATTTCTTTTGGAGCTTAAAATTAACATGGCCAACTTACTACTAGTTAGAGAGTTATATTTTATCGTAAATATAATATATCAATAAGCTATTTTTTTAAAATTTATAATTTTTTTAAAATATCTTTATTGATTGTATATATAAAAAAATTTCTATCTAAAAGTATTCATAATAAAAAATATTATTTTAGAAAAACTAAACTATATTTATTACCAATAACTAAATTAATTAAAATTTTTAATTTATTTAGATTAATTTTCTAATTCTTATATTAAAATTAAAAGAATATCTATTTTGGGTTATTTTATAATTAGCTAATAAAAATTATGTTATATTTCTTTAATTTAATATAAAATTTATTTTATAGTGTAACTATATTTTATATTAAGAATTGGGAGGAGTAATAATTACGATAAACACCAGCACAACTCTACACAGGAAAAAAAGAAGCCAAAAAATCTATTTCACGTGTCATGAATCTGGAAGTTATATGGCATTCTACTTTGGACGGTTCCTTTTTTATTTTTCTGTTTTAATTTGTTATTGACCAAACTATTCAGACGGTTCGCCGACTCAATTAAGAACATTTATAGCCAGTTTTCTTTTGAATAAAGCCTCCAAATTATTTCATAAGCATTCAAATATTATCCTTCAATTTTTTTTTTATTTAGCAAATAAAGTCAAACCCTTATTCAATCCATTATGTGTTTGTCTTTAACAGAAACAACTGCTCCTTATTTTATTTTTAGGCTAAATTACATAAGACTTCTTTAAATTTTAAAATATGTACAAATAACTCTTTTATCCTCATCTTAGGGTTAAATAACACTTAATATGCGGTCAATATTTTAATTTTATTTGTGATTTAATGTCACCCATAATCTTTTAATTTAATATAATTTTACCCATAATTTTTTTAATTTTGTATAATTTTATCCATAATCTTATTTTATAAGTATCAATAATTGTACCAAATTATAAAGATTATAGGTAAAATTACACTAAATTAAAAAATATATATAAAATTATACTATAAATAAGATTATGATACTGGCCGCATATAAAAAAGAAGATTAAGATATTAAGTGCTACTTTGCCCTATAATTTAATCTTTTTTTATCAACTAAAATGAAGAAACTTCACTCCCACATTCTTTGGATTGTACGCATTTATTCAAATATTGCCATTAAGTCGCAACATTATATTATTATTTAAAAAATAAAATACGAACAACTTTGTATAGATCGTTGCCACTTGTCTACCTTCAAATTAACATACCCCACAATTGCTTACCATGAAGATTTGAGTTAGCAATAAGTGGCTGTCCACAAAGTTTGCCTCCATTTTAATGTCAATGTCAAGCTTTCTATTTAATTTGTTGAAATATTTTATTTTAAATTTTCGGTGTTAGTTTAATCAATTAAGCCAATTATAAAATTTGAGTTCTAGTGTATATTGCACAACCATACCATTATTGCAATTTAATTATGGTTTTCTAAATTAATGGTCAAAGGGTACGTTCTGTACACATGTCAATATGTATACATACATACATATATATATATATATATCAATCCCTTTGACATTTAATATATAGAAGTCAAAATATATATTAGTATATAGAAGTCAAAATATATATTAGTACTTTTTTTAACAACTTTTTTTTTTAATTTTGTATGGTTCAATATTATTGGATTGATTTCTCAAAAGTCTAGGCTTTTAGTTGCAAAACCTTGATAGTAAATATTTAATAATGCTTGTGAAGCCAAAACAACTTTTTAATAATTTTGGCCAAAAAAATAAAAACTTTTTTTCTAATAATTTTTACTTATGACATATTATTCTTCAAATTATTGCTTTCATGAAGAATTAAATTAGGATTAATCCTTATAATTAAAATCATATAATAATAAATTAAAATTTCTCTGAAAATTTCCCCTGTAATTACATTTATCTTTCTTTCAATTTTTAAGACAAATATTAACCTTTTTTAAAATCTTATAAATTATATAAATATATTAATATATTTGAAACATTTATACACAAAATAAATATTAAATTTCAGAAAAATTCTTCCAAACTTCCCTTTAGTTTTAAAATATACACAAATGTTCCCTAAAATTATACGGATATTTAATTATATCATTTGAAAATTTTCAGAAAATATCTTTGACTAGAGAGAAAAACTGAAACATTTTCTCGTATCAAGCTGGAAATGGATAAAAAAAAAAATAACAGTGCGATATTAATGAAAAGGAGAATTAAGAAAGAAATTATGGGTTTGAGAGGTTGAATAAACATAAAAAATAAAAATAAAAATCCTTGATCAAACATGACAAGATTCTGGCGGTGTGCATTGTTGTAATAGTGAATGCCTTTCATGTCAAGTGTCAACGCAGCTTTCTCTATTTCTCACATTTTCATCAAATATGTTTGCGTCATATATATTTACATATATATAATATAATATAAATACATTATTATGTTCATTTTTAATATATAAATTTGATGTTTGACAAATATGACTTTTTATCACGATACTGAAAATCAAAGTGATTATTAAACTGAGGTGTTAAATAATTAGTAGTTTAACTGTAATTCAACTGAAGTTAATCTAAAAATAAATAATAAAATATTCATATATAAGTTACACATAATTTAATAAAATAGAGTTATTAAAATAATTATTTAAAATTCAACGAGAGATTTTAAAATTCAGCCCGTTTAACTTGTCTTAACACTTTTAAATGGATTGTTTCACCAGTTCAAATATGATTAATTAATTGAGTTTTAATATCATGCCGCCCCACCTAATAAACACGTCCTAAATATGTATGTAACCAACCTTTTATTTTTGTCTTAAACATATCATTAATGACCGAAATATCAAGATGACTTTAATAATAATTTACAAAAAATACGTGGCCTTAACTTGAATTAACATTTTTTAATTATGAATATTTAATATTACAAATATAGTGGTTTATAAATCTAAGATTCAAGTCCACTTCTAATTAATCTCACACATACACTTAAGGTTATCAAACTCACGAATTTAAGTAAATTGGTAACAAGCACGTAAACTTGAATGATAAATTCTTAAGAATTTATCTTTATTAATAAATAACTAGTAAAAGTATATAATTAAATAATTAAAATATAAAAATGATAACAATTTGATTTAAATATATTTTAAAGCCAAACAATTGACATTAAATCCATCAAAATTAATAATTTATCATATTCAATAAAAAAATATTTATAAAATTCATATATGAAGTCGTTAAAGATAATCAAATCTGAAAAGTTAATACAAATTTAATAGTGAATTGACAAAGTTTCTTATTGGAAAAGATTTTTAAAAAGAGACTTATAAAAAAAACGAGTTTTTAGACAGTTTTTAGAAAAAAAAACTTTTTAAGAATATCTTATGGAAAAAAAATAATTTTAAATAAATGAATGTTTAGATAGTTATTAGCAGAAGGAGTTTTATGATTGATAAATTACCAAAAAGGTATAATCTAAAATGAAAATTACGTAAAGTAAAATATATAATTTTTATTTTATGAGTAATATTGAAATAGTAAATAATATATATTTACTATTTTAAAAGGTAAGTAAAAAGAAATAATGAGTAATAAATTATTAAATAAGTAATTTTATTTATAAATTATTTTATTATACATATATTTATATTAAATAAATATATATAAGTAATAGAGAAGATCGAAGGTTTAAAAAATAGAGAAGAGCAAATTGAAATAGAGCAGAGAGGGGAAGGAAGCTGGAAAGAGAAGAGAAAACAGAAGAGGTTCACGGGGAAGAGAAGCAGGTGAAAGAACAGGAAAAGCAAGTAGAGTAATGAATGAGGGAAAGGACCGAAGACTTCCTCGGGCAGTGTAGAGTGAAAAAAGTAAGGGTAAATTGGTATTTTTATCCCAAAAATTGTCTTACTGTTCTAAAAACTAGTCTTATTAGTATATCTAAAATTATGATTTTGCCTAAAAATATTTATGGATAAATATGACTGTTTATTTTAAAAAAATTTAAACTAAAATTCGGGTTATAAATTTTTTTAAAACCACGATTTTAAATAATTCTAAACAGGCACAAAATTTTATAAGTTAAAAACGTAAAAATAGTAAATTTGATGAGTTAACTCATATATTTAATCGAATTTACAGCTATTAGAAATTTAAATATAACTTACACGATTTTGTAATATAGAAACATAAAAATTAGTAAACTCTATAAATCAATTCGCGAGTTTAACAACAATACATGCGCATATATAAAATTATATATTAATAATTAGATAAATTTAAAAAAAAATATTTTGACTAGTTGTTATTTTATTTACCACATCTGGGCTTCCATATCTCAAAACTAGTCACTCTTAAAAGTTATACGCATATATGAAATCATATATTAATGATTAGATAAATTTAAAAAATATATTTTGACTAGTTGTTATTTTATTTACCACATCTGGGCTTCCTTATCTCAAAACCAGCCACTCTTAAAAGTTCTAGATACATAATGTTCCTTGAAGTCACAATAATATCTTGAATCTCAACGTGCTTTCCTGACTTTTTAACAAAGTCAAAATTAAAAGATCTCACCAAATCAATTAAGGAGATACAATACATTTTAAAAATTTTCCATTCAATTAAAAAAAACATATAGACTCTATCACAGCACCAAAATATTCTATGTGCGATTGACAATGCTGAATGTCAAAGCGTGATTTATTATTTAAGTCAACGAAATTAAACCCATTTAAGAATGTTGCTTATGTTTGAAACCAACCAGGTATTCTTCACCCTGCGATGCACGGACAGGGTGTATTGGTTGATTTCATTTGTGATTATTAATTTTGAAGATTTATTAGTCTGTTCAATTTCATTATACGCCTGCAATGATAACAAGGATTGTATTACCAAGAATATGATATTTAGTTGCTCTTTAACATATTAATAAAGTTTACCATAGTAATAATGATTACAAAAAATTTAATAATCACCATTCCTACCTCTCCTTTAAATCCTCATTACTACTCTAGTGTGTATTTGTAAAAGTCCTATTTGCCCTTCATTTCCTTCCTCTGCCCTTATCGTCCCATTCCTCCTTACTCATTGGCACCCTTTACTCCCCCTCTGCTGCCACTGTCACCATCACCTTCCTCCTTCCTCACCCAGTAACCATCTATTCTTAGATCCGAGTTGATGTGTGTAGCCCCAACCATGTTCATCTTAAATTGCTCCATTGTGACCCCACCTCCACCTCCATCTTCTAAACAATATTGCTTTTGTCTTCTTTAGCTACTAGAGTGATGTTTTTGCTTTTTTGATTGTCAACTCGGTTTATCGGAACTTTGTCCCGACTACATCCGGATCCGACCCGTATCGCGCACTTGGCTATGATGGGTGAGTCTCCTAACAGAAATTTTCTGTATACGCTAAGGTTCAAACTCGAGATCTCGCTTAAGAGACACCGAGCTACTTACCACTCAAACTAACCCCCTTTATTTATGAAGGAAGTACTAAATCAATTACCCATGGGCGGGTTGTGGAAAAACCTCTGACTATATTTGCGAACAAAAATAAAAAAAAAACAACCTACTTATAATTTTTTTATTTCTTTATAACGACAATATTCAGTTCCAAAGTAATGTAAGAGGTGTATGTACAATTATTTTGTCAATGAATTCAAATAAATCAACAACATTCCGTTCAAAAGGAATGTGAAAGGTGTAGACACAATTATTGAGTCATTTTAAAATAATAAATCAATTCACAAAGATTGGGAATAGTTAGCCATGAAAGGAACTTATAAATAATACAAAGCTTAATGCAATTATTTCTAATGTAATATTTTGATTTAATTGTATCTGTAATAATACTTATTATTTAAAAAACTTAATGTAATATTCTTATAAACTCAACAATTTGCCTTCTGTAACTTTTATTATTTAATGCATAATTACTTCATGATATAAAAAACCACCACCAAACAATAATCAACTCACCACAACTAATGGAACATGAAAGGACTCGTCAGTCACCTCTTCAATCAATTAACAAATAGTAATAAAAAATTAGTCTTTGTGGTTTAATTGAACCAATCAATAATTATTCGTGATTTATCTATACCGTTTTGTTTTTTAATGCATGGTTTAATTAGACCGCTTGGTTATTCTTAAAGGTGACTTTTGACTTACATTATACTGACTCATTTAAAGAAATTTGATAATTGCTTGGATTTAACACCGTTATGAAAGTTCTTGGTATTCAAATGTTTCAAATTAACACCGTTAATGAAGTCGTTATTACAAGATAGATAGATTGCATCAATTTTCACCCATCAAAATTATGGAGTCGTGCATATTTTTAGAAAAATGTAATAGAAAGATCACACGTTATATTATTATACTTTTTTTTTGGGCTCTAATGTTCTATATCTGTTTTTGATTTTTTTGGCCATATCCTATATCTCTTTTTGATTGCCCCATATATAGATCATCATGTGTTCTAATCCTATTTATAAGATAAAGAAAGATTTTTTTTATCCTATTTATAAGTCACATCATTAAATTTTTCATATGAATAAATAATTTTATACTTTAATTATTATTTTGTTAACTTTATATTCTTAGAGTAGAGTGTATATTAAATACGGGTAAAGTTAGAGAGTTGCTAAACTTTTTTTATGGTAGAGTTAAGGTGTTTTAAAATTTTTCTTAGTTCTGGTGAAACATATTAGAAATGACTTGTGAATAGAACTATATGAGTATATAAAAAAGTTAGTTAAAATTAGTTAAAGTTAATAAATATATAAGAAAAAAAGTCTTATTTTCTGAAAACACCCTTATTTATAGAGGGAAAGAGAGAGAGAATGAGAGTAAGAGAAAATGAGTAAAACAGTACTCTTCTGATCTTTAATATAAAATTTAATTTAAGAGTTCATATTAGTCATAGATATATGATATATTTTCTATATTTATCATTTTTTTTAAATTATCCCTATTGATAATTTCTCAATAATAATCAGGTAAGAGAAAGAACGGAGGAATTAAGAAAGATAATTAAGGTGTTTTAGAAAAAATATGTCATATTAACTAATTTAACTAACTTCTTTAATATAATCAAATAAATTAAATAAGTAATATATTAAGGACCGAAAGAGCATTAATCAATATAGTGAGACTAACCAATAATTAATGAGGGAAAAAATAAAAAAATGATACTAAAAATCTAGACAATATATCTTAGAAATTGGAATGAGTACATATTAATGTTTGGCCGTGAAAGATCCGATTGATTTGGGTTAGCATTTTTGCAACTCTAAGGATAATCTAAACTTTGCAATTGCCAGCTCACTGACCGACTTTAACATTAAATTGCACACCTTATATATAATACTTTCATTATTTTATGTGTGTGTCTCTCTCTCTATATATACACATATGTGCTCGCAGATCCTCTAAGAGGCCATATAATAAAAATCCCTAGAGACAGGGTAGATCCCATACGCGCTTCGATTTGAAGTATTCCTTAATTAATATTTTTTTTAATTCAGTTGACTTTCCACGTCTCTCTTAATTTGTATCGCTGAATATATATATATATATTACTGATATATTCTTCGTGTTTGCAAGGATCCCAAACTTCTTAAACAAAGTAGTTAAATATAATATATTTTGACTTCTACCAAATGTCTATATATATATATATATATATATATAGTTGAAGATCGAAAGCCATATATGTGCAGTGTTGGTTTATACGAGAAAGATCAGAGAGATAGAGAGAGAGAGAGAATGAAGAGTAATCAAGTTCGTTTGAACTGTGGCGTTACAATGCCTCTTATTGGATTTGGAACTTATTCATACCCACATAACAGGGAGACAACAGAACTTGCCATCCTCAATGCCCTAAAGGTACTTATAATTACTATACAAATAGGGTTTTATTTTTTTTATACTGGATCTTATATTAGGAGGTATCTAGTTTTAGAGTTTTGTAGCTATCCGTTCTAGCAAAAATATTTCTTTTAGGATTCAAGTTTGAGATCTAAAGGGATTTAACGAGGTATACTTTATACTAATACAAATAATAGTGTTTTATATTTTGTCATTTTTCTTATAGTTTTGTTGATTATCATTAGAACTCATATCTTTTACTTTTGAAGATGATCGTGATTTGACCTCAAATGTTTCAGTTTTCAAGAAGGCTTTCCACTCTAGTATATATATTAGAGGCTAGAGGCCATAGGCCAGCGGTCTTATATAGCTTAGTATCTTAAAAGATCCTCTGTAAGTGAAAGGGGATTGTGAGTTCGAAAAAGTATATATGTTAGAGATCCTAAAGCTTATTAATTAGTCTCCTTTTCTGAACATGCTTTGAACTATCTCACGCCCATTTCATAAAGGACATTTCACAATCATTTTACATGATTGTGTTTCAGTTTCAGTGATTTCATATTAATTTTGGTCATGGTGATTAATTGTTGATGATGTAGGTGGGTTATAGGCATTTTGATACAGCAAAGATATATGGATCAGAGGAAGCAGTGGGAAGCGCATTGAACAAAGCAATGAAAGAAGGAATGATTGAAAGAGAAGACATTTTCTTGACATCTAAACTCTGGGGAAGTGACCATCATGATCCTGTTTCTGCATTGAAGCAAACCCTACGGTAATTAAGCTCCATCTATGTTAAACAATATATATATATATATATATATTTTTTTTCTGAACTAGTTTTAAAAGTTGAATGCAAATTAAACTGTTGCAGAAAAGTGGGAATGGAATATTTGGACATGTACTTAGTGCACTGGCCGGTGAAGTTGAAGCCATGGGTGAACTATGCGGTGCCAAATGAAGAAGATTTTGAGGAATTGGATATTGAGAGCACTTGGATTGGCATGCAGAAATGCCTTGAAATGGGGCTTTGTAGGTGTATTGGTGTCAGCAATTTCTCCAGCACCAAGATTGAGTCCCTTTTGGATTTGTCTTCTTCGCCTCCAGCAGTTAATCAGGTACTCTATATTAATATCAATCATAATATTAAAACCTAACCTCAATCAACCGGTCAGACAAATGAATTAATGAATTAATCCCTTAACTAGTTCAGTCAAAAGTTTTAGATGGATAGATCTGGTTAAATTTTATATTTTTTCCCCTTGCTAAACATAAACTGAGGTTGTTTTAAGTAAAAAATGAAAAGGAAAAAAATAAGTTAAATTTTTGTTTTTGTAATGTTTTGTTGGATTGTAGTTTATAATTTGTGAATTGACGTTTTTTTCTTTTCTTAATGTTACTTTTTATGGTTATATATATGAATGTTTGTGTATTTATAGTTAAATTATATTATTTTAAATTATGAATGAGTTGACTTTAAATCAATAACTGTTACTCTTAAAATAATATCTCGACGGATTTAATAATTAGCCTAGTTTTTAATAGCTTGATACAAACATATATACAAACATGACAATTCTCACTTTATAATTTCACTAAAAACTGTACTAAATAGAATTTGAGGAGTGGCATTGTTAATAATCTGAAAAAAATATGGGATATTTTTGTTTGAATTCTTTCTTGACACTGTTTTAGGAATTTGATTTTCTCTGACGAAGTTATTTATTTATATATATAATAAGGTGGAGATGCATCCCATGTGGAAGCAAAGAAAACTGAGGAAGACATGTGGGGCCCACAGAATCCACGTCAGCGCATATTCACCACTTGGGGGACCTGGAAATGCATGGGGATCAATGGCTGTTGTGGATCACCCAACCATCCAATCCATTGCTCTCAAACACAACTCAACTCCAGCTCAGGTAATTAAGTTATGAGTGTTAAATTTTTAGAATTACAAAACATAACTTTTTTTAAATATTAAAAAATGTGCATGCAATTAATAATTTATCAATCTTTTTAGTTTTCTGATTGATACGTCAGATATAACATATATCTCTCTATCTCTTTTTTTATTCAAATATTTTCATTTTGAGTCATACAATGTTCTTAATTAATTTTTTTTACTAATGTTGTTAATTGTTTTGTACAAAGGTTGCATTGAGATGGGGATTGTCAAAGGGATCAAGTGTGATAGTGAAGAGCTTCAAGGAAGAAAGGATGAAAGAGAATATGTCATCATTTGATCTGAAATTGGAGGATGAAGATATGTTTCAGATTGAGAAAATGGAAGAAAAGAAGATAATGAGAGGAGAGTTCCTTGTTAATCAAACCACAAGTCCTTTCAGAACTATCCAACAACTATGGGACGGCGAAATTTGAACATCTATCCATATATCTGATGAAACGCATGCCTTGCAAGCTTTATTGTTATAGTTTTCTAATATTAACATCAATATATATATATATATCAATTGATTATTCTGAGCAATGTAACTTATTTTTCAGTTTCTATGTGAAGCAAAGAGTCCATTGTTGTAATTTATATGAATGAAGGTTTTTATTTATCCGGTTCTTAATATAAAATCTAATTGAGGAATTGATATTAATTCAATAATAATCAAGTAAGAAAAAGAGGAAAGAAGTTAAGAAAAAAATATTAAAGTTTTTTATAAAAAATATATCATATTAACTAACATAACTAATTTTTTTAATTTAATTAAATTAATTAAATAGATTATATATTAACAAAGCGAGGAGCAATAAAAATTAACTAAGATGATAAAACACAGCTTAATGCATAATGGTTTCAGTATAAGATAATAGGGGAAAACTACAAGCTACAGTAATAGGGACCAATGACCAGGGAGGAAAATTACTAGCCTTTCATTCATATGGGCTTTGGGAGAACTTTCTACAGGCCCAATTTCAAAATTACAAAATCCAATATTGTTTTATACTATTTTGGGCTTTCCAAAGGCCCGATTTATTAATTCTCTGATTTTATTGGACTTGACCCAATTTATCTTTAATTATTCTTGGGTTTAGATTTTCAAAACAAAACGCCGATCATATTGAATTTTAAAATTACAAAAAAATATATGCTAATATATATAAAGGGACATATCACAAGTATTAATATGTGATTTCAATATGGTAAAAAAAGAGCCAAAGTGACTCGAGCCATTTGGTTTATGTATTGGGCTTTTCACCAAATGGTCCGAGGTTCGAATTGTAGGAAAGAAGAAAAAAATATTGTGAAAAAAGACATAACTACTCTTAAGTAGTGGGTATTGACTACATTAATAATAAAATTAATAAGCATAATAATTTAACTATTTTAATAACAAGATTGATTACTTTGTATTTTCCTACAATTGATGGTAGTTCTATCTTTTTTTTAAAAAATTAAAATATCATATTGATACTTGTAATAAATCTATTATTTATATATATATATTCAGGGGCTTTTTTTTTTTTAAAAATTTTAGAATTTAAATGGTATTATTTTTGGAATTTTCCCTTTTTTTTGGTACAATTGAGCTTAATTTTTTTTGTTACCTACCCGATTCACTGGAGCTTTGTCTCGACTACATCTGGATCCGACCCACGTCGCGCACCTAGCTATGGTGGATGAGTCTCCCAAAGGAGATTTTCTGCATACGCTAAAACTCGAACTCGAGACCTCGTTTAAGCGATACCGAGCTATTTACCACTTATACTAACTCTGTTGGTTACAATTGAGCTTAATATTACCATAAGTGTACATGTCCAACTTACTATCTCTTTTGGGCTCTCTTATAATTAAATGGGCTGCTGGAATACTAGAAGTATATGCAAAAATGTAAAAAGGTGAAACACTTGTGTTTTACAGTTAACTGTCATATCATTTTATAAATGAATTCTTATGGTTTATTCACAGTGTACTTTTTCTTACAGATTTTATTATATTCTATATACTATGTATATACTTAAAAGTAAAGGTGATCAAATGTATCCCGTCTCACGTATTCAAATTTGATCTCATAGATTTTAGGACGGGGCGTCCTATTTTGAGAAGGATCAGGACGGGAATCCTTATGGTTAGGTCGGGATAGATTTCGATTTAACCCTCAGGTCTCATCTTAAGGATATAACTTTTTTTTTTTGAAAACTAGAAAAACAGAAACAAAAAGGAGTGAGAAAAAGACGAGGGCAATATTACAACAAGAGAGGAGTGGTGAGATTTTGAGTCTGACCCTGGAGTTCTGGAGGAACCAAGTGTTGAAAGGGTGGCCGCCAATAGGGGTAGTAGGGATAAGGACCAAAGCAATCTGGATGAGGCCCAAGTTGCCCCAATGCATATGGGTTTTCTTCTTGTTTTTTTTTGATACAATGCATATGAGGGATCCAGGAGACCCAAATTTTGGGCCACAGAACCAGAGCCCAGTGTTGTGTACTGTTTTTTTTTTTAAATAAACAATAATTCCAATCCATCTCGAACCGACTGGACAACCTCAGGATAAAATACAGGATACAAAATGCATCCTGTGTCTATTTTTGACGAGATTATCCGACTCATCTCATGACTAGCTCTAATTAGAAGGATGATTGATAATGATGTTGATGATTCTCCCTAAAAAGAGAACAAAAAAAGAAGAAGATACTTTGTTAGGAGAAAGGTATCGGTGGGCCCATACTACGTAAGGCTCGTTAGCCATATAGGAAAAGATACGCCCGTGGTGGTCACGTGACCATTGTCCCCCCATGTAGAAAAAAGAAAACTATTGGAAGAGTCATTAACTTTCATCAACGTTGAGATGGCCGAGTTGGTCTAAGGCGCCAGATTAAGGTTCTGGTCCGAAAGGGCGTGGGTTCAAATCCCACTCTCAACAAATTGTCTTTCTTTTCTGTAAAGATGCTTCTAAATACATTCTTAAAGCTATAAAATAATATAAAATTTTTGCTCTCAATAGATAATATAGCTAATGCATTTAATCTTTTCTTATAGCGTTGTCAATTTTAGATACAAGGAATCCTTGAGATTAACTCCTGGGATTTCTCTACCGTGAGGAGTGAAATCGCTATTGCCTGTTTGTCAATCTAGAGCTTCTTGGCATATTTGTCCGATTACGTACTCTTAACCCATTTGCTAATCCATAGCAGTTAGACAATGGCTCTGAAACTCGTGTTTTATTGGAACTTATTAGTATTATGTTAAGCAGACCCTATATTGAAATAATTGAATAGTTAGTACTTTTTTTATTCTTAATATATAATATATTTAATTAATTTGATTATATTAAAAAAGTTAATTAAATTAATATGACATATTTTTTTAAAATATTTTAATCATCTTCTTTAATTTTATCCCTACTCTTTTCACTTGATTATTATTGAGATCTTAAGAGATTATCAATGAGGGTAATTTAAAAAAAAAATGATAAACATACGGGATATGTATTATATTTATAGTTAAGGTTAATTTTTTTAATTAAATTTTATATTAAAGATTGGAGGAATATTATTTTATTCTATGGTAATTCCCTAGCTAAACAAAACGTGCGCATAAATATTACTCATTTAAATTTGTTTATATTGAATTGAATTAGGTAATTGCCATGAATAATTCCGTTAAATTAAGCATTTAAATTAAAATGATATCATAATAGACTCATAAGATAATATTATTTTATTCAATTTAATGGTAATTCCCTAAATTAAACAATTGGCGTGAATATTACTCACTTAAATTTGTTCGTATTGATTTGAATTAGTTAACAGTCATGAATAATTCCCTTAAATTAAGCATTTAAATATAAATAAAATGATATCATAATAGAGTAATGAGATCTTAAATAATATGCAAAAAACTTGTATACATAGAGTTAAAGTGAAATTAGTGGAAAATTAATAGCATCTTATTTAATAATTTTCTAAAAGAATCGGTAGAATCGGTACTCTACCTAGAATATGTTTTTTTTAAAAATATACATAGATCAAGAAAATTAGAAAATATAAAGTAAATTTTATTCAGCTTTTATATAATATTTTATTATATTATTTCTCTTCCAAAAATCATAACTTGGTAGCTTATATTATAATTATTCATTGTCAAACTGTTCCAACAGAGAGTCAAGCATATATTGATGAGAGTCCAACAATGAAGGCAGCTTGGTATGTTTGTTTGGGTCTTTACCAGTGTTCTGAAAACTTAGAACTTTTGTGAATAGCTTTTCATTGATCTTCCTTTTCAGATTTAATTTTTCTGTAAAAGTACGTATCGCCATCTTGTTATTATGACTGATTCAGTCTTTCAACTTTCACCTCACATTTAACTCAGCCCTTTATCTTCTTACCATCAGTTCATGTAAGCACCACGTTATATAGTGAATCAGCTTGAGGCAAAAATAAAGCTACTTTTTAGGGCAGTTCAAAGCACCCTCCGTCGGGTCCTTACTCAGAACCGTCGCTCGTTTTTGTTCAGTCAAAGCGTCAGTCCATTCCTCTTCTAGATTTCGTCACGGACTTTCCGTCGCTGGTTTTTCTTTTCCCCTCTTTTTCTTCTTAGTTATTTTTTGAATTTTGAAATTTGGTTTTTGATAATGCTCTTGGGTTTCATTGTAGGCATCAATTAGAAGTATTTGGGTCTTCACCAGTGTTCTGAAAGTTAAAACTTTGTGAATGACTTTTCATTGATATTCTTTTTCAGGTTTGATTTTTCTGCAAACGTTCTTAAAAGATATTTTTCTTCTTGTAAATACATCATCTTTCTCTAATTCCTATTCTCTCTTTTTTGTTTTATTATTGTCTTCAATTTTTCTTGAACAGATATATTTTGTGCGTGGTGGCAATCTCACAAAGAATCTGTTAAACCCATGTCTCATAATATTCCTCCAGGAATTTGGTAGAAAATTTTTCAGAGACTGTCGGTGAAATCATTAGTGAAATGCATTTGTGTTTGCAAAGTTTGGAAGTTTATTATCACAGATCAATCCTTCATACTTGCTCATATGAGTTATAGAGCTAATAGAGCCAACAATAATGGCAATGACTCTCTCTTTCTTCAATACAAATTTCTAACAGCCCCTGAAGATCTCTTCGTATGTTTTTGCCTTCCTGTTGAACGGAAAAAGAGATTGGAGCAATATCTGTCAATACGTTAGGATGATAAAGAAGCTAGTTGCCTCGCAATTATAACATCGTCACTCAATTATCCATATAGGCGTGACTTGAATGTGGTTGACAGTTGCAATGGGTTACTATGTTTTGTTAAGTATTCATCATTAGGGTTCGGTCGATTTTTAATTATGAACTTGTCTATTCGAGAATATATGTCTCTTCTCAATCCTACTTATGTGAGATTTTTAAGATCCTATCCTGAGGATGATTGTTTGTTGGGATTTGGTTTTGATTCTCAGAACAAGGGCTTTAAGGTTGTCATGCTTGTCCTTAGCCTCTCCAAGAGGAATCGTTATCCTACACGAGTTGAGGTCTTCTCTATTACAACTGGTGAATGGAGAAGCATCATTCATGGAGTTCCTTTAATTTGTCATTGTTTGGATGGGAAGCCCAAAAGTGAAGCAATGTTTGTGAATAGTGCACTACATTGGATTCTTCGTGGACACTGTAAGAATCAACATCGTAAGTTTATATTAACATTTGATTTGGCTGAGGAGACATTTGGAGAAATAATGCTACCTCGCCATTGCTGGGATGTATCTTGTATTGGTGAATATCTTTTAGTTAGAGGAAGTTCTCTTGCTTTGGCTTATAAGAAACTTACGAATAATGATATGATGTATAATATAAGTGTAAAGAAAGAGAATGGTGATGTGGATTCATGGAATCAGGTGGTTTCTGTTAATTGTCAAGGCATAGGAAGAGTAATAGCTCTTAGGAGCTCTGAGGAATTGGTGTACAATTTCCTCGTCAGAGGATAATGTTAGTAGATGATTTGGAGAAGCCAAAAGCAACGGAAGATCTTGAACTCAATAAATATTTTGTTGGAGATCATGTGGAGAATTTGTTTGTGATAAACCAACAAAATAGGCCCTATGTCACTCATAAGGGCATTTAGATGTTCGTTTTGTTTCACCAAAATAATGTTCTTTTCCGATATATTTATCAACTACTATTTTAGTTCATGTTTTGGTGTACTGGTGATAAAGTTTCATTTGTTTCCTTTTCTACGCTATGTTTGGATGGAAATAAAGTTAGGAAAAAAATAATACTAAGAGGAAAAACTTTAAAAAAATTACCAAACATAGCCTAAAAGATGTAATTGGTGGATAAATTGAACGTTGCTGAAAACTTCTACTTTAGTGATTAATAAACCATGATTGATGTATGGATGTTGGTTGGACATGATTTATGTGTGAGAAAACTTGCTATGAGAAATTATTTACATGTGCATATTAGGTGTTTGTTAATTTGAATATGGGAGAGAAATGGAATCGTGAGAAAATGACAAGAGGAGGGAGTATAGCGAGAAAGGACAGGAAGACCAGAGGAATGCCTCAATCTAACACTAGGAATTATATATTGAGCTATCCTAAAAATTAAATGAAAGATAACAACTAGTAATAAATGCTAAAAATATAACAATAAATAAAAATGAAAACAAAATATAAAGAATAATGCTAAATATCCTAAATATTTAAAGATCCTAATCAATCATTATTCCATATCCTATCAATAAGTTATCTAACTCTCATAATATAAGATTAGAAAATATTACTTAAATAATGAACATGAAGTTAGCGTACTATTTTCTTTTTTCTTATGCCAAGCTGTAAAATATTAAACAAATTGTGTTTTAATCATCAACAAAATTAATTATTCAAAGCACCTATAGAACTCAGACTTGGATGAATTGGATGTACGAGTAAGTCAGGTTTAATGATTTGCTTTGCCTGAATCATATTATGATTACTTATCATGCTGGGAGAAATTCTCTAACCAATGCACATTAAAAATGATGGTCATAGAAAACAAAAAGAGAAAGAAAAGTGGAAATGGAATGGTAGTTGGAGATTATTCTTTTCCATGGTGAATTGGCTGGATTTCTGTTTTGAAAGTTATTGAAATTTAGCAATCTAGAGTTCTAGAGGTGTTGTTGGGTGAAGATTTATGTGTTGGTATGTCTTTTATTATATATATATATATATATATATATATATATATATGTTGATTCAGTGCATACCAAGTGTTTGAGAAATTGCTCGTTAGACAAAAGAATGAGTATTAAGTGGTTAATTAAGAATATTTACTAGCTTGATCCTTGACGAATCGTTAATTCATGAAATCTTCAATCTTTATGCTTATACATAAGAACAACTAGTGGTTTTATTGCTTCACATGAATTGTTAGTTAGGTTAATTATTTGTTATTATATATTGGATTATTATATTGTGTGCCATGGTTGCCTTTTATTTTGGGTGTCTGTTTCCCATAGAGAAATTTTATTAATTTTGAGAATAAGGAATTGCGAAAAATAATTAATGAAATGTGTTTTCTTGATGAAAATCTTGATAGTAAATATAGCTATTGAAATTATTACTGCGGTGCTGATAGTTTTTCTTTCAAATATTTTTTTATAATATATATTACCTTCAATTTTAATTATAAGAATTAGTTAATTTTTTAAAATAGATTAATAATGCTAAATAAATTAATTAATTATATATAAGAGTTAATTAACTAATCTGAATAGATTGAGGAGTATATAATATAAATTTATCTTGACCAGTTGAATTTAATCATAATTAACTTATTTTTTTAGCATACTTAATCTACTCAAAAAAATTAGCTAACTTTTATTTAAGGGAGTATCAAATTGAACTCAATATACTTCTCTAGTCTTTAATATAGGACTTAATTTATATTATAAATTATACTATAAATTAGGTATTATATTGTTACATCCCAAAATTTGAGCCGTGACTGGCACAGAATATGAATAAATTTATATTCCTTAAGCCTAAAACCTCGAATAAAATGTTTGAAACAATAATCCTAATATATTACATTTGAATCAAAAAAGTAAGTCCTCTGTAGGAATTACGATAGGATTATCTTTATATAACCGACCTTCTGACAATCTACAACAGACTGCGAACTTTTTAAAATCACCTGTAAACATTTTCAAATAACCAGAATCTTATCCATAGATTAGGTGGGGCATCTATCCTTTCAATAAAATAATACAAGTGTTCCATAAATTATAATTATATCGAAAGTAGATATGCCACAAAATAAATGCTTCGGATTGAATGTGAGACTCTTTACTGTTCAGCTAGAAGAATAAGGTTAACTGCATTATTTGAAGCTAAAATAATCTACTCGTGAATAACATCCTAAAAATATAATTTGAAATACGAAAATAATTGATTTTCAATACCTTTAAACATAAATCATAAAGTTTCGTAATTCAAAATGAATAGTTCAGAAAACGTTCTTTTCAGGAAAATCGTTTGAAACAATCATTTCGAAATAACATTTTTTCTGTAGGACTTCAACAGAACTGAAACAGGCATGGACACACAGTTCACGAGGGTAACTAACCAATCAGGCGCGGCTCGAGGCCACGAAACAGGAGCAGGTACGAGACCCACGAATAACAGGCGCGAGAATAAATCTCACGAATAATAGGCAAGCTCAAGTTTAACCATGGTGTACCAAGGACTAACAATACTGCTGTTAGTAACCAGCGTTTTATATTCCGTCCTCTAAAATCTTTCTAACATGCATGGCGGTAATTTGGCATTTAAATAATCATAACGCTTTCGATGTAACAATTTTTATTAAAATTGTTCATAATCATGAAATTCCCCAGCATGAACATTTATGATAAATCCTTAAAAGATTTTGTCAATCATATAATCAATTATTCAATAATGAATTTGAATAAATCATTTCTAACATGTAAAGCCGTGAGTTCATATGTTCACTTTTCGTAAATCATGCTAAAATTAACTTTTAATTGAAATGTCAAATAATTAAATATATTTTCAAATATCATGGTTATGGAAAGTTATTTACTCACATGTGATACTCACTGGTAGAAAATGGGCAATCGAAATCCCCATTTTTAAACCGGTCAATGTGGAGACGGTTTTAAAAAAATGAGCGGTGACATTTTTGTAAATAAAATGAAATATTCACACCGTATTTACTCATGAACGATGTGGAAATATTTAGTCCGGTTTAGATGTTTAATTTCTACAGCGGATGTTATAGAGACCGATTTGAAAATATTTGGTCCGATTTAGATTTTTACTTTCTACAGCGTATTTATATTGACCGAGGTGGAAATATTTAGTCCGGTGTCTGTTTTATAAAAAAAATTAAATTTTTACACCAGTTTTAAAATTAACCGATTTAAATATAAACACCCGGTGCAGCTTCGTCTTATTCGCCTCTTCAGTTTCCTATTTACGCTTTCCCGCTCGCTTTCTTTATTTGTCAGACCGTTCATTTCACTTCTTGGGTTCCCAACGTTTGTAGTCATTATGATAGAAGGTCAATTGCATTCTTCTATATTCTTATTGATCATGAACGTTAACCATATATATATGTATACCATTCTTCTATTTTATTTTCTTTTCATCTATCTGACTCCTCCAATGGCCTCTTCCTCACGCACGCCTCCTTCTCCGCCCAACAAAAGAAACAGAGACGACTTTGAAGACAAACATCCTGATCCTCACCCTTCTGTTCCTTCTCCTCCTCCCCTGGTTGTGACTTTGATGGAGAGCCTTGAGGAACTTATACTGCGCTTCAATGGGCTGGAGGACTCCGTGGAAGAACTGAATCGCAAAGTTGACAGACTGAAAGCAAGTTTCAGGGATTTCCGCTCAGAAGTTCGCCGCCATCAACCCCGTGATAGCTTCTTTAATCCTGTTGATCTCACCCAATCTGATGACTCCCAAAACTCCAAGTCTGATGAATAGTGAAAGATTGCAACTTTTATATATTCTGATGTATATATTTTTTTGTGTAAAAGTTGATGACATGGCTGGTCTCTGTATGAAGGGTAAAAAAACTGATATATTTTACACCGGTCCATATATATTGACCGGTGTAAAATATACTATAAGTACAACTTTTATATGTATATCTACACCGGTGTAACATTTTGTCCGGTGTATATTTTCTTATTTTTTTACCAAATACTCTTTTATTTGGTACATTTCTCGCGCCTTCCATCTCTCATTTTTCTCTGGTTCGCGCATTAAGACTTCTCGGCGCTTCACGGGCGGTGAGTTTTGTTTTGAACTCCTCTCGCGAACTGAAAATTTATTCTCTCCATGCATTAGCTGCAACGTAATGGTTTAATTTCTTGTTTTCTGCTTTTCTAGTTCTTATAGTCTTCCACAAATATGGATCGTAGTTGGATAAATGCTAAACAAACAAGTGTTGAGTATGCTGAGGGGGTGAAGGAGTTTTTGGATTTTGCTAAACAGAATGGTGATGATGACAATGGAAGGTTTTATTGTCCTTGTGTGAGTTGTTTGAATGAGAGGAAACAAAGTCCTGCTGATATTTACACTCATCTAATTTGCGAGGGGTTTTGCAAGAGTTACACGGTATGGGTATGACATGGTGAACAGGTGGAACAGACCTTTGACGATGACATGGATACTGATGATAGAGTAGATGACATGATTCGTGATGTTGGAGAAGATGCTTTTATGCGGTCACATGCATATGGTAATATGTGCAATGATGCAGAAAAGCCTCTATACCCAGGGTGCAGAAAATACAACCTGTTGAATGCAGTGTTGAGATTGGTAAGTGTGAAAGCTCGGCATGGGTGGAGTGACAGTAGTTTTTCAGAATTGCTTGACTTGTTACAGGACATGTTTCCTGAAGAAAATGCTTTACCCAAACGCTATTATGATGCGAAGAAAATAATAGGTCCTTTAGGCATGCAGTATAGAAAGATTCATGTATGCCCAAATGATTGCATATTGTACAGGAAAGAGTTTGAAGATGAGGAGAAGTGTCCAATATGTAAGACACCAAGGTACAGATCAAACAACTCTCTTGCCAAGTTGTTATGGTATCTTCCAATTTTACCAAAGTTTAAGCGACTTTTTTCTAATGAAGATGATGCAAAGAAATTGTTATGGCATGCAAATGAAAGGATTAATGATGGAAAGATTCGTCATCCTGCTGACTCTTTGCAATGGAAGAAGATTGATGACTTATTTCCCGAGTTCGGCAATGAACCACGAAACCTAAGGCTTGGACTTAGTACGGATGGAATGAACCCTTATAGTAGCCTTAGTAGTATACATAGTTCATGGCCCGTCCTTCTGGTGATTTACAACCTATCTCCCTTGCTGTGTATGAAACGAAAGTATGTAATGTTGTCCATGCTGATCTCAGGACCAAAACAACCGGGAAATGACATAGATGTTTACCTAACACCCTTGATCGAAGATTTGAAGAAGCTATGGGAAGGTGTGGATGTCTTTGATGTTGTTAAGAAGGAGGTCTTCAATTTGCAGGCCTTGATCTTTTGTACAATTAATGACTTTCTTGCATACGGAAATTTGTCAAGGTATAGTGTTAAGGGCCATAAAGCATGTCCGATTTGTGAGGAAGGGACTTGCTACTATCAACTTCGTCATGGAAGAAAGACGGTCTACCTAGGTCATAGGAGATTTCTAAGACAAGCCAACCCATACCGTCGACTGAAGAAGAAATTTTATGGCGGCCAAGAATTTGAAAATGCTCCAAAGCCATTGACTGGCGAACAAGTTTATGAAAAGGTGAGAGACATCAATGTCACTTTCGGTAAGCTTACCAAGAAAAGTGAGAAAAATGTATGGAAAAAAAGATATGTGTTCTTTGAGCTTCCTTATTGGCGATATCTTCATGTAAGGCACTGTCTTGATGTGATGCATGTGGAGAAAAATGTGTGTGACAGCATTGTTAGAACACTTCTCAACACACATGGTAGTTCCAAAGACGGTTTGAAGGCAAGATTAGATTTGGAAGAAATGGGAATACGGGAGGAGTTACATCCGAGGCCAGATGGTGAGGGAAGCTATCATGTTGAAGAGACTAATATTTTGTCCAAGGCTGAGAGAAGAAGTATTTGTGAGTGTTTGCAAGGAATCAAAGTTCCCTCTGGGTACTCATCTAATCTTAAGAGGACTGTGTCCATGAAAGATTTGAAATTAGTAGGCCAAAAGTCTCATGATTGTCATGTATTGATGCAACAATTACTCCCAGTGGCTGTTCGAGGAATCCTTCAAGATGATTTGAGACACATTGTAACCCGACTTTGCTTCTTCTTTAATGCTATATGTGGCAAAGTCTCTGAGACTGAAAGGTTGGAGAAATTGGAGCACGAGGGTTATGTTATTTTGTGCCAGCTTGAAAAACAGTTTCTTCTTTCCTTTTTTGACATCATGGTACACCTCATCGTTCATCTAGTGCGAGAGATAAAACTGTGTGGCCCTGTATACTTACAATGGATGTACCCATTTGAAAGATACATGAAAATCCTTAAAGGGTATATGAAGAATCCAAGTCGGCCTGAAGCATCCATTGTTAAAAAATATGTGGCCGAAGAAGCTATGGACTTTTGTCAACAATACCTGTCTAAAGCAAGACTTACTGGTCTGCACAAACCCATTGCCACACAGGGGGGTCAACGCGGAATGTCAGTAAGGAGTGTTGATTGTAATGAACTGCAGCAAGTACACTTACACATCTTGAATAACATTGATGAAGTTCAAGACTATATTGCTGTTCATAAAGATCTTGTCCGGAAAACAAATAATAGGATGACAGAGCAAAGGCTCATTAGAGAACACACCAAATCTTTTGCACATTGGTTCAAATTGGAGGTTGAAAATGAGGATTGTGTTTCTGATACAGTTAGATGGTTGGCATGTGGTCCTGAACATAATGTGATCTGTTGGAATCCATTTGATATCAATGGGTATTCCTTTTATACGAAGTCCCTAGATGATAGAAGTAGCGTGCAAAACAGTGGTGTTATGTTAGTGGCTGAAGCTATGCATTTCTCTAGTTCAAAAGACAACAATCCTAAATTAGCAGTCATCCCTTATTATGGCGTTGTTGAAGAGATTTGGGAGGTGGACTACTCCAAATTCAAAGTTCCCGTATTCAAATGTAAGTGGGCTAATGTAAACAACGGTGTTATGGTCGATCAGTTAGGATTTACACTGGTGGATTTGAATAATATAAGTTTTGGGGATGAGCCTTTCATTATGGCAGACCAAGCAAAGCAAGTGTTCTTTATCACTGATCCTCAGAATGAAAGATGGTCTGTCGCGCTCCAAGGAAAAAGTGTTGTTGACAATGATGATTCTTTTTATGAGATCCCTTCTTTTTCAGTAGGTTTACCACAATTAAATGAAGAAGAAGTGGATTCTGATTAATTTCTATGTGCTTCTTGTTTTTGATGTAGTCTAAACATGCAATTTTAAGTTTCTTGTAATGATTGCGTATATGATTTTGATGTAATAATAACAGAGACAGATTCTTGTTCTGATAAGAATGTTATGACGCTAAGGATGGGATGATATATGATGCTGTAGTTTAAAAAAAAACTACAACATTAACACCGGTCTTAAGTGATATCCGGTGTAAAAAGTCACTACTGACAATTTGTAAAATAATTTATAGTTCGATTTTACACCGGGTTATACTTTATCCGGTGTTATACTTATCGATGTTTATTTTTTACACCGGTTGTGAAAATTATCCGGTGTAAAATGTTTCAATTTTACATCGTTTATGTTTTTGTCCGGGTTAGAATAATTTACAACCGGTGTTAAATGTTTATATTCACTTTTTTAACCAGCCCCTTGGCGCGATGACCTTCATTCTTCTCCTTTCTCACGTACTCTGTCATATCGCCGCTCGTCGTGCTCTGAGGTTCTCGCGAGGCTTCTCCGTGCTCGATCAGTCGTTCTTCTCTGTCACATCTTTCGTTTTGCTATTTCGTACATATATGTGTTCTTTGCATTTTTTTCCCTGTGTACGTGCGATGCTGTTTTTATGTTTGTTTAATCTAAGTTTTCTATTTTTCCTGATGAATGCTGGCACATCTTTCCATTTATAACTGCTAAAGGAACAAGTTTTGTGTATTCTGACGGGTTGAGGGAAAAAGGGTTAAGTCTGTTTTCAATGTTTTTGATGTTGTTATTGCGTACATAGGAATATGGAGGATAGAGTTACTCAGATTGAGACTGGCGATGCTCCAAGCGCCACTAAGCAAAGGAAGGGCAGAAGTGCGACTCGTTTGAAAGACATTACGAAGGACAGGATAGAGGGGAAACTGCTTCCGATAGAGTTTGACAGAAACTGGAACCCAACTGGTGAACACAGGACAAAGTACGTAAGTTTTGTCAGCCTCCTAGCACGCAACAAGCCTAGCATCACCTATTTGACTTGGGATGCTGTGGATGATCGCGTGAAGAATCAAATTTGGGACACTATCCGGGTATAGGAACTATCTAATATTGCATGCAGAGCAATACCAAATACACAACTGTTTGTTGATTACTCTGCTTTCAATGGCAAACATTGCAGCTCACTTACGATGTGCCCAACAATGAGTTCTTGAAAAAGAAGACGTTGTCTTATTGCGCTGAGCTTTGGAGGGCATTCAAGACACAACTAGCTCGTCAGTATCTACATGGACAGGACAGAAGTGGTCATCCTCAACCTTCTCCATGCAGCAAGTATCAATTCATTGACGAAGCTGCGTGGGAACAATTTGTTAGGAATCGGACTACGCCAGTAGCAATGGTGAGTGTATCCTTTTGTATGTGGTTGCAGAAAACGTATCAGAGTATCATATGTATTGATTTTAAATAATTCATGTCTTGTAGGAAAAAAAAGCAAAAGCGATTGAATACGCCCTCAAGACTGATTGCCCCCACACAATGTCTCGAGGGGGTTATGCGAAGGCAGAAAGAGAGTTGTTGGGGGCCAAGAGGAAGAGGTTAGAAGAAAATGCTGGGTCGGATCCTAGTGTCCTTCTTGACCCCCCTCTCCGATACGTCGCGAAAAAAAATGGTTGTACGCTCGCCAAAGAAAGAGCGAAACTTTTACAAGCGACAATGCTAACATGATTGCTGAAAAAATTGTAAGCACTATTTGCATTATTTTGTGATAGTAGACTATATATAATTATATCATTTTCCTTATGTTTGTTCTTTCTATGTTATAGAGTGATCTTAAACAACAAGAGTCCCATGGATCCTTCAAGTCAGATGGTAGGAATGACATCTTGACTGTTGCCACTGGGAAACAAGAACATGGGGGCCGTGTCAGGGGAGTTGGAAGAGGTGTGGGTATAAGAGATTACTTTGGAGCATCTCAAACACGTTCCCCACATGTGGTGTCGAGGGCAGAGTTGGCATCCTTACTCTCCACTATAAGGGCAGAGGCTAAGGAAGAGGCTTGGATAGAGGCTAGGGCACAAGTAGAAGCTTCAATTGAGGTGCGATTACAAGAGGGGTTCGCAAAGATAAAGGAAGAAATGTTGTCCATGATGATATCAAGGCAGCAAGAGCCAACTGATCCCCTCCCGCCCTCAACTGCAGTCCGTCCAAGCACTAAGGGGAGTTGTTGCTTGCCGCTGTCAGAGGATGCAGAACATTGTGATCTATATGTTGAGGATCCTCTTAGACGCTTAGTGGCACGTGGCTCCATCCATAGCCTAGGGGCAACTACTGTTCACCACGTCCAAATTCAGGACGATCAATTAAGGGTGACAGTTGAAGCCGTGCTAATTGGAGATGCTCTTGTCTCAATTCCCACTGATGAGGTGAAGACAGTGAGCCAAGCAAAAGGGACTTTCATATTGTGGCCAAAGCATCTTGTTTCGGATCACGTCGCCTCATCCCCCGACCAACTTCCCACCCCTCCCGCTTTGAATGCCATGCAACGTGTGATCCTAATGGCATATGACAAAACGTTCCATGTGGACGCGTTGCCTATAGATTCAGTTGTGGGCGACATGGGGGTACCGGCTTTCCTGGACCATGCGGACGTCAAATCTCTGATCACTTCTAAGGAAGAACTGACCTCCGGCTGCATCCAAGTGTTTTTGATGTAAGTATAATTTAAATATAAATATATGTAATAACAAAGTTCAAGTCTTACAACTAATGTCGTGCATGCATTGCCTGTAGGTACATGCAAGCTGAGTTGGTTTCCTCCAAGGGCAAACAAAAAAAGTTCGGATTCCTATGCCCAATTCAGATTTATGCTAAAGGGACCTCTCAATCTTCGAGGCTTGCATACATTTCAGAGAGGCTCGGTGAAACCGATATTGATTGTTTCTTCGCACCATATATGCATGAGTAAGAATAATAATATTTCATTTTATTTTATATATACTAGTTTTGTAGTTGCTTAATTATAATACTCATTCTCTTTTAACTAATCTCTACAGCAATCATTGGCAACTTGTCATCCTATGTAAGCATAGCTATAAAGTTTTCTTCTTATGCTCCCTCCATTACAAGCCCTCGGTTGATGTCAGGAAGATCATGAACACGTACGTGAGTTCTCTTCTATACACAATGATCTGTGTGATAAATGAGTTACTAACTTATTAACTTTGGTCATAGGGCTATGAGGGGATTCGCAGTTGCAAGGGGCCTTAAGCATGCTAATTTGGTGAGGGACCCTGAATGGATCACACCGATGGTAATAAAAGTATATATTAGGTGTTAGCTAGGTTCCCCGTTTTGATGATGAGAAATAATTTTTATCTTGTTAACATTACAGAGTCGAAGGCAACCCAGAGAAAGCAACTTAGTGCGGCTTCTACATAGTCAGACACATGGTCAATATTATCTTGGCAAATAGGATTGACCTAACTGGGGAGGTAAAATTATATTTTGAATGATTTCATATTTCTTAATTGTCAATCTAATCTAAATTAGTAATGCCTTAATTTCTTTGATTTTGATTTCATATTTCAGATGTTTGATCAACCTGATCCATTTCCTGACCAAGATATTGAGGACCTGCGTAATCGGTGGGCAGAGTTTTTTGTTCAAATCCTTCCTTCTCAATAGTATTTGTCTTTCATTGAATACCTTTTTCTACTTGTCTGTTCAAATTGTAGCATTTTTGTATTGAGTTTTATTCAATGAATAATATAATAAGCAATTGAATTATATATGTCTCTGGCATCTTGAACTGATGATGATCGATGATTGAGTCGTATATTATATTTGGGCAGTTTATTTCTTAAACTTCAGGCCAACGAAATGTATTAAATATAAATTTAATAACATCTACATCGGAGGTATATACCCACCGGTGTAGAAAGAACATATATCATAATATATAACTTAAATTTAATAACATCTATACCGTCCCAATATTCAACCGGTGTTAAAAATTGAACAATCTACACCGTCCCAATATTCAAACCGGTGTAGATGTTAAAACATAATACACCGGATGTAAATGTGAACCGCTTTAACATGCAGACCGGTGTAAAAAAGTATACATTCTACACACCGTCCCATATTTTAACCGGTGTTAAAATTTGAATAATCTACACCGTCCCAATAATCCACCGGTGTAGATGTTAAAAATAATACACCGGATGTAAATGTGAGCCGATTTAAAATTTAGTCCGGTGTAAAAAAGTAAACATTCTACACCGGTTACGTGACCGGTGTAAAATGTCTCACCTTTTACACGGTCCGTTTCTACACCGGTTGTGTGTGCAATGTTGAATACCATTTTCAACCGGTGTTGAAATGCTTTTTTCCAGCTGTGACTCTAATTTAACTTACTCTTATTTTTCGCTTCAGAATATCATCTTTCCTTTATTCCCTAAATTTCTCGAAAATAAAATATTCTATAAGCTAACATACACAAACCATAATTTAAACAAATTTAACATTTGTAAACCACTATAATCATACACTAAAACCTTATCTTTACTTCTTTTTTACCAGGCTGTCCCATTTCCTATTCCATCAAGAAATGCAATCATCTCTTTTATACCAAACATGAAACATGCAATCATAACTAATAGCTTTCCAAAATTCCAACAACTTACTTTCATAAATATTTATATATATATATATGCGCTTATGCTATCCATGTCATGATATTCCCCCCCCCCCCCATCATGCATCTCATCAAAGAGCTATGGGACTTCGTCTACATGTGAGCACTTCACATATATATACATATCCATATATTCACATAAGCTTCAACATCATCTCTTCTGCTCCCTCACACAGCATGGCTTCCCTCTTTATTCTTTCTTCTTTCTTTTCTTCCAAATGAAACACAGTCCTACTTAACTCACTTAACTTCCTAACTTCCCAATTCATCCATACATATATATATCTATCAGCAACTATGTCTTCCCTTTACATATATATATATATATATATTTTTCCCCCACGGCAGCTACAGTACTAGGAACCACACACCCCCCCAGCTCCACGGTTCACACAGCCACAAAAATTCAACCTTCTCCTTCTCTGTTTTGTTTTCTCAACCCCAAACAACAGCTCCCTCAGCCACGCATACACACACACATGCTGTCTAAACACAAATATCAGAGCACACACATACTTCCGCAATGCTACTTTCATCCTCTTCCTTTTTATTTAAAAAAAAAACATAACAGCAAGCTTCTATCCTCCACTATGACAGCAATTCTACACATAAATATATGCACGTATATGCTGTCAAAACAGCTTCCAAATATATATATATAAATACATATGCTTTCCAACTCGTAGCAGCAACAACATATACACATACCATTTGACTCCCCAAAACAGCAACTCAATATGAATATATGTATCAAGACAGCAGCCTATACATGTATATACATACACCTACAGCAGTAACGTCCCAAAATTCTTCCTTAAAGGCATCAAACACACAACACAAGCAGCACAATATCTATGTATCAACATAGCAACGTCCATCACCTTCTTTTCTCTTTTTCACAGCAGCCGAAATGCACAGAACCTTAACAGATGTAGATCTTTGAAAAAAAAATAAGGAAGAGATGCTAAAGGAACTTACGACACACCATACACACACGGGGGTCTTCAATGGCAGCAAAGGCGTCGGATGTTGGGCTGCAACAGACACTGACGGAGTTCCCGCACACACAAGGCAGCTGCTGAACTCACACACAGAACATCCAACATCCTTGCACCAACTATTTTCACTTTCCTTTCCTTTCACACAACCCCCGCAAAGCTTCACTTCGCACAGCAACAGAGAAGTACGTCGGAGATGAGGTTGCTACAGTGCACATTAATCTTACAATGTGCAGATCAAAGGAACCAAGGACGGAAGGTGACAAAGGGTACTTACAGAAGTTTAACCCACTGATTCCGGAAATGATTCAACTCTCCATTCACTTTCTTCACCGTCGGCAACCACCTCTATTCTCTCTGCTCCGTCGTCTCTCTGCTTCCTCGCTCACCGACGCTCGCCAACAGAGAAGAAGATGGAAAGAGCCACAGCGACGACAGAGCAACACGGCGTCGGCGGTAGCGACTCAGGCAACAGAGAACGGCGTCAGGACACACCACACCAGCTCAGTGACGCGAAACCTCTCTGCTCTCACTCTCTCTCGCGTACGCTGAACAGGAAGGCAGGTGAAGGCGTGTTCAGAAAATAAAAACAAACAGAGGGGTAGTTTGGTAATTTCACAAGCCTGAAAAATAAATAAAATCCCACTTTTGCAAAATTCCTCCGTCTCCAAACCCCCAGCTGCTCACAACCCTTTGGGACAATTCTGCAAAATTTATATATATAGTGTATATCTTATATCTGATAGGGTCATTACATGTATTAAGGAGTGGAGGAGTATACTGTTTGGAATATAATCTTAGATATATGACGGAGATGTGCGGTTGGAGAACTTTCAAATTAAACTTCTTGAAATTGCTACATAACCTTGACGAGTCTTGAATAAACTTTCTTCACTACTTTGCCAGAATTATTAACCAATCCTAGGTCAATTATTGGCATGCGTCAATTCAAACAAGCTGACATATGACACTTGATTATGAATTCCGCACCCTTTTGATTCCATCTTTTACCATACGTACGTTTTTCATCAAAATAAACTTTATATAAATTTAAAGAATTAAAAATGTACTTTTAAATATGGTAAAACTTGCAGGCTTTTCTTATATTCTTTTTTCATACAAAGGAAAGGGAAAAATAAGAAAACTAAATATCCTATCAGGTCACACCTGCCTCTCGAGGAAGATTTTCTAGACACCTTATAGGGACCTGTTGAAATCCCAAAGGAATAGACAACACTCTTAGCTTGGCAGTCATCTTCTACATTTTGATCTCGTGCAATATGTACTATATCCACCTTTCAATCCCGTAGTAGAGTTTGTTTAATTTCTTCAATAATATCCATATCATCATGCAAGTCATTATTGGAATCACCATTGAGAGAAATAGCTTGTAAACAATCACTCCAAAGAAATAGCATGCCCATACATGCAGGCTATTCTTACATTCTAAAGCATTAAAGCATCAAAATTGTTGACTATTCTTCCTCAAAAGAATCAAACTAGTAGACTATTCTTATTCTAAAGTAGCCTTCCTTGCTTCCACTGTTCTTTTTCGTTTCTTGTTTTGCTTTTCATCTTCTCTTTTCCCACGCCTTGTTCCCTTTCCACCGCATTTCTCCCTCTCCATCACCCTTTTCTCTTTCCTTTCCTTGTCTTTCTCTTCTCTCCACCACCTTATTTTCTCTTTTGTCTGTTCACCGCCTTTCCTCTTCCTTGTCTCCTGCCCCGGCGGCCGCCTCTCTCATTTTGGCTTTCACCGTCTCTTCTCTTCTTCTCATTTCTTTTTTTCATCACCGACTTTTCTCTCTCTTTCTCTATGGTATCAAAGTTGTTATGTGCTGCTGTCCAGAGTTCTTTTTAGAATGGAACCACGCTTCTTTAGCCTCTAGTTCTACAGCACGTTCCTAATGCTTTTCATCAGGATAACCTTTTTTCCCATATAAGGTGCAAACGTTGTGAATCATTGGACTAGATCAGGGATTCGTGGGGGTGTGGCTATAGGGATCTCAATAGGGCCTGTTAGTCAAGATCAGCCCATACTCTTTTGTTATCTCTATCATGATAGATCAATTTGTTATCTCTATCGAATAATACTACCATTATACTTGATATAAAAGTTAATTAAATTTTTAGATAGATTAAAAAAATTAAATAAATTAATTAATTATAATTATATAAAAACTAGTTGACTAATTAATTTGATTATATTAAAGAGTATATAATATGAATTCGTCTTAAGAAATTATATTTGGTTATAAGTAATTGAGTTATTTAATTTTTTTAATCTACTAAAAAAATTAATAAACTCTTATATTAAAGCATAGACGAGTATTTTAATATTAATATAATAAAAATCTACGGTTGTAAGCTATTTATATCAAATTTTAATGGTTTAAATTTATTAGATACTTTTTATTATTTATCTATTGATATATATTTTTATAGTCGTTTGTTTTGACCAAAAATTTTTATAGTCATTGAATTGAAGAGAAAATGAATCTATGGAGGGCCACTTTCGGATATCTACTGCGTGGAAAAAGCTGCAGAAATTAAAGCAATTAATACTGTGAAAATTATGATAATGTAAAGTTTGTTAGGTCTTTCCATAATTTATTCAAGTCAAAGGGAAAATGCATGTTTCCTTTTGCCTGGAAAAAAAGTGGCACAATAATGTTGATTCCTCCGAGCAAGAATAGTCTACACGAGTTTTATTAAGAGATCCAATTCAATATTTTGTTTTTGAAAGATTTTTTTATCAACTGTTTTTGAAAGTTAAGTAAGAATAAATGTTATCTCAGATACATTAAGCTCCTAAACTCGATGAATTTATTTAACTCACAAAATGAGTATTAATTATTTGATCTCCATCATAAATTATTGAGGTCGACATTATAATTATGCCTAAGAGGAGTGCAAGGACTTTGTCCAGGAGGAGATAGAATTGCCAAAATAAGATTAGATATAATAAAGATAAATTGCAGTAGACAAGAAAACCAGTGATCAATTGTAAGTTATATATATAAAAAAAGGGCCAGATAGATATAACAAGCATATTACAATAAAGATAAACGAAAACATATCTAGCAAGCCCGTTATATGTAAACAACAATGGTGACTGGTATACGAAGTTCGATAATTTAAGCTATCTTGAACATAAAATTCAAATGAATCAGCACATCATAAAAGATAGTGTAAAAGCTAATAAAAGAAATTGTGGAAAACAAATATCCATAAAGCAGATATACACAAGCAAAGCAAAAACACGTGAATCAGGATCTAATGAATAGTCTCTATTTCAATCATGTTGGCGATGCTTTCCATGGTTGGTCGAGATTGAGGCTTGGTTTGTAAGCATGAAAGAGCTATTTGCCAAATCAAAGCCAATTTCTTCAAGTTTTGCTCACTTGTTGATGATAAGCGAGGGTCCAGAATATCTTGGAAGCTGATCTGATTAATCCCATACATTTGAATACGTGATATTAAATCACCAGGATGCTCTCCCATAAGCACCTCAATAGCCAAAACACCAAAGCTATACACATCTACTTTCTCGGTCACTTCCATTGTGTATGCAAGCTCTGCACAAAGTACAACATGGAGTAATTAGTAATTTGCAAAATAAATTCACTCAATTATAATCCCACCTCTAAATTTTGATTAGGTGCAACTCAGTCTCTAAAGTTGTCTCAATTATAACTCAGTCCTTGATGCAATTCAGTCCCTATAATTTAACCATTTAAAATATTAGTCCATAGATTCTAGAAAATAATATATATTTTATAAAGTTTAAGGACTAAAGTTTTAAATAGTTATAATTATAACGATTGAGTTGCAGTGAGTTTAAGTTCACGGATTGAGTTTCAACTGAGTCAAAACTATGTGAATTAAGTTGCACTAAATCTAAGTTGAAGTACTGGTTACAATCAAGTCAAAACTATAAAAATTAAAAGATTAAGTTTCCGTTGTTTTAATCATAGTAGGCTCATCACCTGGAGCAGCATAGCCATATGTGCCAGCAAATGTTGTCCAAATTGATGAATCGGTCTTCAAGAACCTTGCTGTGCCAAAATCTGAAATATGGGCTGCAAGATTTGAGGACAACAAAACGTTGTTGCTTGATATGTCTCTGTGCACAATTGCTGGATTACAACCATGATGCATATATGTTAAAGCCTCTGCTACACCCTTGATAATATTAAACCTCTTTGACCAATCCAACTCTAATGCTTCTTCATTATTCCTAAGCATATAAGCTAAGCTGCCTCTTTCCATGTACTCATAAATCAGAAATGTTTGCAACCTTTGTGAGCAGAATCCATACAACTTCACTATGTTCCGGTGGCGAGTTTCTGTCAAGCCTTTGATCTCACTTTCAAAAGCTTTTATACTCTCAATGTCCGAGCTATCTTCTTCACTTATCAACTTTTTTATAGCATAAATTCTTTCCTCCCCTGGCAACATCAGTTTGTAAACTTTTCCAAATGCTCCCTCCCCAATGCAGTATTTCTCATGAAAGTTCTCAGTTGCTTCAATTATATCATCATACATGATTTTGCCATCAAAGTTCCATATAGAGAATAGATTTTCTTTGCTGGCTCTAGTGGTATGTTCTACAGCTCTTGACTTTCTCTTATGGAGAATAATAAGAATCCCAACCACTCCCACCAAAATCAATGCCATAGCCAAAGAAGAAGTGACAATTATCACCATTTTCTTTTTGTTAGTTACACCATGAGGCTTTACAATTGAGATGGTGCAAGGTTTTAAACCTTGGATCTTCCCACATAAATTTTTATTGTTACTTAGATCCACTGGATTAGAAGAATTAAAAATTCCACTATCCGGTACAGGACCTTCTAAATTGTTATGGGAGAGATTGATGCTTGACAAGCTTAACATTTTTGCTAAGTAATTAGGTAAAGGACCTGAAAAATTATTGCGAGACATGTTCAAGCTTATCAACTTGTTGAGTTTACTAAGATCAACAGGGATTTCTCCAGAAAGTGAATTGTGACTCAAGTCCAAAAAATCTTGTAAGGCCACAAGATTTCCCATTTGGTATGGGACTTCGCCCGTAAAGTAATTGTTGCTAATATTTAAATCCCTCAATTTATAGCAATCACCTATTTGATAAGGGATAGGTCCCCTTAATCTATTCTTTGACAAATCTAAAGACTCCAAACTAGAAAGCTTCCCAATTCCTTCTGGTATCATACCTGAAAGATTGTTCCTTCCCAGGTGAAGATGATACAAGCTAGAGGCAATTCCAATTTGAGGAGGAATCTCACCAGATATAAAGTTTGAATTCAAGTCAATCTTTTTTAGTTTCTTCAACTGAAAGATCTCACTAGGTAAAATTCCCCCTATTGAATTTCCAGCCATGATAAGAGCTTGCAAGCTCTTGCAGGCAGCCCAATTTGCAGAAACCTTACCTTGAAGCCTATTATAGCTGAGGTCAATGTAGGTAAGATTAGGATAAACTCCCAAATCTTCATCTACAAATCCTGTCAATTGGTTATGTTCAAGACGAACTCTAACCAAAGATGTGCAGTTTCTGAGGCTCATTGGTATTGGACCAGTGAAACTATTGTAAGCTGCAGTGAACTCAAGTAAGTCACCATTTTTGCATACTTGTGGTGGTAAATGGCCAGTGAAATTGTTATTGGAGAGATTGAGCATAGTAAAAGAACGATTCTCAAATCCTTGTGGTAAAGGACCAGATAAATTGTTGATAAACAAGCGAACATCAGTTAGATTTGGTAATGTACCAAGAATATGTGGAATTGTGCCTGAGAGACTATTTGCAGCCAATGAGAGAATGTTTAAATTTGTACAATTCCCTAGAGACTGAGGTATAGGTCCGTAAAAGCTGTTTTGATATAGAGCTAGAATAGTCAACTGTTTCAAGTTCCCTATTTGATTTGGAATTTTGCCTCCAAGGAGCAAGCGTTGAAGAACAAGATATTTGATACCAATCAAGCCTGTTTTGGGTTCATCAGATCCATCAGGGAATAGACGAGGGTCTAATATCCCAGTTATATGATTCTGTGAAAGGTCAAGTTCATAAAGTTGAGTAAGATTAGCAAGAGAAAGAGGTATAGAGCCATTGAAATGATTACGATTAAGGTCAAGGAATTCTAGTTTTGTGAGCAAGCCAATAGTTTCTGGTATGGGGCCAGTGAGCTGATTGAACTTGAGATTAAGAAGAACAAGATTTGGGAATGATGAGAAATTCAAGTTTTTGAGGGTACCTTTGAGACCAGTGTTATTCAAGTCGAGTTCAATCACAGTTCCTGAAGAATCACACTTTATTCCACGCCATGAACATGGGGTTTGGGCTGCAGTGGAATTGGCTTGAGGCTGAGAGAACCATGAATCCAGAATTGGTTGATATGGAAGACTTTGCTTCCATCTGAGAAGAGCTTCAGTTTCTGTAAGCCCTGAAGTGAGATGGCAATGGCACAGTGACCAAACCAAGCAAGCAATATGAATTATTGCAAGGAAGAGAGAAATTTTCTTATGAGCCATCATTGTTCAGAATATGCTTGTTTGTTAAAAGCAAAGTTCCCTTATATATACTCATTTACTTCTTAATATATAATATATTTAAATAATTTGATTAAATTAAAAAAATTAGTAAAAATAGTTAATATAAAATATTTTTTTAATGCTCTCTTTTCATCTCGTATTTAATTATTGTCGAGGAAGTATCAATAAAAATAATATAAAAAATAATTAGTAAATATGATAAATAAATTTTATAGTCAAAATTAAAATAAAATTCTTAATTTAATTATTGAAAGAGTTATATATATATATATATATATATATATATATATATATATATATCAATGACCTAAAAAACTTCACCTAGGTGGCCAGGGGTTTAATTTCTTGTTGGCTAAGGATTATATTATTTTGATATTATCTCATCAGTGACTTGTGAAAAGACGCAGACAGCATCTACCGTTATCGTTATGGACCCACTCACTGGGTGGGGCTTCTAATTTTTATTCACGTGAGTGATATTTTTGTCAATGCCTTTTCGAAAGGATGACAGTAACGCTTAGGCCAATTTATTTATGTTTATCATATCTAATTCTTTGGACTTTATCATACATATATAATTATAATTTATTATATTTAAATAAATAATAAATTAACTAATGAAATTTAGTTAGAAAATTAGATATAATATATACGAGTAAAATCAACCTAAATATTTTTTGAAAAAAATTGGTGACATGAGTTTTTTATTGATATTTGTTATATTTAAATTTTTACAATATTAATATTTTTTATATATAAAAATATATCAAATTTTTTTAACTAATAAGATTTTTAAATATGATTTTTTTTGCCAAGATAACTTAAATGTTGTCCAGGGAAAATGAATCTATGGATGGCGGCTTTCTTGTACCTACTAGATGGAAAATGTACAGAAATTAAATCAATTAAATACGAACTTTTTACTTATTTTTCCTTACATGGGTAACTTAAATGTTGTCTTTTCTAAAGTCATTGAGAAAATCAGGGAAAATGAATCTATGGATGGCAGCTTTCCTATACCTACTCCATCGAAAATGTGAAGAGATTAGGATTACGTAACTGTTGTTATGTCTTTTCATACCTTATGCCGGGAAAAAAGTACTGGTCCATTAATGTTGATTCCTTTGAACAAAAATAGACTAGTTAACTTTTTAGTAGCAGATTCAATTCATTATACTTTGTTTTAGAGTAAGTAAGAATATATCTATCTCATATTTCAATATATAAATGATCTAAATAAGACTCTATTAAATTTTTAAAATTTTTAATTTAATTTATAGAAGAGATATCTCATCAAAGAGTAATTATAAATTTTAAAATTAAATATCTATCGATAAGTTCTGATATATAGCATAAAGAAATACTTGTAAAGATATTTTTATTTTAAAATTAGTGAATAACTTGTTTATTCCAATTTGTGACAGAACAAAGAAAAAGTTTGGTGATGGAGAGCAACATCTTTCAGCTGTACGTTTTGGAATGGTAGGAGCTGAGAACTCTATATTCAAACTTTATTGGTCAAAGTTTGCTTGATCCGAATATCACGTTGCTAATTCGACATCCACCTTTCTAGATGCATGGCTGAGGAGTCAAGTAACGACTAAATTAGATATTAAAATTAATAGTTGAAATATGGAGTCGATTACTAAGACTTAAGTTGCCTAGTGTTTTCGCTTTTTTATTTCCAGTGTATGAACACACCCAAAAAAAAAAAATTCATGGCTCAGATTTCACCTTATAACAAAACGGCCGCAATGGAGAGGTCAATCAATGCTTATATATATATATATATATATAGAGGTTTAAATGGCAATTTTATCCATGAATTATTTTACAAGAAGCACTAGTTATCCTAAATTATTCCTTAAAGCAATGCTGCCAGTAGACTAACAGAATTGATGTTAACTGTTAACTCTAAATTGAATTTGGGTTAGACAATATTTTTTTCTTGGCTAAAATCTGTAAAATTCCCATAAATTTCGAGTCAGCTACATATAACCTCTTTAATGTTTCAAAGTTTAAACTTAACCTTCGTGATATTTTAATTTTTAAATTAAGCCCCTACCATTAATTTTGCCATTAATCTACTGATAGAAACTTGCACGTTAGATTAATGAGGATGATTTGGCATTTTACATGCAACTAAAATTTTATAATGTGAAGTAATTTTAGTACCCTAAATATAAGAGTTAGACAAAAAATTTATTTTAATTTCAAATAAAAGATTTCAATCTATTTTAATTTAGTTCTCAAATTTATAATTTTTTTCTTTCAAATCATCCTTATTAAATGCACATAGTAAAGAGATTTTCATGAAGGGTTAGCTATGAAGCGCATAATTAAAAATGATATATTAAGAAAATCAACACATATTTATTACAAATAACTAATTTAATTAATTTTTTTAATATAAACACATTAGTATTCTAATTCTTATATTAAAGATTAGATGAGTATCATTTAAGATGAAATTTCTATCATTGAATCAATCAATCATCCTTCTCACACATGTGGATCCCTATTTTAGATGCGTAGTAGTTGTTGAATACAAGTTACTCTGTCTTTCCAATTTCATAGTCAACTTTGAATTTAATTAGCAATTCTTTTCCATATCTTTGCCCTCATGCTCCTTTCGTTTTTAGTCAGTCTACCAGAAGAATTTTGAAAAGTCATATCTGGATAGTAATTCTTTAAAGAAAAATGTTAATTAAATTTCAACTATCTAAACAGATTGTCTACATCCTCCACATATGTGTGTCTATATAAACACACACAAAGTGGTGATATATACTACCTTATATAAGAGTGTTGGAAGAAGAAGATGAGTAAGATGAATAAGAAGCTCGTTTGGAACCTTATTTTGATGTTTGTTCTTCTCTTCTCCTTTCAATTCACTGCAACAGCTCGCCTGCCGCCTGTTAAACCTTCTCCTCCCCCACCTCCACGCAGTAAGGATTAATTATTAACCCATCTTTTCCATTATTAGATTTTTATTAAATTCGAAACTTATTATGGCTCGCTGATTTGATTATTTGAATTGCAGGATTTGCAGATTTGCCCCCTCATGACTAAAGCTGCGCAAAGGAGAACCATATATAGCTTGGAATAAGATATTGTTTTGTAATTTATGTCTGAGAAATAATATGCAGTTTTTGCTTTTTTGTGCAAAATAAAGCAGAAGATCAACTCTTCTGTGAGAATCTGTGATGAGTCTCAGCCTTGGATTGGATTTTTTATTTAGAGGATTTTTTGCAGTTTTGACCAGTTTACATGATGAATTGGCCAGTCCAATCTAGTTTTCTAAACAATAAATTAATATAATTTCCCTTTAAATTATTGTTAATTATCTTACTGTGCATTAAGGCCCCTTTCAATTGTTGTTACTATCTTATGATATAATACTCCTCCTATCCTTAATATAAAATGTAATTAGAGAATTGATCTTATCCTAAATATAAGATATATTTATTATATTTAGCAGTTTTTCTTAAAATTATCTTTATTAATACTCTTTAGATAATAATCAAATAAGAAAGGGAAGGAGGGAATTAAGGAATGTGATTAATGTGTTTTGAATAAAGCATGTTATATTAACTAATTTAATTAATTTCTTTAATCTAATTAAATATATCTTATATTAAGAACTATAGGAGTAATAATTCACATAACTTCTCTCTAGTTTGCAAAATCGGGAAAAATAGGATCACCCGTAAGCACTTTTATCCAACACATTATTCTGCCTTTTTCATTCTATTGTTTTTAATCAAATGCATCTGGAATTATCATTACTACTTGAATCGAGCAGAAATACATCAGAAAACGTCTACGAGAAACAAAGAAAGACAACAGAAAAAACTAACAGACAACACGACCAAACGGAACTAAACAAAGTGAAAGATAGCAGCAGTTAGCTCACCAAGGATCTGAAGATACACTCGAATCTTATTGATACAATTTACTAAGTCTTGGCCATATATCTCTATTATATATATTTTTATATGTATTTTCTAGATATTTTATCATTAACTTTAGGTATTACTGTAAGAGTTTTGAGTAAGTGTTTAGTACTCCCTCCACTCTTAATTATAAGATCTACTTAATTAATTTGGATAAATTAAAAAAATTAAAAAAATTAGTTAATTATGATAATTGTATATGAGTTTTTTTAAAATAACCCTTTAATTATATATATTTGAATTATAAGATACCTTTAGTCATATTTGATGTGCAGGAGGGTATTTCTGTCATTGTGAATTTCAAGAAATTAAGGAAGTAATTAATTGATGACCAGACCACCGCATGGCATCGCATGACGCATTAGCCACCTATGACCAATGAAGGGTAAATAGTTAAAAAAGAAAATTAATTTATTAAAAGAAATTACTATTATATATTGGTTTGAGACCAACTTTAGTTTTTACACTTTAGTTTCATTTTGATTTTAGTTCATGAAATTTAAAACCGGAGGTTTTAGTTTCTTAAATTTACTCCGTTTTAAACCGTTGGTCCAGTACCTTGAAAAAGACTTGAAGTTGGGTTAACTTGTTAAATATGATGATGTGACACTTAACACTATCAATGGTGCTGATGTGGTATGAGATTGTGTAAATTGACGTGGAAAATACCAAATCAAAAAGGAAAGTGAAAGAGAGAACAGACAAGAAGACACATTTAAAAAGAAATAGAAGGAACCAGAAACAATAATCAAATCTACTTATTTCAAATATTTTATGTCTTCCTTTTTCTAATTTTTATTTTATTTTCTTTAGTCCATTTTCTTTCTCTACAGCTTTCTTTTCTTTTTGTTCACACAAGACAGAGAAAATTAAAGTAGACAATTCTTGTTATGACATGTACTTGTGAAACACTTTTTTTCGTCAACAGTTGTGAAACTAGGTAAGGGACCCACTCACTGGGTGGTACTTCCGATTCAAATCTTTCATTCACGTGAATGATACTTCTTTGCCAATGTTTTCTAACGTATGTGGCTGGAAATGACTAAGAATACGCATGAGGTGGCTAATGTAATTTTGGAAGAATCTTAATTAGCGGGATAAGGAGGGTTGACGGTGGAAGAAGAATGTACAAGAGAAAGTAAAAAAAAAAAAAGTGAAACTGTTTTAAGAAAGTGGAGAAAAGAATTAAAAAAATATAAAATTAGGGTCGAGTCATTGGATTTCAATGCTATTTGAAGAATGACACAAGTTCTTAAAGTTCAATTTTAATTATTTCATTTTTCTAAAGCCTTATGTATTTTGTGTCTAAGGAAGATTTATGTATGGTCTTGCTAAAAAAAGAAAAAAGAGATTTATGGTCAACGGGTGCAAAATTTCACTTCCAGCTCTGTATTTTTTTTATGTAAAAGAAATGAAAAAAATATTTCGATAATATGGTCTGATAAATAGTATAAATAAAAAAAAAAATACTCACACTTGAGGATTGAATGAGAAAGTGCATTTGCTCAACAGCTATACTCTCATCCTTATAAGAATAATTGAATGAGGATCAAGGTTCCAATAATTAGGGACTGTTAGCAAATCCTTTTGTTTTTGTTGCTTTTTACATTTTCCTTCTTGGTCATGGTCACGAAAGGAAGGGGTAATATGGGAAATGAGAAAGTCCCGTCAGTGGGCTCCATTGTTTACCTTCTATAAATCTGCTGGATGGATTCCTTTTAATATAACATAGCTAATGGAATCGAGTTTGAGGTTCGATTCATAGTTTCATTAGGCCATAAGCCTGCCATCCAAATTCATACATACATACATACGTACGTACATACATACATATATAACACATGAAAACCACATCATAGGTGGTATCATTTTTTTGGTATAAAAACTTAGAAAGAGGTTGGATTCACCAACGATTTAAGGGTAAGACGAAGTCTCGCATTATCACCAAATATTTTTTAAGTCATAATTTATTAACTGCAACCAGAATAATAAAATAGGACTAAAGATGTTAAAATCCAATGCTTAATTATAACTCAATAATTCATAAGAATAGGATTAAAGCCAGCAAGAGATAAATAATTCAATAATTCAAGCCACCTTGAAAAATCACAAAATATTCACAATAACCTCAATAACAAGTCTGACCCAGATCAAAGTAAATGAAATTAAAGTTAATTAACGAATGATATCAAATGCTAAGCAATAATCCAATTACAATAATTCTCAATAAATAATAATCATTATAAATATTCCCAATAATTATAAAATTATCCTAACACTTAGGAATCACAAAATAATTAATGGGTGAAGATTAGAGTAATTTAAACTCTCCTTTAGATTCCAAACTCATACCTTTGCCACTGAATAGAAGGATTAAACGCCTTAGCCGAGAGATCAAACCCAACAACATATTCACAAGCTCAGTCATGACAGTAGACTGGATGTGCCGTGGAAGAAGTGGGTGACTGATGAATGGAGTTGTGGAGGTGATGGAAAGAATTTGGTCACTGCACAGTCACTGCATGCGTGCTTCTTCTGTAGTATTCTCAGCGGCAGCGTGAATCCTTTCTGTGTGTGCGTTCAGAATATGTTCTCTGCGCTGTGAATGAATGGAAGTCACAATAGATGGTTGAAGTCATGAAGGGAATGGAAGGTCTGTCGCCTCGTGCTCTCCTCCCTTTTCTGCGTGAGTGCTCAGAATGTGATATTTTCCGCGGCGTGCCTTTTCTGCATGTGTGCATTGCTACTTTTATAATCGTGTTATGCCTCCTGTAAACAAAAGCTAAAAGGAATAAAATAACCCTAATGGGCCAAATCGTATGGTTTAACCTAGTGGGTCCTTCAATATAATTTTTAAATTTATGGTCTTTTGTTATAATTTATAAATTCTGATTCCTCGTAAATTCCTGAAATACAAAATCATAATAATGTAATACCTTTTGTTCCAAAAATAGTTGTTTAGGAGAAATAATAAAAATATGACAATTTTGCCCCTGTTAAACATTAATTCATTGTAAGGTTCAATAATTCAATTGATGCACAATTAATATAATTAAGACCCAAAATAATGACAAAAACTCACTAAAATGATATGAATAAATATATAAAAATATGGGTTTGTCACCATACTAATGTCGGGTATAGCGAGCTGTCAATTACTCTCATGCGTAAACTTAAGCACCTAAGAGTTAATATGCCTCCTCAAGCGTCACGACTGGAACCATAAAAAAGTGATATTCCCTAAAAATTGAATACTTTTTAAATAGTCGTATCTCTCGTCCCTTCGCCAACTAAACTTATGGAGGGTGTCATAGGTGGTATCTTTTTTTTAGTTACCCACCTAATTCACCGGAGCTTTGCCCTGACTACATCCGAATCTGACCCGCGTCGCGCACCTGACTATGGTGGGTGAGTCTCCTGACGAGAATTTTCTGCGTACGCTAAGGCTCAAACTTGAGACCTTGTATAAATGATACCAATCCGCTTACCACTCGGACCAACCTCAGTTGATGTCATAGGTGGTATCTATAATCAACAAAATGATGTTATGCCAAGTCATCCCTGGAGAGTTCAAGTAGGCCCAAAATCGTCTTCATGGTGTCAAGGGCCCAATCAATAGAAGCCCAAAATTCCTAAAATTCCTTGGTTTTGATTAGCATATAAACTAATCTTAAAATGCCTAATCCATATCTTGCTCAAATTTGCATATAAACTAGCTTTAGGTACCTCTAACATATAAATGACAAACTCGATACGAAGATATCTCCTGCTATTATGACCATCGTGTTTATGGATTTGAATTATACTCCTCTACTTCTAAATATAAGAATTAGTTAATTTTTTTAAAAATCAAACAAATTAGTTAATTAATTATAATTAATATAGGAGTTAGTTAATTAATTTAAGTTCATTAAAGAATAGATAATATAAATTTATTTTAAGGAGTTGAATATAGTTATAATTAACTAATTTATTTTATTTTTTTAATATTCTTAAAAAATTAACTAAATTTTATATGAAGGAACTTCAGAAGTATCTATCATTTGTGTATGCGGATGGAATGGGGGGAGTTGCTGCGTGAATGTTTAATGGAGAGTATGTAAATTCATACTTTCTGGGACGAATTGTGTTAGTGATAGAGGATTGAAAACTGAAATTATATGAAGTTAGAGGACGAAAAGAGTACTTTTATCTATCTTTATTCAAAATATGGATAATCTCAACCAAGGGTAACTTTCGCTAGGAAGCTTATTATAATCTCTAGTTTTAAATATAATAGTTTGTTTGTAATGCAGTCTATCTCACTAAATATCATGAGAAGTTAGTAGAATTAAAATGTACCTTTTTTTAAAGTTTGAGTACTTTGGAAGTGTTAAAATGAAATAATATTGCCCATTATCGTTAAAATATTAACTATCAAAATAAGATGGGATAATATTTTTATATTTTGAACTTTTTGAGGTAATATTAAACAAAAAAAAAAAAAAAATTCAAAAGCAAAATCGTAGGTTGTTCTAAAACTTCATTGGATATGATGCTAGTTTTATTTAAGGGAATAATAATATATCTTGATATATGCATAGGAACCCATATAAATTATTAATTACGATAAAAAACTGAACAACGCATTAATTAATAAAAAGAAGATAAATGACCTTAGATCAAGAGTGTATTTTTGTCATGGGATATAAAAGTGATAATCCAATCTTTAATATATGATATATTTAACTAATTTAATTAGATTAAAGAAGTTAGTTAATATGCGATATTTTCTCTAAAATACCCTAATAATTTACTTTAACTCCGTACCTCTATTACTTGATTATTGTTAAAGGAGTGTCAATATGAATAATTTTAAAAAAAGTTCATAAATATAAGAAAAATATCTTATATTTAGGATTAATATCAACTACTCAATTAAATCCTATATTAATTAAGGATTGGAGAAGTATTAACATCTCTTTAAGAAATGCAGTGAATTAAAGTTCATAGATCTAGTTTCAATTTAATCAAAATTATATGAATTAAATTACACTAAATCTAAGTTGAAGGACTGGTTATAATCGGGTCAAAACTATAGGAACTAAAAGATTAATTTTTTCTTGTTTTAATCATAGTAGACTCATCACCTGGAGCAGCATAGCCATACGTGCCAGCAAATGTTGTCGAAATTGATCAGTCTTGAAGAACCCGCTGTGCCAAAATCTGAAACATGGGCTGAAAGATTTGAGGACAGCAAAACGTTGTTGCTTGACATGTCTCTGTGCACAATTGCTGGTTAGATAAAGCTTCTGCTACACCCTTGATAATATTAAACCTCTCTGACCAATCCAACTCTAATCCAACTCTGACCCTTCTTCATTAGTCCCTTCATCTTTTGTCTACATCCTCTTTTTATCCAATTTATCCAAGAAACTTTTATACTTTACATTTTGATCCTTTGAACTTTCTTACTTACGCCCTAGAGGACTTTCCTTCTTTATAATTTAATCCTTCATTTCTCTTTCCTCTTTTTGAGTCTAGAGAAACTCTTATAGAGCCTCTAACTTTATCTATATACTTGTCCCTAAGAACTTTCATTATTTATATCTAAGTTCATGTATTTTCTCTATTTGCAGTGTAGTCCCTAAATATTCTTTATATAGTTCTAGAATTTTTGCTTAAAGGGACTGGATAGCCTACCTATTTTAAGTTATTTTTTGGATTTCTAGGCCTAAAAATTGAGATATTACAAATCTCTCTCTTAAAATAAATTTCATCCTTAAAATTTTAAATTAAACCTCTACTTATACCCTGCCTAAGAAATTTCCTGAGAAGAAAGTCCCTTACTTTCTATAACTTTCACTGACTTTTCTTCACTTTTTCTGGCATCTTGCAGATCTTTATATATTTCTATAGAACTTTTCGGCCATTTGCACCTTTTCACATGACTTCCCAAGGGTCACCTATCTTTGGACTACTCTTGCTTGGACATGTTCAACAGAAAAGTGCTAATAAAAAAACTAAAACACTAGTTCCAAACCTAGTACTTTACTATTTTAGACCTTTCTCGTACTATCTCTTTTAGGTCTTTTCTGCTCATATCATTATCTTTAGCCTTATTTATGGCTAAATTTCTCATTTTAAGCCTCATTTATGGGCTTATTTTCTTATTCCCAGCCCCATTTATGTGCTTACTTTCTCATTTATGGCCTCATTTATAACCTCATCTATAACTTTATGGGAATTTATCCATCAATACTTAGTTTGTTTCACATCACATGGGGTTTTTTCTCATATTTAGGGCTAGCCCGAATACCTCTTGTTCAATACTTATAGCTTTAACTATTTTAACTTTAGCTTCCTTGGTTAATTGAAAGAAAATTAAGTTTAGCCTAATCAATGATAAGGTTATATAGAAGACATTTGTGGGTACTCTCTTTGCATTAGTTACCCAACATGAGAGGTTCATTAAAATACTATACCCTTATACATGTAGCTCGGCAACTTTCCTTAAGCTAGATGTATTGCGATCTACCATAGACCTCTTTATCTTTGCTAGCCATACTAGGATCTATTGCGATCCTCTAGAGTCTACTGTGATTTTGTTATATTGTATCCAAATCTCTGAGAGATTTTGAACTAAAGGATTAAGTTGCCTATACACAGTCGGTAACCCACTGATAATTTTCTAAGATTTTTACCATATACCAATACCATTTTCTTAGGCGTCATCAACTCTCTAGGCCAACTAACTATACTTTTTTTATTTAGTTCTGGCCTCATCAAAATTCTCTCTAAGCCACCTAACTATCAATCTCTTTAGGTTTGGCTTAGACCTCATACTATGTCTCAATCAATTTGCCTTAAGAGTTCTCTCACTCCTCTAGCTGCTCTTATCATCTCTATAAATTATGAACGATACAGAAAGAAGACTTATGCAACTGCTCTTTACTTTTTAGGATGAGCACTTACTCTAACATACATGATGCTTGGGCAATGTGTTGTAGGAACTACATACATTCTCATAAATGCATAGCTTTAACATCGGAGCTCAAGCATTTCTTTCTTTAATATGTACAGCTCTAACACTCAAAGTTTACACAGTTCTATCACTCGGAGCTTGCATTGATCTAACACTTAGAGCCTTAGCATATTTTTCACATCCATAACATAATGCCTGGCATTCAATGTAAGGAGTGAAAACTCTTACTTGCTATTACATCTGTAGCATATCATTCAATCAATATTTGAATGCTAGGCCTCATCAAAATTATGAACGATACAGAAAGAAGACTTACTCTAACATACATGATGCTTGGGCAAAGTGTTGTAGGAACTACATACATTCTCATGAATGCATAGCTTTAACATCGGAGCTCAAGCATTTCTTTCTTTAATATGTACAGCTCTAACACTCAAAGTTTACACAGTTCTATCACTCGGAGCTTGCATTGATCTAACACTTAGAGCCTTAGCATATTTTTCACATCCATAACATAATGCCTGGCATTCAATGTAAGGAGTGAAAACTCTTACTTGTTATTACATTTGTAGCATATCATTCAATCATCTTATCCCTAAAAAAAGGATAAGAGCAGCTAGAGATGGCGAGACTAGCTATGATAAGAACAACTAGAGTAATAAGAGAACTCCTAAGGCAGACTGTCCTAAGCCAATCTGATTCGAAGATTTTAATGAATATTAAGCCAAACCAAAAGAGATGGATAAGTGACTTAGAGAATTGATAAGGCCTAAGAATATGATATTGATTTATGGGAAAGTCATGGGGAATTATCAGTAAGTTACCCAACTAGGAAGAGGTAATTTAATCCTTTGGTTCAAGGTCTCCCAGAGACCTAGATATAGTACAACGAAATCGTAGTAGATTCCAGATGATAGTAGTAGATCCTAGTATGGCTAACAAATATAAATTTCCAAATTCACAGTAGATACTAAAGAGGCTTATGGTATATAGAAGTAGATCCTGGGGTCGTAGTAGACTTAGCCTAAGGAAAGTTGTTAAGCCATATGATTAAAAGCACACTATCGCTTTATGAAGACGATGACCAGGGACAAATGTAGAGTCTTCTTATGTGGGTTAACTAATATAGAGAGAGTATCTATGATTTTCTTCCAGAAAATTTTATCATTGATTAGCTTGAGCACAATTCTCTTCCAATTAACAAAAGACAATCAAAGTTAGAAGAGTTAGAGCCATAAATCCTGAACAAGAGATATTTAGGCTAGCTCCAGATGTGAGAAAAATCTCTTATGATATGAAAATAGAATAAGCATTGATGGGCAAATTCCCATAAAGCTATGGATGAGGCTATATATGAGGCTAAAAATGAGAAATTGTGTCAAAAATGAGGTTAAAGATGATAATATGAGCAGAAGTCCAAGAGGCCGAAGGATGAAAATCCCAATGCCAACATGCCAAGTTACCTTCATTTTAAAACAAAATAAGCAAATGCTCTTTTAAAGTAAAGGATAATTTAGTTGGTAAGGAGTTAACTTATTACTTACATCTCGCTAGGACTTTGTTGATGAGTGATCTATGTATACTTTTTAAGCCTTAAAGGCATGCTTTGGTACTCACAATATAAATAAATGCACTTCACTTATTTTAAAAAATTTTACATGCCTCCAATATGGTTGTCACTACTAGAGCCATCACCAGCAATTGCGAGAGCCCCATTGTGGTGCGATGGATGAGTTTTTCATGGGAGTAAAAATGGAAGTAGAAATGAATTTTAAAGTGCGTTAGGTATATATTCCAATGGGAGTCTAGTATAATTTTCATTTAATTTATTAAAGCATCAAAATACCTTAAAGGAAAAAACTCCACCTCCCAAACAAAGCCTCGGTCTTGGGTATTATAAAAATCTAAACATTAAAACATACCAAACTTAAATAAAATGGAGTAAGATATAAAAATCTAAACATTAAAATATACCAAACTTAAATAAATTAGAGTAAGACGTAGAACAATATCATCAAATATACTGAGTAGAAGAGAATGATGACACAGATTGATTTATCCTTATTTGATTTATCAGACTTACGTTCAATCCTCAGTTAACTTTTGAGATTAATTTTCATGACATCTCTAAGATTTCAAGTGGGCTCTTGGTGGCCTATAATACAATTGACTTTGGTTAATTACCTACCAAATCAATCACTCCCTCTTATTACTCGTAAAATTTCTTACAACCAGTCTCCTTAGACTACCTGACCACCTCAATCTCACTTAAGAATAAAAATGCTTTTACAATTATCACTCTCTTAAAGAGTATATTCTGCTAAACAGTTTAGCTCAAATACAGAGTATATAAATAACTAAAGAGTGTTTGTTCTTTCACAACCACCACCGGACCATCCGCAACCATCCTAATATAATAGAAAAATATTTTGCATCCCAGAAAAAAGCCAAAAATCGAAGAGATGAATAACCATCGAAGCTGGAGATCTAGATGTTGATCGTTAGGAGTCTTTCAGCATTTACTGAACCATCCACCAAAAAAAAAACAAATATGTTGCTAGATGAACCATTGAAGCATAGAAAGCAACACCAGTTTATGATTTGCAAAGGAAGGAAAAGAAGTTCTTCGAGCAAGCAACATCATAAGAGATATCTCTCCTTCTCATCAGATATACAATAATTAGTATGCCGTACATGTTAATGTTGGCTTTCTTACATGAGTAATCACCTTCAGTGTTCACGTGGAACACAAAAGATAAGAGGCAAAGTGATCCCCATCCACTCATAGTAAGAGAATTGGAATGGTTGAGAAGTATCGCCACACGTGTCACTTTAAATGATATTGAGATTAGACCCATACTTAGAATGGATCGAATCATGGATAAGCATGATCCATGATATCTATACTAAGTAGAGAATTTTTGTTCAAAAACGTCAGGAGGAGTTGTGAGTTGAAGAGTTTTGATTTAGACACTATGCATATCTAAAACTTAAGTCTGTAGTGTTGTTGATGAAACTCAATCAACATACGCGCTTATATAGACCGCAACAAGTGATATGAATGAAAATATCCTTGTTTCATCACTGTATGAATCCCAGAAAGGAGAAAATTCCTTTCATTGTACCCTTAAGACTTTGGTAATATCATGAAGAATTGATTCGGTGATAACTAATTTAGCTTGTAACTTATAGTCATGAGTGATTCAACCTAACGGATCAACTACTAGGGAGAAGGAAGGTTTACCATAAAATACATATTTGTTCTAATGTTTGTGACGAGTCTCTTACTAGTTATCTGAATGACTCATAAGTGTAGAAACTATAAGCACTTGAGAAAGGAGTTTGATTTAATGGGGATTAACTCGAGAGGATTATATATGCCATGAGTAATGTGTATGGGTGAATCTAGTGTATCCGAGGCAACATGCAATCTATTTGCAAGTACAAAAAGGATGTCTTCATGTGCTAGTTCCGCCATGTAAGGAATTTTGAATACATGAACATCCAAAGCGAAGTTATCGTACCCCCGAGGTCACAACAAAGCACCTATAGAATGAGGAAGAGAGATATGATAATAGTATAATTGGGGACACTCAACTGCAAGTGGGAGATATTAGATTTCGCATCTGCTGGTGATGGGTTGAATATTTAATAAAGGTATTTTTCCCACATCAAATATAATATAAATTATATAAATAAGTTATCCGAATAATCTAAAAATTGGATATATATGATTTCATTTAATCTGTTTAAATTATAATCATATTTATATAGATTAGATCAACATTTAATCTAATTATATGATATTGTGAACTGGTGCTGCGGCTAATGGTGAATCTATGTACTACAGGCTCTTCCATTTGAGGTGCTGATGCATAGGTAATGGTGGACCACTTCTTTATTCGAATCCGGTAAGATATTCTCCCTCGCTCCTTATTTTCTAACATGATATTATGCTAATCTTATTTAATGGAAAACATATAACAATACAACAATAGATCATTGTGAACCTACAACAATACACTTGAAAGTTCAAAACCAACCCAGAAACAATCATAACTACTCCACACATTATAATTAAGTAATATATATCACTTCCATGCTTTCTTTCCCGCAAATCCAAATATTTCTGCTGCCTTCACGTTACATATAAAATATCCCCAAGAAGCTTCTCCACCACAGGTAGTGTTTTATGTAGTTCTTTTTTTTTCATGATTTGTAGGGTGAAGTGTAATTGTAGTTGTGACCGCGAGGCATATGATGATCATTGTCATCCCCTACATTTTTAACAATAAAGAATCTAACTGAAAAATCACGTAACCAAATATATATAAATATTCCTCCAGAGAATTATCTAATTGGGGAGTTGATACTTTATAAAAAAAATAATCAAATAAAAGAGTAAGGAAGTTAAAAAAATTATAAAAATATTTTAAAAAAATATTATATTAATTAATTTAATTTTTTTATTTAATTAAATTAATTAAATGAGCACTATGTTGAAAGAACGGATGAGTATATATATAACAGACAATCGAAAAGGATCATACGGATAGAGATAATTGCTGCAACAAAATTCTAATTACGTACAATCTTCTAGTGAACCACCTTTCAAATGCTTTATCAATGCAGTAAGAAAGTAGCAAATATATATATATAATAAGAAAGTAGCAAATATATATATATATATATATATATATAACTCAAGATATATAACTCAAGACTTTAGACTGAGAATAAACACATTAATTCTAATTAAGTTTGAATAGTACGATTGATATGGATAATTTATGATGTATTTATATTGAAGTGATTGATTGATTGACTTTGAAAAATTGCAGCATAACCAAAACTATAGAGTAATATACATATTAAGCCTACAACAATACGACACTAGAAAGTTCAGACAAACCTACGAAATTTGGTTCTTCTGAGGTATGGTTCTTTTGAGGTCTTGAAAATAGATCAGGTTTCCTTGCGGTTGCAACAGCAACAAGAAGCAACACAGAAAGAAAGAAAATCAGACATAGAAGAGAGTGCCTCTTGGAAGCCATCATTACGTTTTGTATGACGATATCTCTGTATGCATAACACATCAATTTATAGCACAAAGTGAGTGGGTAGTTGAATTGTGTCCATTTACTCTTTTTATTATTATTATTATTATTAGTTTGCAAGAAGCCGAAGGGCGAAAATCACAATGTCAACAGGCAAAGTTACCTTCATTTTAAAACAAAATACGCAAATTAAATGCTCCTTCAAAATAAAAATCGATTTAGTTGATAAAAAGTTAATTCATCACCTACATCATGCAAATATTTTATTGATGAGTGTTCTATGTATGCTTTTTAAGCCTTAAGGCATGCTTTGGCACTCACAATATAAAATAAATACACTTCACTTAGTTAAAAATATCTATGAAGGGGTAGAGGTGGGGAAGAGGAGAGGAGAGGAGAGGAGAGAAACCGCTCCATAACCACTGCTGAACCATCCATAACCACTGTTGGCATGGCGGATCTGAGAAAGATATCTTGGGTCTCAGAAAAAAGCCAAAAATCGAAGAGATGAAGAGCCATTGAAGAATCATATTTTCTATAGTTTTAAGTCTTTATTCTATATTAGAAAATTTGTATCACACCGGTCTTTATTCTATATTAGAAAATCTGTATCACCCCGGTCGTCCCCTCTCATGAATCAAACACAGGCTAAGGTGGGCAAAGCGGGAGTCGAATCCATCACTTCTTGATTTGCTAAAAAAGCGTTTATACAATGTGATGCAAAATATTATTATATATATATATTTAAGAAAACCATATAAAATATAGCAACTAATGTTTCCTTGAAATTCTAAAATTACTTATACAAAGAAAAAATATTTAAAATATGACATCTAAAAAGAAATAGAGGATATATTTCTTTTTTACTACTAGAAAAAAGTCGTACAATAGCGGTTAAAAGTGATTTTTTATTATTTTTTGACCGACATGAATTCTACCGCCGTTGTAAGTCTAACTTTTAACAGAGGTTGAAAAACTACTGTTAAATGTAATACTTTAAGGGCAATTTTTATAAAACCTCCGTTATATATTTAGAATTTTAAAATTGTTTCTAATAAATCCGTCTTTACAATTTATACTTATAATGGCAATTTTAAAAAGAATCGCTGTTAAAAGTTTCTTTTTTACACTTCCTTTTAATTTTTTTAATCTATACCGCCCTGTATTTGCCATAATAAAAATAAACTATATATAGGCAGCAAAATAAGTAAGTAATAGAAAAATCTAGATTAAATGTTAATATATAGTAATAAATTATTTTGAATTCTTATTAATGCATGTAATAAATTAATTATTTTTGTAACAAATTTTTATATTTTTATAATCATTTATTTAAGCATTTTATTTGACAGATAGTACAAATATTTGTCTGAATATTATGTCATGCTCCTTCTGTTTAAAATTATAAGGTAATTTTAACTTAACTTTCACTCTAAAAAAAAGTTAACATCATTAAAAACTACGTTCTCTTCAACATTTTCCCTTATTGAATAGGGTAATTTAATTACAAGTAAATATAAAAATATCATTAATTTTAATATTTATTAAAGACATTTAAAAAAATATTATTCATTACTCTTAAAAAAAACCCAAAATGTCTTGTATTTTTAAACATGAAAAGAGTAGAAAAATCTCTTATAATCGTAAGCAGAAAGAGCATTATATTATATTATGTTATATTATATAAGTAGTTTAGGCACATGTTCCCATCAAGTAAGGTCGGGGGGTTGGTAAGAAAATTGCAAACGATAGAGCTTTTATATATATATATATATATATATATATATATGCATTCACACACATATGATGACTCAATTTAGATTCGTTCCTTAGTCAAGATACAAATCACAATGTCACTCTTGGACGGGGCTTGGAATATTATAACAAAATATTTGCAGTACAAGGCTTTGTTGTTTAATGATTTCAAATATGAATTTATATTGAGACGATGATGGCATTTAATATTTGTTATCAATGATGTCTTTGAATAATTCCAACAAAGACGCTTTCTTATTGCGCCTATTCTCTGCGAAAATAAATCAGTTGTGACTTGACTTGGAAATGTATGGATACTATTGTCTTTCGTATGGAAATGAAATATGTGATATCTATCTGCCATCAAGACGTTAAGGCATTGTTTCTTTTTTTGTTTTAGAGTTTTTTTTCCCTAAAAAAAATATAGAAAACCTTATTTGATACTCCCTCCCTCGGTTCCTTTTTATAAAAAAATAATTAGATATGAGTTGTCCCTATTTATAAAAGATATTTAGAGGTTGCCTCAAATTTTTGATGTAAGTTTTCCATGTGCCCTCATTTAATTACCGATATTAATATCATTGCATTTATTATCAAGGTAAAATGTCAAAGAACATCTTTTTCCTGTTGGTTAACTTTCCCTCTTTCACTCGCACACTCTCTCCCCATATTCTGATCGACGAGATTCAGTGAATTACCTCTGATAAAAAATAACGGAGGTAGTAATTTATTTTCAGTTAGTGTTTTTAAAAACAAAAATAGTAATTTTTTAAAAAACTAAAAAATAAAACAATTTTTTGATGTTTTCTTATTTTTCTTTTTACATTTTTTATTTTTTGTTTTGAAAAATTGGGGGACACTTTGTTCTCTACTTGAGGGCTTGAAGCCACATCGTGTCCTTCGCTAACGTCAGCTAATTTTTTATATTCTGTGAAGGGCATCCCTGGATTTTTGAGGTGTGACAATTTTCTTTTTCTCCCTTCATTGAACTTTTATAACATAAAACTTTTAAGGATTATATTTATCTACACGTTATTGCTCTTGTGCTTCACAAGTCCACTAGCCAACAAAAAGATGCAAACAATTTTAAGAATACAAGTCTGGTCAATCACTAACCTGGTCAATCACTAGAAATAACTCCAGCATTTTTCTTCCTTTCAATTGGCTAATTTGACATTGAGCTTTAAATGCCCACCACACTTTGTTGTGGTGGACAACCCTGATTTGGACATCTTCTATTGCAACATATTTCTATAAAATTTCCTTCTGTTCAAAAATACACATGAAGATTCTAAAATAGTGTAAAAATGCATAAACTATTAAGTTAACCAATATTAACGTTTAGTAAAAATGTCAGCTAAAAAAATTATCCAAATTAAAAGTACACATGAAGGTTTTAAAATGATGCAAAATTGTGATATCTATTTAACATTACCATTTAATAAATAGTCTTCACATTTACACTTGTGGTTTTGTGCCATATCTATTGAAGTGATTAAAATAAGAAACCGGCCAAGTTATCCTCATTTTAAAACAAAATAAGCAAATTAAATGTTCTTATTTATTTATTTAATTAGGGTATCCCCAAGCCACAAGTGGCTTGGAGATTAATCTTTTAGAACGCAGAGAGTTTTTCCTAATTGTTAAAATGTGATTACACCTATAAGGGAGATGAATTGGTTGTTTATAAAAATCTAAACGTTAAACTATACCAAACTTAAATAAAATAGAGTAAGAGTTAGAATAATATCATCAAATATACGAGTAGAAGAGAATGATAACACAGATTGATTTATCCTGATTTGATTTACCTGATCTACTTTCAATCATCAATTCACTCTTGAGATTAATTTTCACTATATCTCTAAAATTTCAAGTGGGCTCTTGGTGGCCTACAATACAATTGACTTTGGTTAATTACCTACCAAATTAATCCCTCCCTCTTATTAGTCTTAAAGTTACTTACAACCAGTCTTCTTGGACGACCTGACCACCTGACCTTGAGACAACCTCACTTAAGCATAAAAATGATTTTACAATGATCACTCTCTTAAAGAGTATATTCTGCTAAACAGTTAAGCTCAAATATAGAGTATATGAATAAATAAAAAGTGTTCAATTAATCATTTTTTTTGTTTTTGTTCTTGATTATTGTTCTGACTTGAAAGCTTTTCTCCTTTTATAGTTAGCTTATGTGTTTCACAGAATGATAAAATGACCGGTAGTTATATGTATGTTCTTTTATTATTTTGTGCGTTATTAGAAATAAAGTTTCCATGAAAAGAAATTGTTTATATTTTAAAGAAGTTTAATCTGAATATAAATTGAGTTTATTTGAAGATAACATTCAAACTTTTGATTTCTAATCCTATTCAAATATTATTTTCAAGGACTTTACTGTTATATCTTTACTCGAGATAATATTTGGAAAGCACGGGTTGAAAGCAAATTTCCTGTTTTTTCCTCACATTCCGTGAGTTGCGTTGCCTGGGGAGAGAGAGAGAGATGGGTGTTGTGTGTGTGTGTGTGTGTTTGTTTTTTTTGGGGGGGGGGGGTGGAGAGACCACTAAACTTCAGAAAACTGAGCAACCAGTTTGGGTGCCCAAAAGTCCAAAACTCATCTTTCTGGATGTTAAGATCTCTGATATGGCAAGTCCATATTTAATTTTTTGAATCGACATTTTTTAATAAAAAATTATTTTTAAAAAAATGATAGTTAAGAGATTATTTTAGGGAAATTTTAATTAAATCTACCTAAAATACCAGAATAAACATGAATTTTGTATTTAATTGAAAAACTAATCAAATTTTTATTTGATTATGATTTCGGTTTTGATTACTTAATGTCGCCTATCCTTTTAACAACTTCTGTGTTGTTTGTTTTTGCTATATATTTTTACCTGTTTGCCAATTACTTTTCAAAATCAAATTCTTTAAAAATTACTACTTTTCAGAATCAATTATTATTGACAACAATACGGAAGTATTAATAACCCTTCATCAAACTTCCTAATCTGCCATTTCTAAGAGAGTAAAACACAACAGAAAAGTAAAAAATCATTTATATAATTTGAAATAAAACTCAAAAGCCCCTCCATTGCTCACCGATCCAGCCTTCAAATATTATTTTCAAGGATTTTACTGTGATATCTTTACTCGAGATGATATTTGGAATGCATGTGTTGAAAGCAAATTTCCTGGTTTCTTCCCCACATTCCGTGAGTTGCGTTGCGTGAAGAGTGAGAAATGGGGGAGGGGGTGGAGAGACCACTAAACTTAAGAAAATTGAGCAACCGGTTTGGGTGCCCAAAAGTCCAAAATGCATCTTTCTGAATGATCAGATATCTGATATGGAAAATCCATATTTAATTTTTTAATTGACATTTTTAAATAATTTTTTTTGAAAATTGATAGTTAAAAGATTATTTTTAGGGAAAATTCTAATTAAATCAACCTAAAATACAAGAATAAAAATGAACTTTGTATTTATTTCATTTTTATTCTGGTATTTTAGGTTGATTTAATTACAATTTAAAAACTAATCAAATTTTTATTTGATTATGATTTCGGTTTTGATTACTTAATGTCGGCTATCCTTTTAACAATTTCTGTGTTGTTTGTTTTTCTATTTTTACCTGTTTGCCAATTACTTTTAAAAATCAAATTCTTTAAAAATTACTACTTTTCAGAATCAATTATTATTGACAACAATACGAAAGTATTAATTTATAATGCAATTATAACCCTTCGGCAAACTTCCCTAATCTACCATTTCTAAAAGAGTAAAAAACAACAGAAAAGTCAAAAAATCATTTATATAATTTGAAATCAAACTCCATAAGCCACTCCATTGCTCACCGATCCAGCCTTCATTTTACTTCCCTCTAGCTCGCCACTAGAAGTCTAGAATATGTAAGTAATTTGCGCTTCTGTTAATTAAATGTTTAATATAAAATATTTAATTAACAGAAGCTAGCGCAAATTAGATAATTGAGATGAGAAAGCGGAAGAATGAAAAACATTCAGAGACGTGCTCCACGTAAAGAGATGGGGTAGGGCCTTTATTGGACTAGAAAGAGTTGTGGAACAAAAAGATCAAAATTATCGCAAAAGAATTAATTAATAACCTTGCAATGAAAGAAAAAGCATCATATCCACTCGAAAAGAAGAAGAAGAAGAAGAAGCATCATAATCCAACAGAATGGCATAAATGAAAACACTGTTAGCGAGACAGAGGAAATAGAAGTAAATTATGGTATTTTAACAATATTCAGAAATCCTTAATTAGATCTTTTGACATAAGGATGAATTTATTAAAAGTGTATACCTTAATTTGAATTTTGGTATTTAAACATGGTTTAATTGGGATTCTCCTTTATTTTTAACTTAGATTCTATACCCATTAATTTTTTTAAAATAAAAACAATAAGAAAATCAAATCTGGATTGTCCAAATCAGATCTAGATAGTTTAGATAGGATGAGTTTTGGGTACTCATCTAAAACTGGTTCTCAAAATAGATGGTAATGGGATCCATCCAAGGAAGCTAAATTTATAATGAAAAAAATCTTTTTTATAGAAGCAAGTTAATATATAAAATATTTATTAAATTCATATTATCATTTACTAATTTTTATTTAGATATATAAAAATATTTTATAGGGCTAAGTTGCATTCATTAAGATGTTGGATATAATTATGCTGCATGTCCACGTTTGTATTTTTAGTTAAAATTTCTCTCTTTAATGTCAACTAATAAAATTTAGTATTTTTATATCTATTTTTAAATGTTATAATTACTCTTGCACCTCCAAAAACATTATGGTTTTGAACTCCCCTCGTGTAAAAGTTGATAGGTATATTATCGCGACTAAATTGTCTATACATTCTTTTAATATTTCAATTTTATCCATCACAATTAAAACCTTCTTCTTGTTTTTTTTTTCCTTTTGTTTTTTTGTTTTTTGTCTTCAGCCGCTTCTTCATGCGCAGTTGCCTCTACTTGATGTGCCGATGGTGACCATAATGATGATCTCAATGGTATTATTTAATAACTTGTTATTATGATGCAATATCCTTCAAATTAGTTAGGGAGAATTGTATTGAAGTCTCATAGAAGATAATTAATTATCAGAAGCCCTCTAAAATAATCAAATAATTGAATAGTCTCAAAAAACTTTAGGATAATATATTCGAATTATAAAATGATATAATTGTCCTTGTTATGAGGAAACGAAAACCCTGTCAATTGTGTTATTTTATGGCAAGGGCAATTGTGTTATTTTATAAAGAAGTAATTGTGTTATTTTATAATTCGAATATATTATCCCTAGTTTTTTTTAGACTATTTAGTTGTTTAATGATTTCATATGACTTTTTTTTAATCCATTGTTTTCCATAGAGTTCAGTGCAACTCTCCTTATTAGTTAGTTAGATGATATATTATCATTTATATCTTTTGAATATTTTGGAATATTCTTAAATTTTTAGAGTCATTTATGAAGATGAATTACTTTGTGATGTGGTGCTAATGCAAACATGTCATATTTTACTTGGTCATACGTGGCAATTTGACAGGGAAGGTTGGGTATGATGGTGACGAACTATTTAGTCTTTTCTCCTCAACCACAAAAAGGTTGCCTGGTCTCTTCTTAGTTTTGAAGAGGCATGTGAAGTTGAAATTAAAATTTTTAGTGTGTAAACTCAGAAAAAAAAATTGGGGAAAAGAAGAGGAAAGAGGAGAAATTGAGAATATAGATTTTGTCAAACAAAGAGGAGGTGAGATTGAGGAGAATATGATTGAGAGGGATTTGAGTGTTCGTGAAACGAGAGCTTCAACTACTTTTTTCCTAGCAGGATGTTTCACGGAGAGATTTTTGATCTGAGAAATAGGTTATGGACATGTCTTGAAGACCCTTAAGAGTTCATTTTCAAGACTGGGAGAATGATTGGATCCAGCAGTCAACTCTATCACTTACATGACAGTTGACTAAGTAGGAGGAAGTCACATCGAAAAAGAGTTTTGGAAAAAGTAGGTGGCATGCTAAGAGGTATTCTGTATCACATTCAACTTCCAGGAAGCACACATGGAGGAGTCAAACAAAAGATCATATGTGAGGGGTGATACAAATTAAGTTATTTTTATTTCCAGTAATTTTATTATTTAATAAAGTGGTTTTGTATTAAATAGATTATTAGAAAGATTTAAGGTACTCCCTCCTATCTCCTACTAGCTCAAATCAGCATCAGCCTTATAGAAGTGAGTCCACCACAAACTTTAGCTTTAGAATATTTGAGAATTTTTTAATCTTTAGAGTCATTTAGGGTTAGAAATTTGTTTTTTTAAAGACCAACTTGTATTCAGTTATAAAGAAGGAAGTTATGAATATTTATTTTCTTCTTATAAATATTTACTTTTTTTATAATACCTTTTGATAAGTATTTACTTGTTGTTTTTGTATTCTTCATAGAATACTACTAGGTTGCAAGGGTCTGATAAACTCTTTGTGGTCTTTTATTTTTGCTAAAGATCTAGAAATAAGTTCTTTTAAGATTTTAGCTTATCATATTTTCTATTCTCTTAAGTTTTTATTCTATATTTTATGGGTCTTTATTCTATACTAGAAAATCTGTATCACGCCGGTCGTCCCCTCTCATTGAATCAAACACAGGCTGAGGTGGACAAAGTGGGATGAATCCATCACTTCTTGATTTACTAAAAAAAAAGTTTATAGCCATTGGGCTCCATAAATACCTTTTGATAATGTGATGCAAAATATTATTATATATCTATATATATTAAGAAAACCATATAAAATATAGCAACTAATATTTCCTTGAAATTCTAAAATTACTTATAAAAAGAAAAATATTTAAAATATGACATCTAAAAAGAAATAGAGGATATATTTCTTTTTCCTTCCTTTTTTAATCTTAACCATTATGTTTTAAAAATTAAATAAATTATTTTTGTAGCAAAGTTTCCGATTTCTTAATCATTCATTCAAGCATTTTATTTCACAGATAGTACAAATATTTGTCCGAATATTATGTCATGCTCCTTCTGTTTAAAATTATAAGGTAATTTTAACTTAACTTTCACTCTAAAAAAAAAGTTAACATCATTAAAAACTGCATTCTCTTCAACTTTTTCCCTTATTGAATAGGGTAATTTAATTACAATTAAATATAAAAATATCATTAATTTTAAATATTTATTAAAGACATTTTAAAAAAAATATCATTACTTACTCTTAAAAAACACCAAAATGTCTTGTATTTTTAAACATGAAAAGAGTAGAAAAATCTCTTATAATCGTAAACAGAGAGAGCATTACATGATATTATGGTATATTATATAGGTGGTTTAGGCACGTGTTCCCATCAAGTAAGGTCGTGGGGTTGGTTAGAAAATTGCAAACGAAAGAGCTTTTACACACACACACACACACACACACATGATGACTCAATTTAGATTAGTTCATTAGTCAAGATACAAATCACAATGTCACTCTTGGACGGGGCTTAGAATATTAAAACAAAATATTAGCATTGTTGTTTAATGATTTCAAATATAAATTTATTGAGACGATGATGACATCTAATATTTGTTGTCAATGATGTCTTTGAATAATTCCAACAAAGACACTTTCTTATTGCGCCACTTCTCCTATGCAAAAATAAATCAGTTGTGACTTGACTTGGAAATGTATGGATACTATTGTCTTTCGTATTGAAATTAAAGAGGTGATGTCTATCTGCCATCAAGAGATTAAGGCATTGTTTCTTTTTTTTTTTTTGGAATTTTTTTCCTAAATTAAAAGTTTAAGAAAGGCTTATTTGATACTCTCCCCTCGATTCCTTTTTATAAGAAATAATTTTTGGATATAAAATTATAAGAAGCTTATTTGCTCCAATCTTAATCTTCTAAGGTACCTATAATACAGAACAATACCACTAGCATTACAGGTCCAAAGAATTAAATCAATTGAAAAGAAATTGCAATCTCAATGGAAAATAAAAACCCTTTTAGTACAGTCCATGCAATCACTCATTAACTCAAATTATTATAAAACATGTAATAATGGTCCAAATAACCCTTTAAATGACCCCAAAATGAATAATGAAATAACATGATAGAAATGAGTCTGATCACCCACCAAGGTTCTTATATTGATAGCTGAATTTGAACTTACAATCTTATAGATTATGAGCAAACTCTTTATTAATTAGATGAACTTTTAGTAAAATACAATTTTTTCTGTCAAATAAAACAATTCATATATAGCAACACAAACTTGGGCCTTAACAACACAATAACCAAAAACCAACCATGAAAGTCCAAGCTATAATAAGTTTATAAAGTAAAAAAGTTACATAAATTCAACTATCACTATTGTAAAAAAAGCTTTCTAAATCGGTTTAAATTAGCATTCTACACAGGACAAATAACCAGTGTAGAAACAGACCATGTAGAAAGTGAGACATTCTAAATCGGTCAGATATCCGGTGTAGAAAGCGAGACATTCTAAACCGGATTCAAGGAAAATCGGTGTAGATGAACAAATTTTCTACACTGTTATGTGAACTCATCAACTGTAGATTAATGAATTTTTTACATCTGGTGTGTTTATATGGGCATTGTATATATATATTAGGCTATTTTCTACACCGGTTGTGTTAACGACCGGTATAGATTATGCTATTTTCTACATCGGTTGGTTTAATGACTGGTGTAGATTATGCTATTTTCTACATCGGTTATTTTAATGACCGGTGTAGAGTATGCTATTTTCTACATCTGTTGTTTTAATGACCGGTGTAGATTATTATTTTTTACACTGGTTGTGTTCATGACAGGCGTAGATTGCATATGTAGATTAGTCATTTCTTCACCTTACAATTAACACAATCGGTAATTTTTGTCCTGTTTAAATGTAGGTTTAAAAAACCGCCAGTTTAACATTTTATTACCCTATCCCCTATGCTTCCAAATATACAACTCAAAGAGACAAAAGCGGAGAACGAATTCAATAAATATATTATTCATTTAATAAAATTGAATACAAAAATTGAACAATTTGGAGAGAAAAATAAAAGAATGTATTCCTTGAAACATAAATACTATTGAGAAGCAATGAATTGAACAAAAAACTCAGCCCAAAGATTGCGCAGCTCCTCAATATCTTGTGTAGGAAATGAGTCAGATTGATCAAACATCTAAAATATCAAATTAAGGCATTACTAGTATATGTTAAATTAACAAGAAATATGAAATCATTAGGAAACACAATTGTACCTCCTTTGTAATGACCCTGGGAAAATGCTAGATATGAAGTTATTTTAAGAAAGGAATATATATTATATCGTGCAGAAATTTCACAAGAGTCAAGGTTAGCTTAGTGGTTGAAAGTGGAGCCAGTGACCCTGAAGTCTTCGGTTCGATTCCTCGCGATCGCAGGGGTGAGGGTTTCTTTTAAATTTTTCATCTGTGAAATTACCGTTTTGCCCTTCTGAATTGCCTTCACATGCCGACCTGCTTCTGCATTTTTTTTGTTCTTCCTTTCACCGCAGAAGGGTGTCGTCCTGCCGGGCGTCGTGGCAGTAGGTAAGGGAAAAGCTGGGGACAGCTGTTGACGCGGAATAGGAGTGTATGACGGCAGAGCATCCTTGTTCTCCTTAAATCCGTGCGGTGTCTTCTCCTTTCCTTCATTGTTTTCGTCGCGGGTGAGGTTGCAGAGAGAAGGAGAATTGAAGGAAGATCCGGAAGAAGGGTGGCGAGTTTTACAGTTAGACTTTGCCGTGAGTTCTGCGCTTGCTATCAGCGTGTAGCTGAGGTATTTCACCGTAGAAGACGTCGCCTTGGCACGTCGGGTTACTGTAGAAATTCCAACCTCCGATTTTTCTCTTTCTGTCGCCGTGAAGTTCATCGGAGAGGCGATTGGTAAGTCTTGCGTCTTTCCATTTCCTCGATTGTTGGTAGTTGCAGATGGAAGAATTTCATTCTTCTCCCTCCCCTGTGCAGTTCGGTGTGCGTGTTGCTAGGCCCTGTAGTGGCAGTTATCCAGCTTCCTTACCGTTGTTGAATTTCTTTGGGATTGTGGTATGTATGAACCAATTCCTTTCCCTTCTGTATGGTTCTGTACTCACGGTGATGGAAGGATTAAATTCCATTTGTTCCCTGTGTGTTCTGTTGATGCTTTGGAGGTAGTTGCCGTCGGTGTTGCGATCGCTTGTCGCTGTGATCTTCCCTAAATTCCTGCAGTGGCCTGGCGTGCTTCCTTGGCAGTTGATTTGAGATCTTCGTGTGAGGGGTGGGCCGCTGCTATTTCTGTCCGCGAGAGGAAGCTCGCCCCTTTTCTGTGTGGTCGCGACACACGACGCCTTGCTGTCACAGAGGAATCGCCGTGTGCGGTAAGTTCCACTTCCTTCTTCCTCCTCTGTGCCATCTATGTGGATATGAGAATGTGGAATGTTGTTGCTTTTGATGTGTGTTTCCAGCGAGTATGAAACTGTGGATGATCATGCTCTTTTCCTGCTTCTGGAAGTGAATTAGTGCGCGTGTGTGTGTACTGTGGACAGATTAGAAAAGAAAAGAAAAACAGAAGGTGGGGGAGAAGTGGAGATTCTGCTGTGTTTGTGTGCCACAGTGTATTCGTGTGATGGCTGTTATGTGGAAAAGGATTAATGGAAAATTTGTTTTGGTATTAAATGAAATGTGATTAAATCAAGAGTTTGCAAGTTGTGAGTTGAATTTGTGAGCTGTGGATTCAACTGGAATGGTGTATGGGTGATTGTTGCTTCTGCCATGTTGTTTTGTGTTGGGCGGTATGCATATATATGCTATATATGTGAAAAGGAAAGGAAATGGGGATAAAGGAGAAATTTCATTTCTTGATGGATTATGAAGTTTGGAAAATGCAATTAAAAGAGTAATTTTTTTTTTGAGCTTATTAATTATTAATGCATGTGCCATGTTTGCTAGAAAGAAGCTATGTGGACAAGTGTCCTATTTTCATGAATGAAAATAAATGGTATATGGTACCAAGAGATGAATAGTAATTACTGATGGAATGTTTTACTTTCGGGAATTTAGGGAAATAAAGGAAGAATGGTATTTTGAAACTGAGGGCTAAAGTGAGTTGTATTGGAGAATTACAGGTGAGTGAATAACGTCCCTAATCTTAAAATTTTGAAATATAATCAGTTTTTGAGATATTTATTAAATACAAATTTTAGCACGAATTACGAGAAAAGAATTTTGAACTCATGGTTTTAAATGTTAGAAATGGATTATTCAAATTTCATGGTTCATATGGATTGACGAACATATTTTGATGATTTATCGGAAATGTTCATGCTGGGGGAAGTTTCATGATTATGATTGATTTTAATGGAAATTGTTGCATTGAAAAATGTTATGATTATTGAATGTTAAATGGCCCCCATGTATGTTTGAAAGGTTTTAAAGGACGGAATACAGAACGCTGGTTACTAACAGCAGTACTGTTAGTCCTTGGTGCACCATGGTTAAACCCGAGCTCGACGGATATTTCGTGGGTCTTGGACTCGCGCCTGTTATTCGTGAGACTTGTTCTCGCGCTTGTTATTCGTAGGTCTTGTACCTGCGCCTGTATTTCGTAGGTTTCATACCTGCGCCTGTTTTACGTGGCCTCGAGTCACGACGGATGGTTAGTTACCCTCGTGGACTGTGTGTCCACGCCTGTTTCGTTCTGTTGAAGTTCTACGGAAAAAGAGTTATTTCGAAACGATTGTTTTAAACGGTTTTCTTGAAAAGAAAACGTTTAACGAGTTATTCATTTCGGAATTTCGAAACTTTATGAGTTACATTGTACGTTTTGAAAACAACTATTTCTGTATTTTAAATTATATTTTTGGGACGTTATTCACGAGTAGATTATTTGGCTTCAGATAGTGCTGCTGACCCTGTTTCCCCAGCTGAGCAGTAAGGAGCCTCTGTGCCGCCTGAAGCAACTTTTGGTGGACATTTTATCGAATCATGTAATTTAAATATTTTGGAACTCGTGTTATTTTGTTCGAACTTTAGTCGCTCCACTTAATTTATGGAAAGGATTTCTACTTGTTTTAAATACATTTATAATTAATATTATGTTGATGGATGTTTTGACTACAAAGAAAGGCTTAAGGAATATGAATTTATTCATATTCTGTGCCGGTCACGGGTCAAATTTTGGGACGTGACATCCTTAGTTAGGTCAGTCCTATTTGACAAGATAATATTGTCACGTCCTAAAATTTGAACCGTGACCGACACAGAATATGAATAAATTCACATTCCTTAAGCCTTCAACTTAACAAAAACTTTCAAATCGATATTCATAATATCAATTATATTTAAATCAAAACGCAAGTTATCTGTAGGACTTTCGGCAGGATCGTCTATGTAACGATCTCCTGAAGACCCTACAACAAACTGCGATCGTTTACAAATATTTTCAAAACAACCAAAATCTTTTCTATAAGTTAGGTGGAGCAACTAAACTTTTAACAAAATACTACACATGTTCTCAAAATATTAAATTATATGATCAAACAATATTAAATTATATGTTCTCAAAATACTACACCTCCCAAATCTCTTCAACAACGCCGTAATAAGGGATGACTGCTAATTTAGGATTGTTGTCTTTTGAACTAGAGAAATGCATAGCCTCGGCCACTAACATAACCCCACTATTTTGCACGCTACTTTTATTATCAAGGGTCTTCGTGTAAAAGGAATACCCGTTGATATCAAATGAATTCCAACATATCACATGAAATTCAGGACCATATGCCAACCATCTAACTGTATCAGATACACAATCATCAGTTTCAACCTTCTGTTTGAACCAATGTGCAAAAGATTTATTGTGTGATATAAACAGCTTTTGCTCTATCATTTTATTATTTTTTTTCATACAAGCTCTTTATGAATAGCTATATAGTCTTAAACTTTATCAATGTTATTCAAGATGTGTAAGTATATTTGCTGTAATTCATTACGATCAACACTCTTCACCGACATTCTGCGTTGACCCCCTGTTTGGCACGTGGTTTAAGGAGACCAGTCAGTCTTACTTTAGACAAGTAATGTTGACAAAAATTAATAGCTTCTTCAGAAACATATTTTTGAACAATGGATGTTTCGAGCCGATTTGGATTCTTCATATACCCTTTAAGGATTTTCATATATCTTTCAAATGGGTACATCCAGTATATAGGGCCACACAGTGTTATCTCTCAAACTATATGAACGATGAGGTATACCATGATGTCAAAAAAGCCAAGAAGAAATATTTTTTCAAGATGGCACAAAATAACATAACCCTCGTGCTCCAATTCATCCAACTTTTCAGTCTCAAAGACTTTGCCATATATAGCATTGAAGAAGAAGCAAAGTCAGGTCATAATGTGTCTCAAATTATCTGGAAGGAACAGCTACTGGGAGTAATTGTTGCATCAAGACATGACAATCATGAGACTTTTGGCCTACTAATTTCAAATCTTTCATCGACACAATCTTCTTAAGATTAGATGAGTACACAGAGGGAACTTTGATTCCCTGTAAACACTCACACAAGGACAATAAAATCTTCAATTGTCATCATCACTATTTCGTTTAGCAAAATCCAAAAACTCCTTCACCCCTTCAGTATACTCAATACTTGTTCGTTTAGCATTTATCCAACTACGATCCATATTTGTGGAAGACTAAAAAACTAGAAAAATATAAAACAAGAAAACCTAGCTTTCAGCTAATTATGGGAGAAAATATATCACGCACAAGTGGAAAAACTCACCAAGTGAAACAAGTAAATGAATGAATCCAGCAAGTAACAGCAAAAGCTACCCCCAGTAGTGCATAAACTTTTAGTTCTCGAGATAAGGAGTTCAAAATAAAACTCACCGACTATGAAGGGGCGAGAATATTTAAACGTGAGAACCAATGAAAAATGAGAGATAGAGGCGCGAAGGGGGTTTCCATTAAATTAAAGAGCAAATCTACACAGATTAAATTGGAACACCGGTGTAGAAATAGCTTTTTTTTAAACCGGACATTATATTCTACACCTGTCACTTTTACAACCGGTGTAAAATAAAAGACAACCTTGCCTTCATCAGAACAAGAAAATTCATTCATTCAACTTTACTGATAACTTTACATCAAAAGTTTGAAATTTGTAAAAAAATATCTATCAAAATATACAATATATTCTCTCTTTTTGTACAATATTTACACTTTTCACTCCTCATCAGAGTTAGAGTTTTCAGATTCTTCAGAGTGCGTAGGATCAAGAGGATTATAGAACCTGTCATTCTGTTGATGGCGATAGACTTCTGAGCGAAAAGCTCTAAAACTGGCTTTCAGTCAGTTAACTTTCTCAGTCAGTTCTTCCACGGAGTCCTCTAGGCCATTGAAGCGCATGATGAGTTCCTCCAGGCGCTCCATCAGAGTCACAACCAGGGGAGGAGGAGAAGGAACTCAAGGGTGAAGGTCAGGATGTTTGTCTTCAAATTTATCTCTGTTTCTTTTTTGGGGCGGAGAAGGAGTTATGCGTGAGGAAGAAGCTATTGGATGGTTCAGATAGAATAGGTGTAAACAAAACAGAGATCAAGCAATGATGAGATGAAAATTACTGATCATATACATATGGTTGAGGGATAAGAATGGTTTTATAAAAGCATATCGAAGAAAGCAATTGGCCTTCTATCATAATGATGACTACAAACATTAGGAATCGAAGAAGTAAAATGAACGATCTGAAGAATGTACAGAAAAGATGCGGGAAAGCATAGACAAGACTGTCACGTTCCAAAATTTGAACCGTGACCGGCACAGAATATGAATAAATTCACATTCCTTAAGCCTTAAACTTTAAATGAAACGTTTAAAGTAATAATCATAACTTAAATTTCAGTTTAAATGAAAAGGCAAATACTTTAATTCAAATTCAGATATTTTCCAAAATGATATGAAATCAGAACTTTATCTATAAGTTAGGTGGAATATCTAACCCTTTAGCAAAATAATTCATATATTTCAGAAATTATAATTACTTCAGAAGTTGACGTGCCAAAATAATTGCTTCGGATCAAACGTGAGGCTCTTTATTGCTCAGCTGGAGGATTAGGGTTATCTGCACTATCTGAAACTAAAATCTACTCGTGAATAACGTCCCAAAACTATAACTTGAAATGTGGAAATAAACAATGTTAACATGTTTAAGTACAACCCATAATATTTTGTAACTCAATGCAATTGTTTCAGTAAACTTCATTTCATAAAAGTAAACACTTTATTTCATGAAATACCTTTCAAAATCGTAGTTGCAAATCAATCACTTTTTCGTAAGACTTCAAACATACTTGATTTTCAATACCTTTAAACATAAACGAATAACTAGGTAAACGTTTTCTTTTCAGAAAACCATTTAAAACAATCATTTTAAAATATTCCTTTTTCCGTAGGACTTCGACAGAACGTAACAGGCGTGGACACACAGTCCACGAGGGTAACTAACCAATGTGACTCTAAGCCACTGTCACGAAAATAAATCCCACGAAATAGATATTGTGACTCCAAGTCACTGTCGCAAGAATGAATCTCACGAAATAAATAGTGTGACTCCAAGCCACTGTCGCAAGAATGAATCTCATGAAAAAAATAGTGTGACTCCAAGCCACTGTCGCTAGTACAAGACCCATGAAAAGTCCGTCGAGCTGGTGTGTAATCATGGTGCAACAAGGACTAACAGTACTGCTGTTAGTAACTAGCGTTATGTGTTCCGTCCTTTAAAACTTTTCAAACATGCATGGGGGCCATTTAACATTCAATAATCATAATATCTTTCAATGCAACACTTTCTGTAAAAATCATTCATAATCATAACATTCCCCAATCATGATCATTTATAATAAATCACTTAAATATTTATCAATTCATGATCATTTAGGGACAAGTCACTTTACTGAGCAGAGCCTCTATCTGAAACTTTATCATTTCTAAAATTTTTACCATTTGATGAAATTCTTGGCAACATTTCAATTTCTAGGAAAAATAATCCTAAATGCTTTAGAAAAACACTTTCAAATTCCCAAGGACTTCAATGATGCCTCAACTATAATTAGACCCGGGTTCATAATGATACTTGAGACCCCACCGAAGTATCTTTGCTCCACTTAACTATAGAAAACTTTGGCTCTGATACCAAAATGTCACGTCCCAAAATTTGAGCCATTACCGGCACAGAATATGAATAAATTCACATTCCTTAAGCCTTAAACTTCAAATGAAACGTTTAAAGTAATAATAATAACTTAACTTTCAGTTTAAATGAAAAGGTAAATACTTAAATTCATATTCAGATATTTTCTAAAATAATACGAAACTAGACATTTATCTATAAGTTAGGTGGAGCATCTAACCCTTTAGCAAAATAATACATGTATTTTAGAAAATATAATTACTTCAAAAGTCACCGTGCCAAAACAATTGCTTCGAATCAAACATGAGGCTCTTCACTGCTCAGCTGGAGGAATAGGATCAACTGCACTATCTGAAGCCAAATAATCTACTCGTGAATAACGTCCCAAAAATATAATTTAAAATGTGAAAATAAACAATTTCAGCATGTTAAGCATAAATCATAATATTTCGTAATTCAATGTAATTGTTTCAATAAACTTCATTTCATGAAAGTAAATACTCTATTTCATGAAAAACATTTCAAAACAATCATTTCAAATCAATCACTTTTCCTTTTCCGTAGGACTTCAACAATAATTGATTTTCAATACCTTTAAGCATAAATCATATAGATTCGTAATTCAAAACGAATAACTCGGTAAAAGTTTTCTCTTCAGAAAAACCTTTTAAAACAATTGTTTCAAAACAACACTTTTTCCGTAGGACTTTGATAGAACGAAATAGGCGTGGACACACAGTCCACGAGGGTAACTAACCAATCCGTCGTGACTCGAGGCCACATAAAACATGCGCAGGTTGAAACCCACAAAATACAGGCGTGAGTACAAGACTCACAAATAACATGCGCGAGAATAAATCCCACGAATAACAGGCGCGAGTCCAAGACCCACGAAATATCCGTCGAGCTCGGGTTAACCATGGTGCACCAAGGACTAACAGTACTGCTGTTAGTAACCAGCGTTCCGTGTTCCATCCTTTAAAACCTTTCAATCATGCATGGGGGCCATTTAACATCCAATAATCATATCATTTTTTTCAATGCAACACTTTCTGTTAAAATCATTCATAATCATGAAACATTCCCCCATCATGAACATTTATCATAGATCATTCAAAACATGTTTGTAAATCCATATGAACAAGTATGCAATAATGAACTATCCATTTTCAATATTTAAAATCATGAATTCATGTGCTTGCTTTTTCGTAAATCATGCTGAAATTAACATTTAACTGAAATGTCAAATAAACATGTAAAGTCATGAGTTCATAATTCTTTTCTTGTAATTCGTGCCAAATTTCACATTTAATAAATATATCAAAAACTGATTATATTTCAAAATCATAAAGTTAGGGACGTTATTCACTCACATGTTGCTCTTCCAACATATCATTACTTACTCTTATCTATCCGCTTCTCAATTACATATCTCTTCCTCTCTTCCATCTGCCTTTGATTTACATTCCTAATTAATGTCCTAAAACAAAATGTCATTACTCTATCTTTACGTAAAATATACATAACCTTATTTATTATAATTATTAACTCTTTGATTATATATATCTCATCCAGTTTCAATTTTAAATAGCACACCAACAAGCTTATATTCCTACTATATAGTCACCTCTTAAGCCTCAATCTTTATCAATCAACAATCATCTATACCTTCATAATCATAATCTGGAAATTTCCAGTTCTAACAACATCAATCTAAATATTACTTTTAAACCTCAGAACATGCTTTGATAGCTTACAACTCCCAAAACATTCTAATCATTCAAGCGCATGTTGACCAATTAATTCTTTAATTATTACCCTTCATAATTCACTCCTCACGTCAGCATTATAGTATCCCAAAAGCAACTCAAATTCTTGAAATCAGTGTCACTCTCCTAGCACAGTAATTCAGGGATAAAAATTCTTTAGACACAACCAACAAATATGCCTACATATATTTAACTTAACTTTCTAGCAACTCATTGGTTACATTGATATTTAGCTGTTCAAGCCTAAGTTAATATATTATCTCTTTCGCTAATAATCTTTTTCATCTCAAACTTGAAAATTTTAACTTCATTTACTTTATTCTAGGCATCATTATAATATCTCCTTCAAAACAGTACCTAAATCATCCCTGAAGTCTCCTTGAGTATACTTTTACACTTTAAGCCACCTGTTTAGAAATTAAACCCTCAAAACAACAAATTTCATTCCACTTATTTACCTTGGTTCCTTAAATCTCCCTTAACCATCATATAAAAATCTTTGGAGGTGTTTTTATACTCTAAAATGCTTATTCAGCAACCAGAAACATTAAAAGGGTATTAAATCAAAATTTCAGCTTTTCATACTTCACTCCCCCATCTTCAAATCAACTATTGTCAATGTTGGAATTATCACTTTAATGTTTTAATACCTACTGCAACAACATATATTTGTATATCAACAGCAAAGTCCACTTCTTGTTCCCTTCTCCTCTGATTTCTGTCACCTCATTTCACTCCTTTCCAACAGCGACAACCACACACACATATATACACACGCCATTTAACTTCCAGAAACTGAAACATAGCACCCAAGCTTATCCCATTCTCATATCACAGAAACACAGCCAAAACACACACCCACATCCCTCACGGCTTTGACAAACAGAACAGACAGGCAATAAATCATACACCCACACACAACTATGAATGCACGGTGGAAAAGGAGTGACTTGCACTTACCACATTCAACTACACCGCAACCAATCAGAACAGGGAAGGAGGGTGACGGAGATTGGAATGGTTGTACAGTGTGTACAGTGACGGCATCGTGGCTCATGGAGAATCAATAGAGACTAGGTTCAACGACAACAACCATGAAAGCTCCTTCCCCCACCGCCAGCGATCTAACAACTCTCCTTCACTCTATCTCTCGGCAACAAGAAAGAGAGAAAAGTAAAAGAAACTCGGTGTACTGTGGCTACTATAGTACCCCGACATACACACTGCATTGACGACAAAGCTTGACAACGGTGACGACGACAATAACCCAGAACAGAGAAGAATCGCCGACAGGAACCACAGCTCAGGCGACAAAATCTCAACAGCTGCCGAGATCAACACAGCGGAGGAAGGACACCACAACAGCCACCACCACCAGCGTCCACGCAGACAACGACGGCTGATTACAACAGCTACACGGTGACAGTGAGGGACTCACGGCGACAGATCCCAGTACCCGTGAAGCCTTCTCTGAACTTCCTTTACTTCCACCCACACTGCAGCTCACCGACACCAGCAAATTGGAATGGAAAAGGGAAGGCTCCGGTCTTAAGGGCGATAACAACCCACCGTGCCGTGCACTCAAACACCGCGCCACACGCTGACGCTTGCTCCTCCTCACGTCGCTCTACCAAAGGACGCGACATCACCCAAGAAGAAATGCGGAAAGTGTCGGGAGCAGGTGAAGGAGTTCAGATGGGCAAAATCGTAATTTCACGAGTCTAAAAAAATAAAATAAATCCTTAAATCTGCAGTTACTGGTGGTTCGAACACAAGACCAAAGCTTTATTCTTCTGCTTTCAACCACTCAACTAACCATGCCTCTTGCAAAATTTCTACACGAAGCAAATAATATATATTCCTTGCTTAATATAATTTCATATCTACCAGAACTCACAGATTAAAGCTTGAAAAAGCTAAGTGTTAATTGAGCTTATTATTCTGAAACTGTAATGAAAAAAAGTGCAAACAAAGTAAGAGCAATATATATAACCAAAACAAACTTTGAGCATCCTTAAACAGACCATGACACTACCTATTTTATAGTTGTCATTAAATCTAGAAAGGAACCAGTCTCAATAATGGAACAACAATAGCACAGGGTTGAGGAAAGGTACAAAACCCATATTGGGTTTTCCCATCCTAAATGAGCACTAAGGTGAGAAAAGTGTTATTCTTCGAACGAAACTCAACCATAAGAAGAATCAAGGACAAAGATCTGAGAGAGGAGGTGCTATAAGAGGTAGATGAGAAAGAAAGAGGCTAATGATTTAAAAATAAAACTATACAGGCAAGAACCTAGTTCCAATCTGGTCGAAGCATATATAAACTGACCTCTTAGAAAATCAATTAAATATTGAAAAAACCTGTCAAAAACCGACAATTAAACGGCCAGTTTTTAATAAAAAAGTTTACTAATTTCCCCCCTCTTCCCCTACTTCTGCCATCTCTTTGTGAATTCCCCTCTTATTTTTCCATCGGCCTCTCCTCCCAACTATATGAAAAACTTAAACACTCGCTACCTCCTAATACTTTATATTTTATAATTGTATAGAAGATTTTTTTTGTTTCATTTTAAAACACTATGTATCAATTAGTTTATTTAGTGTTCGATGCAATTGCTTAGTATTATTTGAAATATAGTATTTGGTAATATCTATTCATCATCAATACATGAGCTAACAAAAAAAAAACAAATACTATTAAACTCGACTCGTATCTATTACACAACAAAGCCACCAAACTAAAATTTCATAATATATAGTTTCTTCAACACTATATGACATTCAATTTGATAATAGATTCAAAGCAACATATTTATTTCTACCTAAAAATGTTACAATAAGGGTAACTAAAAACGTATATAGCGAGCCTGTTATAAGTAAACAAGAATGGTGGCTGGTACGAAATTTGATAACTGATGCTATATATCTAGAGCCGTTGGTCCCTGAAAAACAAAATCAAATGAATTAGTGCATCATTAAAAATTGTGTAAAACAAATATGTATAATAAAAACATACACAAGCCAAGCAAACATACATGAATCAGGATCAAGGAATAGTCTCTATTTCAATCATGTTGGCGATGCTTCTCATGGTTGGTCGAGATTGAGGGTTGATTTGTAAGCATGAAAGTGCAAGATACCAAATCAAAGACAAGTTCTTCAAGTTGTGATGCTTTGTTGATGATAAGCGAGGGTCCAAAATATCTTCATAGCTGATATGAGAAATCCCATAAATTTGAATTCGTGATATTAAATCACCAGGATGCTCTCCCATAAGCACCTCAATAGCCAAAACACCAAAGCTATACACGTCTACTTTCTCAGTCACTTCCATTGTATATGCAAGCTCTGCACATAGTGCACAACATGGTGTAATTAGTATTTTCAAAATAAAATGAGAATCTTATATAAATATATATTTTTGTTTTAATCATAGACTCATTGATTACTTGGAGAGGTATAACCATATGTGCCACCTCTCTAAAGTATTTTTTTAGTAACATTTAGTATTCTATAGTAATTTTGTATACATCAAGTACCCGAAAGTATTTTTCTAGTAGCATCTTATATCACAAATTTCGGATGCTTGTTTCGGCTGAGAAAAATAATTTAAGGGTTAAATTTTCATCAAAAATTATTTTAGGATATTGAGTACTACTAGAAAAAATCTTTAGGGTGATAGATACACTAAAACTTAATTTAGGGTAATTTTTACATAATTAAATGAGAAGCATATATATATGTCTTAATCATATTGGCTCACCTGGAGCAGCATAACCATATGTGCCAGAAAATGTTGTCCAAATTGATGAATCCGTCTTCAAGAACCTTGCTGTGCCAAAGTCTGAGACATGGGCTTCAAGATTTGCCGACAATAAAACGTTGTTGCTTGATATGTCTCTGTGGACAATTGGTGGATTACAATCATGATGCATGTATGACAAAGCTCGTGCTACACCCTTGATAATATTAAACCTCTTTGACCAACCCAACTGTAATGCTTTTGTATTATTTCCAAGCATATCGGCTAAGCTCCCTCTTTCCATGTACTCATATATCAGAAATGTGTGCAATCTTTGTGAGCAGAATCCGTACAACTTCACAATGTTCCGGTGGCGAGTTTCTTTCAAGGCTTTGAGCTCACTTTCAAAAGCTTTTATACTCTCAAAGACAAAGCTATGTTCTTCACATACCAACTTTTTTATAGCAAATACTTTATCCTGCCCTAGCATTATCAGTTTGTAGACTTTTCCAAATGCACCTTCCCCTATGCAGTATTTCTCATGAAAGTTCTCAGTTGCTTCAATTATGTCATTATACATGATTTTTCCATCAAAGTGCCATATTGAGAATAGATTCTCTTCATTGGCTTTAGATTTGTGTTCAAAAGCTCTCGAGTTTCTGTTTCTACTAATAACAAAAGTCCCAAGTAGCCCTAACAAAACAATTACTGCACCTACTACAGAAGAAGCAACTAGGATGATGAATTTCCTTTTATTACCTTCTCCAAGTGGTTTTAAAATTGAAACATTGCAAGGTTTCAAACCTTGGATCCTCCCACATAAGTTTTTGTTGTGACTCAAATCCACTTGATTAGAAGAATTGAAAATTCCACTTTCCTTTATAGGCCCCTCTAGGTTATTGTAAGAGAGATTGAGGACTGACAAGCTTTGCATTGTTATTAGGGAATTAGGGATAGGACCTGACAAATTATTGTGAGAAACATTCAAGCTTATCAAGCTATTGAGTTTACTGAGATCCACAGGGATTTCTCCGCATAATGAATTATAGCTCAAGTCCAAAAAATCTTGTAAGTATTTAAGATTTCCAATTTGATACGGGACTTTTCCAATGAAGTGGTTATTGCTCAAATTTAAACGCATTAAGTTTGAGCAATCCCCTACATGAGAAGGGACTTGTCCTCTTAGCATGTTTGATGACAAGTCTAAAGTTTGCAAATTTGACAACTTCCCAATGCTAGTTGGTATGTATCCTGACAGATTGTTGCTACTCAAAGATAGAACAGAAATTCTGGATAAATTCCCTGTTTGGGGAGGAATCTCTCCAGATATTTGATTGGAAGATAGATCAAGCTCTTCTAATTGATGCGAAAGATGTCAGACGGTATAGTTCCGCTGATTGAGTTTCCGGCCAAGATAAGAGATTGCAAGTTCTTGCAAGCACCCCAATTTGCAGAAAGCTTACCTTGTATCCTATTGTAGCTGATATCAATGTAAGTAAGATTAGGATACACTCCAAAATCTTGATCTGCATAACCTGTCAGCTGGTTATGTTGAAGTCGAACTCTATATAAGGATGAGCAATTTTTGAGGCTCATGGGGATTGGACCAATGAAACTATTGTAGGCAGCACTAAAATTAAGAAGCTTTCCACCTTTGCACACTTGTGGTGGCAACTCTCCGGTGAAGTTGTTTTCAGCAAGATGGAAGACAGTTAAAGAAGAGAGATTTCCAAGTTCCTGAGGAACTGGACCATACAAATTATTCATGAGGAAGCGCACATCAGATAGATTACTCAATCTACCAATACTTGGGGGAATCATGCCTGAGAGTTGGTTTTCAGACATCCTAAGAACACCTAAATGTGAACAGTTTCCAAGAGATGGAGGAATAGGGCCATAGAAACTATTCCCATCTAGAGCTAACGCAGTTAAATTGCTTATGTTCCCTATTTCATCTGGAATTCTACCACCAAGATTGGTGTCTTGAAAGAGAAGATTTCTAATCCCAATCAATCCAATCTTGGGTTGATCAGAACCATCTGGAAAAAGACGTGGGTCTAAGGTCCCAGTTATGGGGTTTCTGGAAACATCAAGTTCATAAACTTGAGTCAAATTTGCAAGAGAAAGAGGTAAAGTGCCGTTGAGGAGATTAGTAGAAAGGTCAAGGAATTGTAGTTTAGAGAGGACCCCAATGTTTTCTGGTATGCTACCAGTGAGGTTGTTTGTGTTGAGATCAAGATGAAGAAGATTTGGAAATGAAAACAAGTTCAAGTTTTGAAGGGTACCTTGAAGACCAGTTTCAGCCAAGTTTATTTCGATCACACTTCCTGTAGAATTATCACAAGTTATTCCACGCCATGAGCATGGGCTTTGAACTGCTTTAGAGTTGTTGTTGTTGTAAGGTGGAAGGACCCATGAATCCAATATTGGTTGGTGTGGGAGACTTTGCTTCCATTTGATCAGAGCTTCAGATTCAGTAATTCCTGAAGTGAAATGACATAGAAACATAAAAAGGAAGCAAGTAAGGTGAAATGTAAGGGTGATAGAGATTTTATGTAGAGGTTGAGCCATTGTTGAGTAAATGTTTTTCACTTCAAAGTAGAGTTCTTTTATATAGCCCTTGGGGCATCCCTTTGTTGTTTAGACATATTTTCAAGGTCATTTGAGTGGGAAAATGACATTCAGAGATGCGACTGTTAATATAAGGGGACAAAACATTTTAGATCCCAAATAATTAATTAAGACGGATGAAAATATTGGACCGTTGGGTATCATTTGTTAATGTGCTAATGGACCAATAAAGTGGAAGACTTGTGTGAAAGTCTCAGTGCACATGACTTGCTTAATGAGTAGGTATTAATCCACTTAACGATTTGATGATATCAAACACTAATTGACCCAAGTCAACACGTTGCTGAATCAGTTTAATGAAAGGCAAAGAAATATATAGTGTTAGTATTATTAAATTGTATCCAAGACAACATTAATTAAACTCATTCTCTCGTACGGTTTGTGTCACAATTATAGAGAGCTTTCCTTTTTATCATTTTAGAATTTCTTATAATTAGATCCCAAGTCTTTAAAGTGTGTTTTTCTTTACTACTATAGGCTTTAGGAAGGATATCTATTCTTTTTTCTACCCTTAATCAGTATTTAGTATCTACAGATAACGAGTACACTCCATACTTGTCTCGTCTACATTTCTCCAAACAGTAGTTTTTTTTTTAATATTTTGACAACCTTAACATCTCAGCTTATAGCCCCTCTTTACGTCTTGTAACTCCGTCATTATTTTGGTTGTGTTTGAAGGTGCTTAGCTAAGCCTAAGGTATCCATTTCTAGAAATAGTGACTAATTCCCTAGTATCTTATATTTTTTGAAGGAGCTTTAGTACTAATTTTGAGACTCACTCTATATACACTATCAGGAATCAAAACTTTGACTAGATGCTTCTAAACATGCAGTTTTATGCGCAATAATAAATCAGTCCATGATGTCATCAACTTATTTTAGAGCAAGAATAAGATCAGTCAATTATGTCAGTCCCCCAAACATCAACTTGTTATCGCAGACACTTTCTACACATTAGTTGCATTTTAACCGATTTTAAGAAAAGCAGGTATAAGAAGGAGAACTAATGTTAAGAACAAAGGATCTAGTAGTTCTATTAAGGTTCTTATTATATAAATATAAAATTTAGGTCAAGTTGCTTACGTATATTAAATATAGATAAAGTTAAAATTTTATTAAAATTTAAAGCAGAGTTAATAATGTTTAAAGTTTTTTTTAGTTTATGTAAAACAAGCTAGAAGTTATTTATAAAAAAGGATGTCATGAGTATTAAGGAGACTTATAATAAAAGTGGGGTACTACTATAAAATATAGTAGTATTTTATAATTGTTAGTTGTTAATATGTTTATGCGCACTTATAAATTCATTTATGAATAAACACTAATAAATTTTTGTATTTTTTTATAATGTAAATTAAGATTTATAATTTTTTATATAAACACTTGTTATTTTATTACTATTGGGTATTAAAATACGTATATGTACTTATAAAATTACTTGACTTAATATATATATATAAAGACCATCATATAACAAGAGCATCAATGTTATATACACAAATTTGAAAGAGCCTACTCTAAAAGACAAACATATATTAAGAAAAATTAAAGAATTGCTAAAATTTATAAACCCCACTTCTATTATAAGTCTCCTTAATACTCATGACATCCTTTTTTATAAATAACTTCTAGCTTGTCTTACATAAACTAAAAAAAAACTTTAAACATTATTAACTCTTCTTTAAAATTTAATAAATTTTTAACTTTATCTATATTTAATATATATTATACCCTGTAAGAATAAAGTCAAGCAAATAATAAATGAAGAGTAACATTATACATTCATATAAAAAATTTAATTATGTAAATTATAAATAGGATAAAAAAACTCTCGTCTCTCTATCCTATAAATAAGATCATAGGAGTATTTTTTAATAGAAGGTAAGATAGATATAACTAGAGGAATCATTCACATTTTTCAATGGACTTCAGAGACGCGCACACGCACTTTTCTTAGAACATAAAAATATACGCCTTAGAGCAAACAAAGATTGTGTATATATAATTAAAATGATAAAAGATGCATCTTTCCTAACTCTCGAGCATTTCTTTTATTTTTCCTTACACATTTTTTTCTTCAGAATTCCATAGAACTTTTATAATATAAAACTTGGAATAATTATATTTATCTAAACGTTATTTCTCTTGCGCTGAACAAGTCAAAAGGCCAACTAAAAGATGCACACTAGTTTTTAGAATACAAGTCATGCACGTATAATGGCCAATTACTAACCTGGTCAACCACTAGTCACTAGCAATAATAACTCTTGCATTTTTCTTCCTTCGAATTGGCTTACTTGACATTGGAATTTAAATGCCCACCCCGCTATGTTGTGGTGGATAACACAGATTAGAACATCTTCCATTCTTGACAATATTATATAAAATATCTATATATATATTAAAAATTTTAATTAAGCTTCTGTGATACTTTTGATCCTTTATGAAAATATTATCTTTTTCTAACACTTTTAGGTGTCACTAAAACATCTTTTGCATGGCCGTGAAAATAAATCTGAACCAAGAGATTAATGCCAATAGGCTTATAAAAAATAACTTTAAAATAATGTCATAAACAAGAGGTTATACTAGCTTAACCAAAGGTTTATAATTCGAGGTTTAGATATACGGTTGTATTATTTACTCCCTTCGATTTTAAATATAAAAGCTAAATAGAAAGTATATAGTGAAAGAGTTTTTATTAAAGGAAATTTAAATACACATTATTAAAGGATATTTTGGATAATCTAACACATAATCATTATAAATAATTAATTTAATTAATTTTTATAATTAATTTAAATTAGTTAAATAAATTTTATATACTGCTCATGAGGAGAACTTGCCATTATTGTGGTCCCACCCGACTTGACCAGACTAACGGGTTACCAAGCCCAAATGCGCAAAGAAAATCTCAGGAAGGGCGTATGGTTTCTATTTTACTTGTGATAACCACTGCTAGCAGAAGATAGATTGTTGTCCTTCAAGTGTCGATATGATTCTTGTCACATTCTTAATTTTAGAACTTTTACTAGGCAACCAGAAGAAATATGAACGCATTTCCGAAAGACAATTGAGGTCAAGAAAAAAAACTAAAAATCAATATCTAATTTTACAATTTTCTGGATTATTATTATTCGTTGGTAATTAACCTATCTTAGAATATTTTTTTCCATATTAAACACGTACACATACAATATGTAGGTCACTAGATGGACTGGTGAGGATGGTAGATCAGGACATATGGAGTTTATTAAAAAGATATAGGGGAAGACAAAACTTTTTAATTAACAATTTATCTAAATATTTAGTAGTTGATAGGATACATTGACATTATATAATTTATATAGTTGACCCCACCTAATAGGATAGGATAAGGCTTATTATTATTAAATCTATTCACTTAAGATCTCCTCCACTTAGATAACTTAGCTTCGGGTGACTTGATGACATGGCATGTCAACTAGGACTTGATGGAGGGAAACCTTCTGATGAAGTCAGAAGGTTTAGAGCGGACCTTGCAAATAATGGGCGTAGAATCCCCTCTTAGGCCGCTTGTTAGCACAATCTATCTTAAAAAAATTCAAGTTCACATTTTATACTAATTTTTAATTATTTTTAATTTGTTTAGACTGATTTCTTTAACAACTGGTGTAAAAAAAATACTTTCAAAACTAAACATAGGCATGTCAAGTTTAAAAAGTTGTTAATATTTACAAAAATAACCATTACTGTGTTTTCAATTTAGAAAAGACGGCCTAAAAGACCTTTCTTACACTAGTGTGGCATGTCAACTAGGACTATGTCATGCTAGCTACCTGTCAGCCCAAAAGAGGAAGACAACCGAAAACTCGTGGGAATGGGAGTACCCACGAGAAATGATGCCAATAGAGGTTTTGGAAGCTCCTACATGTTCCTAGAGTGAGCTAGAAGGTTGCGGAAGTTTCTAGAAGATCCTAGAGAAATGCAGAAAGATGGAGAACTCTATGGAGACATCTAGAAGACTATGGAGAAGCCTAGCTTATTCTAGAGAATTCTATACTTGTGTAGAATTGTGTAGAAAGGTATAGAATAAAGATGTGTGTGGAGAATTCTAGAATTATTCTTTAAGGAGGTGGGATGGCTATAAATACCCACCCCCTCATTCATTTGTGTCATCAAGAGTTGTAAGTTCTCTAAGCCTTCTTTGGAAAGCTTCCTTTGAGATAATATAGTTGTCTTCTTCGATATTGTTCTCTTGTTGCCTATTTCGTGTTGCTTGCTAAGTGTTTTGTAGGTTGGCTGACTTAGTTCGAGTATAAGGTGGAAGTCGAGCTAAGGCCACACGTAGCTTAGGCGTTGGAATCGCTAAGTGCGTGACACGTGGTATCAGAGCTAAGTTGCGACAAAGGGAGTATCGTGACCATGGCAAACCCTGATGAAGCTAGCAACATTTCTGCGGTGCAAGAGGAGCGTGGGCGAGAGGAGGCCCAAGTTCCGTCGAAGAAAACTAGGGGGAAATCCAAGGAGACTCCACGGGAGGGGAGTTTCTCCAAGGACGTTGTGGATGCTTTCAACGTAAGGCTGACCAAGATGGAGTTGGCCGTGGGAGAACTTTGTGACACTCTTGGTGCTAAGGAGGATGACCAAGAGGAGAAGGAATCCGCGTGGATTAAGTCACTCGAAGGTCAAGTACAAGGCATGTTCAATGAGTTCGTCGATAAGATGAACAAGACCATGGAGGAATATCGATTGCGGACGGAGGCCGAGATGCGGTCCTTACGGAACGAGTTGGCGGAGACGAAAACCGACTTAGCCTTGTGCAAAGTTGCCTTGTCAAGCGGTGTTGGTACAAGTGTCTCGCGAGTAAGAGTCCCGGAGCCGACGAAGTTCGCTGGTAAGCGAGATGCTAAGGAGATCGACAATTTCATTTGGCACATGGAGCGCTACTTGGAGGCCACTAGCATGACTGATGATGCGGCCAAGATCAACACCTCGACTCTCTATCTCGAGGGAGATGCGACCTTATGGTGGAGAAGGCGCTCTGCGGAGATGGAGAGAGGATTGATCGAGATCGCAACGTGGGAAGCATTCAAGGCGGAATTGAAAAGGCAATTCTATCCTGAGAATGCCGAGGAGCTAGCCATGAAGAAGTTGAGGGGACTAAAGCAAACGGGCTCGGTGAAGGACTATGTGCGGGAGTATTCGTCGTTGATGCTAGAAATTCCCGACATGAGCGACAAGACTCGTTTGCTCTACTTTATGGACGGTTTACAACGGTGGGCCGAGCAAGAGCTCAAGAGACGCAGCGTCCAAGATCTAGTGAGTGCCATAGCGGAAGCGGAGTCGCTTGTCGAGTTTGGGAACACCCAATTCAAGAAGGACAACAAGCCAAAGAAGGGGAACTTTGGCAAAGGTGGGGGAGAGAAATCCCACTTCAAGGCAATGAAACCCTTCAACGGGAACAAGAAACAAGGTGAGCCATCGAGAGATCACTCGAGGGAACGTCCGAGGGAGCAATCGAGGGAACCGTCGAAGTTTCGACGAGACTGCTTCCTATGTGGAGGACCACATTGGGTGAAGGAATGTCCTAATCGAGGAAAGCTCAATGCCATTGTTGCGGCACATAATGAGAGTGCCCAACGAGGTGATCAAGCGCACTTGGGGAATGTGCGTGTGGTGAACTCCGTCAAGGCGAAGACGGAGGTGGAGACCAAGCGTGAAGGAGTTGCGGCTGACGTAAAGGTGAGCTTCCAACCAGGGAAGAACTTGCTATATGTAGATGTCCGAGTGAACGGGAGGGACATCAAGGCGTTGCTTGATTCGGGGGCGAATCAAAATCTCATAGCAAGTGACGAAGCCGCAAAGCTTGGATTGGCGATGGCCAAGGAAGTAGGGTGGATTAAGACGGTGGATCAACCCTCACAGCCCATGATGGGAATTATCCGCAAAGCTCCCATCACCGTGGGTACGTGGGCTGGACAGTTGGATTTGAACGTGGTGCCATTGAAGGATTACAAGATGGTGCTAGGTCTCGACTTCATCGAGAGAGTGTTGCCGTTCACTCTCGCCGAGGATGGATTTGCTCACTTTCGAAGTGGCAGTTGTGAGCATCGTGTTGCGGTGGAGCGCATATCGGTTGGGTCAAGTGTGCTATCGGCAATGCAAGTGGCCAAAGGAGTCAAGAAGGGTGAAGAAACGTTCCTAGTAGCCTTCAAGAAAGAAGAAGGTAATGTCCCCAACTCTCTTGACATTCCTCCGCAAGTTAAGGGCGTGCTTGAGGAGTACAAAGATGTTATGCCGCCCGAGTTGCCAAACAAACTTCCTCCTCGAAGGGAAGTTGATCATGCCATAGAGTTGGAGCCCGGAGCTAGACCTCCAGCAATGGTGCCTTATCGAATGGCTCCTCCCGAGTTAGAGGAGTTGCGGAAGCAATTGAAGGAGTTGTTGGAGGCGGGATTCATTCGACCATCCAAAGCGCCATACGGAGCTCCTGTCTTGTTCCAAAAGAAACATGATGGAAGCTTACGTATGTGCATCGACTATAGGGCTCTCAACAAGGTGACGATCAAGAACAAGTATCCCATTCCGCTAGTCGATGACTTATTCGACCGGTTAGGAAAGGCGAAGTGGTTCTCGAAGTTGGACTTGCGATCGGGATATTGGCAAGTTCGTATTGCGGAGGGAGATGAGGCAAAGACCACTTGTGTGACGAGGTATGGCGCTTTCGAGTTCTTAGTCATGCCGTTTGGGTTAACAAATGCGCCTGCGACATTTTGCACGTTGATGAATAAGATATTCTACCCGTTCCTAGACAAGTTCGTGGTAGTCTATCTCGATGATATTGTTGTCTATAGTGAGACCCTTGAGGAGCACATCGGGCACCTACGTAAAGTGTTCCAAGTGTTGCGGGAGAACGAGTTATATGTCAAGCGGGAGAAATGCTCGTTTGCGCAACAAGAGGTGATATTCTTGGGGCACAAGATTTCTGGTGGGAAGATAAGTATGGACGAAGCCAAGGTGAAGGCGATTGTTGAATGGGAAGCGCCAACAAATGTCTCGGGTTTGAGATCGTTTCTTGGGATGGTGAAACTGCCTTCGATGCAATTCAAGGCTTATCGCCAAGTGCATAAGGGTTTGGTGCGCAAGTATGAAGGACCCTTTCCTATCATCACGAAGGTAGGCAAGGTGTCGTATCGGGTGGAGTTACCTCAACAATTAAAGGTGCATAACGTCTTCCATGTAAGTTGTCTCAAACCTTACCATGGAGATAGCGAGAATCCCGAGCGAGGAGAGTCAAAGCGGGCACCACCCGTGATGGTGACCTCGTACGATCGTGAAGTCGACGAGATCATGGCCGAAAGACTCGTGCGACAACGAGGCATTCCAGCGCATAAGGAATTTTTGGTGAAGTGGCGAGGTTTACCCGATAGCGAAGCGTCATGGGAGAAGGAGGCGGATTTGTGGCAATTCAAGGAGAAGATTGCTGCCTACGCAAAGGGGAAACTTGACGAGGGCATCAAGGACTTCGATGGGGGAGAATGTCAGCCCAAAAGAGGAAGACAACCGAAAACTCGTGGGAATGGGAGTACCCACGAGAAATGATGCCAATAGAGGTTTTGGAAGCTCCTACATGTTCCTAGAGTGAGCTAGAAGGTTGCGGAAGTTTCTAGAAGATCCTAGAGAAATGCGGAAAGATGGAGAACTCTATGGAGACATCTAGAAGACTATGGAGAAGCCTAGCTTATTCTAGAGAATTCTATACTTGTGTAGAATTGTGTAGAAAGGTATAGAATAAAGATGTGTGTGGAGAATTCTAGAATTATTCTTTAAGGAGGTGGGATGGCTATAAATACCCACCCCCTCATTCATTTGTGTCATCAAGAGTTGTAAGTTCTCTAAGCCTTCTTTGGAAAGCTTCCTTTGAGATAATATAGTTGTCTTCTTCGATATTGTTCTCTTGTTGCCTATTTCGTGTTGCTTGCTAAGTGTTTTGTAGGTTGGCTGACTTAGTTCGAGTATAAGGTGGAAGTCGAGCTAAGGCCACACGTAGCTTAGGCGTTAGAATCGCTAAGTGCGTGACATACCGCATGCCATCATGTGTGACTTGAATGCCATGCAGGATGCAATTTTAATTTAGATGCAATGTTAAACGCCACCTAGGATGCCACCTTGAACGTTAATTGGAATGCCACGTTGGATCCCACCACAGTCCAATTTAGGTTAGTTCAACTCAATGTTACTTTGAACATACCATGATATACATACTAAAAAGAAGAGAAACAACAAAGACTCATTATTATATATAATTGCGCCACAAGACTATTGGTTGAGTTGACTTGGAAATGTATGGATATGTTTTGTTTTGCAAAACGATAAGATATCTATCTACAAACCATATATTAAATTTCTCTTTGCACTATCTAGCTGCTATCTCTAATCACAAAACTTGAATGTTGTAAATTCTTTAGAAATTATTCAGATTATGATATTTGAGAACTCATAATTAGTGTAATAATTCATGTCAAACGTTGTAAAACTCAGGAATTTAAAGTAAACTTGTGATAAGAATAATTTCTTACAGCGTGGTGAACAAAAATTTGAATCCTTATTTAAAAAAGTGCCCATATTTATTACTTGATAATACCTCAAATATTATTGCCTCTAATAGGAGGATACTTATGCTTAGCAAAAAAAATTATGAAGTTAATGTATAAAGTTATGAAACATAATCAAATCCAAATAGCTAATGTAAGTCTAAGAGTAATTTGACACAATTTTATAAGTTAAAAATTTAAAAACTATAAATTTGGAAAGTAAACACACGAGTTGAACCAGGTCTGCTCCTAACTTGAGTTAAAGAGTGAGTTGTCATGATTTTATAAATAAAAAAATACATCGGAGTAAACTCAATGGGTCAAATTTAAGAAGCACCCAAACATTCATGTCATAATATGCAGATCTCTCATTCAATCGTATATATACGTATATTATAGAGGGAGAGACGGAATAAGCAATTTTTTCATTAAAAAATAGCCATAATCTCAACCTCATCTTCTAAAAGTTACACTTTCATTTCGTTTTGTCCTTCAATATGATCAATCAATGCTTCCAGTACTTTTGGAATTCATCTCAAGTATTTCTTCTTTCTGCTCACTGAATCTTGACAATATAAAGATTTAATTAATTCTAATTTTAATAAAACTTGTTAATTAATTATATTTTGGGTTACATATCATCTTAGACCAATAATTGGGTAGTGTGAGTTAATATATCAATCTTTTGATCAGTTCATCGAAGATAATCCACTTAAATTCAATCTTCTGTGTACGGAAAACAAAATCGTTGGTTGTTCTGGAAATATAGTAGATGGATATGATATTATGCAAATCTTTTTATGTATACGGAAGTGATTTTGGCGCTTATCATGGGTGATAAATACTAAAATGTAGACCATTCAGATTTTATTTTTTAACAAAAAAATAATTTTAATATGTATAGGATCTTAACAAAAATATAATATATATCTTAACTATCATTTAAAAAAAATATTTTTTATTTAAAAGTCATCAGTTAAAAATTTTAAATTTAACTGTTAAAACTGTATTTGGACAATATAACTATAAAAGCACTACGGTGATCATTATCGAAACCGATTCCTATATATACGTACATATGTGCACAAAGCCACAAAGTGTCTTTCTTTAGTTTTTGTTTTGCCACTGAAAATGACTTCAATAGATCATAATAAACCTAACACAATACCGTTGAAAGTTCAACGCCAACACAGAATAATCATAATTCTACACATTAAATAAGATATCTCACTTCCATGATTTCCTTCCCTCAAATCCGAACATTTCCACTTTCTCCTCATCACATATAATATCCACAATAAGCTTCTTCACGACAGGTACTTTATCTAGTTCTCATTTTCTATGGTTTGCCCCTGATAAGTAGTTGTGGTTGATAGGCTTTGCACTTGTATGAGTGAGTTGAACTGCTTTTTCAACCAGCAAAAAAAATCCAAGTGAAAATCACTGAACCAAATAACTTCATAACGATAATTAAAGAGATAATTGCTCCAACAAAATTATAATTAGGATCTTCTAATAAAGCATCTTTCAAACCTTTGTCCATATAACTGTAAGAAATGAACAAACTTATACACAACTGAGAATAAACATATAAATTCTAAGTTTGAATAGTACTATTGGTATTGATAATTTTTATATATTTATATTGCAGTGATTGATTGATTGATTTTGACATTTTTCTGAAAAACTCAATCCAATATTGACTGAGCCAACTAGAATAGTAAAACGGAATTGGAGATCCGCCGATTGGATCTAATAAATAATCAGCTCCATGACTATGTATTTTGTTATGTCAGAGAAATATGGAGATCTCACGCTATCTGCACTAAAATTTATCAATTAACAAGGTTAAATAATCTTAATAAATATCCCATTTTTGTTAAACACTCTATGCATAGTTTAATACATACATATACACATATCATATAGTAATTATCAAGTTTTAAAGGATGCATAAGTCAAATAAACCAATTCATAAAAAGGATAACCCGATAGATAAAGTAATATATACAGATATGTATAACCTACAAGTACTGTTCCTTAGAAGTCTTGGAAAACCTTCAAGTTTCCTTGCGGATGCTACAGCAGCAAGAAGCAACACAGAGAAAAAGAAAATCACACATAGAAGAGAGTGCCTTTTGGCAGCCATCATTAGGTTTTTGCGATCTCTCTGTACGCATGCACATCAATTTATAACACAAAGTGAGTGGGTGGTTGTGTCCATTCAAGCATTTTACTCTTCTTACCCTCCACCTACTGCTATTACTACTACTACTACTATTATTATTATTATTATTATTATTTGGGTAAATTACTCAGCTTTTTTGGGGAAAAATTTTAGATGAATATCTAATATTTTCAAAATATAATATGTTTTTTAAAAAACTGAAAAATAAGTTGCACAATTTGTTCATTTTAAAACTATATATATGGACCTCGCTTCCAAAATGTTCCCAAACCTGGCATGTTACCACTGTTACAAAATAATTATATAGATAACGAACAATACGGGTTACTTGGACGAATTTGAGAAGTTAGGAAAATTTAGTCCCATTTTTCAAGGAGCAAGTATATTAACCATCAGATTGTGATCTAATGGTCTTTAGAACAGAGTCGTCATAATTTTTTTTTTGAAAAAAAATATAATGGACAAAATTTTGTTAATCCTCTATGATCAAATGTGCACTATCATGAAATGAAATGTGGCTCATTGCAGGACACTGATCAACTGCACTCACCAAGGCACGACAAATTTGAAGAATTTTTGAACCTTGGAGATGGTGGGGCTTTTGGTAAAAAAAAAATGAGATGCAGGGGTTATTTATACTTCATTAAGTAAAAGGGTTAAAAACAGTTAGATTTCACAAACACTAATAACATATACCGTTGGGTCCCATTTGTTAAAATGCTAATGGACCAATATAGTGGAAGACTTATGTGAAAGTCTAAGTGCACACGACTTCCTTTATGAGTAGGTAGTAATCCACTGAACGATTTGATTGTCAAACATTAACTGTAGCCAAGTCAACACCTTGCTGAATCAATATTTTTTTTTGTCATAAAATAAAATTTAGGTTAATTTGGTTTAAAGAGTACTTACAATAATATTTACAAATTACCTATAGCTAAAATTTGAACTCACGACTTTATGTGTTAAAGGTTTATTTCTTACTAACTAGATAAACATTTATTAGCATTGCTGAATCAATTTTAATTAAAGGGAAATAACTAATATTAGTTTAAATTGTACCCAAGTCAACGCTAATTGAACTCCTCTCGTACGTGCTGTTAGTGTCAGTTTCCTTTCTTTAACATCTTATGCTTTCGTAATGGATAATTAGAGAAGATATGCAAGATAACAGTAGAAGGAAAAAAAGCCAATTGTCAAACTGTAGAAAAGAATTTTTAGATTATTTTTAAGACTTATGAGATGTATTAAAGGGGAAAAATACTTTAGAAAATATTGAAATGCTATTGGATTAATATTTTACTTGGGCCTTAAATATATTATTGGCCCCAGTCCATTATCCAAATTATTTAGAGAGCCTTAAAAATTTAAACAATTATTTTTTTTGGCCATAAAGAAAGTTGAATAATTATTAGAGGTTTAGATTAAATTATTGAACAAAGAAAATTTCAAAAAAGAATTGGAATTTAGTTCAAAATTTATACTGGGGTAATAAAGAATTTATTTGTCCGAACCAAGCCCAATATTAATTGAGAATGAATTTATTTGATTCTTGATAACATCTTGCTCTTCCAACAATTGAAGCAACAAGTACACAATTAAAAATTAATTCATAAATAATCATCATTTTTTCCAAACTGACATCATAACCATTTCTTTAATTTGTTATCAATAATTGTGGCCACGAGGATTATCACCTCTTGCTTGATCAACAGATGCTTGGGTGGCAAGTATCCTCCCCTCTTGTGAAGCTATATAAAAAAAAGAATTTATCAATATCAGTTTATATATCACTATTAATATATATATAGAGTGAGAATATAATTTTGGTTCCTTTTTTATTTCGTTCCATAATACAGTTGTTTTCTTTCGGATATTTTCTTAGCTTTCTTATGAATATCATATGATAAAAAATCCACGAGAAGGTGCTTAATTTTAGAGAGAATTCCATGAGATGTTTCTTTATATATATTTCTTACGGTCAAGATGGAACAAAAATTGGGATCGATATTATCTTTATCTGTACTATTTTTGGTATATATATCAAGGGTTAAATTACATAAAACTTGCACCAACTTAGAATCATATACAAATTAAATAACGTCTTTAAATTTTTAAAATTTAATAATAAACCCCCTAGAGTTTTAATTCTATATAGATAATCACAAACTATCAATTTTATATCACTTCAATTTTATTTTCGTATTCATGTAATCTCTTCAAATTTTGAATTATTGACTTATAAATATAAAAGTTCAGGACTTCAGGAGATTTATTTTAAGATTAGAAAATTTTATTCAATATCAAATAAATTTGCAGGTGTAGATTTGCCTAGAGAATATCATCTTCAAATCAATAGTCCATCTCTCTCTCTCAGGGTGTGTGTGTGTGATAGAGAGATAGAGCATATAAAAAGTCATATATTTTGTTTTAAATTTATATTAACCAAGAAAATAAAGAACCTTTTGAGTTTTTTGTAAAGTGTGATTCACTGAGAATCCAGATTGTTGGATCTTAAATCCTATTTGGTCGTCTTTTTTTTGGTACAATATTTGGTCTTTTTTAATTTTTAATAATGTAACAAAGTGGAATAATGTTAATATAACTAATTAACGCGTTTCTTTCAGTCGAAGTTACTAAATATACCTGCAGATTTAGTTTCTCATACTATTTATGAAGTGATTATCGGCAGGAAAAAATTATTTTTAAAGTATGAAAAGTGAAATCACATGACCAAACTTGTGTTTTTCTCCCGTAACCAAACTAAACTTTAACGAATTTAAAAAATATGTCATATTAACTAATTTCTTGAATTTAATTAAATTAGTTAAATAAATTTTACATTAAGAATTAGAAAAATATATAATAAAAATCTATTGCAGGCTGCATATAATTTATAAATTACATCCAAAATTGAATGCAGTGAAAAATTAAAACTAGTCTAATTACAAAATCATAAATTACAATGTGTCCAAAAAAACTATGGGAAGTCGGCAAAAAATTCATGTTTAGAGATTTTATTAGTCAAAAGAACTTGAATTTGAGTAATGATATTCTCTATGTATAAATTTTTTAGAGTATTAGTATTTTCTATATATGACATATAATGTTCTTTTAGTCAATAAATTTTTTAAACAGTAATTTTCCTTGATTTTTCTAAATTATTATGATAACAGAAGCTTATATATAAAACTAGTCTATAATTGTATTTTCACAAATGAAAGCCCAATAGATATAACAATGAAGCATGACTTACATATATGAAGATCCGAAGCAGCACCAAGTTTTCCGGACAATGCATGAGCAGTAAGGAGCAAAGCAAAAAGAAAGAGAACCACCAAAATAACAGAGTGCCTCTTGGAAGCCATTTGTTAGGTTCCATGTGTATTTCATAGTGCTGATCATAATACAATTTATAACACAAAGTGGGTGGGTAGTTGTGGTCCTCCAAGATTTTTAATTAAATTTATTTAATAATTCAATAACAAGTGGTTTTGTCAGAAAGTGTGGATTGATTCGTTGAGTTGGATTCAAATTGAAAATGTAAGTTCAGTGTTCTTAATTCGCAGACGTGTTAATGTAGTACTATCTCCTGTCCCTGTTACAAGGCACTTCCAAGCTCCAACTACATTATTAGAATCAAAGAAATGGAATTAAGTCATTAAATTTGTTTAAAAATGAGAATTGTTTTGAATTACCTATAGTTAAAACAATAAATTACATCTTAAGCAGCAACACTAACAATAAGAAGCCTTATTTATCCTAATAGGTAGAGTTGGCTATATAGGTCATAGGATGTGTAACATGTCAATTTTATAAAAATGATTTATAAGGTATTAATGAAGTCATAATTTTTTTTAAAATTAAAAAAGTCTCAAAAGTAAAAATTTTAGGAAAAGAATAAAAGAAATAATAATTATTAAAAATACTTTGGGGCTCAAGAAAATTAAGAAAAAATCATGAAATGAGTATTTTGAGAACTTAAAAAATTATAAAAGAATTTATTTCCCCTAAGATGCCTAAATGATATAATAGCTATTTTTTTAAAATTAAAGGCCTATTTTTTCTGAGAAAATTCAAGAAAATAATTAGAAGTTATCGTTTGTCCCAAAAATTTTACAAAAATTATCCTATGATCTAGAGGAGCTATTGGAGGTAGAAAATCCTTATTTTATTTTGAGGATTATTTTTTAAAATGTTTTGAAAGTTTCAGAAAATAAAGGAAAAGTTGAAAATCAAGAGGTGAAGGGCAATCTGGCTTTTTCTTCAGCACCACTCTCTGACGTGTTCTCTCCTCACTTAAGCGTCCAAAGCACTATTCCTTCTTCATTCATCATCGTCATCCTCTGCAACAGAGAAGAGAGAGCGAGAGAGCGAGAGGAAGCGACGAGAGTGAGAGAGGAAGCGCGAGAGGACCAGACGTGACACCGGAGATTGAGCCATGACGCAGTCGGCCGCCTAAGCTCGTGGCAGAAGAGAAAAACAGAGAGAGAAAGAGGTGAGAGCGAGAGAGCGAGAGAGACAATTGAAGATGGAAGTTGTTAAAGGCTGAATCTATTTTTATTTATAATTAGGTTGCGAACAGTAAAACCCTCCCCTGTTTTGATTTATAATATATGACGTTGGAGGATAACTGCTGAATCACAAATTCCCTTACTCGGTGGTGGAAAGCGTTGGATTTTATTATAAAAAAAAAATATAAGAAGGGTTAAATATCAAAATATGTGAAGGTTCAGTGGAGTGTGTATTAATTTATATGCCAGGATGAAAGCAAGTCGTTCTGGTATTGTTGCGTGAAAGATTTGAGGGTTAAAATGATGTTTAAGAGCCAATGATATGGCACGAAGTATTAGAGAGGGGAGATGATGATTAAAGTTTATATCATAGAAGCTATGAAATCTAGAAATCCAATTTGATGGTCCTAGAGTAATATTGAAACCATTAGAATTATAAGTGCAAAGTTGAGGTTTAAGTGACAAATAAAAGTAGTAGTGATGAGAATTAGTAGTTTCAATTATTCTAATGGAATTAGCAATTGATGTTTGATGCTTACTTAGGACCATTGGACATTATGAAAGTAGAGTTAGAGACTAGGACAAAGAATATCCAAGTATGAAAAAAAAGGAATATAAACAAAAAAAGAGATAGTTAAAGCTCAAAGGTAGCAACTTTACTCATTCTTGTATTTAAGTTATGTTTATGTTTTGTTATGCTTCTTAGCTTGGCATGAGTTGAATAGTTTTTAAAGCTTGAACATGTTGAATATTTTTATTGAATTGTATTATGGCATGTTTGACAATTCTATGATTATGTGAACATGTTCTTGAATTGATTGTGAGTTTTGGCATTGATATTTGTTAATAAATTCAAAGATGGAAGCATAATTTGATTACTTGAATAGTAATTATTTGCTACTGAGATTCTCCAAAATCTAACCCCCTTTTATCCAAGCATAATAAGTCTAATATGAAGGAGGAAGTATGCATGAAGAAAAGCTAAAGGGAGGAAGAAGAAAAATAGAGAAATGTTATATTCTAGCATGTGATATAGGTTTTCCTATTTATATAATTATTATGTAAAATGCTAATTTATATACTAAAATTGTATGAAATAATTATAGCATGTTTATATGATGTATATAAGTGTATGGAAGCCAAGTTAATGGTTTATGGATGCTACAATAATTAAAGAGAATTAATAAAAGAAGTTGGAAAGGTAAAAATGTAGGTTATGTAGTAGTTATGTTTAAGTTCTAGTATGACTTAGTAAATGGATGAGTCTGGCTACAAAATTTGGCAAACATGTAGTACACATCCTAAGCTCTAAATCCATAGGTGGCACTCCTATAATGGATGTGTACATTAAAAGAAATAAATTTTCAAAATTGAATGTTAGAAGCTGAAAGTTCTAGGATTGACTAAATAAATAGTAAAAAATGAATTAACTGTATTACTTGGTAAAAGAAATATTAGGTTTTATATTTTTTTCTTAAAGAGCCATGAAATACCTTCAAGTAAAAATTTGGAGCACCTCCATACAATTTTTTTTAAATTAATTATGATTTTTTAAAGTTATACTATCGATCTAAAAAATAAACAATAAATAATACTCGAGGACTAGATTGCAAAGTGTTAATTTTTGGGCCAAAGCAATATTTCTGTTAGTTAAATATGTTTCCCAATATGTATTCTGAGGAAGTAAAAGTAGGATATTTCACGACATCATTTTTCTCTATCAACAATTGAATTTTTAGATTGATTATTAACCAATAGATTTTGTTTAATAATTTTATTAAGAGTTCTCTTCAATCTTCTTATATCTCTTTCTAAATAACTCTATAATATCTTATATATTTTTTCTCATTAATACCACTAATAGCTTTATTTATACAAATATAAACTATCTCAAATAATTTTCTACCATTTTTCATGAGTTCGAGTGGGTTTCAATTTTAAGCTCCATTAAATACAGTGAACACACAATAGTTACAAAGGGAAAAAGTGGACACAAACCAAACCAAGGCAACTAAAACATGAGTGGCTTTTAAAATTTATTTAATAATTTAATAACGAGTGGTTTTGTCAGAGAGTGTGGATTGATTCTGAGTTAGATTCAAATTGGAAATGTAAATTCAGTCTTTTTAATCCTCCAATTCTTAATATAAGACATATTTAACTAATTTGATTAGATTAATGAAGTTAGTTAAATTAGTTAATATGAGATAATTTTTGAAAAAATACCTTAACTTTCTTCTTTAATTTCATCACCCCTTCTCTTATTTGATTATTGTTAAGGAAATATCTGTAAAGGTAATTTGAAAAAATATAGAAAATAGATCTTATATTTAAGACTAATATTAATTTTTTAATTATATCTTATTTTAAGAACTGGTCTGGAGGAGTAATAAGGACTAGAAATCATTCCTTATAGAATTTAAAATGTTTTATAATACCAACTAGATGGAGTATTATTTAAATGAGTTGGATTTGATCTTTTAAACATTTAGGAAACAATAATTGAACTACTTTCCTCAAACTTTTTCAACTTCTTAGGATCCCCACTATAGTGGAGGAAACATTGTTGATAGGTTTAAGGTGCTTAAATATCCTAGAAGTTTCTATTTAGAAGCACCTAGCAATCAAAAAATTTTTTTTAGATCTAATATGTCCTAAAAAATTTATTTCATCTTCTCCTTCCGTCTCATTCCATTGTAACCCTAAATCAAAGTCCCAGACCAAGCTCTCCTCTCCCGTTAGCTGATTCTTGAACATCTTCTCCTTTCCCAACGGTCCTGATCTAGTTATGGTGATATTGGTTTGGCTAAAAGAGTTGGTGGCGCACACCCCCGGAAATAAACTATCTGCGCCTTGGGTGCTTTTGGAAGGACCCACCGCTTCCCTAAATTCTCCAGTTACTCAATCATCGGATTTTTTAATTGAAATCTGCATCCTCATCACTCACTATGTTCGTTTGTTATTCCCTGTGATTACCAAAATCGATGCACCCAATATTAAAAGAAGACTTGAATAATTCTCTGTTTTCCGAGTCGCCTTAAAAAAATTTGAAATTCCACAATAAAGTTTCAAGGAGTAATGCAGATGGAAATGCTTGTTTCTTCTTCATCCTTCGGTCCTGCAAATGCCATGGACGCCCTTTTCCTAATTTTTAATGGTTTTTGCGAATAAACACAAGTGGCGGCACAATATTATCCTTTTGAACGTCACAAGATTTCTATGAGTGAAGTGTTCTACACCACTCAGCTTTCATTTGCCTTTGTCAACAATCATCTTGTTCATCCAGGTATGGTGTTGCCGCGATTCTCAGTTTCTTTGTTTCTTTTGATCGTGTTTAATTTTACTTTGATTATTCAAATACGAGTCATCTAAACCATTATTCTTCTTATCTTTGATTGATTTAGTTTTCAATGAAATTGCTAGTTTTACCATTTTTTTTTTGTTGTGTTTTCTTTTTTTTTCTTTTTTGCGGGTCATATCCACAGTATTCCTCTTCCTTCCATGGCGGGGAAGAAGATGATGTTCAGAAAGTTGGTAGTCAAATGGAAAGTTTTAACACTTTTTATCCTAATTTAAATCCTAATTTAACTGGATGAACTAACGAAACTAAAAGCGAAAGTTAAAGGACCTTTTAAAAAGAAGAAAAAAAAGTTAAGAACCTTATTTAAAATCAGAGAAAATTATAAGGACCCCAGATTATTTTTCCCTTATTTATTTTGTATGTTTTGGATATATATATATATATAAATGGAGCTATACAGTTTTAAAATTAAAAACATTTTTTTGCTTTAAGAATAAGTATGCATATTTGGATTGAGAAGACTAAAATTAGGGAGGATTGAATAATTGACCCAGTCACAACATAACTACCCACTTACTTTGTTATTAAAGAAAAGAAAAATGATTGAATTGACACACAAGACCCAACTACCCCCACTCACAATGTGTTATAAGTTGTTGTATGTGTTAAGCGTATAGAGATATTCCCATCAAAACTAGTTATGGCTTCTAAGAGCCATTCTCTCTGGCTTCTTCTCTTTCTTTTCGTATTGCTTCTTTCTGCTGTAGCAACCTCAAGGAAACTTGGTGGTGTTTCATATCTTCATACGTGTGAGTAATATTCATTCTTGTTATATATGTGGAATTGTGGATTAAGGTATAAATTTGGCCTGGAAGCTTTTGCTTATGAGCAATATTGTTCGGAAAGTTTTTTTGAGTTCAATGTCACCCTGAAATTTCAAAATATAACAATATTGACAATTAAAAATTTAGTGTTGGCACATAATATTTTAACAGTAAGGGAAAACATTACTCAATTTAATATTTTTGAGGAAATTTTGAACCTAACAAAATTTCTGGGTAACTTTTCTCTTAAGTGAAAATTTCTAAGGTAAATTTTCTCCTTAGTCCTTGTTCTATCTATCTTGCCTTCTTATATACTCTCATTGATCCTAGATATAGAAACTTATTAAGGGGTTTATTTTAGTACTAAATATAAAACTTTTAATATATTTTATCTCCTAAATTTATAATTTTTTTAATGATCCCTATTATTGATTACACATGTAAAGGTCTCCATGATAATTCTCTTGCAAATAATTGAATAAGGTATTTTAGAAAAATTAATACATATTTTTAATAAATAACTAACTTAACTAACTGACTTAATCTTTACAAATTAATTATCTAACTCCTATATTAAGGAGAAAAGGCAGTATAACATAAAATTGTGCATTCATTTTATATTCTATATTTTCTTGTCTACTGCATTTTTTTCTTTATAGTATATCTATCTTATTGTGGAAATTCTCCTTTCTTTATTTTTCATGAATTATAAGGCATGCACTAAATGGAACCCACAGTGTCACTAGGCTACAAAAATATTGGCAATGATTCCTTCTTATTATATCTATATATATGTGGCTGGTCTATTCATTTATAAATAAAGAATTATGAAATTTTTAATGTACAATTATTTGATATTATATTTTTGGGTATACTGCAATTTAGCTTTTTTTTCTTAATTTGAAAAGCTAGTTATGGTTTCCCTCATTATATACTGACCTCCCCTAAATATACTATTTGTTACTTCCAAAAATATAATATGTATTTTGTTTAAGATATTGATGTACAAAAACAAAAGGTTGTTTGAATAATAATAATAATAATTAAATTGTTTCTTTAATTTGTAGTTTCACGTGAAGGAAGAAGACTCGTTCGCAAAGCAATTGAGCGTATTGGATCAACTCCTTGCCCCCCACGTGGGCACAATTACTACTGTAGACCATAACCTTATGTTTGGATGGAAAGAAAATTAAAAAAAAATATTAAGAAGAAAAACTTTTAAAAATAATAAAATTTTTAGTACTTTAAAAAAGTTCTTTCTAGCACTCTATCCCCTTATTTTTCCCTCACTTTTCTCTTCATCCAAACATACAATAAATACAGCATTCGGTTACGTACAAACACAGTATCCTACTTTCTGTTTCAGTTTAAATTGTATCTTGATGGAAATTGATGTGATCCTATATGGCGTCCAAGGTGGCATGTCTGGTGATGTTCAACATGACATCCAATTAATGTTGCATCCTAATTCCTATATGATGTTCAAGTCATACTTAGTAGGTTATGCAGCATCCAACATGTCCTAGATGACTTGATGATAAATTTCTTCACTTGGTGTCTCCTCTGCTTGGATAACTTGACTTTAGGTGACTTGATGACATGACATGCCAACTAGGATTTGAGTGTCACGTTGGATACCACAAATGCTATCATGTATGACTTGAACATCATAACAGATACGCCACATAGGATTACATCAGAAATAAAGAATTAATGCTTAGTGTGAGTTGAATAAATTCATTGTGTTGAGGAGATTTTTGACTTTGAAAGGCTGAGGGCATAATATCAAATATATATATACATATATTTAGTTTTATGTACTCTCTTATAGGTTTAATAATGTAAAAGGATGCTTATCCCACCTTATAAGCATAGATACCTTGTTTTCGGACTATGACTTCAGACTTCAAAAAATCTATCATTCTAATGTGGGATTTGTAGACTGTTCTCGGTAACTTCTATTGCAGGGGGAAAACCATATACAAGGCACGCAAAACAAGGATAAAGAATCCTACACGATAACATTTCTATGAAACTACTCTAATTCAACTGGCCTTAATTTTTTAGAATTCAAGACTATATTTTCACACCTATTTCATCTTTTAACAGTCATTAAAATATGCAAATAAGAGTGGGCATTTCAAAGAACCGTGGGATTTCTCTCCTATCCATGTGCATAGTATGCAACTGCAACAAAAATAGCAAATAAAACATTCATGATCATAAGATTGCAACAATAATACTAGCTCCCTTCTTCTATACCTTCTATAAGCTTAGAACCGATCTATCCCATAGCAAAGCAAAGAAGCTCTTTCTTGGACCATTTACAATTGAAAAATAGGTGGTTTAAATATCGATTTAATTTTAGTGTCACACACAAAATACAAGTGGTAAATTGTAACGTCCTGAACTTAGTGCTGATATAATAAGGAGTGTAGCTATAAATCCCAAAACTATATACATGATAACTATAAAAAACGTTAAAGAAATTCCAAGGGCTTTAAGAATTGGTGAAGTTCCTAAAGGCTAAAGTTCCTAGAGGGAATTCGGAAAATTCATGGTTCACTATTTGATTCCTTTTGATGTAGGGAACTCGAATACATAACGTTGTCTCCGGCAGCTAGAAAAACCCGTAACAAATTTTTGGCTTCAAAGTACAGTTTCAAAACGTTTTGGGTTTAAAGTGTAATTAAATCTTTAAGAATTACAAGAAATTACCCGAATCCAACTGTGCACCCAACCTGGGAAAAAGGTCATCATAAACCAAGTTAAATTCTCGGAAGATGATGGCAGTGTTAGTTTACTCAAAACAGGTCCAGAAAGTTTTAAAATGCAGTAGCGTCATTGTTTGTGCTCGAGAAAATGTTTTCCAGTAAATTACATAAAGTTAAATTGTATATAATACTCTAAATTTCAGTAACACTTAATATTTTACGTTAATTTTTAGTGTATTCAGTATTTTAAAATATTTATTTTAATAGCACTCAGTACGTTAGCCTAATTTTTAGTCTATCTAACATCTAAAAAGTTTTTTTTTTCAGAAGTACTCAGTATTTATTTAGGGTAAAATATTTCTAAGAAAAATATTTTAAAAGTAAAATTATACTAAAAATTACTTTAAAATATTAGGTGGTATTAGAAAAATACTTTATGATACAAAGCATATCAAAATTTAGTTTAAACAATAAGTGCTTCAGAAAAAAATGTTTCATAGTGTTGGATTAATCTTAAACCATTACAGAAAAGTATCCAAAATTTAGAAAAAAATTATAAAAATTTTAGAAAAATCCCAAAAATAGCAAAGTCCTAGGAAAAATTTCAAAATGATCTTTAGGGCATATAGGAGGTACTAAAAACGAAAATACCTTGAGAACAAATCTAGTGACTATTAATGGACTAGCCGATCAATTAGGCATAAATTGATACAATTAAGCCGAAAGGCTGATACGGACAAAAACGAAATGTGACTTGAGATTAGTATAAATCAAACTGTGTCACTTCACTTGTTCTTATGTATGAATACAAAGATTGAAGATTTCATGAACTAACGATTCATCAAGCTAGTAAATATTCTTAATTGGCCCACTTAATACTCATTCTTTTGTCTAACGAGCAATTTCTCAAACACTTGGTATGTACTCAATAAATATACATATATAAAAGACACTACACAACGCATAAATCTTCACCTAACAACGTCTACAACTCTAGATTGCTAAACTCCAATAACTTTCAAAACAGCAATTTAGCCAATTCATCATGGAAAAGAAACATCTCCAACTACCATTCCATTTCCACTTTTCTTTCTCTTTTTGTTTTCTGTGACCATCCTTTTTAAAGTGCATTGGTTAGAGAATTTCTCCTAGCAGGAAAAGCAATCATTATATGATTCAGGCAAAGCAAATCATTAAACCTGACTTACCAGTTCATCCCAGTTCCTCCAAGTCTGAGTTCTATAGGTGCTTTGACTAATTAACTTTGTTGATGATTAGAGACACAATTTGTTTAATATTTTACAGCTTGGCATAAGAAAAAGGAAACAGTACACTAACTTCATGTTCATTATTTAATTAATATTTTCTAATCTTATATTATGAGAGTTAGATAACTTACTGATAGGATATAGAATAATGATTGAGTAGGATCTTTAGATATTTAGTATACTTAGCATTATTAAGAATATTTTGTTTTAATTTTGATTTATTGTTACCTTTTTAGCATTATTACTAATTGTTATCTTTTATTTAATTTTTAGGATTTCTGAATATATAATTCCTAGTCTTCCCATATTTTCTTGCTATCCTCACTCCTCTAGTCATTTTTTCACGATTTCATTTCTCTCCCACATTATATTTAACAAACACCTAATATGCACATGCAAATAATTTCTCAAAGCAAGTTTTCTCACACATAAATCATGCCCAACCAACATCCATACATCAATCATGGTTTATTAATCACTAAAGTAGAAGTTTTCAGCAACGTTCAATTCATCCACCAATTACATCTTTTAGGCTATGTTTGGTAAATATTTTGAAGTTTTTCCTCTAAGTATTATTTTTTGCCTTACTTTATTTCCATCCAAACATGGCGTAGAAAAGGAAAAAAATGAAACTTTATCACCAGTACACCAAAACATGAACTAAAATAGTAGTTGATAAATATATCGGAAAAGAACATTATTTTGGTGAAACAAAACGAACATCTATAATGCCTTTATGAGTGACATAGGCACTATTTTGTTGGTTTAGCAAAAACAAACTCTCCACATGATCTCTAACAAAATATTTATTTATTTCAAGATCTTCCGTTGCTTTTGGCTTCTCCAAATCATCTACTAACGTTATCCTCTGACGAGGAAATTGTAACACCAATTCCTCAGAGCTCCTAAGAGCTATTACTCTTCCTATGCCTTGACAGTTAACAGAAACCACCTGATTCCATGAATCCACATCACCATTCTCTTTCACCACACATATATTATACATCATATCATTATTCATAAGTTTCTTTTAAGCCGAAGCAAGAGAACTTCCTCTAACTAATTAAAAGACGTTCACCAATACATGATCCATCCCAGCAATGGCGAGGTAGCATTATTTCTCCAAATGTCTCCTCAGCCAAATCAAATGTTAATATAGACTTACGATGTTGATTCTTACAGTGTCCACGAAGAATCCAATAATGTAGTGCACTATTCACAAACATTGCTTCACTTTTGGGCTTCCCATCCAAACAATGACAAATTAAAGGAACTCCATGGATGATGTTTGTCCATTCACCATGAACCGTGCTTACTTTTACTTCTCAAAGTACTTGTTTAGAAGCAATTAGTTATGCGAAAGCTTTATTTAGGTCCAAAAGTTAAAACTTTATAAATTAAACTTTGAGTACTGTTCACCTTATATGTTAATCTTTTTCTAGAAATTAAAAATTATAACTCATTAAATCATTTTCAAAAGAGCTTATATTTTGACCAATTGAACTAGGTAATTAAATGGCAGTGAAAATAAAACACTTAAAAACTAAGAAATTTTTATGAATGGAAAATGTAAGGTTGTCAAACTCACAAGAAAATTTATAATAGGGATATAAAATCGAATCGTAAATTTATATGAGTTTACCTTTATTAACAAATAACAATTAAAAGTATGTGATTTAATAATTAAAATACAAAATTATAATAATTTAATTTAAATTAAATATATTTTAAACCTAAATAATTAAAATTAAATCTATCAATATTCATAGTTATTATAATTAGCTTAAAATTTAAAATCTGGACAGAGCTTAAAATCAAAAGAGTTATAGCTACTAAATTAGCGAGTAAACATTCAAAATCTCCCATGTTTGTCAACTTTCAGCACTTTAAATAGATTAATTCACTCAAAAAGGAGAAGAATATTAATCATCCTAACTCATCGGTATAATTCTATTCCTAAGCCATGCAATTAATCAATTGCAAGAGCGCTATAAGCTATTAGACTGATCAATCGATAAGCTAATTTCATACATATAATGCGACGAATAATTGGAAGAAGCATACAATGTATTTGTCTAAATATCAATGAGGGATGTGGCCTCTTGGGCAACATTACTGGGTTTTTCTCAGGCAGGTTTCCTCGGTTGGGTTTCTTGTCTTCGATAAAAGTAATTTTCAGTTGGTCGCATTTGAACGAAGCAATAATTAAGATCAATTTCATCAATAGCTACCAAAGCATTAAACACGAGAATATTACATACTGTTAAGGTTTAACTTCATCCTTAAAATTTTCGTATTAGAATTGTAGATATTTAAAAGTTTTTCTTAGATGTACAAAAGTGCCAAAAGTGTCAGAGCAAAGTTTGAGAATGCCGCTGCAGACATCGAAAGAAAAATAAGAAGAGAAAAATCGGAGTTTCGCAGGGGCATTAATGGTAGATCAAAGATTGCAGTCTCCGTCCTCAGCCATGGTTTCTCATGAGCTTGTGAGTTTAAATATATAATTTTTATAAATATATTTTATAAATTTAAAAGACTAAATTAAAATTTAATATAAATTTAAAAGATCAAATATTTAATTTTTATGATTTATTTATGAGCTCGTGAATTCAAACTCTATGTGAAGAGCACAATGGGTGCATGAATTATGATAAAAAAATAGATTTATTTAATTATTAATAGTATATTACTCTTCCCCATAAGATCATAAAGATCATAAACCCTTACATCACATTATTATTTATAATTGTGGCAACGAGGTCGATCATATTCATTAGATTCTACATTATTTCTCTCCGGCGAACATCGATTTCCAGTTGCGAGCCTCCTTCCTTCATGTCCTTCTATCAAAAAGAAGAAATTTACTTAAAAGAATTTACTTGTTTTGAATTTGATTGGAAAAATAATGCATTATAAAAATATAAGTTAATTACTTACTTTTATCACAATTTTTTTTGTCTGATTAACCTTTTTTGTTATCACTGTTATAAAAAAAAATTATTTTGTGAATACTACAGGAAAAAAAAACTGATTTGACGGGTTGCAACTTTTGCATATTCTTTTGGTTGACAGAGAAACCGAGTATGCCCAAAACTATAATAATACTAACTCTCAATTTATATATATATTAAAAAATTAATTAAGTTAGTTATAACTAAACTGAAGGCAGTAGTATATACTCTTACCGATCCTTTTTATAAGCTACTTGAATAACTAAATTGTGTAGATTAAAAATTTAGTTAAAATTGGTTAAAGGCAATAAACAGGTAAAAGAATTCAATTTATTTCCTACAACACTCTTATTTATGGAGAGGGTGAGTGAGAGACAAAATGAATGTGAAAATAAATGAGAGAAAATAAGTTTAAAAAAAAGACGAGATGCATGTAATTAATTAAGGATAAAAATAAAAATTTAAATTTAAATATTTATATATTTTTAAAAACTTGATTAATTCAAAAATTGTAACTTATAGAAAAGAGTGAGGAAATATTTCGACAACAATATATTTATAATTAAAGGTCAGATAGATTTAACATAACAAGAAGGAATCACTCACCGTTATAAAAATTGGAAGTACCACCAAGTTTCCTTGCGGATGCTTCAGCTGAAAGAAGCAACAAAACAGAAAAAGAGAGAATCACCAAAAGAAGAGAGTGCTTCTTGGAAGCCATAATTAAGTTTGATGCGAATATCTCAATGCCTAACACATCAATTTATAACACAAATTAGTGGGTGTGTAATTGTGGCCACTTGAGCAATTTACATTTCTTTAATAATAAGGTGCTTTAGATTAGAAAATTGACAATGATGACCCCGTAGAATAGTTATTAAAGAATTAGATTTGATTTGATTAGATAACAACTTGATTTAGATTAGAAAATTGTTTTTACGATTGAGCCGGGTTGAATCCGAGTTGAGTTGCTGTCATTGACTCAGAATATATAATTGGACTGGAAATTGGAATAATTTAAAAAAAAATAGACGGTTTTTGGGCATAATAAAAATAAAATACTGAAACATTATCTAAAGACTTAAGAGAGTGCCTCTTGGTGGATGCCATTATTAGGTTTGAAGCATGATTAGGTGTTTTAGTCAGAATATATACATTGACAATACTGTTGATGTTGTAGAAGTATTTGTTATTATGCTAAAATATATAAAATTTTTAAATTTTAAGTTAGTTACATATAATTTCCCTAATATTTATAAGTATAAATTAAAGACACTAATATTTCATATTTTTATTATCAAGTCTCTATCGTTAAAGTTAATAATTTTTACCATGTCATAATTTTTATATTTTTTATTATATATTACATTATATAAAAAATAACACTTTAACAATTTACATATAGTTTTAAATAGTTTATATTCTTTATTTAAATAATATATGGTCAAATAAACATTTTAAATGCTTTTTAAAGTATTTTATATTCTTTAACTATTTAAAATTACTTTAAATTATATTTTAAATATCAAGTTTTATTTAAATATTTTATAAGTATTTTATTTTTAAGTATTTAAGAAAAACTTAAAATTATATGTGAAGTATCTAATATTATATTTTAAATGATATGATATATAATAGCAAAATATAAAAAAAATGACATGATAAAAAATATTAACTTAAACAAAAAATTTAATGAGAGAATTTTAATAATCAAAATATAAAATATTATGATCATTAATTTAAATTTCTAGAGATTAGAGAGATTATGTGCAACTGATTCAAAATTTAGGAGATTTTATATATTTTAGCCTCGTTGTTGTTGTTATTATTATTATTATTATTATTATTATTATTATTATTACTACTACTACGAGAATCAATTACACTCATCCAATATTTAGTTGAAATTGTAAAGATATATCATATATTTGCAAAACATACAAAAATAAAAAATAATTTTTTTTATAATGTAAAATAATAAATTACTTGCATATCATATATTTTACATCCATTAGCTTGAAGGAGTATATAGATGTCAAATTCACTAGACGTAGGTGAGTACATATATATATATATATACATGTTTATGAAGTCTAAAAAAGTTTATTATTCGTGACCCATAAATAAAGAAAAAAATAAATGATTTCAGTAAAATTTTACAGAGTTTAATTTATTCTCTTCTTTATTTTTTATTATACTAACGGGCATCAACTCAAAACAGAATTAATCAAGAAGTAAATTGTAAACGTGAGCAACCCCTGCTAACTGGATACGGAAGGGAACTTGGACCAATAAGACCATAAGCCACCGGTGATAGACCTATCAAAGTCTTATTTGTTTATTGGGAAAATTAATCTCCCAATCCTTATAATTTCCTCTAGTTTTGAATTAGGTCCCTAGATTTTGTTTTTCTTTTTATAAGATGCTTTAAGTTTTCACTATTAGATCCACAAGTCCTTCAATTCTGTTAAAAATTCCGTTGAGGTGGTGTACAGCCGGAAATACATTTTATCATTATCCTCCTACTAAGCATCCAGCTAGATTTCATCAGCTTATATTTAAATAAAATTAAAAGTATTATTTATCAATAATTTAAAAATATTATCTAATTAAATTATTGTAGTTTAATATTTTTAATAAAATATAATATAATATATCGATTATCCTATTTTTATCTTATTTAGAATCTTATGATTTGATTGTTATACTATTAATTAGGAATTTATTAAGATTTGAATTCAAATTTAGATATACAATTTTATTTTGAAAATATGGTTTAAATTTTAAAATACCTAATAGAATTATGATAAAAAATAATAATATACCTATTTCTTTGATTAAATATATATAATAAAATATGTACTTATAATATAATGATAATATAGTTTAAATTTTAAATTACTATATCTGATAAGATTTTAATAAAGATAAGATATGAATTTAAATTTTGAATTATTATTATTATGACTTTATAAATAGAGCTCAGACTTGAGTTATTCCTCAAACTTGATTATTGAGTCGACTCTTCTCTTTTTAGTCATCTCTCTCAGTTCATTTCCTATTCCTAAAGAAGGTAACCACTTTCTATTCGTTGTGTGTGCTAATATGATGTTTGTGAGTGTTTTGATATATATATATGTATATATATATAAATCTATTGATATTGATATAATTATATTGAGAAAACTTATTTGATTATTTTTATTAAAAATAGTCTTGTGGGACTTAAAATTTAATTTAAAAAGTTTTAGTTGAGATTATAAACTTGTTATATCTTGATATTGAAATTCAAAGAAAGTTATTATCTTGAGAAAAATCTTTTTGTGATATTTATTAAACTATTGAGATTTTGATTAATATGATTATTTTGATAATTATGCATTGAGGATGGGTGATGATGGAGTTGTGTTTCTACCACGCGGTATAACCTCCATCGGAGCTCAATGGATGGCTTTTGTCCCACTAGTTTACCAAGGGACTTAACCCACCTATTTACCGAGGGGCTGCGACTCCCCCACATGTTTAACGAGGGGGAATGGATCCATGGTCCGGTCAGGTGCTATGTGGATTTTAGCCTATCCATATCACTTGATCGGTTAGCTGTTCGAGGGGTAGTTACCACTAACCCATGGGTTCGGTCAGCGGGAATAAGGCGGTTCGGTTAGTTTGAGGGGAGAAACTTGGGTGGGTTATTCATTTAATTTTATTATGATAATATGTTATTTTATATATATATATTGTATTTTGTTATCAGTCCCATTTGACGCCTCATGAGCATATGTTAGTAATCATGATGAGTAGAACTGCTGGTTACTAAGACATTAGTCTCACCATATTTTTATAACATTTTTCAAGCGACAGTCTCATCTTAGGATCCCAGGGAAAATTTCAGAGGTTTGATTAAAATTATATTAATTGTATAGCCTTCTCCTTTGAAGGTATGTGTATAATACTTGTATATTGTCACAATAGATTTTATTTTGCATACTCATATATCCTATTACTTTATTTATATTTTGGGAAAAGTCTTTTTTATAACCATGGTAGAATTCATTTAAATTTTAGTTAAATTTTTTTTTATCATGGTTAGCTCTTTAAAAATAAAATAAATTTATTTATAATATTCTTTTTAAATTATATTGAGTGTAAAATATATCTAAATAATTAATAATAATTATATTTTAGTCGTCGTCATCATCAGAGCAATCCCAACATCTACGCCTACCTACAAAGAAAGAAAATTCAGAAAACAAATTAATATCCCAATTATAATGGATAAGAAATTTTAGCTGAAAATCGTGTGGGGAAAAATCAAAGGATGAGTCGAAAAACCACAAAAAGATGAGGAGGTTCCCTGATTGAAGAGAGCAGTTTGAGCTTTTCTCCTTCCAATGTCAGAGCAGTTTCTATTCTTCACTACTTTAGTCGGGAAGAAGCTTTTCAAGTTGAAGATCATGCCTTACATTCCAGAAAATTTAAAATAAAAATCAAAATATAAACGATACTTTTACAATCATAAATTGCACCACCGTTGAACTCTCATCGCTAGCTGATGAAGTGGTTAGGACTAACCGGAAAGAGCCTGCACAAAAGAATCACCGATGAAGTTACATACTCACATCCACCGTGAAAAAAGAAGGCGGGTTGACTTTCAGTGTGCTGGAGAAAATGGCGTTGGTGAGGTCGGTGGTGTGGGACGCGATGGGGATTGGCCAATAGTGCCGTACCAGTACGGGAGGGTGAAGCCGTGGAGGAGGGTATGGGGATTCAGAGCAACGATGTGGCGTTTGTGATTCGCCTGAGTTTTTGTCCAAATCATTCCTCTAGAGATCTGTACGCCACCTCATAACATTTAACGGAATTTTTAATGGAAGGACTTATAGATCTAACAGTGGAATTTTAAAGGATCTTATTAAAAGTGAAAAAAAGTGTAAGGACTTAATTTAAAACTAGAGGAAATTACGAGGATTGGGAGATTAATTTTCCTTTGTTGATTTGACTTTACCAGCAGCCACTATATATGCGTGTTTTCCTCCATGCGATTTACATTAATTACTCATTTTACAATGTTTCCATGCGTTTCACGGGTTATACGTAGTTGGCCAATGGATTATTTTATTTTTTGCTCACCCAGGTCATTAGAGTTTTACCCCGACTACATCTAGATCCGACCCTCTTCGCACACCTGGCTATGGTGGGTGAGTCTTCTAACGGAGATTTTCTACAACTCGAGACCTCGATACAGAATCACTTATGGCTGACTATTAAAATTTTATTCATGCCAAAATAGATACAGGTGTTTTTTTACCAACAAGTTACAGTCGACATTTGAGGCTTCTGAGCCATAAAAGCGCTTTATGTTTTCTAATTTGAGCGTGACATCTCTCTCCCTCTACTTTTGACTAGGATTAAGTTCTGGTCGTGAAGGAAGAGAGAGATGATATGGAGTGAGAGTGAGAGTGAGAGAGAGAGAGAGAGAGAGAGAGGGGGGCTGTGTGATGAGCCCGGGAGGAGGGAGAATTAATTGTAGGGAGGAGAGTAATTTTAGAAAAAGAAAATGGCGGGGCCCACTATTAGTATGATTTTGCCATTTAAGATTAAAATGTCTCCGGTTGGAACATATCTATTGAGAGAAATCCAGTGCACCACATTATCTATGCTCTCACCAATGAAAACATATCACATCACTAAATTTAATTCTATGCGTAAGCTTATCTGTCAGCCACTTTTGGAAACACCCATTTCCAAACCTCAAGTTCCAAGCTTGCCGTTGACAAGTTCCAATTCCACGATCTGCAAGATGTTTTCAACAGATATAAGTTTTATTCTCACTGGAAGAGACCAAAATTCGAATGCTCATCACATGACTTCTACCTGAGAAACTCCAGTCGAAGGAGATCTCTGAGATCTTCGACTATCATGGCTGCCACAATTGGAGAAAAGATTGGAGATGAGATGGCAAGGGGAGAGAGTATGAAAAAAAATTTACAGAGTATTTATACTTTTTTGATATAAAAAAAATATCAGGTCTTTTTTATCAATTAAAAAATTAATGGGAGACCTTTCCTCAATTTTTTTCTTTTATTTAATTCATGGTTTATGTTCCTATTTTTCTAAATTGAGTTTTTAAGAAAATGCACACAAACTTCCCATTCCTTCCCTCCTTCTCACATTTTCCCCTTTGCCCCCCCTCTTTAACTAAGGTTGGGGAGACGTGTTATGCAGCTCATTACCAAGATAATTAATATTGATAATGTGCTTTGAATTTTAGGTGGAGTAAGGTTTAGTTCTCTATTTAAAATATAAATCTAATGCTAAGTATGAAGACTACTTGGTTCTTAAATCTCAAAACCAAATTATGACCTTTCTCTAGCGTGATTAGAGTTTGCCCACCATGGTTTATATTCTTTCTTCTTGTTTTTTTTTTTTTTGCTAAGTAGGTTTATATCCTCCTATTGCAAACAATTATATTTGAGACATTACTAAACACTAAATATGTATATTTGTCCTAACATAAATTTAAATATTGATTCTCATATTTTAGGAGACTAATTTTTTCTGTTAAATCTAATTTCAGTCAGTTACTTCACGCTCTTTTGTGGTATGAAAAGCACAAGGCTTACTCATAAATGGTCCTACCATACTAGGCCCGCTTGAATGAGGCAAAGATGCGCTGTGTCCATTGTTAATGGGCTTTCTTCAATTATGCACCCCCGCATCTTCTAAGTTTGAACCCCGTTGAGATGGATCCAAAATAGAGAATGTTCATATCAAAGTGAAGGCCACAAACCTGAATCCGAATATTACAATTTAAACTTTCGTTTGAATCTTACGCTTCCTGTTGAATTAACTCTAGATTTAGCACTATCTTGCGCTACCGTTTCGGTAGGTTCTGCTAGCCAGGAGGGGAAATATGTTTTTTATTTTATTATGCTTCTAATCATAAAATTTAAAGAGATATCTTAGATGTGAGCCCAATTTTTTTAAAAAAAATTTATAACAAAAAAAAAACTTTAGATTTAGCAGCTATAACAAAAAGGCTTTGCTAACGGGTCTTTCTCTACCCTCTCTCTCTACGGCGATAGTTCTTACTGGAAAAACACAAACTTTGATTCCTTCATCTTTGGAAGAAGATGATCAGCTGACACGTAGTGCTAAAAAGATTAAGAATGGAGTTAAGATCACTGAGGGGAATTCTTATTAGTAGCAATAGCCAAAAGTGGGAACAAAGCAAACTGGATACAGCGCTAGGAGGCGCCTTTATTTGCTGAGAAACTTAAAGGCATAAATACAAACAAGGATCAATTTGATGATCATATTGAAGACGATGAAAGCTCATAGTCTGATGATTTAATGTTAGACATAGAACAGGATAAGGATGAAACTCTATGCCAGACAACAGAGGATCCTGTACGAAATTTTTTGACTTTTAATTTTTCTAGTAAGATGAAGAAAAGGTAGTTCAGAACTTGGAGTATAGTGGTCATTGTTAAATTGTTGGATAGAAGTATTGGGTTCAAGGCACTGCAAACAAGATTACAAGCTTTGTGGGCTAAAAGAAGGATAATTAATTTGATTAACATAGGACATGATTTATATGTGGTTAAGCTGTCCAATAGACACTATTTCTTCCATGCTTTAACAGGAGGCCTGTGGATGATCTATAATCATTATTTAATAATTAAACTTTAGGAGCTTGAGTTCCAATAGGAGAAGGCAAAAATAAATAAAGTGGTTATGTGAGTAAGGTACCGAAGATGCCTATAGAATATCATGGGGAGGAGGCTATTGGCAATAGAAGTTGAGTGTGGAAGCTGATGGAGATGGATACAGGAGGGTCGAGTGGAGTCGCGACCGTGAATGAAAGGGAAGGCGCTAAAGGTCTCCTCTCGTGGTTTTGCATACACGTAAATAAAAGGTGACTTAATGGGCTAAATTATAAGATTTGATCTAATAAATTTTTTAATATAATTTTTAAATTTATGATTTTTTGTTATCATTTATAAATTTTAATTTCATTTAAATTCTTAAAATATAAAATCATAATAATATAATATATTTTATTTTAAAAATAATTATTTAGGAGAAATAATAAAAATATAACAATTATACTCTTATTAAATATTAATTTATTATAAAGTTTAATAATTTAATTGATATATAATTAATATAATTAAGGCTTAAAATAATCATAAAAATATATTAAAATAATATAAATAATAAATATATAAAAATAATGAGTTTGTCTGTAACATGATTATGTCTTCTGGAAATGTGGAACCATAGCAGGGAGTACAAAAACCTCGCCAGCAACACAAACTCAGGGGCAACAGAACTGAAGCTGCTCGGTCGGAAAATAGAGGGTCAAGATTTGGAGTTCTAGCGGAGGTGACAGAGCAGAGAATTGACGCTGAAATGTCTGAGAATGTACAGGAACATGAGCCGCCACTTCTAGTGCAAGGGGCCAATGTAAGCTACGGGTGACTGACGGCAGAAGGAAAGGAAAGGTAAACCAAGTCCCTGTGGAACGGAAGGGTATAGACGATGTATGCGGGAGGAGCATTGGACAATTAATGAAGTGAGAGAAGTCGGTGTGATGGGAAGGAAAGAGAAAATAACGCGAAACGAGGTGAACGTTGAAGAAGAAGTGATGGTAGCAGGGGAAGATAATATGGTCGGCGAAGATTATGTAAGGAATGCATGTGTGGACAAGGACGTGAGATATGAGGTGGGGCCTGATGAAGCTAAAGAACAAATGGACCATCATCATGAACAACAAGATACAAGGCTATGATTTTTTTGTTAGTACAAAAATTTTAAAAAAGAAATTAACCTCACTCTCGATCCAGATACAAGGCCCATGATAGAAGAAGAGTTGAGCTTAAAGAAATGGATCCTGGTGATCCTGGGCTTAGGTCCATGGGTATAAATTCATCCTTATTAGTTAAGGAGAGGATGGAAGAGAATGAAGATTCAATAGTACATGAAACACCTATCATCTGTAAGTTTAATTGGCAAAAGGGTGAGACATATGACCATTTAAAGTGTGTTCGATCTTTGGGGAGTATCACTTTGTTATGATTCCAGTCGTAGCATTTGTAGAGGCATCCTAATTACTAAGTGTCTAAATTTACGCTTGAGGATAATAGATAGTTTATTATATTAGAAGAGCTTGTGTTAATGAGCTCGTTAGAAATTTGAAAGCGGTGTGTGATGACCCAAAACCAAACCTCATCGTACTGTCTGAAAAGAAATGCTCAACTGAATATCGATTTGCATTTTAAAAGAATTAGGGTTTTGGTTCCTTCAAAATGATTCCCAGTTCAGGTCGATCAGGAGGCTTGGTCGCAGCATGGAAAAGTCATCGAATTTAAGTATACTTTCTTATTGAAAGTAGGCAATATTTTCACTTCCAATGTGAAATTATTGGTCGTCTTCCATTTCTGTTAACACTTGTATACGTCATTCCGCATTCTAATCTTCAATAGGAACTATGGAATGATCTGGTGGATTTATCTAATTTCATCAATATGACGTGGGTTGTTTATGGAGATTTTAATGATATAATGAACACATATAATAGAATTGGGGGCGTTGCTTGCTCTCATAAAAAGATAAATTGGTTCCAAGATAAAGTAAGGGAGTGTAATCTTTCATATATGAGTTTTTCATGACCAAAATTTACATGAAAGGGGCTCCAAATTGCTGGTTGTTCTCCTCACAAACTCAATTCTCTTATCATAATAAAATTATATTACAATTTCAAAATTATTCTTTTGTTGGAAAACAGAAACCTTTTAAATTTAAGGCTATGTGGTTAACTCATGAAAACTTCAAACAATTTCTTTCTAATGCTTGGATGGATTATGAAGATTTTAACAAATCCCTGGAAAAATTAAGTGAATCTCTTATTAATTAGAACAAAAATATTTTTTGATTTGTTGAGAAAAAGAAAAAAACTTTGCTAGCTCGTTTGAATGGCATTCAAAGCTCTCCATTCTATACTTATTCTAGATTTTTAAAATCTTTTGAAAGTTATTTGCAATCTGAATTAGATAATATTCTAAAATTAGAAGAGATTAAGTGGTTTCAAAAGGCTAGAACTGAATAGATTACTAAAGGTAATCTTAATACAAGATATTATCATTTAAAAAATGAGGAGAAGGAAAAATAAAGTACTATCTCTTAAGAATGTTAATGTACATTGGATTGAGAATGAATCTGAATTATTATAGATGGCTATTGAACATTTCAAGAATCTTTACCGAGATGGTGACAGTAATTCTTATGAATTACAAACTAAGACTAGTTTTCCTTTTAAACCTAAAGCTCAGCTTGTTAATATATATCAGTTGCCAATTGATAAGGAAATAAAGGAAGCTTTATTTTCTATGAGACCGTATAAGGTTCCTGGTATTAATGATTTTTCACCAATATTTTACCAAGTTAATTGGAGTGAAGTGGGTAATTCTGTATGCAAGTTTGTGAAAAATGCATTTGAAAAGGGACCTTTAATGCTAATGCAAATAAGACATTGATTTCTCTAATACTAAAGAGGGATCATCTTGAGGTGATTGGTCATTTTAGACTGATTGCTCTATGTACTGTGCATTATAAATGCAATACTAAAATAATTGTTAATGGATTAAGGGATGTTATGGATGATCTTATCTCTCCCTTTTAGTCAAGTTTTATAAAAGGCAGGCACATACATGACAATATTATAATTGGTCAAGAAATCATGCATATAATGAAGAAAGCGAGAGGTAAAACTGGTTTAATTTACTGATGTTAGTTTAGATTCTCATCTTATAAATTTTATTATGGGTTGTATTACATCTGTTTCTTATAATTTATTGTGGAATGGATCTCAAACTGAATTCTTTTATCCTAAAAGAAAACTATGTCAAGGAGATCATATTTTACCTTTGTTGTTTGTTCTTTGTATGGATAGATGATCCCATATTATTACTGACACAGTGAATGCAGGGGTTTAGAAACCAATCTTTATTACAATTGGGGGTCCTTATATTTCTCATCTTATGTCTACAAACGATCTACTTCCTTTTGGAATGGCAACCAAAAAACAAGCCAGGTGTATGATGAATTGTTTAGAGAAATTTTGTCTAGCCTTTGGGGAGAAGATTAATAAGAGCAAATCTTCAATCTTCTTTTCGCCAAAGGTTAATGACAACATTAGAAGAAGAATTAGTGGGATTACAGGAATGGCTAATTCTATGGAAATAGGGAAGTATTTAGGTTTTTTAATCATCAGATGGAGGAAACGCGACACTTTTCAATATATCATTGATCGAGTTAAAGCTAAGCTTTCTACATGGAAAGAAAGTACACTTTCAGCGGCTGGCAGGATTACTTTAGTTAAAGCTCTTCTGAGTTCTATACCAGAATATCCTATATAAGTTGCTAAAAGTTCCAATCACTATTTGTCAAGAAGTGGAGAGGTTGCAAAGAAATTTTATATAGGAGAATAGCCAAAGATCTCATAGATTTCATCCTATGATGGAATCAAATTGTTAGATCTAAATTATATGATGGGTTAGGGTTCAAGAAGCTAGGATCTTTTGTGGGCCATATCCACCGTATTCCTCTCCTTCCATGGCGGGGAAGAAGATTATGTTCAGAAAGTTGGTAGTCCAATGGAAAGTTTTAACACCTTTTATCCTAATTTAACGGTATGAAATAATGAAACTAAAAGCAAAAAGTTAAAGGACCAATAAAAAGAAGAAAAAGAGTTAAGAACCTTATTTAAAATCAGAGAAAATTATAAGGACCCCAGATTAATTTTCCCTTATTTATTTTGTATGTTTTGAATATATATATATATATATAAATGGAGTTATACAGTTTTAAAATTAAAAACATTTTTTTGCTTTAAGAATAAGTATGTATATTTGGACTGAGAAGACTAAAATTAGGGAGGATTGAATTATTGACCCAGTCACAACATAACTACCCACTTACTTTGTTATTAAAGAAAAGAAAAATGATTGAATTGACACACAAGTCACAACTACGTACCCCCACTAACAATGTGTTATAAGTTGTTGTATGTGTTAAGCGCATAGAGATATTCCCATCAAAATTAGTTATGGCTTCTAAGAGCCATTCTCTTCTCTGGCTTCTTCTCTTTCTTTTCGTGTTGCTTCTTTCTGCTGTAGCAACCTCAAGGAAACTTGGTGGTGTTTCATATCTTCATACATGTAATATTCATTCTTGTTATATATATATATGGATTAAGGTGTAAATTTGGCCTGGAAGTTTTTGCTTAGAGCAATATTGTTCTGAAAGTTTTTTTGAGTTCAATGTCACCCTAAAGTTTCAAAATATAATAATGTTGATAATTAAAAATTTAGTTTTGACATATTTTAATAGTAAAGGGAAATATTACTCAATTTAATATTTCTGGAGAAATCTTAAACCTAAAAAAATTTCTGAGTAACATTGCTTCTAAGTGAAATCTTCAAAAGTAAATTTGCCCCTTAATCCTTGTTATATCTATCTTGTCTTCTTATATACTCTTATTGATCCTAAATGTAGAAGCTTATTAAACGGTTTATTTTAGTACTAAATATAAAAATGTTAATATACTTTATCTCTCAAATTTATAATTTTTTAAAATTATCCCTATTATTGATTACACGTGTAAAGGTTTCCATCAATGGATAGTTCTATTGCAAATAATTAAATAGGGTGTTTTAGAAAAATCAATATACTTTTTTAATAAATAGCTAATTTAACTAAATTAATCTTTATAATTTAGTTATCTAACTCCTATATTAAAGAGAAAATACATTATAACATAAAATTGTGCATTCATTTTATATTCTATATTTTATTGTCTACTGCACTTTTTTCTTTGTAGTAGATCTATCTTATTGTGGAAATTCTCCTTTCTTTATTTTTCATGAATTAGAAGGCATGCACTAAATGGAACCCACAGTCTCCTATTTATATAAAAGATTTCATGTCATTAGGCTACAAAAATATTGACAATGATTCCTTCTTATTATATCTATATATATGTGGCTGGTCTATTCATTTATAAATAAAGAATTATGAACTTTTTAATGTACAATTATTTGGTATTATATTTTTGGGTATACTGCAATTTAACTTTTTTTCTTAATTCGAAAAGCTAGTTATGGTTTCCCTCATTATATATTGACCTCCCCTAAATATACTATTTGTTACCTCCAAAAATCTTATATGTATTTGTTTAAGATATTGATGTACAAAAACAAAAGGTTGTTTGAATAATAATAATAATAATTAAATTGTTTCTTTAATTTGTAGTTTCACGGGAAGGAAGAAGACTCGCTCGCAAAGCAATTGAGCGTATTGGATCAACTCCTTGCCCACCGCGTGGGAACAATTATTACTGTAGACCCTAACTGTTTGGGTGGAAGGAAAATCAAGGAAAAAAATATTAGAAAAAAAAACTTTCAAAAATAGTAATTTTTTTTTACTATTTTAAAAAAAGAAATCTTTCTAATATTTCATCCCATATTTTCTCCTCACTTTTCTCTTCATCCAAACATACAATAAATACAGCATTCGTTACGTACAAACACAGTCTACTACTTTTTGTTTCGGTTTTAAATTGTATCTTGATGGAAACTTATGTGATCCTATATGGCGTCCAAGGTGGCATCTCAGGTGATGTTCAACATGACATCCAATTAATGTTGCATCCTAATTCCTATATGATGTTCAAGTCATACATAGTAGGTTATGCGGCATCCAACATGTCCTAGATTGTCATGAAGTCATCCAAAGTCAAGTTACCCAAGCAGGCTATCATGGAGGTGACTTGATGATAAATTCTTCACTTGGTGTCTCCTCTGCTTGGATAGCTTGACTTTAGGTGACTTGATGACATGACATGCCACCTAGGATTTGAGTGTCACGTTGGATACCGTAAATGCTATCATGTATGACTTGAACATCATAGCAGATACGCCCCCTTAAGCGCCATTAGAGATGCTACATAGGATTACATCAATGACGTCCCAAAAGGGTTGAAGAGCAAAGTTTGAGAATGCCGCTGTAGACATCGAAAGCCAAATAAGGGAAAAAACCGGAGTTTTGCAGGGGCGCTAATGGTAGATCGAAGATCGTAGTCTCCGTCCTCAGCCATGGTTTCTCATTTTTTTCACTTGTTTAATTTACGTCTAAGTATATAATCATCACATAAATTTATGAAGTCAACATATTCTATTATTCAAGATTAATAATGTTAGAATTAAGAGACTAAGAACTAAAATTTATTTTATAAATTTAAAGGCTTAAATTAAAATTTAATATAAATTTATCGGTACGAAAGATATAATGGGTATATGAATTATGATAAAAAAATAAATTTATTTTATTATTAGTAATAGTATATTGCTTACCCCAAAAAGATCATAATCATTACATTAACATTATTACTTATAATTGTGGCAAATAGGTGGATGCGCGGGTTTAGGCTGAATGGGAGGGTAATCATCAATATTTGCTACATTAGATCTGTCTGTCGAACATCGAACTCCAGTTGCGAGCCTCCTTCCTTCATGTAAATCTGTCAAAAAGAAGGAAGTTTACTTTTATTCGTTAGTCTTTTTTTTCTCTTTATTAAAATTAAGTTAGAATTATTAATATCAAGTTAGTTACAAGATAAGTAGTGGATTAAAAGAATTTCCTTGTTTTGATTTGATTGAAAAATAATGCATTATAAAAATATAAGTTAAGTACTTATTTTTTTATCACAATTTTTTTTGTCTGATTAACCGCTTTTTTTATGACTATTTTGTGACTACTACAGGGACAAAAAAACCTGATTTGACTTGTAACAACTTTTGTATATGCTAGTGGTTAGCAGAGAAACCGTGGTACTGACTGACCAGAAAACCAGAAGAACAAAGATCAATCGTAGTAATGCCCAAAAGTATAATAATACTCACTCTAATAATAAATGTACGATTGAAAAATTAATTTATATATATTAAAAAAATTAATTAAGTTAATTATTTATAAAAAATATGAGATAATTTTTTTAAGATATTTCTTTCAATTATTTATATTAAAAATTATGTTCTTAATAAAAATAATTATTTAATATATAAAATCAATATGAATAATTTAAAAAAATATATAAATTTGAGAGACAATATTAACTAAGATTTTATATTTAGAACCTAAGTAAATATTTCAATTAGTTCTTATATTTAGGATTGGAATGAGTATTATATATTCCAGTCGGTCCTTTTGATAAGCTACTTAAATAACTGAATTATATAGATTAAAAATTTGGTCTAAAATTATGTTAGAGTGCTAATTACATCTTTCAATATTTTAGTATACTAATTATTTTTACAAAATTAGTTTGAGTTGCTAGATGTATTTTTACCTAATTAAAAATTTAGTTAATGGTTAAAGAGAATAAACAAGTAAAAGAATTCAATTTATTTCAGAAACACTCTTATTTATGGAGGTGAGTAAAAGAGAAAATGAATAGAAAAATAAATTAGAGAGAATAATTATGAAAAAGAGATGAGATACATGTGGTTAATTGAAGGTAAAAATAAAATATAAAAATATAAAAAGGACTTATTAATTTAAAAAATTGCAACTTATAAAAAGGAGAGGAAATATTATGACAATAATATATTTATAATTGAAGGCTGGATAGATTTAACGTAACAAGAAAGAATCACTCACATATTCGAAAATTAAGAAGGAATCACTTACATATATGAAAATTGAAAGTACCGCCAAGTTTCCTTGCGGATGCTTCCGCAGAAAGAAGCAACAGAACAGAAAAAGAGAGAACCACCAAAAGAAGAGAGTGCCTCTTGGAAGCCATAATTAGGTTTGATGCGAATATTTCAATGCATAACACATCAATTTATAACACAAATTAGTGGGTGTGGAATTGTGGCCACTCGAGCATTTTACATTTCTTTAATAATAAGGTGTTTTAGTCAGAATACATAGATTGACAATGATGACCCTGTAGAAGTAGTTATTAAAGAATTGGATTGGATTTGATTAGCTAATAACTTGATTTAGATTAGATTTTTTTTTTTTACAGTTGAGTCCGGTTGAATTTGCCATCATTAAGTAATATGGAACTGGACGGAAATTGGAATGATTTTAGAAAAAGTAGAAGGTTTTTGGGCATAATAAAAATAAATACTGAAACAATATGTAAAGACTTAAGAGAGTGCCTCTTGGTGGATGCCATTATTAGGTTTGAAACCATTATTAGGTATGAAGCCATATTATGGTGCTTTAGACATAATGTATAGATTGACAATAATGATGATGTCATAGAAGTATTTATTATTAGACTAATACAACAACAACAAAGCCTTTTCCCATTAAATGGGGTCGGCTACATGGATCATACGACGCCATTGTGCTCAGTCAAAAACTAAATCCTTGGATAGGTTATTGACCAGGAGATCCCGCTCAATGAACTCGTTGAGCGTTCTCTTTGACCTTCCTCTACTCCTTTTAACCGAACTCTATACTATTTGATCCGCCCTCCTCACCGACGCATCCCTTGGCCTTCTTTGTACATGTCCAAACCACCTAAGATGGTTCTCCACTATTTTCTCCGCAATAGGTGTCACTCCAACTCTTTCCCGTATTTGTTCATTACGAATCTTATCTTTTCTTGTAATTCCACACATCCATCTCAACATCCTCATTTCGGCTACCCCAACTTTATACTCTTGCTGTCCTTTTAAAGCCCAACATTCACTTCCATAAAGTATTGCTGGTCTTATAGCAGTACGATAAAACTTTCCTTTTAATTTATTATTAGACTAATATTTAAATTAAATATCTTAATATTTTATATTTTAATTATCAAGTCCCTATCGTTTAAATTGCCGTCAACAGTTTTTACTATGTCATAATTTTTATATTTTTTAGTATATACTGTGTTATTTTAAAAAAATAGCACTTTGACAATTCATATGTAGTTTTAAGTAGTTTATATTTTTTATGTAAACAATTAGTGGATGTGTAATTGTGGCCACTGGAGCATTTTACAGTTGTTTAATAATGTGTTTTGGTCAAAATACATTAGATTGACAATGATGACCATGTAGAAGTAGTGATTAAAGAATAGGATTGGATCAGATTTGATGGCAGCTCAATTTGGGTTAGAAAATTGTTTTTACGATTGAATCTTGTTGAACTGGAGTTGAGTAGCCGCTGCCATTGAGTTAGAATATGAATTGGACTGGAATCAAAATGATTTTTAGAAAATTAGACGATTTTTGGGAATAATAGAAAAATGCTGAAAAAATATATAAAGACCTAAGAGAGTGCCTTTATGTGGATGCCATAATTCGGTTTGAAGCCATAATAAGGGGCTTTGGTCAGAATGCATAGATGGACAGTGATGATGTCGCAGAAGTATTTATTATTATTATTATTATTATTATTATTATTATTATTATTATTATTATTATTATTATTATTATTATTATTATTATTATGAGAATCAATCACACTCATCCTATATTTAGTTGAAATTGTAAAGATATTCATATATTTGCAAAACATACAAAAATGAAAAAAATAATTTTTTTGATAATGTTAAATAATAAATTACTTGTATATCATATTTACTTCCATTAGCTTGAAGGAGTATAGATGTCAAAGTCACTAGATGTAGATGAGCACATCTATATATATGTTTATGAAGCCTTAAAAAAAAGTTTATTATTCATGACCCACACTAATCCAAAATATGATTTTTAAACTGATTGAAAATGATATTCTATACTTTACCAAGATTCGGTGTAGATACAACTTATGTAGAAAGTGTCCACCTTTTAAATAGGGTGGTACACTGGTATAAAAGAAATCTTTTTCTAAATCGGGCTGAAAATGAAGTGTATAAGTTTCGTTTACTAAGAAGATTTAAACCGTCATGTTTGACATCTGATGTATAATGTGCTAATATCTACACTGGTTCTCAGGTGGTGCGATGTAGATGAATATATTTTCAGGTGTAGATGAATCAATTTTCTACACCTCACTTGCACACAATCGATGTAGTTGTTATTATTTCTACACCACACATCTTTTGTCCAGTTTAAATATTATTATTTTTTAATACGAGCTGTTCACTGTTTTATTACCCCATCCTTTGGAGCTTCATAAATAAACAACCCAAATATACGAATCAAAGAGACAGCAACAAAGACAGAGTTCAAGATGGCAAAGACAGAATTCAATTACTCGTTATTCACTTAATAAAATTCAATACAAAATATGCAAGAATTTGAACAAAAAAATAAAAAAAATGTATTGAAAGGTAAATACTATTGAGAAGAAAGGTTTTAAATTAAAAACTCAGCCTAATAATTGCGCAGGTCCTTAATATATTATTCAAGAAATGGTGGGTCAGGTTAATTAAACATCTGAAATATCAAATTAAAATCAAAGAAATTAATAAGGTAGTACTAATATATATTAAATTGAAAAAAATAAATTATTAAAAATACAATTTTACTTTCTCAGTCAGGTCAGTCCTACTTGACACGATAATATTGACTATGTGTCTAACTATATATAAGTCGCATAAGTTGCTTTCTCTGGGTTGCATTTGACTCTGTAATATTAACACGATCAAAATTATTTGTCATCATCAAAATGTGGAGCATAATACTTAATGCTTTTATTACCTTCGATATGATCCATTCAAGGTCTCTCACCTCGTTGGCACACTGAAGAACTTTTGCAATTGCGAACGTCCTCATAGCACTATGACCAAAGTTATAAAGTTAGTAACCTATTTATTACAAAGACTATTATTCTATAGAAGAAAAATTATATGTTCATAATTTTCTTAACATCAACTGATGACTTGCAATGCAGGGAGTATAAGAAGAAAATTTTATAACTGTGCTTATATAGGATGACTAATTGCCAATACAAAAGTAGTATGAAATATTATTATTATTACTCCTGCATATATGGTGTGAAGAAACAATCAATATTGGTTTCACCGAGGCTATTGGAAATGTATTGAAATCTCAAAACTTGATAGGTCCATTTTCCATAAGTCTGAATTGGGCATAAAAATATAAATGTATCTTATTTTTCCTTAGAAATCAACTCAACTTACATATACCTACAATAAATGCAAAAATGACGTTAGTTATAAGAGTTAAAAAATTTTATTATATATATCTATATTTAAATTAAACTTACATAAAAAAACATTTAAATGCCCCTGGAGTTCAGTTGATCCTTAGGAGTGATAAGAGACACCATATCCTTATAATGAACAAAGGCCGGTGCCCCCTCATCGCCCACAACTAAATCTATAGGCAACGAATCTAAATGGAACATTTTGTCAAATGCCAATAGGATCACATGTTGCATAGCACTCAAATGGGAGGTGGATTTGGCTAATGGAGAGGAATTAGTAGTTGGCTAGGGGATGATACGATGTAATCTGAAACAAGATGCTCTTTCCACAATATGAAAATTTCTTTTACCTAACTCACTGTCTTCACTCTTCACCTCATCAATGAGAATTGGGACAAGAGCATCTTCAATTATCACGTCTTCAACTGTCACCCTTAATTGATTATCCTAAATTTGGATGTAGTGGACAATTGCCCCTAAGCTGTGGATAGGACTATGTTCCACTAACTGTCTAAGAGGGTCCTCCATATATATATATCACAAGGTTTAGTATCTAGATCTGCACAATCCTCTGATGCCAGCTCGACCATGCAATAACTCCATTTAGTGCTAGAATGGGCTACAGGTGAGTGGTTTAGGGGCACTTGGATCATATTGCCTTGATGTCATTATGGACAATATTTCTTTCTGAGCTTTACCTGTCCCTCTTGTAATAGTGCCTCAAGTAAAGCTTCTGCCTCTACCTTAGCCTCTACCCTCATAGTGGCCAACAACGATTCTAACTCTGCCTTTGGCACCACATGTGGGGAATATCGTGGAGATGCTCTAAAGTAATCTCTTATACCTATACCTCCTCCAAATCCCCAAAAACATCCCCCATACTCTTGTTTTCTCGTAGCAACAGTTAAGATGTCATTCCTACCATTTGATTTGAAGGATCCTTAGGCCTCTTATTGTTTAAGATCGGTCTATAACCTATAAAAAACAAATATAAGAAATAATATAATTAGTCTATTAAAACAAAATAATAGAACTGGTACTTACAATTTTTTTCGCAATCATACGGGCGTGATCGCTTGTATATGATTCGCTCCTTGTTTGGTGAACATAAAACTATTTATCTTTGTGACGCACTGGAGATAGGGAAGAAAGAAGAACATTAGGATCCAACTCATCATTTTCTTCTAACCTCTTCCTTTTGGCTCATATCAAGTCTCTTTTGGCCTTCACGTAGCCCCCTCGAGACATTGTGTGGGGGCAATCATTCTTGAAAGTGTATTCAATCACTTTTTTCCTTTTTTCCTACAAGAATTGAAGTAGTGAAAATCAATACATATGATAATTTGATACATTTTCTTTTGCTGCCAACACATACAAAAGGAAGAAACATGGATAATGCAAGATTTCTTTTGACAACATATAGATGCAGGATACTTGTGGGAGGGGACATGATATATGTATTGTTTGGTTCCTATCAATATAAACCCCAGTATGATCCATATTTACAAAGCTTTCTATTGTTATTTTCTATTTTTAGTATTGGTTGCATCATAATCCATAATAGGAACGAACTTTAAGATGGATTAACTCACCATAGCTACTGGCATAGTATTAAACTTGATAAATTCTTCCCAACTAGTTTCGTCAATGAATTGATACTTGCTGCATGGAGAAGGATGAGGCTGACTATCTTTATCCCAACCATGCACATAATGATGAGCTAGTTGTATCTTGAATGCCCTCTAACACTTAGCCCAATAAGACAACGTCTTCTTCTTCAAGACTTCATTTTTGAGAATATCATAAGTGAGCTGCAATAATTGCTATTGAAAACAGAGTTATTAATAAACAGTTATGTTTTTTGGTATTGCTCTCCATACAATATAAAATAGTTAGTTTATATACCTAGATAGTGTCACAAATTTGATTCTTCCCACTATCATCAACAACATCCCAATTCTGTATGGTAATGTTAGACTTGTTATGTGCTAGGAAGCTGACATAACTTATGCACCTGGTCCTCCGTTCACTAATTGGGTTCCAATGTCTGTCAAACTCAATTGGTAGCCTTTCCCTTCCTTCCTGTCTTACACAATCTCTTTCAATCGCGTCAAAAGAGTGGCTTGGAGCATTGCTAGTCTTATTATTATGATTAACACTATCCGTTATATTCTTATGTAGGCAATAACAAAATTAAACATAGTATAAAGAAGGGCACGCATTTATTATGGAAAAACTAGAAAATCTAGATTAAATGAACAAGTACATGTACACAGTGAAGCATGTACACGAGAATAGAAATACCGAGAACACGAATAAAAATGAGAACAAAGAACACGAGCATGACGAAGCACGAGTATGACAAAGCATAATGGAGCATAGAAAGCACAATTAACACAATAAAAGAGAAGAATGACTGAGTACGACAAAGCTCCACAAACACAACAGAGCATGACGAGAAAAGTAATGAGAGAAGTGAGCAGGAAGACTGATGAAAATAAGAGAAGAGAATAGGGAATTTTGATGTGAGAGAGAAGTAAAAGAACCAATGGAAAATGAGATATGAGAGACATGCAAAAGGGGCTTAGAAAATTTATTTTCAGAAGTCAATCTACACCGGATGACATGAACATCAGGTGTAGAAAGGGTGATTCTAAATCGAACCTACACCACAACCGGTTTAGAAAGTTTTCAACTTATTTTCTAAAAATGCCATTAGTAATTTTTTGAATTTAAAGTATATTTCAGTAGACAATCTATAATGGATGATAGTTCTAAACCAGTCCTTTTTTACAACTGGTATAGAAGGTTTCTAATTTACAAAAGCTACACCAGTCAGTTTTTGTATCAGTTTTTGTATTAAAAATATAATTCAAAAAGGGTGATGATCTACACCCGATGTTGACACGTCCTATTTAAATCTTATAGTTATATTTATCGCCACACCTTGTTTTCATACCCCCTAAAGCTACAACATATATATGCAATAATTTATGATAACAAAACTTAAAGCAACTAGCTACAGTTAACGTAAAAGAAAATTAAAAGGAACATCAATCAGAACAAGAACCTTACATTCATTCAACCTATATATATATTCTCCTCTATTTTGTCATTACATCAAAATATGAAACACTCACATATAAAACAATCAGAATCCACTTATTCTTCATTCAATTTTGGTAAACCTACTTAAAGAAGGGTCTCACAAATCGAATCATCATCGTCAACAACCTTTTTTTCTTGGAGAGCCACAGATCATCTTTTATTTGTCAGATCAGTGATATAGAACACTTGATTTGCTTGGTCTTCCGTAATGAAAAGCTCATACAAAATATAATATGTGGCTCTCCAACTGAAAACTTGATTTGAAGAGAAAACTTATATTATTTAAATCAAGCAGTGTAAATCCTAACCGATCGACAAGAACACCATTGTTTACATTAACCCACTTTCATTTGAACATGAGAACTTTAAATTTGGAGTAGTCAACCTCCCAAATCTCTTCAATAATGTCTAATAAGGGATGACCACTAATTTAGGATTATTGCCTTTTAAAATAGAGAAGTATATAGCTTTAGCCACTGACATAACACTACTATTTTGCACACTACTTTTATCATTGTGGGATTTCATAGAAAAGGAATACCCATCGATATCAAATGAATTCCAACTTATCACATTAAATTCAGGATCATATGTCAACCATCTAATTGTATCAGAAACACAATCCTCATTTTTTGATCTTCTGTTTGAACCAGTGAAGATTTATTATGTTCTCTAATCAATTTTTGCTCTGTCATCCTATTATTTTCTTTCCTAACAAGCTCTTTATGATCAACTATATAGTCTTGAACTTATCAATATTAATTAATATGTGTAAGTGTATTTAATGTAATTCATTAAGATCAATATTCTTCACCATCATTCCACGTTAACCCCCTATTTGACACAAGATTTATGGAAGAAACATTTTTTCAAGTTCGCACAAAATAACATAACCCTCGTACTCTAATTCATCCAACTTTTCAGTCTCAAAGACTTTGCCACATATAGCATTGAAGAAGAAGCAAAGTTGGGTTACGATGTATCTCAAATTATCTTGAAGGATATCTCGAATAGCCACTGGGAGTAATTGTTACATTAAGATATAACAATCATGAGACTTTTAGCCTGCTAATTTTAAATCTTTATCAACACAATCTTCTTAAGATTTGATGAGTACTTAGATGGAACTTTGATTCCTTATAAACACTCACAAATACTTCTTTTCTCATCCTTGGACAAAATATTACGTTCTTTAACAAAATAACTTCTCTCACTATTTGGCTTGGATATAAATCCTCTCATATTCTTATTTCTTACAAAACTAACCTTGCCTTCAAACTGTCCTTGGAACCACCTTGTATGTTGAGAAGTTTTTTAACAATATTATCACACATTTTTCTCCACATACATGACATCAATACAATATCTTACATGAAGATTATGCCAATACAGAAACTCAAAGAAAATATCTTTTTTTCATATATTTTTCTCACTTCTCTTGGTAGTCTTATTGAAAGTAACATTGATATCTTTCACTTTTTCATAAACTTACTCTCCAATCAATGGCTTTGGAGTATTTTCAAATTCTTGGTCATAAAATTTTTTTTCTTCAGTCAACGGTATAGGTAGCATTGTCTAAGAAATCTCCTATAACCTAGATAAACTGTGTTTCTTCTTTGATAAAGTTGATAGTAGCAAGTCTCTTCCTCATAAATTGAGCATGCTTTATGCTCTTAACTCTATACCCTGACAAGTTTTCATATGTAGGAAAGTCATTAATTGTACAAAAGATCATAGCCCACATATTAAAAACCTCTTTCTTATTCGCATAAAAAACATCCACACCTTCCTATAGCTTCTTCAAATCTTCAATCAAGCGTTTTAGGTAAATATTTATATTATTTTCTAATTGTTTCGGTCCTGAGATTAACATAGACAACATTACATAGTTGTGTTTCATCACAACAAGGGGGATAGGTTATAAATCACTAAGAGAATAGGCCATGAACTATGTATACTGCTAAGGCTACTATAAGGGTTCATGCCATCTATGCTAAGTCCAAGCCTTAGGTTTCATTATTCATTGCTGAACTCGAGAAATAATTCATCAATCTTCTTCCATTGTAAAGAATCAGCTGGATGACGAAACTTTCCATCATAAATCCTTTCAGTTATATGTCATAACAATTTTTTTGCATCATCTTCATTAGCAAAGAGGTGTTTCAACTTTAGTATAATTGGAAATACCATAACACCTTTATAGGAGAGTTGTTTGATCTGTACTTTAGTGTCTTATATATTAGCCACTTCTACTCATCTTCAAACTCTTTGCTATACAATATGCAATCATTTAGGCATACATATATCTTTCTATATTGCATGCTTAACAGACATATTATTGTCTTCGTATCGTAGTAGCATTTTAGAAGAATATTTTCTTCTGGAAATATGTCTCACAACACCTAAACAATTATGAAAAACTAACATCACTTTACCTATGCCGTGCTTTCATACTTACCAATCTCAACACCACATTCAATAGGTGGTATTTTTTGCACCTTGGGTATAAAGATTTTTCTACATCATTGCATATATTACCATATATGTCAAGTCCTGAAATTTGAACCGTGATCGGCACAGAATATGAACAAATTCACATTCCGTAAGCCTTAATTTTAATTAAAACTTTCAAAATAATAGTCATAATTTTATCTATAGGTTAAATGGAGCATTTATCCTTTCAAACAAAGTAGTACAATTATTTCATAAAATATAATTACATTAAAGGTCGATGTGCCAAAACAATTACTTCGGATTAAACGTGAGGCTCTTCACTGCTCAGCTGGAGGAATAGGACTGCACTATCTGAAACCAAATTCTACTCGTGAATAACGTCCCAAAAATACAATTTTAAAAGTGAAAATAAATAATTTCAGCATGTTTAAGTATCAATCATAAAATTTCGTAATACAGTGCAATTGTTTCAATAAACTTCATTCCATGAAAGTAAACACTTTATTTCATGAAAACCTTTCATAACAGTAGTTCAAATCAACCACTTTTCTATCGGATTTCAACAATACTTGATTCCTAATGCCTTTAAACATGAATTATATAGTTTCGTAATGAATAACTCCATAAACTTTTTCCTTCTAGAAAAAAACCGTTTGAAACCATTGTTTCGAAAGATCTCTTTTTCGTAGGACTTCAACAGAACGAAACAGGAGTGGACACATAGTCTACGAGGGTAACTAACCAATATATGACTCTAAGCCACTGTCATAAGAATGAATCTCACGAAATAAATCTTGTGACTCCAAGCCACTGTCGTAAGAATGAATCTCACGAAATAAATACATAGTGTGACTCCAAGCCACTGTCGTAAGAATAAATCTCACGAAATAAATAGTGTGACTCCAAGCCACTGTCGCGAGTACAAGACTCACGAAATATCTGTCGAGCTCGGGTTAACCATGGTGCACCAAGGACTAACAGTACTGCTGTTAGTAACCAGCGTTCTGTATTCCGTCCTTAAAAACCTTTCAATCATGCATGCTTGGGGACCATTTAACATTCAATAATCATAACATTACCAATGCATCAATTTCTGTTAAAATTATTCATAATCATGAAACTTCCCCAGCATGAACATTTCCGATAAATCATCAAAATATGTTTGTTAATATGAACAAGTATGCAATAATGAAATATCTATTTTCAAAATCATGAATTCGTATGCTTGTTTTTCATAAATCATGCTGAAATTAACATTTAACTTAATCAAAGTCATGAGTTCACAATTCTTTTCTCGTAATTCGTGCCAAATTTCACATTTAATAAATATATCAAAAACTGATTATATTTCAAAATCTCAGAGTTAGGAACGTTATTCACTCACCTGGAACGCTCTAATATAACTTACTCTTGCTCTAAGCTTCAGAATATCATTCTCCCTTCATTTCCCTAGATTTCCCACAAAAAAAACATTCCATAAGCGAATATACGGAAACCATCAACAAAATTTAATCTTTTATAAACAACTAATAATTATTCCCTAAAAACCTCATCTTAGATTTTCTTTTTCTCCAAGCTATTAAATTCCATATACAATCAAGAATTACAATTCACCTTTTTAGTGCTAAATTCCACCTATTTAACACAACCTCAACAATCCCTTAACCTTGAAGTATTCCAACAATTTCTCTTATCATCATTTCCATTTCCTTTTACACTTGAAATATGAAATCATAACCTTTAACTTTGAAAGTTTCCAAACTTTGCACTATACTTAATTTCTAAAGTTCATACCAAGTTCATATTCTTTCATTCACTTATGCCCATATTTCAATAATTATTCCAAATACAAATCCAACGTCTCACACTATCTAAGCATATAATCATCATTTCCTTATCCCCCTTTAATTCCAACAATTTACTTCTAAAACAGCACCACCATTCTTTGTGCAATGCACCACATCATATGTATGTGTATATATATATATATATATCAAGCCAAAACAGCAGCATATACACACACACACACACATATATATATACAGCAACATCCAGCGCCTCCTTTCTCTTTTATTCTTTTCTTTCTTTGCTTTTTTCCAACTAAATCACATGCAAATCAGCAGCAACGTCCATACATATACATGCTTCTTTCATTCAAATCAGAACACAAACTAACCCAAAAGCCCAACACCGACGACACACTCCTATTTCCTCTCTTTCTGTTTTCCTTCATGCAGTATCAATGTCATATATATATTCTGCTCAAAGAACTTAGAGCAGCAACACCCTTATATATATATTCTTTCTAAAACCAAGCCAGTGCCCATTATACCCCACGTCAACCTTTAACTCTGTTTTGTTGTTTTTTTTTGCTACAGTACATACCACCAGAACAACAATCACACACCCCACGTAACTTCAAGTGCAACCACAGTTCTACACATCTTACCAATTCCATTCTTTCACCCTCATTTCCTCAGTTTCGTGGTCACAAAAGAAAAACAGAAATTAAATCATTCACTCAATGGGGAGGGAGTTGTTAAGCTTACTACACACTCACACTTCACGGTGAAATTTTCCAACCAGAATGGGAAAGAAGGAGGCGTGCCACAACAGCAAGGGTAGAGCTCTAGTGGCAGCATGGATGACCATCTGAACAGAAGAAAGCGCAATATTCCCACAGCAACTACCACCAAACTCACTCTCCTCTTAGCTGAAGTTCACGGTGACAAAAAGGAAGGAAGTTGGAGATCAAGGACTGCTACAGTAGAAATGTCAAGGCTCCTACAGTGGCAGAGCAACTGAACTATACAGAGGAAAGCAACACAAGGATTATAACAGCAACCACCATCGAGCTATATGACGGCAACGCTGGCGTGATCTACAGAACCAGGTGAGCTTCTCCTAAAATTCCTTCTGCTATCCCACACACATGCTTCAGCAAGATTGAAATGGAGAAGGAGGGTCTTGGACTTAAAGGAGACGGTAGTATACTTTTCGTGTCGTGCACCCCTTCACCGTGCTGCTCACTGACCCATCACTTCCCCCATTCACCGCCTGCGTCGCCTGCAATGCTGCTCTGCCCTAACTTGCAGTGACACGAGAAAAATGGAGAAAGGGGTCGGGAGCAGGTGATATAGGCAGAGGGGCACAAATGAAATTTCACGCTGGAAAAATAAAATAAAGAAAAAGAAACTTCACACTTTTGCAGCTTCCAGGAATCGAACACGGGACTTCAGGTTTAATTCCTCGTCCAACCACTCAGTTACTCGACCCTTTGAGATTTTTACTGCCATAATTAATATATAAACTTAACTAAAATGACTCAATAACTTTGAAATTTCTAGGGTCATTACAATATGCATGAGAACGCATAAAAGCATCTTCTTCAACATTGTGAATCATGTCCTCTACTCAATCATCATTATTCATGTATCATGAAAGGTCTGTTTCACCTGTTCTGATGCACTCTCCTTTCCACATCTTCACCATACCATACATATATTGTGTAACTCTTGCAAAATACCTTACAAATTAAATGAGTGTACAGATCTGCAAGACTTAGTTTCCTTTCATTCAAACATCTCACACAAGGACAATAAAATCTTCTATTGTCATCATCAACATTTAATTTAGCAAAATCCAAAAACTCCTTCACCTTGTCAGAATACTCAACACTTGCTCATTTAGCATTTATCTAATTACGATCCATATTTGTGGAAGACTAAAAAACTAGAAAAAAAAGAAAAAAGAAAACCTAACTTGAAGCTAATTATGGTAGAGAATATAAAGTGCACAAGTGGAAGAACTCACCAATTCAAACAAGTAAATGGCAGCAATGAATCTACATAAATAACAACAGCAAAAGTTACCGGTGAATAAATTTTTAGTTCTCAAGACAAGGAGTTCAAAACAAAACTCACCGTAATAGAATTGCTGAGAACACGTACACGAACCACAGAAAAATGAGAGATGAGAGAAACACGCGAAATGGGTTTAGATTAAAGTGTATTTTAGAAGCCAATTTACACTGGATAAAATGGATAACTGGTATAGAAATACCTTTTTAAACTGGACATAACTCACAACTAGTTTAGAAATTAGAAAAAGACGCGAAGGTGCAGAAGGCAATTTACACCAGGTGAAATGGATAACCGCTGTAGAAGTAAATATTCTAAACTAGACATAATTAATAACCTGTTTAAAAAGTTTTCCCCTTCATTTTTTTATTAAAATAGATTTCAGAAGCAAATCTACACCGGATAAAATTTGTATAAGGTATAGAAAGGGAGATAATTTACACCTAATGTTGACATGTCCAGTTTTAATCTTATAGCTTTATTTTTTTTATATTTTTCCTTTATTTTTAGAAAAATAAAAGGTACAACATAATCATAACAACAAACTAGTTAAACTTCATTCATTCAAACTTTAATTACTAACTTTATATCCAAAGAATAAAATCTCAAAAAAACATCTATCAACATATATATATATATATATATTCTCCTCCTTTTGTCATTACACCAAAAAGATAACGAATGAGGGGCAAGAGAAAGGTGAGGCCTTTCAGTCAGAGTTTTAGGAGACAAAGTTAGGATCAACAACATGATAAAAACTATTGTTCTGACGATGGAGACGAACTTTAGAGTGGAAGGCTTTGAAACGTTTTTTAGTCTGTCAAATTTCAGAGTCAGTTCTTTCATGAGTTCTCTAGGCCATCAAAACGCTGGATGAGTTCTTCAAGCGATCGAGCAGAGTGACAACCACGAGAGGAGGAGAAGGAACTGAAGGGTAAGGGAGAGGATGCTTGTCATCAAAATCGTCTCGGCTTCTCTTGTGTGGTGGAGAAGGAGATGTGCATAAAGAAGAAGCCATCGTATTGTTTAGATAAAAAAAAGTGAAAAGAAAATAAAGAGAAAGTGAGATGGAAATTACTTAGGAAGGTTATATATTTAAGGTTGAGGAATGCACCATTTCAGAACAGAATATAGAAGAATGCAATTGGCCTTCTATCATGATGACTAAAAATATTGGGAACCGAAGAAGTATGATAAACTTTCAGAAGAAGTGACATTAAGAAGCAGGAAAGATGATAGACAAAAAACTAAAGAGTCGCAAGTGAATGAAGATAATCTATACCGGATGAAATGGATATCCCTTGTAGAAAGAAAACATCTAAACTGGACCTACAATCAATCAGTTTAGATATGTTCCTTCTTACACCAAACATTGGGTACCAGGTGTAGAAAGAACTTTTCTAAACTAGACCTCAATATAACCAATTTAAAAAGGTCAGTTTAAACCTGCTATAAAGGAATCCGGTGTAGTATTTTCCTTCTACACTCGTCACATATACATTCAGTATAAATATTTTATCTTATTTATAAAAATATCACCGGTCATTTTTTTAAACCGTCTGCAATGACCGATTTAAAAATAGGGTTTTAGAAAATCTTTTTTACAGTAATGCCATAAATAAAAGAAAAAAAATACACGATTTCAGTTAAATTTTACAGAGGTCAATTTATTCTCTTTTTTTTATTATACTAAAGGGCATCAACTCAAAACAGAATTAATCAAGAAGTAAATTGTAAACTTAGTCAACCCCTGCTAACTGGTTACGGAAAGGAACTTAGACCAACAAGACAATAAGCCACCGGGGATAGACCTATCCAAGTCTTATTTGTTCATTTGGAAAATTAATCTCCCAATCCTTATAATTTCCTCTACTTCTGAATTAGGTCCCTAGATTTTGTTTTTCTTTTTATAAGATGCTTAAGTTTTTACTATTAGATTCACAACTCCTTCTGTTAAAAATTCCGTTGAGGAGGTGTACAGCCGAAAACTCATTTTGTCATTATCCTCCGACTAAGCATCCAGCTAGATTTCATCAGCCATGTCCTCATCATCAGAGCGATCCCAACATCGACACCTACATCCAAAGAAAGAAAAGTCAGAAAACAAATTAATATCCCAATTATAAAGAATGAGAAATTTTAGCTGAAAAACGTGTGGAGGAAAATCAAAGGATGAGTCGAAAAACCACAAAAAAGATGAGGGGGTTACCTGATTGAAGAGAGAGGAACATAGAAAGGGGATCAAAGCTAAAATCCACTCACTCTGTTCTGCAACTTTGAGCTCTTCTCCTTCCAATGTCAGAGAACTTTCTATTCTTCTCTACTTTTGTTGGGAAGAAGTTTTCAAGATGAGTTTCATACCTTACATCCCAGAAATTTAAAATAAAAATCGAGATATAACTGATACTTTAACAATTGTGAACTGCACCAACGTTGAACTATCATCGAAAACCAAACGCTAGCTGATGGAGTGGTTAGGACTAGCCGGAAAGAGCCTGCACAAGAGAATCGCCGATGAAGTCACAACCACCGTGAAAGAAGGAGGGTTGACTTTCACAGTGCTGGAGAAAAATGCGTTGGTGAGGTCGGTGGTGTGGGAGGCGATAGGGATTGAACCGCTGGTGCCGTACCACTACGGGAAAGTAAAGCCGGGCAGGAGGGTGTGGTGATTCAGAGCAACGATGCGGACCCAGGGATATATACACCGTCTCACAATATTAATGGAATTTTTAACGGAAGGACTTAGCAAAAACTTAAAGAAATCTTATAAAAAGGGGGAAAAAGACTAAGGACCTAAATCAAAATTAGAGGAAATTACAAGGATTGGGAGATTTATTTTCATTTCTTCATTGGCCTTTACTAGCGGCAGCTATATATGCGTGTTTTCCTGCTTGCGATTTACATTAATTACTCATTTTACAATGTTTCCATGCCTTTCCCCTGTTATATATAGTTGACCATTGATATTTTAGTCAGACCAAAAAGTTACAGTTTTGTGTTTTTTAACCAAGTTACAGTCGACATTTGAGACTTTTGAGCCATAAAAGCGCGACACCTCTGTCCCTCTACTTGACTAGGATTAAGTTTTGGCAGCGAAGGAAGAGAGAGATGATATAGAGAGAGAGGGGGGTTGTGCGGGAGGAGCCGCGGAGGAGGCAGAATTAACTACAGGGAGAAGAGAGTAATTTCAGAAAAAGAAAATGGCGGGGCCCACTATATGGTTTCAGTATGATTTTCCCGTGTCATTGAAATGTCTCCAGTTGGAACATATCTATTAAGAGAAATTTCTGGATACACCCAGGGCCCTATATTATCCATGCTCTCGCCAATGAAAACATATCACATATCTAAATTTAATCCTACGTGTAAGCTTATCTATCAGCCACTTTTGGAAACACTTATTTCCAAATTTCAAGTTCTAATCTTGCCGTTGACAAGTTCCAATCCAACGATATGCCAGATGTTTTCTCCATCCCTTAAGTTTTATTCTCATTAGAAGATAGCAAAATTTGAATGCTCCTCAAATGACCTTTACTTAAGAAACTCGAGTCGAAAGAGATTTTGACCCCACCATCGCCACGATTGGAGATGAAGTAAAAGAGAAAAGAGGAGGATGACGGCGACAAACGAAAAGAGGGAAAAGTGGGTAAGAGTGGTTGACAGATAAGCTTACACGTATGATTAAATTTAGTGATGTGGTATGTTTTTATTTGTGAGAGCATGGATGATGTGGTGTACTAGGTGAGTACAAGAATTTCCAATCTTTCCTATACAAATTTTAATGGGACAATTTTCCTCAATTTTCTTTTTTTTTTTATGACATAAATCAGAGAGCTAGTGCTCTAAATATATAAAATTTAAAGAATATGTATACTTTCTATATACAAAAAATTATTAGGTCTTCTTATCAATATAAGTTTTAATGGGAACTTTTCCACAATTTTGCCCTTTATTTAATTTATGGTTTATGTTCCTATTTTTCAAAATTTATTTAAAAAAAATGCTCACAAACTTCCCATTCCTTCCCTCCTTCTCACTTTTTTCCTTTTCCCCCCTCATTAAATAAGGTTGGTGAGACGTGTTATGATTAATATTGATAATGTGCTTTGAATTTTAGGTGGAGTAAGGTTTAATTCTGTATTTAAAATATAAATCTAATGCTAAGTATGAAGTCTACTTGGTTCTTAAATCTCAAAACCAAATTATGACCTTTCTCTAGCTTGTTTAGAGTTTTCCCACCATGGTGTATATTCTATCTAATTTTTCTTTTTATGCTAAGTAGATATTTTCTTAATGTAGATAATTATATTCAAGATATTATTAGGTATTAAATACATGTATATTTTTTAATATAAATTTAAATATTAATTCTTATATTTTGATAGATTAATCCTCGTGCTAAATTCAATTCCAGTGGGTTGCGTCATGCTCTCGCTTGGTCTGAAAAGCATAAGACTCATAAATGGTCCTACCGTACTAGGGCCGCTACAATGAGGCAAAGATGTGCTGTGTCCTTTGTTAACGGGCTTTCAATTATACACCTACGAATCTTTTAAGTTTGAACCCGTTGAAATGGATCCAAAATCGAGAACCTTTATATGAAAATGAATCCACTGGCGACTATTTAGAGCATATTTAAATATTAAATAGTATTATTTTATTATAATTATAGTCATAATATTTAGGGAAGTATTCTAACTCCTGAGTACATAGGTTTACACTTGAAGGGTAATAGACGGCTCGTCCTGCCCGACATTAATATTGCCTAAGAGAAGGGAGATTTCACTTTGCCCTTAGATCGTGAATGAGTCCAACCCCTTTCTAAAAATTCTTGTAACAAAAAAAAAATGAAGCTACAAGCCTTGGATATTTAAGGAGTATCACTTTATTGTAATTTTAATCGTGACGCTTAGAAAAGTATCCTAACCTTTAGGTGCTTAAGTTTATACCTGAGAGTAATTGACGGCTTACCCTGCCTGATATTGGTAATGCCTAAGAGGAAGGGAGATTTTACCTTACTTTTAGATATTGGCTGAACTTAACCTCTTTTTTAAAATTTTGTAAAAAAAAAAAATAGAACAAGAAGAAGCCACAAGCCTAAATCTGAATATTACATTTAAACTTATCCCAGTTTGTTACCAAAAGGCTAAGCACAAAATGTTTATTTGCTAATTTTCAAAAATATTATTGATTTAATTATATTTTTTTTTACACTATTGTTACTTTAGAGGCCTAATAGAATATTCTTTATTTTTGTGATGTTATCCTTTCTATTAATTTTTAATTTTATGGATATGGTTGATATGCTAAAAGATATTTATGAATCAAGACGAAAATATTTTAATTACTTATAATTATATCCTGCTATAATATAAATTATTTAATATTTTTTTATTCTTTTATAATATTAACTGAATTTTATTATTAATTATCTTCGTTTTGTATTTACTATTCTTTTAAACTTGTGGGGCTGAATATAGACTCAGCAATCGACGCTCGGGCCTATCTGGGTAGTTAGAAATTGGACATTTTTACTGTAAAAGGACTTTTCTGGCCTTAATTTTATAAGCCCTGAAACAATGAGTTTTGTCTGGGGCTACCCAACTCTCCACCAAGCCTCATATATCTGTTTGTTAAATCCACCCACCAGAAATGTATTCTAACCAAGTGGAGCATACGACAGACAAGCCCAAATCATCGGCTCTTATGAAAAATGAATTGAAATTACGCCTTGTGGTTCCATTGAAGTAAAAAAATGAGGTATACCACTGTTTAAAATTTGTTAAAGAATATTATTATATTGTAATTTTAGTCATTATATTTGAAGAAGTATCTTAATTATTGGATACCTAAATTTATGCCTGAGGGTAACTGACGACTCATTTTACCTGACATTGATATCACATAGAAGAAGGGGAGACTTTATACAACCCTTAGATAGTGAGTGAGCCTAACTCTTTTCTAAAATTTTTTTTAACAAAAAAAGATGAAAAATGAACGTAATCTCAACGAAATAATGTATACAGTGAAATAGAAAATGACAAGGGAAATAGTACAAATGATATTTGTATATGTTGTAATTAACAAATGAGATAGTAATGAATGACAACTCATAATTTGGACATAATATTTTATGAGAAATAGGCTTTCATTCCCCATTGACTTTTTAATTGTAGCACAAAAAATTATCATTTGTGTCATCTCATTTTTAATGAAAGAGGGTAAAATAGTCATTTTATAATTAGAATCTCTCTCTTATTACTAATTTGATGGTTTCATAGAATTTATAGGGATAAATTCTCTTATGTATGGTTTGAGTAGGATTTTCTATTTTCTATTTTCTTTTTAATTGTTTTGTTATGATTATTCTTTTATAATGAAAGTCAAACTTTCACTTATGTATAAATAACATTAGGCTATGTTTGGTTCAATGAAAGGGAAGATAAGTTAAGTTAATTTAAGAAAGGATAAGGAAAGATAATGAAAGTTATAATTATAAAAGTAAGGGGAGAGACAATATTCCTTATTTGGTTCAGGAGGAAAGGGGAGGGTAAATAAATAGAAAATTAAAAAATATACCTTTATATTTTTATTTAAATTTATTTATTTTCTATTTGCAATATTTATATCAGAATTATGCTTTCTTTATTTATACATTTTAAAATTTTTTTTACCTTATTTATATATATGATAAAAAATATGATAAAATTTTAATAATATTCCTCATTAATTTTATAATTATTATATATATTAATATAATATATAAATCTGAATGTAAAGACACAATACATATAAACTCCAATAATTAAATTATAATGTATGCCTTAAGAGAAAAATTGCTAATAATTGAAGATCACATTATACATATTTAATATTATATATTATTACATAATTACATAGACAAATCTAAAAATATTTTTTTTAATATACAATATTGAAAGTCATCTATATATAAAAAAATTAAATGCCACTAAATAGTTAGTAAAACATTTTTAAAATGTTTAAATAAAATATTAATTTATTAAAGGATATGTATAATGGCAACAAGAAGAATTGGATAGCTGCGTGGTGGAGACGGTATGGTTTAGTTTAAGGTTCGAACCCCCCTACTTGTAAAAGTACAATTTTATTTTTTAGCTACTGCAGGAAATTACCAAATTGCCCCTATATTTTTTTATTTCAAAATTTCACTTCTCCCAATTTTATCTGACAGAGAGAGGGTGAGAGCAGTGGAAATGGAAGCTTCGTGACGGTGAGACTTGTGCTGCTGTAACCCACTGTTCTCCGTCGCCTGAGCTGCTGTCACTGGCATCGAGTGGCTTCGTTGTCATCGTGTTTTTCTTGAACTCATGGATCTCGGCAAGAATTTCCTTCTCCTTCCATTTTTGCTAGCTGAGGCCGTAAGCAGCATGAGGGGAAAAATCTGGAGAAGCTTTGTGACCTTGGACTAAGAATCCACGGCTACTGTGAGTTCTCTCTACTGCCATCGATAAGTGGTTCATCGGTGTCGCTATTTTGTCGGGCATCGTCTCCTCATCTGTGAAGTAGAGCGAGAGTGGAGCGGTGGAGCATTGCTAGATCATTGGTCATGGAGAAGTAGTATTCGTCATTTCTACCACTGAATCAAGTTTCTGTTGGTCTTCTGTGAGCCACGGTGTCGTCACTATACACGCCATACTGTTGTTGCAATCTCCATCTTCCTCCTTCTCTGTTTTGATCAGTTGCACGGTGTAGATTCACAGTCGTTGTTCTTGGACAACAATACATTCTTGCTTGATATGTCTCTGTGGATTATTGGTGGATTGCAATCATGATGCATGTAAGATAAAGCTTGTGCTACTCCTTTAACAATTCCAACTCTCTTTGGCCAATCTAGTTCAGTAGCTTTTTCGTCATCTCTCAGCTTATAATTTAAATTCCCTCTTTCCATGTACTCATAAATCAAAAATGTGTGCGAGGGGTCTGAGAAAAACCCATACAACTTCACAATGTTCCGGTGACGTGTTTCGGTCATGGCTTCTATCTCACTTTTAAAGGATTTTATGCTTTCAGCGTCTAAGTTGTCTTACTTACATCTTAACTTTTTTATAGCAACTACTTGACCTCCTGGCAGCATCACTCTGTAAACTTTTCCTAATGTTCCCTCTCCAATGCAGTAGGCGTCATCGAAGTTCTTAGTGGCTTCAATTATGTCTTCATAAACAATTCTTCCATTGAAATATGATATCGAAAATTGGCCTTTTCTCTCCGGTGCAGAATTCTGTTCCATAGATCTTCTCTTACAGCCAAAAACAAAAATGCAAACTAACAATGACGAAACAAGTAGTGCACCTCCCAAAGAAGCAACAATGGCAACTATAACTTTCTTTTGATTGCTTCCTCCTCTAGGTTCCATGTACGAGACATTGCAAGGTTGCAGCCCTTTTATATTCCCGCATAAATCTTTGTTGTTACGCAAATCGACGGGATAGGAAGAATTAAATATGCCACTATTCGGTATAGGACCCTCCAAATTGTTGTAGGAGATGTTGACACTTGACAAACTCAACATTTCACCAAGGGAATCAGGGATAGAACCAGAAAGATTGTTGTGAGAGATATTCAAGCTTATCAAATTTTTCAGCTTGCTAAGATCAGCTGGAATTTGGCCAGAAAGTGAATTGTAACTGAAATCCAACAAATCTTGTAAGGCTGCCAGATTTCCAATTTGGTATGTGATTGTTCCATTCAAGTCATTATTGCTCAAATTTAAAGTCGGCAAGTTTGAGAAATCCCCTATCTTATAAGGGATTGGCCCTCTTAGCATGTTTGATGATAAGTCTAATTTTCGCAAATTCGACAACTTCCCAATGCTTGCCGGTATCAATCCTGAAATTTTGTTGTTACTCAAAGATAGAGAGTAAAGGCTAGAGGAATTCCCTATCTATTGGGGAATCTCTCCTGATATTTGATTGGAAGACAGATGTATCTCTACAAGTTGATTCAGTTGAAAAATCTCATCAGGTATAGTACCGCCTATTGAGTTTCCAGACATACTATTGCAAGTTTTTGCAGTTTCCCCAATTTGAAGAGAGCTCACCTTGCACATTATTGTAGCTGAAGTCCATGTAAGATTAGGATACACACCAAAATCTTGATCTCCATATCCAAACGAACCCTATACCAAGGATGTGCAATCTCTCAGGCTTACTGGGATTGGGCCAGTGAAACTTTTGTATGAAGCACTGAAATTCACAAGCTTGCCACCTTTGCAAACTTGCGACGGTAACTCTCCGGTGAAGTTGTTTTCAGCAAGATGGAGGACAGTTAAAGAAGAAGCGTTTCCTAAGTCTTGAGGAACAGGACCCTGTAAATTATTTATGTGAAGGAACACCTCAGATAGATTAGTCAATCTACCAAAACTAGGAGGAAGCACGCCTGAGAGCTTGTTTCCAGACATCCTAAGAACAGTTAAATGTGTACAATTCCCTACAGACGGGGGAATAGGACCATAGAAGCTATTCCCATCTAATGCTAAAACAGTTAAATTTTTTATATTCCCTATTTCATCTGGAATTCTACCACCAAGCAGGTTGTCCTGAAACATCGAGCTCATAAACTTGAGTCAAATTAGCAAGAGAAAGAGGTAAAGTGCCATTGAGGCTATTTGTAGAAAGGTCAAGGTATTGCAGTTTAGAAAGCACACCAATGTTTTCTGGTATGCTACCGACGAGGTTGTTTGTTTTGAGATTGAGGCGGAGAAGATTTGGAAATGCAGAGAAGTTCAAGTTTTGGAGGGTACCTTCAAGACCAGTGTAAGCCAAGTTTATTGCAATCACACTTCCTGAGGAATTATCACATGTTATTCCTCGCCATGAACATGGGCTTTGAGCTGCACTTGAGATCCGTGACTCCAGAATTGGTTGATTTGGAAGACTCTGTTTCCACTTGAGAACGGCCTCTGTTTCTGTCTCTCCAGAAGTTAAAACACAAAGTGCCAAAAATCACACATATAGCTTGAACTGCAAGGTAAGCATCAGTTCTGTTATTATTCATTTTTTCTCTCTCCTGAAACTGGTCCTCTCTCCCTCTTTTTCTGCAAGATTTATGCTGCTTTCACGGGATTAAAATAGTACTCTGTTTCCTTAGATATATGAAAAGTGTCTATCTTGTTTACTTTGCAATTTGCATGAGAACAATGCAGCATTTGTTGTCTATGTCAAACTGATAGACACAGGACAATATAATTTTTGAATTGTTTAATATTCTATATTCGACCATTTTGTCGGCTCTAATGGCTTTGAACATTCCCTCTGTTTTTAATATTTTTCTCATAAACTAAAAGGGTTTGCATTTGTTGAATATTCTGTCATGGTTGGTTTTTTGGTCTTAGCATTGATTTTTTTTAAGTGGGTATGATGAATTTATGTGTGACTTTTAGCCTGTAGTTTAAAAGTTCAAGGGTTCAACTTTCACCTAGATGGCATCATCCATTTTCAGACATCATGGATAACAGAGCATACTTGGTAATTTTTATAATATGATCAAGCTTTTTATTTTACCTATGGAATCTTATATATTTTTTATTCATATAAAATTTCCAAAAAATAATACTATTTATAATTATTTAAGTTGTGAGTTGTGAAACTTATTTCATTGCCTTTGTAAAATACAATAAATGACTCTTGCTAAATTTTCATATGCTTTTTAGCTTACCATATTATTTATACACTAATACCAATTAAAGTAGGCATGAATACGTATTATCATCTTAAACAAATTGTTTGGAATTTGATTTCTAATTTCTGTATATCGAGCAAATTTAGTGGTGTGATTTTTATACTTTGCTCTTAATGCATTTGGGTAAATTAGATATTATTATTGACAAAAAATTTCCTAGTGTCTCTAAAAAAATGTAATAAAATAAATCTGCATCTACATTATGTATACATAACTTTTTTTCCTATGTCTTTTTCTAAAATACCAAATTAGTAATAATTTCAATTTATATACACAAAAATATTCAAAACTCTATCGTCAAGTTCTAAATAGTGGATATATTTACATTATTATACATATATAATAATTTAATTATGTAGTATTCACAAAATTATAATTAGAATTTGGAGAAAATTGATATGCAATCTCATAAACAATCTTATAATTAGAAAATATTATGGGTCACCAAAAAAAAAAAGAAAATATTATGAATCGTCAATATGTTATTAATTTTCCTTTGAATTTATTATAAGCAAGTTTTGAGTATTCATTAGTATAAAATAAATTTTCTAAAGTCTAATTTTTAAACTGATGTACAAGTTACCAGTGTAAAAAAATGAATGGTGATATTTTTATAAATAAGAGTGAAATATTTACACTTGATATACACATCATAGATATAAAAGAAATGAGTGCTGATATTTTTTGTAAATAAAGGTGAAATATTTATATATGATGTACACATGATCGGTGTAAAAGAAATGAGCGGTGACATTTTTTTATAAAAAATGATGAAATATTTACACATAATGTAGACTTGACTGGTACAAAAATAAATGAGCAATGACATTTTTATAAATAAGGTGAAATATTTAACCTGATATACATGTGATCGGGGTAAAAGAAATGAATGATGCCATTTTTTGTAAATAAAGGTATGACCGGTGTAAAAAAATTGAGCAGTGACATATTTTTAAATAAGGGTAAAATATTTACACCTACTGCACACGTGATTAGTGTAAAAGAAATGAGTGGCGATATTTTTTTTAAAAAAAGAGTGAAATATTTACACCTGATGTACACGAGACTGATGTAAAAGAAATGAGCGGTGTCATTTTTTTAAAATAAGGGTAAAATATTTACACATGATATATACATGACTAGTGTAAAAGATGAAATATTCTACACCATATGGAATGGCATCTGGTGTAGAATGTTATTGCTATTAAAAATCTAACAAAAAGTTTTAGTTTCTGCGCTTCCTTATCTTCATAAATCATCATCGTCTATAGAGAAAATCAGACAAGAGAGAATACATGGTGACGGGAAGCTTCGACTTTGTAACAAATCGTCTAAAACTCGTCGAAGAAAAAGATCTAAATATACGACGACCCATACTCGTGCTTGTCGTTATTTATTATTGAAGTCATTCGATCTCGTCTCTAAAGCTTACTAAAGAAAAAAGCTTAGGTCTACGATGGTGGGTTGTTATAGCTTGATTATTCTATTCTACTTTTGAAATGTCTCTTTAAATGCTATGTGTTATTTTGTAGTTTGCTTATAGACATTGTGTATAGAGATGGTGCAACAAAAAAGAAAATACAACTTGCGAAATATGTGCTAGGTACCAAATTTCGATCGTTCAGTCTCTAATTTAGAGTTATAGCTGATAACAATAAAGTCCATATCATTTTCTTTTTTTTAAATATAAATTTTGAATTTTTGTACTTAACGTTCATTATTTGGCTTTGCTTGGCATATAAATCTCTCCACTATCACATAGGCATACTTATTTGTTTCACCATATCACAAACTCCTTGATTTTTATTTGTTCCAATCTTTTTTTTTTTTTTGAGGAGTTTTATATCCCACTTTTTACTTTGAGGAGTTTTATATGTGTAAAATTGATATGAAAATGTCAAGATTTTCTATATGGACTTATTTTCAACTTTCATCATAAAAATTATTTCTTATAAGCACCTGAAATTTATTTAAATACTTATGTATACTCTATCTTCAGTCGAGACAACTTATTTTCAATTTGATATAAAACGAAAGATATTTGCATGTAACTAACAATATATTACGTATAGATAAAGAAAAGTTCTACATGAAAAGTTACACTCCCTCAAAGACTTAAGTCATAGATGCCTTTTGGCATTACATTTTACAATGTTGAATTTTTCAACAATTTTTTATAAAAATGAATTACATATTTTTTTAGGTTTTGTTGAAGGAATAACATTTTTTATGTAAAAAATATACACAATTATATTCAAAATAATTACACTCCCATCTGAGTTGGGTTTAACAAAAAGGACTAGTCCTTTAAACAAAATTTAAATTCTCATTAGAGGATTTGTCACATTTATTGGCTCGAATAGAATTGTCTTAAGTAGAAGAATAATTGTACTTAACAAAACACAAGAGAGTGAAAGCATCACCAATCTCCATAAATGCCTCCAAGGGCAAAGGTATCCAATAGTATTCTTTCGGTCCTTAATATAGGATTTTTTTAACTAATTTGATTATATTAAAAAAATTAATTAAGTTAATTAATATGTGATATTTTTTTTTAAAACACCTTAATTATTTTTTTTTTAATTTTCTCCTTTCATTCCTCTCTTATTTCATTATTGTTAAGAGAGTATCAATATGGGTAGTTTGAAAAAAATTTATAGATATAAAAAAAATATATCTTATCTTTAAGTTTAAGATTCACCTTTTAATTAAATTCTATATTAAGAACCAGAGGAGTACGTTGAAATGACAACCGAGGTAACTTGTACCAAAGGCTTGATGAATGGCAATGAAGTCAGAAAATAACCACACCTCTCATACGTTTACATTGTTGCTGTGAACTCACTAACAGAACTCACAGATTAAAGCTTGAAAAAACTAAGTGTTAGTTGAAGCATAGTATTCTGAAACTGTAATAAAAAAAACATGCGAACAAAGTAAAGGCAACATATAAAACCAAAACAAACTTTAAGCATCCTTAAACAGACCATGACACTACCTATTTTATAGTTTTCATTAAATCTAGAAAGGAACCAGTCTCAATAATGGAACAAACAATAGCACAGGTTTGAGGAAAGCTACAAAAGCCATATTGGGTTTTCCTATCCTAAATCCCAACAACTGAGGCTGAGAAACTGAGGCGAATAAATGAGCACTAAGGTGAGAAAAGTGCTATTCTTTGAACAAACTTCAGCCATAAGAAGAATCAAGGACAAAGATCAGAGAGAGGAGGTGCTATAAGAGGTAGATGAGAAAGAAAGAGGCTAGTGATTTAAAAACGAAACTGTACCGGCAAGAACCTGGTTTCAATCCGGGCGAAGCATATATAAACTGACCTCTTAGAAAACAAATTAAAGATTGGAAAAACCAGTCAAAAACCGACAATAAAACCGGCCAGTTTTTAACAAACCAGTTTACTAATTTTTTCCCTCTTCCCCTTCTTCTACCCTCGCTTTGTGAACTCCCCTATTATTTCTCCATCGGCCTCTCCTCCCAACCATATGAAAAACTTCAACACTCGCTACCTCCTAATACATTATAAATGTATAGATGATTTTTTTTGTTTCATTTTAAATTATTACGTATCAATTAGTTTATTTAGTGTTCATTGCAATTGCTTAGTATTGTTTGAAATAAGTAGTATTTGGTAATATCTACTCATCATCAATGCATGAGCTAAAAAAAAAACAAATACTATTCAACTCGATCAGTATCTATCGCACAACAAAGCCACCAAATTAAAATTTCATAATATATAGTTTCTTCAACACTATAACATTCAATTTGATAATAAATTCAAAGCAACACACTTATTTCTACCCAAAAATGTTACAATAAAGTTAAATCAAAACGTATCTAGCGAGCCTGTTATAAGTAAACAAGAATGGTGGCTGGTACGAAATTTGATAACTGATGTTATATATCTAGAGCCGTTGGTCCCCGAAAAGAAAAATCAAATGAATTAGTGCATCATTAAAAATTGTGTAAAACAGATATCTATAATAAAAACATGCACAAGCTAAGCAAACATACATGAATCAGGATCAATGAATAATCTCTATTTCAATCATGTTGGCGATGCTTCTCATGGTTGGTCGAGATTGAGGGTTGGTTTGTAAGCATGAAAGAGCTATTTTCCAAATCAAAGCCAATTTCTTCAAGTTTTGCTCATTTGTTGATGATAAGCGAGGGTCCAGAATATCTTGGAAGCTGATCTGATTAATCCCATTCATTTGAATACGTGATATTAAATCACCAGGATGCTCTCCCATAAGCGCCTCAATAGCCAAAACACCAAAGCTATACACATCTACTTTCTCAGTCACTTCCATTGTGTATGCAAGCTCTGCACAATAAAATGAGAATAATATATATATATTATATATTTGTTTTAATCATAGACTCATTGATCACTTGGAGTAGTATAACCATATGTGCCATCACTCTAAAATATTTTTTAGTAGCATCTACTATTCTATAGTAATTTTTTATACATCAAGAACAATTAACACTTAAATGTCAAGCATATATATGTCTTAATCATATTGATATTGACTCACCTGGAGCAGCATAACCATATGTGCCGGCAAATTTGGTCCAAATTGATGAATCCGTCTTCAAGAACCTTGCTGTGCCAAAGTCTGAGACATGGGCTTCAAGATTTGCCGACAATAAAACGTTGTTGCTTGATATGTCTCTGTGGACAATTGGTGGATTACAATCATGATGCATGTAAGATAAAGCTCGTGCTACACCCTTGATAATATTAAACCTCTTTGACCAACCCAACTCTAATGCTTTTGTATTATTCCTAAGCATATCGGCTAAGCTCCCTCTTTCCATGTACTCATAAATCAGAAATGTGTGCAATCTTTGTGAGCAGAACCCATACAACTTAACAATGTTCCGGTGGCGAGTTTCTTTCAAGGCTTTGAGCTCACTTTCAAAAGATTTTATACTCTCAAAGTCAAAGCTATTTTCTTCACATACCAACTTTTTTATAGCAAATACTTTATCCTCCCCTAGCATTATCAGTTTGTAGACTTTTCCAAATGCACCTGCACCTATCCAGTATTTCTCATGAAAGTTCTCGGTTGCTTCAATTACGTCGTTATACATGATTTTTCCATCAAAGTGCCATATTGAGAATAGATTCTCTTTATTGGCTTTAGATTTGTGTTCAAAACCTCTTGAGTTTCTTTTTCTACTGATAACAAAAATCCCAAGTAGCCCCAACAAAACAATTACTGCACCTACTACAGAAGAAGCAACTAGGATGATGATTTTCCTTTTATTACCTTCTCCAAGTGGTTTTAAAATTGACACATTGCAAGGTTTCAAACCTTGGATCCTCCCACATAAGTTTTTGTTGTGATTCAAATCCACTTGATTAGAATAATTAAAAATTCCACTTTCCTTTATAGGCCCCTCTAGGTTATTGTAAGAGAGATTGAGGATTGACAAGCTTTGCATTGTTGTTAGGGAATTAGGGATAGGACCTGACAAATTATTGTGAGAAACATTCAAGCTTATCAAGCTATTGAGTTTACTGAGATCCACAGGGATTTCTCCACATAGGGAATTATAGCTCAAGTCCACAAAATCTTGTAAGTATTTAAGATTTCCAATTTGATACGGGACTTTGCCAATGAAGTGGTTATTGCTCAAATTTAAACGCATTAAGTTTGAGCAATCTCCTATATGAGAAGGGACTTGTCCCCTTAGCATGTTTGACGACAAGTCTAAAGTTTGCAAATTTGACAACTTCCCAATGCTAGTTGGTATGCATCCTGACAGATTGTTGCTACTCAAAGATAGAACAGAAATTCTAGAGAAATTCCCTATTTGGGGAGGAATCTCTCCAGATATTTGATTGGAAGATAGATCAAGCTCTTCTAATTGATTCAATTGAAATATGTCAGCCGGTATAGTTCCGCTGATTGAGTTTCCGGCCAAGATAAGAGATTGCAAGTTCTTGCAAGCACCCCAATTTGCAGAAAGCTTACCTTGTATCCTATTGTAGCTGACGTCAATGTAAGTAAGATTAGGATAAACTCCAAAATCTTGATCTGCATAACCTGTCAGCTGGTTATGTTGAAGTCGAACTCTATATAAGGATGAGCAATTTTTGAGGCTCATGGGGATTGGACCGATGAAACTATTGTAGGCACCACTTAAATTAAGAAGCTTTCCACCTTTGCACACTTGTGGTGGCAACACTCCGGTGAAGTTGTTTTCAGCAAGATGCAAGACAGTTAAAGAAGATAGATTTCCAAATTCCTGAGGAACAGGACCATACAAATTATTCATGAGGAAGCGCACATCAGATAGATTACTCAATCTACCAATACTGGGGGGAATCATGCCTGAGAGTTGGTTTTCAGACATCCTAAGAACACCTAAATGTGAACAGTTTCCAAGAGATGGAGGAATAGGGCCATAGAAGCTATTCCCATCTAGAGCTAACACAGTTAAATTGCTTATGTTCCCTAGTTCATCTGGAATTCTACCACCAAGCTTGGTGTCTTGAAAGAGAAGATTTCTAATCCCAATCAATCCAATCTTGGGTTGATCAGAACCATCTGGGAAAAGACGTGGGTCTAAGGTCCCAGTTATGGGGTTTCTGGAAACATCAAGTTCATAAACTTGAGTCAAATTTGCAAGAGAAAGAGGTAAAGTGCCATTGAGGAGATTAGAAGAAAGGTCAAGGAATTGTAGTTTAGAGAGGACCCCAATGTTTTCTGGTATGCTACCAGTGAGGTTGTTTGTGTTGAGATCAAGGTGAAGAAGATTTGGAAATGCAAACAAGTTCAAGTTTTGAAGGGTACCTTCAAGACCAGTTTCAGCCAAGTTTATTCCGATCACACTTCCTGTAGAATTATCACAAGTTATTCCACGCCATGAGCATGGGCTTTGAACTGATTTAGTGTTGTTGAAAGGTGGAAGGACCCATGAATCCAATATTGGTTGGTGTGGGAGACTTTGCTTCCATTTGATCAGAGCTTCAGATTCAGTAATTCCTAAAGTGAAATGACATAGAAACATAAAAAGGAAGCAAGTAAGGTGAAATGTAAGGGTGATAGAGATTTTATGTAGAGGTTGAGCCATTGTTGAGGACACGTTTTTTTACCTCAAAGTAGAGTTCTTTTATATAGCCTTTGGGGCATCCCTTTGTTGTTCAGACATATTTTCAAGGTCATTTGAATGGGAAAACGACATTCAGAGTTGCGACTGTTAATAGAAGGGGACACAACATTTTAGATCCCAAATAATTAAGACAGATGCAAATATTGGACGGTTGGGTCCCATTTGTTAATATGCTAATGATGTCTCTGATCATGCCGTTTTATGAGCAATAATAAATCAGTCAATGATGTCTCTGATCATGCCGTTTTATGAGCAATAATAAATCAGTCAATGATGTCTCTGATCATGCCGTTTTATGAGCAATAATAAGTCAGTCAATGATGTCTCTGACCATAACGTCAACCTTATTTTACGCGCGAGAGTAAAATCAGTCAATTATGTCTCTGACCATAACGTCAAACTTATTTTACGCGCGACAATAAAATCAGTCAATTATGTCTCTGACCAAAACATCAACTTGTCATTGCAGACACTTTCTGTACATTAGTTCCATTTTAACGGATTTTAAGAAAAGCAGGTGTAAGAAGGAGAACTAATGTTAAGAACAGAGGATCTAGTTCTTCTACTAAGGTTCTTATTATATAAATATAAAATTTAGGTCATGTTGTTTATATTCATTAAATCAATTTTTCAATTACACTTATTATTTTACTATTATTAATAGATTTATGTGTACTTATAAATTTATTAATATATAAAAACTTATAAACTTTTGTATTTTTATAATATAAATTAAGATTTATAAATTTTTATACAAACACTTATTATTTTGCTATAGTTAGTTATTAAACTTAGGACTTGATGGAGGGAAACCTTATGATAAAGTCGGAAGGTTTTAGAGCGGACCTTGCAAATAACTGGCGTAGAATCCCTTCTTAGACAATTTATAATAGATAAGTATCATATTTTAGACAATTTATAAATTAATAGGGAAGAATATGTGTGAATAATATATATTGCTACTACTATGTAATATAAACACAAGAGAATGTTGCCATTCACAAATATCAATTACATGTATTTAAATATAAAATATGCACAACGACTTAATGAGAATTTAAATAATTTATATGATTGCTTTAAACTATAATATTTAGAAAATTTAAATAACTTACAAAATAAATTTAAAAAGTTTCCAAAAATATTAAAATAGTCAAATCCTATAAATAATTAAAATGATACATAAAGTAAGTTAAAAGTCAAATATTTAATTTTTTTAAAACAAACTATTTATGGATTAGAATGTAATTAAATTGAACAAAATAATCTTTTGTTCAACAAATTTCAAAAATTCAACAAAAATGTTTTAAAATAAAGTAGAGTCAAATAATTTTTTTTTATAAATTTTTGTGTCCCAACAAAAGACGAAAAGATTTGAGATTGAATAAGTTTGGCTCAACTATAAAAACAATTAAATAGAACCTAAAAATATTTTTTAAAATTTAAAATATTTAATGGCCGCCCATAACATGACTTGTGGAAACAATTTTTTTTAATAACTTAGATGGCGAAAATAGAAAGGCCATATTTATGAAAACATAATCAACACCCATAAATCTTTGAAAATAACACAGTGGCCAAAACAATAATATATATATATATATATATATCTTAAACCGTAAACCTTTCTCTCTGTTTTTCTTACAATGAAATAAATTCATAATGTATTATAGAAACATTAGGGAGATCTTAATACCATCATATTAATAACAATAGATTTATATATATTAAATTACTCATAAATATCACATTATGACATACAAGAAGTAGAAAGTAGTTATCTCCCGCCTAAATATATGAATAATTACCACAAAAGATCCTTAACTTTGAGTGAGTTGAACTAAGGACGTGTTTGGGAAGAAAATAGATGTAAGATTATTTGAGAACATGAAAATGACTGAGAGGACTAGAAACAGAGAAGCCGACTCAATAATCAAATCTGAGGAATAACTCAAGACCTTAACTCTATTTATAAAATCATAACAATAATTTAAATTCAAATCCATATATAAATCTCAACCCAAATCCTAATAATTTCTTAACTAATAATAACAATCAAATTATAAAAAATTAAGTAAAGATAATGGTAGGATAATCTAAATATTATATTTTATTAAAAATATTAAACCATAATAATTTAATTAGATAATATATTTAAGTTATTAATAAATAATATTATTAATTATACTTAAACATAATGATAAAAATTAGGATGTTATATCATATAATTTAATAAAATATATATTTGATAATAGTTAGATTATCGTCTTTTTGAGACAAAAAATCTATAAAATTTATTGATTAGAAGGGCTCATTATAATAAATAATATTATTATTACCTATATAATAAAGACATCGAGATTTGAGATAAAATACTAAATTCTAGTCTTTATATTTTTTATCGGGATATAATAAACCTATTATGCCTCGAACGTAAGATTGCATATATTATTCAAATATAAATAATTCAATATTCCTTTTGTTTTTTTGCGCCCCTCCAATACTTCAAAGTCCTTCCCACTTTAAGGACGACAGTGTCGGTACGATGCCCCCACACCAGCTGTCTCACGAGTCTCAAGTCTGAACGGGGAAATAAAAGCTGCTTTAATAATAATAATTGCATTAACAGGGACCCCACTTTCTCCTTCTCCTTTCTATTGCTTTCTTCCACTGAGTTAGACACTGTATGTGGTCCGCGTTCATGGCCTTATTATTAAAGCTGGTTCTATTTCCATGTTCAGACTTGAGACACGTGAGACTGTTAGTGTGGGGGCTTCGAACCTACGAGTGTCGAGGACTATGAATTTTCTCCTCGACAGAATTATTAGGGGCAGGAAAAAACGAGAAAGATATATATTGAATGAAATGCGGAACAAATCAAATTATCAAAATCATCCCTTCTTTTAACATGCCAACTGCTTTTTAAGTTTTTAACCACAGGGCAATATCTTCAAAATAAACAAAAATTGTTCTTCTATTTTCAGCCTATTCAACGGATTCATTGAAGAGAAAGTACAAAAAATGAAAGAAAAATTGACATATATGAAATATAATATTAAAAGAAACACATGAAAAGAAAAATTATTTGTTATAAAACCATGAATAAAATAATTTAAAAAATAAAATGAGTAAAATCATATCAAATAATAATTTTAAAAATATATTAAATAAATAAAATAATTTTAAATAATAATTTTAAAACATAATAAATAAATGAATAAAATAATTTTAAATAATAATAATTTTAAAAATACTATAAATAAATCAAATAAAAAATAACTTGAGAAAAAATTGAGAGTTAATTTTAAAATCTTATCTTAAAATATAGAGTACTCTAAAGATTTAAGTTCAAATTTGATGTCGGTAGATAATTTAGTAGGATTCAACCTCACGACTTGTTAAAAGTGTGAAAATGAGGGGCGGTTCTATTTATATACAGGGTTGAATTTTTTAATGATTTTACAAAACCGATAGAAAAATCAACACTAGGCCCTCAAGCCACGTGTCCAGACCCCTTGATAACTAATGATATTCCTAGCGATTTTAGGATAACAGCTAAAAATATTGCCAAGAATTTCTAGTGGTTATCCCCTTAAACTATTAAGGATGTTATAAATCACTAGATATTACATCGACCTTTTGTGTTCTCTAATAATTTTTCTAGTAGATATCATAGAACCTTTAGAAATATAATCAAAGTGTTAAATTTTCTAGTAATTTTACTCATAATTGCTAAAAATTTTATGAGTTTCTAACAGTTCATATAAACTGTTAGAAATTAATCGCTACTAAAATAATTTTTTTTTGTAGTGACATATAGTATCATTACTAATAAAAGGAAGTAAATATAAAGTTTAATCTATAGAATGGTTCAAAACAAATAAAGTAAAATATAAATAAAAATAAATAAAATAAATAAAGTCTTACCATCTAAAGGAAAAAAGAGGAAAATAAGAAGATAAGAAGAAATTTTAAGGAAAGATACGAAGGAGAAGAGAGAGAAAAATAAATGTAGAAGTGAATAAATGAGAGGGTGTAGGTGATATTTATAGAGATCTAGGAAGTATTTCTAGTATTTTTGTTTAATTCTCGTTTTTATATTTTTTATCTTGGATATAATAAACTTGATATGCTTCCAATGCAAGAATATCTATAGGTTGTATATATTATTCAAATATAAATAATTCAATATTCCTTTTGTTTTTGCTCTTGGGGGCAAAATTCAAAGTCCTTCCCACTTTAAGGACGGCAGTGTTGGTATAATGCCCCCAGCTGACTCACGAGTCTCAAGTCTGAACGTGGAAATAAAAGCTGCTTTAATAATAATAATAGCATTAACAGGGCCCACACTTTCTCCTTCTCCTTTCTATTGCTTTCTTCCACTGATTCAGACCCTGTATGTGGTCCGTGTTCATGAGTTGGACTTCTTTGTATCACTTTAATTGACTAATGATCAACATCTATTATTCTTCATTAACATACAAGGTATCCTTATAATCTTATATATATACTAGCAATCCTCAGGAGAGGCTGTGCTTATTTCTCATATCAGTGCAATTGAAGCATACAAATATCTTTCATCTATAAAATAATTGTCCCGAAGATGGCTTACCTGAAGAAGTTCATCTTCTGTCTTTCTTTGATTTTTGTTCTTTTATCCAAGGGAGCAGAGTCCTGTAAGTAATCATATTATATTTTGTTTAACTTTCGCTTACATCGGTTTTTCATGTTGAAATTGAACATTAGTTCCATCTCAACCTTATTGATCATCCTGTTGAAAATTAAAACAAGTTATTTATTGACACCAGAGCTACTATAATATGCTCTTTTCTTCGTAATTTTCATTTCTTCTGCTTTTTTTGAAAGTCTTGAATTAGACGCCTCTCCCTTATATATTGGTAGATATGGCAGAGTACAATTACTTCTTTTTCTCCAATTATGATCCTTTTCTATTGTCAATTTTACACACACACATTTGGTTTAGTGGCTTTGATTTGGTTATTTTCTTAATTATTAAAATTTATTAAACTTGCAGATAGTCCGGTGCGGGGCCACAACTACCGCCATGGCCCTGGACACCCACTTTTCCGTGAAAAAAGAAAGAACACCTTGTACAGGCCATGAAGGGAAAAGGGAAGTTGAAAACTAAATAAAACGTTCCCTTTTGTGAAGAAGCTTATATATTGTGGAGAATATGTGAGAACGTTGAGATATTTGGACTTGAGGAAAACAAATTAAAAGCATGGAAGCTGAGAACCTATTTTAATTTAATGCGTAGAATTATGAATTCCAGAGTCACTTATTTAATAATTTGTGCGCCAGAGTCGTATGTATCTCTAGATATATAGTTTTTCCTAAAATATGATTAGTCTCCTATATATAGACACTGTATCTATTTAATTCTCAAACTTCGTCGTATCTATTTAATGATGTTCCAGAGTCAGCGTTCCCTCCTTATTACTCCGTTGGTCCTTTTCATAAGCAATAACTACTCAAATTAGACGGATCAAGTTAAAATTAGTATACATTTATTTATGAGGATTATGAGTGAGAGATAAGAGTGGAAAAAGAGATGTGAAAGAATGAGTGGGAGAAAGGTACGTAATTAATTGGAAGGTAAAAATAAAAAATATATATTAAATTTCTCGATAAACATAAATTATTACTTATTAATAAGATCATCGTTATAAAAAAGAATATTGCTTATAAAAAGTAGAGGAGGGAGTAGTTTGATTCTTTATAATTATAATGTTATTGACATATATATATATATATATATATTATAATTATCTCCGTCAATTAGTCCATATTTAATTATATTTGAATTTGCTCTTGCACAATCCAACGATCTAACTAAACCCTAAAGCTTCAATCTATTGAAGTCACCATAAATCCCTAAATCCATGTCTAGTTAGTTATTTGTGTTTATCTCTCTACATCTATCAAGTTTGGATTACAAGGAACATATATTCCTATCACAAAAATAACTTGCTCTCTACTCCTCCACCTTCAAACTTCTTCACACAAACTCATTCGAAGAAGGAGATGAATGGGGCATTTCCTTTCTTAATTCTGCTTCTGCTGAATTAGAGTATTTATGAGAGGTCCAAGCTATTCAGATGACCATAGAAGACAACAAAACTCTACAACCAATTATTTATAGTTTCCTAGGCATACCTCCCTTCAACTACAGGATGTATCTAAGTCCAAATTAATTCAGATTGAATTGGACAGGATCACAAAGGGAGGCAACGCTCAGACCTATCTAGCTCGATCATATCTATAAAAAAAACTATATGCTTCATACTAAAAAATCTTTAAAAATTAGTTCAAAGCTCCTCAATAATTTTATACTATATGGTTCAGATTTATTTTTAATTTTTAATAGTATAATGATGTGGCACATTGGGAGTTTTTGGATTAATCTGGATATACAATATCAAAGGGACGCTGAGGGAGCTGCCGCTGAGAGGATCCGATTGTGAAAATTAGTCTTTCTCGATAATGGTATTGGTAGGACCTTGAGTTGAACCTTTTTGGTATCAATTTAATTCACTAATCTCAATATCTGTTTTAATTTTCTTAATTAGGCAGACCATTTATCTTTTGATGACTTTGTGCTGTCACCGTATATAGTTGAATTGGAAGGGTGTTGCCGTATAATTTAATAAGCTTCCTAACGAAAGTTACAACTTGGTCGAGATTTTCTATGTTTTGAACGAAAATATCTATCAAGCCACATAAGAGGATCGTATTATTTCCTAGCATTACATAGAAAAAAAAATCAAAGGCAGGTTATTAATTTCTTCAGATTCAGGTGACAAAAAATCAAAGATTGATTTGAAAAATACGTTGATCACATCCCAATCTGTGCTGTCCACCACAACGAAAAAGAGAAAAATGCAAGACATATGACTAAAAATCAATAAGTCAACTAAAATATGGCAATACGGTTGGCTCCAGTAGTCATAAACTCAATTGTCATGTCGCTTAACAACTTCACATTTCATTTTTGGACCAAACGACATTTGAATATAATACGCGACTGCCAAAACTCATGTTTTTTATCTAGTGTCAAACTAGTCAACAAGTCAAGTGCACATAAAATGAGCATTTATAAATAATAATAATTTCTAAAATGGTCAGCAACAAGTCAATTGCCTCTAGATCTAACGAAGTGATGCCCAATGGGCTACAAGAGTATTATATTCTTCTAGGAGTTGTGTTTTGGATAGAATGAAATATATTAACATGATTTTATTAAGTCTAATAGAAGAGATTAGTCTTTTATAATATAATAAACTATAATTTAACCTTTTTATTAAAAAATATATTTATATTTAACGTATAATAATATATCAAATAAAGATACATAAGTTTATAAGTTTATAAAAAAATGATTAGGTATGTTCAATTAGCTCGTAAGCCCCCCTCGAGGGTTCAAGGTTGGATGATAAGGAATAAATATATTTACCACTGTTACAAAATAATTATATAGATAACAAACATATGGGTTACTTCATTATTCCCTTATTAATTATTAGACTCTTCATCTTCAACTTTTATGCTTATAAATAAGGCATGCTATTTGTGTTGTAAGGTTAAGGAGAAAAAATATAATATATACTTCTCTCATTTTATTGTCTCTGTTCTTTCTCTCTTCCTAATTTTATTACTAGTTTTATAATAACATGATGATTTTTGAATATTTCCAACAAAAACTCTTTATTATATATCATTGCGCCACAAGACTATATTGGTGGAGTTGACTTGGAAATGTATGGATATTTTTTGTTTTGCAAAACGATAAGATATCTATCTAGAAACCATATATTAAATTTCTCTTTGCACTTTCTAGCTGCTATCTCTAATCACAAAACTTGAATGTTGTAAATTCTTTAGAAATTATTCAGATTATGATATTTGAGAACTCATGATTAGTGTAATAATTCATGTCAAACGTTGTAAAACTCAGGAATTTAAAGTAAACTTGTGATAACAGCATAAATTCCCATGGTGAATTGGAATAGCAAATTCATAATAATTTACCTTTATCATAAATAACTATTAAAACTATATGATTAAATAATTAAAATACAAAAAATAACAATAATTTAATTTAAATACATTTCAAATCTAAATAATTGAAATTAAATCCATTAACATTTATAGTTTATCATATTCATTAAAAAAATTTCTATTAACCGGGGTTGGGTCTAGCGAAGAGGGTTAATTCCTCACAATGTAATGAATTAATGTTTGAATCTTTATTTGAAAAGATGTTTCATATATAAAATCATAAAACATAATCAAATTCAAAAAATTAACATAGTCTATGAGTGAGTTGACACGATTTTATAAATTATAAATATAAAAGCTATAAAATTGGAAAGTAAACACATGAGTTGAACCAGGTCTCCTAACATGAGTTAAAGAGTGAATTGACATGATTTTGTAAGATGCAAATATAAAAGAATAAACTCGATGGATCAACTCACGAATTTAATAAGCACCTAAACATTCATTTCATAATATGCAGATCTCACATTCAATCATATATATGTTAATTGGAGAGAGAGAAGGAATAAACAGTTTTTTCATTAAAAAAAAAGATAGCCATAATCTCCACCTCATCTTCTAAAAGTTACACGTTCCCTTCTTTTTGTCCTTCAATATGCTCGATCAATGCATCCATTTTTGGAATTCATCTCAAGTATTTCTTCTTTCCGCTAACTGAATCTCGACAATCTAGAGATTTAATTAATTCTAATTTTAATAAAACTTGTTTAATTAATTATATTTTGGGTTACATATCATCTTTGACCAATAATTGGGTAGTGAGTTAATATATCAATCTTTTGACCAGTTCATCGATGATAATCCACTTAAATTTAATCTTCTTTGTACGGAAAACAAAATCGTTGGCTGTTCTGGAAATATTGTAGATGGATATGATATTATGCTAATCTTTTTATGTATACGGAAGTGATTTTGGTGCTTATCATGGGTGATAAATGCTAAAATCTAGACCATTCAGACTTTATTTTTTAACAAAAATAATTTTAATATGTATAGGATCTAAAATAAAATATAATATATATCTTAACTATCATTTTTAAAAAATAACTTTTATTTAAAAGTCATCAGTTGAAAATATTAAATTTATCTGTTGAAATTGTATTTAGACAATGCAACCATAAATAAGCACTAGGGTGATCATTACCGAAACCGATTCCTATATACACATACATATGTGCACAAAGCCACAAAGTGACTTTCTTTTGTGTTTGTTTTGCCACTGAAAATGAATTCAATATATAGATCATAATAAACCTAACACAATACCGTTGAAAGTTCAACACCAACACAGAATGATCATAATTCTACACATTAAAATAAGATATCTCACTTCCATGCTTTCTTTCCCTCAAATCCGAACATTTCCACTTTCTCCTCATTACATATAATATCCACTATAAGCCTCTTAACGACAGGTACCCTTCATATGGTTTGCCCCTGAAGTCGTAGTTGTGGTTGATAGGCCTTGCACTTGTGAAAATCACTGAACCAAATAACTTCAAACCTTTGTCCATATAACTGTAAGAAAGGAACAAACATATACACGTCAAGACTTTAGACTGAGAATAAACATATCAATTCTAAGTTTCAATAGTATGGTATTGATAATTTTTATATATTTATATTGCGGTGATTGATTGATTTTGAAATTTTCCTGAAAACCTCAATCAAATATTAACTGAGCCAACTGGAATAGTAAAAAGAAATTGGAGATCCTGCGATTGGATATAATAAATAATCATCTCCATGACTATGTATGTTGTTAAGTCAGAGAAATACAGAGATCTCTGAAACAACTTTTTCGTCCGATGTCGTCTTGGGGTTACTTCAAAAATTTAAACCAAGGATTACGTATAGTGCAACCTCGGGTCGTTCTCTTTGAGGAGCCAAAAATTAAATTGAATTCCTAAGTAACTAAATACAATGCAACCTAAACTAGAAAATGGGGTTTGATTTGATTGACTAACAAATAAATGCAATGAATTGAAAATAAATTTAAATAAATATTTTTGGTATTTTTAATTTAAAGAAAATGTTAATGAATGATAACAAGTGAATGGAATGAAAGAGAAAGAGATTAATAATAATGAAAGCAATCATCAAATTCAATAACGCAGGCAATCATAGCTTCGAGTTCTAAACAATGAATTAAAAATTATAATCAAGCTTTTAATCTAACAACTGAGCCACCTCGAATTGTCACAAATTATTTTCCAAGTCATAATTTATTAACTGCCACTAGAATAATAAATTAGGACTAAAGATATTAAAATCCAATGCTTAATTATAACTCAATAATTCATAGAAATAGGATTTAATTCAGCAAGAGATATAATGATCCAATGATTCAAGCCACCTTGAAAAATCACAAAATATTCACAATAATCTCAATACCATGTCTGACCCAGATCAAAGTAACTGAAATTAAAGTTAATTAAAGAACAATATCAATTGCCAAACAAAATCCAATTATAATAATCCTCAATAAAGATAAATCATTATAAGCATTCCCAATAATTATAAAATTATCCTAAGACCTAGGAATAACAAAATAATTAATGGGTGAAAATTAAAATAACTTAAACTCCCCTTTAAAATTTCAAACTCATGCCCTTGCCATTGAATAGGAGGATTAGGAGCTTTAGCCACACATGGTTGACACCATCACTGCCATCTTCAAGATTTCACGGCCAACCATGGTTAACGACGAAGAGGGGACTGTGCAATCGCTCTGATCACGTTCGTTCTGCCGTCTACACAGTCGTTGAGCTGCTGTTCTGTCCTGGTAAGTGCAATCGTTCTGTGCTTCTGTGAACGTTGCTCTTGTGCTGTCCAAGGAGGAGGTTATGATCTGAGATGCTGCTGGAATGATGGAGTCTGCAGGCGTGGATCTGGTCTTCGATGTGATGACGCGACGGCCTTTCGTGGAGACAGAAGTGGGTGATGATGGACTGATATGGCGATGGCTTAGGTGGTGGGTGATGATGGAAGTGGCGTCGCGGCACGTCTGGAATGGAAGGAGATGAAGGTCTCTGCGGCGTCGGCGTGAAGGGTATGTGTAAAGAATGGAAGGTCTGAAGGTGTCTTCGCGGCGTCTGGAATGGAAGTGCTGAAGGTGTGTTTTTCGTGGTTCTGCATGGGTTGGTTAAAAAGGTAACCTAATGGGCTAAACCGCAATGGGTCCTTCAATGTAATTTTTGAATTAGTGGTCCTTTATTATCATTTGTAAATTCTGATTTCTCCTAAATTCCTGAAATATAAAATCATAATAATGTAATACCTTTTATTCCAAAAATAATTGTTTGGGAGAAATAATAAAAATATGACAATTATGCCCCTATTAAACACTAATTCATTATAATGTTCAGTAATTCAATTGATGAACAAATAATATAATTAAGGCCCAAAATAATGACAAAAGCCCACTAAAATGATATGAATAAATATATAAAAATATGGGTTTGTCAATCTCACACTATCTGCACTAAAATTTATCAATTAACAAGGTTAAATAATCTTAATAAATATCCCATTTTTTGCTAAACATTCTATGCATAGTATAATACATACATATACACATATCATATAGTATTAATGAAGTTTTAAAGAATGCATAAGTCAAATAAACCAATTCATAAAAAGGATAACCCGATAGATAAAGTAATATATATAACCTGCAAGTACTGTTCCTTAGAAGTCTTGGAAAATCTTCAAGTTTCCTTGCGGATGCTACAGCAGCAAGAAGCAACACAGAGAAAAAGAAAATCACACATAGAAGAGAGTGCCTTGTGGCAGCCATCATTAGGTTTTTGCCATATCTCTGTACTCATTCACATCAATTTAGAACATAAAGTGAGTGGGTGGTTGTGTCCATTCAAGCATTTTACTCTTATTACCCTCCACCCCATTCTTGCTATTATTATTATTATTATTTGGGTAACTCACTCAGTTTTTTTGGGGCAAAAAACTTTAGATGAATATCTCATATATTTTCAAAAAAGAATCTCTTTTTTTAAAAAAAAAAACTGAAAAATAAGTTGCACAATTTGTTCATTTTAAAGCTATATATATGGACCCCCTTCCAAAATGTTCCCAAACCTAGCATGTTACCACTGTTAAAAAATAATTATATAGATAACGAACAATATGGGTTACTTGGACGAATTTGAGAGGTTAGGAAAATTTATTCCTACATTTCAAGGAGCAAGTATATTAACTATCAGATTGTGATCTAATGGCCTTTAGAAAAGACTCGTTATATTTTTTTTTTAAAATACAATGGAGGAAAATTTTGTTAATCCTCTATGATCAAATGTGCACTATCATGAAATGAAATGTGGCTCATTGCATGATACTGATCAACTGCACTCACCAAGGCACAACAAATTTGAACAATTTTTGAACCTTCGAGATGGTGTGGCTTTGGGTAAAAAAATGAGATCCAGTGGTTATTTATACTTCATTAAGTACAATAAGTTATCATTACCTATCTCACAATATTAAAATAAAAGGGTTAAAAACAGTTAGACTTCACAAACACTAATAACATATACCGTTGGGTCCCATTTGTTAATATGCTAATGGACCAATATAGTTGAAGACTTATGTGAAAGTCTCTCAGTGAACACGACTTCCTTTATGAGTAGGTAGTGATCCACTGAACGATTTGATTGTCAAACATTAATTGTAGCCTAGTCAACACGTTGCTGAATCAATATTTTCTTTTGTCGTAAAAGAAAAGTTATGTTAGTTTAGTTCAAACAGTGTTTACAAAAGTATTTATGTTTACAAAAGCATTGAAATAATTTCCTAATTGGTGGGACCCTTGAGTTGGACTTCTTTGTACCAGTTTGATTCACTAATGATCAATATCTATTCTTCTTCATTAACATACAATGTGTCCTTATAATCTTATATATATACTAGCAATTCTCAGGAGAGGCTGTGATTATTTCTCTTATCAGTGCAATTGAAGCAGGCAAATATCTTTCATCTATAAAATATTTGTCCCGAAGATGGCTTACCTGAAGAAGTTCATCTTCAGTCTTTCTTTGATTTTTGTTCTTCTTTTATCCGTGGGAAGCGGGCCCTGTAAGTGATCATATTATATTTTGTTTAACTTTCGCTTACATCGGTTTTTTATGTTGAAATTGAACATTAGTTCCATCTCAACCTTATTGATCATCCTGTTGAAAATTAAAACAAGTTATTTATTGACACCAGAGCTACTATAATATGCTCTTTTCTTCTTAATTTTCATTTCTTCTGCTTTTTATAAGTTTGAAAGTCTTGAATTAGACGCCTCTCACTTATATATTGGTAGATATGGCAGAGTACAATTACCTCTTTCTCCAATTATGATCCTTTTCTATTGTCAATCTTGCACACACACATTTGGTTTAGTGGCTTTGATTTGGTTCTTTTCTTAATTATTAAAATTTATTAAACTTGCAGATAGTCCGGCGCGGGGCCACAACTACCGCCTTGGCTCTGGACACCCACTTTTCCGTGAAAAAAGAAAGAACACCTTGTACAGGCCATGAAGGGAAAAGGGAAGTTGAAAACTAAATAAAACGTTCCCTTTTGTGAAGAAGCTTATATATTGTGGAGAATATGTGAGAAAGTTCAAATATTTGGACTTGAGGAAAACAAATTAAAGCATGGAAGCTGAGAACCTATTTTAATTTAATGCGTAGAATTATGAATTCCGGTCGCTTATTTAATAATTTGTGCGCCAGAGTCGTATGTATCTCTAGAGATATAGCTTTTCCTTAAATATGATTAGTCTCCTATATATACACACTGTATCTATTTAATTCTCAAACTTCCTCGTATCTATTTAATGATATTCCAGAGTCAGCGTCCCCCTCCTTATTACTCCATTGGTCCTTTTCATAAACAACAATTACCTAAATTAAACGGATCAGGTTAAAATTAGTTAAAAATAATAAATATTTTAGAAATATAATTTATTTTTCAAGTATACATTTATTTATAAGGATAATGATTGAGAGAGAGAATGAGTGGAAAAAGAGATGTGAGAGAATGAGTGAGAGAGATGTACATAATTAATTGGAGGGTAAAGATAAAAAATATACGTTAAGTTTCTCGATAAACATAAATTATTACTTATATATAGGATTATCGCTATAAAAAAATATTACTTATAAAAAGAACAGGAGGGAGTAGTTTGATTCTTTATAATTATAATGTTATTGACATATATATATACTATAATTATCTCCGTCAATTAGTTCATATTTAATTATATTTGAATTTGCCCTTGCACAATCCAACGATCTAACTAAACCCTAAAGCTTCAATCTATTGAAGTCACCATAAATCCCTAAATCCATGTCTAGTTAGTTATTTGTGTTTATCTCTCTACATCTATCAAGTTTGGATGACAAGGAACATATATTCCTATCACAAAAATAACTCGCTCTCTATTCCTCCACCTTCAAACTTCTTCACACAAACTCATTCGAGGAAGGAGATGAATGCTGGGGCATTTCCTTTCTTAATTTCGCTTCTGATGAATTAGAGTATTTATGAGAGGTCCAAGCTATTCAGATGACCATAAAAGACAACAAAACTCTACAACTAATTATTTATAGTTTCCTAGGCATACCTCCCTTCAACTAGAGGATGTATCTAACTCTAAATTAATTCAGATTGTGAATTGGACAGGATCACAAAGGGCGGCAACGCTCAGACCTATCTAGCTCGATCATATCTATAAATCTTCTAGTTTAAGTGATGTATATCCAAAAAAAAAAAACTATATGCTTCATACTAAAAAATCTTTAAAAATTAGTTCAAAGCTCCTCAACAATTTTATACTATATGGTTCAGATTTATTTTTAATTTTTAATTATATAATGATGTGTCACATTGGGAGTTTTTGGATTAATCTGAATATACAATATCAAAGGGACGCTGAGGGAGCTGCCGCTGAAAGGATCCGATTGTGAAAATCAGTCTTTCTCAATAATGGCATTGGTGGGACCTTGAGTTGAACCTTTTTGGTATCAATTTAATTCACTAATCGCAATATCTATTTTAATTTTCTTAATTAGGCAGACCATTTCTATTTTGATGACTTTGTGCTGTCACCGTATATAGTTGAATTGGAAGGGTTTTGCCGTATAATTTAATAAGCTTCCTAACGAAAGTTACAACTTGGTCGAGATTTTCTATATTTTGAACGAAAATATCAATCAAGCCACATAAGAGGATCGTATTATTTCCTAGCATTACATTGAAAAAACAAATCAAAGGCAGGTTATTAATTTCTTGAGATTCAGGTGACAAAAAAATCAAAGATTGATTTGAAAAATACGTTGATCACATCCCAATCTGTGCTGTCCACCACAACGAAAAAGAGAAAAATGCAAGATTTATGGCTAAAAATCAATAAGTCAACTAAAATATGCCAATAAGGTTGGCTCCACTAGTCATAAACTCAACAAATGTCATGTCGCTTAACAACTTCACATTTCATTTTTGGACCAAACGACATTTGAATATAATACGCGACTGCTGTAACTCATGTTATTTATTTATCTAGTGTCACACTAGTCAACAAGTCAAGTGCACATAAAATGAGCATTTATAAATAATAATAATTTCTAAAATGGTCAGCAACAAGTCAATTGCCTCTAGATCTAACGAAGTGATGCCCAATGGGTTATAAAAGGATTATGTTCTTTTAGGAGTCATTCTTTAGATAGAATGAACTAGAGTAATATGAGTGGATTGTGCATAATAAAAGTGATTAATCTCTCATAATATAATAAATTATAGTTTGACCTTTTTGTTAAGAGATATACTTATATTTAGTGTATAATAATATCTCGAAGATACATGAGTTTATAAAAAAAATGATGATAGGGAACAATTATTACAATTACAAATATAACTGGTTAAATCTTTCTCCACTTCTTCGGACAAACTCTTCCAAAAAATTGGATCCTCTCCCCATCCTTTCCTTTTCCTCTCCTCTCCTCTCCTCATCTTGAGATTTAAAATCTTAAAATATCTTATATTATAATATTATATAAAAGATAAACTATTAAAATTTGATCTAAATAATTAAAAATTATAGATTATTTAAGAATAAAAAATGATGGCTTTAAATAATATTGAATCTGGACGCTCATTTTTCAATTTATGGTGGGGATGGTATGAGGAGGAGTGGGGAAAAAGAGAGGAGGGATCCAAATGCGAAAAGTTGTTAAAATCTTAGTATTTTTCAATGACATTAATTGGCGGGACCTTGAGTTGGACCTCTTTGTATGACTAATCTCAATTCTTCATTTTTATTAGGATGAATTTGTGCTATCACCATAGTTGAGTAGCTTACGTTGCGGTATAATATAAGCTTCCATTATAAATATTTTTTATTAAAAAAATAAAACAAGCCAGACAAGTTATTATTTCCTAACAAAAGTTAGAAGAACTTCTTAAGTGCATTTAGTGCAGCATATGAGGTTTGCCTACTTTCTGTATAAACTTGAATAAAATTAATATAAAAATGTATATTTTAAAGTAAATATATTGATAATATGTCTTATAATTATAAAACTAATAAAATAATATTAATATTTTTTTCATATTTTTTAATTTTTAAAATATTCAAAACATTTTAAAATTAATAGGATAAAATATTAAAATTAATAAAATTATATTTTGAAGTATATATACAAATATTTTTATCATATATAAATAATTTAATAAATTTTTTAATATTCATATTTTAAAAAATAATAATTTTGATGTACATATTATAAAAAATATAAATAAAAAATAATAATATATTTCCCTTCCATCTCTCTTTGAATCGAACAAAAAATCTTCCTCCTCTTTCCTTCCTTCCAATCAAGTAAAACTTATAACATTATCTGCTCTTCCTTCCAATCAAGTAAAACTTATAACATTACCTGCTCTTCCCTACCTTCGGTTAGCAAACAAAGCCTTCATATATCCATTTCCTTCTCCAATCCGGCGGCGACTATACTCCGTCGGACGTATGGCGACAATCCTCCACCAGTGACCGTGGTGATTCTCGTCTTGAACCCAGCGTCCCTCATTGGCGGCGTAACAAAATCCATCTATAAGTTGTAGATCCTATTCGGCTGTGCTTTTTTTTTTCCCCACTTTGCAGATCTGGATCAACAAAGCTTCTTCTTCTTCTTCTTCTTCATTGTGACCTCCGCGACTTGCGATGCTCAAAAATTATTTTCTGCTTCCTTGTTCATTTTCTGGATTCTTCAATGTTCATGGGTGTTCAAAAATGGTTCCTTAAGTATTTGGTTATTTTCCGGGTTCTTCAATGGTTCCCAATTTCGTCAAGCAAAAGGTGAGAAACAAAAGAGAAAGAGAAATGCTAATTTCCAGTTCCAGAAGTTTGGTTATTTGCAGGCTGAAATGTACAGTGATGAATGGAGACGGAGCGAGGAACGTGAGTCTGAGACGGAGAGGGATTGAGAACGAAGGGAGAGGGGGCAATAAAGTAAATTACTAAGCCCTAACATTTTTTGTGTTTTTAAAATAATAAATTAATGGAAATGAGCCTGCGTACGTTTGGATTAAAATTATTTGAGGTAAATATTATTATTGGGTAGAGTTTAAATGAGCTGGTGTACTTGCTGTATCGAAGAATTTCTCCAAAAGTTATGGCCTGTTTGGATAGGATTTTGAAAAAGGGTTTATGAAAAAAAAGGGCTTATGGACAACTTATGGAAAATGACTTTTGGAGAAGAGTTTATGGAAAAAAAGTGGTTTTGAATAAATAGGTGTTTGGATAGTTATTTTTAGAATGAATTTTATGGTGGTAAATTACCAAAAAAGGTATGATTTGATTTAAAGTAAGAGGGAGGAGGGAGTTAGAGAAAAGAGAAGAGAGAGGAGAGAAGGAAGAGAGGAGAAAGGAGAGAGGGTGTAAGAAAAAGTAGGAGAGAGGAGAGAGGGTGTAAGAAAAAGTAGGGGTAAGATAGTAATTGGATAGTCCATAAGTGCTTTTACTGTTGAAAAAGCTATTTTAAATAGCTTATTCAAAACCATGGTTTTAAACCATAGTTTTGTCCAAAAGCACTTATGGATAAATAAGCCTGTTTGTTTTAAAATTTTCCCAAATCGAGGTTTGGGCCAAAAGCCCTTTTAAAATCGCGGTTTAGGTGTTTTCTAAACACACCATACATCTTCTACTTTGTCATATTTTGATAAATTTTGATGCAAAAGATTTTATCTATTATGTTCATGCCATTCAAATAGACAAGCAACAGGAGTAGCTGACTGGAAATCATATGGGATCAGAGAATGTCACCTCCTAACATATTAAAGCATGATTGGCACAAAATACAGAGTAGCCTCATTTCGTAAACTCATTTAATTTACTATTTTCTATTTAAAAATTGGTAAATATTTCATTAATTTAACATTTGTATAAATATTCAACAAAGATCTCTTTAAACATTGGACTTCTAAACATATTTGCGACAATCATGCAACCAATTTCTATAGAATATAAGAGCTTTTCTCTCAATCTAGACACACGCACACAAACAAGGAAGTTGACATCATGTCAGCATGTTTTATGGAGCAACTTCTTTCTACAACAAAAGTAAATCAAATTTATCATAAAATTACCTTTTCATAATAATTAACACGATTGTCTAATAACTACGTTATCTATTCTGCAATTCAGATGAAGAAGTTGGTTCATTTTTGCTATATGAAATATAAATAACTTAGTAAGTAAATGAAATCTTATTATATAATTTATTACTAAAATAATTCAAGAGTATATAAATAAATGTATCTATTATAATTATAATTCTTCAATCAAATCTTAATATTTGAATTTTATTATAAATATAATTTTAGTTCAATATGTTACGAGCTGTGTGAATTCTACTGTCATTGTAAGTCTAGTAGGGGTGTTCATGGGTAGAGCTGGGCACGGCAACCCCCTGCCCGAAAAAAGCATGGGCTGTATTTTGCAGCCCGATGCCCAGCCCTGCTCGATAAAAGTCCTAACTATTTTGGGCTGGGCATGGGCGGGCTGGGCATGCCCAAATTGTGATGCCATGCTCATGTTGTGAAAAAAAAATCTGCAATTATAAACTTCTCAAATAATGGGCCTGTTTGGATAGGATTTTGAAAAAGGGCTTATGGACAACTTATGGAAAAGGACTTTTGGAGAAGAGTTTATGGAAAAAAAGTGATTTTGAATAAATAGGTGTTTGGATAGTTATTTTTAGAATGACTTTTTATGGTGATAAATTACCAAAAAGGGTATGATTTGATTTAAAGTAAGAGAGATGAGAGAGTTAGAGAAAAGAGAAGAGAGAGGAGATAGGGAAGAGAGGAGAAAGGAGAGAGGGTGTAAGAAAAAGTAGGAAAGAGGAGAGAGGGTGTAAGAAAAAGTAGGAGAGAGGGTATAAGAAAAAGTGGGGGTAAGATAGTAATTGAATAGTCCATAAGTGCTTTTACTGTTAAAAAAGCTATTTTAAATAACTTATTCAAAACCATGGTTTTGTCCAAAAGCACTTATGGACAAATAAGCCTGTTTGTTTTGAAATTTCCCCAAACCGAGGTTTGGGCCAAAAACCCTTTTAAAACCGCGGTTTAAGGCCTTACTAAATAGGCCCAATACCATATTCATATATCTTCAAGAATTAAATAATATCTATAATCCACTAAAAATAAGGTAATAAAAAGATAATAATTAAAGTCTTGAAATTCATTGCATATAAAAAAAAGCCTTGAAGTCTAAATAGTTTGTAATTACAACTTTACGTCAATTTCCCAAATGTTGACAAGGATGAAATATCTAAAATAAATAATTATAATTTGTAATGTAATCATATTATAATTAGTAAAGTTAAAAAAAATAATATAGTTATAAATATTAAAAGACGCAACTTACGTACTTAATTACTTATATTTCTAAAATGACCCTTTAGTCATCAGTAACTATCATATTCTCTTTTCCAAGTGTAGCATCTAGGGAGAAAAGTAAAAAATAAAAAAAAGGTGCTTATGGGCAGGGCAGGGCAAGGCAACCCCCCTACCCGGTGCCCAGCCCGAAAAAAGCATGGGCTGCATTTTGCAGCCCGATGCCAAGCCCTACCCTATATTTATCGGGTTGGGCAGGGCTTTTTTTTTCGCGAGCTCGGGTAGGCATACCGGGCCGTGGGCTTTATGAACACCTCTAAAGTCTAGTACTTAACGACAATTTTCAAATCACCGTTAAATGTTAGACTTATAACAGTAGTTTTGATATTATAACCGCCATTAATTTATAATTTTCCATGGTCGTTAGTAATCATTTTTTTTATTTATAAGCTTTACACAACAATTTTCCTTACAACTGCTATGGAAAACTTTTTCTTTTAATCATTTCTTTTGTTTATCATTTTATACCACCCTGCATTTAGTATAGTCAAGACAGACCAATTAATTATATACATCAAAGTATGAAGTCAACAATTCTAAAGTCTAAATAGTCATACAATCATCCAAATTGATAAAATTTCAATAAACCTATATATCTATACATTATATATAAAAGAAGGAAATAGTCGAAGATAAATCCTAAACAAATTAAAAGACAATTCATACATCAAAATATGAACCAAAAATATACTTCATCACATTTATAAAATAATAAGTAAATGTAAGAACCAAGAATATTAATCATGCAATAAATTAAATAATCAAAGGGACATTTATTATAACATAATAAACTAATTTTCTACTAATTTGTATCCACCCAAATTCCTCCATAATGGTCATCCCTAACATCATATTCATTATCTTCCAAATCAAACTCTATTGTCATTATAGGTTGAGCTGTTGTGAAATTTGGGGTTTTATCGAGGTTGAACCCTAAGTCATTGTTGTCACCAATCGCTTGCCTTTTACCTTGGAGCACAATGAAAAGATTTTTATTTGCTGAATTGGTGACATAAAACACCTAAATTTCTCGACTTGCTAGCATGAATAGCTCATCTAGGTATCCAACTCTCTAAAGATCAACTGAAACAAATCTAAATTTCTCATCTACTTGGACATCATTACTATTAGCCCACTTACATTTCAAGACTGAAACTTTAAACCTAGAGTAACTAACCTCCTATATCTCTTCAATCACTCCATAATATGGCATGGAAGCCAATATTGGCCTTTTATCTTTTGAACTAGCAAAATGTATCGCTTCAGCCATAACCATAACCCCACTGTTCTGCATTGTACTTTTATCATCTTAGAATTTTGTGTAAAAAGAGTAGTCATTTATGCCATATCCTTCCTAATACACAACCTCAAAATGAGGCCCTGCAACTAGCCTTTGTATTGTCTTAGAAAGATTTTTATCCTTTAACACTTCTTACTTGAACCATTTTGTAAAAGACCTGTTGTGCTTATTAGCCAGTTACATAATACTCTTTCTTGGGTTCACGTTCCTGAGCATATTCTTGTGAGCATCCAAGAATGGCAGAACTTCATCTTTAGTCTTCAAAATATAAAGATGTGCTTGTATCACTAATTCGTAAGACATGCCCTTTACTTTGACACCATGAGTTCCCTTGCTTTTTTTGCTATCATGTTGAGATTGAGGAAGTATAACTACCTTTACCCTAGTAAGATATGAGTTACAAAACTCAACTGCCTCCTCAGCTATATACCTTTCAACAATTGATGCCTCGGGTTGATAAGATTTTTAGAATATCCTTTAAGAATTTTCATGTATCTCTCAAATGAGTACATCCACCTCAAATACACAGAGTCATAAAGTCTAATCTCACATACCAGGTGAGCAATCAAATGGGCCACGATATTAAAAAATGCTGGTGGGAAGTACATCTCCAACTGGGAGAGTATAACATAACATTTGTTCTCCAATTCATCTAACTCAGTAGGATCAATCAGTTTGCTTCAAACAGCATTGAAGAACATACAAAGTCTAGTAATAGTGATCTTCACATCTTCTTTCATAATGCCTCAAATAGCCACTAGTAATAATTGCAGCATCAACATGAGGCAATTTGAGACTTCATGCTTGTCATCTTTAAATCTTGCATTGATACAAGCTTCCTAAAATTCAATGAATACCCTTGTGGCACCTTAATACCATACAAACACTCACATAGACTTGTTTTTTTATATTTAGATAATGTTTGTGCCGCTAGATACAAATAAACTCTCTTACTATCATCTCTTTGTTGTGGATATAGAGGTGCTCTTATTCCCATTTCAACTAAATCTTGTATAGCATTGGCCCTATCCTTACTCTTTCCATTGATATGTAGGAGTGTGCCAATAAGGCTCTTACACAAGTTCTTCTCCACATGCATGACATCTAGACTATGTCTCACTTCAAGACTTGGCCAATATGGAAGATCAAAGAAGATTTATTTCTTTTTCCATATATTCATTTCAAGTGACTTCTTCTTATTACTTTTACCCAAGGTAACATGAACACCCTACAAACATGGATACACTTCTTCTCTAGTTAAAGGAACAGGAGCCATTTCATATTCTTGTGAGCCATTAAATACCTTCTTCAACCTACGGTAAGGGTAGTATCGGTTTAGAAACCTTCTATGGGATTACTTACTAAACAAAAATATATTATCATTTTAAATGCAAAAGTAGAATTTTTTTACTAAAGAAAAGATTATCTTATTCAAGTGTTGAAGTCTCGCCATTGTGTTCATATGCAAATGAAAATCTAGAACCAATATGTCGAGGAAGAACATTTCATGCACCATCTAAGATTACATTCTAGTCGCAGACAATACTTGAAGCCATCGACAACTCGACACATTTATGGGACAAGCATGGGTATGGTTAATGTGAATGATGAAGTATTTGTGTCTTATAGTTAATTGATTTACTCATTGGGGCATTCTTCTTTTGCCCAATCAGATTGAGTGGGAAAGAGTAGTTATTAGTAAAAGAGTAGTCCTTTACTTTTCACATGACTCGTAATGTTTATAGTAAGACTTACCTGCAAGTCATTAAACTAAGTAATTGCTATAATTGGTAGGATGATTTTTTGTATACAAGGGTTTATTGCTAGTTGTAGACTCATAATGTACATTGCTGTCATTTGATTATATGTAATGTAATTGCTGTTATAGGCATGCTAATTTTTTGTCAATGCTATAAGTAGTCAATGTCATTGAATGAAATTGTGTAATAAGTTATAATTATTTTGAGTTACAATTTCAGTTATAAATGTCTTTGCAAAAGTTACAAATCCCATTGTTGAAATTATAAATCCCATTAGAGGAGTTACAAAACCCGAAAGCAATTGCAATCACTTTGTTACAGAGTTATAAATGTCTTAGGAAAAGTTATAAATCTCATTGTTGAAGTTGCAAATACCAATAGAGGAGTTGCAAACCCGAAAGCAATTGTAATGCAATTTCAATTGTAAATATCTTAGGAAAAATTATAAATCCTATTAGAGGAGTTATAAATCCTATTGCAGGGTTATAAAAACAAAAGTAATATCTTACAATTTTTGTTGTAAATGTCTTAAAAAAGTTATAAATCTCATTACAGAAATTACAAATCTCATTGTAAGAGTTACAAATATATCCTATATGCATTACAACCTGCTTATTACAACTCGTTCAACATTATCAACTAACTATTGCTGAACATTTAGAAGGAATTTTAACATATCTTCTAGATATATTAAATTATCAACACACTCTTCATTTGCCTTATGCACTCAAATCTCAATTTCATTATCTATTTGTATCCCTATAGGAACTTAATTTTGTCAATAAAATTACAATATGCAATTCCAACACAATAGGTAAATACAATAGAATAAATATATAAGACTTCTGGTCTATTAAGTTAATATATTTTTATAGACAAAAATATCATAGCAAAAATATAAACATCACTAAATCCTTGGATATTCAACTATAAACATTTTCTTTATATACTTCAAGAATTTTATATCCTTAAAAAATTATCATATAAATTTCGTTATTTAGTAAACCATACTGTAGACGTATATTTTATTTTTTTTATACTGCTAGACTAGTAATATACGCACAAATTATTGACTCTACTACAGAATAATATTTGTTATCATAATTATCATTAGCTTTGTGAGAATTTTTATTTTTACATAAATATTTGTATACTTTATACTTAAGATATTTAGATTACAGATGCATAGTTTTCACATATTGAAAGAATATAATTCTATTTTCATTGTGTCTTTAACCTTTTACTTTTCCTTTAGGCCAGATATTCTTTTCTGTCTACTTCACATGACAGAGTTATATATAAGATCCTCATTTGATCATATGATATTATTATCAAAACCGTTATCGATAATTTTATTTTTTCGATTCTATTTTTCTTTTTGTGACATAACTTATTGAGCTCTCTTTATTTTATTTCAGGTTCCTGAACCTCTTTTGAGGTTTTTGTAAGTAGTTATATCTTGACACTCTTCTGGAGTACATGTCTCCTTAATATGATCATCTTAATTATATGCTCTAATATTTTTAATTATATTTAGAACCAATTATCCTTTCGTACTTTAAACATGTCTTACTTTGATTTATACTAATTAGAGCACCTTTAGCTGGAATATGAGATTTGATAATCCTCATTTAGGTCAATAATCATATTTGACAGATATTTTATAATATTTTATGAATGCAATATTTTATGAACTTTTGATTCATACTATTATATTTGAAGATCTTGCATTTGATAGTAACAATACATTCATTGTGTTCCTCTTTTCTATCTATTGAATTTCTCCCACATATTGAAAAAATTTTGTCAAATGACAAACAATTAATCATGTAGTGTAAGTCTCCTAAATCCATTTATTTCCTTTAGAAATATTCTTATGTTTCATTTAGAGACAAATAAGAAGAACGAATTTCTTACCCAACATGTATCACAACTTTCTTTTAATAACTATCTATGTGCATTATGGTAGATCAATAGAAATAAGTATTACACATTTAAAAATATCTGGCTCCGGACCAAAAATCAATTTTATTGGGAGAATTTTATTGGCTTGATGTGCATTGTAATATATCATATCAAATATGCCAACATAGAAATAAAAATCTTATTTTCATAAGCATTAATCCAGCTACCCATGGAGACATTAATAAATAATTTTGCTAATATATAATCTCACTAGTATAAGAGAATATTTTTAGGATTACATATTCTAGAAATTATGCACTCAACATAATAATTTATTTAAATAATCTTGTAAACTCATAATAATCACACATATAACTATCTTATAAATGTATCTATCATATTTATTGAATACTTGTATGGTTTACATGCTTTCTGAATAGGCCCATATATATGAATTTCATATATTTCCAAAAATATAAATATCTATCTATTCTATAAATCTTAATTAGTGAGATCCTGATGATCAATTTTGTTTGGAAACTAATATAGAACATCATTATATATAACATAATAACACATGAATCTATAAAAATTCTATATCTCCAATTTTTAGAACAAACTCGTGTAGATAATGTGTTATAAAAATAAAAATAAAAATGTAATAGAGACTTGAGATAAGACAAATAGGAATGACAAGAGAGAATTAGAGAGAAATATATGTGATTATTATTCCATCTAATCTTGTAACATCCCAATTTTTGGGTCTAGGAGAACTGGGAAGTAGTCTGATATAGGCAGGCTGCTAAACCCGTAGTCCCAGGGTAGTAATCTGATATAGGCGGATTACTTACCTATATTTTGTAGGAATCCGAGGGATGAGCTAAGTCCTTCAGAATTTAAAGATGAGCTAAATCTTTAACCTTCAGAATCGGGATAGTTCATCTAGGTTCAAAATGAGGAATGTGAGGAATGTCCTAAGTCTTAAGCCTAGAAATTCTGCAGGTAGCTTGATATGAGTTGGCTCCTGTGTAAGATAACCTGATATGGGCGGGTTGTCAAGTCTTTCAAGTAACAATGACTCCTGAAGAGTTTAAGGGATGAGTTATTGAAAGAGAATTTCTAGAACTTAAGATGAAGGATGAGAAGATGAGTAACAGGGCCAGAAAGAGAATGCAGGGGTAAAATCGTAGTTATAGGAAAGATCGGGCTGGTAGCCGATGAGTACCATATTTTGCCAAAAAATAGAGAAAATTATGCTGATCATTTCACTGAACTGTGAAGTGTGCATATGAGGTCTCTATGTATATGAAAGAATTAGAAATGTGACCAGGGGTAAAATGGTCATTTTTGAAAAGTGTGCGCGAGAGCGTACTTTCAGGCCAAAAATGCCCGGTCCGGATAAAATATCTGAAAATACCGGGAGATAGAGAAAAGGATTCCGGGTTGAATGACGCAACATAGAATTTTGATTTGAGGTCCCGATTTTTCTGTAAAAATTCCTGAAGATAGGAATTTACAGTTATAATCGGTAAAGGAAAGACAGTCCGAATAGAGATGATCGGACGGTGGCCAGAGGCCATACAGTACTTTCTAAGGTCCATAGTGACATCAGGGAAGGCCCAGGCCCATAATATCAGTTCAGTGGTAAAAGGGGCCGATGTCCGGGAAAAAGGTGCAAAATGACGAAAATGCCCTTATGTTATAGAATAGCTGAAGTATGAATAAAGGGTATTTTGGTCATTTGGCTAAGGTTGGACAGTCAAGAAAGGGTATCTAGATAGTTGACCAGGGTCAGAGACTACTCTGGTAAGATATGAAAAGACAGTAATGCCCCTAGACCTAGTAAAGTAAAGAATGAGAGACTAAGGGCATTTTGGTAATTTGCCAAGGGGCGTTTCTTGGGAATCGTGCCATCAGAGTACTTGGGCTGGATCAGAGACTCAAGATGATTTCCCAGGCCCAAAAACGTATGGCAGTATGTGTGTGGAAAAAAGTGACATTAAAATAATGATTTAATGACTTTTCAGGAAAGTAAAGTTACTCGGTGGGCACGATAATCGAGGAGGTGATCAGATAAAGTCTGGCACTTATCTAGATAGCATTGGAAGGCGTGAAAGGTCCTTTCCAGGTGCCACATGGCGCAATCTTAGAGGAAGAAGAAAAGTTAAGAACACGTGGCACGATCTCAGTCGTTGATTCCGGTGCAAGACTCTGGAACTGTCTGGAAAGCTGAGTCAGCTGATGAGGTGTCCCGGAGTTTAGACATGTGAGAAATGTGCTGCTGAGGTGTCTGCTGAGGTGTCCTGGAGATGCAGTAAAAAGGAATAAAAGAAAATAGGAAATTCTAGGAAAATCGGTGGCCACATGTTCAGAGGGCTTCAAAATTACAGAAATGCCATCAGTAGAAACTATAAATACCCCCTCCCCCTCCCATTTCATGCATCCCACGTTTTTGGCAAGAAAAGAGAGAGAAAGAAGAGAGAAAAGGAGAAAGAGAGAAAGGAAGAAAGAAAGGAAGGAAGTTCTGGCGGAGCTGGGAGCAGTGTAGCGATTCTAGAGTTCTGCTAAGCTTTTGAGGTAGTAACTAATCCTAACTTTTATGTAATGGCTTTGTGATTTGTTGTGCTATTGTTTGGTTGGATTGTTGTCTTATATGTTATGTCTGAAGCTCTACTGCAATGCTATGATCAAATGTTATTGAGTATGGAAGCACGCAGCATACTTATCTGTACACAATCACAAGGAAGCACTGTCACACTGCATTACATATATTATGATTATTTACTACTGAGATTCCCTCGAATCTCATTCCCCATATCTAACCCATTACAGGGAGATTATGTTGAAGTGAATTTTAAGAAACTTGAGAGACGCCGTTATGCTGCCGAATTTAAGACTGAACATCAGAATATGATAAGTACTGTGTACGTAGTGCTGTCTAAGGAGGCTGGAAGTGAGTAGACCCAGCAGGTTCATCCAGTCTTTCCTGGGTACTACGTAGAATGGTAGTTCTCATGAGGGAATTATCGAATCAGTACGGTTCAGTTCTTTATACAGATGAAACTTAGCGGTTATGCTGCCAGATTTTAGGCAGGAAAAGATGTAATAAAAATATGAGAATTTTGTGTATGTCCTGTTGTATGACATTTTATTATTCAATAATAAATATTGTTTGGTATGTCCAATTTGTGAATGAAGAATTAAGATAGAAATTCGCAGGTCTTGAGGTAGCAATGCTCTGACCTCAGTTTTACCTAGTAAACGAAGGAGTTTGGCCATGAAATTTGGTGAACCAGTAGTAAACATCTGGGGCATTACGTGGATAGGTAATAAGCCTCATTTGGATATGTAGAATGAGATTAATCAGTTCTCAAAGTAAAGGTTCAGAATAAGGAACTTAAGAGTAAAATTTTAATTTCTGGGCTTAAGTTAAGATATAATTAATCGATTATCGCTTCCGCAAGTGTACTCTGAGGGGTTTAAGGGAGGATGTTTCAAATCTAGCTTACAATCACTTGGTACATTTCCATTATTTATAGGTCACAAATTTTTAAATTTTATTTCAAGAGTTATACAAATAATAAATCTATATAATTATACAACATTATAACATTTGAATATTATATGTATTAATCATAAAAAACTCTCAAGAGTTCATTTATTTATAGGTTACATAATTTTTGTGTAGAACTCTAAAAGATAATTTATGAAGTTATGGACATCCACACTTAATATTATAATGTTTCTAATAAATATATATTTTTAGCTATTTATAAGTTTACGAGTTCAAAATATGTGAATAGAATAATGGGTATATGAATTATGATAAAAAATAAATTATTTAATTATTTATAGTATATTGCTCTTCCCCATAAGATCATAAACCATTGCATCACTTTATTATTTATAATTGTGGCAACGAGGTCGATCAGCTTCTACAAATTCCGTACATCGGTCTTCAGTTGAGAGCCTCCTTCCTTCATGTACATCTATAAAAAAGAAAAATATTCGTTAGTTCTTTTTCTCTTTATTAAAATAAAGTTAGAGTTATTAATATCAAGTTAGTTACAAGATAAGTAGTGGATTAAAAGAATTTACTTGTTTTGAATTTGATTGGAAAAATAATGCATTATAAAAATATAAGTTAAGTTCTTACTTTCTTATCACAATTTTTTTGTCTGATTAACCGCCTTTTTATTATAAAAAAAATTATTTTGTGAATACCACAGAAAAAAACTGATTCGACCCGTTGCAACTTTTGCTATTCTAGTGGTTAACAAAGAAACCGTTGTATTGACTGACCAGATAAATGTATAAGTTAAATAACTCATTTATATATATTAAAAATTTTAATTAAATTATTTATTCATAAAAAATATAAATTAATTTTTTTAAGATACTCTTTTTAATTATTTTTATTGAAAATAATTTTTTAATAAAAATAATTATTGAATATGTACAATTAATATGACTAATTTAAAAAAATATATATAAATTGGGGAGACAACGTTGACTGAAATTTTATATTCAAAATTTAAGTAAACATCTCAATTGGTTTTTATATTTAGGATTAGAAGAAGTAACATATACTTTAACTGATCCTTTTTATAAGCTACTTAAATAACTGAATTGTGTAGATTAAAAATTTAGTTAAAATTAGTTAAAGAGAATAAACAAATAAAAGAATTTATTTCCCAGAAATACTTTTATTTATAGAAAGGGTAAGTGAGAGAGAAAATGAATGGAAAAATAAATGAGAGAATATATGTGAAAAAGAGACAAGATACATATAATTAATTGAGAATAAAAATAAAAAATAAAAAATTATATATTTATATATGTTTAAAATATATCTTATAAAAAAGACTTGATTAATTCAAAAAAATTGTAATTTATAAAAAGGAGTGGAGGAAATATTATGACAACAATATATTTATAATTGAAGGCCAGATAGATTTAACATAACAAGAAGGAATCACTCACCCATATGAAAATTGAAAGTACCACCAAGTTTCGTTGCGGATGCCTCAGCAGAAAGAAGTAACAAAACAGAAAAAGAGAGAATCACCAAAAGAAGAGAGTGCCTCTTGGAAGCCATAATTAGGTTTGATGCGAATATCTCATTGCATAACACATCAATTTATAACACAAATTAGTGGGTGTGTAATTGTGGCCACTTGAGCAATTTACATTTCTTTAATAATAAGGCGCTTTAGTCAGAATACATATAGGTTGACAATGGCCGTAAAAGTAATTATTAAAGAATTGAATTTGATTTGATTAGCTAACAACTTGATTTAGATTAGAACATTATTTTTACGATCGAGAGCTAGAAAATCCTCAAACTAAAATTTTAAAAAAAAATTTAGCCTAAACCTTGATTTAGAAAAATTTTAAAATAAATAGTTATATTTGTCTATAAGTATTTTTAAACTAAACTATAGTTTAAAATCAAGACTTAGATAAGCTACTGAGACTAACTTCTGAAACAGTAAAAGAGTTTATAGATTACCTAATTACTATTTTACCCCTATTTTTTCTACTCTCTCCTCTTCCCTCTCTCCTCTCTCTTCTCTTTCCTCTCTACGCCATATACTCACTGGAATAGAGAAGTCTGTTGCCTTATGCTAGCCGGAAGAAGGTGATCGCATCTCGCCGTGCATCTTGTCGTGGAAGAAGACTTCGCTGGCCGCTGTCTCGTCATGGACAAAGATGTCACTGGTCTCACTGCGAAACAAGACATCACCGTGGAACTCCGTTGTCTCACCCTGTGCTTACTGTTCTTTGTTGCCGGTAGAGGAAAGAAGAAGATGACTTGCTGGTGTAATGGAAGATGAAAGAAGAAGGTGAAGAGGGATAATGAACATTGCCTATGAACAGTATCTAATAGATAATTAATATTTTTTATCTTATATCTTTTTTGTTAACAAAAGTTCTTCTAGTAATAACTATCCAAATACTCATTTATTCATAATTAATTTTTTCTATAAGCTCTTCTCCAAAAGCTATTTTCTAAAAGTTGTCTAAATTTTTTTTTATAAATTATTTTTTAAAATTCTATCCAAACACACACTGAGTCGGTTGAATTGTAATTGAGTTGCTATCATTGAGTCAGAATATGAAATTTGACTAGAAATTGGAACGACGTTAAAAGAAGTAGACGGTTTTTGGGCATAACAAAAATAAATTACTGAAACAATAGATAAAGACTTAAGGGAGTGCCTCTTGGTCGATGCTATAATTAAGTTTCATGTTTTGATTATCAAATCTTTGTTGTTAAAACTGTCATTAAAATTAATAATTTTTACCATGTTAAAATTTTTATATTTTTTTATTATATACCACATTATTTAAAAAAATAACACTTTGACAATTTATATATAATTTTAAATAATTTATATTTTTATTTAAATAATACATAGTTAAATAAATATTTTAAATATTTTTAAAGTATTATATAATTTTTAAGTATTTAAATTTAAATTATATGTTAAGTGTCAAGCGTTATTTAAATATTTTATATTTTATAAGTATTTTATTTTAAGTGTTTAAGAAAAACTTAAAATTATATGTAAAGCATCAAATATTATTTTTAAATGATATGATATATAATAAAAAAATATAAAAATTATGATATGGTAAAAACTGTTAACTTAAATGGCAATTTTAAAAGTAAAGTTTTGATAATCAAAATATGAAATATTAGTGCCATTAATTTAAAATTTTAAAGATTTAAGAAGTTATATGCAATTGACCCAAAATTCAATGGGTTTTATGTATTTTACCCTTGTTGTTATTATTATTATTATGAGAATCACTCACACTCATTTTATATTTAGTTGAAATTGTAAAGATATATCATATATTTAGTTGAAATTGTAAAGATATATCATATATTTGCAAAACATACAAAAAAAATATAATTTTTATAATTAAAAAAATGAATTACTTGTATATCATATATTTACATCCATTAACTTGGAGTCTATAAATGTCAAAGTCACTAGATGTAGGTGAGTACATCTATGTATATATGTTTATGAAGTCTAAAAAAAAGTTTATTATTCGTGACCCAAAAAAATACATGCTTTCAGTAAAATTTTGCAGAGGTTAATTTATTCTTTTTTTTAATTTTTATTATACTAAAGGGGCATCAACTCAAAACAAAATTAATCAGAGTGTGTGTTTAGATAGGCTTTTAAAAAAGAACTTATAAAAAAATAACTTTTAAGTAACTTTTAGAAAAGTACTTTTAGAGAATAGCTTATAAAAAAAGTGATTCTAGATAAATGAGTGTTTGGATAGTTATTGATAAAGGACTTTTATAATTAGAAAATTACTAGAAAGGGTATGTTTTGATTAAAAATATGAGAGAGAAGAGAGGGTAAAAAATAGATAGGAGAGAGGAGAGATGAGAGAGGGTGGAGAAAAGTGAATAAAGAAGAGAGATGAGAGAGTGGAGAAGATAGAAGAGTGAGGAAAGAAGAGAAAGAGTATAAAAAAAATAAAAATAAAATAGTAATTGAGTAGTTCATAAGTTTTTTTATTATTTCAAAAGCTACTCTTACCGATTTATCTAAAATTATAGTTTTAAATTATGGTTTGATCTAAAAATATTTTTAAACAAATATAATTATTTATTTTAAAATGTCTTTAAACTGAAGTTTAGACCATAAATTTTTTTAAAATTTAGGTTTAGGATTTTTCAAATAGGCTCAAGAAGTAAATTGTAAAGGTGGGCAACTCCTTCTGGATACAGAAGGGAACTTAGACCAATAAGACAATAAGCCACTGGGGATAGACCTATCAAAGTCTCATTTGTTCATTGGGAAAATTAATCTCCCAATCCTTATAATTTCCTCTAGTTTCGAATTAGGTCCCTAGATTTTATTTTTCTTTTTATAAGATGCTTTAAGTTTTCACTATTAGATCCACAAGTCCTTCAATTCTGTTAAAACTTCCGTTGAGGACGCTTACAGCCAGAAACACATTGTCATTATCCTCCGACTAAGCATCCAGCTAGATTTCATCAGCCACCATTACTGTCCCAACATCTACGCCTACATACAAAGAAAGAAAATTTAGAAAACAGATTACTATCCCAGTTATAAAGGATAAAAAATTTTAGCTGAAAACCGTGTGGGGGAAAAATAAAGGATGAGTTGAAAAACCACAAAAAGGGTGAGGAGGTTTACCTGATTGAAGAGAGAGAAACATAGAAGGGAATCAAAGCTAAAATCCACTCACTCTGTTCTGCAACTTTGAGCTCTTCTCCTTCCGATGTCAGAGCAGTTTCTATTCTTCGCTACTTTAGTCGGGAAGAAGCTTTTCAAGATGAAGATCATACCTTACATCCCATAAAATTTAAAATAAAAACCAAGATATAACCGATACTTTTACAATCGTGAACTGCACCACCGTTGAACTCTCATGGAAAACCAAACGCTAGCTGATGAAGTTGTTTGGACTAGTTGGAAAGAGCCTGCACAAGAGAATCATTGATGAAGTTACATACTCACATCCACCATGAAAGAAGAAGGCGGGTTGACTTTCACGGTGCTGGAGAAAATGGCATTGGTGAGGTTGGTGGTGAGGGATGCGATGGGGATTGAGCAGCTGGTGCCTTACCAGTACGGGAAGGTGAAGCCGTGAAGGAGGGTGTGGTGATTCAGAGCAACGATGTGGCGTTTGTGATTCGCCTGAGTTTTTGCCCACATGGTTACTCTCCAGAGATCTGTACGCCACCTCACAACATTTAACGGAATTTTTAACGGAAGGACTTATAGATCTAACAGTGGAATTTTAAAGGATCTTATATAAAAGAAAAAAGAAAGTCTAAGGACCTGATTTAAAATTAATGGAAATTATAAGGATTGGGAGATTAATTTTCCTTTGTTGATTTGACTTTACTAGCAGCCACTATATATGCGTGTTTTACTCCTTGCGCTTTACATTATTAATTACTCATTTTACCATGTTTCCATGCCTCTAACGCGTTATATGTAGTTGACCATTGACATTTTAGTCAGACCAAGAAGTTACAGTTTTGGTTTTTTACCAACAAGTTACAGTCGACATTTTAGACTTTTGAGCCATAAAAGCGCTTTATGTTTTCTAATTTTCACGATTGAAGAAAAGATTGGAGATGAAGCGGCAAGGAGAGAAAGTATGAGAAAACAAAAACAGAGAAAAGAGGAGGAAGACGGTGTCGAACGAAAAGAGGGAGAAGTGAATGGGAGTAGTTGACAGATAAGCAAGCTTACACGTAGGATTAAATTTAGTGATGTGGTATGCTTTTATTGGTGAGAGCATGGATGATGTGGTGCACTGGGTGCCTACAAGAATTTCTCATCTATTGAACAGAGTTTGAATGAGGCGGCATCACATGGTACCTAAGAATTCCTCCCAGCAGCAGCCCATTCCTGGAATACCTTTGCGTCCTCCTCCTCCCCCCCTACCAGTCTACCACCCCTCCTTTTTCTTTTTCTTTTTCTTTTTCTTTTTCTTTTTTCTCTTTTTCTATTGCTTTTATTCTTTTTAAAGAAAAAATTATTTTTTTAATGTCTTTACCATTTATATTTTCCTGTAAAGTTGTGTAATTATTTTTTCTAATTATTCTTTTATTTTGATAAAATAAACTTGGCACTCCTTTTTATTTATGGCATAGATTTCAAAGAAAAAGAGCTACAGTATTGAAAATTGTTATAGATTTTATATTATATATTGATATTTGATATATGTTTTGCAGTCCTTTTTAGAATAAATTAGAGAAAATTCCCCAATATTTCTAATAAAAATTTTAATGGGGCACTTTTCCCTAATTTTTTTTAAGAAAATTTGCGAGAAAGTCCCCCATTAAAATTTTTGTATGAGAAGGACATAAATCATAGTACTAATATTCTAAGTGTATAAAATTTGCAGAGTATTTATACTTTATATGCATAAAAAAATATTAGGTCTTTTTTATTAGTAAAAGTTTTAATGGGGGACCTTTCCCCAATTTTTCCTTTTATTTAATTTATGGTTTATACTCCTATTTTTCTAAATTGAGTTTAAAAACAAAAATGCACACAAACTTCCCATTCCTTCCCTCCTCACATTTTTCCTTTCCCCTCTTTAACTAAGGTTGGTGAGACATGTGTATGCAGCTCATTCCCAAGATAATTAATATTGATAATGTTCTTTGAATTTTAGGTGGAGTAAGGTTTAATTCTGTGTTAAAAAAATAAATCTAATGCTAAGTATGAAGACTACTTGGTTCTTAAATCTAAGACCAAATTATTACTTTTCTCTAGCATAATTAGAGTTTGCCCACCATGGTTTATATATATATATATATATATTTTTTTTTGCTAAGCAGGGATTCTCCTATTATAGATAATTCTATTTAAAATATTACCAGACACTAAATATATATACATATCCCAATATAAATTTAAATATTAATTTATTATATTATGAGTGACTAATATTTTATGTTAAATTCATTTTTAATCGGTTGCGTCACACTCTTTTTCTTTTTTAGTTACCCACCCGGTTCACCTGAGCTTTACTCTGACTACATTCGGATCTAACCCGCATCGCACACCTGGCTATAATAGGTGAGTCTCCTAACTGGAATTTTTATATATATCAAGACTCAAATTTAAGACTTCTACCAAACTATTTACTATTTAAACTAACCCCTGTTTAGTTGCGTCACACTCTTGCTTTGTCTGAAAAGCACAACACTTGCTCATAAATGGTCCTACCATTCTAGGCCTGCTAGAATGAGGCAAAGATGTGCTGTGTCCATTGTTAATGGGCTTTCATTTATGCACCCACTCATCTTCTAAGTTTGAACCCGTTGAAATGGATCCAAAATAAAGAATCTTCACATCAAAGTGAAGGTCACAAGCCTGAATCCGAATATTACAATTTAAACTTATGTCCGTTTGTGTCATTTTACTTATCATTTTTAATAAATAAACATAAGATAATCATTTTACAATTCTAAATCTTGAGTTCAATTCTTCCTATAGGAGACACCTATACTGAGAGGGGCGGTTACAGATTTTAAAATTATAATACCTAATAATAGGATCAAGTTAATATTATTAAAAAATTCCCATTGAGAAAACAGGGAAGCATGCTTAAATCATGAATCATGAGCAATCTCCATGTCAATCATGTGAGTTATGCTTCGCATAGTTGGTCGTGATTGAGGGTTTGTCTGTAAACAAGAAATAGCTAGATTACTAATCAAAGCCAATTCCTTCAATTTTTCTTGCTTTGTAGGAGGTGAAAGACGTGGGTCTAAAATCTCCTTGAAGTTGATGTTTTGAGCACCATATGTTTGTATGTGGGAAATTAGATCTCCTGGATGATTTCCTGTGAGAATCTCAAAAGCCAAAACACCGAAGCTAAACACATCACATTTTTCAGTCACTGCCTTTGTGTACGCAAGCTCTGCACCAGCCAGTTGGGGGAAAATAAACAAAAAACAAAAGAAAATCAGCCAATTACATTCATGACAGCAAAACATATGAACTTATATCGGCCAATTACCAAAAATAATCCACACTGGAAGAAGTTTAACAAAAATAATTCATACTTCTCTAAAATATCATTTCTCATTTGTAAACTAGAAAACTTGGGGAAATTCTGGATGATCTTTTGTAATTTAAATATAACTCTTCCTTTTTCCTTTCTAAAAAAGTATAAGTTGTGAAAAAAGTATAAGGGAAAAACTCTGAAAGATTCTAAATATTGATAAATCCTAAATTAAAACTCTAAATATTGTAAATACTAAAAAAGTATTAGGACCTAAATTGTGACTTTGAAGTTCAGAGCCAAATGACCAAAATGCCCCTAAATATCAATTATGGTTGACTTTTTTTTCAAATAAAATAAGGGTCATTTTGATCATTTGGCTCTAAATTTCAAAATCTCAATTTGGGTCCTGATAGTTCTCTAGCATTTATAATATTTAAAGTCTCAGTTTGAGATTTATTAATTTCTAAAGTTTTTTTTAGGAATTCTCCCTTAATTTAAAGCTGAATAGAGCCAGACATAACATATGAATCTAACCTGGAGCTGCATAGCCATATGTGCCTGCAAAGGAAGTCCAAATCCGTGAATCTGCCTTCAGGAACCTTGCTGTGCCAAAATCTGAAACATGAGCTTCCAAATTTTTGGACAATAATACATTCTTGCTTGATATGTCTCTGTGGATTATTGGTGGATTGCAATCATGATGCATGTAAGATAAAGCTTGTGCTACTCCTTTAACAATTCCAACTCTCTTTGGCCAATCTAGTTCAGTAGCTTTTTCGTCATCTCTCAGCATATAATTTAAATTCCCTCTCTCCATGTACTCATAAATCAAAAACGTGTGCGAGGGGTCTGAGAAAAACCCATACAACTTCACAATGTTCCGGTGACGTGTTTCGGTCATGGCTTCTATCTCACTTTTAAAGGATTTTATGCTTTCAACGTCTAAGTTGTCTTCCTCACATCTTAACTTTTTTATAGCAACTACTTGACCTCCTGGAAGCACCACTCTGTAAACTTTTCCTAATGTTCCCTCTCCGATGCAGTAGGTATCATCGAAGTTCTTAGTGGCTTCAATTATGTCTTCATAAACAATTCTTCCATTGAAATACGATATCGAAAATTGGCTTTTTCTCTCCGGTGCAGAATTCTGTTGCATAGATCTTCTCTTACAGCCAAAAACAAAAATGCAAACTAACAATGACGAAACAAGTAGTGCACCTCCCAAAGAAGCAACAATGGCTACTATAACTTTCTTTTTGTTGCTTCCACCTTTAGGTTCCATGTACGAGACATTGCAAGGTTGCAGCCCTTGTATATTCCCGCATAACTCTTTGTTGTTACGCAAATCGACGGGATATGAAGAATTAAATATGCCACTATTCGGTATAGGACCCTCCAAATTGTTGTAGGAGATGTTGACACTTGACAAACTCAACATTTCACCAAGGGAATCAGGGATAGAACCAGAAAGATTGTTGTGAGAGATATTCAAGCTTATCAAATTTTTCAGCTTGCTAAGATCAGCTGGAATTTGGCCATAAAGTGAATTGTAACTGAAATCCAACAAATCTTGTAAGGCTGCCAGATTTCCAATTTGGTATGGGATTGTTCCATTCAAGTCATTATTGCTCAAATTTAAAGTCAGCAAGTTTGAGAAATCCCCTATCTGATAAGGGATTGGTCCTCTTAGCATGTTTGATGATAAGTCTAATTTTCGCAAATTCGACAACTTCCCAATGCTTGCCGGTATCAATCCTGAAATTTTGTTGTTACTCAAAGATAGAGAGTAAAGGCTAGAGGAATTCCCTATTTGTTGGGGAATCTCTCCTGATATTTGATTGGAAGACAGATGTAGCTCTACAAGTTGATTCAGTTGAAAAATCTCATCAGGTATAGTACCGCCTATTGAGTTTCCAGACATACTAAGATATTGCAAGTTTTTGCAGTTTCCCCAATTTGAAGAGAGCTCACCTTGCACATTATTGTAGCTGAAGTCCATGTAAGTAAGATTAGGATACACACCAAAATCTTGATCTGCATAACCCCTTAGTTGGTTATTTTCCAACCGAACCCTATACAAGGATGTGCAATCTCTCAGGCTTACTGGGATTGGGCCAGTGAAACTATTGTATGAAGCACTGAAATTCACAAGCTTGCCACCTTTGCAAACTTGCGACGGTAACTCTCCTGTGAAGTTGTTTTCAGCAAGATGAAGGACAGTTAAAGAAGAAGAGTTTCCTAAGTCTCGTGGAACAGGACCCTGTAAATTATTTATGTGAAGGAACACCTCAGATAGATTAGTCAATCTACCAAAACTAGGAGGAAGCATGCCTGAGAGCTTGTTTCCAGACATCCTAAGAACACTTAAATGTGTACAATTCCCTAGAGACGAGGGAATAGGACCATAGAAGCTATTCCCATCTAATGCTATCACAGTTAAATTTCTTATATTCCCTATTTCATCTGGAATTCTACCACCAAGCAGGTTGTCCTGAAAGAGAAGTCTTCTGATTCCTATCAATCCTATCTTGGGTTGATCAGAACCATCAGGAAAAAGACGAGGGTCTAATATCCCGGTGATGTTGTTTCGTGAAACATCGAGCTCATAAACTTGAGTCAAATCAGCAAGAGAAAGAGGTAAAGTGCCATTGAGGCTATTTGTAGAAAGGTCAAGGTATTGCAGTTTAGAAAGCACACCAATGTTTTCTGGTATGCTACCGACGAGGTTGTTGGTTTTGAGATCGAGGCGGAGAAGATTTGGAAATGCAGAGAAGTTCAAGTTTTGGAGGGTACCTTCAAGACCAGTGTAAGCCAAGTTTATTGCAATCACACTTCCTGAGGAATTATCACATGCTATTCCACGCCATGAACATGGGCTTTGAGCTGCACTTGAGACCCATGACTCCAGAATTGGTTGATTTGGCAGACTCTGTTTCCACTTGAGAAGGGCCTCTGTTTCTGTCTCTCCAGAAGTTAAAACACAAAGTGCCAAGAAAATCACACATGTAGCTTGAACTGCAAGGTAAGCATCAGTTCTGTTATTGTTCATTTTTTTTCTCTCCTGAAACTGGTTCTCTCTCCCTCTTTTTTTTTCCTGCAAGATTTATGCTGTTTCCACGGGATTAAAACAGTACTCTGTTTGCTTAGATATATGAAAAGTGTCTATCTTGTTTACTTTGCAATTTGCATGAGAACAATGCAGCATTTGTTGTCTATGTCAAACTGATAGACACAGGACAACATGATTTTTGAATTATTTAATACTCTATATTCGACCATTTTGTCGGCTCTAATGGTTTTGGACATTCCCTCTGTTTTTAATATTTTTCTCATAAACTAAAAGGGTTTGCATTTGTTGAATATTCTGTCATGGTTGGTTTTTTGGTCTTAGCATTGATTTTTATTAAGTGGGCATGATGAATTGTGTTTGACTTTTAGCCTGTAGGGTAAAAGTTCAAGGGTTCAACTTTCACTTAGATGGCATCATCCATTTTCAGGCATCATGGATAACCGAGCACACTTGGTAATTTTTATAATATGATCAAGCTTTTTATTTTACCTATTGGAATTTGATTTATAATTTCTCTATATCGAGCAAATTTAGTGGGGTGATTTTTATTCTTTGCTTTTAATGCATTGAGGTAGATTAGATTTTATTATTGACAAAAAATATCCTAGTGTCTATAAAAAAAATGTAATAAAATAAATCTACATCTACATTGTGTATAAGTAACTTTGTTTCCTATGTTTTTTTCTAAAATAACAAATTAGTAATAATATCAATTTATATGCACAAAAATATTTAAAACTTTATTGTCAAGTTATAAATAGTAAATATCTTTGCATTATGTATACGTATATAAAATTATAATAATTTAATTTTGTAGTATTCACAAAATTATAAATAGATTTTGAAGAAAATTAACATGCAATCTCATAAAAAATCTAAAAATTAAAAAATATTATGAATCACAAATATGTCATGACCTATTATTATTTATTATATCAAATTTTATCATTGTTATTATGTTAACTTGTGGAATTTTTTAGTAATTAATTTTCTTTTGAATTTATTATAACCAAGTTTTGAGCATTGACCGAGGGTATATATGGCTTTTCCAATTTCTAGTTAAACCTAAACTAGCCGTACCGTTAGCCCCAAGATAATATTTTTGGTCAACCAAATATTATTCAAATCATGATGGCCGCACCACGTTAGTTGACCTCTGATCCATATAACTCTTGCATTTTTCTTCTGTAAGAAAGCAATAGTCTCCACAATAAATTAATATACTAATTTTTTTGGGCCAAAAATTAAGATAAGAAAATTCAAACCCCTTAAACACTTTATTTGGGGTTTTCACACTTATTTTTTACTTAGATTTTTAAAATTAAAAAAGTAAGGTTAAAAGATTTTAATTAATTTTTCTTATTCTTTTGTCTCAGATTTTTTTATTAAAATTTTATAACCCCACTTCTTCTATTTTTTTAAATCTAACTAAAAAAAATTATATACTCTCTCTTCCCTTCCAAATCCTTTATACTAAATAGCCTTTAAATCTCATTACTTAAGGACCTGTCCAATATTCTATTTATGCTAAAGGCAGCAAGAGTTGGTGCGTTTAACATACAGAGAAATGAATTCTCGTTATCAAATTCAGCTCAAAATTGTAATAACATAATTTAAAATAATTTATGGGATTTTTTTTTAAAAACCCTCCATTGCAAAACTTATTGCTTATAGGTACCTAAAATTTATTTAAATACCTATGTATACTCTATATTTAGTTGGTGTAACTTATTTTTAACTTTACATAAAATGAAATATATTTATATAAAATTAAAAATATATTACGCATAGATGAGGAAGAGTTTTAGGAGTTGCACCCACTCAAAGACTTAAGTCCTAAATGACTTTTGGCAAAACATTTTACAATGGTAAATTTTTTAACAATTATTTTATAAAAATGAATTACATATGTTTTTTAGGTTTTATTGAAGGACATATATTTTTTATGTAAAAAATACACACACATTTATGTTCAAAATAATTACCCTAACATTCCTTATCAAAACTATTAGCTGAAAAGTTATATTTTTTATTTGACATTTCTGGTTCAAATAAAAATAATTAAAAATAAAAATCTATTCTATTACTTTTTAAGACATATATTTTTCTAAATATAAATTGTAAATCAACAAAAATAAATTTTAGCAAAACAAAGTAATGATGAATTCAAATTTTAAATATTTTTTAAAAAAATCCATAAAAGCTTCCTTATTTTTTTCCCCAATAAACAAATCTCAAGGAGCCTAAAAAGAAAAGTATTATCAAACTTTTGTGACTTCATATTCATAATAAACATCACATTGACATGAAGACCAAGTCATCCACGCAAGATAGTTCTTTATCCAGATATTCCTTGGAAAGGTCAAGTGGCTAATTTTAAATGCTCAACTAATTATATATTAATTACTTGGCTATATTACATCAAACTCCCCTACATTAATTTTACATTTTATACCGTGTACAAGTAACCCCTTAACTTCCATGAGCTTTCACGTTTGTTTGGATAATCTCCCTAATTGTCAATTATAAGCTGTATGCGAATAAGGAATGTATAAAATTAATCGTATGAGAATTATTTGCATAAATCATTTTATAATAAATTGTTAATAATATATTATCTTTATTTTAGATTGCATATTAAAATAATTATTTTCTTAAAAAAAATCAACCTGAAGTATCCAAATTAGATTTAGACGGTTCGTAATGATGATTAACTCTCTCTATGCTCACTAGTGCGTTTAGCACAAAAAAAAGAGTCTAAAATATTTTCTTGGGATGTTTAAACTATTCTCTAAAGGAAGTTAGTTAAGAAAATAATTATTCTCTAAAGGAGTATTAATAGTTTAGACCAGACCCAACTTAATTCTGCTACGCTCGTTAAATAAACCCCTCAATATTTTTTTAATTTTCTTCGTCCTTATTTCTTCATCTTTTTCCTCTCCAATTTCCTAAATTTAATCCAATATAATTTTCTTGATTAATCCTCCATCTTAAAACTTAAATCACTTAATTGAAAACTTGGGATGTTACAAAGAGAGATAAAGAGCAAGCATAACTGTAGAGTTATTTAAAAGTCGTGAATTTAATTAGGTAATCTTGCGAAGAAGGAAGGGTAAACTTGTAATATAAAATGGTAACAGTTTACACTACAAAAAAATTTATTTTCAAGTCGCCGCTGAAAGGGCAAAAGTCGCCGCTGAATATATTACAACATTTTGTCATCGCCATGTCGTCGCCTATAAGACTGTCGCCTATTCGCATTAGCGGCGACAATATGTTGTCGCCGCTGAAAGTCCATAATCAGCGGCAACAACACGTCGCCGCTTAAAGTCCACAATCAGCGGCGACGTTAAGTCGCCGTTGAAAAAATATTATTTAATAAATAATTTTTTAATTGTTTTATTTATTTATTTAATTTATTTAATTTTTTATATTATTTATTTCTTAATTAAATTTTTAATTTATTTCTTAATATTATTTATTTAATTTTTTTAATATTTAATTTCTGCGATATAAAAAAATATAATTTAATAACAAATAATAAATAAAAAATAACTAAATAAATCAGAATCTAATAACATTGATAAATATATAATATCAAATTAGTTCAATTACTTAAACATATTTAAAATTAAAATAAAATTATTTAGGACTAATACTATGACTAGAAGAAGTAGGCGCGTGTTGTTGCCCCTTCTGCATCAAGGCAACGAATTGAGCTTGTATCCTTTGCTCCATTTGTTCCATTAGTCTTTGCTCGAATTGCACACGCTCTTGTTGCATCTTTTCACGCTCTTCTTCCATCTTTACACGCTCTTCTTCCATCTTTGTACGCTCAGCCTCCATTTTTTCTCTTTCCTCTTCAAATTTTTTATCAAACTCTTCCTGTAATTGGGCACGCACACTCTCAACAATTGAACTATCTGTAGATTGAGGGCGATTTCTCTTCCTTGAAGGTTCCGCTCCATACCCTTTCCCTCTTACATACCCTGACCTCTCACCAAGAATTGTCGCCAATATTTCTTCTGACGTCATTCGAGCATCACTCTCTAAATCTTGATCTTATTGTTGAGAAAGCTCGTGCATACGACTTTATAATAAAAACATATAAACTGTTAAATTAAAAATAAAACTAAATCAAAATAAAGTATTAAACAACAATATGTACATAAAACTGTTCAGAGTGTGCATCAGCCCATACTACTTGTCCATCCAATGTCTTCCTAGTATGCGTTATCTCCCACAGCTGGTCAGGAGGGATAGGTTGTCCAGTAGTAGGATCTCTCTACAAAATAATAACATACAAGAAAATACAAAGAATAGATTTTATAAAAAAAAAAAGGATTAAAAATTTAAATTATAATAGTGATATATTGAACTTACTGTAGCATACTCAATCTTTGCAAATGATCGAGGACCACAAGTATGTTTAGTCATTTGTTTTTCTCGATTTATCGTGTTTCTTGCACTTTTATTCTACAACGAAATGTAGTAAGTAATAATAATTTAATAATTGAAACGAAAAATATAATTTATTTAGAAGGATAGTCAGATACCTTAAACATGTCAGACTTAAAGTATATTAATAACCACTCCCAATCTTGAAAACTAATAGTTTGAGGAGGATCAGCCAACCTATCCTCATCAGTCTCATATTTCTTGTAGTGAGAGTGCAGATTGTTCTTCCAATTTCTGAATACATTTTGTAAAATAATTGATATAGCAATATGAAACTTTTCTTCAGTAATTGCATCAGCAGGTTCAAATTTATCCTAAAACAAATAATCATAAACACTTTATATAATGAAATAAATAAAGTAAAATAAGTATAAAAAGTTGACATAAATAATACCTTTATTTTTAAAATCATATCATGACCATATTTTTCAAAAATATTCTTCCAGCTACCTCCACCATCCCTGAAAGAGATTGTGGTTCTAAGAGTTAGACCACAATAATTAGAAAAGTCTCTTGCTTCTGCACCGATTGCTCTTGACATGGAATCTAAAAATTTGACTCGAATCTTTGCTCCTTGTGCAGTCCTCAAATTAACGTTAATAGACTTATAAACTCTTCTGCCCTTGTTGATTGCAGTAGAAGAGCCTATCATTAAAATTTAATTACAATTAAATGTTACATGCGATGTAAATCAATTATTATAAATTTGAAACAAACTTACCTGCACTACTATTTTGAGTATGGGGAGTAGTAGGAGAGTTGATAGGCATTTCTTCAAGTTGCTGTTGCAGTGATAGCGGTGAAATAACAGGTCTTGATTGAGGTGTAGAGCATGTACCTCGGCTATTTGTGTTGTCATTAGATGTAACAAAAATACCTTTTCCACCTCGACCTCTCTTTAATATTGACATATCCTACAAAAATATACATTTCATTTAAGAAATAGCAATCAATCAAACATGTAAGATGCTATCTTCAAGCTGCTTTGTGATGGTCCCTTCAGGCTGCTTTGTGTCAAATTGGTCATTTAAATTTTAGTCCATATCAACCATGTAAGATGCTATAATCTGTCAACTAAGCCTGCTAATGAAGTTGATAGTTTAGACACATGTTATATGAACTAGAAGTTAAATGACCTATGTGGAAATAAGAAAACTTAATGTACCAAAACATTATTCTGTGCCAAATAAGAAAAAAGAAGAAATTTAAGTAAAACAACTTGGCATTGAAACATGAAAAAGTCACTTTTTTTTCATGAAAGATGCCAAAAAAAACTTACATAATAAACCACAACTTCTGTGCCAACTTAGAATATATATCTACTTTAAACATAGTGCACAATTAAATGCCCAAATCCAATTCTGCTCAAAATAATAAAAATGGTGGCTTTAAGTTATGGGTCCAGTTGAAGATTGTGACAACTTCAGAATAACTAGATAGCCTCTAGTAACCTATATTTGGTTTCATTCAAAATATTGTAAAAGTACATATTGGTTTCCCTCACAACGCAAGTTTGCAAGAACATCATCCAAAACTTTCTAATATTTATTGTGTCGAAGCTGGAAGAAGGGCACCAATTTGCAGACTGATAGTCCAATTGTTAATGCTAAGTAAATCATATCACAGCAAAGGAAGGAGATTTCCCACTATTTTGAGGGTTTTCATTTTCAGTGAGTTCTGTTATGAAGCTACCACGCCAACAATGATTTGGGCTTCATATTAAGATTAACAAAGGGGTCATCGTTTATAAAACAAAATATAGTTTTCCCATAACAACAAGGCTTCATATTTCACAGCCAAGAAGTAGCACCAACTTAGGTCGAAGTTGTTTTCTTTGGTCGGATTCAAAAGGGGATATCGAAGCAATTTCATAATAGATTTTTGTGAACTATCAGAACATAAGAGGCATGGCTACAGAAATTTATGAAGAAAGAAGCAACAACACATTTAGACAGGCAACTGATAAAGGGTTCATGCGCTATGGAACGACCAAAAAAGAATCAGAACAACAACAACAATAATCATATGAAACAAAGAGTAGAATCCAACGGCGCAAAATAGAACATAGGGTAGAACCATCTTTCTTTGTGGCGTAAACTTAAAAACTCATGCTTCTTTCTTGTTCAAGCTTTTTTGTTTCAATTTGGTCGAACCCAACACTCTCAAATCACAGATTGGAGAAGATAAAGATGAATTCACTGAACAGACGACGACGATGGGTTTAGCGTCAGATAGCTTAGGAATTCACTGAACAACACTAAAACAAAATTTCCCCCTTCTAAGCTTCAATTTTCATCGGCCAAATCAACCCCAAAACTCACAGATCTGAAAAACCAAAGCAACCAGTGGAATCAGAGGGCTAACCTTAGTAGAAATCCACGGTAGCGTAAACTCTTCGACCTCTCTCCCCACGACGACGGCCTCCATTACTCTCCAGCAAAATCGCCGTGGCTCTCGCTCTCGCTCTCGCTATCGCTCTGTCTCGGCTGAATGTGTTTGGGCGCTCCTTTTGGGCGGGTGAGCAAAATAAACACTAATTACCTTAGGCAACGACTTATTTTTGTCGCCGCTGAAAGTTCTTTCAACGGCGACTTTGAAAGTCTTACTTTAACTAAATAATTTTTAGAAAATAATTCACTTAATAAAATAATGATATTCTTTTTCCAATATCTTCTTGAATTTATTAGGAAATTTTTATAAAATTTTTTAGACAAATGATAACTTCTAATTATTTTTCTTGATTTTTCTAAGAAAATAAGCCTTTAATTCCCTAAAAATAGCTATTAAATCATTTGGGTCTCTTTTGAGGAAATAAACTCTTTCATAATTTTTTAAGCCCCAAAAATACTCATTTTATGATTATTAATTTTTAATTTTTCTTAACCCCAAAACATTTTTAATCATTATTCTTTCTCTAAAATTTTACTTTTTACACTTTTTAATTTGAGAAAAATAATCTTAAATTCAATAATACCTTATAAATCCTTTTTATAAAACTTGGGATATTATATAAAATGTAGCAGCAGAGGGTAAATGTAACAGAGACAAGGAGATGTGTGTGTATGTATTCTACGTTCCTTATTTCTCCTGATCTCTCTCAGATACACACATCTCCCTGTCTCTATCTCCTCCCTTACATTGTCTCTAACACATAAATACTAACTCTCATGCTCATTGTTACACATTTATAATATATATCTCATGCACATACCCCTACTTTATCTCCTTCTTTCACAAGCATTATATTATTAACTATATAACCTCTCTTTACTATAATAACATATCAAATTTCTTTATTTATTATTTAAAAATGATATTATTTAATAATTTAATTCAATATATTAAATAGTTGCTTTAGACCTTTTAAATTAATGTAAGAAAACTTTTAGCGGCGACAATTATCGCCGCTGAATATAACCTTCTGCGGCGACAAAATAATGTCGCGGCTGAAAGTTAGATTTTCAGCAGTGAGAAAATAAGGTCGCGGCTGAAAGTCTTACTTTTAGCGGCGACAAAATAAGATCGCGGCTGAAAGTCTTACTTTCAGCGGCGACAAAAAAGGTCGCCGCTAAAAGTAAGCGACAAAAAAGTCGCCGCTGAAAGTCTTACTTTCAGCGGCGACAAATAATGTCGCCGCTGAAAATAAGTTTCATTGGCGACTTTTTTTGTCGCCGCTGAAAATTTGTCGCCAAAAATCTATTTTTTTTAGTGTTATCTCTTATTAATAAAATGATTTAAAAATAAAATCACGTTATTGAAATATCGTACATAATAAAATTAGTATATAACTATTTTGTATTTTATAAATATAAAAGAACATTTTAATGGAGAACTAACCACTATCTAATAAGTGAAATTTATTAACATAAATTCAATATTTAATCATTTGTGTGATGATATTAAAAAAATACACATTAAAGGGATTGAAAAAAATATTTTAAAATAAAAAAGTATACTAGACTGCATCATTAACAACCGCACACACTAAACGATAACAAGATTAGTTAAAATATCATAAAAACTAGAATAATTAAAAGAAATATTACAAAAAGATTTGTCACCAAAAACAAATTTGAGTGGCGATTTTTCCTTCAAATCCCTGGGGAAGGGATATTAGTTGCCTATCCTCATTTGCGCCCCCTTCTACGTGTCAATTTTTCACCCCGTTCTAAATAATTTTTCCGTGTTTCTTTAGATCATTAAGTTCTACATAAAATTTTATAGATAAAAAATTGGTCAATTTTCAATTTTTATAATTTTTTAAATATTTAATACTCTTAAAGGAATAGGGGTAATAGAATTAAGAAAAGTGCCTGCCAGATAATGGTTAATAATATCAAATAAAAAATAATATAAAATTTAATTAACTAATTTGAGTATATTAAGGAATATATAATATGAATTTATCTCGAGAAGTTAGATTTAGTCATAATTAATTGCTTTATTTGATTTCCTTAATCTATTTAAATTAGTTAATTAATTTTTATATTAAAAAAATTAAAGAATGAAGAGAGTATTAAAAACCCACCAGCAAGCATGAAATGCATAAACCTAGCTAAATAATAAAAGTCAAACAATTAGGCTAATGTGAAATTGATAGATTTAATTTTTTTTTTAAAAAAATCGTCACGATCTTGCTTTACTTTTCAAGAAAGGGAAAGGGAGCAAAACCCTCCCCCTCCACAGATTCCTCATCTCCAAGACATAAACTTTAAGTTTTGTGAATAAAAAAGTCATGTTTGCGCTTGACCTAAATCGAATTCAAATTAATTTAAATATAAGCTAGTTTGTGAAAAAAAAAATGAAAATATTAGATTGAACTCTCAGGCTTTTTCCGCCCTTTTTGGCCAGTGATTGAATGCTCCGTTGACATCTTCAAAATTGACTTAATCCTCGAATTGAAATTCGTGTGACATTTGATTCGGTCATCTCTGGTATCAAGGGAGGAAGTTGATGAAGGTGGGGGAAGGAGTGGAGGAGGATGAAGGGCACTTTTGTAACTGGGTTAATTGTGTTATACTCCCTCTGATCTCTTGGCCTCTTCTAGAAAGAATTAATAGTTCTAAATATTATTTCTATTATTTTTTTTATTGGAATATTATTTCTATTATAAATAAAGAGGAGACTTGTAAGTCTGATGTACTATTTCTCAATTTTTAAATAAGGGTAATATTAAAAAGAATTTATTATCATACAAAATTAATAATGAGTCAGAGAGTATATTTAAATCATTTCATCATTAATCTCCAGATACACGTGAGTTCAAAAAAAAAATTGAATTTACTCATATAACCTTATTTATTATAAATCCCTTCCTATATATTTTATCGGAACTAAAAAAAATTTAAACTTTATTAATGTTATCTTAAAATTTAATAACTATTTAACTTTATTTTTGCTTAATATACAGTTTACTTCAAGAATAAAAAATTAACACAATAATAAATAAAAAATAATATTGTGTATTTATGTGAAAGATTTAATAATATAATTTATAAATAAGATCAACAATTATAATCTCTCATCCTTATAATTGAGACGATAGGAGTATAGGGCTAAACTTGGTCCAGAAGACTATTTCATCTTGTATTGCAAGGAATTTGAGGTGAGTTACATCATTTATATATGATTTATGAATTATGAATAGTCTTCTTGCTATGGGTTATGTTTTATATCTAAATTGATTAATGATATTGATTGATTTTCTTTTATATGATAATGAATAGGTCTGTCGTACTTGACAATGTGAATATAATGCGAAAATTTTATAGTTTAGTCAAACATGTGTCTCGTTATGTTATTTTTCTATTAGAGCCGAAGTAAGAAAATTATAAATTTAGAGGCTGTTTGGTACTAGGGATTTAGATAAGAGGTCAGGGATGAAAAAAATTTCTGAGTTAGATTTAAAAAAATAGAGAAATAGGATTTAAAGTTTTTAATTAATTTTTTTATACTTTTATTTTACATCTTATCCTTCTTAAAATTTTATAATCCAACTTCTTCAATTTTTTAAATCTAACTCAAAAAAATTTCCATCCTCTCCCCTCTAAATCCCACTTACGGAACAGCTTCTATGGTTGAAAATTAGAGCAAATATGTGATTAGATTGAAGAATAATGGGCTTAACGATTGTAAGAAACATAAACTAAGCGTTTAAAAATAGTTTGGTGTTTTGAAAAAGAAATTAAATGACAGAAAAAAAATGAATTGCACTATTGACATCTTCAAAATTGACTAAATCCGAACGTTAAATTTAACATGCTTTTGACTTGTTCATATTTAATTGGTTCCATACAAAACTTTAGTTTGTCTTCTGATTAAAAGAGAAACTCGTTTTAATTTTGACTTGTTCCTTACGTTTGTTCTGAGGAACAAGAAAAATCACAATACGCATATTTGACTAAATATTACCTTCAAAGATGCCAGTCCAGTATATATATATGTATGCCAGAAATCTCCCGAAGTTGTGCTTACTTCTCATATCAGTTGAATTGAAGCATATAATAAAGTTCTTTTTTATATTCATTTCTACTTTTAATAGAGATTTTGCAGTTGATCGAAAGAAGATGGTTGATATGAAGAAACTGATACTGAATCTTGCTTTGTTGTTTGTTCTTCTCTTCTCCGGGAAAGTTGTTGCTCGGCCACCTGCAGGTTGGAGATCTGATCATCCCATTGCACGTAAGTGATAAGGAACTATAAATTTTGCGCAAATTAATTTAAATTTTAGTTCTTAATTTAAAACATTCTCAAGCACAATTATACCATCAAATTTGATTATATTTCTTGTATATGATTATCAATATCTATCAATTATTATTTTTTGAAAAGATTAATATGCAAGTCCTTATAATTTTACCTCAGTTTTAATTAAATTTTTGTAATTTTTTATTTGGTTTGTATAATTTTCTCAATTATAGGTATTGATTTATATACTCTTAATATGTAAGAGAAACCAAGTTAATAGTTGAAATTATGACCCTCACTCATTATAACCCTGAATAATTTTATCACATAAATTTAAATAAAATTAAAATAATTTATATTACATAATATATTATATATCAATGCAAGAAGACATTTATAAGTATAATAGTTTGTTAGTTGATAATAAATAAATTTTACTCTATCATTTTATTTTTAAAAAAATATCTTTTTTTAATTTATATTTTATAGTAACTTACATATTGCTCACCTAACATCCACATCAACAATATTTTTTAATATTGACTTCTAAATTATTATTGATTTTTTTCTTTAGGCTAATTCATGTTGCTCCATCAACGCACAATACAGAACTCAAATTTGAAACCATGTTTCAAATTCAATTTACTTTTAAAACTATCAAATTGAAATGATCAAATTCAATATAACGTCCAAAATTGCAATATAAGGGTCAATAGAGAAAGAGAAGTATGAGTTTGATCATCAATATCAATCTAACTCATTTTTCTTTCTTTTTTTGTTATATATATGATGAGAAGAGGGAAGGGGAAAGAGGAGAAAATAGAGAAAGGGAGAAAGTTGAGAAAATAGGGATTCTTATTCAATATTCAAGTTATTAGTTGTTGAGATAATATAGATATCCTGAGTTGTTGAGATAATCTCAAAATATTAAAAGATAATGAAAATAAATCAACTAGATAATGTTTCATTAATATATTTATTTGATATATTTTGGTAACAAATTTGGAAACCATTGATGGGATTATAAACGTAATATGCATAAATAAATATGAATATTATATTATTAATTCATTTTCCTTCTGATGCTCCTCAATTTAGAGCTATATATATACATAGATAGTTACGTACAGACATAATTATACGTGTATTATAGTGTGTGTGTGTGTGTGGGTTTTGCGATTTTGATTGAAACTGTCTCGTAAAATAAATAATGCAGATTTTGGCCGCGCTCAGCTTGATGACCCTCGGGATCACCACTATCGTCGACGTTAGACACAGAGAAAACTGCATCTGCTTTGTGTGTTTTATGGGAAGAACGTATTCCTTTGTGTGTTTAATTTTAATGATACAACTAAGTATATGCTATTTTTGTACTCTATGTAATTAAATTCAATTAGTTTATGCTAATAAAAATTATAAATTGATAAATATGACTTTTGTCCTTGTATATATATATGCTGATACTATATTTGGTGAAATATTGATATATATATATATATAATTAACGATAGAACAATTTCAACAATTATTTACACTTAAAAGTCTTTATTATGTTCTCTTAATCTTTAAGGATCTGATAAAAATAACATATCATTCCCGAGTCGTTATAAATTTTATATTTTGCTCTTTACGTGGTCTAAATTTATAAGGGTGTTTCTAGGAGTAATTAATGAGTTTTTTTTTCAAAAAGATTTTTAATGAATATTTGAAATTAATGGTATTTTTATATGTTTTTTGGTATACAGATTTTCAAATTTATTTGTGGGTAAGTTACCCTATTAAATAAGGGTAGACATATAAAGAGTAGGTAGCTTTTAATGAAGTTAACTATTCTCTCACTCACACGGGGAATAGAGGGTTGACTTTTCGTGCGCCTGTTCTTCATAAGCTTAGTGCTCAAGCCTGTTCTCATGACTTCTAGCTATGCCAGATCTATTATATATCCTCGTGTGCCATGTGTTGATACTTATTATTTTCTATTTCATAATAAAGAATGGAATTGTTTTTCAAATTGGTTTATTGATTTTCAAATAAATAAAATTCTTTGAATTTATTGGTATTTGGCTAGAGTTACGTTTGGCTATTTAAATTCACATCAAATTTTACTCTAATCTTTTAAATTTTAAAAATATATTTTTAGTCTTATAAATTTAATACTATTTTTTATTAATAAAAAATAGTGATTTAACAAGTTTATAATGTTGACTGGACAATTAAATACTTACAAAGAATTGTGAAATGCAACTTACAAAGAAGACTAGCTCTACTTAAATTTCTAAAAAAAAGCTTCATATTTTGATTATAAGGATATGTTTTTAGATTTGAACTAGAAATAGTATATGCACGCTCAAGATTATAATATTAATCATGATTTGTGAATGCTAAATTTTTTATTTTTGGTATTTGATTATATGTTTTGAGGCTTAAGAAATATGAGAAAGGTGACACCTCTTTACTTTGGGGGGGATCAGTGACAAATGAAATCCACAAGCCTAGCTAAATAAAAGCCAAACTAATTAGCAACGGAGATTGAATCAAATAAAGGGGTTAGTCTATCGTGGTGAAATGATATTTAAATTTTAATTGAAGGAGTTGCCTACATTTAATATTATTATATATTACCTCGAATATGATTTGTTTCAATTAGACGATACCTATATAGAAAAAAAAGCCAAATAATAAAGCCAATGACAAACTGAAAGTTTGGTAAAGTAGACATATGAAAATATAAAAAATGTGGTTGGTCTTAATTTTTATAATGATACATGACGTGTAAGCTTACATTCGTATATTAAAATTTAGGCAAGTGGAACAATTAATTATGAAACATTACCACTTGTCTATTATGAAAAAACAACGTTTATTTAATCAAACTCAAACTTAAGCAAGGACATGATATACTCCCACCGGTTTTAAACAGTGGCGGAAATAGAAATTTGATATGAGGGGCGAATTTTTAATAAAGATTTTATCAAATGAACAAATAAACTACTACCTCCGGTCCTATATGATATACTTAATTAATTTAAATAGATTAAAAAAATTAATTAAGTTAGATATTTGTAATTATTGTGTATAAGTTTCCTTAAAATACCTTCATTTAATCATGCGTATTTGAATTATTTTGATAGAAATTTTCTTAATATGTGTAACTATATATGGATACTTTTCAGAAAAATTATAATCTTGAGAGACAAAATGGATTATGGTATTATATTTAAGATTAAAATAGACTCCTCTAACTTTTATATTTAGGAACAAAGGAAATATAATGTTATAAATATAATAGTTTTAGCAGACAAAAAGTATAGATGAATTTAGGTGGATAGGAGGGGTGGCCGCCCCCTTGCCCCTTCCCTAGTTCCCCACTAGTTCTAAATATAAGAGTTATATAAGATATTTACTTTGGTCCTAAATATAAGATCCTTTGCATAATATTTTTTTCTCAAAGTATCATTATTAATTGTATATATTAAAGTGGCTCTCAATCAAAATATAGTTCTAATACATATTATTAAAGAGGGTATTTTAAGAAAACTAAGATAAAATTATTATAAATAACTAATTTAATTATTTTTTTAATATTAATAAATTAATTATTTAACTCTTATATTAAGGATCGATGTAATATAAACAAACTAGAGAGGGCAAGGGATTAAGTACATTATTGATAGTCAAGTGTTAGTTAATTTAGAGAAAAGAGAGTAGGGTCGGAGAATATATATATATATATATATATATATATATATATATATATATATATATATTTAATGGTTCACGAATTCAATATCAAGTTTGTTTATATATGTTCTTAAAATCCAATAATATAGAAGATCTAAGAAGATCTTGTTGGACATAATGATCTATAGTATACTTAATATAAGTTTAGCATCTTCTAAATTTACATCAAATCTCAGCTTAATCATTTAAATTTATAAAATATACTTTTAGTCATTTAATCTTAATACAGTTAATTTAAAAAATACTGACTTAATAAATTTAAATAGTAATTATATAATTAAATATTAAAAAACATGCTTAAATTTTAAACCTTTTATATAATCATTTATATTTTAAAATTTAAATAAATCTGTTGAAAAAAAATAAAAACATCAATATAATTATTTACGTATTTTAAAACTAAAATAAACCTACTTTGTTAGTAGTTAATTTTAATTTTTAAATAAAATTTATTTAATTTTAATATATTAAATTGACTATATTAAAGGATTAAAATTTAAACATGTTTTATTAATATTTAATTGTATAATCATTATTTAAATTTATGGAGAGATTGTTTATTAAATGAGACAAATAGTGTTAAGATTAAAGAACTAAAAATAAGTTTTATAATCTTAAAAAATTAAAATAAAACTTAATATAAACCTAAACGATGAAACGACACTTTAGCCTATAAACTTTGATGATAATAAATATTAGAGGAGTTAACAAAATCAAAACTTTATTGATTTTCATATATATATATATATATATATATATATTTGTAATTAACTATAGCTATAAAGTAAGTGTTTTAAAGTGTTTTTTTGTTTTCTAAGTATATGTATTCTTTTATTGGAGATAATCTTATTTAAGGCACTGTCAGGTACTATACGTAGTTAACGATATTATTTCATGAGAAATATTTATATACTTAAGGAGTGCCACATCATTTAAATTTTGTCTAATAAAAATATAACAACAATTCAATACATTTTAATTTTAATTGACCGATGACTCATATGAAACAATTCATATTTTAATTTATTTTTAAGAAAAAATAAACTTCTTAATTGGATTAAGATGAGTTTTTATTTTTTACAAAATAAAATATTTATTTTTTTAAAAAAATAAAATTAATCGTGAACTTTTTTAATTAAGTTATTAGCTGAGTTATTATATTTTGATTGGATATAATTTAAATAACGTTGCACTCTTAGATTATATAAGTATTTCTCATTATTTCATATCATATATATTCTGAGAGAAAATCTTTTTGCACTAAATTTTTTTATACATTATCAAATCATAAATTTGGTAAGTACAAATCCTTAATGCTTCTTTTTTTTTTATCTTTAATTTTGATGATATTTATCATTCTATAAAAAGAAAAAAAAGAACTGAATCACATGTATATACAAGCTTACATAAGTGATCAAACAAAAAAGCACTGAATTTTATATAATCAAACACAACACTTTCTGAATGTACAAAAAAACTTTTTCTGCATAACATAACGTTTAAATTGTTACAGCTAAATTTACACAAGTTACATGGAATGTTTGAGCAATTTATTGCTAGCTGCATTAGTAGTTATGTCCTCTTGGAAGGTCTCTTGTTGTAACTGTTGGAGCTGCAAAATATACGAAACCAAAATCATGCATTTATTTTAGAAGAAAATTTATGTCAAGTTATTTATATCTATGAGGTCAAGTTCATATATCAATTTACAAATTAACATACACATTCTAATAACTAACAATAACAAAATAGTGTATATATAAAAATTTATAAATTCTAATTTATATTATAAAGCTTATATAAAAGGCTATAAGTGTTCATAGATCGATTTGTTAGTACACATACCTATTTTAATAATTAATAATAATAAAATAAAAAGTGTGATTTGAGAATTTAACATTATGCATATAAATAACTTGATATAATTTATTTATTTATTTTATTATTCTAGCCCTTTATGGAAATATTGAATTCTGATTAATTATTATTATTTTACTTTTTTTAGAATATGTAGCCTAGTACAAGTCGGAATAACGACTAACTGGGTATCCGATTTTTCTTTTTAATTTCCAAAACTTAAAATCAAAGTAATAATCAGATCTTATATCAAACATTTTTGTTTCGCAAATCTAAATCAAGTTAACAACTAAGAAAATCAACTCATATAGACTTCCAAGTTCAGAAAACCTTGGATAAAATGGAAGCTTGAAACAAGAAAAAAAAAAGTCTTTTTAAAGTGTCTAATTGAAATTAATTTTGAAGGTGCAAAACCACGTTTTCCAGAAGCAAAAAGATTGTTGCTTTTCGGAAAAAACGTGATTTTGAAATCATCCCAATAAGATTCCAAACATAGCATCTATAAATTTTAGCTTGAAATAAATTCCATTAATTAAGAAGCAAAAAAATGTCAACTTACAAGAAATTTGTCCCTGGGGTTTACGAGTGCACTTTCAGCCGAAGGCTTTGCCTTTGTGAGAACCCTTAAAAGCAAAACCAGCAAGGAAGCAATGAAAAATAGTAAAATAAGCATTTTGAAGATGATATAGCTTCTTCCTTTCTTCAGAGGCTTTCGAGCAAGAATATTTAGTTCTTGGAGCCTACATATATATATATATATATATATATATATATATATATATATATATATAATTGCATATTTTTGAAATCAAAGTTCTCAACCTCTATATCCAAGTTTATAGTATGTCAAATTGTAGTTGCCGTTTCATTTGAAGTCAACTGTCTGGTTTTATCAAACTGCTCTACACGGTTCTAACGACCATTTCTTTGATTCTGAATTATTTATAATATGAATTTGATGAATGCATGAATAATAAAGAAGACACAAGTAGGAGTTTATTTTAATTAAAATGTCTCACTTGATTAACCCAAGGGAACGATCGAGAGAGGAAGAAATATTGTTTGCTTTTAATCATTTGGTATAAATTATTCGTTTCTCTAAAAAAGATCGCAACAAAATATTAAAATTTATTAATTTACTGTCCACGTCTTTAAATTGAAAAATTGAATTCTCTGACCATTTCAAAAGTCTTTATAATTATATTCATTAAAAGATGGTGCAAACTTTTTATACGTGATGTCATCTAAAATATAAACTTCGCACATGTTTAATTAAAATAAGAGATTTAAAAGTAATATCTCGAGCTTTAGTCATTTTCAATATTTCAAATCACTGACCAGTACGTTTATTCAGAAAAATATTTCTTGTGATGTTTTCGAAACTGTTATTTGACTTTTTAAAAATCGCCCAAAGCAAAACTTTTATGAAAAAAAAAACTATCTTCATTATGTTGTAAATTTTGAAAATGAAGAGTAAAGATATATACAATTTAGACCTTTTGTATTACTTTCAAATTATACTGCTGGTCTAGCAAACTGCATGTTGATTTTGATTTATTCAAAATTCAGTCAAATCGCATGTTGCATTTTCACCTAACTCGTTTTCACAAATCGATTCGTAGGTTTTGACCATTCTTTCATTGATTTTGATTTATTCAACAATCATAACTGTATGAATGCAAGAATATCAATATAACAATCTTTAATCCCTGTCTTAGAAGGATAATTGAATTCCAACATTTTTTTTGTTCAATTTCAAACAGTAATTTGAGTAACTTTTGCGAAGCTTTAGTTCTGCGGATTGCATTTTAATATAACTTTACGGCCCCAGAACTAATATGCTTTATATATGTTGTTAAATTGTAATTGCAAGTTGGAGTCCCATCATTGTTTGAAAAAAGTCAAATAAGAAACTATTGTTAAGGGCATTAATTGTTTCGTCAAACTATATATAACAATGTTCTTTCCTTCTAGCGGCATAAAACAAGATCTACAATGTTATGAATTCTTTTATTTTTTTTAACGAAATGATAGTCATAAATTTTTAAAAATTCTTTATAATTTTTTTCTCTCTTTTCAATTGAAATTTAATACATGGAGTTCTTAGTTGAATTATATATTATGATATTTTCAATTGACGACATTTTCTTTCTTTTTTTTAGTATATTATTGTTACATCTGATCGATCGAGTCTTCTATAGCAAGCACAAGAGTAAATTCTTATGGACACTGAGTTAATGAACTTGTTGATTTTTAAATCAAAATTAATAAATTTAGTATACGGATCATGTAAGATTCAACTTATTTCCAAATTTAGAAAAATGAGCATATTATTAGTGAAATAAATTATACTCATTTCAATTATTTTGGCCAAAAAGTTTCTGTTTGATAAATTAATTTTTCAATAGAATATAAAAGATAAAATTGATTCCCTCCACTAAATTTAGATGACATGCCATTATATATAGAGTTATTACAAATGCAAGTGATGAATTGTGGCATTCAAGTGACTTACTAGTTTACTATTTCCCATACGAATTTCGCTAAATATGTTTTTTCAACACTTCAATGCTGTTTTGCTAACATCTTTGTTCCTCCCAATACTTCTTCCAAATTCATATTCTTCTGAAATTTTTGTGAGTGCAAGTAATACTCCTAGTTTTAATGACAATGATTATCTTGAGTTCCCTCTGAATTTGGAGTATTTGGAAGCAGAGTTCTTTCTTTATGGAGCTTTAGGGTATGGTTTGGATAAAGTGGATCCAAAGCTTGCTCAAGGAGGACCCACACCCATTGGTGCCAAATTGGCTAAGCTTGATCAATTCACTAGGGATGTCATTTTGCAATTTGCTTTGCAGGAAGTTGGACATTTGAGGTTCTTTTTGTTTCTTTGATTCTGTCCTTTAGAAAAGATCATTCATGTGTGTGAAATCTTCAAGGAACTAAAATTCAGTTCACTCAAATCTTGGGTTGACTGGGTTAATCCAATTCACTCAAATCCCGATTTAACCAAAATTTTGAACCTATTAATGGATCAGGTCAACCTGCCGGGTTGTTCTGACTTTCATTGCTATACATGGAAATCTTACCTATTTATAGTATTAGTATAATTTCCTCATTCGTGTGGAAAATTAACTATAATAACATCAATTTTTTATATCACAATATCAATTTATTTGAAATTTTGACATATAGATCTCCCCAAAAAAAGTTAAACATTTTTTGTTTGTTTGACTGAGAATATTTGGAAATAAATTTATATGATCTAAATTTCTTTAAAAAAATTTAATATAGGAATCTCTTTTACATAAGGAAACAAAAGCTTGGTTTGTTAAATGTTAACAGTTCTAATTATTTATAATAATTAATGATCAAGATTTATTTATCCATAAATATCAAGTGTTAATTACCAAAATATAATTAAATATTTGATTTATTGACAAATTAAATAACAAGATTGTGAAGTTGGATTATTGTGATATTATTGCAGGGCCATAAAGGAAAAGGTAAAAGGATTTCCAAGGCCATTACTTAATTTAAGCAGGGAAGCATTTGCCACAATAATGAACAATGCGTTTGGAAGAGATTTAGTGCCACCTTTTGATCCCTACGCCAATTCAATTAACTACTTGCTCGCTTCTTATGTCATTCCTTATGTTGGTCTCACTGGCTACGTTGGAGCCAATCCTAAGCTTCAAAATGCCCCTTCCAAAGAGGTAATTTTAATTTTCCCCTAATTATTAAACTTGTATATTTATTTTCATCTTTCAATATTGGAAAAATTAATATGCACGTTGATATAATTTTACCTTAATTTTAATCAAGTCATTGTATGGGTCTTTAATGTTTCCTCAATTATAGATATTAGTTCCTGTATTCATAATTTATCAATTTGTAAGAGAAATGACATTAGTGGCTAATCACCTGGCTTTCACTCAGAATGCACTTGGATTAATTTTGGCATATGGATCTAAATAAAATAAAATAAAATAAAACTGATTACGAGTTATACATGCAAGGAGACGGTTATGGGTATAATAATTTTTTATTTAAATTTTGATAATAAATAAATTTTATTTCATCATTTTATTTTTTTAAAAAAAACTATTTTTTATTTTGTATTTTATGGAAACTTACATATAGCTTAGTTGGCATTCATATTAGCCTTAATTAATAGATTATAAGTATATAGAGACTAATTGTTGTAATTGAAAAAAACCTATAAGGACCTAATCCAAAAGAAAAAAGTATAATATCTTAATTAAAATAATGTGAAACTATAAGAGTTGATGAATTAATTTTTGGCTTCCCTTCAATATATATATTTATGATGAATTGGTGGAAATATTTGTACAGCTAGTGGCAGGGCTTTTGGGAGTAGAGTCAGGCCAAGATGCAGTGATTCGAGCGTTATTATATGAACGTAGATCTCTACCAGTGTTTCCATATGGAGTGAATGTTGCAGAGTTTACAAATCGCGTTTCCAAACTTAGAAATAAGTTAGGGCAAACTGGTTCAAAGGATGAGGGTCTTGTCGTCCCCAAAATCGATGGCGCTGAAAGCAAAGTCTCTGGTAACATCCTCGCCGCCGACAAATACTCCATCTCCTATTCTAGAACACCGGAAGAAATTTTGAGGATTGTATATGGTAGTGGTGATGCGCATACCCCTGGCGGTTTCCACCCTAAAGGAGGCAATGGTCGGATCGCAAAATATTACCTAAAAAATTCAAAATAGCTTTTAGCTTAGATATAAAGCTTGGTATGTTCGTTGTAGGAAGTTTGAGATGTGTTGCATTGTTCATCCCACATGAATAACGCGACTTCCTATAGCTAGTGCCACATTTTTGGTTTATGTTCCCTTTTGTAGTATCATTTTGTTGTCTTTCCCATGCTTCATATCTTAATAATAAGAAAAAGAAGGAAACAAGTCTATTTAGTCTCTTTACAATTTTCTTTCTATATTGATGCTTTAATTTTAATACTCTCTCCCTCTCTTTTTCTCTCTATAATTAACATATATAATTGATGGAAATAAATTCAAATGGTACAATTTTGCTAGTTTTTTAATTTTAAAAATAGGACATATGACAAAATATGATGGGAAAACTTGACATAGTGGTTGTAAGTAATTTGACTTAAATTTTATTTTTTTTATATTATCCCATATGCCAATTTTTGTCTAAAATAATACAACGTTAATAAGAATCAAAATATAACTAGCGAATTATTATGAGATCTGAAAAAAAAATATTTAATCGCCAAAAAATCTTCTATAGAATAAACTTGTTATCAAATTTTGTATTAAAATTTGTCTTTATTAGTTCCTCACTTGTTATTAAGAATTCAGAATAATTAAATCCCTTATTTAGAACAACATAGTAATTTTTTCAAATATAAAAGGTTCCAAATGAATGAATTTGGCATATATTATTACCATACAACATAATTAATGAGAGTTACTTGTTCTTTTGTTCTTTGACTTTCATTCATTATTGTACGATTGAAAATGGATAGTTAAATAATATGTTTATCGACAACAGAATAAAAGAAATCAATGGATTTTTACATTCAAATTGAAAAGTTTTATTTGGCACAACATATATAATTAAACTATACTATTGTTGAAATCTACTAATGGACAAAAATGAATACATCATATCAATAAAATTATACTTGGTCAGAAATATTAGTTGAGAATGGATTGAATAACAAACAAATTTTGGTTTACCAAAGTTATATATGTTAAATATTTCATAATGACGTCCAATGACACAAGCTCAAATTTTTATATAGAAATTATGCAAGTTGGGAAAAATATAGTTCGAATGTCACCGTAACATTTCATTATTTAAAATTATAGTCCATTAAATATGATATCATAGATTCTAATTAAACTATATAACAAAATTTGTTAGGAGAAACAAAACTCACTTCGATCCACGCTTCAAGAGGATTAGTTTCTAAATTATTAATTAAGGAATATTGCTAAATTTTTACTAAAAAAATTATTCAAACTATAGAGATATGTTACTCTTTTTTAATAATTTTTTTTAGAAAAGGGTTGGCCTCACCCACAATTTAAGAGAAGGGCAAAATCTCTCTTCTTTCTATACAATATTAATATCAGGTAAGGTAAGTCGTCAATTATCTTGAGGCGTAATCATAGATAGGTCACTTGTCAAGTGATTCAGAATTGTTTTAATTCATCAGTGGGGCCGTAAAATATGCGTGTATAAATCATATTTGCGTTTTGACCAAATTAAATTGCTTCAACATAATTCAATATTTATCACCAACATGGTCCAGAAGTATAAAATCTCCTTAAATCTCTAAGTTTTAAGTTTAAATTTTAGAAAAGATGCCTATACTATAAGGGATAATAATAAAACCTAAAACTGAATTAGCTGATTACTATGATACCAGTTTATAGTACAAAAATTAATATTTATCACATTATAACCCAATTGTATTTATTTATTAAAAATTTAAAATGAATCTCGTTATTTATAATCTATAAGTAGTGCAATTCTCTAAATAGTTTTATTACCTTTTATTGATAAAGTATTTTTAATCATTGTATTATTTTCATATATTTTATCAAGAAATTATTGTATAACTTAATTCTTTTTTTTAAAAAAAAAATCTTTTTAAGAGCCAGCTTGCGCTAGCTCAGGTGTTAAATATAGTGTAAAGTATGGATAGAGACTACAAAAAAAAAAAGCCTAAATCATTTTAGCTTAACACAACAGTAAAATTATTACCATATAACTTAGAAGTCATGGAGTTAAATTCTATTGCTACTCTTTAGGAGGTGAAAGAGCTGGGTCTAAAAAAACTCATATTTGGAACATGAGAAATTAAATCACCAGGATGCTTTCCCATGAGAATTTCAAAAGCTAAATATTTGCTGGATGATTTCCAAATTCTTCCTTCAAGTGATATCCCCAAAACAGTGAAACATCATCATGGTACTTCCTTCGACCTCCTTGTGGAATATCCACCAACTCATGCACATCCATTCCTACAACACTCAACATCATCACAATTATTAGAATATAGAAGTCTTACATCGACTAATTGAAATGTGACATATCCCCAACACAAGACTTATTAGATTGATTTAAGCTATTTTTTTTATAGAAAGACAAACTTAATATACACTTAATTCACTAAAATCTAATAACAATCACCTCCCCATAAATCTGAAACTATGAAACAAGAGGAAAATGAACAAGATGGCAAATATTATTTACTGCCTTTGTTGGCTGCACAGTGCTCGATCAAATGTTGGGCAGGATCTCTTTGGCTTAACCAATGGTGGTATAGTGAAGGAGAGCATGATATATATATGGAGCATTACCAATATAATCAGTAGTAAGAAACATTTCCAGCACCGCATCATTCCACCTTGGCTGCACCACTATGCAAATTATAACGTCATCAAAGCATAAATAAATTAATATAAAATACATCAAAATTACGCAGTCGCAAATAAGCAGAATTCTATTTCAGAGTCTGCATGAACATGGGCATGTGCAACAGTATCACAAGCTAACTTTTTCGATGTCAGAGAGTTGAGCTATGGCTCTCCCTAAAGACTAGGACCTCACTTTAACCACAAGACACAAAGTGACAATGAGAAACAGAGTTGTTAACTAGTTGTCCATAATGAAAAATAAAATGTTATAAACATAGGAAACTAACATCACAATAACATAATAATAATCTCATCTGAAACAATAGAAATTCATTTGCTGACTGAAGGAAATTGTTGAGAATTAGAAACTCATCAACAAATTAAGCCTTCAATTCAAGATATTTCTGTTAATTTAATACTTTTGACCATTTAATTATAATCAATGAATGATGCAATAACATCATTATTCTTTGATCTAATTATTTCATCATGGCATATGAACAGAATTTTGAATAATTATAATAAATTAATAAAGGAAGAGCAAGCTAAAATAACAAATGCTAAAAAAGAGTACCTGAATTTGTTATCCAAAGTATGGCACCATCCAAAATCCTCCCACCATATGCTAAAAAAGAGGTTGGAAATTGATGGGACACATTTTGTTCTCAAGTCCATTGCCACTTTTGTGTCCACCAATAGAGAAACTTATCAGATGAATATGACAACAAAACAATAACAATTTATCTTATTTGATTGTATGATGCTTATACTTGAGTTTACATGATAATGTTTCAAAGAAATATCTTATCAACTAGTTATATATGTACTCCTCTAGTTCTATTTATAAGTCACTTCTAAAATATTTCATATAGACTAAGAAAAACCTTAAATTTCATTAACTCTGTCTTAAAATTCAATAACTTTCTAACTTTATCCCTATTTAATATATATTAAATTTCATGAGAACAAATTCAACATAATAATAATGATGGGTAAAATTATACATTCATATAAAAAATTTAATGATGTAAATTATAAATATGATTAAAAATTCTTTCTCTCTCTATCCAATGTATAGGATAAGAGGAGTAGTAGATAAGAATCAACAGCTGATATAAATGTTTAAGTATTTGATTTGAAATATATATAAATAGACATATTATACATAAATATATAAAAATAATTATAGAATAGTAATACTCACTAATATATTTTGGTACTTAAATAGACAATTATCAACATGCCACAAAATTTAATGAAATATTTTTTCCCTCTTAATCTTCACCATTGCTTGCAGCTTTACCAAACTTCTTGGTCATCTATGAAATTAAGAGTAAGCAAATACCAACATTGTCAATTTTTTTATCAAATTAAGCTAAACAAAGTACAAGAAAAAAATAGCACAATCATTCTAATGAAATAACACAAAATTCCGCTCAACCCAATAACAAAAAGACCAATTACTAAAATCCAAAAAGATCCCAAAACAACAGAAAGTACAGAGTAATTAATATGGCACTACCACAATGTGGTGATAAAGCTTCTAGATCTCAACAATTTCAACCCTAAAGACCAAACATCATTAGTCCTCTAAAGCTATCACTATACAACGAACATAATTTTTATGAGGATATGGTTTCATAGAACTCTCCCATTGATCCCATCCTCACCACTCCCTCCCCTTGACAATCTCTCCACTCGATATGAAATACTTTAAATTGTGCCTCCTAAATCGAATTTGCATGACCAGATCGGCAACTACAAAGTATTTGATACCTTATATATCTATATAAAGTTACATTAATCACGGATTATAAGCTAAACATGCCTCTATCGTAACTCAAGGATGATCTAAATGATAAACCAATGGTTCAAAATGTTGAAAGAAGATTCATCAACCACTCCCAAGAGACACCATTATTCACACACATAGCAACACCCCCCCCCCCTCAAACTCTCTTACCAAATGAACATGAAGGAGTGAGTTGATGAGAACCATTAACTACAAAGTCAAGCCAAGGACCAAATTCTCTCACCAAATAGGAGAACAAAAGGGGACTCAGTTGCTTGCGACAAAGTCAAATTATTGAATACCCTCTTCTCTCCAGTGAATCGATCAATGATTTGTGAGTGAAAGCCTAAAAGAAAGATGTGTGTATATATACCCGCAAATGTGTGTGAATAAGGTAAGGGATAAGACTTTGGAGGATGATTTTGAATTAAAGACAGGCTAATTTAAATTTTAAATGCACAATATATCTAATTATTCTAATTTAAAATTCTTCAATGTATCTAATTTGATATTCTTTCCTATCCTTATTTAGTGTCAGTGGGTGCCAAGAAATTATGACTAGTTCATAAATAAGTTTAAATGATGTGTTAGAAAATACTTAATTTAATTGTTTTATATTGGAATTCTAAAATGTAGATTCTTTTTCATTTGTTAGTTACATAGGACAATAGTAATAAATTTAATTTCTTTTATCTTGTAAAAGCTTTACATTTGATTGGGATGTTTATTGATTTTATGCTATGTTAATAATTTCTCTTACTTGGTAATGAAGTTGTTTTTGTTTTTAGTTTATTGTTTTGGACCCGGTTACAATGGAAGCCCTTTGCTATTAATTGGGCTTTAACTTTTGTTGGATAGATGTTAGACTCCTTAGGGTGGGATTCCAAGTCTTTGTTTTCGAATTTTGCATCATTCAGAAGTATTTCGTTTGATATTGTCCTTGCTTGTTGGAGGCTCTATGAAAATCTTGGTTTGTGTTAAGGGATGTTACAATGTTAGAAGGAATGTAGGGGTAAGACATGGCTACTTTAGTATTTATATATTTATATTTCGGTTTTTTGGTCCTTTTAATTAATTATAATTTTAAAGATCCTCCACAATAAAAATTATTCTTATTAGGTTCTTTCTTCTAATTTTCCCTATTTCTATTTCATATCAGGATTCTAAAATGTAGATTCTCTTTCATTTGGCTGGGATGTTCACTATTTTATGTTATGTTAATCATTTCTCTTAGTTGGTAATGATGATGTTTTCTTTCTTTTTTTTTTGGTTGCCTACCCGGTTCACCGGAGCTTTGCCCCGACTACATCCGGATTCAACCCGCGTCGCACACCTGGTTATGGTGAGTGAGTCTCCTAATAGGGATTTTCTGCATACGCCATATTTTCTTTTTGTTACATTAATGATGATGCTTTTGTTTGTTGTTTACTATTTTGGACCCAGTTACAGTGGAAGTCCCCTTTGCTAGTAATTGGGCTTTAACTTTTGTTGGGTATATGATAGACTCCTTGGGGCTAGATCTTGAATCTTTGTTTGGGAATTTTGCGCCATTTACAAATTTTTCGTTTGAAATTGTCCTTAGTTGTTGGAGGCTATGTGAAAATCAAAATCTTGGTTCGTGTTAAGGGATGTTACAATCTGCCTTATTAATTGCACTTGAAAATTTTAAAGGATAACTTGTAACTTATTTATAAAAAGTTGTTAATTCCTTACGATAACTTGTAAAGGATAGGACCTCTTGCATATTCACACACGGTGTTTTTCACTTTAGTAATTTTAGAGTGATCACTTATAAATCAACTAACATGAGTTATTATTTCGGTAGGAGTTAGGACTAACAAATGATAATACCCTTGCCGATTGTGAAAATTCATTAATTTGTATGGTTGATATTTGAATTTTGTGACAAGATAAGAGATCATTTCATATAATTGACAATTGAGTCTTTTGCTATATTATGATTATTAATCGAAATACATGCTTTTCATCAATTTTTGCGGCCGAAAAGTCAACCTTTCATATTTGACATGTGAATATTTGATAAATAGTAATTGGAATTAGCTAATTAGTTGGAAGAAATATGATATTTCATGATATATTTGACATTAGAGATTAGGGGTGTTCATGAGCAGGGATGGGTAGGGCAACCCCTGCCCGGTGCCCTGCCCGAAAAAAGTATGGGCTGTATTTTGCAGCCCGATGCCCGGCTCTGCCCGATAAAAGCCCTAACCATTTTGGGCTGGGCTGGACATGGGCGGGCTGGGATTGGGCGGGCTGGGCATGCCCAAGTTGTGATGCCATGCTCATGTTGTGAAAAAAATCTGCAATTATAAACTTCTAAAATAATATTATATTCAATATCTTCAAGAGTTAAATAATATCTATAATCCACTAAAAATAAGGTAACAAAAAGATAATAATTAAAGTCTTGAAATTCATTGCATATAAAAAAAAATATTGAAGTCTAAGTAATTTATAATTACAACTTTATATCAATTTTTCAAATGTTGACAATGATTAAGTATCTAAAAAAATAAAATAAATAGTTATAATTTATAATGTAATTATATTATGATTAGTAAAGTTAAAAAAATTAATATAGTTATAAATATTAAAAGATACAACTTACGTATTTAACTACTTATATTTCTAAAATGACCCTTTAGTCACCAATAATTATCATATTCTCCCTTCCAATTGTAGCATCTAAGGAGAAAATTAAAAAAAAAAATAGGTGCTCATGGGCAGGGCAGGGCAGGGCAACCCCCTGCCTGGTGCTTAGCCCGAAAAAAGTATGGGCTGCATTTTGCAGCCCGATGCCCAGCTATGCCCTATATTTATCGGGTTAGATAGGGTCTTTTTTTCGTGAGTTCGAGTGGATATACCGGGCCGCGGGTTTTATAAACACCTCTATTTAAGGCATTTTACTCTGCGGTGCTTTGAAATAATAAGCTTTCCATTAATTTTATTATAGAAATGTCATTATTTCACATGATTGAATCAGTCTTTCCATTGAAATATAGAATGTGGTTTTAATGTGCGTGTTAGTAAGGAAATAGCTTTAATTTAATTTACCGTATATAATAACAAATTATTACAAAAAGAAATTGATATCTGATTGGACAAATTAAAAAGAAACTATTAAATCTTTAAAATATCATAAAAAAATTAAAAACTGCACCATTTTCTTAAATAGAAACTTTAAGGTGACAATATTACTATAGCAAAAATATATATTTAATCTTTTAACTTTATACAAGGTTTTATTTTTGTCTTTTAATTTTAGAAAGTGTTTTTCAGTCGTTAAACCCTAACGCCCTAAAGGAAAAAAAATACTGATATTTAAATTTTAAATATTAATAAAATATTATCAAATGCTGACATATTAAATTTAATTTTTAAAATAACAATAATTATTATAAAAAAATTATCATTTGAGGCTAACGGTATGAGCATTAGAGGATTAAAAAACTATTTTATAAAAATTAAAAGATTAAACTGAAACTATATATAAAGTTAGAGGAGTACATGTACTTTTGCTTATATACCAAAAACTTTAGCTAGCATATCTTTGATTAATCGACAAAGGTACAAAGACTAAAAATTAACCAAAATCCTTGGCTGCACGCCACAGTGGCATTATTGACACAACAATATATAATTATGACGAACAAGCTAATAATTACAAAAACTTCAATGATGAGCACTATCCATTTAACCCATTTGATCAGTGATGCTGCGCATGGTTGGTCTAGATGAAGGGTGGGTTTGTAAACAAGAAATAGCAAGATTTGCAATCAAAATCACTTCCTTCAACTTTTGCTGCTCTTTAGGAGGTGATAGACGTCGGTCTAAAATCTCATTGAAGTTCATGTTTAGAACATCGATATTGGATTGTACATGAGAAATTATATCACTAGGATGCTTCCCCATGATAATCTCAAATGCCAATACACCAAAGCTAAACACATCACATTTCTCAGACACTGCCATTGAATATGCTAGCTCTGCATCAATTACAATTAAGTGAACACTTAATTGACACATTTTTCAGCAACGACCACAAGAAGCACATGCTATTATTCCTTTTATATTGATTGAAATACCTAAACAAAATATAAGTATCCTTCTGGTCCTAAATATAGGAGTTAGATAACTAATTTATAAGTTTTAAAAAAATTAGTTAAGTTATTTATTTATAATAAATATGTGTTAGCTTCTTAAAATATCCCTTTTAATCATTTGTATTGGAAATTGGCCACATTTGAGAAAATTCCCTTTAGTATGTGCAATCAATAGGATTGTTTAGGAAAAAATTATAAATTTTGTAGGATAAAGAGGATGGAGGTAGTGAATCAAAGGGAATAGCTTAACTTTGTGCATGCATATCCAAAGCAAATTAAAGCTAGTGAATCAGAATGATTGAATGTCTTTGCCTTATAAACAAAGTCTTAAAAATTAATTTTTTTTAACTTTAACATATCTAAATAAATGAAAAAGTAAAAAAGAAAAGATATGGGTTTGCATGAATAAGTAACAAACTTGGAAACTAGAAATAGAGTAGTTAGACATAATTTTAGCGTAAAAGTTAGACAAGGCATTAAAGTTACCTGGAGCAACTTTAATGTTTCAGATGGAGTTAAATATGGCATTAAAGTTACCTGGAGCAGCATAGCCATGTGTGCCAGCAAATGTTGTCCAAATTGATGAGTTAGCCTTCAAGAACCTCGCTGTGCCAAAATCTGAGACATGGGCTTCAAGATTTGCAGACAATAATATATTTTTGCTTGATATGTCTCTATGAATAATTGGTGGGTCACAATCATGATGCATATAAGACAAAGCATGTGCCACGCCTTTGACAATATCCACCCTCTTAGGCCAATCTAACTGTAATGCCTTTGTGTCATTTTTCAGAAAATCAGCTAAAGACCCTCCTTCCATGTACTCATAAACAGCAAAAGTGTGTGATCTTTGTGAGCAAAATCCATAGAGTTTCACAATGTTTCTATGGCGGATTTCTGTCATAGCTTCAATCTCACTCTTGAAGGCTTTTATACTTTCAATGTCCAATAAGTCATCGTCTTCTTCTTCACATCTAAACTTCTTTATAGCAAATTGTTCACCTCCTTGCATGACCATTTTGTAAACTTTACCAGAAGCTCCTTCCCCTATACAATACTTGTCATCAAAGTTCTCAGTTGCTTCAATTATGTCATCATACAGATTTTTTCCATCAAAATGAACAATTGAAAATGGACTTTCTTTCTTGGTTCCTGAATTGTTCCGTTCTAAAATTCTTGATGAGTTTCTTTTTGAACAAATAACAATAATCCCAACTAACACCAATGAAACAAGTAGTACACCAGCTAAAGAAGCAACAATAGATATCACAACGTTCTCTTTGTTGCTTCCCTCATGTGATATTGAAACATTGCAAAGTCTCAAACCTTGCATTCTCCCACATAAATCTTTGTTATTACTCAAATCTAATGAATAAGAACTATTAAATATGCCATTGTTTGGAACAGCACCCTCTAAATTGTTGTAAGAGAGGTTGATGCTTGACAAGCTCAACATTGTACCAAGGGAATCAGGGACAGAACCTGATAGATTATTATGAGACAGATTCAGATTCATCAAGTTGTTGAGCTTACTAAGATCAACAGGGATTTCTCCAGAAAGTGAATTAAAACTCAAGTCCAAAAAATCTTGTAAGGACTCAAGATTCCCAATTTGATATGGGATTTGGCCATTGAAGTCATTATGACTCAAATTTAAATTGAGCAACTTGTACCAATTCCCTAATTGATAAGGGATAGGTCCACCAAGCCTATTCATTGACAGGTCTAATGACTCTAAATTAGAAAGACTTCCAAAGCTTGTAGGTATCATACCAGAAATATTGTTTCTGTTTAACTTTAGAAGATATAACATGGAGGCATTAATTCTGATTTGTGTTGGAATCTCGCCCGATATATTGTTCAATGACAAGTCAAGTTCTTGTAGTTGTTTCAATTGAAATATATCACCTGGAATATTCCCCTTGATTGAATTGCCAGCCATGATAAGAGCTTCTAAGCTTTTGCTGGCACCCCAATTTGCAGAGAGCTCACCTTGAACTCTGTTGAAACTGATGTCAATGTAAGTGAGATTAGGATAAACTCCAAAATCCTGATCTGCATAACCTGTTAATTGATTATGTTGAAGTTGAACTCTGTATAAAGATGAACAGTTTCTCAAACTTATTGGGATTGGACCAGAGAGACTATTATAAGCTGCAGTGAAATTCACAAGCTTACCACCTTTACACAATTGAGGTGGTAAATGGCCACTGAAGTTGTTATAAGATAGATGAACAACAATCAAAGATGAAACATTCCCAAACTCTTGTGGCAAATCCCCATGTAAATGGTTTCGATGAAAGCGAACAACAGTTAGATTGTTCAATGTACCAATACTAGGTGGAATTATGCCTGAGAGATGGTTTAAAGCCACTGAGAGAACACTTAGATTTGTACAGTTACCTAGAGATTGTGGTATAGACCCAGAAAAGTTGTTTCCATCTAGAGATAGAAATTGAAGCTTTGAGAGAACTCCAATGCTTTCTGGGATACTGCCACTGAGTTTGTTATACTGAAGATTAAGAATAAGAAGATTTGCTAATGCTGAGAAGTTCAAGTTTTCAATGGTACCTTCAAGACCAGTATTGTTCAGGTTCAGTTCAATCACGCTCCCTGAAGAATCACAGCTAATTCCACTCCATGAACATGGGGTTTGAGCTGATCCACTAGAGTTATTAGCTTGTGGTGGAGAAACCCATGAATCCAAAATTGGTTGGTTTGGGATACTCTGTTTCCACTTGAGAAGAGCTTCAGTTTCTGTGAGTCCTGAAGTGATGGAGCATAGTGACAAAAGAACTAGGCAAGTAGGAAGAAGGAGAAAGAATATAAAAATTTTATGTCGGGCCATGTTTCTGAATGTGCCGGTTTGTATGTTTAAATAGGAGGAAAGAGACTTCGTTTAGATTATGGTTGAATTTAATTTTTTTCAAAATTTTAAAAAAAAACAAATAATAAAGTTGCTTTATATATATATATATTGCGTTATTGGCAAGAAAAGTTGACCTTCCTATAAAGAATTTTGGACAAATTAGTATTAGAATTGTACCTTATTATTTTATTAAGTCTTTGTAATTTTTTTCTTTTTTATTATATGCTTATAGTTTATTAAATTATAAGGATTATCTTTGTACTTATAATTTGTTAATTTGTAAAAAGATACTAATAATTAATGGTGTGGCTCTCTTATAGCTTATATGTAGATGCAAAGATACATTATGAATATAATATTTTTTTTTATTTTTATGTTGAAAATTAATAAATTTTATTGTATCTTTTTATTTTTTTTTACAAAATCTCATTTTATTTTGTATTTTCTGTCAATTTATATATCGTCTAGTTAACATCCATATTAGTCATAATTAATAAATTATAAGTATATAGACTAATATTTATAATTAAGGAAAATTTAAAAACTTAATAAAATAAAAAACAATTATAGAAATATGGTTAAAAATTAGATGAAACTATAAAAAATGATAATTAATTTTCTTAAAAAATTAATAATTTAAATTTCATGTAATCCATTTTATAAAAGAATATCATACATAATTTTAGAATTGTTCAATTATGATTGGCCAGCTTGTTTCTGAATGTTCTTGTATTTTCAAAGTAGGGTTCCATTTTATATTCCATCGCCGAGAACAGACTTTTAATTCCCAGTTGATTAATTTAAAATCATATACTTCTCCAGTCCTTATGTCCTTAAAACTAAATATATTCAATTAATTTAATTATATTAAAAAAATTAATTAATATAACATATTTTTTAAAGTATTATAATTATCTTTTTTATTCTTTTATTTAATTATTCTTAAAAGAATATTAATATAGATAATTTAAAAAAAATTAATATAAAAAATAAATTTTATATTTAAAATTATAATTAATCATCTAATTAGATTTTATATTAATGGGTATTAATTTTAAAATAGTTTTTAGGGTTGAATGATTTGGAGGTAAAATATAATTTATTGTCTCCTTCAAATTTAGCAGCTGAAGTTAATTTATTGTTAAACCCAAAAATATCTTACATTATTTTAGTTTATATATGGCTTGAGATTTGACATTTAATAATAACTAGCCCAACTATAAATATTGATTCTTGAACAAAGCTGACGAAAAATAAACATTACATGGCGGCTTTATGAAAAGAAACTTGAATTAATAAATGAAATTGTTGTTAGATAAGACCACTTTTTGATGACAAGTTGACAATGTGGCTTCATTTTTATATTATTTAATTAGTTTATCAATTGAATGTCATTATTCCTCAACTACTTTCAAGTTATGCATGTGCTTGTAATTATGTCGGCAAATAAAAAAGTGGTTGCCATTGTGTAAATTTGTATTTGTCAAGATTCCCAATCATGGTCAAAAGCTCCAGGTAATGAAAGGGGGGAGGCGAAAATTTGACCAGGTAATTAATCAACTATTACAAAAAAGACTAACAAGTATAGATGTCAAATATCATTATCAAATTATTATAGAAAAATAAATAATCCTTCAAATTTTAAATAATTTATAAAAATTAAAAAAAATAGTTAATTTAATTATTTATAAAAAATTAGTTTGAACTTAATGTAAATTTCTAATGACTGTAACTGTAAGGTTGCATTAATATTTTAATTTTCATCTCTCAATGGTTCTTTTGCTCTTTAGGGGGATAATTACTAGCAATTTCTGTTAATGATCTTGCAACATTTTTGAACGTTACTCCAGCCAAACTATATCGCCCTATTTCTTTTGTAACAGTTGCTCTTAATTAGAACATTGATATATAACGTGTTGTACTTGAATTTGTTATACATGATTATTGTATAGGACTTGTTTGGTTAGCAACTAAACTATAGTTTTAGAAGTTTTTTTTTAGTAAAACTTTAGTTTGAGAACATTTGAAAACAAACAGTTATATTTATCCATAAGTACTTTTGGGTTTAAACTATAGTTTTGAATAAGCCCATAAGTGTTTGGTTTAAAAGAAAGCCATGGTTTTATAAGTCCTTTTGGGCAAAATTTTAGTTTGAAAAAATTTTAAAACAAACAGTCATATTTGTCAATAAGTACTTTTGGGTAAAACTATGTTGAATAATCTAATGAAACTAGCTTTTAGAACAGTAAAAAAGATTATGAATTATCCAATTACTATATTACCCCTACTTTTTTTATACACTCTCTCCTCTCCCATCTCTCTCCTCTCTCCTATCTCCTTTCTCTTCTCCACCCTCTCTTCTCTCTCCTATCTCCTTTCTCTTCTCCACCCTCTCTTCTCTACCCTCTCCCCTCTCTCTTCTCTCTTCTCTACCATCTCCCCTCTCTCTTCTCTCTCCTCTCTCCTTTCTCTTCTCTATTCTCTACCTTCTTTCCTCTCTCATACTTTTAATCAAATCATATCCATTTTAGTAATTTACCAATATAAAAAGTCATTTTAAAAATAATTATCCAAACACTTATTTATTCAGAACCACTTTTTTTCTATAAGTTCTTCTCTAAAAGCCATTTTCCATAAGCTGTCCAAAAGCCTATTTTTTTTATAAGCTCATTTTTAAAATCTTATCCAAACACACACTAAAATTAGCTTTTGGAACAGTAAAAGAGCTTATGGACTATCCAATTACTATTTTACCCTTACTTTTTATTACACCTTCTCTTCTCTCTCTTCTCTCTTCTCTACCCTCTCTCCTCTCTATCCTCTCTTCTCTCCATCATATTTTCTTTTCTCCACCCTCTCTCCTCTCTCCTCTTTTTAATAAAATCATACACTTTTTATTAATTTACTAATACAAAAAGTCATTTTAAAAATAACTATCCAAACACTTATTTATTCAGAATTATTTTTTTAAAAATAAGCTCTTCTTTAAAAGCTTTTTTTATAAGCTACCTAAAAACTTTTTTTTCCTTATAAACTCTCTTCCAAAAATTTATCCAAATACATACATAATCTTACAAAAAGTAATTAATTATTAAAAAATCTTATAAAAAATAAGTAGCAAATACTAAATACTAAAAATGACAACTTGACAAGATCAAATACTACAAAAAGACAATAGTTTATGATATATTGACAGCTTAAAGAATTTTTTAATAATTAAATTACATATATTAGACTACATAATAATTTTTCAATTTATTATGACATTTTTAATTTCCATTTAAAATTTAACTTACACAAAGAAATGGATTTTTTTTTCTCAAGTCTCAACCTTGTAAATGCTAAGGATATGCTTTAACTTTTTGAGTCGTTTCTTAATTTTTTATTTTGTTTGGATAGAGTCTAGAAGATATTTCGATAGTTAGAGACTGATCCTTCTAAATTATAGAGATCACCTTAGTAAATTTTATTTATCTTAACAAAATATTTTTTATACATATTGCCTAGGTTAAACCTAAAATATCATGTTTAAAGAATCCAATCATTTACTAATTGTGCCTGATTTTATTAATTACTTCTTTATTTGATTATGGGGTATGATTGTTGTTCACTATTACATAAATGCTAAAATTTGATGGTTATTGTATCCAATAAATGACGATATATATTTAAATGTCATTTATACAACTGTTATTCATAAGGGCATGTTTTATTTGATATTATTTAACCGTTATATAACCTTACATAAATATGACGGTTGAACGGTAAACATTAAATAATTTCTATTTAAATTTAGGGCCTGTTTGAATAGGATTTTAAAAAAGGGCTTATGAAAAAAAAAGGCTTATGGACAGCTTATGGAAAAGGGATTTTAGAAAAGAGTTTATGAAAAAAAGGGGTTATGAATAAATAAGTGTTTGAATAGTTATTTTTAGAATAATTTTTTATATTGGTAAATTACCAAAAAGGGTATGATTTGATTAAAAGTAACAGAGAAGAGAGATGTAGAGAAAAGAGAAGAGAGAGGAGAGAGGGTAGAGAGAAAATAGGAGAGATAGTGTAAGAAAAAGTAGGAGAGAGGAGAGAGGGTGTAAGAAAAAGTAAGAGAGAGGAGAGAGGGTATAAAAAAAAGTAGAGATAAGATAGTAATTAGATAATCCATAAGCTTTTTTACTGTTCCAAAAGCTAGTTTCAATAGCTTATTCAAAACCATAGTTTTTTCCAAAAACACTTATGGACAAATATGACTGTTTGTTTTAAAATTTTCTCAAACTAAAGTTTGTGTCACAAGCCTTTTTCAAATCATAGTTTAAAACAAAACCAGACCGGCCCTTGATCTTTAGGTCTAGAAAGGGAAATTTGACGGTTATTTACAAATAATTATATGAGTAAATCCCCGCTGGGAGCCTTGGCGTACGCAGAAAATTCCCGTTGGGAGACTCACCCACCATAGCCAGGTGCGCGACGCGGGTCGGATCCGGATGTAGTCGGGGCAAAGCTCCGGTGAATTAGGCGGGCAACTAAAAAAAAAATTATATGAGTAAATTTAGGCCGTTTTAACCATTATATAAAACTCCTTGCAACGAGGCAAGAGTAAAAACAAGAATTCAGTTATTATGTATGAATTAGTGCTTTTTTGACATTGCTTTTGCAGGCTTAAAACGGACTTTTTAATCCAACAAAGCTAATTGAGGCTCAATAATATTTGGTATGGCTTTGAGAATAAAGAGCTTTTTGGCTAAAAATTAAAAACTGAGCTGGTTAAAGTGGGTTTTGGTTTTTGATGTTTTCTTTTCTAGATTTAGAACTTCAGAAACTGGATTTTCAAATAGATTATTTAAGAGTTTCTATCTGACTTTTTTTATAAAAATATAAATATTATACTAAAATGACTTTTACACTAACTTTACCACTAAATCCAAACTTTTCTTTCCTCATGCTGGTCCTCTTTTGAACAGATGTGATTATCAAGTTTTCAACCAAGATTGCATAGCATCTACAAAATTTGATCACCATAAAAAACTGTCCATATAAACAAATCAATATTATGTGGTGGAAACCAACTGCTTCTCATATTTTTGGTGGCAGAAGAGAGTTTTAAATTGGGATCACTCAAGTCTCTACTATTTATTGGCACAAGTTACTGAGATTTTTATATTTCATATGCATGCGTTTCTTGTGTATTTTGATTATGTCTTCTTGCTCACTTCAGGGTAAAAAAAATGTAGAATCCAGTTGTGAATGAATTACACAATGAAAGAGGAGATGGCTAGAGTTTAAGTTGAAGAAACTCATGGCCATGGATCATGTCATTTCCATAAATTGCCAGTAAAAGTTACAACTCACTTGTTCAATAGGCAAAGCTCTCCTTTGATATGAAACAATCTCTCGAGTTCATTGATTTGGTACGGCGATTTCTCTTTTCAACTCTATCCACGAATCACTGAATTCAAGTATGATTAACATATACAAAGCAAATGAATCTTTGTGCAATTAAAACTTGCAACCGCGAACATGCTTACCCTGTGCATGTTTTACCAAAAGAAACCTTTATGGAAACCTCTCTAACTATTGGAAAGAATATCAACACCAGCCACTTTTTCAATGCTGAGATCCTCTCAATTTGCAAAATCATCTTCCTCAGCCCTCATGCATTCTTCAAGTGGTGGCATGTTGAGGTCTAGAAGCGTCAACAAAATCTATAAAAGTTTATTACCATAAGATTTGTCACCTTTTCATACTAAAATAGGTTGATAGTTAAAACTTGAGAGATTCTAACTTATGAAAATCTTCGACAAAGTAAAGGGTCGATAGTTTTTCATACTAACATTTAATAAAATTTGTCACCTTTTTTATTTTCTTTCCACATGCTAGTTTAGATGGGATTATCAAGTTTTCCACTTCTGGAGAAGCTGATCCCCATAAAAAACTGTCATTATGAAGCCCATTTCAATATTATTACATAAACAAATCAATATCAGAATCAAATTACATGAGGAGGCTAAGCTAAAGAAATGGAAAAGGAACCTTCATAACCTTCTTTCTGAGTTTGACAATTTAATTATCAGTAACAGCATTGATTGTTAATTTCTATATTAATATCTAATAAGATTTGTCATATTCTTTCTTGACGAATCAATTGTATTTTCTGGAGCTGTTTGTCAATTTTGCAATGCATCCTTCTCAATCACAAGCTTCAACTTGTGAACGAAGAAGTTAGCCTGCAAAATTTGTTGTATGATTCTTGTACCCTAAAGACACAGTGAATTGCTAAAACCATCATAAGAAGTCAGAATTACTGAAGGAGGAGGGTGACTTCAGAAATTGTCTTCCCAATAAAAAAATATAAATATATTTTAGTTTAAGATTAATCAGATGAATATGATGCTTGCACTACAAGATAATATTTAAAAAAATATTATGTCAACTAGTTATATATGTACAAAAGCATCAAAAGTTGATAGTTTAACCATTTGATTTGAAATACATGTATATATATACACACACACATACAGAATGAAGAATAGTGACACTCACTAATATAAGTTTGATATTCTATTGCTCTGATAGAAAATGATCAAGATGCCACAAAATTTGACGTAGTATTTATTATCCTCTTGATCTTCATCATTGCCAGTAGCTTTCTCAAACTTTATATATAGTTATCCATGAAAGAGAAAACAAATACTGATACAATCATTGTTTTTTTTATCAAATTAGGCTAAACAGAGTACAAGAGGAAACACAAGACAAACACAACGATTCAAACTCAAACAATACAAAATCCTACTCGGCCCTATTAGAAAAACTTCCAGATCTCAACAATCAACCCAATAAAGCAATCACTTGCATGAACATTATCTTCTATAAGGATATGGTCTTAGAGAATCATCCCCTTGATCCAATCCTCACCATGGACGTGATATAATAATAGTTCTAAAACACTTGCCAGAGATCTACGTAATTATGGGGATCACCATAGACTCCTTTTGGCCAAGCAATCCATTGTGACTTATAAAAATTAAATTGCATATCAGTATAAGCTAAATATACATTCGTCGTGATTCAAGAAGGCTAGATCTCAATGATATACCAACAATGCACATGTTTGAAAGAATATGCATCCACTACTCCTAATAGACACCAATCCTCACACACATTGCAACAAAAGCGCGCGCGCATACCTCAAACTCTATCACCAAACGAACTTCAATGAATGAGTTGATGAAACCACTAATTACAAAGTCTCAAGCCGAGGAACAAATGCTCTCACAAAACAAAAGAACGAAAAGGGGACTCAACCCCTTGCAACAAAGTTAGTTTATTGAATAATCTCGTCTCTAGAGAATGGATCAATGGTTTGTGACTAAAACTCAAAAACACGATGTGTATATATGCAAACCGGCGTGTGGGAAAAAGTCAAAGGTTAGGCCTTTTGGAAGATGATTTTCATTTAATGAAAAGCAGCTGGTTTAAATTTCAAATACATGTACAATGTATCAAATTGTTATAATTTTCAATTATACAATGTATCTTATGATTGTATACATTGCATCTAATTTATTCTAATTTTCAGTTATACAATGTATTTGATTGCATACATGGCATCTAATTTATTATAATTTTCAGTTATATAATGTAATTGATTGCATACATTGCATCTTTTTTTTTTTCCCATTTGTTCAGAGTATTAGAGTGTGTGAATGCCAAAAATTATCACTAGTTCATGAATATAATGAAGAAGATTTATTCTCTTTTTTTCCTACTTCAAATAAATAAGTTTAACTGGTAGTTGAAAAAATAAGTTAATTAAAACATCTTATAGGATTGTAAAATATAAATTTTCTTTCACTTGCAAGTTATAAAGGGACAAGAATTGTAAATTTAACTAGACATATATCCTCATACGTTTCATGGGCAGCGTAATGTATTTTAGTTCCCTTTGACTTGTTTTTCAATTGTTATTTTGATTAGTTTTAAATTTCTTTTATAAAGTTATGGTTCAAATTTACTTTTAATCAAATCATTAAAAGAAACTATATTTGTTTTACAAGTTAAAAATAATACAGTTAAAGATGAAATTTTGCCATCGAAATTATCACATAAAAATAATATTGTCCTAAATATTTTTTTGAATTTAATATAATTTTAAAAATGTTAAAAAAATAAAATTATCCTAATTATTAAAAAATAATATTCACTATTAAAAAATTAATGTTAATTAATAATATTTTTAACAACTAATAACTTAAAATAATATTAAAATTGTACTATTTATTATTGACAACTACATTTACTTATTTAACTATTGTATTGTATATAAAGGTACTATCAAACATATTATCATACGACTTATATCCTTTTTAATAATCACACATTAAAAATGCTTCTAATTAAAATCATCGAAACATGTTCCATTTTGTTAACACTATTTTTAAACTAATATCTAAATACAGAGTGTAACCTCACAAAATTGAGGTAAAAAATAATTAAAAAAGTCTAGTGAATAAGAATAATTTTTTAGAATTAAATATATTTAAAAAAATTTAAAAAGATGATAAAAAAGAGATAATTCTTAAAAAAATTGAACACTAAAAAAATTTATAAAAATCCTATTTTAAATATCTATAAAAATTATGAAAGAGAATATTTTTTAAATGAGATTTAAATACATTAAAATAAAATTTTTAGTTATTTGAGGGATTTTTAAAAAAATTATAAAAAATAGTACTAAAAAAATTTAAAAAAATTATCTTACACCTACATGTAGGGATGTTCATAAAGCCCGCGGCCCGATATGCCCACCCGAGCCCGCAAAAAAATGGCCCTGCCCAGCCCGATAAATATAGGGCAGGGCTGGGCATCGGGCTGCAAAATATAGCCCATACTTTTTTCGGGCTGGGCACCGGGCAGGGGGGTTGCCCTGCCCTGCCCATGAGCATCCCTTTTTTTTATTTTTTTTATTTTCTCCACAGATGCTACACTTAGAAGGGAGAATATGATAGTTACTAATGACTAAAGGGTCATTTTAGAAATATAAGTAGTTAAATACATAAGTTGCATCTTTTAATATTTATAACTATATTAATTATTTTAACTTTATTAATCATAATATGATTACATTACAAATTATAATTATTTATTTTATTTTTTTAGATACTTCATCATTGTCAACATTTGGAAAATTGATGTAAAGTTGTAATTATAAACTACTTAGACTTCAAGATTTTTTTATATGCAATGAATTTCAAAACTTTAATTATTATCTTTTTGTTACCTTATTTTTAGTGGATTATAGATATTATTTAACTCTTGAAGACATATGAATATGATATTATTTTAGAAGTTTATAATTGCTGATTTTTTCCACAACATGTGCATGGCATCACAACTTGGGCACGCCCAGCCCGCACACGCCCAGCCCGCCCATGCCCAGCCCAAAATGGTTAGGGCTTTTACCAGGTAGGGCCGAGTATCGGTCTATAAAATACAGCCCATACTTTTTCTGGGCAGGGCACCGGACAGGGGATCGCCCTGCCCATGAACACCCCTACCTACATGTCTTCAGAGTGCCTCTCTAGCCTACACCGCACCCACACTCTATTACACGTGTCTTGTCTCTCTGTCAAGCACCAGCCTTCCCTCTTAATGGCTTTAAAGCCGTGCCTCACTCTGCAGAGGAAAGAGAGAGAAGGGATCCATTCTGCAGAAAAATAAGAGAGCAACTGAGACTGTGCAGACGCGAGAAGCAGTCAGAGTGAGAGTGCGGCGGAAGGACGTGAACCAGAGGAGCCTAACTGCGACAGAGGAGTGACGGTGAGTTGGAGACAGACAGAGCGACGGTGAATGCAGCGTGAACCAAGGACGGAGAAGACCGAGGCGTGACGGAGAGAGTGAGAAAGTGACAGAGCAACGTGAAGCGAAAGGGAAAACGAAGGGAGTTTGCTGGGAAGAGGGTGAGTCTTCTAAATTCTTTCTAACTTCAGATCCTTCGTTCTTGCTACTGTGGGGTAGGGGTTGTTTCAAAGCTGAAAATTTGAGAGAGTAAATGTCTGATTTAGTGAGGATAAGCAAGAAATCAAGCAAGCCTCTTGAAGTAAAATCTAACTGAAATAGTAATGTTATTTGCTCCTTTCGATTGAATATTGCTTTTCAGATATAAATTCCAATAGCTAGAGAGTAATGCTTTAGTTGATTAATTTTGTTTTAATGTGACAGGTGGTTTTCAATGGGGAAATGATCGAGTACTATGATATTTCTGGATGCTATATTCTAAGGCCATGGGCTATGTCAATATGGGGGTCATGCAAGTAAGATTTAAATTTCTTTACAAGTCCATTTGTGGCATCTTAATCTTAACTTGGGTAAACTGTAAAAAACAATTTGAAGATTTTTTTTTTTACATAAATGGGTGAATGCATTGATGTATACTAGTTATTCTCCCATTTCTGGAACTTCCCTCATTATGTCCTAATGTCACAGTATATTAAATCAATCCCATTATTGGTGCATCTATGAAAAACTCTGGTTTCTCAGACATGGAAATGGATTTTCTTCTAGGCAGCCTTCTCAGCTTTCCTGAATTCAGAATTCTTAGTCATATAAAAAACAATATGCAGGCATTCTTTGATGCGGAATTAAAGAAAATGAAAGTCAAGAACTGCTACTTCCCTGTATTTGTATCGCCTGGAGTTTTGCAAAAGGAAAGGATGATGTTTAGGGCTTTGCACCGGAGGTGAGATTGTTTTTAAGTTGTCATTTGTCAGTCGATATAATCAGAGAGTTTACAGCATGAGGCCAAGTTTGTCATGCCCTTAGTTGTTTACTGGGAATATGCGCATTCTCTGTTTGTATCATGGAGATTTGTTTGCTTGGATGCTTGATGATCTGTTTTACAATACAGTACTAAGTTTAGTTGGTGAATTTTGTCTCTGATTCAGCTAATGGAAGCTTTGTGCTTAAAGATGAGTTCATATGAGAAATGATAAGTTTTGAACTTTTGATTTGATTACTATTTGGAAGGATATTTCCATTTCATGCGCCATTGCCGTTACTCTTTTTTCCCACACATACCATTGCCGTTACTCTAATCTATTGGTCTTTTATTAGGTTGCTTGGGTAACAAAGTCTGGGGAAACCGATTTAGAAGTTCCTATTGCTATTCGCTCAACCAGTGAGACTGTAATGTATCCATACTACTCTAAGCGGACAAGGGGATTTCGAGACTTGCCTTTGAATTTTCTAGGCTTTATCTAAAAACTTCCATCTCCACCATTTGAGGTTGCCTGAGCTGGTTGCTTTTACCTTTTTTATTATCTGAAAAAGGTATGGCATTGTTGGTATATTGTATAGTGTTGATTGTTATTTTATTTGGTATACTTATACTGTTGTAGCCTGTAATAATTGATAATAAACCATAATTCTTTTTTTTTCACAATGAGATTAAATTGCATAATTTAGTTTAGTGTATATGATATCTTTTAGAGTCGAAGGGTTTTCGTCTGAGTAGAAGTAAGACTGAATACATGTATTGTAATTTTTCTAAGAGGCAAGTTAGAAGTAACTTGGAGGTCAGATTATGAGATCAAGTTATTCCACAAATAGATAAGTTCAAATATTTGGGATCAATTATACAGAAAGATGGTGAAATTTTGGAGGATGTTAATCATAGAATCCAGACTGGGTGGTTTAAATGGAGAAAGGCTATTGGGGTTATATGTGATCGGAAAGTGCCAGATAAAGTAAAAAGAAAGTTTTATCGTACTGCTATAAGACTAGCAATGCTTTATGGAAGTGAATGTTGGGCTTTAAAATGACAACAAGAGCATAAAATTGGGGTAGCCGAAATGAGGATGTTGAGATGGATGTGTGGGCATACAAGAAAAGATAAGATTCGCAATGAACAAATACGGGGAAGAGTTGGAGTGGCACCTATTGAGGAGAAAATAGTGGAGAACCGTCTTAGGTGATTTGGACACGTACAAAGAAGGTCAAGGGATGTGCCGGTGAGGATGGTGGATCAAACGGTTTGGAGTCCGGTTAAAAGGAGTAGAGGAAGGCTAAAGAAAACGCTCAACGAGGTCATTGAGCGGGATCTCCTGGTCAATAACCTATCCAAGGATTTAGTTTTTGACAGAGCACAATGGCGTCGTATGATCCATGTAGCCGACCCCATTTAATGGGAAAAGGCTTTGTTGTTGTTGTTGTTGTATATGATATCTCCGTTTTTGCCAATTAAATTTTTCTACTGCAACAGCCAAATTCTTTTAGTTCATTACGAAAATTTATAGTATAGATTATAAACTTGCTGATTAATTCGTCTTGTTTGGCCTGTCTTGTGAAGATTTTTCATTGGAGTTAAAGGGAAGAAGGAATGTATGGAGGCACAGCGTGCAGTAGAATATGAAAAGATACAAGAAGAGTGTGTGCAATTCGAGCAAACACTAATAGAACAAATAGAGTAAAGGATATAAGCTCAATTTGCTACCTTGATGCAGAGGGGCAACCACATGCTCCTAATTCTTTTACTCTTAATATTGGTCATTCTATATAATGTTTATGTATAAAATAAATAATTTTTTTTTAATTTTAAATATATTTAAGTAATTGAAATAATTTGATTTTTTATACGATGATCGAAATCATTTATCAATATTATTATATTTTGATTTATTTAGTTATTTATCATTTATTATTTTTGTTATTAAATTATATTTTTTTATATAAGAAAATAACATAAAAGAATTTAAAAAATAATATCAACTTTCAGCGGCGACAAATATTCTCCTTTAGGCGGCGACTATTTTGTCGCCGCCTATTCCACTTTCAGCGGTGACCATTTTGTCGCCGCCGATTCCACTTTCAACGGCGACCATTTTGTCGCCGCATATTCCACTTTAGGTGGCGACTTTATCTGTCGCCGCTAATTGTTGACATTCAGCGGCGACTTTCAATTGTCGCCGTCAATGTGTATAGGCGACAGTCTCATAGGCGGTGACTTAGTGGCGACAAAATATTGCCGCTAAAGCTCTTCAGCGGCGACAAAAATTGCTGTGGAAAGTCGATTTTTTTTTGAGTGAATTATGACTAGTTCATGAATGACATAATGAAGCAGATTCATTTTCCTTTTTTCTACTTTAAATGAATTAGTTTAAATGGTGGGGAAAAAATAAATTAATTTAAATATTTCATATTTAGATTTTAAAATTTACATTCTCTTTCATTCGCTAGTTATTAAGGGACAAGAATAGTACATTTAATTTCTTTTATTTCCTATAATTTTTTCTGACATCATCCTATCTAAAATATTCAATGTACAATAAAATAATGAAATTCTCATGAAAAAATATTCTTATGGAAATCTATTTCAAGAGAATGTCACGTCATTCTATCCCATTGCCATCTTCAATTTATGTCCAAAATAGGCTTGAATTTGGGCTCTTGAAAATAAATTAAATTATTTAGCCATGCTTGTCACGAGCCTTGAATGACCTTATTATTCCCTTTATTACTTTTAGATATGTCAGCATTAAAGATTTGTCTCTGGTAGAGGTGTGGTTCGTGATATGTATTGTTAAAGTTGAATTCCCAATTTAGGCTAACTTTTGATGGTGGTGTTGGTACACTGTTATAGACTGATTACAACAATAAACTTTTAACTAATTAATACTCGTAATTATAGACTGACCGTGGTGATGCATTCAACCATTGATGTGTAATGTAATTGTGTTTTCCTGTCCACTTTTGGATAAAAATGTGTACTCAAAGGAAGTTGAGTCATGATTCATATTTCAATTACATTGTTTTAAGATAACCATTTCGTAATTGCATAATCCAATAAAACGGAGTTATTAAACTACAAATTTTCCAAATGAACTAAATAATTTAGTCGTATTTTTTTAGACGAGGTGATAAATTTCCAATTAAACTCGCAACTTTAAATGTAAATTTGTTTGGCCGTAAGTTTAAATGTAAATGTAAAATAATTAGAATTAATTATTTTTTATAATTAATATTGTCCCTGATTTTATTGGGATTCTAATTTTGAATAAGAGATAAGGGGCCCTTTATAAGTGATTTTTAGATAGTTTAGAGATTTTTAGATATTGTTACAGTTAAAAATGTTTGGATGATTGTAATCAAAAATCACTTTTTCATGTGTAAATTTTTAAGAAGACACAAGTTAATGTGATATTTACATAAGCTAAAAATAAATGGAGGTTATTATATGCATTTTTTACAGCCATTATTATTTTAATGGTTAGAATTGATAATTCACGAGGCTTTGGGATGAATAATTGATAATTTATTTTAGGATAATCCAAAGTTTACCATATAGAATTGATTATCCACTTGCATGCCAAATAGGTACGTAATTGGAAATGGTGCATCTCTCTTCTAATTGGACAATGTCAGAGCTAAATACAATTTCTTTCAATGATAGTAAGACAAAAATGTATGATGAAAAAAATAAATAGATTATTGATGAAATAGAGTATCTTTGTCAATATTCTCTTTTCAACTACACGTATGGCATGGAGCATGAAGCAATTGTTATGTTGCCAGGAACTATAAAATTATCCTACTCACTAAACTATTTTATCACTCTAATTAACTCTGGTTTTTTGGTTGTTCTTGTTTTTTTTTTTTGGAAATAAACACTTTATCTGGATATTCTTTTTATAAAATATATTTTGATTGAAAAGATAACAAATAACATTGCTCATGCTTTCACTAAACTAGATGCAACCCATCTGTGAATAAAAATTTCTTTATAAGTAGAAGAACGTATATTTCATCCTATTTATAACTTTAAGTCATTGATACTTGCCTTTCTAATTAAAAAAATACTACTGCTAACGTATGTGAAATGTGAGTTAAGAGATACAAGAAAGTAAATTGGGACTAAAATGAAAATATTCATGATATTTTATGAAATTACCAAGTTATGCCTCTTGTGATTGCGATTGGGTGGATTATGGGACACCCTAATTATGATAAATTTGATAAATTAGTCCTCAAAATATTTATTAAATACCAAAGAGGCAAAGAGTAGTATTTTGAGAACAGACAGGAAATGAATATTTTACAGTATTTCATTAATTAAGTACGGATTTAGTATGCCCTTTAAACTCTAATTAAGCTTTGGTTTTTGTAAGGAGTGAGACATGAACCTAAGATAGGGAGCAACAAATTATAATATAATAATTAATTGGTATGCTTACGTGACTGTTTTGCTATGCTATATTGCTATGGTCAAATTAGGTGAATTTAGTATATATCTATTTTAACAACTAAGAATAGCTAATTAATAATTTTTCATATAAAAAATTCTAAATCCTAATTTTAATAATTAATAATAACAAAATAAAAAGTATCTATATAAAAATTTATAAATTCTAATTTATTTTAAAATAATTGAAACAAAAATTTACAAGTATTTATAGATAAATTTATGAATGTAAATATATATTTTAACAAATAACAATAAAAAAATATTATAATAAGCATAATTAGAAAACTTGCCCGTTCTCATCATCACATAGACAGAAGAAGCGGAAAATGGGCCAAATCTGTACTTATCGCAGATTCTATTGACGCAATGTAATTAGGAGAATAACCTACGATATGTGGTGAAACGGAAACTAACATTGAAGAACCCTTTCCATGTCCAAGAGAGCGATGATTCGAAGCTTTGTAGCCTAAGGACAATGACGATCACTACAAAACAATTGATTTTCAGAGGCGACTGGTAAAAGTCACCACTGAATACTTTTAGCGGTGACATTTTGTCGTCGCCTATTAGATTGTCGCCTATTCGCATTAGCGGCAACAATCAGTTGTCGCTAGAGCTGGTAAAACGGGCTGAGCCCGTTTTACAACAAAACGGGCCAGAAACGGGCTGGCATTTTGCCAGCCCGTTTTGGGGCGGGCTGCACAGCCCGCCCCCTCCTGGCTTGCCAGTGCTGGCGGGCTGGCCCGTTTTTAAGCGGGCCAGCCTGCCAGCCCATTTTTTTTTTTAATAATATTATTTATTTTACTCAAATATTATTTTGAATACTTTCATTATCAATTACTAGTAAAGATGATTACTTATTTGTTGATATATAATAATTGATTAATATTTTGTTAATGTTTATTTAGATTTATAGTTATAAAATTTGAGATTTTTTATAAAAAATATGAATTTTTAAGAGTATAATATGAACAATTTTTTTATTATACTAATATAACATTAGAAATTTTTTATTAGTATTTTAAAAGTTTAAAAATAATTTTTTAAAAATATTAAAATTTAAAAAAAAAAATGGGCGGGCCGCGGGCTAGCCCGCCCCCAAAACGGGGTGGGCTCGGGCTGGCAAAATGCCAGCCCGTTTTGGGGCGGGCTGCACAGCCCGCCCCGCTAGCCCGCGGACTGGCCCGTTTTGAGCGGGCCAGCCCGTTTTCCCACCTCTAGTTGTCGCCGCTGAAAGTCTACAATCAACGGCGACCTAATGTCGCCGCTGAAAGTCTACAATCAACGGCGACCTAATGTCGCCGCTGAAAGTCTAAAGAGGGTTCTGCGGCTACAGAAATGTCGCCGCCTAAAGAGCATTATGCGGTGACAGAATTGTCGCCGCCAAAAGTTAATATTATTTTTTTATATAATTTTTGTGATATGAAAAAATATAATTTAATAACAAATAATAAATGATAAATAACTAAATAAATAAAAATATAATAACATTAATAAATATTTTGATCATCTTATAAAATGTCAAATTAGTTCAATTACTTAAACATATTTAAAATTAAAATAAAATTGTTTAGTTTATACATAAATTTTATATAGAAGGACCAATACTATGACTAGTCTTTGCTCAAATTGCACACACTCTTGTTACACCTTTTCACGCTCTTCTTCCATCTTTGCACGCTCAGCCTCCATTTTTTCTGTCTTCTCTTGAAATTTTTTATCAAACTCTTCCTGTACTTAGACACGCACACTCTCAACAACTGAACTATCTGTAGATTGAGGGCGATTTTTCTTTCTTGAAGGCTCCGCTCCATACCCTTTCCCTCTTACATACCCTAACCTCTCACTAAGAACTATCGCCAATATTTCCTCTGACGTCATTCGAGCATCACTTTCTAAATCTTGGTCTTGTTATTGAGAAAGTTCGTGCATACGACTCTATAATAAAAACATATAAAACTATTAAATTAAAAATAAAACTAAATCAAAATAAAATAAAATATGAAACAACAATGCGTACATGAAGCTGTTCAGAGTGTGCGTCAGCCCATACTACTTGTCCATCTAATGTCTTCCTAGTATGCGTTATCTCCCACAACTGGTCAGGAGGGATACGTTGTCCAGTAGTAAGATCTCTCTATAAAATAATAACATACAAGAAAATACAAAGAATAGATTTTACAATAAAAAAAAGGATTAAAAATTTAAATTATAGTGGTGATAGATTGAACTTACTGTAGCATATTCAATCTCTGCAAATAATCGAGGACCACAAGTATGTTTAGTCATTTGTTTTTTTTGATTTATCGTGTTTCTTGCACTTTTGTTCTACAACAAAATGTAGTAAGTAATAAGAATTTAATAATTGAAACAAAAAATATAATTTATTTAGAAGGATAGTGAGATACCTTAAACATGTCAGACTTAAAATATATTAATAACCACTCCCAATCTTAAAAACTAATAGTTTGATGAGGATAAGCCAACCTATCCTCATCAGTCTCATATTTCTTGTAGTGAGAGTGCAGATTGTTCTTCCAATTTCTGAATGCATTTTGTAAAATAATTGATATAGCTATATGAAACTTTTCTTCAGTAATTGCATCAACAGGTTCAAATTTATTCTGAAACAAATAATCATAAACACTTTATATAATGATATAAATAAACTAAAATAAGTATAAAAAGTTGATAAATAATACATTTATTTTTAAAATCATATCATGACCATATTTTTCAAAAATATTCTTCCAGCTACCTTCACCATCTTTGAAAGAGATTGTGATTCTAACAGTTAAACCACAATAATTAGAAAAGTCTCTTGCTTCTAGACCGATTGCTCTTGACATAGAATCTGAAAATTTGACTCGAATCTTTACTCCTTGTGCAATCCTCAAATTAACGTTAATAAACTTATAAACTCCTCTGCCCTTGTTGATTGCAGTAGAAGAGCCTGTCATTAAAATTTAATTAGAACAATTAAATGTTACATGTGATATAAATCAATTATTATAAATTTGAAGCAAACTTACCTGCACTACTATTTTGAGTATGGGGAGTAGTAAGAGAGTTGATAGGCATTTCCTCAAGTTGCTGTTGCAGTGATAGCGGTGAAATAACAGATCTTGATTGAGGTGTAGAGCATGTACTTCGACTATTTGTGTTGTCATTAGATGTAACAGAAATACTTTTCCCACCTCGACCTCTCTTTAATACTGACATATCCTACAAAAATATAAATTTCATTTAAGAAATAGCAATCATAGGAGTTGCATATAAGTTAATGATAATATCATTAAGTTGTGTAGGACTTACATGGTAAACATTTAAGTTTACCACCAACTGTTGATAAGGTTCTGTGTCAACCATAGGATCATGGACCCCACTATCATCAATATCATTGTCAACTGGTACATTAAACAAGTGCGTGAGTTTGTTTTGACAACAACGAGCCTTTTATTATATCTTATGAGTAATATATTTAGTGCTTAAAAGGACAGATCTCCCATCCTAGGTACCAGTGTCTTTGAGATTAAATAATTGGTCAAATTGATATTTTGGTCCCTTCAGGATGCTTTGTGTCAAATTAGTCATTTAAATTTTAGTCCATATCATTTGTATCTTAAACTGTCAACCATGTAAGAAGATATGATCTGTCAACTAAGGCTGCTAATGAAGTTGACAGTTTAGACACATGTTATATGAACTAGAAGTTAAATGACCTATTTGGAAATAAGAAAACTTAATGCACCAAAACATTATACTTTCCCGATAGATTAACATATTAATTTAACCTAATGTTGATATTTGTCCAGAAGAAGGGAGAAAAAAAGAAGAAATTTCCTTCAAAAGTAAAACAACTTGGCATTGAAACATGAAAAAGTCACTTTTTTTCATGAAAGATGCCAAAAAAACTCACATAATAAACCACAACTTCTGTGACAACTTAGAATATCTATCTACTTTAAACATAGTGCACAATTAAATGCCCAAATCCAATTCTGCTCAAAATAATAAAAATGGCGGCTTTAAGTTATGGGTCCAGTTGAAGATTGTGGCAACTTCAGAATAACTAGACAGCCTCTAGAAACCTATATTTGGTTTCATTCAAAGTATTGTAAAAGTACATATTGGTTCCCCTCACAACGCAAGTTTGCAAGAACATCCAAAACTTTCTAATATTTATTGTGTCGTAGCGGGCAGAAGAGCACCAATTTGCAGACTGATAGTTCAATTGTTAATGCTAAGTAAATCATATCATAGCAAAGGAAGGAGATTTCCCACTATTTTGAGGGTTTTCATTTTCAGTGAGTTCTGTTATGAAGCTACCACGCCAACAATGATTTGGGCTTCATATTAAGATTAACAAAGGGGTCATCATTTATAAAACAAAATATAGTTTTCCCATAACAACAAGGCTTCATATTTCATAGCCAAGAAGTAGCACCAACTTAGGTCGAAGTTGTTTTCTTTGGTCGGATTCAAAAGGGGATATCGAAGCAATTTCATAATAGATTTTTGTGAACGATCAGAACATAAGAGGCATGGCTACAGAAATTTATGAAGAAAGAAGCAACAACATAGGTATTAGGTAATGTACCTCAAGGTTTGGCCCACACCTTGTAGAAACAGAATTCGCGGTGTCGATTACAAAGCAGAAGAAACCAGGTGTTCTTTGAAATCAACCCTTCACAGCGTCAATTTTAGCACAGAAGGCGATGGCGCACGGCAACTTCCATGAGATGGAGATAAAGCCGATGTAATTGGGACTCTGGGATGGGGTGAGAAGCTAACAATCAGAGCACCAGACCACCAGACGACGCGACGGTGACTAGCGAGAGCGGAGTGTGAGGCTGTGAGATAGCACGCGACTCAGGAATGCACCAGCGCAAGGGTAGTCGTGAGCTCGTGAGGGACGCGACGCGGCTAGAGCACAGAAGCGAAGAACGGAAAAGAAAAGGAGTAAAGTGAAGAAGTGAACTTCGAGCTGATAAATAAATTGGCTTTCAGCGGCGACACAAATGTCGCCACTGAAAGGCTTCCTTTTGCCAAATAACTTTTAAGAAATAATCCACTTGATAAAATAACGATATTTTCCCCCCAATAGTTTCTTCAACTTATTAGACAATTTTTGTAAAATTGTTTGGCCAAATGATAATTTCTAACTATTTTTTTTAAATTTTCTAAGAAAATAGGCATTTAATTCCCGAAAAATAACTATTCAATCATTTGGGTTTCTTTTTGGGGAAATAAATTCTTTTATAACTTTTTAAGCCCCCAAAATACTCATTTTACATTTTTTTCTTCATTTTTCTTAACTCTAAAATATTTTTAATGATTATTCTTTCCTTTATTATTTCTCTAAAATTTCACTTTTTTAATTTCAGAAAAATACTCTTGAACTCAAAAATACCTTATAAATCTTTTTTATAAAAGTTGGAATGTTATATGAAATGCAGCAACAAAGGACAAATGCAATAGTAATTAAGAACGTATGTATGCATTTTATGTATATTCTTTCTCCCAATCTCTCACACACACACATCTCCCTCTCTCTATCTCCTCTTCCACATTGTCTCTAACTCACAGATACTAATTCTCATGCTCATTGATACACATTTATAATATCTCTCATGCACATACCCCTGCTTCATCTCCTTCTTTCGCAGACATCACACATTATTATATGTATAATCTCTCCTTATTATAATAACATATAAAATTTTCTTATTTATTATTTAAAAATAATATTATTCAATAATTTAATTTTATATATTAGATAGTTGCTTCATAGTCATTTTGAGTGGAGGGAAAATGTATGCAGACTTTTAGCGACGACAAATGTCACCGCTGAAGGATACAAAAGTCGTCGCTAAATAACACCTTCTGCGGCGACAAAATTTGTCGCCGCAGAAAAGTGGAGAAAATTTTTTTCATTATTAACCTTCAGCAGCGACAAGGGATGTTGCCGCTGAAAGTCTCCTTTTCAGCGGCGACAAAAATGTTGCCGCTAAAATCAATTTTCAGCGGCGACTTTTTTTGTCGCCGCTGAAAATTCGTCGAAGACCAATTTTTTTGTAGTGGATGGACCTCAACGTGCTAGTGTGAACAAGAAAAGCGAGAAGATCCCATATGCCTAAGGATAACGACAGTGCTAGTGTGAGTTTTGAGGACAACTGCATTGGGGCAGCAAGGGATACTAGTGTGGATTGAGAGAACGAAGACGAAAAGGAAGAAAGGAGAGTAGGGGCTGAGGGGGGATAGCGAGGGGTTAGACTTTTTTATGTGTGTGGTTGTGGAGGAGAAAGTAAACCATTAGATTAAAAAGAGATGGTGATCCATGTGCTCTTATAGTAACAAACCTTGTTATTTTTTAAATTTAGAGAATTACTGTGTCTGTCAGGACATAGATTCTCTTTATTACGTTGGTTAATGTTATAACCGACATAGATAGTCATTCAATACTTCATTTTAATTATAAAAATACCACCATCTCCTTTAGTATGTTGATTTATTCTTCAACCGACATAGAAAAGTGACGTGAAAACATATTTTTGTAGTTGTGCATGTTCTACAAGGATATGATATCAAAGAATCATCCCATTAATCCAATCCTCACTATTAGGGTGATATCGCAGTGGTTCTAAAATAGTTCGCATACCTTCATCGTGATCCAAGAAGGTTAGATCTAAATGATAAACCAACAATTCACATGTTTGAAAGAATAGGCATCCACTACTCCTAATAGACACAATTACTCACACGTAGCACCACCAGGATACACGCATACCTCAAACTCTCCCCAAACGAACCCCAATAAGTGAGTTAATGATAACCTCTAACTACAAAAGTCAAGCCAAGGAACAAATGCTCTCACAAAACGGAAGAATGAAAAGAGGACTCTGTCCTCTACAACAATGTTAGTTTATTAAATACTACTCTTTCTCTCTAGATAATTAATCACTGGTTTGTGAGTAAAACCCCAGAAGAAGGTCGCGTATTTATACAAACCTGTGTGTGGGAATAAGTTTAGGCTAGTTTAAATTTTAAATACATGTACAATGTACCTAATTATTCTAACATTCAATTGTACAATGTATCTAACTGTATGAATTGCATGTGATTAATGAAGAGCAGCTGGTTTAAATTTTAAATACACAAAGTATCTAACTATTAAATTTTCAACTATACATTGTATCTGTGTGGGATTCGTTGCAGGGGATGCCAAAAATTATGACTATTTCATGAATGACATAATAAAGTATATTTATTTTCCTTTTTCAACTTTAAATACATAAGTTTAAATGGTGGGTAAAAAATAAATTAATTTAAATATTTCGTATTATGATTGTAAAATTTACATTCTTTTTCTCGGCTAGTTACTATGGGACAATAATGGTATATTTAATTATTTTATTTCCTATAATTCTATCTCACATCATTCTATTTAAAATATTCTTATGAAAATCTATTTCAAGAGAATGCCACATCATTCTATCCCATTGCAACTTCAATTCATGTCCAAAATAGGCTTGAATTCGGGCTTGTGAAAATAAATTAAATTATTTAGCCATGAATGTCACAATCCTTGAATGACCTTATTTTTTTCCTTTATTACTTCCAGATATGTCATCTTTGAAGATTTGTCTCTTATAAAGATGTGATTCATGATATTATTGGTAAAGTTGATTTTCCCCCCAATATAGGCTAACTTTTGATGGTGGTGTTGGTACACTGTTACAGACTGATAACAACAATAAACTTGTAACTGATACTTGAAAATTGGTAATGCATTCAACTATTTATGTATAATGTAATTATGTTTTCCTGTCCACTTATATCAAGTGGATAAAATTGTGTTCACAAAGGAAGTTGATTCATGATTCATATTTTAATTCCATTGCTGTAATTATGTTTTCAACCATTTTGTGTTTTCATAATAATAAAACAGAATTCTTAAAATACAAATCTAACATCCTATTAGTTTTTCTTTTCTTTTCTTTTTTAAATCAAGAGGCGTTGTTTCAAGCTTGATAATGAAACAAAATATAAAATTTAATTTGGTTGATATATCTCAAACTCTTGATCACATTGACTAGGATTGGATTAGTTCATTAATTCACTGGTTGACCAGTCAACCCAAATTGTGTCTGAAGATGACAATCTCTTGTTGTGAAATAGAAGTTGAATTTGGTGTTAACATATTGGGGTGTGCACAGGTGGCACAAGTGCACAACTAGCAGTGACTTCTTAGAGTCGTTGACTTTCAATGACGATTTTCATGAGTCGTCATTGAAAGTACGCCTTTCAGCAGCGATTGTAGAAGTCGCCGCATAAAAGTCTTTTTTCTTTAGTGTGATCCCTTTGGGCCAAGTCAAGACGGGTCAAAGTGATTAAAAATTAAAGAAGGAACAGTCAATGGTTGACTTGAGACTTGTAGAGTCAAAGTGGCATTAAGTCTTGAGGGATGAGAAGAAAATAGATATACCCATATTATTATTCTTGAACGATTGAAGCATACAAATTGAAATGAATGAAATCAGAGAATTGCAACATTATTAATAATCTGACTGAATCTGCAGTGGTGATGTTAATTAATTAATGAATTACAACATGACCAATTGTTGAATGTTAATGGGATAACTGTAAGATCGAGAAGTGTAATAAAGCTTGGCAAGTAAGATGTTGGCGGCCTCAGTAGGATGGAAAGCATCCCAGAACAAGTACTTGCCTCTATCTGCACATGGTTGTTGCAATGGAAGGCATGTTATTTGACCATTATTTCTCCCCACTCCACAGCATCCCTTGTCTATCACTTCAAATCCTGCACATTATTAATTACTAATGAATCACCATTTTAGTGCAATCACTTATTGTGATTATTGATTATAACTTATAAATAAAAAATTAAAAATATTGAGTCAAATTGACCCATACTCATTTTTAACTAAATTGGGTATTATATGATTTTAAGAATAAAGTTAATAATTACTTCCTCTAGTCCTAAATTTAAAAACAATTAATTGAGTGAGTTATTTATTTAAAAAAAATATATCGGTTTTCTTAAAATACTTGAAATTACCCTATTGGTGGAACTCCCTTTAATATATGAAATTAATAGAGATAGTTTAAAGAAAAATTATAAATTTAAGAAATAAAATAGAATGGGTTTTACATTTGGTACCAAAGCACATCTTCAACTAGTTCCTACATATACATGTCCAACTCACTTGTTGCACCACTTTATAATTCTATACCTCCACATATTCAATTTTATATTTTTTTAAGAAAAAATTGTTAAATTATTATTTCTTTTTCAAATTTAATTTCATCTCAATTCATTTAGGGAAAAAAGTGTTGAAACTTAATATAATTAAAAATGATTACAAGGATTATCCAAGATACATTAAACTAGTTCAAATGAAATAATGTACACCAAATCCACTTCCATTGATAATTATTGATTGGATATAATTCAAGCTTCCTATATTCACAAAAGTAAATGCCTATAATTTGAAGGATATTAAAAGAGAACAAGAAAATTATCGGTGCTTTAATGCCTATATTCATTTACAGCTACGTTTTGAGATTCACAACTATATGTTATAAACATGAGTAATTTGGACAAAATCACATTACGAATACATGCATAAATGTAAACTATGACATATTGAGGAGAATTAGAGAGAGAGAATTACCATATGATGATCCATTGAGTGACAAATCTTGACCGGTTTGATAGAAATCCAAGAACACAAATTTGGATCCAGCTAGTCGGCCATTATTGAAAGTCTGAACGAGTTGTCGAAGGCCGGTATTGAAGAAGGAGATGGCGTTGTTGAACTTGTCATTGCATTTAGTCTTGTTGTTGTTGCTTTGGAAACGAGCAAGCTGATATGGAATGCACCCTATTTGCCCCACTGCTGTTACTATCACCTTGCGAGCTCCCAGTGAATACAATTGCTGAACAATCCAACATATGAACAACTGTACATATATATATGATTGGATCCAATCTAGTGCAGTTTTTATGTTTCAACTAGAGATGTATTGCACGAGGAGAGAGAAAAATAGGTTGTATCATGAAATTCAAAATCTTTTCAAGATTAAAGTTATTTATAATTATTATTATGAATCATTATTATAGTTAAAAATTTTAAATATTATATAATCAATTAATTGGATTACTGATTAATTACTATTATGGTGCTTAAAATTATTCAAAGATCAAAGTGAGATTAGGTGTTATAAGATTTTAAGAGTAAAATTGATAATTTATTTCTAATTATTGAAAATATTTTCATCATTCATTTTGATCTGTCATTTATCATGTTGTCTACTGTAATTAAGATATGTAATTAGATTAACATAGTCTTCAAAATGACACATTTGACTTAATAATGTAAAGGGATATTGAAACTTTTGGTACCTTAAGTTTACGTCACCAAATATTGATTTGACCCCTAAAATTTAATTGTTATCGATTAAGTTCCTAAAGTTTAATAATTATATATAATTAATCCTCTTGGTTTCAAGACATATAATCCTAAATATACATGTGGTCTCAATGCTAACTCAAGGATGACAACCTTTTCATGGATTTCAAAAAACAAATTGTTGGAAAGATGAGATCAAATAAAATTGACAAAAATTAAACTTGAGGGACTTAATTGATAAAAATTAAACTTTAGGGACTAAATTGATAACATCTAGATAAACTTGAGAAACCAAAGTTTCATTATCCCTAATGTAAATTATGTGACCAGAAAGCACATGACATGTCAAAATGAACAATTAGACTGAAAATGAGGCATTATTTTATAGTAAATGTTCAGCTGACATCATCTAACCCAATCCTCAAAATGACATATTTTAGTTAATGCAATAGATAATTTCACAAGGAAGCATACAACGGCTTAGAAAATGAATGATTCAGACAATCATAAACTAAGAAAAACAGTTTTCTTCTGTACATAATTCCAACTCACTCTTTCTCCACGACATTCTTTGTGTAACATAAACGGAATCTACACTAGAAATGTTGTCAAACCATAGTTTTAGAAGTCTTTTTAGTCAAAATTTTAGTTTAAAAATTTTTTAAAATAAACAATCATATTTGTCCATAAGTATTTTTGAGCTAAACTATAATTTTGAATAAGCTACTGAAACTAGCTTTTGGAATAGTAAAAAAGTTTATGGACTATCCAATTACTATTTTACCCTTACTTTTTCTTACACCATATCTCCTCTGATCTCTCATCTCTCTTCTCTACCCTCTCTCATCTCTCCTCTCCGTTCTCTCTCCTCTCTTATCTTTATTCTCTATCCTCCCTCCTCTCTCCTCTCCCTTCTCCACCCTCTTTCATCTCTCTTCTTTTCCCTCTTTCTTCTCTTTTCTCCACCATCTCCCCTCTTTCATCTCTTTTCTCCACCCTTTCTCCTCTCCCTTTTCTTTTCCTCTTTTTAATAAAATCATACACTTTTTAGTAATTTATCAATACAAAAAATTATTTTAAAAATAACTATACAGACACTTATTTATTCAAAACTATTTTTTTTATAAACTCCTTTTTAAAAACATTTTTTTATAAGTTGTTCAAAAATCTTTTTTCAAAAGTTTATCCAAATATACACTATGACTCTATTTCACGTGGGTGGTTATAAACTACCTCATCGGATTTAAAGGTATGTTCATTTTTCTTCAAATAAAAAATCGAATACGTACAGTTAGCTGGCGAGAGTAATCTTGAAGGAGGAGATTGGCAAAAGCTCTGGCAGTATAATCAGAACTTGTTGCATAGAACTCAGGCATGAAATAATTGTTAAGGTAATCGTTGCTTCCCATGCCAGAAAAGAATATGCATTTGCTTAAGTAGCTATTCATCGAAGCGTTGTCTCCCCTGAAAAATCTACTTAACTCTCCCACTGTGTTGGCAAAATTTGCCACTTGCGCATTCATTGATGTGTGAGCACCCTGCAAAAATATACCATTATTATTATTAGACATGCACGCTCCCCCAGGCGTATGCATGGTATTTGCCCTGATCTAAAATGTAAGAGGTAGTAATTAATTTATAAAAATTAAAGAAATTAGTTAAATTAATTATTTATAAATATTTTTAATATAAGATTTTTTTTAATCATTTGCATTAGAAATTACCTTCATGAATAAAAATCCTTTTTAGTTTGTGCAATCAATAATATTGTTTAAAAATTTATAAATTTGTGAGATAAAATAGATCGAGTTCTTATATTTAGAATCAACATAAACTCTTCAAATAATTCCTATATTTAGGATCGGAGAGAATATAAAACTACCAAAGTATAGGATAAATATAAAATAAAATGAAGTGAAATCGAACACTATATATATATATATATGAATGTACCAGATTGGAGCCAGTTTCATCTCTGATGCCAGCGGCTCCAGAAGCATAATTAGCCCCTCTTAATAGTTGAGGTCCCCTTGTACTTGAATATGGTGGAATGTAATATGGAAATCCCATAAGCTGAGCTGTATCATTCATATACATAATTAAATAAAAAAAGTTTTTTTTAAAGTAAATTGTGACATAAAAATTGTATGTACACAAAATAGGGATCCTAATCAATGCTATTTATTTAAAAAAATGATTATAAAGTCATCCGTATTAATATGATATCTGAACTATCCAAACTAATTTCAGACGGTCCAAATTTTTATAAACTTTTCATTCTTAATACTATCAGGTCATATGAAATCATCAAATTGATATGAAGTTCTAAAAGATTTATAGATAATTTATTAGAATTATGAAAAGATAAGTTAACCCTGACTTGTTAATTGATAAGCTAATGCGCCACTAATGATGTATTAGGCCACCTCAATTAATAAGTTAATGTGTCACTAATGACAAGTTAAGGTAAGACGAGTCACAATGCTACTAATTACAATAATTGATAAGGCATGACAAGTCAATGCCACTAATAATAAGTCAGGGTAAACTTATTTTTTTAAAATTTTAATAAATTTCTCCCAAGTCCCTAGGATTTCATACCAAATTGATGATTTTGGGCCTGTTTGGAATGATTTAAAATTATGATTTTATAAGCCCTTTTGGGCAAAATCTTAGTTTGAGAAAATTTTAAAACAAACAGCCACATTTGTCCATAAGTACTTTTGGGCTAAATTATGATTTTGAATAAGCTACTGAAACTAGCTTTTGGAACAGTAAAAGAGCTTATGGACTATCCAATTACTGTAGTACCCCTACTTTTTCTTATACTCTCTCTCCTCTCTCATCTCTTATCTCTCATCTCTCTTCTCTACCCTCTCTCCTCTCTCTTCTCTGTTCTCTACCATATTTTCTCTCTCCTACTTTTAATCAAATCATACCCTTTTTAGTAATTTACCAATATAAAAAGTCATTCTAAAAATAATTATCTAAACACTTATTTATTCAGAACCATTTTTTTTCCATAAGCTCTTCTCTAAAAGCCCTTTTTCATAAGCTGTCCAAAAATTCATTTTTTTTATAAGCTATTTTTTAAAATTTTATCTAAACACACACTTTATAAGACTTGATAGAGATACTTTATCTTCCTTAGAAATTGAGTGCAATTTCCCAATTTCAATTTATTTATAAATTTGACAATGAAGCACAAAAAGTATAAGCTACGTTTACGTACCTAGGGCATCAACAAAAGTTCGACCATTGGTGAAGCGACCAGTGGGGCCCAGAGGGAAGTCAATGCCATAAGGACGATAATTAGCCCTAGCAAGAGTGAGAATGCCATTGTTATTGCCATTGTCAACCAGAGAATCTCCAAATATGAAGAAACATGGAACTTGCTGCTGTGGTGGTGGATTACTGATCTGTGACAATCCTCTCCCACTTAGACAAAGACAAGTACACAAAACCAAACCCCAAAACACAATCATCTTTCTCATCTCTTAATGACACTGATCGATCGATGTTGAAGAATATGTAATAATAAAAGTTCTGTTCGTACACTGTACACCATGTTATAAATGAACATAATGTTAGGGTTCTTATATAAGGTTCTGGTTTCAGGGCATGTTGTAGTAATGGAGTTCATGTGATGTAAGTTAATGGGTTCAGGGATGAGAATAAAGAAGAAGAAGAAGAAGCTTTTTTGGTTGGGTTTCACGTTAGGATCGGTGATTGGATTGGATATGCGCTATATCATGTGATTTGATTGGCTGGAAATTACTCACTGGAAGATACATACCAGAAGCATGCAAAGTTTTCTGCTGTTGGTGATGATACTTGACATATCTATTAATGCAAACATGTGATGCCCTAATATATATATATATATATATATATATATTGGTGATAGCCCTAATATATATTTTTGGTTCACATAAGTGACTTTAACTAATTCACTCAAATAAAAAAATGTCAGTTACTCGTTTCTCATGTCTTAAATTAAAATGGTTCCCCAATTTTACTATTGTGGAATAAAAATGATAAAAACAAAATTGTAATACTTTTTTCTCTCACCTATATCTGCTTTCTCAATGTCTAAGGCACACCATCATTGAAATGAGTATTAATTATAGGGGTAAAATTGGTAACCAAGCATTAATTATCATGAAAATGACTTATATTTTAAGCCAAACTATTTTGCAAGAGGTGACTTATATTGTAGACTAGAAGGATTGTGTTTTGATTGAGTTCAATTTATTTTATAATTTTAAATTTTTGAAGGATAGAGAGAGAATGCTTAAAAAGAATTTTATATAATTTAAATACTTCTCTAATTCTTAATTTAAGAGTTATTTATCTAATTCAAATAAATTAAATAAATTATTTAATTATAACATATATGACATGGTTACTATAAAATACTCATATGTAATATTAAATTATATATATCAGTTTATAAGTTAAGCAAATTAATTTAAAAAAATATTAAATATAAGAGATAAATTAAATTAATGTCATATATTTAAAATCAAAATTTATCTCTATATATTTAAGACAAAAGGGTATAACTTAAAAAAATTATAGTTTAATACTTATTTATTCAGAATTATTATTTTTTTATAAATATTTTCTAAAAGTTCTTTTTTAAAAGTTGTTTAAAATTTATTTTTTTATAAATCTGTTTTTAAAAATTTATCCAAATAAAGTTTTAAGACACAAGGGTATAACTAAAAGAAATTGTAGTTTAATACTTATTTTAGAGAGGTCGCTGGAACAGATGCGGTAATAGAGGGCGCCAACCCGCCAACACACCGAAAAGTATTGGGTTGAGTCCGCAAAATCAGAACCCATTTTGATACGGGTTTTTCTAGCCTAACCCCTAGCATGTCAGGGGATTAGTTTACTGATTTACTTCCTCTTTTTAACATTGATCCTTTTCAAAAAAATTTATATATAAAAAAAAAAACCGACCCACGGGTTGTTTCCCTCTTTAGTAAAGGAGTTTATTTATTTTGAAAAAACCAACGTCGTTTTCTCTCCTTTACGTTGACGACCAACCTAGCTTTGCCACCATGACTGCAATTTGCATCACGTGACTCCCGGTTGACAGGAAATTCTTTTAGAAAAGGGATGTATCTTTTTTAGTTGTTTACCCTCAAATAATAATATTCGAATATACAAAATGTCAAGATGTAATTTCATTAATATTAGTAGTAATAATAAGAAAGTGGTGTGGATTATTAACGCCTGCATAAATTATTTTTTTATATAGATATTCTCATATTAAAAACAATCCTATCAAGACACTAAATATGAGCATATCTTCCAACAAAAATTTAAATATTGAATCGTTAAATTATAAAGAGCTAACTCTTTTTATTAAATCAACCCTTGTTGATAATATTTGCACAAATTGGTGGTCATGAGTTCAAATCTTACTATCAATTTAAAGATATTATTGACAAACGATCTATAAGTATCTCTCTAAATACTTTAAGTCTATAAGCATATTCTAGCTTTAATGAGCCAAGATCTAACTAACCTAAACTTGCTCTTGTATCAAAAAAAAGATAGTTATGGGAATGTAGGTTCAGAGCTAGGAGGATTTGGTTTAAAAAAGCCAACTTAAAAATAGGTTAGCATTTTGTCAATCCAAACCCGCTTAAAAAGTTTGGTTGAAAACAACCCACTTGAAAATAGGATAACATTTTGTCAATCTAAGCCTGCTAATGGTGGGTTGTCATGCCATTTCCCGGTCCTTATATAATTCTTCGACTCTAAATATAAAAATTATTTAATTAATTTAATTAAATTAAATAAATTAGTTAATATAGTATATTTTTCTTAAAATACTATAATCATCTTTTTTAATCACTTATCTCTCTATTATCTAATTATTGTAAAGGGAATATTAATAGGAATACTTTTAGAAAAATACATGAACACAAAAAAGTAAATTTTATATTTATGATAAAAATTAAATCTTTAATTAGATCCTAAAGACCGAAGGCGTAATATTTTAACATTTCTAGCTAAAAAAAACGCTGCGTTATCCTATTCATAACTTTCTAATGGTTTGTACCCAAAAAAATAACTTACTAATTGTATAATTTTTTATCAATTATATATTAATTACTTCTCCCTCCCAATGTTAAATATAAGATTTATTTAAAAAATTTAATTTTATCCTAAATATAAAAGTACATTCCCTCTAATCTTTCATAATTACCCTTTTAAGACATCTTTATTTCTATGCATTAACTTTTAATCAGTAATGGCCGTGGTATTCTGAAAATATTGTCACATATTCTCTACTTATTAATTATAAATAACCAATTTACCAATTTTTTTTTTATTCTACGAATTATTTAAGTAGACAATTTATTTTTAGGAAGGTATGGAGTATAACCTTTCAGAGAAGGACCAGCAACTAAAGGTTGAACGCATTGTATGCAAATAAATTAACCAAATTGTAATCCCGCTCAGCTTGTAATGTTACATTAATTAACTTTAACAAAAACAAAAACTAATTTGACTGCTCACAAAGTCATAAAATAGGCGAAAATAAGTCAAAAAATTCAGATCCATTGCCACTACTGGGTTCTTTTTTATCATTCTCTATTATTTTTCATCATATTTCCCAACTCTCTCGTACATTTTAACGAACACGACGAGCTTTCTCTTCCTGTCCTATGCCAAGGGATTTCTGGGCATTTGCAATGCCTTCAGGATCTGCAGAATAGCAAACCACACAAACCATATTAAGTATACAGCGCAACTTCTTCGGCCTTCAATGAGATTGACTACCAAACACATCACTGTTTTCAGACACTCGGGCCATAAATATAAAAGCTAGTTAGAGAGCTTACTTTGATTCTAAATATAAAAAATCTATCTCCTTTGTCTTTTAAATTTATAATTTTTTTTCTGAAATATCCTTATTAATTGTACGTAAGGGGGTTTGTTATAAAGAGGGTATTTTAAGAAAACTAACATATATTTTTTAATAAATAACTAATTTAACTAATTTTTTTTAATTTCTATAAATTAGTTACATAGTTCCTATATCTATGACCAGAATAATATCATGATATGATATCTCAAAAGTGTTAGTTTAGAAGAAACACAGACACACACAAATATGTATAGCAAACAATAAAATTGCTGAAACTGCTATTAGCTATGTATGCATAACAGAGATCTGGTGGCACAGTAAAACAGGCGACTCAGGTTCACCATATCCCAATGCCAAATATATTAAGGCAAAAAATTATCACAGCAGACTAGTGAGAGTGGGAAAAAGATCTTCATAGAAGATAACTTTGGGGCATGTTCATATTTGCTATAAATAGAAATGATAAACTGTTTTTGCAGACTAATAAACAAGAACACTGACTCCATATAGTTAATTCAGAGGATACATCCGAGAATTCCCAGTCAATTATTGAATTTACAATTCAATAATTTTGAGACGCATCTAATTATGAAAATCCCAGCCTTTTGAGATGTAAACAATTCCATAGAATTACTAATCTGCTCAGGAACAAGATGAGAGGAATCCAACTTACCAAAGAATTGTGTGAAAATGCGTGTGAAGAAGTTCAAGTTGCGAGAAACATTGTATGCCATGGCAGGTGGAAGAGGCTTTACCAATGTGTCAATGCTAAAAACTCGTTGAACAAACTGTAAGTCAAAATACATATATTCATTTAAAACTTGGGAAGATAGTAGGCAGATACTCCACTAGTTGCCCAGAAAAGTAAAGATACGCAATCATTTAGAGTGAAAGAAGTAAAGCAACTATAAATGAAGCAATTAGAAAAGAATGCAAATTGCAATCTCAGTGTCAGACACATGTGACATTTTCAATAACCTTCTCACGAGAAACTTAGCCAATTTAGTATACCAGTTAAAGCTATAGGATAATCCTACAGCATTCCTGGTGTATGATTCTAAATAGTGAATCCTGATAAAAAACAGTCAAGGCTCTACACCTTCCAAACAGTTTATCACGAGAACGAGTAACCATATTCTGTTATTATCTAATCTTTTCAGAGTCAATATACAAACAAGCTTTCCCAGTCATATATGCATTATGAGAAAAACTACATCCTGCATTACATCAAGCATAGTTCACAAAGGAAACAAAAATTTTCAAATACAAATCAACAGTTTCCCAGGGCCCCACACCAGCTATCATTTGACTGACTATAGAAGTACCATTATAAAGGGAAGGAAACTTGTGATTTTTAAAAACCCTGCACCTGCCTTCTATTCAATTATCCAATCTGCAATGAAACTAACCAACAGAAATGACAAACAAAATTGGGGTATTAAAACCAAACACCAAGTAATTAAGGAACCTTACTCTGAACCAGGAAGTTTCAAATTATCCATTTCTAGATAATATGTTACTTGTGCTGAGTAACTAAAAAACAATCTTGAAGATGGGCGGGAGATAGATGGGCCTCAATCCACAGAAAAAAAATTCCTCAGGGAAAAAAATGATAATTAGGAAGACATGACGGCTGTAACATCCATTATATAAGAGGGAATCCCTTATCTTTCTAAAAATACACATGTCAATAAAATAGTGGATTTTGCAAGACGGATGAGAAAATAATAATGAATACAAGACTTATCTAGTTCACCAGAGCAATTAAAGGTATAAAAATATGGTCCCATTTCTAGAAACTTATCTGGTTCAATTTCAAGAACAGTAAAATTTAAAGTTGACAAAGATAAAAGTTCCAAGTGAAGCACTCAGAATATTTAATCACCTCTATCAGTCAAGTAAACCACATAAGATCTACGTGTCAATTACCACTCATAGTGAAATAACTACGTCAGATGGGTGGCTTGAATAAAATGAGTTGCATTATACATCCCAGATCTATATAAAACCAGGTCAAATCAGAAGGAAAAACAAGTATTATTGCCCTGTTGATGGCTGCAAGCACATTCTTTGCTTGAATGGAAAACAGAACATGTAGCATTGAACTATTGTTGAATTCGTGGGCTTGGTTCAGTTATTTATTTACCTGAATTTCCAAAAGCCTGATCCATTCAACAGCTAAAAAACGTTGTAGGAGGACAACCTTTTTATGCACAAGCCGGCAGTTGGAAGTGCAAATAAGTATTTGGAACAAAAGGCACTGTCAAATGACAGAGCACAAATGAATGAATAAATGGATATGAGTGTTTGAGGTCTACTCATAGATGAGCATATGGCAGCCACTTCTTATTCCCCATTTTCTTTTGATTTGATATTACATCCACCTAATCAATGGATGGGACTGCTAAACTACATAAACAAAATTCCTCCATCATCTAATTTAATAATTATCTTTCTAGCTTTGGCTTTACAACTACATGCAACAGCAGCTTCAGAATCAAACCTAAACTCCTTTCTGTTTTATGACTGAAAGTTTGGATGAGTTAGCTCCCAAACGCTTACTAAAATTAAGACCAGTCTCAACTCTCATGGCTCAAGCAACGCTTGTAGTGGTACTTATATTACCCACGAACAAGGTCATTCCTTTGGCAATGGGATTGGAATGCACATTCTTATAGGATATGAGTTACATTCTTACCAACTAAACCAAACTTCGTTGGCAAAATTAAACTCTTAATTCCTAAGACAGAGTGCGTGGGAATTTATAAGATTGCGCATGAGATAACTGTAAACATGGGAAAACTAACAGGCTATAAGGGAGGGAAGGAATTTTATGAAAGTGATCCCGTTAAAATCAGGAGCTTCTGATTTCTCTATGAAAACCACAGAAAAAACTATAAACATTATTACCAGAAAAAGAATAACATTAAAAAAGAAAGAGCAAAAGTGCAAATGAGCAATCTTCATAATGATTCATATAAATGGAATTTGTTTATGAATTACCAGATCACCACTATCAGATATCTTCAACAAGGATGATCTCTCATAATTTTAACACACAAGTGCTTTGCAATTTCTCTGCTAACCAAATCACAAAGCACTCAAAATATAAAATATAGGTTGAGAGTTAAGAACTTTTTTTTCCAATGTAAGGATTTTTGTGCTCATCTTGTTACTGCAGCGTTATGCTACCCCCTCTTGTAAATTTTAAAAGAACACGTTTTGATTCATATTGAAAGAGATTTGAGTTACAATAAAGCTTCAGGACTAGGTCTAGGATGATAGTGCTTCGGTGCCCATAGTATAACATAAAGCTCCATTTAGAGCTTTGCTTGCTAGGCTTTTCTTTGATTAGTGCTTTTAGAGTTATAACAACTATATATTGCTCTCCTTATATAGAAAGATGCCTGAATTCTTGATAAATTATTCCAAACACTAAGAAATCAAGCTACAAGAACTATATTTGATTGGACATAATGGTATCCCTTAAACCAATTATCAAATTTAAAACGCCCTCCTTCCTTTAAGGTCTCACAATTTTCTAGAAAATTTTAGCCTCAGCTAATAAAGCCTTAATACTTCTGCTGTGTAAACTACTATTTCAGTGAAGAGCAAATCTAACCAACTTCCTATCCTTGCCCTTAAGCTTGTAAAAAAAATGACAGTCAAGAAGCTCTGTTACTGGAGCAAGCATAAGATGGGGTCAGTCAATATAAACATTAATAATGAATCAAGTTAAAGAAGGACCCTGGGAAGTGAGCAGACATAAGTATTGCATGAATTTGGCAGATAATCACAAATTCCACTTACTAGGAAGAGGCACAGCAATAATCGGATGTTAAATATCTAAAACTTCAAGCATTCTATTATTGGACACATTTAACCAAAAAATAATTAGTAGTATATAGCTGGAACGAAAGTGTGTTTGCACAACTTAAGCAAGCCTCTAACACCATCAGAAAAAGAAACACCAAAAGGATAAAATATAAATTGGTAAGAAAATGAAACTTATTATGTTTGCCACAAAAAAAAAACTGCATGCCTAGCTCTGAGGAAACTGAGCTGTCACCCCTTCGGAACTAATTGTTCGTCGTAAAGTCTAACAATTATATTATAGACTAAATTATAACTGGCAAAGATAAAAGAAAAGACAAAGTTACTTTAAACAGGAAAATACTTATATCCACTTAGGTCTAAACCAAATATCAAGCACTAATGTAAAATTCTGAAGTGGAGGTCAGTTTGCTTTCAAGATTTGATAGCAATATAAAGCAAGGGAAGTTTATCTAGATTAATGAAGAGTAGTCTAAATAAGAAGATAAATTAAATTTTCAGTAACCTAACTAAGAGTACAGAAAATCCAATTGCGAATAGAAAAGATGCAGCCAGCAAAATGATTCCCAAATGCCACCAAACCATCAAGCTCTCACAAGAAACACGCATCAATGAATTTGTGAAAAACATTCAGGAAGCAATAACTTGGTTTATCCAAATAAACAAACAACATCATAAGAAACCAACGGGAAAACCAATTGAACAATCTCATACGATAAATACATGAACATTAAGCAATAACCATCTGAAAATGGACAGAGCATGATAACTATGCAAGCACTGGACAGTTGATTTGAGATACTAATTGAACAATATAAATTCAAGAAGAGCTGTCTACAGATGAAAAAAACAAATTCAATTCTCAGTAATTTAACTAAGGGTACAAATAATCCAAAACGCGAATACAGATTAGCCTGCTAAATGATTCCAAAATACCACTAAACCAGCAATCTTTCACCAGTTATAAGGTAGGAAAACAAAAATTAATGAATTTGCCCAAATTATACTGGAAGGGATGATTTAGTAAACAACAGTAAAACTAACAGAAAAATCTCGTCCAATAAATGGACAGCATGATAACTATGCTAGCACTGGACACTTAATTTGAAACTATAAAATGAAAGAAGAAAGGGGTATTAAACCCAGAATTGTTAAAAGAAAAAAAATATTAATCCAAAGAAATTTGGCCAAAGGGAACCTTGAAATTGCGCTGGAAGCTGTAGCGTAGCTCTGGATCAATCTCGAGGGATTCATCGTCATCATCGAAGTCGTTATCACGATTAGACTTCTTGCGAGGGACGTGCATAGTTGGAGTAGCACCGGGTTGATTGGTGACTTTGAGCTTTGCGTCTGGGAATTCTTGCTTATCATCTTCTTCGCCCCTCCATGGAGCTGAAGACAATAGTTGCTTCTTGTTCTTCGCCATTTTTTTTTTTCAGAAACACAGAATCAACAACGCTTCAATTATCTGCGTGAGATCCTGAGTGAGGTTTGGTGAGATAAGGTTATGAGGGCGTTAGTTTCAGTCGAGTCCGGTCGCCCTTGGAGCGGATTTGGAATATGGAGAGCATGTGAGATAACATTTTAATATTAATTTTTAAAAATATTTTCAAAATATTTTTTAAAAATATATATGAAAAATTAATAAAAAATTATATTTAAATCCTATATACAAAATTTTAAAAAATTATTAAATTACTGTAAAATTTTACAGGCTTAAGATTAATTTTTTTAAATTATAAAATAACAGAATAACTCTTAAAAAAAAACTTAAATAATAAGAATGACAATTTTATTTAAAAAAAATAACAACTCAAATAAAAAATAAAAAATAATAACTCAAACAATAAAAATTATAAAAGAAGAAATAACAATTAAAAAGTGAAAAAACTAACTAAAATATTTTTTTAGTAATAATTTTATCATTTTATAATTTAAAAAAAATAATTTCAGTTTCTACGCACTTCACATTAATTTAAAAAAAATTAAAATTTTTTTACAATTATATTTTTTGTACGGGCTTAAATATAATCTTCTCAAATTTAATTGAGAAAATTCTATTTAAAGCCACCTGAAATAGGGAAATCCAATCTTAAATCAGATTGGCAAATTTAATAAATCCCTAATTAGGTCATCATGAACCCGATTTGAGAGTTTTTAATGTTGGGTAATTTACCCTGTTACCTTTCAATTATTTTTCCAAAGCCGCCACCTTTTTTACGCAAAGCCACCTTCGCCGGCAACTGTTTGCCACCCCCACTAGCAACGGTGGCTACTAATAGCTAGAGCTCTGTTGACGATGACCGAAGCTCCGTGATGGGGATTATTTTATTACAAAAGTTTTGTTATGAATAATTAACATAGACTTATTAATTGTTAAATTGAATTTATTAATTTTTATAAAAAGAAAATTTTAAAATTTCAAAAGTCTAATTTAGCAATTCTCAAGTCCCGTAAGTTATTTATAACAAAAATTTTACAATAAAATTGCACTCTTTAATAAAACTTTGTTATTATTTAGCTATAATACAATCTTAGAAATTAACGAATTCAATATAGTAATTCACAAGGTAGGTTTACAAATTTAATTTAACGATTAACAGATTCTCATTAACTATTCATCACAATAAAATTTTTTAAAATATAACGTGGGAGAAAAATATAGGGGGTCTAATGAGGGAAAATTTTATAATTTTAAATTTTTATTTTAGTATTTGGTCCTTCTAAATAATTACAGTTTTTACTGTCATTCCCAAAAAATATCATTATTATCAATAATATTTTAAAATAATTTATAATATATAAAAAATATAAATTAAATTAAATTAAAATGTGACATATATAAATCATGGATAATAAAACAATAGAAACATATATTTATTAAAATAATCTTATCGTGCATTTTATAAATTGCGCAATATATATATATATATATGTATGTATATATGTATATAAGCGTATGTATATCTTCTCTAGTCCCTAACCCTAGTCCTCACATCTGTGAGATTCCTTTGTACCATTCAAGCACCATGGATCAGATCGTAGTGGGGAATATCAATCTTTTAGACACTCATTTATCTTACATTGAAAATCATTGATCCTAAATGTTACTTGTTACATTGAATATATATCTTATTTAATTTAAGCAGTTTTGATGGAAATGAACCGCTATATATATATATATATATATATATATTAGTTCGGATCATTTTGGTGGAAATGAACCCATATTGACTTTGGTATAATCTACCACTGGTTTTAAATACATTGTTTTTCTAAGGGGTGAGCGTTCTTTGGATCCTTGGGGGATTAGAACGAGGTTATACATTTGACTTATTTATTTTAAGGACTATTTTGGGTTTTAATTAGTTAACTAATAGTGGATTACCAATTAAAAAGGACTAAACTGAGATCCAGTACTTGATATACTGGTTATCCAGTTCCCCAATAAATATATGCCATCTGGACTTTATTAACACATCAACACAATCATGCACAAAAGCCGTCAATAGCCTCTCCGTTCAAGATTTTCAGATTTTTGCACCAGACAAAACCAGATAGCATCAATCAATTTTCTTGTATATATGCTCAATCATTTGCTTTCCTCCTCCTCCTCGTCTTCTTCTCCATTTTTATCCCCTTGTACACTTCATCGTCATCTTCGGATCCTGATCTTAACCAGAACTCATCTTCCCTCAATGCCGCCTTCTCCAACGAGTCAAGCTACCAAACTTTTCGCCCCAATTCCTTCCATCGAGACGACACGCTAACTTTCCGGGACTACCAAGACAGTGACAGTGACAGATCCGAGTGCGACGACTAGGAGCTGGCGTGTGAAGGCACGCACGCACTGTCTACAAAAGAAGCAGAGGCTGCCGCTGCTGCATCACCGACGGAGGCAACACAGGGGAAGATGAGCCAGTGAGGATGTGGCTGACGCTGATGGATTTACTAGAGGAGATAGATAGGCAAATGGGTTTGATGCATCGCCATACAGAAAAGAAGAAGAGGACGAGGAGGTATCCAGTTTTGTCAGGTGTGAAAATCTGAAAATTTGGAATAGAGAGGTGTCAACGGGGTTTGTGTATAATTGAATTGATGTATTAAAAAAAGTCCAGATGGCAGATGTTTATTGGGAACTGGATAACTAGTATATCAATTTTAGTCCTAAAAAAATAGTGGATTATAACACTTAATGTGTATGAGAACGAACTTGCTCTTTTGTTTTCAACTGTAATTGGAGATTTAAAATCTTCTTTTGTTGATTTGTGGCTAATGGAGGAGGATACAGGTGTATAAGCGGGATGTAGACTCGTTAATAACTATATGTTCGATATCTTTTTTCCAAATTTGTCAACAATGCAATGTTCTAGAAAGGGGGGGGGGCTTGAGAAAGGAAAACAATGGGGCAGAGTGAGAAACATTTTACTTCAAAAACCTCAACATTACATCTTGAAGGGCACCAATGAGATCAAATATGCTAGTCTCACCATTTTACTTTCCTGATCCTATGTTTGTTGTGTTTGAATATCCGAATCTATCAGAGTAATTAGGTTATAGTGTGACTACTAGAAAAATTGATCCACATCTCAGGTACGACCGGATTTCTTCAATTTAAAAATATTTTTTTGTTAAAAAAAACTTGTTTGGTCATAACTTTTTATTTGTTTTTTAATAAAATAGATATTTATTGTTTTAAAAACAAAAAATTCAAAACAACTTTTACATGTTTTCTATTTTTTTTCCTTGTGTTTTATTATTTTTACTGATTCTCCTTTTCACGCTCTCTATTTTGTCTCCCACACTTGTCCACCCATTTATTTTTTTTTCAAATACAATTTTTAGAACAATTATCCAAACAGATTAGGAATGAGATTAGAACTAGGAGTAGGTATGAGAGTAGAATGAAGCTTTAAAATTATGCTTATTATGAAGTAATTTTTATAGGGAATACTTGTATTTTTCTGGCAACGGCGTCATTTTGATAACCGTCATTTTAATTATCAAACAAGAAATTAAGCTAACTAATAGTAAAGTGGAGCTAACCTAAGTCGATTCACAAGGAGTCTGATGCTAAAGTTTCTAACTAATCCAATGAGCCACAAATTAACAATTTAATTAGATGAATTGTGAGATTAGATGTTTGAACAAATTCTGAATGTAAATCCTATACTACTGTTTATGATTTTAAGTATTAATGATGATAATATGAATCAATGATAAGTATATTCCTTGGAGATTACATTACCTTTATTATCCACAGAATATAAGGAGTTACTTAATTGAATTAGAATACGTTAGCTAATAACTCGCCAGCTAAATCTCAATCAAAGCTATAACTCGTAGACATTGAATAGAGAAATATGAATTATATTCAACTCAAAAGGTAGAAGAAGATGAATTAAACAGATACAATTGTACTCTACTATAGAATTATTCTAATTAACCACAACCATGTCTAACTAGTTCAAGGATGAGGATTAATCAAAGCTCAATTAAATATAATTAGGAAATCCAACTCGATTCATAATGTTCATCATCTACTAACTCTAATTGAATCAATAAAACCTGAATTAACTACATCAACTCGATACAATTAGATCTGAAATTAAAGACACAATTGAACTCCCTATTTCAGATCAATGATTCTAGTTCAGCATCATCTCTAAGAGAGCACAATAAATATAGCCTTCTATTACTGTCAAGATCTCAACTGCAGCAGCAATACCAGCAACAATACGAGAATATGAAGGTGGAAGATGGAGGTAATATTTGTAGGCAATACTTACATTTCATCTTCAATCCGCGTCCACCCACAGCCATTCAATACTCGCACCACGAGTCATATCACACAATAGATTCAACAAAAATCATTCAAGAATCAAATCAGTTAAGCTTAATTTATTTAAAGTAAAAGAAATAAAATAAAATAAACAAATAGATCTAGAATTTAGATAGTAGCAACCAACATATAATTGGTCTAGTAGTATAAGGCCCCGTTAGATTTCTCTGAGTCTTAAATTTGATTCATATAAGAGACACTTATGTTAGGATGGACAATCATGAACCCCAAATACCTGATAATAGAGTTAGATAAATAGTATAAAATAAGTCGTTTGAAGAACAAAAACAAGAAGATTCGATAAGATTGAAGGGAGGGTATTTTAATCTAAAAAGTTTTATTATTGAATTTAATTAGTGGGCTTGTTCAATTTCAATCCCAGCCTAAAAGGGTATCTCGTACATGATATGCATAATTTAAGATTTACTGAATAATAGAATTAATGTATTGAAGCCTAAAATAGAATACAAAATTAACATCTTATAACCCGTAGGTAGGTAGATTTGGAATGGCGAAAAAACTAATATTCAGAAAGTATGTGACAATATAATTAACAAGGGAGGATCACTCCAAATTGTCTTCTCTTTAATTAATAGACTCTGAAACTTAACATATCAGTATCACAAGTCTCAGAATCATATCGTTGCTGAAGCTTAACAGTAACTTCTTCTTCTTCAAGTCTTGTCGTGAATTGGCCACACTCAGGTGGGTAATCGCGAACCGCAGAGTGCTTGCGTCTCTTACGAAGATTCTCACATCTGATCAATCGGAAAGTGCTTGTTCTAATTACCATTGTTTCTTCTTCTTCAGTAGGTGGAGCCATCGGATATTCCCCAGAATATGAACTTCACAGTTTATTAATTATCAGAAGAAACCATCCAAGTAAATAGAAGAACAAAGGAGAAAAATCAAGGAAAGTAGGAAGAAAAGACGAGAAAGTATTGAGAAAATTATATACCAAAATCGGAGTTTTGGTTGGTAGTGGAGAGGGAAAGGGAAAACTTGGTATGTTTTACTGAAAGAATCGAAACTGATGAAAAAATACAACCGAATCATAATTTTAGTCATATTTACCTATCTTATCTAAATAGATTATAATAATATTTTTTATTTTACAATATCAGCAATAATATTTAATTCGTTTGTGATCTAGTTCGACTAAGTACCATTTATGTCTCCTCGCCTCTCATTATATTTTTAGAATATTTATAGGTTTAGATTTCTATGAAATAAGATATTTAAAAAAATCCCGTAGATTTATAATGAGATTACCGAAATCACGAGAGATATATTATTTATTTTAATATTTTGAAATAACATTGGGTAATTGACATATCATCAATCATTATAATTATTTAATTTATTGGGATATCTGACAATATATATAAATATATATATTTATCATTTTCCTAATTCCCTTATCTCAATTGAATTTTATAGAGAAAGTGCCAAATTAAACTTGAAGATATAGAGATTTTATTTTATTTTAAACTCTCAATTCATAAAAAAATAATTCCCTAATATTCAATAAAGAATCCCTAGTAACAGGGGAAATAGTCTCTAAATTGTCGGACTTCTCCTTTACCCCTCCATAAAACTCAAAACAATGCCGTTTAAATGATAAACACAAATTTGATGTTACATATTAAAAAATAAAATAATACAAATTATTTTTATCGTTTAGGCCTTCTCGCGATATGTAACATGAGACAAGTCGTTTTGACTAAATGAAGATACAACGAAAAATGCTGCAATGAAGAGGTTGATATTTCACCCCAAATGGATCTTATATCTCTTTTCTGTTATTTTTAATTTTTTATGTATATTTTTATTTGAGTTACTCGGACAAAATAACGGGGTCCACTAATAATAGTCTTAAATTATAGATGAAATATTGATTAATAATAAATTAAAATAAATATAAGATGGATTAAAGTGTACCCAATCCCTAAAATATTTTTTGAGGAGTATCTAGTGTCCTAACAAAATTTGTGATATAATTTCACCTATAAAATTTTTAAAGTGGCGCAATCTCATCCAACTATTAATGATTACAAGATAGTTAAACTTTTTAATATTGATTCCTTGGTTAATCAAGTGGAAGTGTATGCATTAAGCACAGGGTAATGGAGAAAAGTTCAACTCAGAAATCATAGCGGTTTCACTTTTAATGGAGCTATCTTTTGGTATGGGTTAAAGAAAGGTGTGGAGCACAACAACGAAATAAATATTGATTTGATAGTTTCATTTCATATAGCAACGGAAGCTCTCACGGTGACGCCGATGCCATTTCTTACTTCAGTCCCTATGTAATGTTTCCATCTGCTACTGTGTATCAGAACAAACTTGCTATGCTTTCTCCCACTGGGATTAGAAATTATGAGTCATATTTGATTGATTTGTGGGTGATGGAGGAGTAGTGTATAGATTCATCCCGAGAAAGATGGAGTTGAACTAAAATATATTCTAGCAGCCTAAACCTTATCCATGCTTCTTACGTCCAATGATTATATAGGGTATGTTTAGTAGGATGAAATTGAAAGAAAAGAAGTAGAAATAGAACTGAAATAAAGTATTTATCTTATTTAGTATTATGGAATCTAGTTCCGCTTCCATTTCTAGTTCCAACAATTTGGCCAATTTCAGTTCTATCTAGAAAGCTGAGAAATGAAATAGATTCTATGAAAATGAAATATTTTAGATCATTTTACCCCAACTTATGAAATTCTTGGACAATTTTAACCTTTCCCAAGTCAAAAGTTTTCTCCTCTACTTTCATCCATTTCATTTTTTTTAAAAAAAATATATACATCAATTTCATTCTCATTTCTATTTCTAGTCTACTAAACAAATTTTTAAAATTTATTTCTATCCTAATTTGATTTCCACATCCATTTCCATTTTCACTTGTACTTCTATAAAAATTTCTTCTATCCTACTAAACTATTAAAGAAACGAAATTGTATGACACAATGTCTGAAGGGGAAATTGAAGGGGAAGTGGAGAAAGGGGAGATTGAAGGGGAAGTGGAGAACGATGAAGCAGAAGCTCTTTTGTGCAATATCACTACTAATAAATTTCAACACGTTTGCTATCCCAAAATATTCTTATACGATACTCATCGTATTTTGGATTGTGCCGAAAGCTTTGTCCCATTGGCGCACAATATCTTCAATATTGAAGAGCCTTTATTTGTTTTCTTAATTATTACATCTCATTTTTACTTTATTTAAATATTTTTTTATAAAAATGTGCCCTTATATATAGCATACTGGATCATTTGTTCCTTAGAGATGTTATCTAGAATGATGCATGTTGTTATTTACTACCAAATATTTCTTCCTGTGTGTATTTATAATTTTATAGGTTATAATTGCTCAGTTTTCTTTCAAAGATATATGAATCCATAGCTTAGTTGTTGGTGTGGGGATTACTTGGGACTTTTTTTTCCATCCAATTTATATACCAATTGTTTTAAATACATTGAAGATCATTGATCTTTAATATTAATTGTTATGTGGAAGATTTATCTTATTTTAGCACTTTCAATGGAAATTAACTCATATCTATTAGTTTAGATCACATTTTGTACCTATTATTGGCTTGATGTCCCTTGATGTTCCTATATATCTAAATAAAATTAAAAGGCTCTCAATTAAAAAAGAAAAGAAAAACAGAAAATAAAAAAATAAGAATAAAATTAATAGAAAAGGGGTTGACATGAAACAGTGAGTTCTTAATTAAGGTTTTGAAATGAAAAAAGACTAACCAAAACTCTCCTCCTCTCAAACAAACAACAAGCTATATAATTGCGTCAAACAAAACCCCACATCCACAAGAAATGATGGGAATCAAAAAAATAAGGAAAATGATACCAAGGGGTTTTGAAAATTATTGTATACTGGGATAGACATCTACGAATCCTAAAATTAAATACCTAATAATAAGATATGGTAAATAGTATTAAAAAAATAAATGCAGAGATTGTCAACTATTCTCTTTTAGGTAACTATGTATTTTAATTTTGAATCTTTACCGGTTATTATAATTGTATTCTAGAAAATTTTGTTATTAATTCTCGTTTATTATAATTACATTCTAGAATATTTTGTAATAAGGTTAAGTTGAAACCCTCAATATATTTGTTTTTGTAGTTATGATTTAATAAAAATTGCATTGTCTTTTCTCTAAATCTCTCTCTCTCTCTCTTCCTCTTCTCCTTCTCTTTATTTCCCTCTTCCTCTTCCCCATTCTACATCTAGGAACCCACAAATTTGAAACCTTTCAAAGTGTGTCCCATTTGAAGATTTGAACCAGTCAAGAGTAAATACCATTCTTATGTCTTGTTGAAATGTTTCCTGGAAAAAAACTGTAACGTCCGTTTATGTAGTTTTTTCTATCTAGTGTTGGTTAAAAAATATTTTTAAAAAATCTTTATATAAGATGATAATTTATACTCCAATAACGCATGTAACAATGAGGATCCTTTAACTTTATTTTCGGGAATTTAGATTTTTTTTTCTATAGAACTTAACAAAGATTATCAAACTCACAAGTTTACACAAATTCGATATTGAGATATAAACTTAGATCATAAATATTAAAAATGACATATATTATATTTAGTTTAAACATATTTTAAAATTAAATAATTAAAATTAAATCTATTAACATTCTTAATTTATCATACTCAATAAAAAAATTTATCTGATGAAGTCATTAAACATCATTAAATTAAAAAATTTAACATAAGTTTAAGAGTGATAGATTGATTTTATAAATTAAAAATTTGAAAACAGTAAACTCTACATAATTGATGAGTTCAATCGAGTTTATAACTAATATGAGTTTAAAAACAATTAACATGATATTATAAACTAGAAACACAAGAACGATAAATTTAATGAGTCAACTAACGAATTTAATAATAATTAATTTAACTTTCAAATTATGGTGAGATATGGATAAAGGTGAAAATTAGTTTGATGTATCAAAAAAAATATGTTGTTCCCGATAAAAATTGACACATATAGTAAATAATGGGTTTATATTCCATATAGATTTAAGTTTGATTCTTTCTGTCGTTATAAGGGTTCTTTTAATAGACAATCTTATAAGTCTCTTATAAATATTCTCTGAGTTATGGGGCTATGCCGAACTTACATACATAAACTTTCTTTTTATCCAAAAAAACGTACGCTGTTAAAAAGTAAAACGTAAAACAAATATATTTTTCATTCTTTATTTAACTATGGGCCAGTTTGAAAAAAGGATTTTTGGATAATTTTTAGGAAAAATATTTTTGGGAAAAAGTTTATAGAAAAAAGTGGTTTTGAATAAATGAATGTTTAGATAGTTATTACCAGAAAGATTTTTATAATTAAAAAATTATTAGAAAATATATTATTTTATTAAAAATATGGGAGAGGGGAGAGGAGAGATGTAAGAAAAAGTAAGGGTAAAATAATAATTGAATAGTCCATAAACTTTTTAACTATTTTAGAACTTTTATTTTAAACTATAATTTAGTCTAAATTTTTTTTGGACAAATATAACTGTTTATTTTAAAAAAAAATTAAACCAAAGTTTGGGTTAAAAATCCTTTTAAAACTTTAGTTTTCTCGATGATATCTAATACTATTGGATGAGATTTGATCATTGTCATACCAAAAAAATTAAGAAATACTATGGTGTTGCGCTCAGATAAATTTCCTATTTACATTCTTTATTCTCTAAACTCGTTACAATTCCAGTACTTTGAATTTGTATATTGATTTCATTCTTTGTTGTTCAAGACTATATATGTTTCTTCTATTAAAAAAAAAAGACTATATTTGCCACCGTCCTATTTTACCCCATCAACATTTAACCCCCACAATCCGTTAAGCCTCTGTCATTGTGAAGTCTGGGAAAAAAACGTTATTAAAAAAAAAACAAAAGAAAACTCTAGGGCGGGGTTATTGAGTTGCAATCGGACCTCCCAAGACCATACGGCAGCGTGAACGGCGGCCAAGAGCGCATCGAGATTTTTTGAGAAGGACTACTGCGGGAATCTTTTGTTTTGGTTTCTGGGGGTTTCTTTGTTTTTTGATTGGGATGAGCTATCCAGATGAATCCATCTTCCTAGTTCCCATCAAGTTTTCAATTCGTTAAGACTACCTAAGACTTCAAAATTTGTGAGTAAGCGCATATTGGTTATGTTGGTATTGGTTTGGGGGAAAAAAACTGTTCTAAGCGGGCCTAAATTCACTTACTTTTTTAGTATAAAAAATTAAAAAAAAAAATTTACTCACGATAATAAATTTTTTTTTCCTCAAAATAAATTAATATTAGATAAAATAAATTATTTATTATCCTCAAATATAAATTTAAATATTTAAAAATTAAAATATTTTTTAAATATCATGATTAAAATAATATTTAAAAAAAAAATCAAAAGTAATATACCTCATCATTCACCAATTCAACTAACGTACTATAGGTGATTCACCAACTTTTTTGTTTTGCAATTAGTCACGTTTCGGCGGGTCAGCGGATTTAGCCCATTATTTCTAACTCAACCTGAAATTCTAACTGACTTTAGTTCTTGAGTTCTTTGTATTTTCCCCCATAAATAACCTACTTGCATTTTAAATGAATAAAAAGGAGGGAAAAGTAACATATGTGGAAGATAAAAAACTATAAACATAATTTTCCCTTTACTTTTCCTTCATATTTAAAATAAAATATCACAATAAAAAATTTAATTATTTCTCCTACAGAAGATAAGAGACAAAAAGAAAAAAATAAAATAATAAATTCACTTGCGTGGGACTCATGGTGACAAATACTCAGGATCTTTATATATATATATATATATATATATATATTGAGTCCCATAAAAATGAAATCTACTTGCTCATCAATGGTTTATGAGAGGGGGAAGAGGAATTAATGGCACACAAGAAGGAAGAACATAATAGGCTCCATTTCTATTCCTCCATTTATATGATCCAAACCTGAGACTTCAAATTCTCTCATCATTTACGAGAAAATTGGCACAAAATATCAGTGGACCCCACCTAATAATAAGTGAATCTCTTGCATTTTTTTAGCTTCCTCTTTTTCTCTCCTGACTCAACTGGAATTTCTCACTTTGTCTGCGGGCAAAATGGTCTACCCAGGCGAGCTCTGTGGCTTGGAATATTGAAGTGCCTGATTCTTCCTTCTTGTTCCCTCAAATACCCTTCGCACAGAAACCCCCTGGAGAACTTATCTTCCACAACTCTATCCACATCATGAACAAACACATCGGTGTCACCTTCTTCTCTGTTCCTCGCCATTAGCCCCGCCGTGTAAATCGCGCTCATCCTCCCAGGAGCTCCGTCGAAGTACCCCGTCGGCGCGTCCACCATTATCACGTCCCAGTCAATATCGTATATCGCGCTCGGAAACCCCTTTAATGCCAATTTGCACTTGGAGAATCTCGGGTCCGTCACCGTCCGGCAATCTTCTTCCTCCATTCCGATCTTCATCAGCTCATCGGCGTCTCTGACTTTAGTGTCGTACACCACGTGGTAGGACTCCAGTGAGGGGAATTTCTCGCCGATTTGGCCGATCCATGCTTTGTCTTCCTCCAGGAACACCGTACGGCCTCCGTGGTTGAGCGAGGTCCACATTAGACTGTCGTGGCCGAGGCCGAAGACGAGGAAGTTGCAGGGCGATTTCCTCTGAAGAACTCGAGCTGAGACTGAGATTTCACGAGAAGTTTGCTGGGGAGTAATGTTGGTGGTGGCGTAGTGGATTAATGCGTTCACCAGCGACGGTGGGATTTTGGTGCAGATCGGCGTCAAGCACGGTGGTGGTTCTGATTTCGATGCTTCGTCTGAAGCTTCAGGGCTGATTGTAGTGTTTGAGAAATGAGCCTGTGGCTGAGAAATTGGGAAGAAGAAGCTTGATCTGAGGATGAAGATGAATATGAGGAGAAATGAAAAGCACAGAAAGCCAATCTTGAGGTTGATGTTGAACTGAGTTTTGTTCCTCATCATGATTTCTGTTCTTCAAAAGTATATATAGAGAGAGAGAGTCCCCGTGAAGGTGGTGGGGAAGATGAACTATTTGAAGGAGAGAAGAAAGAAGAAAAGCATTTGAACACTGAATTTGCTTCAGAGCAAAGTGAAGCTACGTGGTGTTCATAAGAGGGAGGTAGGAGAAAGAAATAGTAACGATTGGACAGGGAATCTGTGGCAGGTTGTGAAAATTTAAAATAGGAAAAATTAATTCAAAATATCTCAAAAAAAAAACTTATATAATCAACATCAATTAGTGTCAATAATAAATTAATAATGATTAACGTCAATCAACATGATATAAAATATAAAATGATGTTAATTGATATGGATAAAATAACTCTTTTTAACTTCTAAAACTTAACAATTTCAAGATACATAAATCCTAAATATTAATTATATATTCCTTTAAATTATATTTTTGCGTATATATAACTTTTGTTTTTAAAGTATGTATATAACTATATAAATATTGAGTTATATGTGTATAAGTTCCTTAAGCGGGCTTGAGATGATGGTTTTAGGGATGCTGTGCTTTGATGATCGGATTCTGACGATGTGCTTTAGCAGTTGAAAGAGGTTACCCCAGAGTTTCATGATGAATGGTCACTTATTATTGAGAAAGTGAAAGGGATGCTTGTGAGGAGTTGGCGAGTGGAATGTCAATATCCAAATAGGGACAGTAATAGTATGTCGGATGCTTTTGTAAAGAGAGCTTTGAACGATAATCCGAGCTTTTAAATCTTGGGCTCTGAGAGTGTTTATGCTATTTTAGCTCCTGAAGGTGTAGGCTAGTTTCTTTAAATCTTCTTAGTTTATATTTTGGCTTTCCCTTGTATTAAAAAAATATAGCTAATAAATTAATAAGATGTTATATGAATAAATACAAGTGTGTTTTTATATTTGTCTAAAATTATAGTTTTTAAAAAAATTATTTTAAATTATAGTGTAATTTTTTTAAATAAATAATCTTAAATATTCATAATTATTTTTAGGCTAAATTATAATTTCAAATAAATTTTTAAAAATAATTTTTTTAAAAAAATTATTTATAGATATTAAAAAATTATTTTATTTTTATTCTTTTACACACTCTTTAATTTCTTTTCTTTCTTGAGCATCTTCTTCTCCTGGCTTTCATATTCTTCTCCCTAGCATTGTATAGTCAACATCTTCTTTCGTTGTCACTTTCGTCTATCACCGTCGGAGAGGAGGAAGATGTTTGTAGAAGGACAAGAGGAAGACGCTAAAAGAAGGACAAGAGGAGATGAATAATAATAATAATAAAAAAATAAAGATGAGACGAGTAAATATTTTGATTTTTTTATTTTATATTATTTTTAATAATTTATTAATTATAAAAATAATTATAATAATAAGTATCTAAATATTTATTTATTAAAAATTATTTTTTTATAAACTTTTTTTTAAAAATAGTTTATCTAAAAATATTTCTTTTTTATAAATTATTCTTTAAAAATTAATTTAAATAGCTTAATTGTTTAAAAAGCATTCCATTGGACATTAAAAATAATATATTGGAGGTAAAGATGGTGAAGTGGACCCCACATGCGGGCCTCATCACCCTATTTTATTGCTACTTTATTTCCTTGAATCATTTGGGAGAATCATCGTTATTTTAATCAAGGTGGGGGCACCATATGCATAATGCACGAGTATCAAAGTCAAGTCAAATTGTTACTCCCTATAATTAGATGTTAAATTACATTATTTATGGTTTATAAATAATAAAAAAATTAATTTATTGTTGGTGCTTAATTATAATTTATGGTCTACCTAGTGATATGAAATTCGCTTTTGTTAATAAAAGGTAGAGGGTCCTACTTATAACTTTATGGATTTAGCTTGTCCTATATATGTAAGTTAAAACAAAAAAATCTCCACATCATATTTTCCTTAAATTATATTTTATTCTTTCAATATAATTTATCCTTTTAAAATACCTATTAGAACACATCATTGTGGCTGGCATATTCACCGACGAAGCTCGTTTGGTGTATCTGTATATATAAATTATATTCCAATATTATATATATAATGCCCTAATAATATATAGTTAAATCATATCGTGACCTGTAACATATTATATTAAAAGGGGATTTTGGTTGATTTATAATATTAAATAATGCAATAATAATAGTGATGTTAGAAATTATGATAGAGTCGAAGGAAATGGAATAAGGAGAGTTGGTAAAATGAATTAGTCTTGAGACCAAATTGAGAGGTGTAGCCAAGTCATGGTTGTTAAATTATTGGACATGGTTGGTATAACAGCAGGTGGTTACCTCCGTTTGACCAAATTTCTATAATTTGACTTTTGTTAGTTATTTTCATTTTCTTCTACAAGGTAAAATGGTGGTTACCTTTGACCAAATTCCTATAATTTGCAACTAATTAATGTAGAAAGCCTTGTAATTTGTAAATGTGTACCATGCGATCTAATAATTTTTTTCCTAAGGCAAATGTAACTTTCTATATAAAATAATCATGTCCGTATTAAATCATAAATATTGATACTTTTTTTAATATAGATTTAAACTTTAATTTATCAATGTAATTTTCTGTATAAAATAATCATGTCCAAAATAGTATTAAATAATAAATATTAATAATTTTTTTAATAGATATTTAAATTTTTATTTATCATATGTAACTTTCTATATAAAATAATCTGTTCCGTTTCAATATAGTTTTAATAGTTCAGATTTTAAATTTTTAACCTATAAAAGTATTATTTTTTTTAAAAAAATGATAATTAAGAGATTATATTTATTTTAGATTTTGTATCTATTAAAATAATTTGTAAAAATGAAAGTATGAAAAAAGAGTACATTTAAATTGTCCAGATTAGGTTTGGCTGATCCAAATTGGCGCTCATCTCCCAATGATGAGTATCCAAACTCATTCCTGAAAGATTATATTCATTTTTGTCCAAAACGTGCTAATTGAATGAAAAAGTAAATATGCAATGTAATAATTCAAATTTAGAATCAAGGGTCTTCCAAGTTGATGTCGCATCGCCAACTGATACAAGACTTTCTACACGAAATCATCCAATAACCAATGCAACATTTTCTGATACCAAGTTTATTGAATTCATCAGTCATAAGGTTGCATATAATAGTTTCTGCACTATTAACATCCACAGACAGTCGTCCAAACCTATACCTATGATGATAAACTAGGCATATAATTTCATTAATTCCTCCAAATAGCCACTGGTTTTAAGTAAGGATAGGATGGGTAGTATATATCTTAGTCCAACTCAATCTGTCCATCACCCACAAATCAACCGAATAAGATTCCGAGTCTCCACACTGTCTTCTAGAAAACATAGCAAGTTTTTTTTTTATACTAGAGAGAGCCAACGCCCAAAAATTAAACTAATAAAAAATTTAATCCTAATTGCTTAGAAGTCATTAACTAGCTTAACTATGAAGGATATGTATCATGAATAACAGATCTCAAAAGACCCTCTTTTGCAAGTTTATCAGCAACTTAATTTGCCTTTTTTAGTATAAACTGCAGTTATAAGTTTTACCGTTTGCGTATGAATTCCTGAATTTGCATAATTAGCAAAGTTTCTCTCTGCCTTGTATTAGTTACCCCTAACATATCAATGAGATACTTTGCATCTGATTCAAGTATGACTTTCTTACGACCTTTATCCTAAACAGTTTGGAGGCTCCGAAAAATAGCACATTCTTCTGACTTGGCCACACTGCAAAAACTAATGAAATAGGAGAAATCATGTATCCTTCTATACCTATACCTATGACGATAAACTAGGCACATAATTTCATTAATTCCTCCAAATAGCCACTGGTTTTAAGTAAGGATAGGATGGGTAGTATATATCTTAGTCCAACTCAGTCTGTCCATCCCACAAATCAACCGAATAAGATTCCGAGTCTCCACACTGTCTTATAGAAAACATAGTAAGCTTATGACAAGGTGATAAACTAGGGGCCAAAGCAGGTAGCTCTATCAATGTAAACACTTCCATCGCTATGTCTATGTCAAATGAGACTATCAGATTACGATCACTTTCACTCTATACCTTTTTTTAAGCCAAACCAAAAGACAGCTCCATTACTATTTGCTTCATAGTGCTCGACTGGTATAAAGGAATATCACAGGCTAAAAGGATTTGGGATAGATCACGGAAATCTTGGGAGAAAAGAAAATGAAAACTCACGTCGGACCTTTATATTCCTACTTTACCAACAATTAATATTTTTATCAATCAATTATTTGGCAAACAACAATAATTAATAAATAGTTAAAGATTAAACCGTTTTCAGACTAGATATTCTGTTTGCTTGACAATTATGAAGATCCCAGTTCCCACCTATAATTACCAACAAATACTTATATACTTTAGGAGTATCTTATCATCTGAACTTTGTTTAATTAATATACAATAACTCACCTCATTTTAATCGTAATTAGCTCATGACTCATACTCATGACTCATATGAAATAAATCATATTTTTTTGTTTGTTTTTAAGAAAAATAAGCCTCCTAAGTTGGTGTAGATGAATTTTTATTTTTCTGAATTAAGAGGTTTATTTTTCTTAAAAATAAAATATAACTTAAATTTTTTCAAGAGAAGTACTTACATACTCCATAGTGTCATATTATCTGAATTCTATCTAATTAAAATATAACAACTTACTATATTTTAATCAAATTGGCCGATGAACCATCAAAAACCAATCATATTATATTTTATTTTTGAGAAAAAATAAATCTCTTAATTTGGTTCAGATAGAATTTTATTTTTTAAATTAAAATATTTATTTTTCTTAAAAATAAAATAAATCATGAATTTTTTATATGAGTCATCAGTTGAGTTATTATATTTTGATTAAACAGAATTCGGATGATATGACACTCCTAGAGTATGTAAATATTTTTCTTTTTTCAAATGAGTTATCAGCTGAGTTGTACTATTTTGATTGGATAGAGTTTAAATAACGTGACCCTCTTAGACTATGTAAATATTTTTCTATAATTATAAATTAAAAATTCGGATACTGTTTAAATAAAAAAATTCCGATACTGTTTTGATTTGATAATAAGATCACACAAAGTTTATTTCTGTACTTATTTTTATTAAAAAATAAAATCTAAATAATGAAACATAATTTACTTTTCTTAGGCGTAATGTTTTTGATAAGGTTCAGTAAAAAATGTATTGGAGAGAATTTTTTATATTGTGATTTGATTACTAAATTAAATGTAATTAAATCGTGATTACAAGTTTACTAGTAATCAAACAAAATTAGTTAATAATTTGCACTCAAATGATTGATTAAATTAATGAAAAAGGTTTATTGGTTTGTATAATTAGTGAATTAGAAATAGAATTAAAGTTAATTTGTTACAAATTGAAATTTTATGTGTAAAATATATTTAAAAAACAGGATGAAATATGAAATCGAATTCAATAGTTACCATTTTCTCAGTATAGTTGAATGAATTAAAGGACACTTATGTTACGATATTTTAGTATTTAAAAAACAAATAATAAAATAAAATATTTAATTTAAACTCTGAATTAAAATAAATTCTAATCTATTAACGAAAATATTAAAATATTTAATTTTAATGAGTCAGAGATTATTATTAGAATGCGCTCTTTATAATTATAAGACACTCTGGTGTGTTTGACAATATATATATATATATATATATATATATGCTGGCAAAACAAGTATGGCAGTATATATACAAGGTTGGATAGGATAAACATCAAATATTTTGATGAAAATATCCTTCCTTAAAAAATTTAGTATATTCATATGATATGGTACAGAGTTTTTGAATAGTCTCTATTCAATATTGTAATTTGAATTTTTTAATTGAAAAAATTCCTTAAATTTTCAAAAATATTGCATAAAAAAATATAAAATTTTTAGATGCTACTAACAGTAATTAGCGCGAGTCAAATAGACCTCTATCACAAGTAATTGTTCTATACCCACCAATAATTGTTCTAATAATCCAAAGAATACATATATACCTACATTCAAAATGAAACCTTACTTACATATAAACCAGTGTGTTTATAAACAACCTAGAATTATAAATAGTTCATATAAAGCAAGAAAGACCTGGTATTAAAAATATGCATTCATTATTCTGGATAACACCTCTAAAGGACAAATGATCTGGAGTATTATATCTAGGTTCATTTCCACCCAAAAGTAAATATGCAATGTAATAATTCATATTTAGAATCAAGGCTGCTCTTCCATGCATGTGAATGTTACCAACTGGTACGAGACTTTCTACATAATTCGAAATCATCACATAAGCAACGTAACATTTTTTGATAGCAAGTTTCTTGAATTAGTTAGTGTAGAATTTTGGACATACTTATCGTCGGTTCACTTGCTTTAAGTACTCATACGGTAACCTAACACCGTTACTAGACTTGAGTCTTTGGTACATAACAAAAGCACACTAGAGAAGAGAAGAGAGAGCTTTTGTCTTGCCAAGAGAAGAGAGCAATCACACATGTAGAGCGCACACACGAAAGCTTTTATATTGCAAAAACAATATTGATGATTACCCAATGTCGTCTGATCAGATAATGGGGGAATGATTAGTTACCTCATAATCGTTCTCTCCTATCATTTTGAATAGTTTATTATATTCAAAATGATAACAATAGGAGTTTGATAAAATATAAAATAAAGATATACTAACAAGAGCCAGTCCTAATGAAAAGGTAAAAATAATTGGGTTGATAAATAATACTACTTATAGACTTCCTAATACAAGACCTGATCCTAGAAAGATTAAAAGAAAATCATATATCTGTTCAGGTAAATTCATTAGACCCCAACTATTTGGATATTTCTATTTCAACCCCCACACACATATATGTCTAGGTCTAATACATTAAGAGTGAACCGGCCCATACTGGTGGAAAATGGGCAATCGAAATCCCCATTTTTAAATCGGTCCATGCGGAGACGGTTTTAAAAAAATGAGCGGTGGCATTTTTGTAAATAAAATGAAATATTCACACCGTATTTACTCATGAACGATGTGGAAATATTTAGTCCGGTTTAGATTTTTACTTTCTACAGCGTATTTATATTGACCGAGGTGGAAATATTTAGTCCGGTGTCTGTTTTATTAAAAAATTAAATTTTTACACCGGTTTTAAAATTAACCGATTTAAATATAAACACCCGGTGCAGCTTCGTCTTATCCGCCTCTTCAGTTTCCTGTCTATGCTTTCCCGCTCGCTTTCTTTATTTGTCAGACCGTTCATTTCACTTCTTGGGTTCCCAACGTTTGTAGTCATTATGATAGAAGGCCAATTGCATTCTTCTATATTCTTATTGATCATGAACGTTAACCATATATATATGTATACCATTCTTCTGTTTTATTTTCTTTTCATCTATCTGACTCCTCCAATGGCCCCTTCCTCAAGCACGCCTCCTTCTCCGCCCAACAAAAGAAACAGAGACGACTTTGAAGACAAACATCCTGATCCTCACCCTTCTGTTCCTTCTCCTCCTCCCCTGGTTGTGACTCTGATGGAGAGACTTGAGGAACTCATACTGCGCTTCAATGGGCTGGAGGACTCCGTGGAAGAACTGAATCGCAAAGTTGACAGACTGAAAGCAAGTTTCAGGGATTTCCGCTCAGAAGTTCGCCGCCATCAACCCCGTGATAGCTTCTTTAATCCTGTTGATCTCACCCAATCTGATGACTCCCAAAACTCCGAGTCTGATGAGTAGTGAAAGATTGTAACTTTTATATATTCTGATGTATATATTTTTTTGTGTAAAAGTTGATGACATGGCTGGTCTCTGGAGGAAAAAAAACTGATATAATTTACACCGGTCCATATATATTGACCGGTGTAAATTATATTATAAATAAACTGATATATTTTACACCGGTCCATATATAGTGTCCGGTGTAAAATATACTATAAATACAACTTTTATATTTATATCTACACCGGTGTAACATTTTGTCCGGTGTATATTTTCTTATTTTTTCCCAAATACTCTTTTATTTGGTATATTTCTCGCGCCTTCCATCTCTCATTTTTCCCTGGTTCGCGCTTTAAGACTTCTCGGCGCTTCACGGACGGTGAGTTTTGTTTTGAACTCCTCTCGCGAACTGAAAATTTATTCTCTCCATGCATTAGCTGCATCATAATGGTTTAATTTCTTGTTTTCTGCTTTTCTAGTTCTTATAGTCTTCCACAAATATGGATCGTAGTTGGATAAATGCTAAACGAACAAGTGTTGAGTATGCTGAGGGGGTGAAGGAGTTTTTGGATTTTGCTAAACGGAATGGTGATGATGACAATGGAATATTTTATTGTCCTTGTGTGAGTTGTTTGAATGAGAGGAAACAAAGTCCTGCTAATATTTACACTCATCTAATTTGCGAGGGGTTTTGCAAGAGTTACACGGTATGGGTATGGCATTGTGAACAGGTGGAACAGACCTTTGACGATGACATGGATACTGATGATAGAGTAGAGGACATGATTCGTGATGTTGGAGAAGATGCTTTTATGCTATCACACGCATATGGTAATATGTGCAATGATACAGAAAAGCCTCTATACCCAGGGTGCAGAAAATACAACCTGTTGAATGCAGTGTTGAGATTGGTAAGTGTTAAAGCTCGGCATGGGTGGAGTGACAGTAGTTTTTCAGAATTGCTTGACTTGTTACAGGACATGTTTCCTGAAGAAAATGCTTTACCCAAACGCTATTATGATGCGAAGAAAATAATAGGTCCTTTAGGCATGCAGTATAGAAAGATTCATGCATGCCCAAATGATTGCATATTGTACAGGAAAGAGTTTGAAGATGAGGAGAAGTGTCCAATATATAAGACACCAAGGTACAGATCAAACAACTCTCCTGCCAAGTTGTTATGGTATCTTCCAATTTTACCAAGGTTTAAGCGACTTTTTTCTAATGAAGATGATGCAAAGAAATTGTTATGGCATGCAAATGAAAGGATTAATGATGGAAAGATTCGTCATCCTGCTGACTCTTTGCAATGGAAGAAGATTGATGACTTATTTCCCGAGTTCGGCAATGAACCATGAAACCTAAGGCTTGGACTTAGTACGGATGGAATGAACCCTTATAGTAGCTTTAGTAGTATCCATAGTTCATGGCCCGTCCTTCTGGTGATTTACAACCTATCTCCCTTGCTGTGTATGAAACGGAAGTATGTAATGTTGTCCATGCTGATCTCAGGACCAAAACAACCGGGAAATGACATAGACGTTTACCTAACACCCTTGATTGAAGATTTGAAGAAGCTATGGGAAGGTGTGGATGTCTTTGATGCTGTTAAGAAGGAGGTCTTCAATTTGCGGGCCTTGATCTTTTGTACAATTAATGACTTTCCTGCTTACGGAAATTTATCAGGGTATAGTGTTAAGGGCCATAAAGCATGTCCGATTTGTGAGGAAGGGACTTGCTACTATCAACTTCGTCATGGAAGAAAGACGGTCTACCTAGGTCATAGGAGATTTCTAAGACAAGCTCACCCATACCGTCGACTGAAGAAGAAATTTTATGGCGGCCAAGAATTTGAAAATGCTCCAAAGCCATTGACTGGCGAACAAGTTTATGAAAAGGTGAGAGACATCAATGTCACTTTCGGTAAGCTTACCAAGAAAAGTGAGAAAAATGTATGGAAAAAAAGATCTGTGTTCTTTGAGCTTCCTTATTGGCGATATCTTCATGTAAGGAACTGTCTTGATGTGATGCATGTGGAGAAAAATGTGTGTGACAGCATTGTTGGAACACTTCTCAACACACATGGTAGTTCCAAAGATGGTTTGAAGGCAAGATTGGATTTGGAAGAAATGGGAATACGGGAGGAGTTACATCCGAGGCCAGATGGTGAGGGGAGCTATCATGTTGAAGAGACTAATATTTTGTCCAAGGCTGAGAGAAGAAGTATTTGTGAGTGTTTGCAAGGAATCAAAGTTCCCTCTGGGTACTCATCTAATCTTAAGAGGATTGTGTCCATGAAAGATTTGAAATTAGTAGGCCAAAAGTCTCATGATTGTCATGTACTGATGCAACAATTACTCCCAGTGGTTGTTCGAGGAATCCTTCAAGATGAGTTGAGACACATTGTAACCCGACTTTACTTCTTCTTTAATGCTATATGTGGCAAAGTCTTTGAGACTGAAAGGTTGGAGGAATTGGAGCACGAGGGTTATGTTATTTTGTGCCAGCTTGAAAAACAGTTTCTTCCTTCCTTTTTTGACATCATGGTACACCTCATCGTTCATCTAGTGCGAGAGATAAAACTGTGTGGCCCTGTATACTTACGATGGATGTACCCATTTGAAAGATACATGAAAATCCTTAAAGGGTATATGAAGAATCCAAATCGGCCCGAAGCATCCATTGTTCAAAAATATGTGGCCGAAGAGGCTATGGATTTTTGTCAACAATACCTGTCTAAAGCAAGACTTACTGGTCTCCACAAACCCATTGCCACACAGGGGGGTCAACGCAGAATGTCAGTGAGGAGTGTTGATCGTAATGAACTGCAGCAAGTACACTTACACATCTTGAATAACATTGATGAAGTTCAAGACTATATTGCTGTTCATAAAGATCTTGTCCGGAAAACAAATAATAGGATGACAGAGCAAAGGCTCATTAGAGAACACACCAAATCTTTTGCACATTGGTTCAAATTAGAGGTTGAAAATGAGGATTGTGTTTCTGATACAGTTAGATGGTTGGCATGTGGTCCTGAACATAATGTGATCTGTTGGAATTCATTTGATATCAATGGGTATTCCTTTTATACGAAGTCCCTAGATGATAGAAGTAGCGTGCAAAACAGTGGTGTTATGTTAGTGGATGAAGCTATGCATTTCTCTAGTTCAAAAGACAACAATCCTAAATTAGCAGCCATCCCTTATTATGGCGTTGTTGAAGAGATTTGGGAGGTGGACTACTCCAAATTCAAAGTTCCCGTATTCAAATGCAAGTGGGCTAATGTAAACAACGGTGTTATGGTCGATCAGTTAGGATTTACACTGGTGGATTTGAATAATATAAGTTTTGGGGATGAGCCTTTCATTATGGCAGACCAAGCAAAGCAAGTGTTCTTTATCACTGATCCTCAGAATGAAAGATGGTCTGTCGCGCTCCAAGGGAAAAGTGTTGTTGACAATGATGATTCTTTTTATGAGATCCCTTCTTTTTCAGTAGGTTTACCACAATTAAATGAAGAAGAAGTGGATTCTGATTAATTTCTATGTGTTTTTTGTTTAGTCTAAACATGCAATTTTAAGTTTCTTGTAATGATTGCGTATATGATTTTGATGTAATAATAACAGAGACATATTCTTGTTCTGATAAGAATGTTGTGACGCTAAGGATGGGATGATATAAGGTGGGGAAGTTGAAAAAAAACTACAACATTTAACACCGGTCTTAAGTGATATCCGGTGTAAAAAGGCACGTCTGACAATTTGTAAAATAATTTATTGTTCTATTTTACACCGGGTTATACTTTATCCGGTGTTATACTTATCGATGTTTATTTTTGACACCGGTTGTTAAAATTAGCCGGTGTAAAATGTTTCACTTTTACATCGTTTATGTTTTGACCGGGTTAGAATGATTTACAACCGGTGTTAAATGTTTATATTCATTTTTTTAACCCGCCTCTTGGCGCGATGACCTTCAATCTTCTCCTTTCTCAGATACTCTTTTTTATTGCCGCTCGTCGTGCTCTGTGGTTCTCGCGAGGCTTCTCCGTGCTCGATCAGTCGTTCTTCTCTGTCACCTCTCTCGTTCTGCTATTCCGTAAGTGTACGTGTTCTCTGCATTTTTTCCCCTGTGTACGTGCGATGCCATTTTTATGTTCGTTTAATCTAGGTTTTCTATTTTTCCTGATGAATGCTGGCACATCTTTCCATTCATAACTGTTAAAGGAACAAGTTTTGTGTATTCTGACGGGTTGAGGGAAAAAGGGTTAAGTCTGTTTTCAATATTTTTGATGTTGTTATTGCGTACATAGGAATATGGAGGATAGAGTTACTCAGATTGAGGCTGGCGATGCTCCAAGCGCCACTAAGCAAAGGAAGGGCAGAAGTACAACTCGTTTGAAAGACATTACGAAGGACAGGATAGAGGGGAAACTGCTTCCGATAGAGTTTGACAGAAACTGGAACCCAACTGGTGAACACAGGACAAAGTACGTAAGTTTTGTCAGCCTCCTAGCACGCAACAAGCCTAGCATCACCTATTTGACTTGGGATGCTGTGGATGATCGCGTGAAGAATCAAATTTGGGACACTATCCGGGTATAGGAACTATCTAATATTGCATGCAGAGCAATACCAAATACACAACTGTTTGTTGATTACTCTGCTTTCAATGGCAAACATTGCAGCTCACTTACGATGTGCCCAACAATGAGTTCTTGAAGAAGAAGACGTTGTCTTATTGCTGTGAGCGTTGGAGGGCATTCAAGACACAACTAGCTCGTCAGTATCTGCATGGACAGGACAGAAGTGGTCATCCTCAACCTTCTCTATGCAGCAAGTATCAATTCATTGACGAAGCTGCGTGGGAACAATTTGTTAGGAATCGGACCACACCAGTAGCAATGGTGAGTGTATCCTTTTGTATGTGGTTGCAGAAAACGTATCAGAGTATCATATGTATTGATTTTAAATACTTCATGTCTTGTAGGAAAAAAGAGCAAAAGCGATTGAATACGCCCTCAAGAATGATTGCCCCCACACAATGTCTCGAGGGGGTTACGCGAAGGCAAAAAGAGAGTTGTTGGGGGCCAAGAGGAAGAGGTTAGAAGAAAATGCTGGGTCGGATCCTAGTGTTCTTCTTGACCCCCCCTCTCCGATACGTCGCGAAGAAAAATGGTTGTATGCTCGCCAAAGAAAGAGTGGAGCTTTTACAAGCGACAATGCTCGCATGATTGCTGAAAAAATTGTAAGCACTACTTGCATTATTTTGTGATAGTAGACTATATATAATTATATCATTTTCCTTATGTTTGTTCTTTCTATGTTATAGAGTGATCTTAAACAACAAGAGTCCCATGGATCCTTCAAGTCAGATGGTAGGAATGACATCTTGACTGTTGCCACTGGGAAACAAGAACATGGGGGCCGTGTCAAGGGAGTTGGAAGAGGTGTGGGTATAAGAGATTACTTTGGAGCATCTCAAATACGTTCCCCACATGTGGTGCTTAGGGCAGAGTTGGCATCCTTGCTCTCCACCATAAGGGCAGAGGCTAAGGAAGAGGCTTGGATAGAGGCTAGGGCACAAGCAGAAGCTTCAATTGAGGCGCAATTACAAGAGGGGTTCGCAAAGATGAAGGAAGAAATGTTATCCATGATGACATCAAGGCAGCAAGAGCCAACTGATCCCCTCCCGCCCTCAACTGCAGTCCGTCCAAGCACTAAGGGGAGTTGTTGCTTGCCGCTGTAAGAAGATGCAGAACATTGTGATCTATATGTTGAGGATCCTCTTAGACGCTTAGTGGCACGTGGCGCCATCCATAGCCTAGGGGCAACTACTGTTCACCACGTCCGTATTCAGGACGATCAATTAAGGGTGACAGTTGAAGCCGTGCTAATTGGAGATGCTCTTGTCCCAATTCCCACTGATGAGGTGAAGACAGTGAGCCAAGCAAAAGGGACTTTCATATTGTGGCCAAAGCATCTTGTTTCGGATCACGTCGCCTCATCCCCCGACCAACTTCCCACCCCTCCCGCTTTGAATGCCATGCAACGTGTGATCCTAATGGCATATGACAAAACGTTCCATGTGGACGCGTTGCCTATGGATTCAGTTGTGGGCGACATGGGGGCACCGGCCTTCCTGGACCATGCGGACGTCAAATCTCTGATCACTCCAAAGGAAGAACTGACCTCCGGCTGCATCCAAGTGTTTTTGATGTAAGTATAATTTAAATGTAAATATATGTAATAACAAAGTTCAAGTCTTACAACTAATGTCGTGCATGCATTGCCTGTAGGTACATGCAAGCTGAGTTGGTTTCCTCCAAGGGCAAACAAAAAAAGTTTGGATTCCTATGCCCACTTCAGATTTATGCTAAAGGGGCCTCTCAATCTTCGAGGCTTGCATACATTTCACAGAGGCTCGGTGAAACCGATATTGATTGTTTCTTCGCACCATATATGCATGAGTAAGAATAATAATGTTTCATTTTATTTTATATATACTAGTTTTGTATTTGCTTAATTATAATACTCATTCTCTTTTAACTAATCTCTACAGCAATCATTGGCAACTTGTCATCCTATGTAAGCATAGCTATAAAGTTTTCTTCTTATGCTCCCTCCATTACAAGCCCTCGGTGGATGTCAGGAAGATCATGAACACGTACGTGAGTTCTCTTCTATACACAACGATCTGTGTGATAAATGGGTTACTAACTTGTTAACTTTGGTCATAGGGCTATGAGGACATTGGCAGTTCCAAGGAACCTTAAGCACGCTAATTTGGTGAGGGACCCTGAATGGATCACACCGATGGTAATAAAAGTATATTAGGTGTTAGCTAGGTTCCCCGTTTTGATGATGAGAAATAATTTTTATCTTGTTAACATTACAGAGTCGAAGGCAACCCAGAGAAAACAACTTGTGCGGCTTCTACATAGTCAGACACATGGTTAATATTATCTTGGCAAATAGGATTGACCTAACTGGGGAGGTAAAATTGTATTTTGAATGATTTCATATTACTTAATTGTCAATCTAATCTAAATTAGTAATGCCTTAATTTCTTTGATTTTGATTTCATATTTCAGATGTTTGAACAACCTGATCCATTTCCTGACCAAGATATTGAGGACCTGCGTAATCGGTGGGCAGAGTTTTTTGTTCAAATCCTTCCTTCTCAATAGTATTTGTCTTTCACTGAATACATTTTTCTGTTCAAATTGTAGCATTTTTGTATTGAGTTTTATTCAATGAATAATATAATGAGCAATTGAATTATATATGTCTATGGCATCTTGAACTGATGCTGATCGATGATTGAGTCATATATTACATTTGGGCAGTTTACTTCTGAAGCTTCAGGCCAACGAAATCTATCAAATATAAATTTAATAACATCTACATCGGAGGTATATACCCACCAGTGTAGTAACAACATATATAAATTAAATTTCATAACATCTACACCGTCCCAATATTCAACCGGTGTTAAAAATTGAACAATCTACACCGTCCCAATATTCCAACCGGTGTAGATGTTAAAACATAATACACCGGATGTAAATGTGAACCGCTTTAACATGAAGACCGGTGTAAAAAAGTCTACATTCAACACACCGTCCCATATTTAATCGGTGTTAATATTTGAAAAATAATACACCGGATGTAAATGTGAACCGATTTAAAATTTAGTCCGGTGTAAAAAATTATACATTCTACACCGGTAACAGGACCGGTGTAGAATGTATGACTTTTTACACGGTCCGTTTCTACACCGGTTGTGTGTGCGATGTTGAATGCCATTTTCAACCGGTGTTGAAATGCTTTTTTCCAGCTGTCGGCTATTTCCTACAATTAGTGAGACACATTGTAAGAAGGGGGGATAGTATACATCTTAGTCCAACGCAATCCCTCCATCACCCACAAATCAATCGAATCAGATTTGGAGTTTCCAGCCTTCTAGAAAACATAGCAAGTTTGTTCTCATGCATAGTAATCTTATAACAATGTGATGATTTATGGACTAAAGTAGGAACCTCTCCAACAATGTAAACACTTCTATTGCTATGTCAAATGGAATTATCAAATTGAACCAAAAGACAACTCCATTACAAGCGAAGCTGCAACAAGAGATAATAGTTACACCCTCTAAGTTCCCAATATCAACTTTTTTCCATGACCCTGTGCCTAATGAACACACTTCAACCCGATGAACCAGATGATCATTCCAAGAAACAAAAAGTGTCACTATCTTGAAAAGGTTTCAGAGTTTGTGGCACTGAGTAAACCTCTCTAATAGTAGAATAGACAATCCTGTAGGAATTCTCAATATATGGTGGGTTCTGAAATTCAAGGACTTGCATCTCATGATTGAGCAAACATAAGTGCCGCTGATAATTGCGGTCAGTGATAATGCAATAAAAAAGAAGAGAATTTTGCTGAGTGGAATGGTGGAGGTGTTCAGCAATGAAAGATGGGGTTTTGAAGAGATTTTTCCAATCTTTACAAACACATTTAAATCGGATTAGGGATTTTACTGGAAGTCTTACAAGAATATTTTTGATAATTTCTTGTGGAAGATACAACTTTATCCATTATCATCTGCTTCATAGTGCTCGACTGGTATAAAGGAATCTCACAGATGAAAGGCTTAGCAATCCCCAAGGATTTGGTATTACAGGAATTTAGTACAAAAGAAACTGAAAACTCACGTCGGACCTTTATATTAATATTTTAACAAAAAAAAAGTTATGATCAACTACTTTTTATTTATCAATCAATTTTATGGCAAAAACAATTAGTTAATTAAAAAGTTAAATCGATTCCGACTAGATATTCTGTTTGCTTGACGATTATGTGGTTCCCACTTCCCACCCATAGTACTAATTAAAAATTCGTAAACTGTTTTGTTGTCAAAAACAAAATTTACAAACACTAATAGCCGAAGCCAAATAAAATCACTCAAAAAAATATATCCATACAAACTAACACACAAAAACTCACCAAAACAAAAAATCGGGAACTGTTTTGATTGGATAAAAATAGCACAAAGTTTATTTTTTCCCTTATTTTGCATTAGAAAAATAAAATCTAAATAATTAAACATAATTTATTTTTGTTAGGCGTAATCTTTTTGATAAGGTTCAATAAAAACTGTATTGGAGAGATTTTTTTTATTGTGATTTGATTACTAAATGCAATTTCTTTGGTCAAAGATTACTAAATGCAATTAAATGGTGATTACAAGTTTACTAGTGGTAATAAAAAATTAGTTAATAATTTGCATGGATTGATAGATCAAATTAATGAAATGGATTTATTGGTTTATATATAATTAGGAAGTTAGAAATAGATTAAAAGTTAATTTATTACTAACTGAAATTTAATGTGTAAAATATATTTAAATTTAAAATAAAAATAATATTAAACAAATAAGATGACATATGAAATCTAATTCAGTAAATACGATTTTTTCAGTCTAGTTGAATGAATTGAAAACCAAAATAATTTTTATATATCATCTATTGGTAAATATAATTTTATTTTATGTACAAAACATATAATTTTTATTTTTGCCAAAGTTTTTGACCCACTAAGCCCACCAATCCCTCAACAAACCTCTATTGTTGCCATATATTTTCCTAGAATCAAGGAAATCTATATGACGACATTTTAATATTTAAAAAATCATAAACAAAGTATTTAATTTAAAGTTTGAACTAAAATAATTTATAATATATTAAGAAAATATTAAATATTTAATTGTGAGCAATTAGACAGATTATTTAGAATCCTCTTTAATTATAAATGGGCTAACAAAAAGTTTGGCAATATATGTATTGGATAGGATACACATCAAATTTTTTGACGAAAATATCTTTCATTCAAAGATTTACTATATTCATATTATATCCAAAAAAAATAGTATAAAAATGATATATTATAGTGTCAATAATTGTTATCCAATATTGTCATTTATTTTTTTAATTGATAAATATTCCTTAAAATTTCAAAAATATTGCATAATTAAAAATAAAAATAAAAGTTTTAAGAATAAATCAAAGCGATAGATTATATATTAGGATTTAATTGATCCATATCCTATAAATTAAAACAACCAAAGGCTGGGCATGAGGAAAAGATAAATAAAATTTAGCTTCATTTCTTAAAATCTTATGAGGAAAAGAGTAATATTTAAATAAAAATACATTAATTTATAAATAAATAGAATATTCATATGTAAACCACCCACAATTTAATAACAAAAGGTTACTAAAAAACAAATATGATAAACTACTATTTTTCTTCTTCTTCTTTTTTCTTCTTTAAACTGAAAATGATGTCCTTGTAGGCTTAATAATGAAAGAAACAAAAAATACAACCTAATCTAAAGAACCAATCTAAGATCGGAGCAGCCAAGAAACTACTCTCTAGTTTATTGGCCTGAGTCGTCAACCAAAGGGAGAAACAAACAGTATAAAAAAATGCAGGACTAAGATTTGTAAAAATTTAATAACTATTATTAGTTAACATAAACCCAAAATAGTCCTAAAAAAATCATATTAAGTCAAATAATCTGTCACATGTATAATATTGTTCTAATACATCAATGATCCAAAGAATACAGAACCACTTGCAAAATGAAACCTTACTTACATAAACCAATGCATTTAAAACCATTGGCATATCCACCTTTGAAAGAAAACTAAACAGCTTCAAAGTACTAATTCGAATTTAGGATGAAGCCTCCTCTACGTGAATGTTGCCAACTGGTACGAGACTTTCTACATAATTCGAAATTGAATTACCAATGCAACATTTGCTGATAGCGCATGTCTTGAATTCATTGGTCTTAAGATTGCAAATAATAGTTTTTATGTTATTATCATCCACAAATCCACCTTCAGTTTTATAAAACCCAACACGAACTTTGCATATAATTTCATTCCTCCAAATAGCCAACGGTTGTAAGGAGGGACATGAAGTGACAGTATATATCTTAGTCCAACTCAATCCCTCCATCGCCCACAAATCAATAGAAGATTTGGAGTTTCCATACTCTCTTGTAGAAAGCATAGCAAGTTTGTTCTCATACACAGTAAACACATTGCAATGTGATGATTTAGGGGAGAAAGTAGGCATCTTTATCAACGCAAACACTTCCATTGCTATATCAAATGAGACTATCAAACAACGATTACTTTGACCTCCCACACCTTTCTTTAAAGCAAACCAAAAGATAGCTCCGTTACAAGTGAAACCATACTGAGTCATATCAGTTACACCCTCTAAGTTCCCAACATCAACTTCTTTCCATGACCCTGTGCTTAATGAATATATTTCAGCTCGATGAACCAAATGATCATACCAAGAAGAAGAAAGTATCACTATCTTGTAATCATTAACCATTGGACTGAACCCAAATCCTACGCAACAATACTCATCTTCAGAAAGTTCAAGAGATTTGGGAACCTGGTGAGCCTCTCTAATAGCTGGATTCCACAAGAAAAAGGATGGAGATGTATGAGAGAATTCAAAGCAGAGCAAGCCATTACTGGAATACGCAATCCTCCAGGAATCCATTGAGGTATCAATGAAAGGTGGTTTCTGAAATTCGAGGACTTGCATCTCACGGTTGAGCAAACATAACTTACATCCAGCAGTAACGCAATCGAAAAGAAGAGAATTTTGCTTAGTGGAATGATAATGGTAGTGTTCAGCAATAAAAGATGGGGAATTAAAGAGATTCTTCCAATCTTTGCGCACACATTGAAATCGTGTTAGGGACTTTACTGGAAGTCGTAGAAGAATATTTGACATAATTTCTTGGGGAAGATAAGGTACTGTGTTGTTCTCCATTACTATCTGCTCCATGGCGATCCACTGGTATAAAGGAATCAGGAAAGTCGTGCAACCTACGAGGACGGTTAGGGATAGGGATTAGAAGTCATATATATGCGCTTCTATCTTTGCCCTTAAAACGTTGGAAACTATATATTTTCATTTTCTATGTTTCTAAAATCTTTATTTTATCATACAAGATCTGATATCTAATTTAAACTTAAATTAAATGATTTCTTCGCATATTAAAAATTATTTTAAAAAATTATTGATAATAAATTAAAGTACAAAACTTAATATAAGAAAAATAAACACTCATATTACTTTTCTGAAAAGAAATACAGAGATATAAACAAATATGCAAAAAAAAATCACCGATTATTTAGGTATTGGATAAAAATGGTACGTAACTGACAAAAAAAGATTTCATCTCAAATTCAAATATAAAGAACTCCATCTAAAAAAATAATTAGTCATTAATTATTGGGACACGATATCATTAATCGAAGGAGGAATATGTTCTGCTTTTTAAATTAGAGTATATAAAAACTATAGTGGAAAAATCATCGTGTTTTAAATTTTCTTTTTAGATCCATTTTCAAATTTAGTGCGATTTTTTTTCGGCATTCACCATTTTTTTAGAACGATTATTTCTTATTTAATTTGTCTAGAGTGATAACTGTTAGAAAATTAAAGGAGCGAGGGAGAGTAACTTACTGGATTTTGGATTCTGGATTCTTGTTGTCGTTGCAGATACAAGAGAAAGAGAGAGATAACTGGAAAGCTCGATGGTTATGGAATGATTTACAAATGATGGGGGGAGCCCTTTATATTGAAAAGGGTATGGATATTTTGAGAAGATAAAATATTCAGATTTTATCTGTTTAAGATATATCCGGCTATCCGTTAGTTAATTTATCATTATCTTCCTTCCCTTATCTCAATTAATGGGATAATATTATAATTATAATAATCAATCATCAACTATAATGTTAAAATCTTATAATATCTAGTTCAATTAAAAATAAATTTAAGATGATCCAATTCAATGCTTTCAAATTTTAATTCATTTATCTACATCCTGTAATAAATAATCTAAATCGGTAATCTCACTTTTATCTTTGAATTGAATATTATAATAATAATTAATTAGTAATTTTATTAATTATTTTTATAATATTTTAAATTTTTAACTATAATATTAATTCATAACAATTAGAAAACACTTTAATTTTTAAAAGATTTTGAATCTCGTTCCTTGCTTCAAACATGGTTTTAAGTGCTTTTTCGCTTTTCTGGCGATAGTAGTGGCGGCGCAAGAGTCTTGAATGTGTTCTATAGTTAAGGTTCGTGTTGATGAATTTTTTTGGATTAAGCCCTTTTTGGCGGTTTAGTTTTATTTCAATTTTCTGTTGACTTTAATTATTCAATAATACAAAAATATTTCTATCTAAAAAAAATTCTATAATATTTTAAATTTCTAACCATAATAATAATTTATAAAATAAATAATTAATCAATTATAATTTATTTTTGCTATTATTTGTGCAACACACGGAGAAATATGTAGTTTGTAGTTATATACATTCAAGTATCTATTATTATTATTATTATTATTATATATTCACCATATCAGATAGTGAATTAAATCCCAATTTAATCATATGAATTCAGTAGTCAACTGGAGGTATAGGCGTCAGCTACATTATCTACAACCAAAACTATTTTCAGTGAATAATGTCCCAATTTAAGGTTAAAGAATAAAATGAGAGGAAAAATAACAACGCAGTTATAAATTTAGCTTAAACTATCGTTTAAAGGATCACATACCCTATAAATAAAATAATTCCATGTAAATATTTAATCAACTATATTCTTAAAATCTTTTAATACCCAGATCAATAATCTCACTTTTATCTTTGAAAATTTTGAGTCTTATGAAGATAATTAATTAATAATATCATTAAATAATTCTATAATATATTAATTTTTTAACCATAATAATTACAAATAATTAATATTTTACCAAAAACATGAGTCAACGACAGAAGTCAAAGTAGTAAATGGTATCAATGTGAAAATTTCATTTGCTATATCAAATGAAACTATCAGGCATTTGCTGTCATCCTCCACTACCGCACCTTCCTTTTGCACAACGCAAAGGATGGCTCCATTACCAGTGACACGGCTAGGATGGTTAACATATACACCCTCTAAGTTCTCTGAGTTCAGCTTTTCTTCATAATCTTGTACTTAATGCATACACCTGCACTTGAACAACCAAAAATTCAGACACAAAATGTTTCCCAATCTTGTAATCATTAACGATTGGGCTAAACCCAAATCCCACGTAAAAAAAGTACTCATCGTCAGCATTGTTAAGAGATGTGGGCACTTGCCAAACCATTCTAATAGAGGGATTCCACAACCAAAGGGAATCATATTCACGGGTCAAGAGAGTTGGACACAAAGCAAGCCATTACTGGAATAGACGATCCCCACGTAAGCCATTAAGGAATCAATGATACGTGGGTACTGAAGTTCAACGACTTGCATCTCACGATTGAGAGAACATAAATACCAAGCATGACTAGATTTAGAGACAATGCAATCGACAATGAGTAAAGGGTTTTGCTGAGTGGAATGGTGGAGGTGTTCTGCAATGAAAGATAGGGTTTTGAAGAGATTCTTCCAATCTTTACACACGCATTGAAATCGAATTAGGGATTTCACTTGAAGTCGTACGAGAATATATATTTGTGACAATTTCTTGGGGAAGATCCGGTGTGATAATTTCTTCACTGTTGCCTGCTCCATTGGAGGGAGGGAGGACGAGGAGAGGGGGGAGGAATGAGAGATTGAGTCACTGTTGTGTGCTGACCACAAGATATTTTCCATACTTAATGGCGAGATTCAAACTTCCAACATATGGATACCACTTAGTTAAGGGATCAAGTGAAGAAACCACTAGGGCACACTTACACGATTGAGTTTTTTTCTTATAAGAAAAACGTATTTGAATTTAAAAAAAAACAATTAAAAACTTATAATCAGGCAAGTTATTTTGTCTTTAAAAATAAAAAATTGCTTTCTAGGTAAGAAACAGGCCGAATGTTTTTACTTTTTAATAACATGACACCTAATTCTCTGTGCAAGTCATTTGTAATGCAGAATTGCAAATAGCTTCAGTTACAAAAGTACTACCTAAATCCTCATTTGGCATTCACATTTCTCAATCAGAATGGAAACTGATTCATCGTGTGAAAATTTTACCATATTTCCAATCCAACATCCGTTGTATAATTCCCCCCCCCCCCCAACCATATTGTTGCAAATGTTTCTTTTAAGTGAATTTGTATCATGTCATGGGCAAGGAGTGGCCTAAAAACAGGGCCTAAATATAAAGTTCATCCTTTTCCTTCCATGTTTGCTCCTATACTTATACAAACCAGTGTGTTTTAATTCATTTTTCCACTAAAAACCAAATGAAAAATCAAGAAACTCAAATTTACTTCACTTCTTTCTCTAACCTCTAATATTAAATAAACTGGCTGTCAACAGACATATAAAAACAACACATCCCAAATAATCCATATTTACCAGCATCTAGAAAAGCTAGTAAAGTTTAATGATATGGATTCAAAAGAACTAAACCAAATGCCAAATTAATGAAACTTACAGATCTATCATGCTATTAAATAGAAAAGGTTAAATAGTAAATACTTATTAATGTAAGAGTGGGTGAAAGCCCTTCAATTATTTAAAACCATTGGCATATTGGCTAAATAAAAATTCCAAATAATCCACACTCTAGCAACTAAATTGTATACCCATTTTTTTAAGGAAAGGAACATTATAAATAAGTCAAATAATCTGACAAGAAACATTTGTTATGAATTATTAGCATTCTTCAACATGTATGTTGTCAATGTCAAGTAGTACAAGGCTTTCCACATGATTAAAAATTTGATTACAATAGCTACATTCTCGGATAGTAAACATATTGAATTCATCCGTAGTGAGATTGCACAAAACAACACCCCCCCACCATCAATAAGCCATCTGGACATTATGTGGACCCCATAAACAATTTCATTTTTCCAAATGATCTGTGGACTTAACCATTGTAGAGCTCTGCTAGTATATATTTTAGTCCAACTCTATCTCTCCCTAGACGTATCTGTCCACTCCTCCATTACCCATAAATCAGTCAAATGTGGTTCAAAATGTCCAATCATAGTGAGAGAAAGCGTAGCAACTTTGTTCTTATGCATAGTAAGCCTATTGAAACATGATCCATGATCAGAAGTAGGAAACGGAATGAATATGAACACTTCCATTGCCATATCAAATGAAACTATCATCAGATCATTTTTAATGCTACGACCAACCCAAAAGATAGCTCCATTACAAGTGATACTGTTACGAACCCTAACATGTTCACCCTCTAAGTTCCGTAATTCAAGTTTTCTCCATAACCTTGCCCTTAATGCATACAATTCCACTTGAACAACCAAATAATCAACCGTAGAAAGTTTCACAATCTTGTAATCATTAACGATTGGGCTGAACCCAAATCCTACGCATAAATAAAGACCCTCATAATTGTTAAGAGATTTGGGCACTTGTTGGACCTCTCTAATAGAGGGATTCCACAACCAAAAGGAATGTTGCGATTTCTTAGTTAGTTCAACACAAAGCAAGCCATTACTGGAATATACAAGCCTCCAGGAACTCAGGAAGCCATGAAGGAATCAATGAAAGGTGGGTACTGAAATTCAAGGACTTGTTTCTCATGAGTGATGAAACATAAGTGCCAAGGATTATTATATTCAGATATATTACAATTGAAAACAAGTAAAGGGTTTTGCTGAATGGAATGTGAAGGTGTTCTAAAATGAACGATAGGGTTTTGAACAGATTCTTCCAATCTTTACAACCACATTAAAATCGGATTAATTAAAAATTTTACCGGAAGCCGTAGAAGAATATTTTTGATAATTTTCGGGCAAGATACGGTGCCTCTTTCACCATTATTGTCTGCTCCATGGTGCTTCACTGGTATAAAAGAATCTCAGTTAGGGATTAATCCCTCCAATTGCCCTCCAATAATATTGTGATCGTATAACGTAATGGGATTGCTTTTGTTTTTTTCCTTTTATAAAAATAATGCGTTTAATTAAATTTTGGGGTAGAATTTATTAACTATACATTTTTTATGTTATAAGATTTTTATTTTATTAAACATGATTTGATATCTAATTTCATTAATTTTTTACATTATGTATGATTTTAAAAATAACAGAAGACTTAAAATAATACAATTAATACGTATGTTACTTTTATGAAAAGAAATATAAAGATATAATCAAGTATTAAAAAAAATCACTTCTGATTTAGGCATGAAATAAAATTGTAACAAAAAAAGATTTCATCCCAAATTCAAAGTTAAACAATTTCATATCTCAAAACAAATTCGTCCTTAAATATTGGAATAGGATATCATTATTTGGAGAGTCCAACGTAGTAATTGAATTTGAACTCAAAATTTAAAAATATCTAATAGGTATTATATCACTAGATCAATTTTATGTTAGTTTTGATGGTTCTTATAGTAAAATAATATTTGAGAGTATTTATATGGGAATTTTCTCATTTTGTTGTTGTTGCGAATTGTATAATCTCAATTTCCTTAATTTGTCTCAATTCTGATAGAAAGAAAGACTTTAAATTTCTAATCAAATTGAAGTTTTCTCAAACTGTCCTTCTCTTACTATATCTTATATTTATTATAATAATTTATTATTCATCTATATTTTATCAATAATTTAAGACTATTGTTAGTGGAAACCGTATTTAAGACTATCATGTTTACAATTTAACTTATAAATATTTTTTATTGGGACTTATCAAATAATAAGTCAATTTTGGAAGACTTATGGATAATTAATTTTTATGTATGGGACCTCTCAGTAATTTTTTTTTTGTTTTCAATTCTGAAAGGGTCATTTTTTGGCATTTTATCCAACCAAACGTATTTTTAACGGTCCAATTCCTATTTCCATTCTTATAATCCAATTCCTTCAAAAACCATTTCATCGTCCCAAACAGGCCCCTGAGGAGTCCGCGGCGGAGCAAAGCGAGAGTGAGAGAGGGAAAATGAAGTTTAACGTGAAGGCTTGGAGCGGCGGCGCGCGCATCGGAGTACTGGAGATCGGAAGCTGTCCGAATCCCATAGAGACGCCTGCTCTTCTCCTATCTACTCGAAAAGGCCTCCCTCACTTCATCTCTCCTGACCTTCTCCCTTCTCTCCCTTCTCCCGATTGTCGTCTCCTTCAAGTTTCTCCTCTCCACTTGTAAGCAATTCACCCTACTTAATTCCTTCTTCTCGTTAAATTTGTAACTAAAAGTATACCTCCTTCATTATGTCAATAAATATATACTTTGTTATAATGGAAGATGAACATGAAGTTATGTAAAGAAATAGGTCCTTGTGTTGAATTACAAGGCATATCCATAAGGGACTTAATTATATATTTATTATTAAGAATTAATCACTACTGTAATGTTGCTTGTTTCCAACTTGGGATAGCATCATTGTGTTTTAAATGTATTTTGGGCTTTGAGTTTTGTTAGTTTTGGTGATTGTGTGATCGTGCTTTTATGAATAGAGCTGATCACGGGTTGGGTCATGGGTCTGACTCTTGAAACCATAGCGGCGTTGGTGTGTGTTACTTGGGGCAACTATCATGCTATGGTCAAGATGGAGTTGATTGAGAAACTCTAGAACTGAAAATGCGTTTTGGTTATAATAATCATGGTTGCAGCAACATGATGTAAACACCTTTTACTGAAGGTATTTAATGCAAGACATCAGTATAAATAAGAACATGATAGAGATGATTTATGGCTACTTCTTACATAGGTATTTCCGCTAAGGTTGCTTTATATTTCAGTTTATCTTAGCTGACCTAACATGTTTTATTTTTAGATGAGCTCCAAATGTAGACATGTTTAGATTGGTGATCCCACTTAGTGGGATAAGGCATGTTGTTATTGTTGTAGACATGTTTAGATTGGTGATCCCACCTAGTGAGATAAGGCATGTTGTTATTGTTGTAGACATGTTTTTTAGGCCAACATATAGTACTTTATACTTAGTGGGTTCCAGATTTCGGTAATGATAATAGTATTATTAATCCAGCCTAAATCCATGTATAGTAAATTTTATTGGTCTTAGGGTAATAATGTAACCTTCATTTTCGGGCTCCCTTCCACATATGATTTGTAAAATTTAGTTCTAATTATAATTATAATTTTTCTCCCCTTGAGTCTTGTTGCTTTGCCTAGAGGCATTTTTGTCCCTGCGGTGAGAATTGTTACTCAACAGCAGATCATTTCATTTATTAGTCATGATGTGTATTCTTCGTTTTACCTACACACGTATATGTCTATGAAAGAGCTATCTTGAATTCTTATTCATTTTCAAAAAGAAAAGAAAATGGTACCTGGTCTCATTTCTTCTTCATATAAACACAAGGGAAAAAATCTCATTGAAAAGTAAATTAGAGAAGAAGAATAATACAATGGGTACTTTGGCTTTTGGGTCTAATTGCATTTGCTTTTCTTTTTAGAACAGTGGTGTAAGATGAAGTCATCACTCATCAGTTTTAGGCACACCAAATCTATGAGTGCAAACTGCAAATGAGGAAAAAATGGCGCTCAGGAAATTTCATTCCTGTACAGAAAAGTTAGAGATTGCTATAGTATATCATTGATTTGAGTTGAGTGACCTATGCCAAATGTGCTTTTGCAGTTTGGAAGGACTTCCTACAAAAAATATATCAAAATAGGGGGGCTCCATCGACTGCTCAGTTTGCATGAATATGGAATTGCAGCTATTGTTAGGGATTCTATTAGTTGTCTTCCTGAGGCTATTGGAAGTACCAAACTTGGGGCTTCTTTTGAAACCCCTTGTGGTCGTCTCTTGGTAAAATCAATATATACTTGCTGTATGAATTGATTAGTTCATTGTTTTTGTTTTAAATAATGGTGAATGTGACGAACATTATTAATTTTGACAGATTAAACCCAAAGATTATATGGAAATGATTTCACACATGAGGCCAAACATATGGGCTGCTTTGGCTGATGAAGTACCTGCTTGGGTATCAGATAAAAGGAACAGAACCTCAGTAGATCGAACTGTCAGATGGCTTGACGACTGCCTTGCATTGAATCCGGTAAAGGAAAATGCATGATTACATGTTATGTTGTTATTCTTCTCTCTGTTAGAATGGAATGAAGTTCCCCATAATTTATTATGATTGTTTGGTTGAAGCTTGTTGGAAGGATTTCTTTTTCCATATTATCAGTTTTTGCTATGATTTTAACATTATTACTTGAATTTCCATGATATATTATTAATCTAGGTTTGTTCTTTTTTATCATTTGGTAAATCAATGAGTTTGTTATTTTCTCTTGGTTTCGTGGATGATGAAGAAAATTCAGAGTAATTATAGCTCGGAAATCATATGTTATTCAGTATAGAATGGAAGCATTAAAAATTTCTTTAAATTAAAATAAATTTAGTTTGTACCTATCCCTATCTTAAACGAAATTGAAGATAACAGGGTAAAGTGAAACACAAATTGGTTGTTAACTGAAAAAATCATATGCTGATGGTTAGAGAAAACCAAGATCTCTATGTCACAAAATGCTGAGGAGAGGATGCCCATAATCAAGACCCTTGATACACAGTGAGGGAAAGAAGATAAAGGGTTAAATCTGGGACCAGATTATTGAGCTTTTCACATCTAAGGAGATGGACAGCTCCCCTACCCAAACACCCACTACAAACCTATGTTCCCTAACTCATTTTTTGGTTAAACTAGTTTGGGTCCCATGAGTTGCATGGAGTTTGAGAAATAAACCACACTATTTGTGGCTTATGAATAGTGCGGTTAGAGTTTTTATGTTATATATAGATATATAGATTTGAAGGCCATATCAATTGCAAGAATGCAAGTCATGCTCTCGCCTTCACTTTTCATTATAAGTGGGAAGGAAAAAAATTTGCAAGGAATTCTTCATTGATTGACTTAGGGCTTACCATTCAGCCTTGCAGCCTAAAGCATGGGTTATTTTAGCCAGCTTCATTTTGACATTGGTCATTGATAAATATGTTCGTTTTAATATATTCACTTTGTGACTAAGCACTATGGTATCGATATGATAGACTTTATTAAACTGGACATGCATTTATCATTCAAAATTCAGGCAGGTGGATTTGCCTTTGGCGCCATTGTTGGAGGTTCAAATCTGGAAGAACGAAAGCGTTGTGCAGAGGAGGTAGCCAAGCGAAATGTATCAGGTTCTTCCCTTTTTATGAAAAGACATCTGACTAAATTAATATTTTACATTATTTATATTATTTACCACTTGAGTTTCATAGGTGAAAAATTATGCAAATATGCTGGAACTTACCATTAAGTAATTATTGGATAAATAGTTTATACCATTTATATCTATATATTGCTTGAGTTTCATAGGTAGTGAAAAATTATGCAAATATGGTGAAATTTGCTACTGAGTAGCTATTACATACCAGTGATCCCTTGTTAGCCTAGATTATGGTAGATGCAGCTCATACTTTGGATTTTGGACAAATTGATCTGCTCTGACATGTCTACATAAATTTCTGCATCTTTCTTTTTCCTTATCTTCTATTGTTTCTCAGCCAGAGTGATCAGGCACCACTAGTCCTCTGATATGTTACTATGAAGTGTTACTGCTTAGAGACTTGTATTTTCTTAGTTAAGAATATCTTATAGTGTTTAGTGAAAGCCTAGTAAAAATACATTTTTCCTATAATAATATTGGCCCCCTTTTAACTAATATTTTCATCTTTTGGCATGTGTTTCTGTCTGGAGGGGAAGAAAAAGTTTTTATGAGTGTATAACAATATCTTTTATTTCCTCGTATCACTAGTCACATAATCCTTTTTCTTTCTGTAGTCTCCCAACCTTGACTGGATACAGCCTTGGTAACAAGCTGAAAATGTCAAGTTGTACTTAATTACACATATTACCTCCACAATTTCTATACTGACTGAGTCACTGTTGCTTATCTTACAGTTGAAGTGGGGCATTTTCTTGAGTCATAATCACACTTTTCAGTTTTCAAATAATTATCCACATAAATTGTTGTGGACAACTAAAAATTGGAGCTGCAATAATTTATGCAGGTTATTGGATTGGGGGCTTTGGGCTTGGAGAGAGCATTGATGAACGACCTCCTCTTCTTACTGCTATTATGGTAAGATGCTTTGTGTTCTAAATTGGGAGCTAAAGCCTAATCAATATCAGTTCAATTGGTGCATTGAGGAGCACCAATCTAAAGGATAACATTGTATAAGTATTTTAACTTCTGTTTGGAGTGGATATCATTGATGCCAATATGAGCTACTAGCAAGTTGTACTAGGAGATATATTATACACTAAGGTTCATCTGCGCTTTACTTTGTTTAGCTAGGCACAAATGAGAATATTTTGATTAATTATGGAGATAAACCAGCAGGTGTCTTTGATATTTACTAACATAATTTCTGAGTTAGCACTTCTCATGCCATGGTATAATGTTAGCGACATGTTGAGTTTAAATAAGTTTGGTTGCCTTTTATATTATGACCTATGGCTTTTCATAATTTTCTTAGATAAATTTTGCTCATTTACATGTCAATTTAATGTGGAGATTGTGGCTTTAGGAATCAACGAACCAATCATATAAATAAAGGAGGAACGGAAGGAAATAAATACATAATAAAGATAGCATGATATGCGGAAATTAAAAAAAAAACATAACTTAGTCGACTAGATTACTGGAATGCTAAAATCTTGTGTGATGAACAAGCCTGTGGATAATCAGAGAAAAATGGGTTCATGATGAACACATAATTATGAGATTCCAACACCTTCTCAAACTGGGTCACTTAGGAGTTAGAGCTCATTATCTTCTCAAGTCCCAAATCCAGTTTGACCATCAGAACTAAAAAATCTTCTCTGAACTGTTTAGGTTCTTTTAATCTTTATATCTGAGCAATTTTTACAAAAAATTTCATTGCCCTCATGAATATAGACTACTTTCAAGTTGAGATATTTATTCAGTAGTCATTATAGACTTATTGGGGTCATCCTTTTGTTTTGGGAATACAAAGCGACAGCAAAAAAGAGCATACAAGAGGGCGACTAATGTGGAGCATAGCACTTCACATGGATGTCGGCAAGCAAAAGACTACTACACCCTAAAGGAGAAGCATCAATAGTCATATGATACGCTTTTCTAATGATGAGTGTGATGAGTAATTTAGTTTGTGCAATCGTTTGCATTTCTAAACATATGATCAAAAGTTACCTCTCATGATGAGTTTTTCTAAGTTCATCAATCTTGGTGGTCATCAGGTGATTGGATGAGAAATCATAGAGTAATTTTCAAATCCTCAATGGAATCACTGTAAACATTGACTTTTTTGGAACTGTGATCTCGACAAAGTTTTAAGCCGTTTAGTATTCACAAGAGTTCAGCAGAAATGACATGTAGCTGCACCTCTCTGTTTAACTAAACCATCAACATCTAGTTTAACCCAACCAGGTTGGGACAGCATCCATTTGGTGTATGCGTTCATTTGGGTTGTTTTTTCAGTTTGATATCTTCCATTGTGGGCCTGTTCTTTGGCTTGCAATCAACTTCCAAAAAATGTCGGTCCCTGTTACGTGTCACTAGAGTGAGTTAGAGGATTATCACTTAGTTAGATAAGGCTATTAGTATAAATAGGGGGATTAGGGAATGTATGAACTGTCTTGTGAAATAATATTCAGTTTCCTCTGTTATTCTCTCTCTTCTCCGATTACTCTGTACCATTAAAGGTCTTCTATTCTCTCAAACAAAACTTTAGTGCCATTTAAATTCATTGAGAGGTGTTTTCTTATTAATTCTCTTAAACTCAAAACCACATATACACGGACACAAGCTTTTTTTTGGGTAAACTCAAGCATGTTCTATACTTGTACATAGTGGTAGAAAATTGGTGTTTTCTTTGAATATCTTGAAATATAACATGATGACCTCATTCTCAGGATATCGTGCCAGATGATAAGCCACGCATGGTCTGTGGACTTGGACTTCCAGGTACCTTGTTTATTATGTTAATATAGTTAATTCTTTTGGCTCATTGGCATCAATCTTTCGTGCAAAATGTCATATTTAGTTGGTGTTATGAACTACGTACTGGATTCGGCACTTGAGTGGCATGATCATAGAGAGTGAGGGAGACATGGTTTTAATTAAGTTGATGATTGACCTAGGATTGGCTTAGTAAATAATTCATGAGTATCATTTTATTCATCCTTTTCTTATCCATATAATTAATTTTTGTTCTTTGAACTGTTTGTAAAACAAAAAAAAATCCTTTCAAATTTCTTCTTTCTTAATTCAGCCTGAATGAATAGAAATTTATCTCATGAAAAAAATAATTTTAACTTTACAGAGGAGGTCTTGCAAGGAATAGCCGCGGGAATAGATCTTTTTGACTCAACGTAAGTTGCTAAGCCTACTTTATATTTTCACTTGCAACAACTTGATCTTTACAGTATTATGACCTATCATGAATTTGAATGGTTAATGAGATGATTTGCAGGTACATATATTCCCTCACACTTGGAGGATATGCACTCCCCTTTCCACTGGACAAACACAGGATTCATCATAATCTGCAGCAGAGTCAAATAGGGAGTGACTCAACCAAAATTAATTTGAGAGCTACTTTTTATAGGTAACGTGATAAATTGTTCCGCATTTTTGTTTTATTTTTTTTATGTTATAGTATACTAATACTGATATGGGATTGAAATTTTAGTCAGCAGGTAATGTAAAGTGGCACCAAACTTGAGGTCAATGCATAATATTATTGGGTTATTCTTGATTTCTTGTTAATAAATCTAGATCTTTTAGGAACCCTAATGGAATTTGTGAATTTTAGTGGCTGAAAGACTAGAGTTATTTGAACAGTTTTGGCGTATTATTTTATTGATAAAAGCAGATAAAATGCTTTTGATGATGAGCTTCTAAATATTTTTTTCATAGAGATAAATACCATCTGCTCAACTCTCCTCACGGGTGATTTTAGCGGTATTCTTTACACATATCCAAACTACCTTAATCAGTTTTCTACAAGTTTCTCCTTGATAGATGCCATGGAAACTCTCTTGTATACAATTAGTATTGATCTTGTCTTCTTTTTTTCCCCCTCTTTTTCCTTTTGGTATAATCATATATCCATCTTTTTCATCTCTGCCACCCTTATCTTTTGCTCGTTATCTTTTCAGCGATCAACATTCACTTGCTGGCCTTATAACAGTTTAATAAGCTTTCCTTTAAACTTAGTAGGTATACTGTGGTCATAAACAACTCATGATGCATTTTTTTATTTCAACCACCCAGTCCTATGCATAACATTTTCATCAATTTCACTGTCATTTTGTAGTATTGATTCCAAAGACCTAAATTCTGACACTGCTGGTATTTAATTATATATTGTTAGTATTTTGTTTGTACGATCTCTGGTCCATTATATAAGAGAATAGTTTTATTTCTTAACTATTGAGCTAGTTTGTTTAGTTAACTCGTAATTATAGCTATTGGAATGACATTAGAACTAAATTTATGTAGGAACTTTGAACTCATATTTTTAAGTGATAGAAATATTATAAGTCTGACAAATCTTCAAGTAACGATAAAGTTGTTATCATGTGATATAGAGGTCATGGGTTTAATCCTAAAATCAGCATCTCTGTTTATGAAAGTTAGGCTGCATATATTTATCCCTCCTATACCCTATTTAATGAAAGCCTCATGCATTAGGCCACCCTTCATAAAAATGTTGTAATTATAGTTATTGTCTTTTTAATTTTCTTCTCCTTTTCTTGCAGGAAGGATATGTCTCCCATTCTAGGAAATTGCCCCTGCTATACATGCCAGAACCACACCAAAGCATATATCAATCACCTACTCAACGTCCACGAAATGCTGGCACAAATCCTACTAGAAATGTATGAATAATCTTTGCTTTGCCCAAACAGTATTGTTATTAACAATGTATGAATTTATTTATTATATTGAATTTTGCAGCCACAATACACACCACTATTTGATGTTCTTTAGTCTAATAAGGGAAACGATCAAAGACGGAAGCTTTGAACAATTCCGGCAAACATTCATTGAGAGCAGGCGCAACCATTTGAAAGGGGAACCTGTTCCTGCTTAGTGCATCCAAATTTTGCAGAGATTTTACTTTTAGGGTTTATATTTGAACTTGCGAGGATCTCATCTCATGCATTATACAGGGAGAAAAAGAAATGAGTTGTATTATATTATATATAGATTTGATGTGCTTTTATGGTCCCAAAACAGCAGAACTGTATATTATATTATTTGATTAGTGTCTCGGGTTTTTCCCCTTTCTTTTGTTGGCATAAAAAATATAGTTCTATTTTGCATGGTATTAATACTTAATTCGTGTTAGGCTGATAAATTAGTCTCTTGACCAATTTAGTTAAAAATTTTATTATAATATCCATACATTTGATAGAGGGAATTGTTCTTTATGGGAATAGAATCAGAAATAGAAGTTTGTTTGATTTATACATGGAGTGAGACATAAATTTTAACTAAAATATATATTAATAATAGGAAAACACCAAAATACCCCAACTGAGGGAAAACAATCAGAATCTTCCACCATGTTCATTTCCTTCAACGTGCCTCATATCCAGAATTGAAATTCCCCCGGGAATAAATTCATCCAAAATCCAAATCAGAAAAAAATCTAAGAAAACAAGTTCATGAACACCACCATAGAAGGAATCAGAAGAACAAAGCTAGAAACTAGATCTAGAACTATAACCAGACGGATAAAATTGAAATCCAAGAAAACTTCAGAAGAAAGCTTGAAAAGTAAACAAAATCTTCCATCAACCAAAGAAATCTAAATCGAAATCGAAGACTCATAGAAGACGTCATCATCTTGGACTTAAGAAGACTCGACTGCCGCCGCCACAGCCGCCTTCACTGAGATCGCTGAGCAGTGGCTTCACGAGCGATGGTCCTCCGTCCTCATGCCATCGAAGAAAGCTTCCTGGCGCTGCAAGCTCGTTGAAGAAGAAGAAGGCTGAGGTTGAAGACAAGGGATGCGACGAATGAAGTTATCGGAGACGACGAGGCTGTAGGGAGAGGACGATGGTATGGGGGAGACGAGTGGTTGCCACCTTCACTGTCGCCGTCGCCGTTGCCGTGAGGAATTGAGATGAAATATGTTTAATGGGTAAAGTTGTTAATTAATAAAATATTTGAGGGTATAATAGTCTTAAAATCTCACTTCTATACAAACCATCTAAATTCTCAAGTCTACCCAAAAGTGCCCTCTAGACTTGCTTTCCCTATAGCTAGCTCCAGTGGTTCCCTTAACCAAGTCACCGCCTGACTATGAGTCACCAACTCATTCTTCAATAGGCACGTGATCAGAACCGTTTCATATTCTATTTCACTTTCTGATTGGGGTTCTTTTCAACCTTTTTTATTTTTATAGAAATAGACGTAGATGTGCGAGTGACTTGCTCACCAAACATGCAAATATATCAATTCTACTATTATTTTTATTTTCCTCCTCTCAATTCCTCCATATTACTAACGGTATGTTTGGCTCAATAGAGAAAAAGAAAGGGGAGAAATTTAATAAAAAGAAAGGGAGAGAAGGGAAGAGGAGGGATTTTAATATTACCTTATTTAGATTAATATCAAGGGAGAGGAGGGGAAGGATTTTAATATTACCTTATTTAGTTCATGAGGGGAAGGAAGGGGAAATATTTTTATATGGACAAATTTACCCTTATATTATAAAATATTTTAATAAAATATAATTATAAATAATATTTAATGTTTAAAGAAATATAATATTTATTATTATATATTTTATCAACTTAAATAAATAGCCCCATCTCATTTCCTCAAAATATCTTGTTGAACAGTTTCTAGGGAAAGAAAAAAAATGTCCTTTCTGTTCAATACACAGCTCCATCTATCTTCCTCGTAATTTCCCTATTTTTGCATTCTCCTCATCGTCGTTGGGGTAAGCAGTGGTATTTCTCTTTTCTCTATGACAATTGTGAAGAATATAAGAATGCTACTGACTAGTGGGTCCTATGCGAAGGTTACCGAGAAAGATGATGTTGCATTTTTGCTGCAAAAATCATCAAGGCTAAGGGGAGAACGAAGCAAAGAGGCGAGGAGCAAATTTAGTTTTCAGATTTTTAATTAGGAGTATACTGGTCATGATAAGGTAAAATACTGCCCTCCCCTCCAAATTCCACGAATTTTGGAGGGGAGATTCTGGCTGCTGGGGAGGGGAAAATTTTAAAAAAATTTCCCCTCCCTCTTAATATCTTCTGCAACCCAAACAAGGGAAGGGGAGTACCTTCCCTTCTCTCCCCTCTCCCCTAAATTCCTCGTACCAAACGAGATGTAAAGGGGACCTGAGTACTTTGAGCATGTTAGATAGGATAGAATTGTGAGTTAAGATATAGGAGTAGGAGTGAAATTAAATATTATTTTTATTTAATATCATATAACTTAGTTTTATTTTTATTTTTACTTATAATATTTTACCCTATTTTAATTTTATTTAAAAAATTTAGAATTGAGATAAGCTCTATAAAAATAAAATATTTTAGATTATTTTATCTTAACTTATAAAATTTTTATACAATTTTACCCTTCACCAAATCATAACAAATTACTTTTATCTATTTTTTTAAAAAAATATACATAAATTTTATAATTATTTTTAACCTACTAAATAAATTTTTAAAATTTATTTTTAAATTTAATTCTATTTCTATTTCTATTTTTATTTTTAATTTTATTCTCATAAAAAACTTTTTTATTCCTACCGATAGTAGATCATAAGGGATTTTTTAACAATTTTTTTAATTTTTACTTAATCAATTAATTACTAAATTAAATTCAAAGTTAATGTCCACAAACTTTTCTTTTTCGTTTTTTTTTTTTCATTTTGGTACACTTTTTTCAGCTTCAGTTTATAGCTGAAAAATAAGATATAGAATCATTTAGAGCGTGTTTGAATCATAAATAGTACTATTTTATTGTGGTTCTACTCGTAGTACTTGAGGAGATATTCTAACTCCTGAGTTCTTAAGTTTACGCCTGAGGGTAATAGACAGTTTATCCTGCCCGATATTAGTATCGTTTAAAAAAAAAAAGATTTTATCCTACCTTAGATTGTGTGAGCTCAACTCTTTTTTTAAAATATTTATATTAAAAAAAAATCCCTCTTCTATTTTTTATTTATTTTTGTTAAAAAATATTTTTATAGGTGGAATTTAAATAATAACATGAGAGAGAGAAAAAAAAGCTTATGGGTCGATATGCTTAAACGGAACCAGAAGTTAATAGTAGGGGATTGCCCCTAAAAAATTTACTTTAAAATATTAATTATATCTTTAAATAGTTTAGAGTTGTTAAACCAATAGATTAATATTCTCAATCCATTTACTTTGATTCTGGTTAAAAAATGAATCAGTTAAAACATATTAATCAGCAGATTGGTCTGGTGAGCTCCAAGAAATCGCCATTGCAGTTCCTGGGGTTTCCGTAGCTTGTGTCTTCTTCTCTTTAGGTTGCAGTGTTTGAGCAAAGTAGGCATTTCGTGAGATATGGAAGACATAGAGGATCTGTTAATTGGAAGCGGCGATGGATCTCCGCCGGGCTTTCGCTTGCCGGTAACCACTGTTGGAGTGAACCCAAAGAGGAATAGGAACAAGAGTCATCTAAGTCACAAGCTTTCTCAAATCCATGACTCCACTTCTGCTAGCTCTTTCACACCAAAAATTCCCGGCACTCAGGTCCATTCTTATTGAATTGAATCTCTCTCCTTCCTCCTTCTTGAAAGTTCCTGACTAAGTTTCTCTGTGTTGATGCTGCAGAGCATATTTATAAAGACCTTCGGATGCTCCCATAACCAGGTAATACTCAATTTTCGCGATTCTTAAGCAGACCTTAAGTTTATGGACTAACTACTTCACTGCAAATTAATAATTTATATTGTTTACTGAAAGGTTTTCGATGCTCCCCTTTTAAATTAGTAGTTTAGTGTGAATGGGTGAGGTTGATTATGTGGACAGTTTATCTATGAATATTTTTTTCGTTTTAAACTGCTAGTTTTAAAGGGAGAGTAATCTGATAAATTTGACGTTGCGATAATTTGGTGAGAAGGGAAGCTTTTAACGAGATGAGTGAATTGATGTCAATAAAGACTCAGGTCAAGAAAATGTAAATAAAGACAAAAGAGCATAGTAATGACACCTAAACTCAATTATCTTGGAACATTGAAGTGCATTTCTGTTCATTTCTGTCATTGTATACTAAGGAGTTGTTTGATATAATGTCGCATCACATTCTTTGTCATCCATAGTATTGAGATTCCCAAGTTCAGTTTGGGGTTTGAAAGTTATCATAGAAATTATTGAACTGATATTTTATATAAGCTAATAAAGGCTGTAGATGGCAGAATCTTTAACAATATGTGTCAGTGTGAGAATTGGCATTTAGTTTCACTGATTGTAAAAACTAACTAGACATTAAGATTTATAGTGTTATACGTCAAAAGGTTGTAGATTGATAACCACAGGGTATGTTCTTGGGGTATTTGCAGATGGTTCAAAGTTGAATAGGGGTATTTTCATTTCTCCCTTTTTTTATTGATCTTAACTTCGCATTTATAGTCACATAGTTATGCATTTAGTTACGAAAAAATTGCTGAGAAGCTAAACATAGGCAGAACAAAAAGTGACTTAACTTCTTATTTTTTTTAATTCAGGCCAAATAGGGAATTTTAAGGTCATTTGAATGAGTCTAAATTTCATCTGAACAAGTTTTTATTTCTTCAACATGGTGACAGGAAATTTCATTTCTGCTTGAACCACGCAAAATATTGTGGAGTTCATTGTACTGTCAAGTTTTAGTTTATTAATCCTTTCTTGATAGAGCTATTGGCTTATTGAGCTAGACTAAAATGTATTTATTACCTAATATTAAAAATGAAGAATGCATAGCCAGGCCCATGTATATTAAAACCATATATATATATATGTGTATCTATGTATGTATTTTCCTACCTTAAATCCAACTCTGATTTAGGAACTGATTATGCTTCTTGTGAAACCTTTCCTTTCTTGTATAAACTTTTGAGGGTGAGTATTGTACTGTGTGTTTAATTGTTCTCAATAATTTTCATGTACTGTTTTAACAGAGTGATAGTGAATATATGGCTGGTCAGCTTTCATCTTTTGGTTATACCTTGATTGACAATCCTGAGGAAGCAGACCTATGGCTGATAAATACGTAAGGCTTTTAGCTTTCTCATTCTGTTTCTGTGTTAATTTTCTTTAGTTTTTGAAAATACGTTATGTTGAGGCAGTAAATTGTAAAACTAAATCGTATTTTAGTTCATAGCTTAAGTTTGATACTTCCCACATTTCTATTCCAAAGTTTCTGAATTTTACCTTAAGGTAAATGTTAGATTAATTAATGAATTTATTAATAGCCTTTAGCGTGCTCTGAATTGAATGGTCTTCCCTTCTTTTGTGTGACTCTTGAGCGTGGAAGGAGGTCCAACATCTCAGGATCATCAGCTGATGCTAATGAAAATAACAATAATATAAATGTATTATCTAGAATATATATATATATATATATAAAAGAAAGAAAATCATGTGCATAGGATGCAGGTGCACTGTGAAATCTCCGAGTCAATCTGCAATGGATACCATAATAGCAAAGGGGAAAAGTTCAAATAAACCTCTGGTGGTAGCTGGGTGTGTTCCACAAGGAAGCCGAGGTTTGAAAGAGCTAGAAGGGATAAGCATAGTTGGCGTCCAGCAAATTGATCGCGTGGTTGAAGTTGTGGAGGAGACTCTAAAGGGTCATGAGGTGAGGCTTTTGACCCGTAAGACTTTGCCAGCACTCGACCTTCCAAAGGTGAGTGAACTGCTTGCATTATTTCTGTCCATTTTCTTCCCTGCCCCAACAGTTTACACTTTCTTGTAGTTTGGAAGTTCTTAGATATACACACATAACAATGATATTTTTCTACTTATCTGGGGAAAGAATATATGCTTTACTTTTGGCAACAGGTGAGGAAGAACAAGTTTGTTGAGATTCTTCCTATTAATGTTGGTTGTTTAGGTGCTTGCACTTATTGCAAGACAAAACATGCTCGGGGTCACCTGGGGAGTTACTCAATTGATGGCCTTGTAAGTACTGACATTTAGAAGAAGCTACAATGTGTTGTGTCATTTTGAGTGTGCTGTTATATGTTTGGATTTCTTTACTACAGGTAGGGCGAGTAAGATCTGTTATAGCTGATGGAGTCAGGGAAATATGGCTGAGCAGTGAAGATACTGGAGCTTATGGTAATTTCTAACAGTGATCAAAGTCTTTCCATTTCAGTCACTGCTTTAGGGTATTTATGAATATGATCTTGAAGAGTTTCCTTCTTACTTGATGCATGCACAATTCTCATCTGGATATTTTCTTTCCAGTGTAATAATATTCTTTTTGTTTCCTGGGCAATATTTTTACAGGCCGTGACATTGGTGTCAATCTTCCCATGTTATTAAATGCCCTCGTAAAAGAACTTCCCCCTGATGGAAGCACAATGCTTCGCATTGGAATGACCAATCCACCTTTTATCCTTGAGCACTTAAAAGACATTGCAGAAATTTTGAGGCATCCGTGTGTGTACTCTTTTCTGCATGTACCAGTTCAGTCTGGAAGTGACGCTGTCTTGACTGTAAGTTTTGCAAATTGTGTATAAGATTCTGTAGAATGGAATGGTAAAGATTTATTTCTATATATTTGTTAATTTGTTAATATGGTGACTACTCTAAATGTTGCAGGCAATGAATCGAGAATATACTGTAAGTGAGTTCAGGACTGTTGTAGACACATTGACTGAGCTTGTGCCAGGGATGCAGATTGCCACTGATATAATATGTGGATTTCCTGGTTAGTTGATGGTTGCTCTTATCAAGTATTTGTTCTGTCACATGCATTTCCTGATCTGTTCAATTTTACATGCTATAAGCAGCTGAATTAAAATTACACCCAAGTAGCAGATGCTCTAAATTTGGTTCATTTTGTTTGAAAGCTGAAAGGACCTGATTCTGGCATTGTTTATATAAGCTGAAATATGGCTTCCTCTATGTACACAGAGTTAGGAGGAAGCTATGTGGGTAATTGTAGGGATATAGAAAAAATGAAAAAGACAAAAACATATCCAGCTCCTTTGGTTTTGGTGCGATGCAGTTCAGCTATGACCAAGAAATTCCACAGCATTACCTGCTAACCTTTCCCTCTGATAAGTGACACAGTTGCTGCCTTCTTTCTCCTTTTATGTACTACCCGACATCGTTGGTTTCAGATAGACCTCCTTTTTGCCCTTTTTCTGCCACCTCACACATAATGCCCTTTTGAGCTTCATATCTTGTTTTCCTCACAGGTCTTTCCCCATTGAGTAATTCCTTCTGCGCCTTATATTTCTTCGTCACAAAATCATTGCCTCCAATACCACTATGTCCATAAAAATCATCAATAGTGGTTTTCCCCCTTATGCTTATTCAATGACAACGTCTTTGTCATCATAAAAGAAATGACAATACAATTGTATAAGTAAAATGTGGTTGAGCTTTATAATTCGAGTCTCTTTTTGTCATCATGAAATGCCAAAAAATAATTGGAATTGTATAAAATAAATAAGTTTTAGTAATTTTTTGGGATGACTTCTTGTCCTTGGTTTTCTCTTTTTTTTTCCTTCACATCAGTTATTTCTTTTTATATAACACACACACATATAATCACTTCAAGCAAACATTTATTTCTTGGATTTCTCCAGGGGAAACTGACGAAGATTTTGCTCAAACTGTTAGCCTAATTGAAGAGTACAGATTCTCTCAAGTCCATATTTCACAATTTTATCCCCGACCAGGTATGTCATTAATGGTGCCTATGTTTGCCATTTCATGTTTGGTTAGTGCAATTAGTAAAATCTGTGAGGCTTGGAATCCCAACATGTTATTTAACCTGCTGTTTGTCAGTTTGTGTGATGTATTCTAGAAGTTGAGACAAAAAGTCATCTTTTCTTGTGTTTGAGAGCGGTATGGCAGATCTTGAATGGATTATATGCTTATTGTAATGATCAATGGGCTTACTCATAGACCATTTCTGCTGTATTATGTTCAACCGATTTGGGATATTGCAATTTTGTGTAGAATAAGAGGGATATTGCAATTTAAAGCAAAGAACGGGGTGAGTTACTGCAATTAAGGCAAAGAACAGGGCGAGTCAATACAATGATCGTAATTATATTCTTGTTATTCTGCATTAGCTAATAGTTTTACTGTGCAAAATAATCCCGCATGGGAATTTAAACTTGTCAAGGTATTACTTATTAAAAATTCAAGTTAGCCATTGTAGTTAGTAGTTGAATGTATTTTTTATCTACCTGACTATATTTTGTAAAATTTACTCCAAGCTCCTTGCCAAAACAATGACAATTTCAATAAAAATGAATAGGGACCCCTGCTGCAAGGATGAAAAAAGTTCCAAGTAATGTGGTGAAGAAAAGAAGTCGTGAACTGACAAATGTTTTTGAATCCTTTACACCATATAATGGAATGGAGGGCATAGTCGAAAGAATTTGGATTACAGATGTTGCATCTGATGGAATTCACTTGGTAAGGCATTAGAATAGCGCTTCATTAGTTACTTTTCTTTTCTTTTTTTGTTTTTATGATTGTTTCACAAATATGTTGTTTGTTGCAATAAATATATATTGTATCACATGACTGGATACCATAAGCAGCTATTTATTCAATACAGCCAAGGGCAGTGGAGAAAAGAAGAGCCTACTTTCATACTGTAGTCAAAGACTTAATAGTCTACTAAGGATGAATTTGGATTGGGAAAAGTCTCCTATTAAAAATTTTATTGGTGAAAAGGACTTAATAAATTTTTATACACAAAAAGTATGAGTGCTTTACAAATTTTGTACATATAGAGTACCGATACTCTAATTTAGGTCCTTCTCGCCAAAGAAGTTTTCAATGGGGGACTTTTCCCCAATTTTCCCTAATACTCTAATCAAGGTGACAATTTTAGAAATTGATAGATCCTTTGGCCCTGTTTGGTACGTGGGGAAAAAAAAGCTGGGGGAAGGGGGGGGGGGTTGTTGGAATTGGGACTGGGTTAACGAAAGGCCCAAATTGCTTTGTTTGGTATGAGGCATTGGGGAAAACTTGGGATTGGGGAAGAAACCCCTCTTCCATAGCCTAAGCTAAGAAAGCCCTCTTCCTTTATTTTTATTTTTTGGTCAAAAACCCTCTTCCTTTATTTGATGGAAGCATAAGTTCATAAAAAGTCTAATGATACCCGACTTGAAAAATAATTTTTGTCTTTCTCCTTCCCCTTTATGGAACCAACTTTCATGCTTACCAAACTTGACCTTGCAGATCATTAAATGTGAATTATTTGAAGCACCCATTTGTTGCATTTGTAACTGTTGTATATTACTTGTCCATTTCTTTATTGTATCTATCTTCTAACTCAAATTATTTTCAAATGCCCAAGGTTGGTCATACCAAAGGATATATACAAGTTCTTGTAGCTGCCCCAGATTCTTTGCTGGGAACTTCAGCTGTGGTTAAGATAACATCTGTTGGGAGGTGGTCTGTTTTTGGGGAAGTGATTGAGACACTCAACCACACAAATAATAATACAGCTTCAAGTAAGAAAACGTCTCATCACGAAGAGCCTTCTCTCTGCAATAACTTGTCTGAGATCGGCACATGCTTCGAAAAGACGGAATCTTGTGCATGTGGAAATGACATCTGCTGTAGTCAAAGTACTTCCAAGGAGAATGATGTTTCAAGAGACACAATGTTGCCACAGAATCATAAGCGCCAAAGTTTAATTGGATGGATACTGCAGAAGCAGAAGCATCTGCTTGACAAAAGGGTAGAGAGTGAACTTACCTCACAATCAATTGAAAAGCAAGGGACTAGTGAGATCTCAAGAGAGTGGGATTTTGTTGATAAGGCTCTTTTGGGTGGAATATTTATCAGCCTCTTGCCTATCATTGCTCTTGTAGTAGCTCAAGTTATTTGGTCTTGGTAAAAAAAGTTATTAAATTTGAACTCCCCCATCATTTATTTATTTTTTTAATGGGTTTAAACTTCCCTGTATGGTAATTGAAAATTTTGACATTCCCAAATTTCTGCTAGATTTCCATTGTAGTCTTTATATACAAGTTCTTATGTGCAGTGTCGCTGCCAACGTTGCTTAGCTTTACAGTAGATTAGTTGGATATTATGATTAATGTAGAATGTGGATCAATGAGATGAAATGTTGAGACTTTATATTCATTCATTCATTCTTGACTTGTTTCTATGGTTCATCAACATATATGGCTACAAAATGAATGTGACTTTCAATTCAAGCAGCTCATTTATCTTCATGCTATTTAGGCGAAGGAGGAAGAGAGGAAGGAACCAGCTTAAATGTGTTTTATAGCTTTTCTAAAGATTTAACCATTAGAGACTTTGGCGACGTTGGCCTGAAAAAGCTAACGTCTCGTGTTCAAGTTAAGTGTGGAAGTTAACACGTTAATTGTTAAGTTATCTGTTGAAAATAGTTTCGTTAACTTGCTAAGTATCATGATTAACACATTAGAATTTTTAGAGGAATTTCAAAACACTAGAAATGAACGTAGCACGTTAAATGGAGAATTATTGTGTCATACGGTTCAAAGTTCAAAATCAAGTTTTTTCTCAAGGCTTGTTAATGCGTTATGTATATAGAGTTAATGCATTAAACACACAAGTTTACTTCAAACATGATTTCACTTTGAAACTCATTAACATGTTAGATAAGGGATGTCAACGGGTGTTGGGATTTTGACAATAGTAAACTTCAATCTTTTTTTCTTGATATAAATCAGAGTATCTACCGTTGGTAATAATGAGTAATTTTTTTATCATGGGTCTTCCACTTAAAGCTAAACAACTGGCCACGAGATTTTTTAAGACACTATTTTTAGCTTTTTAACTTGAATGACACGTTAACCTTACTTTAAAATGATGTTTAATTTTTATCAAAATTTTAACATGTTAAGTACGTTTAACGTATGAACTATGCTTTTATGCGAGAGACTTTATAAGGTTAAGAGTCAATTTTATTTGTGAGTATCTGAATTTTTTTTCATTCAGTGTTGCCCCACAAGTGTAAAAAGGAGGCAATGCCACCCAAATTCAACCGTACCAAATTGTCAACGTCTCAACGAAAGTGTAAACAACGACCTTATTAAAATAAAACACTGAATTAATTTTTTGCAACAAAAATAATAAATGTGACGCTTGTAAAACAAATTTGGAAGAATTACTCAGAGCTCCCGTGTAATTAGAATTATAAAAGAGTCTCATAAAATAAATAGTATCAAAAGACAGGTGATAATAAATTTAATTTTTATAATTATCAAATTATCTTTATACACAAATGACAAACTTTTAAACACCTGATAATAATTTGAAATAACATAAATAATAATTAGAGAGCCAGTCAATGATAATTTAAAGTGACACAAATAATAATTAAAAACTATTATCGCATATCTATAATTATTATTTATACTATTTTAAATTATCATTGTATACACTTTTAGTTATTATTTATGTCATTTTAAATTATTTTTAATAATTCTAAATTTTACATAAGAGTAACTTAATTGTAAAAATTGAATTTATTATCCAGTTCTTAGAGTCTATTTAATTTATGTCAATATTTTTTAAAGTAATTCTCCCAAAGAAACTTGAAGCTGAAACTGGCCGAAGTCAAGTCTAAATTCCAATGGGGGAAGACCCGCAAAAGCTGAAGAAGATAGCGGCAGCGGCATACGACTACGAGAACGATCCGAGATGGCCCGATTACTGGTCCAATGTTCTCATACCTTCCCATATGGCCTTCAACTCCGATGTTATCAATCACTGCAAGCGCAAGTTCTACCAACGCTACATTGTCTCTGCTCTCTCATAACTCATTCATTGGTTTTCAGTTATTTCCGCTTCGATCAAAGAATGATTGATTGTTGTGCTTGTGTATTTCTTATTCTCTGAAATTAATGAATTTTACTCCGGTTCTTTGTTTCATGATTGGTTTGTATTTTCTTCGTAATTCTTAACGAGAGCCTTGTATGATAGGTCTAATTTGAGTTTATTTTCAATTTCTGCAGCTCTGCTTCTGTAGTGGTTATTTTTTAGATTTTGATTTTTACCGGCTTTATGATACTTGTTTTGACCTTTGGACTTCAAGTCTTCGACGTTCAAGATTCAACACGAACGGGACTTTTTTTAGTTTGCACGGTGTTTGTTATTTTCTTTCGTTTGTAACTTTGTATTACCTAAAATCCCATCAACTGCAATTGTTTTTTGTGCTTACAGGATTATCTCCTACATCATATGTTTTGTTCAAAAATGAACTTCCATTCCTTTATCCTTACTTCAGAATTATTTTGAATAAACTTGGGTTAAACCGGTGATGATTATTTTTGTAGCCAACCTCGTAATCAATTTAATTTTCCTGCATTTACATCTTAGAAACTTAATTTGCCCATGTGCCATAATATGGGAAGTGATTGCTTTTAAAGGGTACTTTTTTTATCTCAAATTTCAAGTTTTGATACAATTTTGCTTCTGTTATTGATCCTTTAATCAGACTGGACAATGATCTTCTAGTACAGGATTAATGGTGGAGAATTTGTTTAGTTCCATATTTTCTAATTTCTTTCATTGCCTCTGATTTACTGTTTCTACAAAATAGCAAATCGTTCTATGGGTTATTGATGTAATGTTTTGAGGTAGCTATAGATTTATAAGATTTCAATTTGTTTTGGTATCTTTACTGTCCAATTAGAACCATCCATGTGCATATTTCGAACAAAATTGTTTTACTTTTACTGAAATGCTCCTGATTCTATCATACTAAACAGGATCCTGATCTCATAGTAGAACCAATGTCTACTAGCAGTTCATCCCAATCAACACGATCGTCAGTTACATCATCATCACAATCACCTCCATCAAGAAATGACCAAGCTTATGCACGAAACTCAGGTGAATTGATCTTTCTGTACTTCTATCATAATTGTAGAAGGATTTGAAAGGAAAGAAAAAAAGAAGAAGAAGCAATTCTATGAAGCCTAGCTCAGATTGATAGTTGTGTTCTTTTTGGCCTTCCTTGGATGCCAGCTTAACTTTTCTGTTTATATTGAATGTATAAACAACCTTGATGCGGCAGGAACAGGATCAACTAATAGAACTTCAGGAACATCGGCAACTGCAGGTTCCAATCAACCTTTGCGTTGGGAGTGGCAGACGATTCATTTTTCTGTCAATGCTTGGGTAAATTCTTTTGACTTACACACTTCACATATGAATTCATTCATGAGAATTAGTCATAATTTTCCATGCATTCTAATGACCGTGATTAAATCAATGTTTTCTTCATTTACTTTGTTTCTGAAAGCTTGGTTGGATATTTATGTTTTTAACAAAATTTTGATTTAGGATGTTGTTTATGTAGATTTATTACGTTGTGGATTAAATATATTTTTTGTTAATGTTCAGATTTTCATTGCCTTCCCTTGTGGATGGAAAAAAGAATGCTATATTTAGTAATGACATTTAAAAATAAATAGTATAAGCTTATTCTATATGTTAAGAAATCGTAAATTTTTTTGTTATTTGTCATTTTTTGGGGCCTTACTTGTCAAAATAGTTTTGAGTTTACAATCTTCAAAACATTGGCTGAATGTAACTGCTAATTGTGCTCAACCCCACCCATGTAGCCAAAATAGGTTGTAGGTGACAGGGAGTGAAAGAGGGAGAGAAAAGTGGGACTGATTGTCTAACAAAATATATTATAAAAAAGCAGAAAATCATAAGAGCAAAATAAGAGGGAAATGATGTAAAGATAGGACCAGTTAAAATGTAGTTAACAGGTATATATAGAGGAAAATCTGAGAAGGTAGAGAAAAGGGGAGTATTGAATCTGGTTTGGTAGAGAGAGCCAAACTCACTAAAAGTTGACACTTGTATGTTCCTCTTTATCACTTTGTTCTTGATGCATATCAGTGTTTGTGGCTCGAGTTGCTTTGATTTGTGTGAATCTTGTGTTCCTTGAAGGGCGTTGTGAGTAAAGGCTGTAACTATTTTATTGAGTCATTGTGTCATTTTCTCTATACCAACAGGATTTGTAGTCTCTGAGCTGGTCTTTGGGTTATTAGCTATGGTAATCCCTGTATCAGGAATTTCTCATATTCTTGTCATAGATCTTCTGCTTTGGTGCTATATTCTTTGTTTGTGTTTGTGTTGATAGGAGGTTCCTATTACTTTATCTAATATTTTAGAACTTTGTCAGCTAATTTGTCCCAGACATTCTCAATCTCATATATTTAGCACCGTTAGCATCAATAATTGCCAAAGTTAAGCGACTTTATGACTTTATCGATTTGAGAGGCAGCACTTGTTCTTTGTATGTTGAAGCAAATTACCCTACTTACCGAAGTTTGTTAGGGAGTGGTGGTTAATTCTTCTGATACAAAAGCAAGTATTCTGCTACAAAATACCATGGTTCACCAATGATCATTTTTGGATATACAAATCCATTTCTTTAGCCTGCAAATAATCCCCCAACCCCCCCCCCCCAAAAAACACAAAATCTCTTGAATAAAAGATAACTGGGTATCAACTGTTTCATTCATCACTTGCTCCGTGGACCTATGTTACTTTTATGCCATGAAAGATTTAATGAAAATGATCAAAAACTTTATGCCATGAAAATTGTCTTATTCATTCAGAAAAACTGTGTACATATGTGCGCAGTAGGATTCTGTCAAGTTACAGAGATTATAAGGATATAATGAAATCAGAAACATATCTAAAACAAACATATAGAGGCACAAGTACTAAGAAGTGAAATATAAAGCAGAAGCATATAAATAAAAATTAGGCAGAGGATGTTTCGGCCCAATTATCCTAGTTACTTCACCAACAGAAAAAATCAGTTTTTGGCCTTGCTGCCAAACTGTTTACTCATCTGGATTGTCAACCTTGATGCCTTTCTGTAATCTCTTCACTTAGGTGTTCGTGATTGCTATGCTTGCTGTCATTCCACTGTTACCTAGGAGTATTTCACAAAGAGCTTATCGACTTTCTTTTATGGGCACTGCATGCTCTTCTCTATACTCCTTGTACTTGTAGAATGGGGTAAGTTCTCTTTTCCAATCTATAGTTATACTAATTACATGATGTTTTCATGTCTAACGGTTTTTACTACATTGCGTTGTGCTATTGCAGAAACCAAGAGCATGGAATTTGCAGGCCTTGCAAATATATACCTCCAGTCAATAGTTGGAACAAAGGATTTTATATACCTAATATATTGTGTTTCGTTTGTTACTTCACATCTCTGCCTTAAATGTGAGTATTTGTTGGGCTATTGATTCATGGATTTTTGTTTGTTTCTTGGCATATTTTCTATTGCCATCAATACTTTCATTATTCCATGTCACTTTGCTGTCTTGCCCTTTTTAAATTTTTTTAAAATTTTTGTTGTAGTTGCTTTGATCCCCATATTATGTTGGGCACTGGCGCATGTTGCCAAGTTCCTTAGACGTAATTTTAGTCGATCAACTCTGTACAGGTGAAATTTAATGTACTTTGATTATGTAAATATTTTTTGTTTTTGGTCTCATGAACTAGCATAACTCTGCTTTACAATTATTTGTGTAGTTGAGTTGTGAAAACTGGATATCATTTAACTTTTTTACTCTGCTTTAAACAGAAAAGTTATTACTCATATTTTTTTTCTTTTTATCCAGTTAAAATGGTGTTGACTTTAGAGTTCTAGTAATTAGTATGACAGAGGGTTCTTTGTTAATTATTAAATATTATTTCATAGATAAGTCACATTTTAAAACAGAAATTGTTAGCTTTAAAGATTTGTAGGAGATTTTTGTTTGGGGTGTGGACCAGCAATATGGTTGTTTGTGTTGTCGAATGCCTAGCCATATTACTGGTATTTCTTGGTTACTCTCTTTGCCTTATGGACTTTGTGTATGATTGCAAATTTTTCTGCTTTTTCCAAATTTAATTCAAATATAATTGCTTGAAAGTTACCAATAACTTATATCTGTTTTTATTGGGATAGGAAATATATGGAAGAATGGTGTGTTTGGGTGGAATCAAATACAACTACCCTTTATATCCTGACGTCACATGCTGAGATTGGACTTGGCTTCCTTCTGATCATATCACTACTATCGTCTCTTTTTTGATCTTTTCCTTTTCCTACCATTTTATCCTTAGTTTTCCCTTTCTGCAGATTCCTTTGTGTTGACTATTGAGGATAATGAATATTTCTTTTCTTATACTCTTGAACTATATGCAGGTGGCAGCGCAACGTACTACAAACTTTCATCTACTGGCAGGTTTGTTTCATTTCATCTCCCTGTGATTCCTGTTCAAGTAGTTCTCACAGATATTGAATTGCCTTTTGTTTATCAATGGAAAAGGATAACTGTTTTGTGACTAATATGATATCTCTGTAAAAAAAATCTTGAACAAAGCAACGTTTAATACATGAATACATATGCACAAATATTTGGGGCATGTTTGGTTTATCAAGAGGTAAAAGTGAAAATTTATGTGATGTCTATTATATCCTTGTAATCATTTTTTTTTACTTTTTGAATTCTATTTTACCTACCAAATGACCCCTTTATGTTTGCTATTCCCAGATTTTGTCATGATTTTCCAAATTTCTTTAGGAAATAATGCAATGCATCTATGTAGTATCCTTTACCCCGCAGTTTATTGGTGGCTTTAATTTGGTTGTTGGTTTGGGTAGTTATAATAGTTGTATCTGAAGTTTTTATGATTTGCCTTGTAAACTTTCCTGTAAGATGGTGTCTGGTGTGTGCTACTGTATTATGTGTGATTATTTTTCTGTACTTCTCCTTTTTCATATAATATAACTGGCTATTTTGTCCAAAAAAAAAAAAACAAAGCAATGCATCCATGGGCAACAATTAAAATTGGCAAAATATTCTCTTGCTTTGCCTAAAATTCGTTTTACAGGTTTTGAAGCTCATGTATCAAGCTCCTGTTACTGCCCCTTACCATCGAAGTGTTTGGGCTAAAATTGGGAGGACTGTGACCCCACTCATCAACTGCCATGCTCCGGCATTGAATACTCCTTTATCGGCGGTCCAAAGATGGTGGCTCAGGTAGAAGACGCCTGGGAAGATACACAAGCAATATGAGATGTTACTCTTTTTTGTCTTCCAAATAGAAAGGACTCCATACTAATGACTTTGTAGCCAGTAGAACTGAAGCTTTGATAATGATGTATTAATGGAGATTTCATTTTGGAGTAGTGTTATATTCAAAAGTTTAGCTTGTAGGATGGCATATTTCAACTTGTTACTCAATGCATTTGACTCCAAGGTGATGAAAATGCTTTATAGATAGATATTGATGAAAATCTTGTTTAGATTTGTACTTGTTATGAGAACCTTAATAACAATATTTTGTTGTTTAAATGCTTTAAATGTCACATTGAAAGCCTACTACTTGCTCTGTAATTGTTGATGACCCTGCCTTTCATAAAATTTACCAGCTGCTTCGATAGCTTCAGTTTGAGTTTGAACTATTCCGATGGTGTATCAAAAAGAATTTTTTTTCCCTCTTAATTTTGTCCTCTGCAAACTCCTTTGCTGTATTGCTACATTTTTTTTCACTTAAGACCATTAATATATAATTTAAAATATATTAATTTAAATACTACTGGTTCTTAAGCCACACTCAAATAATTAACTCTTAAATCAGCATTTTGACTAGTCCCATTAATCCCTCTTGATTCAACATTCTATAGATCTTCCTTCCCATGATTACATAAGCTACATTTCACTCTGCTGGGTACAAGTTCCAGAAAATATCACTGAAAAAGTAGTGTCCCCCCACTAGTTTGAGATGCAAAACAAAAACTTCAACACTTTGGAGCTCCTGGCCATCTACATACCAGGTGCCATATTTCTTCTTCATCCTCCCATTGTTCACGCTTTGGCATTTCATTCCATAGGATGATTTTGCAGAGAATATCTAACCCATCAGAGCAAAAATTCCAATTGTATTGTCTTCTACTACTGGTTTGACAGCTGCAAGCAAATTTTGGAAAGCTTCCCACTTCCATTTACCTTTATCAACATATAATTAAGCATTTAGTCTATAGCTAACGGGTGTATTAGAAATCTACATGTCTACCATAGAATATAACATTAGAACTGAGTTTGCCAGCATGATTCTGCTTCAAGTGATTAACACCATTTTTCTAATTCTTTCGACATTTATTTCATTCCCCAAATCCACAATGAGTAGAAGCAATTCGTCCAAGGCGATTTCATGGATATAATTAACCCAAAATAAGTTAGATGAGAAATTACACCTGAGACGTTTTCAACCACAAACCCTTCACCCCCGTCGCTCATCGGAGGCTCTGAAGCACCTTGTAAGAGAGGTCGACGACGTAATTGCAATTGAACGAAGAAGCCAACAGAGATAAGAAAATCTTACGCCGGAAAAAGGGGTCAGGGTCAAAAAAGTTAGTTGGACTTGTCAGACAACCAGGTGACCATCCTAAGCAGTAGAACTGCCTAGGAACGATCCTCTGCGGCAAGGCTGACCAACTAATGGTGCAACCGACCATTAATCACGCTCTGGTCACCTGGTCATAGTTCATCAACCAAGCTGTGGTTCCTGTCTCCTTGAAACTCAAGGACTCAGAGGTACGAGCCTATAGAACAGATCCTGTTCAAGTAAGGTCGTGCGCCTAGGCTGTGTTCCAGTACTAATATACTTTTGTTTTACTTGTTTTTTAGTCGATGTGGGGCTATTTCAGGGTCCGTCAGTTTCTACTTTCTCGCTCGGCCCAGCCCATAAGTGCATCTGGGTCTAATAGATTTGCATCTTCAATAAATGTTTGACGTTGAGCCATTTTCTACTTATATCCTCTTCTTTCTTCACTACCGAGAATTTTTAGAAACAACTTTTATTTAAATTGATATGTGGAAATTCCAGTGGAAGAACAGTTATCAATTATCAAATGAACCTCTAAATTAAAGAATTTCCTCCCATAAAAACTGAAAAGGTTCTTCCTTTTCTTTTCCCTATTTATGTTTGTGTGAAATTTCTTTTATACCGAATAGTTTCTAGGGCATTCAACCTTTAGAATTCAAATTATTTGCTTTTGCTAAAATAATTTACTATTCCATATAATTTATATTTCATATGAATCATTTGAAAAGTATCCGTGTTGGTTAAAACAGTCATTTTCTTATAATTAATTGACTTTAAAAATTTGAAGACTTTTTTTTTGTTGCCTACCCGATTCACCGGAACTTTATCCTGACTACATTCGGATTTGACCCATATCACGCACCTGGCTATGGTGGATGAGTATCCTAATGAGAATTTTTTGCATACACCAAAGCTCGAACTCGAGACCTCGTTTAAGCGATACCGAGCTGTTTATCACTCGGACTAATCCCGTTAGTAAAATTTGGAGACTTGATGTCTTTATATTCCATTTAAATGTATAGTCCAAATGGAATCCGTTCAGTAAATGATACCAAAAAATCTAGAAGAATGAGTTGGATGAGCTAAGGACGGGGTCTGATATTTTATGAATTATAAGGATATAAGACTAGGACTGAGTTATTTAGCAATTCAATTTTACTCTCTCAATACAATTAAATTTTATATAAAGACTAACAGTATCAACAGAATAAAGTTATAGAAATTATGAATGTTAAAAAATAAAATTAAAGGATTTAATGAAAGAAAAAACAACACAAGTACTAAATCAAAAATTGAAAGAAAATATAAATATACATATAAAACGGTTTTCCTTTTTTAATTATTCTTATGTTCATCCAACACAAGTACCAAACTAAAAATAGGTCATCTTTTATTTTGGAGTCAAGGTATAATTTTATTTTAAAAGTTTTCATTCAAGATCGTTGAATATTTAAATTTTTGTTTTCAATATCGCCCTGATCATTATTCAAGTTCAATTTGATTATCAATTGGTAAAATATACTAAGCTAGCTAGTCCAAGTACTATCACCTCATTTTTTTCTAAGATAAATTTATAAATAAAAAATTTAAAAATAAATCCTTTCAAGCTCCTCCATTATCAAAGTATGACTCTCGAGAGACTATACTCTAGTAATCTTTCGAAAAATAACATATGATACTCTCATGTTATTTTTTTATATTTATAACATAATATATGCATATGGTTGTTCCCAAAATTGACCCCATAGTTCACCATTTTCAACAATTCTCGATTCCCCTACATGTGTTATTTTCTACTTATTCGATTCTTAATATAAAACATATTTAACTAATTTGATTAGATTAAAGAAGTCAGTTAAATTAGTTAATATAACATATTTTTTGTAAAATACCCTAACCATCTTTCTCAATTTCTTCTCTCTCTTAATTATTGTTAAAAGAGTATAAATAGAGATAATTTTAAAAAAATAGATAAATATAATAAATATGTCTCATATTTAGGATCAAAATTAACCTCCAATTAGCTCTTATATTAATGATTGGAGGAGTATATTTTTTTTACTCTACTTTTATGCTAAAAAAATGTATTGAATTAGAATATGATCTTTCGACGATATTTTGTTAATAAATGAGTTTAGATGAATGCTTTTTAATTTTTTTTATTTATAAATCCGATTTAAAAATAATAAAATAGATAACTCATGTCAACTCAATATATTTAGTTAACTAAAAGTCAAATTAAATCTGAATAATAGCTAAGTGGCATTAAACCCAAAAATAACTTCCAAATACTTAACGCTCTTAAATAAAAACTTTTGAAATAAATTTATACATTAATAAGATAAAAGATAACATAAATACCACATAGATATACTATATCAATATAGTAATCAACTAACGGTCAAAATTAATCAAAATTAATATCTTTAACAGTGGGGGTAAAAATGCTACAAAATAAAACTTCTAGATATAGTAGGTCAAAAAAAAAATTTAAATGATGAGTACTCTTTTATAGAAACCTCCACGTCATTTAAGTACCATAACGCTTGAAATTAAAATTAGAATGAAAATGACAAACATTTGAGGCAATACATTATTCTTCCCACATCTGAACTCTGAACTCTGTACAAAAACAAGGTTACACCAACGCAACCGCATATAAAAGATTATCTTCTTCGTTTTTTTGCTTGTTCTCCCTCTTCCTCTCTCATCTATTCATAGTATTAGGAAAGATTTACAAGTCCATACAGCTAAACAAAACCTCTAAAAGTACACAAAGCATCATGTAAACAACAAAACTCAATCTAACAACTGAATGCGAATAGTACTACAAACAGAGGCACTGTAATTCTATTTGCTGTGAGTTTCCACTGTAAAGTCCAGAATCATAAATCTCTTTCATTTCTCCTCAAAGTCAACGTCAATAATATCAGGATCTGATTTAGAAGAGTAGGTTCCTTTTCCTTCCTTTGAAAAGGAATTCCCTTTGGGTTGCCACACAATGTTGCCACAGCTTGTACATCGAATCATTTGGTTCTTGTAGCCCGCAAATTGCGTTCTGCAAGCCGGACAAGTACCCTGCACAATTTTGACATGTAGCAAACACTTGAGGCAAGTTTTGAAATGAATAAAAGAATAAATATTAAATTACACAAAACCCCTCCAAACCTTGAACCATTTACAAATAAACCTCCCCCTCCTATTAGACTAGTCTTTTTGGATTGAGTTCTCCCTTTAGGTTTATGTTCATCACATTGGTGCTTTCATTGATCGCCCAATATTCATGGAGAGGGCTACTAGGCAGACGCCGAGTGAAGTGCCGTGGTATGGAGCCGCGGGCGACGTTGGCTTTCAAGGGGGTGGTGGCATTGTTATAAGTCCCGTATTGGGGAGTTCAAAAGTGGAGTGAAGTTTATAAGTTCAAGGGATTCTCCCTCCTAATAGACTAGTCTTTTGGGATTAGGCTTTTCCTTTGGGCTTATGTTCATCAAAGCTTGTTTGGAGCAAAATACTTTTACTTCAAAAGAAATACACTGGAAGTGCATAACTGCTTAGGCTTTCCCTTGTTACATAAACTGAAGAGTTTAAGAACTCTGTTGAGTCATATGAGCTAGTTTGTTACTATTGTGCTCTTAAACTTTGTGCTTGTTTTAAGTAGAATTTATTTTCATCCTCGTTTATCAGAAACCCCTTTCATCTCATATAAGCAAATTTCCATACATCAGAAAAGAAAAAGAAAAATTTTAGCCAAAAACAAAAAGAGGAGAAAAATAAAATTGAAATCAATTTTTCTCAATAACTAATGCTAAGCAACAATATTCAGAATGCTTTTAAGTGCAAGGTCAAATAAAAATTTTAGCCAAAAACAAAAAGAGGAGAAAAATAAAATTGAAATCAATTTTTCTCAATAACTAATGCTCAGCAACAATATTCAGAATGCTTTTAAGTACAAGGTACATTGTAGACCCAATCAACTTTCTCAAATACCTTGATAGTTAGGTTGTTAGCCAGTGTACCAATGAGAAGAGGTCCAGCAAATGGAAGAACCCAAGTTGCAATCACCAAGAACCGAAAAAGCCAGCCAGATAATGCAAACCAGATGAAGAAAATTGTCTGAGAAAACAATTTAAACATAAACAATAGAACACGGTTGCGTTATCAAAGAAAAATGAAAAATTAAATGAAGTTTATTTCCGTACACACACCATATCATATTCAAGTAATTCTTCTATTGTGGAAATGGATCAACAGTTATATACTTCCTTCCCAGTAAAAGAATCTAATGCCGAAAAGTGCCATAAATAAGAGGAGAATCCCCAAAGAAAAATATAACATGCACAAAACTGTAAAAATTCTTGAAGATGTATTTCTTATACTTGAATAGTAAGATACACCCTACAGAGGGAAAGACTAGAATAAAAGCTAATAAATGGTACCCTATCTTAGAGAATATTTACAATAAAGCAAATATATTCCCCACAAAAACAAGAAGAGAACATGAAAGCAAAAAGAATTTAAGATGTAACAAATTGCTTGATCCCAACGTGTATCAAGCAGAAACCGCACTAAATGGCAGCCACCAGAAAGACCCCATCCCATATAACACCAAAGATCACTGAAGCCTTGAAGAAAATGTATTTCCTATATTTGAATAGTTTCGATCAAGATCCAAACTAAATGCAGCAAAACTTGCAGCTGAACCTTGGTTTATTTTTGTTCTGTCCAAATCCTATAAGAAGCAAATCAAAAAGGAATTCTTCCAGATTTGCAAAACACCTACGAAGCATAGATACTTCTAAAGTATCGATGATGAATATGCATTGGACCCACATATGCAAAGGATTAAGGTTGGAGTGACAAATTGCACAACAATTTCGTAGTTAAGAGTTTCAGGGTAAAAGAACTCCAGTTGAGCAGAAATTTCACCGTTATAGATGACAAGGAGAATTTAGCATGCCAGATTTTGCGGAATTCTTGGCAGGTTTGGTCACTCAGCACTTCAAATACACTTTTTTTCTTCTCAAGCAAGTTTTGGGCCGTTTTGCATAATCGAATAGTTGAAGGGTCAAACAGACACATTATGTCCAAGATTTTTCTGGTAAGTGATTAACAAATGTGGACTGCTCCATATCTACAGTTATGAATTTAGGAAACGTTTACAACAATCTGGGCCGAACAGTTAGCTAGAAATTGATCAGGAAAACAGGCTCTGTCTTGAACCATTTTAGTAACAGCAGCCCAAGCAGAAATGGGAACCCTGACCTCCTTCCACTTACAGCACATATGATAATATAGGGCAACACTCCAAACCAGAGGGCGGGATAGGGATGCCAGACTTCTATGGATGATTTTCTCCTCAATTTTCCCCTAGTTCATGCATATTTAATGGCAGGTTTTTGTTAGGGACGTTTAAGGAGCAAACAAATGGGTACAAGAAGGCTAATTTAAACACTTTGTCAATATCAACCCCAAGGTTATGCAGACGGCATGTGATTTATGCATGAAATCTATATGTTAAAATTTAGTCAATTAATAACTATTGATGTGATCCAGGAGGATCTTTTCACAAGTCACGTGGAACCACTTCAAAATACATGCACGTGAGGAAGCTAATTCATTTCAAAATACATGCACATGAGAAAGCTAATTTTAACGTGGGTCCTATCTCAATTGAAAGGAGTTGCTGCACGTTGATGGTGGAACGAGTCGTACGGAACTACCAGCAAGATTTCGCAAAGTTTCAGGCGCAAGGCTCTCAACAAAAGATTGTGCTGATTTTTAGTGATTTATTTTATTCGCTTAATGTATCAAGCTACTCTTTTATTTTGGGATATAAATGTACGCAGAAGGAATGGATTACGGGAGGAAAAAGAAAAAAAATAAAAGAACCTCAACTGCACCGTTGCAAGGGACTGAGTTTTCGAAAGTTCATATCCTTAGCTCTTGTTCTTATTCAGATCATGATGGATATCGTTTGTGAAATTTTGTAATTTTGAACAACAATTTATGCATGAGTATATATATGCTTTAATCATGGTAGGCCATGGTTAAACTCATCTAGAACCTGATGAAATTAAAAAAGAAGAAGAAGAAGAAGAGTGTGAATGAACATATCTCACCAAAACAAGGACCTTTGCTTTAAGAATTAGCTATGCTTGAGAAGTAACTAGGCAAAAGGTGTATAAATTATTTACGCGTAAACTGGTAACCCAGAATGTGTATTATGGCAGTACGCTCATGATGATATAAGGACTATGGACTGAACTGACTTGGGCCTATGAAAAAAGACATCAAAATGTATCCAAGATAGAAAAGACAATATGAAATGGAAGGTTCCAAAAGGATTGGCTAATAGGGCAAGCCATCATATTTGTGTCAGTGATTTTTCCTAGGTGATTGTGCTGTATGATACTATCTGTGGGAAACATCTGGCACATAACCTGTCATTTTCTTGCGGGTGCTATACGTATTAGGCATATAACCTATCTGTGTATTTCATTGATCAGAATATTACCTTTACATAAGGAAGAGGACAGAATATACGTACTGGAAAAATGAGTGAGACAATGAACAAATGACCCACAAACCACTGCCCCCAAAAAACGATGAAGACAGCAATAAAAGAAAAAATAAAATGTGACAGATAAAGGGCGTTGATGCCCAACAGCTAGAAGAGCAATAAAGACCCAGATCTCATGAACTTATCAAGAACTTTCTATTGAACTATTCAAGTAAATAGCCATTGTAATTGCATCAAATCAGGGAAGAACAAATGAGGGAACATGAACACAAGCTAATGACAAATCTGGATAGAAAAAAGGATACTGGATTTAGAAAGAAAAGCTACAGATCAGATTGTGCCAGATCTGAAGAGAAAGAAAAATTTTGTCTTCTGGTACTAACAAATGGCAAACACAACAATTTTTTCTGCAAGAAATACACTTTTTGATGCCAAAAATAATATCATTATTCTAACTACAAGAAACATCCCAACCAACAAAAGATTAAACTAGCCCTAAAAAGAATGAAATATTATATAACCTTCCCTATTCTTTCAGCTACTGAAAAAGGGAACCTACAGCATAAAATATTACATAGGAAGGTATGCCATGAATATTTTTCACTTACTATCACGCAATAAACTGCTAGCACCATAATAAGATTAGTTTTTTGCAGTACTCAACAATGAGAAACACACTACATTTCAATGATGACAGCAGAAGCACGTTACGGTTAACCTAGCTAAAAGCCATAACTATAAAATATGTAACTAGAAGATAAAGATGGAATATTTTCAAATAATTTAGAGCTACTACAATAAAAAGAGAACACTATGAAAACCCATAAACAAAAGACTCCGCTTTATAACAAGCAATGCTTAGTTATGACAGAAAAGCACTACTAATATGACAAGAGTCATAAAAAATGATTAAATAATAACATAAAGAATACTTACTGCAGAGCTCCTTCCAATAGGACTATCCAGAAGGTTGTTGAGTTGCGTCCTGTACTGCAAACATAACCAAACAAAACCATAATTGTTCAGACCGTAAAAAAAAACTGAAATAGAGAAAAAAATAAAAATCTTAAGAGATCAACAATTCATCAATCTCAATGTTTCCTGAACCAGAAAAGAAACAAAGTAAACAGCTTGATCAACCCAATTACACTTTCTCTAATACTATCTTTAAGCCATAGGTAATGGCAGAGATGAAAGTGTAAGACCGGGATGAATCATAGAGATGGAAGTTCTGGATGACAACAATGCTTTTGGTGGTTATAGTGACAATTTTCTCCAACAAGAGAGCAATAATTAGATATGAAAGTATTTTCTTTAGCATCCTTTTAGGACATATTGACATAATCACCAGTAAATATTCTAACAGAGAGATTATTTATGACTTAAGCTAGACTTATGGTTAGTCATCTTAGTCTTGGTTTCAGAATCCAAAATCAAGTAACAAATGTAATATTTCCTCCAATTGAAGTTAAATTTACACTCGAGTATCTTTTATCTATCAATTATGATAGAACTCCAATTACCACATACTCTAGAAGCAGAAACGTGGGGCCAGAGTGGGCGCTAATGCAGAAGAATGGGTGAAGATGTGGCTGACCAAAGTGAGGGTTAATGCAAAACGTGGGTCAAGTGGCTGGAAGTGCATGATTTCCTAATTTTTAGCAATCAATATTATCTTCTATATTTTCTATTTTAGTTGGCGGATAGGAGGATTAGTGTAAATAGCATACTCAAGATTAGCAGAAGACCAATTTGTTGAATATCAACTTAAGTAATTCATTTTACCGGAGTTATTTGTGTTCAAGAACAGGGGTAGTACTTGATAGCAAATTCAGTATTTACTACTCAAATTATCCTTTCTTTTTAATATGGACAAGTTCGACACATTTTTCCTTCTAAACACCTAAATTTGGAAGCTTCTTGACAGCATATGTTGTTTCAGAATCATAGAAGATAATTCTGGAAAGAATAAATAGACGGTAACAAAATAACATAGTAGCTCTGCAAATCAAAAAGGGCAACCCACCCTTGGCCAGTTTCTACTGAAATCCATGGTGAAAGCACGCCATCTCATTCCAATCTCAAATTCACGATCAATCTCACGCGCCCGATCAACGGCAGACCTTGTAGCTGCACTTAGCCGCCGCGACACCTCATAGCGGCGGTCTATCCGCTCAGCAGTCTTCTTTGCTTCAAAAAGCATCTGCTCGAAGCCATCATTAGCACTGCGCCAAGCGTCCTTCCATGCCTCACCAGAAGTCATGCGCTGAGCAAAGTTATCGAAGTCGCTCCGACGGAAGGCTTGGACGGAAACCGTGGTCCGAACCGAAACCGAGCAACGATGAGGCCTGACGGGGAGAATAGGTTGCCATGGAAGTGTAGCGTTGGCCATGGCAGCACCTTCAGCAAGCTTGGTAGTGGTGGAAGATTGAAGCGAATCCCTGAGTAGGGTCACAAGCAGAGAAGCAACCAGGACGCCGATCGGCGAAGTCTTGGAAAGAAATGATTTGTTTGAGGCGTAGAAAGTGCCACCTGCCCCGTCGTTTCATTGTGCTGGACGAGCATTACGTTGGCGCGCTTTGGCTTAAAACGACATACAGCACGATTTAAGGGACCAATAAGATTATTAGAATGAGTAACAAACGACACGTAGTTAGAGATCAATGGGGAAATATGGCATTTCTCTGAACGTATCCCTGTTTTGTTAACAGCTTTTCGAAAAGTAAAATTAAAAGATTTGGGGTTAAAATATAAATTTACACTAAATATACAATTATCTTGAGTTCAATTTGATCAAATATACTACGTGGTTCATATTTATGAAAAATAAAACAATTAGAAAAAATATATCCTCTCATATATTATTTTCTTATATTTATATATATTCATATATACATATAGTTATTCTTAAAATTAACCCGTCATTCACGTCTTTTAAGAATTCTCGTGAGTCCTACTTGTATATATTATCTCATAAATTTTTTCTACTCTACTTTATGTTCAAAAAATATACCAAAATAAAGTATGGTCTCCCAAGAGTAAAATTATATTAACACGGAGTTTGAAGTAATATATTTTTATAATGTTTCTTTATTTATAAATTTGAGTTAAAAAAAATAAAATAGATAACATGTAGACTAGCCAGCTCACTATATTTGATCAAACTAACAGTCAAACAGAACCTAGATAATAGCCAGAGTAACATTAAACCAAAAAAAAAATTCAGATATCCAACACTCCTGAGTGAAGACTTTTGGGCCAAATTTGCACATTAACTAAAAAGAATTATAAAAAATAATATAGCATGCCACATCAGCATATTAGCCAACTAGCAATCAAATTTAACTTTAGTTAACGGTCAGAGTAATATTGTTATAATTTAAAAATTTTTAAAGTAACATTATTCTTAAAAAATTCCAAATACCCAACATTTTTAGATAGAAACTTCTAAGATAAATTTATACTTTAACCTAAAGATTTAATGGAAAGTGAAAAATGTATAATAGTACAAGTATTAAATTGAAAATTGGAAAAAAAATATAGAAACCTGTAAAATAGTTTTTTCTAAAAAAAAAAAGGTAATACAATATAATTATTATTTTTTTGTCCTTAATATAAAAGTTATTTAATTAATTTAATAGATTAAAAAATTAAATAAATTAATTAATTATAATAAATGTGACATGATCTCTTTAAAATGTTCATGTACCCTTCAATCCTTAATATATGACATAATTATGGAGTTAATCTTGATCTTAAATATAAGATATATTTTATATATTTATCAATTTTTTTAAATGTTCCTATTGATACTCTCTCAACATTAATCAAATAAGAGAGGGAGGGGGAGTTAAAAAAGATAATTATAATATTTTTAAAAAATATATCATATTAACTAATTTAATTAACTTCTTTAATTTAATCTAATTAGTTAAATAAATTATATATTAAAGATAGAAAGAGTATAATATTATATTATATATTAATTTATAAATTAGATAAATTAGTTTAAAAAAATATGATAAATATAAAAAATAAAATAAATTAAAATTTATATTTAATATTAAATTTAACTTACTAATTAATTTTTATATGAGGATAGGAAATAGTATTGCCTAAACTTATTTGGTAGAACATGTAAAATAGTTTATTTTCTATTTTTAAATGAACGATGAATATAAGATTAAAAGGATTGAAATTCCCCTCCCGATGATGGCTGGTGACACTATTACGGATTTAGCGATATATGACAATTCATACTTGACCATTCTTGTCAAAAAAACGTCAAATATGATATGATAGATGGAATTGTGAAAAGCCTTTATTTAATTGTATATTATAATAATAGTCAAGTATGTTTTATAAATATTTGAAATTAACCATCAAATAAGACTGCCTTTTTCTTTTTAAATTAAGGAGATATTTAACGGTTCTTTGAAAAGCTGTCAAGTAATTGAATGTTATATTTGATGTTTAAATGATAAGCCAACAAATATTACTTAACCTATAATTTGGTAGGATGAAATTTTTTTTTATAGTAGGATGAAAAAAAATTTTATGGGAGTAGAAATAAAAATAGGAGTGACAATAGAAATAAAATTAGGATAAAAATGAGTTTTAAAAAGTTATTTAGTATGCTATAAATAGATATAGAATTTATGTATATTTTAAAAAAAATAGGAAACGGATGAAAGTAAAAAAACAGACTTTTTCTGATTTGGAAAAGGTTAAAATTATCTAAAAAATTTATAAATTAGGTAAAATAGTTTAAAATATTTTATTTTTATATAACCCATATCATTTCTTAATTTTCTAGATGGAAATAAAATTGACAAAAATATTAGAAATAAAATTAGGTCCTATGATATCAAAAAAATAAAATAATTAATTCTATTTCTATTCTCATTTCTCAGCTCCAAATTCTATCATACCAAATGTACCTATTAAGGATCATATGAAAAGAGGCCATCCTTGTTTTTGCTTTGGCTGCAACCTTTCTTCCTCTCAAAGAAGTCCAAAAATTAATAGCAACATTTCACCTTTAACCTTTAACAGATCCAACGAACCAAACCAAGAGAAAACTTTTTCTCTGTCTCATGCCAAACTAGAGAGATAATAATAAAAGAGAAATCCTTTTAACCATTGAGTAAAACTTAAAAGGGCTTTCAACTTTTCCAATTTGAACTCTCAGCCGCTTGATTTGTTGATGTTTAATGACATTTGATTATATTTTCTTTCATTTCCTAATAAGATTCTTGAAGGAAGCCAATAAATAGGAGATATGGGGTAATGAATAGTTTACAGCAATTATATGATTTTTTTTATAATAGAAAAATCATGTGATTTAAAATTGGCATTAATGGTATTAATTCCATTTGGGTCACTTGATTGTATATTAATTGAGACCACATCACATATTGAATATGAAAAATATTCAAAAACTTATGGGAGAATCCTAATAAAATCTCTTTAAAATAAACAAAAAAAAAATTAAATAAGGCCTATGGTTTTGATTAATTTCTAATTAGGCCATGAGGCTTCATTTGGGATTTCTTATATATTATTAAAAGATGAGAGGTTTAGTTTGCCTAAAATTAAGAATTTTCAATAAATTGATGATTAATGTAGATAATTTTATCTCACGACGATAATAATATGTACTCCTTAAGGCGACACATGAGCATAGCAAGTTTCGACGGAGGTAACATATCTCGTGCTTTTTCTTTTCTTTTTAATGATAGGGATATATGGTTATTTAATCAAATTTTAAAATCCTTACTAAATTTTTTTGGCCTAATTATGAATTAGTTAAAAGTGTGTGCCTTATTTAAATTGGTATTTTAAGAGGATTTTAGTAGCATTCTCCCAAAATTGATTGTAGTTACCTTTGTAGAGCTGTTGTGTCGAAAAAGTGTTTAATAGAGTTGATATTATTTTAGCAATTTTATAATTGATTCAGTTATTATTTTTATAATTGTAAAAGTTTTCATGTTTTTACAATTTTTTCTCTCCATATAATCTCATTATATATATTTATTTATTATAATCTATTTTTACAGAGTTTATAACAGAGTGTATTTTTAGTTCAAGTAAATGACAATTTGGACCCCTCAAGATCTGTGACTGCCCCCATCCCTGGCTGAAGAACAATAAATAAATTAAGAATAGGCGATGAATAACAAAAAAAAAAAAAAATTACTGGACAACAGATGTTTCTTTTTTATAGGTGGCTAAAACAATATCTTGTTACAAAGTTTGTCAAAATAAAATCAAAAGCTGTCATTGACCTAAAAAATTAAGCATTGACAGAATTATATATCTGTTTTTGTTAAATTTTATTTTAATAATTTAAATTTAAAAAATATATTATTAGTTCTTTAAATTTAATATGTTGATTTAGAAAATTTAAAATAATGACTTAAAAATTAAGTTCTAATTAAATATGTCTAAATTTTAATTTTTTAATATAAAATACACAGTTTTAAAAATTTAAAATAAAAATATACTTTATCAATATTAATAATTATACGATCATCATTTAAGTTTGAGAAGTTAACCTATTTTCTGATAAATAAAATTAATATATTAAATTTAAAGGATAAAAAAAGTATGTTTTAAATTTAAAAAAATAAAATAAAATTTGATAGATCAAATATATATTTTAATTTAGAATTATTATTAATAAATTTAAAAACTATAACCCGGGACATTGACCTTAAATTCGGTACATTCAAAGTTTCCAACCGTTTGATTCTTGTTTATATTAAATTATTAATAATTAATAATTTTAAACATAATTAATACTCCTATTTGGGTTTGATTTTCAGCCATTAAGTATGTGTTTGGACCATTGAAAATTTTTTTGGGCAAAATTTTAATTTAATTTTTTTTAAATAAATATCTATATTTATTCCTAAGTGATTTTGGGCAAAATTATTATTTGAAATCATGATTTTGAATAAACTACTAAAACTAGTTTTTGGAACAGTAAAAGAGTTTATAGACTATCTTATTACTATCTTACTCCTATTTTTTCTTACACCCTCTCTCTTCTATCTCTTCTCTCATTTCTCTTCTCACCCTATCTCCTCTCTCCTCTCTCTTCTCTACACTCTCTCATATCTCCTCTTTCTTCTATACCCTCTCTCCTCGCTCTTACTTTTAATCAAATCATATATTTTTTAGTAATTTATCAATATAAAAAAATGATTCTACTACTAATCATCTAAATATCTATATTTTTAAGATCTATTCTTCTTAAAATCTATTTTCTAAAATATATTCTTCCTATAATTTATTCTTTTAAAATTAATTTAAACATGCCCTAATTAAACGTTTCCTGGCTCCAAGTCCAAGTCATTCCAGGTAAAAATTAGTTAATATTAATAATTAATAATAAAATACCAACAAAAATATTTAATAAGCCGACACCCAATCCCCTCAATATTACTAACCTGGCGGAGCGTATAGATGCTTCTCGTGGAAGTCAACCCTATCGTCCTCAGTGGAAATGGCGACGAAGCTTATGCAAGCGATTCAGTACGATAGCTATGGCGGGGGCCCCGCCGGTTTGAAGGTGATTTTTCTTCTTCTGTGTCGTTGCTGACTAACAATTCTTCTACATACAACTTATTTTTTTTGAGTTTTTATTGAATCTCAAAACGATTTTCTATAAATAAATCACATAAGAATGAGGGAGAGGTTTACTTATGAAACCTGATAATTACCTTAGAGGTCGTAGTTTTTCTTGATCATCAGAAAAAAAAAAATTAAAGAATTGTATTTTTCATGGTCGATTCTTTCTTTGACTGGTTCAGGGTAAAAAGGATAATAAGGAAAGGCGCTGCTGGTCTCTGCAAGCAATTCTTTCTTTCTTTTAAATAATACCTTCTAAGAATTTCAACTTGGTATCACAGCGTTATTATTAATTAGGTACGGACCAAGTAATTAGGCATTCCATTGGCCACCCTTTCTCCCAACTAAATTAAATTTAAGCACAGGATCTGGTAAGATTGTACTTTGTTTGAGGGGTTGAGTCGGATATATAAATAAAATCATTCTTTGGCCTCCATTTAGGGTCCTAATGCTCAAATCTAGGGTCAATAATTCCGAAGACTAGGTGATCGTCAATATATATATCATTGGGTCTTCATCTAACAAAAGTTTTGGTATGAAGTGGTCCTTGACAATGATTCTTTCTTTCTCTTTTGTTTTTTTCATTTGAGATTGTTTTAAAAGATTTCTATTGCTTATTTTTGTATTTGTAAGCAGCATGTTGAGATTCCATTTCCCACTCCCAAAAAAAATGAGGTTTTGCTGAAAGTGGAAGCCACTGCTCTGAACCCTGTTGATTGGAAGATTCAAAAGGGCATGATACGGCCTTTGTTGCCTCGAAAGTTTCCCTATATCCCTGGTAAATTGAATTTTTGTTGTTGTATTTTGAGAAGGTTTTGAGCATTCTTTGTAATATTGCAGATATATATTTTGTAGTTAGCTCTCAAAATTTGTGATCAAGTTATGTTGTTTCATTTTACAATTTGTGATTTCATCAACATTCTTTTGCCAGTTGTGTTATGTCTCTTCATATATATTCCTTATACATCTTTACTATAAAACAGTAGGTTTAGCCTGATCAGATAGTCAGGGGGAAAGAGAGCAGAAGTTTAGAAGCAGAAGATTATAATAGGCATTAACACATCTTTGCAGCTTGGTCTATTCTGAAAATAAGCCCCTCATCCGATTGTTCTGGTTGCTGATTATGACAATTGATTGGGCTTTTGAACTAAGTAGTTAGTTGCATAAGGCCCCTGTTATGTGACCAGTGACTAGTAAATTAAATAAAAGCCTATGTAACAGAAAAAGTAGAGATCATCCATCGGAACATATAAAGCACATATAGCGACATATACACACTGACATGCCACGTGTCCCTTTCAAAAAAATATAAAACGCCGCATACGTATATAAAATTTTTATTTGGGATCTACTACATTAAAAAGAGCACAGCATCATCCTATAAACTATGTACTCCTCCAGTTCTTAATATAAGATTTAATTGGGGAGTTGATCTTGTCCCTAAATATAAGATTTATTTCCTATATTTATCAAATTTTTCTTTAATTACCCTTATTAATACTCCCTTAACAATAATTATGTAAAAGGAGGAGGGAAGGTATTAAGGAAGATGATTAGGGTGTTTTAGAGAAAATATATCATATTAACTAACTTAACTAATCTAATTAAATTATTTAAATAGTTCCTATGTTAAGGACCGAACAAGTATATTATTATTTAATCTCAAAAAACTTCTATCAGATATAAAGGTATTAAATTATATTGTAGTAATTATTAATGTACAGCAAAACAGCATTAAGGAAGATCTTTTATGAGCTCATGGGAGTCATTTTGCACCAAGTTGTGTCCTAGAAGTGTCTGAGTGGAGCAAAACCCCAATTTTTTTTCTCACTTGTCCAATGCACCATCACACCTGAAACGTTGATGTCATTTTGCTTTATAGTGACAATGCTGCTCACGCAGAGCCATAAATAAAGAACTTTCTTGGTGACCCTAATATATTAACACCTCTAAGACTGCATACTTCACAATTCAAAACAGGGTTTGTTGGCTGCATCGTGCTTACTTATTTTGGATGTTTATTTGGTTTGTTAATCATGGGTTTTGTCTGTCAGTTTATGTGTTCAGCATGTTCCTCTAAAATTATGGGATACATTGTACGTCTGAATTAATTTTTTGTTGGAAACAGGTACTGATATAGCTGGAGAGATAGTAGAGGTTGGACCACAAGTCAAAGATTTCAAAGTTGGTGACAAAGTTGTTGCTAAACTTTCTCATGATGTAATCTTCTCTCTAACTCTGTTCCTTTTCTTTCTTTTTTTGGGGCACCAGACCTCTATCTAACTACTTTTTTGATATTCTGATAGTTGTGTCCTAATTGTGAGCTTCAGTAGATATTTGATTTGGTGACGGAAAGGAAAAATGTATAGCAGATGGAGAAAAGAAAAAATCAGTTGTTCGCAAATTGTAACATATGTTTAGTTTTCCAACTCCTTATATTTTTATCTGTAAACCAAGCAAGCTAGATGTAATAATTGTGTTTATTTTATTTGCTATCTAGAAAACTTCGATGATGCTACACGATTGTTTGCATCAGTTTTACAAGCTGTGCTATTACATTCTAATTACATATAATTCATTGTCGAATGACAGCGTGGAGGTGGACTAGCTGAGTTTGCTGTGGCTCCTGAGAGCTTAACAATTTTGAGACCATCTGAAGTCTCAGCGGCTGAAGCTGCGGCATTACCTGTGGCTGGACTCACGGCTCATCAGGCCCTCACTGAAGTTGCTGGAGTCAAGCTTGATGGAACTGGTGAACAAAAGAACATATTAGTAACTGCAGCCTCAGGTGGCGTGGGTCACTACGCAGTTCAACTGGCAAAGCTCGGTAACACCTTCGTGACTGCCACTTGTGGGGCCCGCAACATTGACTTTGTCAAGAGCTTGGGTGCTGATGAGGTTCTTGACTATAAGACTCTAGAAGGAGCTGCTTTAAAGAGTCCATCTGGTCGAAAATATGACGCAGTGATAAATGGCACAACTGGAATACCATGGTCGACATTTGAGCCTCAATTGAGTGATCGTGGGAAGGTAATAGATTTAACGCCTAGCATGAGTTCAATGGCGTGTTTTGCTCTGAAGAAACTCACATTCTCTAAAAAGCAGCTGGTGCCGTTATTGGTGGCGGCCAAGAAAGAGAATCTTAGTTATCTGGTTCAATTGGTTAAAGATGGAAAGCTTAAAACTGTCATTGACTCTCGTTTTCCTTTGAGTAAAGCTGAAGATGCTTGGGCTAAGAGCATCGATGGCCATGCTACTGGAAAAATCATTGTGGAGCCATAGACAAAGTTTCTTGGAACTGCTGGATCCTGTGTTTCTTTAAAGGGTTTATGAATGTCCTCCCACACACACACACATGTTTATGTGTGTGTGGAAGAACAGTAAATAATTATATGTTGTATTTTCAGGATGAAATGAAGAACTTGACATATCATAGAGTGTGTGTGTGTGTGGGAGGACATTAAATAATTATATGTTGTATTTTCAGGATGAAATGAAGAACTTGACATATCATAGAGATTGATGGTTAAGTTGTAAGCCCTGTTGTCTTTTGAACTTATGTTCTGTAAGTTATGATGTGGATGTATGAGTGAACTTGTTCTGATCACCCTCTGTCTCCTCTTTTGTTGCTTTTTGAAAAAGAAAAAATCAGAAGATAAATGAAAAAAACTAGGAAAATTCTATCAAAACTCGAAAAATCAGAATGGTTATCCATGTATGTACGAGGGATTGGGGATGAGAAGATTACTTAGCTAGCTTGATGAGTTTGAATTCAGGTGATAAAATTGAATGGTCAAAGAATAATTCAATTATCGTGCTTTAGATAGCTTTGAATAAACTTGTCAAGCCATCATCTTGCCCTTTACTCTTCTCATCCTATTTATATATTCATATTTAAAACATATTATATTAGAAATAAAGTTAATATAATTAAATAAAAAATAAAATAATATATTTATATAAATTTTTTTCTATAAATAAAACTAAAATAAATATTATCTTTTATTAAATAAGATTGGAGGAATATATTGATCAGTCTGCATTTAATTTTTCTTGGTTCTTGCAATGACACGAGCCCCCGCGAACCTTATTTGGTTTCATTGTCTAATGTGGCTCTTATATGGCCCACTACTTCAAATGTTTTTCAGTCATGCATTTAAGGGGGATGGCTTAGTCACGAGATGCCGTGTAAGAATAGTAAGAATAGTAAGCGGTTCGGTATCGTTTAAGCAAGATTTTGAGTTTGAACCTTGATAAATATAAAAAATCCCCGTTGGGAGATTCACCCACCATAGCCAGGTGCACGACACGAGTCAGATCTAGATATAGTAGAGACAAAGTTCCGATAAACTGGGTGGATAAAAAAAAAAGGGGATGACTTAGTCACGAGTCAGCTTCATTTATGAATAACTGAGACAAACTTTTTAAAGAACGTTAACCTTAGGGACTCATTTATTTATTTTCAATTAAATAGACAAACACCAATAATATAAGATTATAAATAAAATTAAATTTTAAATACGTTAAAAATTTAAAAATTAAATTTTATCAATTTATAAAAGAAATACTTATATACTCTAGGAATATTATGTCATTTAAATTCTATCTAAACAAAATATAGTAACTTAATTGATGACCCCATACAAAAGAATTTACTATTTATTATATTTTAAAAAGAATTAATATGTTAAGTTATTATTTTTTCTTAAAAATAAAATATAATCTGATTAGTTTTAGATGAGTCATGCTGATTAAATATAATAAATTTTTATATTTTAATTAAATAAAATTAAAATCATATTACACTCTTAGTACATAACTATTTCTTCCGCTCATAGTTAAGGATGGAGTCATAGCGGATAACGCTTATTAGAAGATTAATTTTTAGGACAAAAGGAGGATTGGCAGAAGAAGCTTGAGTTTGGCAGAAGAAAAAGAGCCGCCAAAATTGAAGGATGATTTGAAAATTTAAATATTTTTAAATTTATAATTTGAAAATCTCTTCAATAAATATCATTCGCTCGCTACGCTCTAATATTTCTAAAAAATATTATTTAATAAGCCGAGAGAGGCAATCACAACGAGACTCCTAACCCGTCGGAGATGGCGACGAAGCTCATGCTAGCGATTCAGTACGATAGCTATGGCGGTGGCCCCGCCGGTTTGAAGGTGATTTTTCTTCTTCTCTGTCTTTCACCTCCAAATCATCCACGTGCTACTTTCTTTCTTTCTTTTTGAGTTTTTGTCGAATCGCTAAACTTAATAAAGGCCTTCTGTTAATAAATCAAGAAGGAGAAGGAGGTACGTTCATGAAACCTTATAATCACCCTTACGAATTGTAATTTTGTCTTTGATTAACAAAAAACCAAACAAAAAGAATTGTTGTAATTTTCTTGGTTGAGTCGGGGCTTTGTTGGACTAGTTCAGTTTAATAAAATAATAAGGAAAGGCGCTGCGTGTCTGTGCAAGCAATTTATTATTATTATCATTATTATTATTATTATCATTGTCAACCTAGAATCAAAACCTTTATTAATAATTAAGTACGGAGCAAGTAGTACCTCCGGTATCAATTATAACATCAAGTTAATTTTTTAAATAAATTAAAAAAAAATAATTAATTATAATTAATATAAGAGTTAAAAGTAGTTAAATAATTTAAATTGATTGATGTGTATATAATATGAATTTGATTTATGCGGCCGACTATTCTTCCAACTAAATTAGATTTAAGAACATGCTCTAGTAGAACTGCTTTATTCCCACTGAGTCCAAGGCTTTTTGTTTGAGTGGGGAAGTTAGATGTATAAATAAAATCATTCTCAAAGCTAGAGTCAATAATTCCAAATTTGCTTATATATATTAATTTAATTTCTTTAATCATATTTGTTATTTTGATATTGTGAATTGTTAAAATGTACATCTACATTTATAAATTTATTTATGAACACTTATAAATTTTTATATTAGTTCTTACAAAATAAACTAGGATAAATTTTCACATGATACTTGTCATTTTATTATTGGTAATTGTTAAGATGTGAGTACACTTTTAAATTATCTATGAAATATGGACACCGATATTAAAATATAGACGTGCACTTATAAATTTACTTATAAACTTAACCTAAGTTTTGTACTCATTTAACAACTCAAGCGTTGGTATGAAGAGTTCTTTGACGATTTGTGCATTTGAGCTTGCTTTTAAAGATTGCTATGCTTATTTTTATATTTGTAAGCAGCATGTTGAGATTCCAGTACCAACTCCAAAGAAAAATGAGGTTTTGGTGAAAGTGGAAGCAACTAGCCTGAATGCTTTTGATTGGAAGATTCAAAAGGGCGTAGCACGGCCCCTGTTACCACGGAAGTTTCCCTATATCCCTGGTAACTTGAATTTTGTTTTGGTTTTATTTTGAGAAGGTTTTGAGTATTCTCTGTAATATCACAAGTTTATTTTGTAGTTAGCTCTCAGAAATGTGATCGAGTTATATATGAAGTTTCATTTTACAATTCGTGATTTCATTAACATGCTTTTTTTCTTACAGTTTTGTTATGTCTCTCCAGATGTGTGTGTATATATATATATGTATCTATTCCTTGCACATGTTTAGGTTCATATTTTATTGTTTATTCTCAAGAAACTCCTACCAAATGTAAGGGTATTAAATTATATTACCTCTAGTCCTTATTATAGGAGTTATACAATAGATTAATTTTGATCTTAAATATAAAAAAAGTTTTCATTAAGAGGTAGTTACGGAACATATCATTAAAAAAGGTATTTTAAAGAAACTAATTAATACATATTTATTTTTAATATCTATTAATTAGTTATTTGGCTCTTATATTAAGAATTTTTCAAACTATACGGCAAAAAGTATATCGAAATTGATGTCTTTAAGCTTTATTGTTATAAGACTGAGCATGCAAAGCCATAAATAAATATTCTTTCAATTTTTAATATAACATTTAGTTGACTTTTTTAAATAGATTAATGAAGCCAAACAAATAAGTTAATTATGGCTAACATATATATAAGCTAGTTGACTAATTTGGATAGATTAATGAGTATATAATATGAATTCGTCTTAAGGAGTTAGATTTTTTATAATTAATTGATTTATTTAATTTTTTTAATTTACTAAAAAAAGTTAACTGACTCTTATATTAAGTACCGGAGGGAATAACTATCTTGAAGACCCTAACATTACTATATGAAAACCTCTAAGACTAGACATGGGATATTAAATAAAGCAACTAAAGATGACTGCATACTACACAAATCTAAAGAGGTTTTGCTTCCTTCATCATATTTATTCTATTTTGGATTTTTTTTTTTGCTTTGTTAATTGTGGTTTTGTTCAGCTTGTTCCTCTAAAATTATGGGATACATGATACATCTGAACTGATTTTTTGTTGGAAACAGGTACTGATATAGCGGGAGACATAGTAGAGGTTGGACCACAAGTCAAAGATTTCAAAGTTGGTGACAAAGTTGTTGCTTTTCTTGCTCATGATGTAATAATCTTCTCCCTAACTTATTTGATATTTGTTAGTTGTGATATACTCCTCCACTTCCAGTTATGAAGTATAGGGGCTAGATAACTGATTTATAGATATTAAGAAAATTAGTTAAATTAGTTATTTGTATGAAATGTGTGCTAGTTTAATAAAATACCCCTTCAATCATTTGTATTAGAAATTATTTTTTTATAGAAACTCGTTAATAAGGGATTAATAGGGATAATTTAAAAAATATGTTATAAATTTGATAGACGAAATAGATTGGGGTTTTATATTTAGGATTAGAGTAGCATAATTGGTTAGATATTTGATTGGTGGCAGAAAGGAAAAACGTACGGCAGATGAAGAAAAGAGAAAATCAATTGATTGCAAATTGTAACATACATACTTCAACCAAGGAAGCTAAATGTAATAATTGTGTTTTATATCCACCATTATCATGTGCCAATGTTGCCATTCATCTTAGTCCCTTGTCTGGAGGTGTTTGTGTTTATTTTATTTACAATCTGGAAATCTCTGATGACGCTTCATGATTGTTTGCATTATTTTACAATCTATTATGTCAGTACATTCTAATTAAGGAGAAAGATATATAATATAAGGACTACTGAAATATGAGAATCCTAAAATAGTCTTTTAAAATGGCTTAATTTTTATCAAGTCCTTATTTTAGAATTAAATGTTTTTGTAAAATGGCCTAATTGCCCTTTGTAAAATTAGTTATCAGTATCTTAATCGTTGTTGTCATTTGTTAAACTATTGTTGTCATTTTGCTTTTCCTTTTTTAAATTTCAAATTAAGGGCATTTAGGTAATTTCATTACTAAAGTTAATCCCAGGCTAATCTCTAGGGACTTCACATTGATTAGGCCATTTCAGGATCCTAAATTGGAATTTGCAGATTTGGGGGATATTTTTGTGTCTTTTTTTCTTCTAATTATGCATAATTCATTTTTACAACTATTGTTCATGTTAAATGACAGCATGGAGGTGGACTAGCTGAGTTTGCTGTGGCTCCAGAGAGCTTAACAGTTTTAAGACCACCTCAAGTCTCAGCTGCTGAAGCTGCAGCTTTAACTCTGGCTGGTCTAACGGCTCATCAGCCCCTAACTGAAATTGCTGGAGTCAAGCTTGATGGAACTGGTGAATCAAAAAAGAACATCTTAGTAACTGCAGCCTCAAGCGGCGTAGGTCACTACGCAGTTCAACTGGCAAAGCTCGGTAACACCTTCGTAACCGCCACTTGTGGGGCCCGCAACATCGACTTCGTCAAGAGCTTAGGCGCTGATGAGGTTCTTGACTACAAGGCTCAAGAAGGAGATGCTCTGAAGAGTCCGTCTGGTAAAAAATACGATTCAGTGATACATTGCGCGTATTCTGGAATACCATGGTCAACTTTTGAGCCTCAATTGAGTGATCATGGGAAGTTCATAGACTTAACGCCCGGCTTGAGTTCATTCGCGACTTCGGCTCTGAAGAAACTCACATTCTCTAAGAAGAAGCTCGTGCCATTCTTTGCAACACCCAAGAAAGAGAACCTGAGTTATCTGGTTGAATTGCTGAAAGAAGGAAGGCTTAAATCTGTTATTGACTCTCGTTTTCCTCTGAGTAAAGCTGAAGATGCTTGGGCTAAGAGCATCGATGGCCATGCTACTGGAAAAATCATTGTGGAGCCATAGACAAAGTTTCCTGGAACTCTGTGCTTCAGTAAAAAGTTTGTGTGTTTCCTTGCATACACATACATATATATATACACACACGTACAAATACACACACATATTTTATGTAGGAGGAGAGTGGATAACAATATGGTGTGTTTTTTCTTTGATAGAACAATATGGTGTATATTGTGTGGGAATGTAGGGAGTGATTGTTGTAACACTATTGCCTTTTAAACTTGTGTTGGCATGTACACCCATAAATAATCGTATTATATGTTAGCATATTTCAATGTTTTGGTTATAATAGAATTTATTTTAATTAAGAGTTTAAATTAAATATTTTAATTTATCATTTATTTTAAAATATTATAATATTCTAATTAAGGAGTTGATCTTAATTTTAAATATAAGACATAATTTTTATATTTATTAATTTTTAAATTAACCCAGGAGTTAAAAAAAGATAATTACAGTATTTTTAAAAAAAAATATCATATTAATTAATATAATTAATTTTTTAATATAATTAAATTAATTAAATAAATTTTATATTAATGACTTACTATCATTCTAAAAGAAACTGTGGATATTTTAAGAATGACATTTATTTCATATGATGCAAACATGGACATCACAATAAGAAAAGAAATATATAATGAAAATCTTGAGGGACGATACAAAATGAAGCAAAAGAAGTTGAGGAATTCAAGTGGAGGATGATTGTGATGAGACCTTGCCTACCTGTCGAAAATTTCTCATGGCAGCACTCCCATCCATCCGGGGCTGTTCACATGTTACTCTTTATATAACTTATATATATATATATATATATAATAAAGATGCTAATTAAAATAGTTTTTTGTTTGAAGAAAAGATCATAATCAAAGTTCTTTGTATCTATTATGTCAAATATTCTAATAACACTTTAGTCATATATGCTATTTTTTGTATGTGTTTAAATTAAATAAACATATTAAAAAATAATAAGACACATAGTAAAGTGTGATTAAATAACTTAAGAAATGGATAAAATAAATTTGATCTAAATTTTTTCTTAAAAAAATATATATTAATTTTTTTTAAATATTATTTTTAATTATTTATATTAAAACTATATTTTTAGTAGAAAGCTAAAAACGCTGTTAATACAAATAATCAATAAGCATAATTTATAAAAGAAAATATAAATTTTTAAAAAAATAGATTAAAATATTATATATTGAAATCTACTTACAGTTTCCAACTTTCCATATGTATGTGCATATTTGCCAAGTCTGGATAACGTATGCTGACTCTCAATATTTTATATATCACTCTAATGATACAAAAATGATTTTTTTTTTTTTTACTTTTCTTTTACATTGAAATGTAGTGAATTAATTTTAAATCCGTGATTGGAAACTTTATAAGAAAAAAATTCAACTTCAAATCATATGCCTAGAATGCCATTGTTCTAATTTTAAACGATTTATTAATTATGTCATTAGCTAAAATTTAATCCTTAATTGATTGAAATTTGAAAATACTTTTTCAGACTCAGTTAGGGCGACAAAGCGACTCTTCTTGGGACCCCGTACCCTTCCGTTGTGATCTTCATTCCTCATACTGGATCCCCATGAAGCAGATGGCTATGGATGGGGACAAGCCATTTCTTCCTGAAGATGTCATCAAAAACATTTTCACATGGCTTCCTATATAATTCCTAATCCGATTTCCATTCGTTTACAGACATTGGAAATCCGGCCAGTCCTTCTAGATACTGGGATGCTTGACTAGGGGCAATTAAGTATTTTTAAAATTGTATCTTGATGTCCGGCAAGTCCTTCTAGATCATTACTACAAATTTTACTGTACTTTTTAATAAATTGCCTTTAATTATCATTTTTCCCACGTTAAGTTATATAAGTTATCATCGCATTCTTATTAATTTATTATTTATACATAAAAATAATTTAATAATTAAATAAATTAAATTTATCATCTAAATTTTTTAAAATTATTTAATAATTTTACAAGATTTTTTAGTACTAATCTTTTAAGATTTCTAAGTAATTCTCTCAATATAATTTACTATGTCAATGGGTCGTTTATTTTAATTTTTAATTTTACCCACTAACCCCAAATGCTCCTCCTTCCTCCCCAGTCTCGCCGCGCGCCTTCCTGTTCCTTTCAACACCAATCAACGTCTCAGTCTATCCTTCCTCTTCACGTCCTGCCTCCATTGTAGAAGACAGTAATGCGGAACGACGCACCATATCTTCCCCAAGAAATTATCAGAAATATTCTTGTACGACTTCCGGTGAAATCCCTAATCCGATTTCAATATGTTTGCAAAGATTGGAAGAATCTGTTCAAAACCCTATCTTTCATCTCAGAACACCTCCACCATTCCACTCAGCAAAAAAAATCCTTTACTTGTTGACGATTGTGGTATCCCTAAATGTCATCCCTGGTACTTATGTTTGCTCAATCGTGAGATGCAAGTCGTTGAATTTCAGAACCCACATATCATTGATTCCTTAATGACTTCCAGAAGGAGGGTCTATTCCAGTAATAGCTTGCTTTGTGTCGAACTCATTAGTAAATATCAACATTCCTTTTGGTTGTGGAATCCCTCTATTAGAGAGGCCCGACCAGTGCCCAACTCTCTTGACAATTATGAGATGAAGTATTTTTCTGTAGGATTTGGGTTCAGCCCAATTGTTGATGATTACAAGATTGTGAAACTTTTTACGTCTGATTATCTGGTTGTTGAAGTGGAAGTGTATGCATCAAGGACAGGGTTATGGAGAAAAGTTGAACTTGGGAACTTAGAGGGTGTATATGTTACCAGGCCTAGCCGTTTCACTTGTAATGGAGCTATCTTTTGGTTTGGGGAAAAGGGAGGTATAGTGGAGGAGGAAAGAAAACGTTTGATAGTTTCATTTGATATAGCAATGGAAGTGTTCACATTGATACCATTTCCTACTATGACTTCTGCCCCTGAATCATGTTTCAATAGGCTTACTATGTATGAGAACAAACTTGCTATGCTTTCTCCAACTGTGATTGAAGATTCTGAATCATGTTTGATTGATTTGTGGGTGTTGGGGGAGGATACAGATGTAGCCGGAGAGAGATGGAGTTGGACTAAAATATATACTAGCAAACCCATACCATACACTTATAGCATTAGCCCAGAGATCATTTGGAGAAATGAAATTGTTTGCGGTGTCAACGCAATATCTGAATCACAATTTGGAGATGAACAAGGAAATCATGAAGCAGAAGTTGTTTTGTGCAATCTCGCTACTGATGAATTCAATATGTTTGCTATCCAAAATGTAGCTATTGTCATCAGATTTTCCATTATAAGGAGAGCCTTGTACTACTTGACAACATCCATATTTGACCTTTTGATAATTTCTAGCTGTTAGTGTCTGGATTATTTGGTACTTTTATCTAACCAATATGCCAATGGTTTATTGAAGGGCGTTGATCCACTCTTACATTAAGTATTTACTGTATCTAAGTAAATTTTTTGTGGAAATGGATCAAGTTGAGTTGGGTCATCGTTGTATCAAAGACTCAATCTCCAACAACAACAACAACAATAAACCTTATCCCATTAAATAGGGTTGGCTACATGAATTATATGACGCTATTGTGCCTTATCAAAAACTAAATCCTATTAAAAACTCAATCTCCAATATTAATAAATCTGATGTGACAATGCATGGAAGGAAGGCAAGCAGCTGAATTATGGGATTTGCCTGATTGGGGCCTTCTAAGGAAAATGGCGAGGTTTGTGGTATAATGTTGATTAATTTTGTAAGTTTTTCTTGAAAAGAAGCTGTAGAAAGAGCTCCAGAACAGTGCATTTTCAAGAACTCCTACTTTTATTTCCCATTTTTGGGTTTAATGTTTATAACCTAGATCCTAGGGATGCTATTTTAAATGCACCATTGTTCTAACATATAAATAGTGGTGTACATAACTTTGAAAACAAATTGAAGCATCCCATTTATAGTTGAATGCCTTCCTCTGCTCTCTCAGCCTTAGCTTAGGCTCTTGGCATATTCCTAAGGGTCATTTCTCTTCATTCCAAAAAGTTTGGTGTGACCATTGTAGCTGCAATTTCATACTCATGAATGAAGCATGCATAATGATATTTGGAAGCCAAAAAGAACAGAAACGAAACAGAGTATGTTGTCACTCTAGAAGAGAAAGAGATAAAAAAAAAATAAACAAGGGAAACTGCGTGCCTTATTCAGCAAATTACAAATGGAGTGACTTCAAAAGTTGACAAGATTAATGTTGCCACTGGAACTACCTTATGAAAAGAAAGGGCAATCTTTTAAATGCTCTTCATGCTTGAGCAGAGAAGATACCTCTTGCATTTTTGATACTAACAAGACGTGGTGCAGAAACAGAGATCCAAAGAACTAGCCATTGGAATGTGCAATAAGATCTGGATAAAATGGGTATTACAGTAATTGAATATTTCCTCTCAAATTCCTATTTTGGTCATGTTGGACATGAATCATATAACGCCATTGTTATAACAACTAGATCTTTAAATATATATCCTTCATTCACCAATCACAATTCCATGGTGACAATAGGTAAAGTAAAAATAAAAATTCTTCTTACCATCATGAGAAAACAAAGCATAGCATGTTGAGATAGATCAAAACTTTATTCAGTTGTCTGATTTATTAACCATGGCAGCATGAAGAACAAAGTTAAAAAATTTAGCTCCAAGCTGGGTTTGGTAGCATATGTTTACTTAAAGAAGAACAGGTGAATTACAATGTGGGGTATATTTGGGTTGAAATTAAGAACTTGACATTTTAGAGAGTGATTGTTGCAGGGCTGTTTGTAAGAGGGATTTGGAGGGGAGGGGAAGGAAAATTTGTTTGAGTTGATTTTTTTTTAAAAAAAATTAAAGAAGTGGGGTTAAAAATTTTTAATTAATTTTTCTTACACTTTTATCTTACATATTCACTTTTTAAAAAATTGTAACCCCATTTCCACAATTTTTTGTAAGTTATGATGTGGCTTTATAAGTGAACTTGTCTTGTACACACACTTCCTTCTCTTTTGTTGCTTTTGGAATAAAGGTTTAAGTACAGATTAAATAGAGAAGATGGATTCAAAGCATGTAGAATGTTTGTTTGTAGAGGAAAAAGAAGTGGGGGAAAATTTAGTCTAAGAGAGGCAAAAAAATTTTACGCTCTAAGGGTGTTTGAGAAAATATTTAAACTCTCAAACTGACTTTTTAACCGATATAAATTATTTTTAATCTAATATTAATGGTTGATTTACTGTTTTGTAACTTTACTTTTAGGTATAAATATACTTTTATATTATAGCTTTTGACCTCTGATTTATAGCTTTTATATATTGATTTTTTTTCCAAATCGTTCCAAAAACTAGTCCTACTAGCTTATCTAAAATCATAGTTTTACCCAGAAGCACTTATAGACAAATATGACTGTTTGTTTTAAAATTTCTCCAAACCAATATTTGGGTCATAAACCCTTTTAAAACTATGGTTTTGAAACTTACCAAACAGGCCCTATATCTTGATCAAATAGAAAAAATTGATAAAAAAAATTCAACTTCAAATCAGTTTTAAAACGAAAGAATTATATGTCTAATCTAATTATATGTAGAGTGTCATCGTTTTAATTTTAAACGTTTAAATGGGTTCTTAAATAAGTTACTAGCCAAAATAGTTGTTAATCGTTATTAAGTGATTTTACGGCAAAAAAAAAATACACTGTGTAGATCCGTGAGAGAAATTGTGTTTTATTAGAATGTTTGGAAAAAGAAAAATTTTTTTTTAGACTTAAACTATAATTTTGATATAAAATTATCTAAATACTAATATTAGTGATAGAATTATTTTTATATAAAACTATAATTTAGGTCATTATAAACTATTATTTTATATAAGTAAAATCTACCACCTTTTAAAATAATTTTTAGATATTAAGTATAAAAAATAACTATTTTAACTTATGAATTTTTATCATCTTCCTCTCTCTTATTTTTTATTTATTTTATACACTTTTTAGTAATTTATCTATAAAAAAAATTATTATGATAATAACAATCTAAAAATTTATTTTTTTAAAATTATTTTTTATACAAAATTTATTAGCTAAAATACACAAAACAAAAACCCTATGAGTTACATATAACATTCATACAATTTAAAAATTTAAATTAAAAATTTTAATATTTTATATTTTAATTATAAAAAATTAAAGTTACACATAATATTTATAATTTTTAAAAATTTAAATTAAAAATTTTAATATTTTATATTTTGATTATTAAAATTTTACTATTAAAATTAACGATTTTTACTATGTTATAATTTTTATATTTTTATTATATATAATATTAATTAAAAATAATATTTAGCACTTCATATATAATTTAATTTTTTTAAATATTTAAAATAAAATATAAAATATTTAAAAAATATTTGACACTTAACCTATACTAATTTTTAAATACTTAAAAAATATAAAATATTTTAATAAATATTTAAAATATTTATTTAATAAAAAAATAAATTATTTAAAATATATAAATTATTAAAGTGTTATTTTTTAAATAATATAATATATAATAAAAAAATATAAAAATTATGATATGATAAAAATTATTAATTTTAATGATAAAAATTTAATAATTAAAATATAAAATATTATAATTTAAATTTTTAAAAGTTAAAGGGATGTGTAATTAAAATTTAAATAAGTTTTTTATATTTTAACTAAATTTATTTTATAAAATTTATTTTTTAAAATTATTTTAAAATCAGTTTCCTCTATAATTCTAACAATTCAACGCGTTTCCCACACACCAAGTGCGACAAAGCCACTCATGTTTGTGGCTCCCCCTTCTTCGTCTGTAAACCCTAGTCCTGTGTGAGCACCATGAAGCAGGTGGCTATGGATGGCGCCACACCATTTCTTTCCGTAGATATCATTACAAACATCCTCAAACGGCTTCCTGTAAAATCGCTTATCCGATTTCGATGTGTATGCAAAAATTGGCAAAATCTCCTCAAAACCCCATCTTTCATCGCAGCCCACCTCCAGAACTCCAGTAATCAAAACCATTTTCCTCTTTCCGTGCGACATGATGGAGATTATGTGCTCTTTGATTTGCTCGATTGCATGATGCAACACCTTGAAGTTCAGAACCCACCTGTGATCAAATGGACGCGAGATGGAATCGTCGGTTCTTGCAGTGGCCTGCTCTGTTTTTCTATTGATGAGTTCGGTATATCTCCTCCTTCATTTATATTGTGGAACCCTGCGACTAGAGAGGTTAGACATGTGCCCAGACCTGTTACTGATTTTCATGGTAGATTCTTTATAGGATTTGGTTTCAGTCCAATTGTTAACGATTACAAGATAGTGATAAATTATGGGACCCAGGTAAAACGAGTGGGAGTGTATTCCTTAAACACAGGATTATGGAAGGAATTAGAATTTGGTAATTTAGAGGGCGTAAGTCTTCCGGGTCAAGCTACAACTGTTAATGGAGAAATCTTTTGGCTTGGGTTTGTGAAGGGCCAAGATAGAGATAAGGATACTCCTGTAATAGTGTCATTTGACATAGCAAGGGAAGAATTTACTGTAATACCAAGGCCTGCTTTAGACAGTCCTGCTTTAGACCCTATTTCAATCCCTAGCCTTACTGTGTGCGAGAACAAACTTGCTTTTCTGTTCCGCACCGCGAGTAGAGATTCGGAATATTCTTCTATCGATGTGTGGGTACTGAATGAAGATATAGATGCAACTAGGGAGATGTGGAATTGGACTAAGAAATACACTAGCAACAGCTATCCATGCTATTTATTACCTTTGATTATTTGGAGAAGTGAAGTTGTCTGCTATGCTTATGTAAAGCCTGAACCAACAACTCTTCTATATCTATTGAATCTCACTACTAATGAATGTAAGATGTTTCCTGTGGGCATTGAAGATGTTGATATTTTCAATTATATTGAGAGCCTAGTACCACTAAACAATAGACACATTTAAGAGCCTTGATCTGAATTCTACAGTATTAAACAGCGTGTATGTTTCGGTTAAGCATTTTTGGTGTAATGAACTCTTAACAGTTAGATCATTCTGTACCTATAACCATGTGGGATGTTATCTAGAATTAAGAATTGTCTGAAGTTTTTATCGTTATTTAGTCTATTTATTATATCTTTTTGTTCATTTTTCTGTTTCTTACTTTTTCCAATGATGGATATATAATTCGATTGGTGCTGCATGGATTAATTGCTTGGATATTGTTATCCGGGCAATTTAGTGATGAGTTTGTATCATATGAGATGAAACAAAAGCGAAGTGAATATGAGTCGCTGGTCTTCTTTATTTTATCTTTTAGGAAGATGTGTGCTCTGAAACTGTCTCCTTGTGTGCCTTTGGCAAATAGTGGATGAGAACAGTGCTAGTTGAGATGTTTCTGAGAGGTACGCTTTACCATGTCTCTTTTCTCTTTTATGCCATCCCAGTCATGCTCACAAGAACTCCTATGCTTGATTGGATGAAAAATGATACTAAGATTAACTAACTTATGGGCTAACACATGAAAAGAAATTTTTAAGATAACAGATGTTGATATATGAAAACATGGTTTTGTTTTTGTTTGTTGGGCAAAAGTTAATTGTGCTAACAGAATATAATTAAAGGATTTATTAAGGAAAGAAAAACACGCAGGTACCAAATTAAAAATTGAAAGAAACTATAGGTACCTCAAGAATGTCCATGTATAATTTACTTGATGGTACGGATTATTTTGGGGTGTGTCCTTTTTACATGTTCCTTGACTGTTATTTTATTTTATATGACAGCTAAGAGAAATAAGTGAAGTAAATGTGAGTTTCTAGTGGATAAATGAATTCAATATTCTTTTATTATTATTAGAAAACAGATGTTGGATGTGAATGTGGTTAATATTTTGCAAAACCATGATTTGATATCATATTGTTCAGTTTTCTTTCAAAAATATATATAGGCATATATTCTTATTGCTGATGTTTGGATTACATGGCACATGTTCATGCAAATGGAATGAAAAACTAAGGTGATATTGAGCCAAGTGATGAGTAATAAACCAAAAAGGTTTTTATCTTTTTTCATTCTCACTACAACTACAAATGAAGCTGTCACACTTTTTCCAGAAGCTTTTTGGAGTTGGATGCTTATTTAAATAAGGACCTAAGATTTTCTGCTCACTACTGTGTTGTCTGGGTTAGCATTTTTGTGTCTTTGTATATTGAAAGTAATTATATTTTTCCTCATTTTTAATTTGCTATTTATGTTTATTTCTCCTTATTTTTTTTTTAAATTTTGCTGTGTTAATACCATTAACCCTTAGCTTTACTATTGTTAGTCTCTGTACAAAAGCTAATTGTGCTAACAGAATAAAGTTAAAAGTTTAATAAAGAGAGAGAAAATGATATGTATCAATTAAAAAAGTATAGATACCTATAAAATTGTTTTCCAATCAAGAAGTAGGTGTCATGTTATTAAAAGGGAAAAGATCATAAAAGACCATCTGAATTTCAAAATGTCAAAAAGAGTATATGAATATGTAAATGTATAGATTGGGTACAAGTCTCAATATGTCTTCAAAATTTTTGTGGGGGGTGGAGGGGAGGGGACGACGAAATTGCCTTCTTTTCTTTTTTCTATCACCGTCGACTTGCACGTCAGAGTTTCTATCGTCGCTGTTGGAGATCCATCTTCCTCGTCTTCAAAACAGAGAGAGAGCGATTGGCTATGCGAAGAGAGAGAGAGAGGGGAAGTAGAGCACTAAGGTCGCCGGAGATGACCGGAAAAGGGTGAAGGTGAGCAAGATGCTAGCAAGAGGAGGGAGAGCGGTGATGGGTTGGTATTTGTGAGTGTATGGGTGAGGTCGCTAGACGAAGATGAAGATGACGATGATAAAGATGAACAGTTGGGAGGAGGGTCTGATGGCTGCTATAGTCTAGTGATAAAAATCATTAAAAAGTTATCAATCTCATTGCAGGAGTAGTAAATGATCCAAGGAATTATTTACAACTAAGTTATTAAATAAAGTAGTAAATATCTTAGCGAAGGTGATCAAAATTATTGCTTAAGTTGTAAATCGCATTGTAGGAGTACTAAGTGACCAAATCAATTATTTATAATTAAGTTATTCTAAAGAGTAGTAAATGTCTTAGCGAATGTGGTCAAAATAATTGCTCAAGACATAAATTTCATTACAGGGGTAGTAAATGAACAAAGCTATTACTTGGAATTAAGTTGTTACAGAGAGTAGAAAATGTTTTAGTGAAGGCGGTCAAAATCATTGCTCAAGTTATAAATCTCATTGCAGGAGTAGTAAATAACCAAAATAATTATTTGTAACTAAGTTGTTACATAGAGTAGTAAATGTCTTAACGAAAGTGGTAAATCCTATTGCAGGAGTAATAAATGATAAAATCAAGTACTTGTAACTAAGTTGTTATAGAGAGTAGTAAATATCTTAGAGAAAATGGGCAAAATCATTGAACAAGTGGTAAATCCTATTGTAGGAGTAGTAAATGACTAAAACAATTCCTTGCGATTAAATTGTTATAGAGAGTAGTAAATATCTTAGCGAAAGTTGACAAAATTATTGTTCAAGTAGTAAATCTCATTGTAAGAATAGTAAATGCTCAAAGCAATTACTTATGCTTTTAGGGGTAATTTTATCTTTTTTTCTAAATTTTGAAAGGACAAATTGTGACTTGTGTCCAATCTGTCTTTTTTTTAATATTTAGATACTTTTTTTAGCATTTTAAAGTTCAGATGTCTTTTTTTGTTCTTTTTCACTTATTAAAAACATCATTTCTTTGTTTTTTTTTTCGTATGAGCCAATGCACACATATGAAGAGACATTTCATATTCATCCACCTACTACTTATATTCTTCCATATATCAATTCAGCCAATTTATTAGAGAATAGACTTTGACCAAAAAAATAGAAAATAGGCCCAGAGAAATTTATTTATTTTTTGTTCAAATTGTTTGTTACTAATCCAGAGCATTAAATAAGAAATTTTAATTATAATCTAAAGTTGAATTTTGGAAAAGCATTCATACCAAATTTAAATAAAAAAAAATAATACATGATAATTTTTTTACTATCATTTTTTAGTCAAGTCTAGGGCATCTATCATTAGTGACTACCTTTTGTACTGTAATTTTTTTGCAGGGGTTTTAATCCTGGTCACGAGACTCTTTGTATACATTGTCTGGGATCAAACCGCTGAGTAGATGTTTAATTTTTTACTATCATTTTATATACCCTAATTTTGAAAACAAAATATATATTCCTTCTTTACTTAATGATATCCTGTCCTAATAATGAGGGACGAATTTGTTTTGAGATGGAATTCCTTAAATTTGAATTTGGGATGGAACCTTTTTTACAGCTGTGAATTTTTTTCCATACCAAATTTCTCTCAGAAAAGTAACATACATATTAATTGTATTCTTTTAAGTCTTTAATTTTAATCAATTATCAATAACATGTTTAAAATAATTTATAATATGTCAGAAAAATCATTAAATTAAAATTAGATATCAAATCAGATTTAATAAAATAAAAATCTTGAAACATAAAAAATGTAAATATATAGTTATTAAATCAATTTAAATGAAACGAGCGCACGCACAGATATATATATATATATATATATATATATATATATATATATATATATAGCTTTAAGGGCAATGATAAAAGCATATATGTATGTGTATGCCCCTCCTAATCCCTAATCCTAATAGTCCTCATTGGTTCCCAAGCTGTGAGATTCTTTCAGACCAATGGAGATAGTGTTGAGCAAAACCAAACCATAATCCAACCCCAAACTGAATTTAATTCCGGTTTCTCAATTGATTTATTTCGCTTTTTGATCAAGGATTCATTCTTTTTTTTAAGCAGTACCTAAACTTCATTTAATCAAGAGATAACAGTAATAATACAGTCTTATTTTTATTGATGTGAGAATATGACTATTTAGAGCGTATTCGATTCTTAGAAAGTATTATTTTGTTATAGTTTTAGTTGTGACATTTAGAGAAGTATCCTAATTTTTAGGTACTTATGTTTACGCCTGAGAGAAATAGACAGCTCGCTCTGCCCGACATTAATATCGTCTAAGAGGAAGAGAGATTTAGTCTTACCTTTAAATCGTGGATGGGCTTAATCTCTTTTTAAAAAATTCTTATAATAAAAAAAAGAACTCTTCATGCTCGTTTGGTTCAGTGAAAATCTTGGGTTTAAAACGGAAAATTGAAATTTTCTACTAGTGGCGGCCGGTTTATATTTTGGGAAAGAATTCGTGCCCCTTCCAATTTTTCTTTATGTAATGGAAAGTGGCTTCACGCCTATTTAGGTGGATCCCATTTTCAGTCAATAACGGAAAAACACAAAATACCAATTTGCTAAGTGATTGGGCATGTCGAAATGGTCTGGGTGGAGAAGCTCTCTATTTCGAAGCTACATCGTCGTGGATATTTCGAAGCTCTCTATTTCTGACGACCTCTGTCGTTGGATTTTCGAGGAATAGAGTCGAGTTCGATGTCAAGAGATCAGAAAACTTCCAAGAATTCCCGGCATGGATCTTCATCGACCTCATTCATGTTCTTTTAGGTTTCAGGAGCATTAGCTTCTACTGTGACCGTCTCCATATTCATTGTATACTCGTCTATTGGTGTCTTGAGTCTGTGGCTATCTAATTCCTGCTTTTGAGGTTAAGTGAATCTCTGGTTATTTTTGTGCTGTGTGATAAACGTGGAGGTGGTGGTGGTGTTTGCGCCGTTTGAGTTATTTTCCTTCACTTCAACAGAATTCATATAGATCATTTACGTTAGATTTTTATGCAGGGCAATGATATACACCAAATTGATTTTATTGGATGAAATTGACTTTATGTGGTCAAAAGGAAAAAAATAAAGATTGTAGACCTATAAGATTAAGAAAAAAAATACAAACTCAGATAGAAAAAAAATAGCAAGACAAATATTATAATATAAAGAAGAAACCACACATTGATTAATTAAAGATATGGTTAAAGCTATATAATGTTAAAGAAATCAATCATTTTGATGGGAAAGAGATCTTAGATATATACTTCTATCTCAAAATGATATATTATTAATATAATAAAAAATAATATTTCAAGCTATTAATATGTATACACAAATAATTACATTTGAGTTTGTTTGTGTTTTTCCCCCTAAAGAATATCCATCCCAAAACAATTATATTCAATTCGAAGTACTGTCGAATAGTAGGATATTTCTTTTAGTAAGAATTTAAAATTTGATTTACCACATTATAAAAAACTAATCTTTTTTATTAAATCCAGATACCGTTGGTTGATTGGTCTTGTGTTGATTTAGTTGTTTGTTTAATCATAAGAACACGGCATTTCCTTCCAATCCAAGTGGACAACCATGGCGGATCTCTGGACACAACTCTGTAACCAGCTTTTGAATACAAATTGCGAGCTCCCCAATCTTCTTCATAAGCTCTTAGGGCAAGAAACTCAAATCCCCACAAAACAGATAGCACATCACAAGCTTTCAACAATGCAGTTGCTACCTTCCTCCTCCTGTTCATCAATCACTCACACAATTAGTCATCCCTTTCTTCTTCTTCATGTTTTTTTTTGAACTTTAGTTTCTGAACTTTCTCTCAATTATCGATTTGATCTATAAATATTAACTTAAAACAATTCAGTCCTTAAAGTTTATTGAGTTAAAAAATTATAGCAGTTAAAATGTTGAGTAAAAAATATTAAGATACAAAAAACTAGACCGTTTAATAAACCAATCGAGGTTGTGATTCAAACCTGAGTTAGATTGATTACAATTGAAATGATATATTTAAATAAAATATACAAAAATAATCATACATAATTTTGGAAAGAGTAATATTTAAATATAAAAAATATTAATCTATAAGTAAATAATATATTCATGTATAAACAACGTATAATCCAACAAAACACTTATTAAATTATAAATATGATAGACTGCTATTTTTTTTAATTCAAAATAATATTGTTTCATGCTCAACAAGAAAAACAAAAATAAATCTAACCCAATCAACTCATTTAAAACTCTTGACCAATAATTTGACCGACTGAATTGGGTTGAGTTTTCATACCATAGAAAAACTAATGCTGATGACTTATTCTGAGTCAATAAATAAATTATAGAAATTAACTTGTTTTAAATCAAAATTCAAGGATTGAATCTGAATCTAATAGTAGAAAAAACATCCTAGGAAATTTTAGAATTTCCTCATAATTCTTAATTTAGACATGAAAAGCAAAATCAAAGTGGTGAGATCAGAGTTAAGTTGATGATGATCACCTGAAATTTGAGGAGACAGCAATTCCTGAGATGTAAAGATACTCTCTTGCTTGAGGAGGGAGATGTTGAAGTACATTCTCATCCCTCATGGCAGTCACATCTACAACTCCCACTATTTGTTGTGATGAATCTGATGATGAACTACTGTTTGTGGCTGCAGCCTCAGCCACCAAGCAAGCATACCTATTATTGTTATATTCATTCATCCCAATAATGTAATATGAACAAAACTTGTCCCAAAACTACAACATTTGCATGTATGTCATCAAACTGAAAAATAATAAAGTAGCACAGTTACGAACAACATATCAAATATTAGTCAATTATTACCATCACAATGTCCTACTTTGGCATTTATTATTTTCTAGAGTCTTTTTCTATTATTTTCCCTTTTAAAAATTGGACTAGATGTTGAACCGGAAATATCATTAGGTTAAGGGTTTCATGGTTCAACTGGTTTAATCGCCCATTAAAACGATGATGTAATAATTAAATTAACAATAATATTCTTCCCATTCTTAATATAAGACCTATTTTGTAGTGTAAATTGTACTATAAAATAGTTCTTATATTAAATACCGGAGGAGTATTATACATAATAATATATGCATGAGATAAAATATTAAATTATTGAATAATATAAAAATAAACTTCAAACTAGGACATTTCAGGGAGAAAAGTGAATATTTCAAACTCATAGAAACCCGAATCAGTTCACAGTCCAACTCCGGTTTCGGCTCAATAGCCAGTTCAAAACGGTCGAAAGAGGTCCAACCACAAAAATGGTTCTAAACATGAAATCGAGCCGTTTATTTAGAATGGGTGGCAATTGAACCGGTCCGGTTCTTAAAACAGTGCTATGTGTATCAGGATTTAGAATGACGTAAATTTGAAATAATGTTGATCAAGGTGTGTGATTTCTTCAAACTATTATTCAATCACAACTAGACATAGAAACATGTTGAGTTAGACTAAGCATTGGCCTTAACAAGCTAAGTTTATTAAGTAACAATCTGGTTTAAACTTAGATTGTAGTTTGTCATAGGTTTCTAACTTAAGCCTAGCATGTACAACTCTTTCAAAGTGTGTTGAAAAGCGGTTAAATGAATCACATTCAATTCAAATTTCAAGGAAGACAATATTCAAATTTACCTGTCACGAGGAGAGCTATTCAACTTGTAAAGCAGGCCGGAAAGCACTTCTGCCTATGTGCATCGCAACAGGACATCAACAAGTTAGAAAAAGAAAAAAAAAATTGCATTTCATAAAATATTGAATTAATAATATTGTTTAATTCATCAATGTTTTTAAATAATGGTGATTGTATACATTTAAATTAGTTAATAATTTTAAATAGTTGAAAAAAGAGCTAAAACATAGGGTATATATAAAATTTGAACATAAAAAGAATCTAATTATATAATATAGTGCAAATATATAGCTTTTGTCTTATAACTTTAACTAATTTTAATATTATTCATATTTTTTTAGCATTTAAAATTTTAATATCAATTATATTTTTAAAATTAAAAAATAAAAAATATTTTATAAAATAAAGAGATTAAAATAAAATATTAAGTAAAGTTAGATAATTAAAATGCCCTTTTGCCTTTTTGATACGATTGCGCCTTTGCCTTTATAATTCCCTCCAACTTTAACTTCACCAATTCAACTAATTCAACTAACAACTTGAAAATTGAAATTGAAAAACAAAATCAATATCTAAGTTGAAGTCAAGACCGATGAATGTGAACCTGAAAGAACTGGAAGAACAGAGGATTAAAGAGCGAGACAGGAACATGGAAAGCTTCAGCCTGCACATTCGCAGCATTCCTGATTTCTTCATCCTTCTCCACAAGTCTCCTCACTCTCCAACCGTTCTCAACCACCAAACACTCAATCTCATCATCATCAATCACACTTATAATTCTTCTTCTTCTCCTTCCTTCTTCTTCCTCTTCGTCTTCTTCACGTTGCTTCTCGATCTGCAATTCCGCAGAAACTACGCTTGAGGTCGAACACCTAAAACGGAGTCGTTTCCTTCTCGCATTGTAATACCCTGCGTTTCGGACACCGTTAATGGAGGATTCTGAGTAGAAGAATAGTTTCAGTGAAGAAGTGGTAGGGTTGGTAGCTAGCAGATGAGCCATAAAAATGGCGGATTAAGAAATTAGGGCTAATTTAGCAAAAGAGTTAAATAACGGTGAGCAACGAACGAGTTTGTGGCTTTGGTGGGGATGAGAGATTCGCGTTCGATTGAGGCCTTTCTTAGATGGAAGGGCCACGTGGAACAAGGTCAGCCAAGGGAAGCTGTACGTGTTTGTTTCATGGAAGATATTGATCATGAGCAACAAAACGTTTTGGGTCTTGAGAATTTATACTCTTTTTTATTTCTTTTTTTTAAAAAAATAGACCTTGAATTACCTAAAATCGTTGTAAATTATATTACCGTGGTAAATACAAAAATATAAGATATATGATTTATTTTTCTTAAAATATTATTTTTTATTATGGCTACTCTTATATAGAAACTTCTTAACGTATGTAATCAATATGGATATTTTATGAAAAGTTATAAATTTAAGAGACAAAGAAAATTGATATCTTATATTTAAAATCAAATTTAAATTTAACTAGATTTATATTAAGGACATGAATAAGTAATTAACTTTTTTTTCATCATTTTATTAAGATGTACTCTTTCGATCCTAAATATATGACAAATATAATTAATTTAATTAGATTAAAAAAATTAGTTAATATGATATGTTTTATCTAAAATACCTTAATTATTTTTCTCTCTCTTATTTAATTATTGTTACGGATAATTTATAAAAAAATTGATAAAAATAAAAAATATGATATAATACTGACTCAATGACCATTAAATATTTTAGGATCCAAGGGTGGGGATCAAATCCCACCTTCACCCCCTTTTGGGAAAAAATTTGGTAAGATGCTCTGGTGTTGGACCATTGGAGGTCCGGCAGCTATAGAGGTCCGGCGTTATGGAGCATGAACCGGAGGCATGCGCTGCTGTATGTACTGGTATGAACAAGTCTTTTTGCTGTTGTTGGCATGCAGGAAAAACAATTCTTTTAATTGAAATAAGAGGGTTGACATAAATACTAAAAAATAAATTTTTATTTTATAAAGATGTGAGTTTAATTTTTATTACTATTGTAAGGGGATAGACGATATCGTAAGTCCTAAAAGTACTCTATGAGCCTTAAAATTATGTCCTGACTTTAATATAGGACTGTTGTCGTATCTATCTAAATTTATCTTTATCAATAAAGAAAAAGTCTTTTTACTGAAATAGTGCATAGTTTTCTATTTTACTATGAATCATTTATAGAATTTAACTGAACGGAAAAAAAATGCTGAATACAAAGGTCAGTCTGATTAAACACCTATAATTTTGTGTTTTATTTTCAATTTAATATAGCTGCATAAATATTTTGCAACTTATGAGTCTTTTTGCAGTTTTTCTAAACCTAGATTGTTTTTTTTTTTAATTTTTCCTCAGAATTATTTTTGTGAAAATGAAAGAATAATTTATTGATGATATAAGTGATCACTAGAAAAAGGTACAAAACCAAAGGAGGTCCTTCCCAAGCAAGAGAGTAGAGTAAAGGAAAACAAGCTAGACTCTTGAAAAACAAAATATCTTTCATATAAATTCTTTAACCTTGAGAATTTAAGCTGTTTCTGAAACTTTATGTTAACTATATATGTTTGGGTTTGTTGTTTGCTATTTAAGACAATCTATGATCAGATCTCTCATAGGATAAGGATTAAAAAAAAATTCAGAACAATATTGCTTCTTCGCAACATCTTCTGAAGCAAGATTTGACCTTAATCATTATTTTTTATATACAAATTAATAAATACTTTATCATACCCTAAATATAAAAATTAGATAATTAATTTATAAAAATTAAAAAAATTAATTATTTATAAAAAAATATGTTAGTTTTTCTATAATAATATTTTTATCATTTGGATGGAAATCATTTAAATAATGTACTTAATGTATCAAGTATGATTTATTTTTTATAATTTGGATCAAAACGCTTTCAAAATTCTCTTAGTAAGATCGTGAATGACCAATATAATCCCTATGGTTAACAAATAATTAATGATTATAATTTGCAATTAGTGTCATAGGTGTTGAACACGTGGCAGGAGATATGTTTGAGGCCATACCCAAGGGGGATGCGATTTTCATGAAGGTAACAAAACTTACAATTCAGCTAATGTTTATTATCACCTTCATCGATTAACAACTTACATATAAAAGCAAAGTGACATTCTGATTTTCAGCCGGCGAGGACTCGGCAGTTTTCTTTTTCTTTTTTAAATGTGAGGGGCAATTTGGTCTTTTGCACAAAAATCAAAATCCACTTTGCTACTCCATGATCTATTTGAGACTTTCCATTTTCGAATCACCACTCTGCAACTTTGATTTTCAAATGGTATTTTTGTGGGATTTCCGAATTCTAAAGTGTACACATGATATTGCAGTGGGATTCTTCATGACTGGAATGACAAAAAGTGCTTGAAGATATTGAAGAATTGCTACAAGTCAATTCCAGAAGATGGGAAGGTGATGGCAATGGAATCAGTGATATCTGATATGCCTGAGACCTCTGCTTCTGCAAAGTGCAACTTCCAAATTGATGTGTTCATGATGACTCAAGGTGCTGCTGGTGCAAGACTTAGAACCCATCGAGATTACTTCAACCTTGCAAAAGCTGCTGAATTCAAGGGCGTTAGATTCGAGTGTTTTGCTCGCAATTTCTGGGTTATGGAGTTCTTCAAGTAATTAACTATATTATCTACCTACCTACCATTAAATGCTGTCATTTAAACCAATTAGATCAATGAATCAATGAATTGATCTCTTGATTGGTCTAGTGAAAAGTTTTGGATATGTTAACTAGGTTGGATTTTACGTTCTCCCCCTTTATTGAGCATAAAACGATACCATTTAAAATTATAAAGAGAGTATAGTCTACTAAATTTGTACTTGTGTAATTGTATTTTATTCGATTATGTGTAGTTTATGTATAAATATTTAATTTACTAAGGGATTAATGCTTTTTTTTTTAATTTAAATATTGTTCTTTTCAATGCTAGGATATTTTTTGTATATTTTAATTGAATTATGTTTATTTAATCATGATTGGGTTGATTTCGATTCAACTACAATCAAATTATTGACTTTTGTATTACTGTCTCGACCGATTAAATGACTGATTTGAGTTTTAATACCTTGATAGGATTTGTGGGTTTTTCAATTGAATTGATAAGATTTTTATCTCATTTTATATCTTTATTATACATGGGAAATAAACATAAGAAGATTGGCTCACAAAAGTGATCTTCCTCAAAAATCCATTTAACTTAGATCTTTCCATGCTTGCATATTTAGATCTCATAGATAATAGGTTAAATCTTCCTTTTCAGGACTTTTTCTTGAATGATGGCTTCAACTACAACACATCCATACCATGCAATAGATCCCATGAGAATATTGATCAAATTGCTTATCAATCATTGTGAAAACCAAAATCAGGTGTACCCATCTTTCTTCACTCCCCATTGGACTTATTGCACTACCTTCACATTGTTGATACCAGAGGATACTTCATCCACAAGAAGAATTATATCCCTCAGAATTCAACAAACTCTTACTATAAAACATTCCATAACTGGGAATATTTAGTAAGTTAAATCAGGGAAGGTAAACCAAACATTTTAGACCAATGGGATTTTGTGAATTAAAAGTAAGGTTAAGGTGAAAGTTTGTCCGGAAGTTATGATTTAGGACTAATGTTGTACCAAAATTTTTTCTAAGTTTAAGGTTGTATTAAAAATGTTAATGGAACAATGATATCCCTTGCTATTAAAATATTAATAGTCAATGTCGATTTTTAATAGTCAATATTAATTTTGTAATAGAGTAAAGTAACATTGCTATGTTCTTAAATTTCTGAGACAATATTGCTCATGAGCAAAAATTTCTAATTTACACTTTAACCCTTAAAACTAATCCAAAGATAAGATATTAAACATGCCGGGGCTTTTGAAATACCCTTTCCCCTTCTAATTTTACAATATATGCTGCATCCTCTGTAAATGGTCCACATGGGTGGCTTTTCCAATCACTTTGATCTTCACAGACAATGTGAATCAATATTTGTCTTAGGGTTTGTTCAAGGGTAAGAATATGCAGCAATCTTCATAAGGAACTCAAGCAACTGGAATTCATACAATCTGATTCTGAGGATCAGGAGGTCTTGCAGACGATATAAGATATAAGGGCGTGTTTGGCAACAGCGGTGGAGAATTGATTCTTGCCAAAACCGCGGTTTAGAAAATTTTTACACAAACAGTAATTTTTGTTGAGAATTGATTTTGGATAAAATCTCGGTTTGAAACCTAGGTTTTGAATAAGCTACTGAAAATAGCTTTTTCTTTGAAACCTAGGTTTTGGATTATCCAATTACTATTATACCCTTACTTTTTCTTACACCCTCTCTCATCTCTCATCTCTCATCTCTTTTCTCTATTATCTCTCCTCTCTCTTCTCTTATCTCTCTTTTTCTCTTTCCTCTCTCTTCTCTTATCTCTCTTTTTCTCTCTCCTCTCTCCTCTCTACACTCTCTTCTCTCTCCTCTTTTTTCTCTATCATCTTTCATCTCTCTTACTTTTAACCATATCATACCCTTTTTAGTAATTTACCAATATAAAAAGTGATTCTACCACTAATCATCCAAACATCTTTATTCCCCAAATCTATTTTTCCCAAAATCTATTCTACCCAAAATCTATTCTCCACAATCTATTCTTCCCAAAATCTATTCTCTAAAAGCTAATCCAAACACACCCTAAACCGACTCGTCCTCGTAACATCGACTTCGAATGAGATGCTATATATCTTGTCAGATAATGTCAGGCGAGGAAGAATCACGCTGACTCATAAAATCTAGTCAGTTCTGGCCTTCTCAATACCTGACTTGCTTAGTATGACTACACCAATCACAATAAGCAATGCACCTGCAACCCACTGCCAACCAGCATTTTGCATCAGATATGTGTGCATAAATCAAGAACTTTCAAAACATGAAATGACACAACACTGAAAGAAACAGAGCAGAAAAATAAGCGGATATTAATTTTTTGTCAATTAGTCAGAAATTCATCTTCGTCTCAAATCCTATGGGTTATATCCTTTGTTCAACATAATTTGGCAAAGCTATGGCCAGGCCACCCACATAAAGAATGCAAAAGCCACATTAAGTTGCTGTATAAACCAGCAAAACTATCTCTTCAATTCACATAAAAAAACATGCTTTGGAGGCTAGTGTAAAATTCATAAGTTGATGGTTAGGGTAAAAAATAGTTATTAATAGCTTGCAAAAATCCAGATCTCTACATCCCAAGATTGCAGAGATAATAACTAAAATCAAGCTCTTTGCTATAAAGTAAGGAGACGAAGACAATGGGGCAGTGATGGGCCTGTAGCTAAAGGGCCAAACCTTAGTAAGGAGTGTGTGAGGTTTGTGTGTGTGGTGTATATATATGGGCAGAGGGTTTTGGTGAGGGTTTATGCAGATTGTGGCTTGGTGAGGGAGGGCACTGGTCTCTCGAATACCAGGTCTTTCTTCATCATTTTCCTTTATGTTCTGTTAGTAAGCTTTGTTTGAGTGTTGGTTTTTTTAATTCCAGTAGCTTATTTTCTGTGAGTTTAAAGCTTCAGTTCTGCTGTAAATCTCTTTCTTCCAACTATTGAGATATTTAATATAAATTCAGCATTAGATTTTTATGATTTGGCTTGGGCTCCATCAGACAGAAATGAAAATAAAATGCCTTGAATAAAGAATATTGAAATTGTTAGCTCCAAGATGTGCCCCACTTGTGAAGGAGCAATATAGATCATAATTTCTCTTAAAATAATTATCAGTAATATTGGAGCAATGATTCCCCATAAGGACTGAACTTATTCCAACATTAAATATTATGGAAGTGACCTTCTCTAATGACAAAACTTATCCAGCATCAAACTGCAGGGAGAGCTATATGTATGGCCCCTAAATATTTAAAACTCAAAACCATCCATTCATGTAAGTTTTTCTTCCTTTAATAAGGTTAACTTAAACGCTCTTATATAATTATAGTTTCACCCTTAATGCTAGTTCTGCTCTTTATAAGATGCAACAAGGACTTAAAAATTCCACACATCTCCTCTCCCAGCACAAAGGAATCTATATTGACATCTAACCAATTTTAATATAAAGTGATCTGACTTACACACTAGAGTGTATAATCCTAATTTCAGCACATATTTTTCCCCTAGAAAGCATAACATGATATGCCTAAAATGCTACTCCCTCTAGTCTTTAATATAAGAGGTAGATAACTAATTTAAGAATATTAAGAAAATTAGTTCTTTTGCTAGATTGAGGAAATTAGTTAAGTTAGTTATTCGTAAGAAATGTGTATTAATTTTCCTAAAATATCATTTTTAATCATGTGTATTGTAAGTACCTTTTGATGAAAACTTCCTTACTATGTGTAATCAATATGGATGGATATTTTGGGGAAAAAAATTATAAATTTGAGAGGTAAAGTGGATTGAGGTCTTACATTTTAGACCAAAGTGAATTTTTTGTTTAGCTCTTATAAGTAACACTGGAGGTAGTAAATGTCTTTGTGAAAGATCCCCAAAATCATCATTTGAGTAAACAGAGGATATGTAAAAACAAGAGATGGATATATAAAACATGACATCAGAAGGCCAGTGTTACACACACACACACACAAATGCAGGCTAAAAGCATATTCATAGTATATAACACTCAATCAAAAACATATAGCTAGGTCCGCTTTTAAGAGAGCATAGTTTCTTGTCATCCAATGAAATTTTCAAAATATAAAATAGAAAAGATGAATCTAAAATTTTCCAGTATAGGGAACATGATCAACGAGAATATACCTTATAGGATACTGCTTCCTGAAACAGCAAGAATCCAGCTAAACCAGAAGAGACGAAATTGGTAGCAAAGTTTGTCACGGTTGCTTGCAGGGATGATAGAGCCTTGAGACTATTGATATAACAAGCCCACATCATCACATTGAATACTACAACCAGCCCATACCTAAGAAACTGTTGAGAATAATACTGTTATTATAATTCACAACTACAAACAAAGGGAAAAGAAAACTACAAGAAGGCCATGATAAAAATAGCACAGGTATGTATATGAATGTGAGAGATATATTGAAAATCACCAGGAAGCAAAGAGAGAAGAACACATACATATGCCAAAAATTGAAGCCACTAAACAGTTACATAAAACTGACTAAAATGCAGATTTCTCGTGTGTGTGTAAACAGCAGATATCCGACCGATTCAATTCTAATTTATCATAATGTACTCTCCCATCTTATTTTGCTTACTCTGAAACTAAACCTGAGAAAACGCAAAAATTAATGTTTCACTCCCTTATTCTTTCTCAAATTCCCCTCAATCGAGACATCCCTAAGAGGAGAGTTGTTCTATTAGAACATGGTAATTCAGTGTCTCAATGGCTCTGGGCAAATTAATAAACATATAATGAATAAAAAGAAACCTGCAAAGTGGAGAGCTTGGCAGAAATGGCCGCCATAGCAGCACAGAATCCAGTTGATATTGCCCACGAGTAGCCTTTCCTCTTCCTATCATCCATCTTTTTTTAGTTCTTTCAGTGAAATCCAAGGTAGCGATAAAAATACAGAACCAAAGAAAGCACCGATTCCGTCAAAGTTCGAATGTCACGTAGGTTTTCAGGTTGAATTGAAGGTCCTCCGACATATCAAGTGTTCGAACACCGACTCCAAATCCATGATGAGTCTGAAATTGCTCGCGATCGAGATTTCCTAAGATCGGCAGCAAGTAGGATAAAGGAGATTGATATGCAAAAGCACAATAAAATAAAATAAACGAATCGACCCTCAAGTCCCACATTATCTAAAACACAATTAAAACGTAAGTATATAATGGCGGGACCACAGCTAAAAGGCACGACCTTACTTGAACAGGATCTGTTCTATAGGCTCGTACTTCTGTGTCCTTGAGTTTCAAGGAGACAGGAACCACAGCTTGGTTGATGAATCTAGATCAGGTGATCAGAGCGTGATTATTGGTCGGTTGCACCTTCGATCGGTCAGCCTTGCCGCAAAGGATCGTTCCCAGGCAGTTCTACTGTGTGGGATGGTCACCTGGTTGTCTGACAAGCCACCCAAAATTTTTTTCCCTTTCGATTCTGAAACGACTGAATGCTCCCATCCTCCAATGAGCGACGGAGAACGACGGGGATGACCAGCCTCAAAGACCAGTGACGGTGGTGGCTAGAACTCTAGCTAGAAGGGAGGTTGTGGATGAAGACATGTCAGATTTAATTTCTTATCTAACTTACTTGGCGTAATTATTGTCCATGAAATCGCTTGGATGAATAGTAGCACATTGTGCATTTGTGGAATGAAATAAATATTCAAAGAATGAGAAAAAATGGTGGTGCAATGCCAAAAAGTTAAGAACTTTAAGGCAGAATCATCGTGCCAAACTCAGTAGTTCTTGCTGATATCCAAACTAATATTACATGACAAGGCGTGAAGAATGGAGGGGTGAAGAAGAAATATGGTACCTGGTGTGTATAAAGATGGTCACCTGGTTGTCTGACAAGCCTCCAAGATTTCCCTCCTTTTGATTCTGAAACGAATGAATGTTCACATCCTCCGATGAGCGACGGAGAACGACGGAGATGACCCGCAGATGGCCAGGAGCTCAAAGTGTCAAAGTTTTTCTTTGGCAAGTGGTTCAAGAGAAACTTCAGTACTTAGTTTATTCACTAAATTAAGAAAGTAAAATAAATGATGTCCATGCATAAAAAAAAAATGTAGCGTATGTAATTATGAGTTTGAGTTCTGAAACTAATTTAGAAGTTTATATGATTACTCATAACCCAAAAAATATATAAATATATTTTTTAGGTACTTAGTGTATTGCTCAAGTGGTAAAGTAATTCTACTTGCAAAAGAGAGGTGATTGGCTCTATCCTCCACATGCCTAGGGTAGCCCTCTTTTCAATTAATAGAAAAAGGGTTAAAGTGGTTAGTGTGTTCAGGATAATTTGAAAAAAAAAAAATTTGGATAAAATTTTAGTTTAAAAAAATTTTAAACAAACAGTCATATTTATCCATAAGTAATTTTGGATAAAATCATAGTTTTCAATAAACTACTGAAACTACCTTTTAGAACATTAAAAGAGTCTATAGACTATCTAATTACTATCTTACCCCTATTTTTTTTTTACATTCTTTCTTATCTCTCTTCTCTACACTCTCTCCTCTCTCATCTCTCTTACTTTTAATCAAATCATACCCTTTTTGATAATTTACCAATATAAAAAAGTGATTCTGCTACTAATAATTCAAACATCTCTATTTTTAAAATCTATTCTCTAAAAGCTAATCTAAACATGCCTTAGATGTCTTAGAAATTTCTCCGGAGGAGTACCTATAATTAGGAAGTATTTTTTGGATCTAATATATCATAAAAATTTTATTTTGTAGTAATTTTATCACAGCTTGTAGTTCGTGTTAATTTTAATTGTTAAAGATAATTGAGTTAAAAGAAATATTTAATGGTATTGACTAACCACAAGAACAAAATTATTAAGAAATAAAATTTCTATGACTATTAGATCCAAAAAAAAATTTTAAGTACTGAGTGCTCTTCGGTGGAAATATTTGGGTATTTAAACACCTTCACCCTAAAAAAATACTTTTAAAAAATTTATTTAATATGACATATTTTTTATAAAATATTCTAATTATTTTTCTTAGCTCTATCTTTTATCTCTTATTTAATTATAATTGAGGGAGTATCAATAAGAGTAATCTAAAAATAGTTAATAAATATAAAAAATAGATATTATATTTAAGACTAAAATTAACTTTTTAATTAAATTATATATTAAATATTATAATTCTTTCACTGGAATTTCCACATATTAATTTAAATAAAGTTGTTTCTAAAAATTCTCTGTATTGAAGAAAGAAGAGGATATAAGTAGAAAATGGTTCAACGTCAAACATTTATTGAAGATGCAAATCTATTAGACTCAGATGCACTTATGGGCTGGGCCGAGCGAGAAAGTAGAAACTGACGGACCCTGAAATAGCCCCACATCGTTTAAACGATTATCAAAACGAAGTATATAACCACTGTCTGACAGCTTGAGGGTACGACCTTACTTGAACAGGATCTGTTCTATAGGCTCGTACCTCTGAGTCCTTGAGTTTCAAGGAGACAGGAACCACAGCTTGGTTGATGAACTATACCAGGTGACCAGAGCGTGATTAATGGTTGGTTGCCGTTTGATCGGTCAGCCTTGCCGCAGAGGATCGTTCTCAGGCAGTTCTACTGTGTGGGATGGTCATCTGGTTGTCTGACAAGCCCTACAAGTATTTTTGGCCCCTTCCTCGGGCGTAAGATTTTCTTATCTCTCTGTTGGCTTCTTCGTTCAATTGCAATTACGTCGTCAACCTCTCTTACAATGTGCTTCAGAGCCTCCGATTAGCGACGGGGGTGAAGGGCTTGTGGTTGAAGACGTCTCAAGTGTAATTTCTCATCTAACTTATTTTGGGTTAATTATATCCCATGAAATCAATAGCATGGACGAATGGCAGCAACTTCATCCGTGTAGTTCTTCTACTCATTGTGGATTTGGGGAATGAAAGAATTAGAAAAATGGTGTTCATGACTTGAAGGCTGAATCATTCTGGCAAACTCAGTTATAATGTTATATGCTTATGTAGACCTGTAGATCGCCAAGACACTTGTAGCTATGGACTAAATGCTTAATTATATGTCGACAAGAGGTAAATGGAAGTGGGAAGCTTTCCAGAATTTGCTTGCAGCTGTCAAATTAGTAGTAGAAGACAGTACAATTGGAATTTTTGCTCTATGGGTTAGGTATTCACTGTAATAAAATCATCCTATGAACTGAAGAATGGGATGGGAGGATGAAGAAGAGATAGGTAGCCAGAAGCTCAAAGTGTTGAACAAGTTTTTGTTTGGGTACTAGTTTTAAGAGAAACTTGTAACAGTGTGTATCTCAACTTACTAGTTTATCAGTGATATTGAGGTTGAGTTCTGAAACTTGTAACCAGCACTGAAATGTAGCTTATGTAATTATGGGGATGAAGATATATAGAATATTGAATCAAGAAGATGATGCCCATGCGCAAAAGGTTTATCAATAATTTGAAGACAAAGCACGCTGATAGAAGCATCTTTGGAAGCAATAAGCTGAGTTTTGAAGGCCTGCCTCTCTAGTCTCTACTCTGAGGACAGTATTGTATCCAAGATGCAAAACTATGCACTGATTTTGTACAAAATGAAAATTGCAAAGGGAATAAGAATGATAGCATGTTCTTGTTTGAGGTGGCTGAAACCAAATGCCGCCCAAACACACAATGAAAATGAGATATGGGAAGCTCTCTTTTTAGTAGAATCACTTTGTTAGAGGATATTATTATTGTATCCTAATGCTGAACTATGGGTTGCTTTGCTACAAAATCAATGAGAAAACACTTTCATAAACACATGAGAAGCTCCTTTTTCAATAAAACCCACTTTACCATCAGCCAAATATCAGAAGAGAAAAAAACACTTTTTATTACATTTTCCCATTCCTTGAATCCCTTTTCCATGTAACAAGCGCAAGCTATGAGAAAGCTAACATAGATGGATTGGAATTAGCATGCGTGTGTTGGCTAGAGACAAAGTTCCTTTGAAAGTAGAAGTAACTTAAAGGTTATTGGCATGGCTATGGTCAAACCATATAACGTGATAAAAGCATCACAACCAAACAGTAAAACGTTATCACCGAGCAGAAATCAAAAGGGCACAAGCAAGTATATAACTATTGACCAATTCTTATTATTGCCATATACTGTAAAATTATTGAAGTCAACACTAAAAATGGAACTTGCAATAAGGTATGGAAGATGTTGAACAAAAACATATATCAAAAACACACTTTTAACGAGAGATTTAGATTCAATAAGACGTACTAACAATTTATTCTAAGTGTCTGTTTAGACTAAACAGAAGTTTTACATCTCACTAACTAAAACATGCCATTTTTCTTCTACGGATTCAATACTGTTTATAACCTCAGATTCTTAGTATCTGCTATTTTAAATAAAAAAAAGTACACACACACCATTTCTTTTCCCTTTAAACTGCAAATGGAATGTTAGGATACAATCTCATATCAACTCTTAATATAAATACTACAATCAGAGGCTTAATTAAGAACTGTATTCAAGAAATGGGTAGTCAGTATAACCAATAACTGGATCAGAATTGTAAAACGTCTCTTTGTGGTACTTATTGAGAGGAGCGTCAATCTCAAATCTCTTTGGCAAATCTGGATTCGACAAAAACCATCGGCCATATGCCACAAGATCTGCTCTGTTCTCAGCAATTGCTCTGTTGCCGTCTTCACGTTTATACCCTCCAGCAGTAATGAAAGTGCCATTAAAGGCATTTCTTATGGGCACAACACTATCATCAGGGCACTCAGCAAAATTTTCTTTATCAATCTTCCGTTTTGGCTGTACCATGTGTAAGTATACAATGCCATATTTGTTCAGAGAAGTTGACATGTATAAGGCAAGTTCTTTCGGATTGGAGTCCACACATTCCTCAGAATCTGTAAAAGGTGATAGTCTAATTCCCACTCGCTCTGGTCCTATCTCATCAGCAACTGCTTTGACGACTTCTAAAGGAAACCGGCAACGGTTCTCGAGTGATCCACCATATTCATCTGTTCGATCATTGACTTGATCTTTCATAAATTGGTCAAGAAGGTAACCATAGGCACCATGGATCTCAACACCATCAAACCCTACAGTTAAACAGGTATAATCATATTAAACTTGCGTCAAGTTACATTGTCAAGCAAGATTCAAGTTACATTTTAGTACCACACCATATAGTGCCTGCAAGATTAGTTTTGCATATATAAACTTGTTAGCCCCTGTAAGTTAGCAAAAAATTCAAATTGGTTCTTCCTAGTTTGAAAGCAGGCAATGTTGCTCTAATTTAAAGTGAAAAAAAAAAGAGTTATCCTTTTGTTACATGGTTCACAAGAAAATAGATGTCAAACTCAGCAGTGTGCTGATTTAGATGTTACTTATTTATCATGTGACATTAAATTTACAGTCAATTGTTGTGTCTAAGATAACAAATTATTAAGTTTGAAGTTAAATCTTGGATAAAGATGTGGCAAAGTGGCAAAATGTAATCATTTCACAAATATAGGAGCAACAATGCAATTTTGCAATAAGGACTTAATTGAACCTTCAGTCAAATGAGAAGGACCGAAATTGTATTTAAGCTTGTTGTTTATAACTACAATCAATGTATTAAAACAAGAAATAATATAATTTGTAAAAATCAGATTGTGAAAAATCCTCACATAGCCAGCTCATATGTGAAGTACCCTGCCTTTAAAGTAGGCGTTATTTATATTTTATTTTTAGGTGATAGATCATCTTGTATCCAAACAGTACTATTATTGACTGATCCAAATTTAAGTTGGGTTGGGCATCATACTGGAGAAAGCTCTCCCAACTTGCCATCTTTTATCCACAAAACTTGAACTCAATACCTTTCTTAAAGAGTATTTAATCTCTTATCACTTAAACCAACTATTATTAGTAACATGTTACTTATATCGAATATGGTGGAAATAGTCTGACTTCTCAAAAGATTTTATAGTTAGTAGAGTTACCAGCTTCCATAGCATTTCTGGCAGCAACTCGGAAATCATTGACTATTTGAGGAATTTCATCTGTTCTCAGACTTCTTGGTGGTGTAAATCGTTCCTGGTCAGTCATTCCCTTGTCTGTACTAGATATTGGGGCTTGTCCATTTGGCTGGTAACCTTTCCACAGAACAGTGTAAGATGGGGATACATTCAACGTATACATAAAACTCAAGTATCTTTCTTCCATACAATGCACAAGATAGAACAATAACTATAACCTTCTGGGAAGATTTTGTCTTTCTTAATAGTGGAAGTAATTAACTACAATGTGTTGAATAAGTTGTTTCAAAATGATAAAAATTTTACCATCATGTTGTAAGTTACAACCAAACTGTACTAAAAACGTGATCATCATGTTTAAGAAAATGTCACACATTTATAAGAGATTTGGCACAAGCATTTAGGTAATTAACCACCATGTCTTGAATGTAATTGCCCAAATCCTAGTGGCAACTTCTCCATGATCTTGTGATAACTTTCTTAAATATAATGGTAACATCTTTAAAATTTAATGTAAATGATTAAGAGGAGTGGTATTTTAAGAAAACTAACATGCAGTTTTTACAAATAACTAACCAATTTTTTCTAATCCATGTGAATTAGTTAACTAGCTCCTACATTTAGAACTAGAGGAAATAACATATTTATATCATACACGTAACATTGTATAACAGGTGAATAACACACTCAAAACTGTGGTTAATTTCCAACCCCTGATGCTAACACTCCTAGAACTTTGTAGTAATATAAAAAAATGCCAGAAATGTTTGTATAACCTGGTAATTAACTAAGGATATTTTGTCCTTAGTCCAATTTGATCCTTTGCTTTTTACAAATAATTTTAATCTGTGAGATTTCTTAATAAAAAGTTTAAGATTTAGATCCATTATTATAGTTCTTCATAAAATTTAACTAGAGAATACCTGTATTTGAAACCCTTCCAACATGCCCAATCTGACAGAAGAATATACCACCTTTAGCATGAACAGCATCCACAATGGGTTTCCATGCTTCCACCTGCTCTTTTGTCCATATGCCTGGCGTATGCTCATACCTTTACATTGAAAACAAAAACCCAAAAAGGAACATATTTTGTAAACACATCCTGGCAAAAAGATATAAAATTTATAATGTACTGATACTTCAAAAAAATAGGCATATATATATTTATATCAGATACATGATATGACGCAATATGTTTATTGTACTTGTGGATACACACAATGGCTGTATTGTTATATTCATCCATATCGCCTCAAATCTTCACAGTAAAATAGAACCTTTTTTTTTTTTTTTGTATTTTTAAGGAGGGATGGAAAAAAGATCTCATAAGTGTTAATGGTAATGTGATGCTTCTGCATTTCTTTTTCATCAAATGATGTTTTGCATTTAAAAAATAAACGGCAAATAATTTTTTTTGGTGATAAACAATAAATATTTTAGTTAGTTTGGTTTAACATTTATCCTATAATCTTTATAATATTCAATACTTATTTTTACTTTTTGATGAATTGATATGTTGCTTATATATATAAATGTGTGTACATCCCTGTACAGCTGTACTAATATTCTAAAATTTCAAATTCTATCATATCTTAGATATCATGCTATATCATGTCTAACATGCATATCTGTGCTGATGCAACATAGGATAAGATTAACATGAAAATAATGAGAGTGTGCAAATTACCCTTGAGCAGTGTCAGAAACACCAGTCGATTCAGCTATCAGAAGACCCCCCTTTGTAGTTCGTTGAGAGTAAAATAAGATAACATGAGGCTGAGGAACATAGTTGTAACATCTCTGTCTAGTCAGTGGTGCCAAAACAACTCTGTATGTAGTTGATGCATGTGACTTTCATAGCACACAAGTAAAGTAGATGTATGCACAAACATATTAAAATTATCAACACCTGGCTATCCTATTTCTTAATTTTTTTTTTAATTAAAGGGGCATACACTAACAACTTGAGGGTACAAACAGGATTGAATCCACAACCTCCTACTTATAGAGAAGTTTACATACCTGTAAGCTACAAGGTCATTGGCTACTATCTTATTTCTTGAATTTAAAAAACCTTTTTTCTTTAAAATAATTTATTTTGAGCAAATTCTTGTTGTCTATTCCTTCTAGATGGTTTGAATTTCTCCTTTTATTAAAATGAAAAATGACTCCCAACAGATGTTGACCTTTCAGATTAACTGGATGATGAGAAACGATATTGTTGATTTTCCCAGCAGATCTTGATCTTCTCTACACAAGGTATTTCTCACGGCATATTTTCATGAGAAATTTGATTTCCTTAAAAAATTGTTCTGTTGAGGTCAATTCCATGAGGAAAACCGTGAAAATTTGTTTTGGTATGATGAATGGCCATTCTCACACTAAAAATGAAATAATCCATACATGGGAAAATGGTAGTCATTTCATGCACAAACTGATCATTCAGTTAATTTGGATATACATTTATTTAGAACATTTTTTAATCTTTAATAAAATAAATCATTCAAATCAACTGAACAATAAAGATTTACTCAAAATAAGTTATTTTTCAACTTAAACAGAGAAAATCCAAACTCATCTCCAGCTGTGCAATAAATAGACGTAAATCCAAACTCATCGCCAAATTTAAAAAAATTCAGATTCTCAAGAATGATAGACAGTCTCATGATCCATATCAATTCTCAGCTGGGACTTTTCACGAACATATTATTCGCATGAATTTTAAAGCAGAGAAATGGAAGAAACTGGTGATGATCGTGAGTACCTATGGGATAGATTGAAATTGCCCATCTTGTAAGGTGTGAGCAGAGGAATAACGGGAACTTTACCGGCCATTTCTTCACGACACTACCAGTATCGTTCGTCCCTAACTGCCTCTGTTTCTGACCATATGAAAGAAAATCAACGCAAGACTTAACATGTTGAATTTGAACACGCCAGCGCGTTAAGGATGTCCTTGGCCTCCCACGTGACCCGTAACGACGTCGTTGATCAAATTTCATTGGTTGATTGCATGGTCAAAGAAGAAACCATATTTAAGGCCATTAGGATAATTATTGTTCCTTATGGGTCCTCAAGTTCAATTCTTTCAAAAAGAAAACTTAAGGGTTAAAATTGACAATATAAACTATTTCTTTTTAATAATATACCACCATAAATATTGAATGCATAAATCCAAATATCTTTTAGCACTATCTCAAATAAACTCTCTTCTATCTTGTCTTTTCTCATCTTCAGAGCCATAACAAAGGAAGTAATTGATCTCCCAATCTCTGTATCAGAATCACTACCAAAATCCTGTAAAACCAAAAGAGCCCTAAAAATCTTATCAAAAAAAAAAAGAGCCCTAAAAATGAAATTTTCAACATATAGTAAATAATAATAAAAAATAAAAATAAAATAGTAATTAATTAGTTTATAAACTCTTTTATTATTCAGAAGTTAGTCTCAGTATTTTATTTAAAATATTAATTTTAAACTATAATTTAACCCAAAAGTTATTTTAGACAAATATAACCGTTTATTTTAAAATTTTTTTAAATTAAAATTTAGACAAAAAATATAGTTTTTTTTCTTTCTAAACAGGTAAGATAACTATTTATTTTATTTTGAGCCCACGTATCCATGGTTCACATGGTAACCGAACGGGAACTTACTTAAATATTAGATTCGTGGGCCCAAAATAAAAAAGTTTAAAATTATCCAAATAATAAAGAATAGACTTATATCTTATAAAGACACGATTTTAATTTTTGCTTCTAAAATGATCTTATAAATTTATTGTAAAGTTCTTTGAACTATATAATGCCTATTTAGTAAGCCACAAAATTATAATTTTAAAAGGACTTTTAACCCAAACTTTAATTTAGAGAAATTTTAAAATAAACAGTAATATTTGTTTAAAATAGCTTTTGGATCAAACTATGGTTTAAAACTAAGGTTTTAGATAAGCTATTGAGACTAGTTTTTAGAATAGTAAAAAAATTTATAAACTATCCAATTACTATTTTATCCTTACTTTTTTTTTACACTATCCCTCCTCTCTCTTCTCTTTTATATCTACTCTCCTTTCTCTTCTCTCTTTTCTTTTCTATTTTCTCTACCTTCTCTCCTCTCTCTTCTTTCCTCTCTCTTACTTTTAATAAAGTTATATCTTAATAATTTTTTAATTATAAATTTTTTTTTAACAATAATTATTTAAACACTTATTTATTCAAAATAATTTTTTTTTATAAATTTTTTTTCTAAAAACTATTTAATTTTTTTTTATAAATTCTGTTTTAAACTCTTATCCAAACATCATTGAATCATAGCCTTGATCAGCGATCCGTGCGAATATACCTAAAATCACAAAAAAAAAAAAAAAAAAAACTAGCCCTCTTTTGAACGGATGCACCGGCTCTGAAATCCCTAAAATGGCTTCCTTGATTGCGAGGGCTTTCTTCTGAGAAATCCATTCGTGCCGAGCATCGTGAAGCAGACGGCAATGGATAGCGAAGTGTTATATCTTCCTCAAGAAATCATCCGAAACATTCTCAAACGGCTTCTGGTAAAATCCCTAATCCGATTTCAATGTGTGTGTACAAATTGGAAAAATCTCATAAAAGATCCATCTTTCATCGAGGAGCACCTTCAACAGTCCAGTTATCAAAACCCTTCTCTTCTTTTGGAATGTAATAGAAGTAATATTCCTTCGGGCTGGCGCTTGTGTTTGCTGGATTGCGGTTTGCAAGCCCGGAAGTTCAGAAACCACCTTTGATCGATTCATTGGAGGGTTGTAGTATCCTTAGCATCATGGGTTCCTTCAATGGCCTGCTTTGTATTGAAATCTATCACTATTATGGATTTCCTACTTCGCTTATATTGTGGAATCCTGCGACTACAGCAGTCCGACATGTCCTAGAACCAGAGTGTTTTTTTTTTTCGACATCGAAAATAAATGCGTGTCATGATTTGGGTACAGTCCAGCTTTTAATGATTACAAGATAGTAAGAACTTACACCGATTTTGATGGGGTTAATCGAGGGGAAGTGTTTTCGTTAAGTACAGGGTCATGGAAGGGAATAGATATTGGGAACTTAAAGAGGGTGAGACTTGATTATGAAACTGTCACGACAAATGGATCCATATTTTGGACTGGGGCAAAGCGAGCTGCAAAGGAAGAAGAGGATGAAGATGATGTTGGGGTGATAGTTTCATTTTACATAAAGGAAGTGTTTACATTGATATCAAGGCCCAATTTAGACTATAATGCGGTTGAAAAGTTTACTGTTTATGAGAACAAACTTGCCATGCTTTGTGCCTTCTGGGAAGAAGATGATGAAACGTCTGATTTGATTGATTTGTGGGTGTTAGATGAGGGTAAATGTGCATCTGGGGAGACATGGAGCTGGACTAAAAGATATACTCGCTGCCCCTTTTCATGCATCTTTGGTTCGTTGACTATTTGGAGGAATGAAGTTGTCTACAGACCTTATCCTGAGGATAATGAAAGAGGAGGAAATGTTTTATATATGATGAATCTCGCTAATGAAGTAAAGAAGTTTGTTATTCCCCATCATGGCCCTATTAATAGAATTTACAATTATATGGAAAGCTTTGTATCAGTTGGCAATAACTACACTGAAGAATTTTGATCCTAAATCCAAATTCTTACATTTGCAGATTTACCTTGTTGAAGTACTTTTGGTGGAATCGTATCTCTAATATTTTCGATCATTCTTATATCTATATTATTTGAAGTTATTTAGGGTTATCGAGAATGATGAATGCAGATATTTAACAGAAGATGTGCCTATTATTTGAGACTTGTCCTTTAATACACCAACGGTCTTTTTTTTTCTTTTTGGTGAAAAATATACCCCTTATCTATTATATTGTATGAGATTGAGAGTTCACAAAGCCTCTTGCTTTGCAATTTTCTTTGTTTACTCTGCTCCTTCCATGGTCATCTTCCGCCATCATAAGTGATGGGGTTTTGGGTTTCTTACTGGATGATGTTACTTGAAATATACACAATTGATGGGAGTTATTATCTATTTATTTGTTGAAAAATATTTTTTTCTTTCTTCCATTTTGGCCTAATGAATACATTTTATTTTTTCTTTTTGCTTTGGTTGAGCTCAAGTTCCCCCCCTCTTGCATTACCTTTTGATATTTCAAACTTGTACATTATTAGAAGTGGAACCTTCCATTGTTAGCTTTATGTCTTTAGATTTCATTAAGATGTCACAATTTGCTTTGAAGTTTTGTTCAGTCATTTTTGCGCGCGAATGGGATTGGAAATTTTTGAAATTTTGTTATTTGTGTGGGCACAGTTTCATGCTGTCATTGATTTATTGAAACAGCTGTAGTCTCTAGTGGAAGTAGTTTTTTAGACTATTCCACCATATCAAATTGCTTAGTTTTATATATATACATATATATATATATATATATACTACTTCTCTTTGATCCTTAACACATGATATATTTAACTAATTTGATTAGATTAATGAAGTTAGTTAATATAATATATTTTTTCTAAAATACTCTAACTATTTTCTTTAATATCTTACCTCATTCTCTTATTTTATTATTGTTGAGAAAGTATCAGTAGGGATAATTTAAAAAAAATAAATAAATATAAAAAAGATATTTTATATTTAGGATTATATTAAGGACCAAAGAAGTATATTTGCTGGTGCACGGAACTTGTCTATGTAACATATTGGTGTTATATTGTCATGGTTTTATATGGTTTGAGAGGGACAAAAATAAGAGAAACAAATTTGAGTTAGTTGCCATTTCATTTTATTTGTAGTGGAAAAATGAATTAAATTGATTTGCGTAAACTGTTTTCCAGCTTACTAGGAGCTGGTGTGTGCTCTTTGGATAGTTGGTACATTTAAATCAATATTTGTTTAGAGTTTTCTGTTTAGATTTCACCATACAAATGCTCTGTTATCTTTGAGAATTATTTATTCATTTTGTGGGACTTTTTTTTATATTTACATTTTTTCTATGGGACTTCATAATAATTTTTCAATTATGATTGCTATCCTTCTCTGTAGAAATTAACTAAATGAAAACAGCTTATCATAAATCAAAGAAAATAGAGACTCTTGTAAAATATTGTGTTTGTTGGCTATTTTTTAAAATAAGAACAATTTCTTAAAAGAGAATTAAAATTGATTAAAAAAAATCTTGATTATAATAGCAAGAGGCTTATTGAAAGAATAATTTACTGATAAGTATTTTAACCTCATACATTGGAAATAAAAAAAAAAACATATAGCAGGGGTGTTCCTCGACAACTGCAAAAGTAGCAAATTTGGTCAATTACTTGTCTTTTTAACATAATAATACAAAGAAAGATTGTAAATTTGGTCATCTAAATTTTTTCATAATAAAATATTTAGTACTCTCTGTAAGACAGGATATGTGGGCGTGTATGCTCATAACGGAACTAATCATATGCTTCAATTTTTAATTTTGCATCTATATGTTTTTTCTCTTAATTAAATTTTTTGATTTTATTTTGTTTGTACAGTTAGTCCTAATTTTATTCTATTGACACTGTTATTCTTTGTATAGTTACTGTATTAACAAAACAAAATTAAAGAATTTAATTTAGGGAGAAAAATATATATGTACTGAATTAAAACTTGAGAAAGAAAAAGTATACTCCAGCAAAATTGTTTTCCATCTCGTAAAAGTAAAACGAAAATCATAAATATATTTTTTTAAGTAAGTTTAAGGTATCTACTATAAGAGTGACTAATCTTTTATAATATAGATTTTTCGATGAAATTTTAGTTTTAGCTATAAGACCCTCTCTATATATACTGTCAAGGATTAAACTTTGATTAAATATTTAAAAAATATAACTAAGTGCCAATTACGTTAAGTTTTATGGTTAAATCATAAACATATTAGATAAATGGTAAAAGACTACAAGGTGATGAGGTGTGTAGTTTGTTGGGGCTTCAAATATAAGTGAGACTGAAAGTAGGTAATATATGAAGAGCGCTTATATTTTATAAGGATGCGAGTTTGATTTCCGCCGCTGTCGAGAGGATTTTTTTAGTAAGCAATCTCATAATTCTCCTGTAAACACTCTTTAAATCCTAGAGATATGCTCTGACCTTAGTAGAGGATTAGTACCGAAATCACTTAAAATTTTCTCTTATAAAAAAAATCCCAAGTCTAATAATTTTTTAATTAAATAATTTCCCCCAAAAAATAGTTTTTTCTATTATATTGCACCTAATTTGAAAAATGATCGTAATTATTGGGTAATATATTTAGCATAAATTTATTATATATATTATATGAATAGTAAATTAAACTTACAACAGTAACTATCAATTATTAATATTTAATAATACATCAAACATTTAATAAATACTTTTTAGGGGAAATGGGGTATAAATCCCCATTTGACAAATTAATTGGCTAATGGGACCTAAAACTTAAGGTCCTTAAGTGTCAATAACAGTGTTGGGGGGACCAAATTACCCTTAATATTTCATAGATGAGAAAGAGGGAAAGTAAATTGTATATTATGAAAGGTAAATTATACATAGTAGAGGATCATTTGCATAACGGTTCTAATTACATATGATAGAAGGTGATTGCACATGACAAAAGCTAATTGCACAGAGGGAGATCACTTGCATATTAATTCTAATTATATTTTAATTATATATTAGTGAAGGTAATTATATATTATGGAAGCTAATTGTATAGTGCAACAAAACTTATATAATGATTTTAATTGCATTTTAATTGCATATTATGGAAGGGTAATTTGCACAGGACGGAAAGTAATCACATAAAGTGTATAAAGTTAATTGCATATTGATTCTAATTACATGTTGTGGAAGGTCTATCGTACATGATAAAAGCTAATTGCACATAGTGAAAGATCATTTGTATATTGGTTCATACACTTTTAGATAATAAATTTTATAAAGATTAATATATTATTTAGTCCCTTCAATTTTTTTTTTATTTTGATTTTAGTTCTTCAAGAAGCAAAATAATCTATATATTTATAGAATTATAGAAACTAATATTTTAAATGAAAAAAAATATAAGTGATCGAAACTAAAATAAATATAAACTTGATGGATTAAAGATTATATTAACACACTTCATAACATGAGATTGTTGAGCAATTTTTCATAAATTTATTCGCTTGTGATAAATATTTTGATAATAAGTAATAGTAAATTAAAATAAATAAATATCTCCTAAGTTAAACTAAAGCTTGAATTCTTGTGTGGACTTTTTTTATTGCCAATAATAAAAATAGTTAATGTGATTATTAATTAATTATTAATTATAATTATTGATTGTAAACTGAGTTAGATCAAAATTTATTTTTAACTCTGAATTGAGTATTATAAAATTTTAAAAATAAAGTTGATTGATTGATAATTAATGATTGAGGATTGAGGATTTATTGTAAATACATTAAACATTTAACAAATATTTTTTTCCGATAGGAATTTAACAAATATTTTTAAAAAATTTACTTTGAACTTCGAATTTATCCGTATCTAACATAATTAATTCTTTTCTAAAATGTACTCCGTAGTTCAGTGTTCAAACCTAATTGATATTCTTTCGACGTGATCTGAAACCGCTAATGGCTTCGTTTATTGCAATTGCAAGGGCTTTCTTCTGAGAATCCGTTCGAGCCGATCATCAAGTAGACTGGAATGGATAGCGACGTGCTATATCTTCCTCAAGAAATCATCAGAAACATTCTCAGACTTCCACTAAAAACTTTAATCCGATTTCAACGTGTGTAAAGATTGGAAAAATCTCATAAAAAATCCATCTTTCATTGCGGAGCACCTTCAACAATCCCGTCATCCGAACCCTTCTCTTCTTTTTGGTGATGGAAGTGATACTCCTTCACGCTGGCGCTCGAGTTTGCTGGATTGCGATTTGCAAGTCCGTGAAATTAAGAAACCACCTTTGATCGATTCTTCGGAGGGTCGAGTATCGTTAGTATCGTGAGTTCCTGTAATGGCCTGCTTTGTGTTGAAATCACGCAGGGCCTGATTCTTTCTGAAATTTCTCCTCCTCCTTCGGTTACCTTGTGGAATCCTGCGATTGCAGTAGTCAAAGATGTTACTACAAGTAGAATTGATTGTTTTGGCATTGTTGATTGCATGACAGGATTTAGATTCAGTCCAATTGTTAACTATTACAAGATAGTAAGAACTTATGCTAATTTTCATGGGGTTAAGCGAGGGGAAGTGTCTTCGCTAAATAGAGGGTCATGGAAAGGAAATAGATATTAAAGAGTGCAAGACTTTATTCTTAAACTGTCACAGCTAATGGAGTCATATTTTGGTCTGGGATTAAGCAAGGTTTAAATCGTGCCAAAGTGGTAGTTTCATTTGACATAACAAAGGAAGTGTTTTTTTTTTAAATTGTTTATATTAATATATATTGTATAATATTAATATTAATATATGTAAAATAATATAAAAAAGTGAATATTAATATGTATATTTAATTTTTTTTGTGAAAATATATTTACATTTTTCAAATTTTGTTATTTATATTAATTATTTTTTTAAAAAAATAGGATCGAGACGTCCCGATCTTAGTCGGGAGCGAAATACTTTTGGAATGGGACAGAACACAAGACAAAAATTCTCCCATATTATTATTTATCAGGATAAGACCAGGACGAGATTGTCACAGTCTTATTCTGTCCCATAAACACCCCTACTTATATCGGTGGGCAATAACTACCTTGAAGAATCTTGATCTTAGGTCCAAAGTATTACATTGCCAAATTACATTGTTGAAGTACTTTTGGTGTAATGGATGGAATCTAATATTTTTATATCATTCTTATAAACTTGTATCTGATCCTTGGCCTGTTTTCTTTGGTGAAATATATACCACTGACTTATTATATTGTAGGCCAGAAAAATAATTAATGTTTTTTAATTTTCTCGTAACATGTTGGTGTTACACGTTTGAGAGAGGGGAAAAAAAGCGAAACACATTTGAGTTAGTTTCCATTTCATTTCAATTGTAGAAGAGAAATGAATTAAAGTGATTTGTGTAAGTAGTTTTCCAGCTTACTAGGAGCTGGTGTGTGATCTTTGGATTAGATCAATATTAATCAATATTTGTTTAGAGTTTTCTGATTAGATTTCCCATACAAATGCTCTTTTGTTGTCTTCTACTCTTACCACTCATACTGAGAAGAAGAACCCTAAATCATGATTGGATTAAGGTTCGGATTATAATCCATTGACTTTTGTTTATAGCAAGTCTTTCTTATCATAAGTCAAATACTGCATTAATCCAATCGTTAATATAAGTATTAGTTGACTTTAAGAGATTAAGGTAACCAAATAAATCAGTTAATTATAACTAAATTCAAACCTTTAAAATAAATTCATATTATATACTCTTTAATCTACTAAAATTAGTTGTCAACTAGTTCTTATATTATTTATAATTAACTGATTTATTTAGCTTCTTTAATAGAGTATCCATCTAGCTTGGGAAAGAAGATTAATGAGCTATTAATTCATTTATTTTTTTTGAACATGAGATATTTATTTAAGAATATGAATTTTTTAAGTGGATTTTAAGAGTTTCGTGAGGGAACTCCTTTGCCTTTCATAATGGATAAAAAGGGGGAAAATCAGTTAGCTTTCTTCTTAGGGTTGATATTTTAAAAGCCAAAATACATCAATAAAAAAGATGAAATGATCATTTCTACGAACTTATAAAAACATATATGTTTGATCTCTAAGCTTGATGATCATCACATATCATTCACTTCTACAATGAGGTTCTTTTATATGTGATTTCTTGTATAAATTTTTACAGGGGAGAGGTACTCGCGTTTGACATCTGGTAATATAAATTATCTCTAATAAAATGATACATATGTTTATTAAAAAAAATATCGAATAGAAGTTTAAAACTATCCAATAATTGTTGAGATCATAGGGAGTAATTATCATTCACCTCTCAGAGGTTACTTTTCTCATTATTGAATTATATATTTCTAATATGCCAACAAAATATTCTAATTCCAATGTACTAAAGTATTAAATGAATATTTATCATTCTATCCACAAATAATAATTAGAAAAATTAGTGAATAACTTTTATGAATTGATCAGATTAAAAGCATCATTGTATAAACGGTGGCTACAAGCCATACCAACTCTATCAGACAAACTCTAAATACACAAATAGAAAAGCTCTGTCAGAAAGTGGAAATGGAAAGGCAAAAACAAGTGACTTGCTGTCTGTTCTCTTTCTTATTTTTCATATTGGAAAATTTTTACAATCAACACTGAAAATATACTGTTCAAAATAGAAAGCACTTACAACTCAATAACAACCTTCAACATGTAAAGGCTTAAGAGCTGTCTTCAAGAAATGGGTAGTCAGTGTAACCAATAACAGGATCAGAAGTGTAAAACGTATTTCTGTGGTACTTGTTGAGAGGAGCACCAAGCTCAAATCTCTTTGGCAAATCTGGATTCGACAAGAACCACCGACCATAGGCGACGAGATCTGCTCGGTTCTCTGCCACTGCATTGTTGCCATCTTCACGATCATAGCCTCCAACAACAATGAAAGTGCCGTTGAATGCCTTTCTCATTGGAGCAAGACAATGAGAGAACTCTTCTTTTTCACACGCAGTCTTCATTCTTGGTTCCACCATGTGACAGTACAGAATATTATATTTTTTCAAGGAATTCACCATGTATAGGCCAAGTTCTTCAGGACTGGAATCCTCACATTCGTTGTAATCTGCAAAAGGTGATAATCTAATTCCGACTCGCTCTGCACCTATCTCGTCGGCAACAGCTTTAACAACTTCCAAAGGAAACCGGCACCGATTCTCTAGTGATCCACCATATTCATCTGTTCGATCATTGACCTGATCTTTCATAAATTGGTCAACAAGGTAACCATGGGCACCATGAATCTCAACCCCATCAAAACCTACAATTGCAAATTGCATTCAGTTAATGTCACCCATATGCAGGTTTAAATATACTGCCAGTAACCCCATAACTCAAAAGTGCATCACATCATTTGTAAATACTTCCTCCTGTCCTTAATATAGGAGTTAGTTCAGGGGTTGATTCTGTTCTAAATATAAGTCCTTAACCTACTTTTTCTCCCATACTTATCATTTTCCCCCAAACCAATTTACCTAATTAATAAACTGATAAATAATATTATGTTATACAGAGGTATTTTAGGGGGATCAAGTCACATTTGTTACAATTAACTAATTCATCTCACTTCCTTAATTTACCCAAATTAATTAAGTTAAGTAGCTCTTATATTAAGGACTGGAGGGAGTAATAAAAGGGCACCACTAATATTACTTAGGTCCCTCTATTTCTGTAAAAATTTCAATTTGGTTCCAAAGTTAATGATACCAAGTAAATAAATACTCCTCCGGTCCTAAATATAGGCCTTAATTGGAGAGTTGATCTTAGTTCTAAATATAAGACCTCTTTCCCATATTTATTTATTTTTTTCTAAATTACCCTTATTGATATTCTTTCAACTATAATCAAGTAAGATAGGGATGAAAGGAAATGAAGATGATTAGGGTATTTTAAGAAAAATATGCTATATTAACTAACTTCCTTAATCTAATCAAATTAATTAAATAGGTATTATATTAAGAATCGAATGAGTAATATTTAAGTAAGCATTCAGTTAGATTTGACATAAATTCTTGAATGATGAGACAGTGGGGCAAAACTGAATCAACAACAACAACAACAAAGCCTTATCCCATTAAATGGGGCAAAACTGAATCATGTAAAGAAAATTGGATGATGATGATGATCATTGCTCATATAGATTATGGTTTAAGTAGTTTGATTTATCACGAGATTATACAGTTAGCGAAGGTTACCAGCTTCCAGAGCATTCCTTGCAGTGAGTCTGAAGTCATTGATGACCTGAGGAATTTCATCAGTCCTCAACCTCCTTGGTCGGCTATGTTCTGTTACGTTAATGCCATCACTCATAATTTGTGGTGGCAATTCCCTGTCTGTACAAGATATTGGGGATTGCCCATTTGGCTGAAAACCTGTTCAAAATCAAAACAAAGTAGGATGGGAACACATTACACATATACATCAGATTTATTTGGTTCCAAAGAAATTGGGGAGAGATAAGAAGTACAAATACTACAGCACAATAGAGGTGGGACTCTAAACGTTTCAAAGCGACAATAAACTGAAACATGCTAATAATCTCTTTAATCCACTCATTTGAAAAGACGGATAATTACACTACAATGGATACTATTCTCAGACCAGAAGATAAACTTAGCCAGGAAAATACCTGAATTTGAAACCCTTCCACTGTGCCAAATCTGACAGAAAAATATACCACCTTTGGCATGAACAGCATCCACAATAGGCTTCCACGCTTCTATTTGCTCTCTTGTCCATATGCCTGGTGTATCAGCATACCTTTACATGGAACAAGACAACAACCAAAATATAAGTAAGTAAATATCAAACAATCAGTGTGGATCACCCTAACGAATTGGGATAAAATTAACATAATAACATAGTGTATGAATTACCCTATAGCAGTGGGAGAAATACAGGTAGCTTCAGATATCAATAAACCTCCCTTGGTAGTTCGTTGAGAGTAATATAAGATAGCGTGAGGCTGGGCAACATAGTTGTAAGATCTCTGTCTAGTAAGTGGGGCCAAAACAACTCTGCATAGCAAAAAGGGAACCAATTTTGAATAAAGAAATCACAAAATAGTCAACTGAAGCTTAAGATAATCAGAATAATACTACATGGCCGGCAAAAACATTTCCCCATTCTAGTCCACCAATCGTAAGGAGTAAGGACCCAAGAGATTAAAATAATAAAGACAAATTGTCACCAAACAATATTTTATTCGAAGTCATCGAACGAATTCAAAATTTATGATCTAAAGCATGATATACACCATGATCTTAAGTATCACCATGCTGGCATGCTCAACTGGAATTTTTCACAAACACCTTATGCTCATGAATAACACAAGAAAAATCGCAAGACAAAGGAAAATCCAATTGGAGAAATTCATCAAAGAGTATCAGTGACCTGTGGGATAGATTGAAATTTCCCAACTTGTAAGGCGTAAGAAGAGGAATAACGGGAGCTTCGGAAGCCATTTTTGCTCAAGAACATAATCGAGATTGAAATAAATAGAACTGAATGTGAAATGAAGAGATCGAATGCACGACGGTTCTCCATCAGCTGAGGAATTATTGGGATGATGACGTAAGGGATTCAGTTCACAGTAGCAGGAGGCGGCAAAGAAAAAAACCAAATTAGCTAATTTTAATATTTAATATATTAAAAAAATTAAATAAATAAATAAATTATAATAAATATAATATGATTTCTTTAAAATACTCTTGCATAATATTAGATTATAGATTAGTTTATAAATTAGATAAATTAATTATAATAAAAAGAATAAACATTAGTTATAAAATCGATTAGAGTTTAATATCTATGACTAAATCTAACACTTTAACTAAGTTTTATATTAAAGATCAGATATTTTACTTTCAGTTCTTAATATCAGACGTACTTAACTAATTTGAGTAAATTAAAGAAATTAGTTGAGTTAGTTATTTATAATGATTGCGTCTTGATTTCTAAAAATATTCTATTTAATCATATATATTTGAACAATTCTTAATAGAAATATGTTTAATATTTGTAACTAGAAGGATATTTTGTGAGAAAAATAATAATTTTAAGAGATAAAATATATTATAATTTTATATTTAATATTAAAATAGATTTTTTGTTTAACTAATTAGTATATAACAACTCAACTATAGGACCAAATCCTAGCTGCATATATTTTTTTTATATAAAAATTTTTAGAAAAGAGTTAGGCTCATCCACGATCTAAAAGTAGGGCGAAATCTCCCTTTCTCCTAGGCGATACCAATATTAGGTAGAGCGAGCTGTCTATTACCCTCAAGCGTAAATCTAGGCACATAAGTACTAAGATACCTCCCTAAGTGTCGTGATTAAAATTATAATAAAATAATATTTTCTAAAAATTAAATATACTCTAAATAGTCACATATCTCACTTATCAGCTAGCTGCTTATATGGATAGGGCTGTTAGTATTCTCTCTTGTGGGCTTTGATTTGTTAGGAACTTGGGATGACGCTGCTTAATCTGATTCTCTCCCATAGCAATATGGGATTTGTTTTTTCATCGAGTGTTTCTGTCCTATTTCTTATATTACTATGTAAGTGTAACTATTTATTTTATTAATTTAAGAGTAGGAAGCTATGGTACTCCTTTCTTCTAATCTTAATTAGAAGAGTTAGTTAATTTTTTTAAATAAATTTAAAAAATAAATTAATTAGTTAACTATGATTAAATATAACCCCTCAAGATAAATTTATATTACATACTCTTCAATCTATATAAATTAATCAATTAATTTTTATATTAGTTATAATTAACTAATTTATTTAGCTTTATAGATTTATCTAAAAAAATTAAATATTTCTTATAATTAAGATCGAAGGTAATACTATGTTGTAAATTTGCAATTCTTAGATTACAATGACTTATACAAACATTTATTAATATATATATATATAGGTGTATTTATAAGTGTATATAGTTAAAAGTTCAAAAGTTTTCTTTTTTCTTTTCCTTACTTTTGTTTTTTGTTTTTGTAAATAGTTATGTATTTATGTTGTTATCATATTGGAGCATAAGCTCAAATAATTTAGTTAATGGACATAAAAATTTTATTGAAAATTTGATTAATTCTTTTAATAAATATATAGTTGATTAAGCGTGACAGTGATTGTAAAATGTATATCATATTTGAAAACAAATGACAAGTGAACTAATAAAATATAAATCTTATTTAAATAACAATTTTATGACATTTTTTCATTTTAAACATATATATGTATGCCAATGGCAGTCTATTAAGATGGGTTGACATCAAATTCTTTTAAGATATTGAATTTAAATATTATTAATGAAGAAAACTATCTACTAAAATACCTTTAAATTTATGGGATCCAACCCAACTCGATCTAGATTAATCAAGCCCAATATCACATTAGAAAATTGATTAGTATATGCAATAAATATATTTCTGCTAATGAGAGTTAGCACAAATAATAAGGAACAGACTCATATCCCACAAAGACGAGAGTTTAATTCTCGCTGCCGTTGTGAGAGCTCTTTTAGTAGGCGATCTCGTAAGTCCCTTGTAAGCGCTCTCTGAGTCTTGAGGCTATGCCCTAACTTTAGTGAGTGACCAGTGCCAAATCCACCTAAACTTTTTTATATAAAAAAAATATTTCTAATCACATAAAGTGAGAGGAGCCTTTGAGTTAGAGACCTAACGAAATTCACTTGCTTTAATGAATGATTAATTCAAGAGAACACTCTATGTCACCTAATAAAGTTAGAGACCTAATTAATGATTGATTCAAGAGAACAACACTCTTTATGTCACCTCTAGATTTTCATTCACTTGCTTTAAGCCTTCTTTCTTTCCCTTTCTCTTCTTGGTCCTTTGCTGCTTGGAGTACCCATTTGAGTAGGCTAAATGGTTTTGTTGTTATCTGCCTTTGACTCTCTGAAAGAAACCTAATCAGATTAGGTCTGAATCTATTGTGAATAACCTTGTTCCTTGTGATCTATATCTCATGATCTATAATCAACAATTTCAGCACTTCTATTTTGAAGCTCAACTTGCTATTTCAAGAATTTTAGTAAAACAAGGAGAATCAGAAGAACTGTTCTAATTGTATTGTGCTGAGATATAAAGTGGCTGTTTATCAACAAAGGATAATTCATCCAATTAGTGAATGGCTACAATTAAAGAGTAGTAACGTTATCATGAGTAATATGTATATATTGGTGGCGACAAAGCATAGCCTTCCTCTTGCATTACTTGAACCCAAAATAGTACAAAGTTATTCATAAAGGGGAAATCGTAGGACAAAAACACTTAACTTTTTTTCCCAATGGCTTTTTCTGCCATTTGTAAGGTTATTACACTTGGGATTGGCAGAGATTGAAAATAATCACACACAATTACGTTTAATTTGGATGGAAAAAAAAAAGAAAGAACAAAATACAAGGGAGACAAGTTTAGAAGTTTTCTTTCATAATATTCTGTCACCCTTATTTTCCTCTATCCAAACTAAGCCTTTTAGAGTCTTAAGAAGTCACTTCCAGAAATGGGTAGTCAGTATATCCAACAACAGGATCAGAAGTGTAAAATGTCTCTCTATGGTACTTGTTGAGAGGAGCATCAAGCTCAAACCTCTTTGGCAAATCTGGATTTGCCAAGAACCACCGACCGTAGGCGACAAGATCTGCACGGTTCTCTGCCACTGCATTGCTGCCATCTTTGCGGTCGAAGCCTCCAGCAGCAATGAAAGAGCCATTGAAGGCCTTTCTCATCGGAACAAGACTGTGAGGGCACTCAACTTGTTCCAAAGGAGTCTTCATTCTTGGTTCCACGACGTGACAGTACAAAATACCATATGTATTCAAGGAATTCACCATGTACAAGCCAAGTTCTTTAGGATTGGAATCCAAACATTCTGCAAATTGTGCAAAAGGTGACAATCTAATTCCAACTCGCTCGGCCCCTATCTCATCAGTAACTGCTTTAACAACTTCCAAAGGAAACCGACAACGGTTCTCTAGTGATCCGCCATATTCATCGGTTCGATCATTGACCTGATCCTTCATAAATTGCTCAAGAAGGTAACCATGAGCACCATGAATTTCAACCCCATCAAAACCTACAATTGTACAAGTATCGTCATTTTAAACTTCTGCACTCAGTTACAGTTTCAAGCATATTAGATGAAATAAACTGCCAGTGCCACCATTGTATAACATCAATTCTGAAGAATAAACATAGTGCCTAATACTTTGGCTTCTTTACAAATTAGGTCCCTGTATATTTGTAAAAAATTCAATTTGGGACCTATTACTTCAAAAGTAGGCAAAACCGTCCCCCAAATTTTAAAGTGAAAAAATGTTTCCATTCTGCCACTTAATCCCTTTAAAAGTAAAACAAAATCTAACCATATGCAAATTTAGATGTTATTTATTTACTTGGTAACATTATCTTCACAGTTTTCGTGTCCAAGTCAACAAATTTTCAGGTTTGGCATTATATCTAGAATACAGAAGAGACCACAGGGTAAAATCGAATCATTTTAAAAAATAGGAGAGCATCATTTTTAGTTATACGGGTTATGGTTGAAGTAAATTGATTTTCCACAACATTTTTAGTTAGTGAAGGTACCAGCTTCCATAGCATTCCTTGCAGCAAGCCTGAAGTCATTGACGATTTGGGGAATTTCATTGGTCCTCAGCCTCCTCGGTGGTGTAAATTGGGCGACATCAAGGCCATTACTTCGAATTTGTGGGGTCAGTCCCTTGTCCGTGCTAGATATTGGGGCTTGCCCATTTGGCTGAAAACCTGTTTAAAACAATGCAAGATGAGAACACACTAAACAAATACAAGTTTATTCTATTCCAAAGAAATTTGGAAGAGATAATGAGTAAAGACTACAACACAATGGAGTTGGGACTGTATATGTGTTGAATAGACAAGTATCTTAACTTCAATTCAGGGGTTATAATCTGAACAGATAATAAAATCCAAAGATTTAAATTAGTAGTAGCAGAGAAGACAGCATAATCTGAAAATAGTTCAAAAATCATTTCCCAAGAATGTATTGCTCTAACTGACATAGCGTATGGTTTTAGGCCATTCAAAGTGATAATCTACTAAAACATGTTAAATCTTTTGTTCACTCAAACGAAAATATATGATATTTTCTGGCTACTTTTCTCAGATCAGAAGACTAACTTGGGGGAAAAAAACATACCTGAATTTGAAACCCTTCCCACATGCCAGATCTGACAAAAAAATATACCGCCTTTGGCATGAACAGCATCCACAATGGGCTTCCATGCTTCCACTTGCTCTTTTGTCCATATTCCAGGTGTATCAACATATCTTCACATAGAATAGAAAACAAACATTAAACACATTTTGTGAAACATCCCAACAAGAAGAGATAAAGTTAACATAAGGAATAATAAAGCATACGAATTATACCCTTGAGCAGTGTCAGAAACACCAGTAGCTTCAGTTATCAAAAGACCTCCCTTGGTAGCTCGCTGAGAGTAATATAAGATAGCATGAGGCTGAGGAACATTGTTGTAAGATCTCTGTCTAGTCAATGGTGCCAGAACAACTCTGCACAGCAAAAGTAAACTCATTTTTAATTAAGAAACCACAAATATTCAACTGATACTGACACTTAAAAGTAATCAGAAAAAAAGTCCATTGACCGAAAGAAAATTTCCCTATTCTGCTCCACCAATCGAAGATGCAAGTGACTTTTCGTAGCACACAAGTAAGGATAACATAAGGACTAAATAATCAAAATAACAATCCTATTTATCACAAAGTTGTAGAACAAACTTCAAAATTCATGAACCATGCCAGTTCTCAAATGCGACTTCTCACAAACACCTGATCCTCATGAAATTGCGGCAGAAAAAGTGAAAGGACAAACGACAACGCAATTGAAGGAATTCGAGGTAGTGTGAGTAGTTAGTACCTATGGGATAGATTGAATTTCCCCAACTTGTAGGGCGTAAGAAGAGGAATGGCGGGAGCTTCAGAATCCATTTTTGCACAACACAAGATTATCAGTTGCTATGAGTAAGAAAGAATCAGAGACTAATTGCTATATATAGAACTGAAATCGACTTACAAAAGCAGAAAAAATTGAGGCTCCACCACCTCCGAGCGAGGGAGCAGGAGGGATGATGACGTGAGGTAGTGCGTCTGCGGGATGGGGACGAATACAGTGAATGGCGATCGCCCGTAAGAGTTGACCCATCGCCATATTAAAGTTGAAGATTTCAATTAATCACCGACTTTATTTTGTTCGAGAGACGCAGACGCACTTTTTTTTTTATACAAAAATTAAAAAAAAAACAATTTAGCTCACCTGAAATGATAAAATCTCATTTTAATATTAATATCATGTAGAATAAATTATCTATTAATTTTAAGCATAAATTTATGCACTCAAGAATTAAGATATCTCCCCAAACGTCATATTAGAACTACAATAAAATGATACTCCTTAAGAATTAAATATACTCTAAATAATCTCATGTCTCACCCTTTTATCAGTTGAACTCACAGATGATAAGATATGAATGACCATAGCACCTTTTTTTTCTTTGAATAAGTAGTTAAAATTCCATTAAGATATAACAATGACCACATATTATTTTAGGTAAGTTTAGGATATCTATGGGCCTGTATGGAAAATAATAAAACTAGAGTTTTAAAATAGCTTCTGGCTCAAATCTCAGTTTGGAGAAATTTTAAAACAAACAATCATATTTGTCCAAACCATGGTTTAAAACTATAGTTTCAAATAAGCTGGTCAGAGTAGCTTTTAGAATAGTAAAAGAGTTTATGAACTACTCAATTACTATTTTATCATTACTTTTTCTTACACCCTCTCTTCTCTCTCCTCTATCTTTTTCACTATCTCTCCTCTCTTCTCTATCTTTTCCACTATCTCTCATATCTCTTCTATCTTCTTCACCCTCTCTCCTCTATCTTTTTTACCCTCTCCCCTCTCTCATCTCTCATACATATCTTTTTTAATAATTTTTTAATTACAAAATCCCTTTTAATAATAACTATCTAAACACTCATTTATCTAGAACCATTTTTTTTTCCATAAAATCTTCTCTAAAAACCCTTTTTCATAAGCTGTCCAAAAATTCATTTTTTTTATAAACCTTTTTTTAAATCTTATCCAAACACACACTATAACAAAAAGTTGACGAATTTTTTAATACTATATAAAGGAGTTTTAATGTTTGTAATAAGATTTTTTTATACATATCATCAAAATCAAATCCCATACTTAAAAAATATAATTAAGTCTCAAATGTGATAGACCTCATAATTAAACCACACATTTTTTAATAAGTACTTCCTCGTCCCGTTGCTTCCTTACTCTTAACAATTTAACCATAAATTTTTATGGTGGTAATGGGGTTAAATTATCACTATTAAATCTTATAAAATTATTATATTGATATAAAATTTTATGTGTTGTAGTGATTTATTGAAATTATAAAAATATAAATTTATCTTGACTTATCAATCAACAAGTCAATATGCTACTAATAATAATAAATTAAAGTGTCCCCAAGGATAAGTTAGAGTATCTAAATTAACAAGTTAATATATTATTAATGATAATTTAAGGCAAGACAAGTCACAATACCACCAGTAATAAGTTATGGTACTTCAATTAATAAATCAATATGTCACTAATATAAATCATGGTGTCACAATTGAAATGTCATGATACTACTAATAATAAGTTAGGATGTCTCAATAGATAAATTAATATGCGAGTAATGATAGTTAAGATAAACTCATATTTTTATAATTTCACTAAATTTTCTACCTATCCCTTCAAATTTTATATTAATTTGATGATTTGATAAAATTTTATAGTACTAAATTATCCTCCTTAGAATTTAATGTAATTTCCCTGTTCTTTTTAAGAAAATGTAGGGTTCTAAGAAGGAAAGTGAGACCCGAAATCTCAAACGTAGTGAGACTTTTTGACGTTAAAATAAGGGAAGAATGATAACTAAAATTTTTACAAGAATGTTCATACTATATTAAGAACTTATTACATCTTGTTATTACCCTTAATTCTTAATATAAGAGATCAATAATTAATTTATAAATATTAAAAAATTATTTAAATTAATTATTATAATAAATATATGTTAATTTTTTTAAATTATCATGTTTAATAATATGTATTAAAATTGATTAAAATCTACTCAATATATATAATTAATATAGATATTTTTAAAAAATAATTAAAATTTAAAAAATAAAATATAATAATATGTTATATTTAAGATAAAGTAAAGTTTTTATCTACCTCTTACCTCTTATATTTAAAATGAAGGAATTATCATTTAAGATTTCAACAAGTTGGATTAGAGAGGTTCAATGTATATAGACGTTATATTTACCTACCAACCTCATATCATGTCACTGATTGGGAGTGGAATGTCTCCACTAACCTCCTTAGTATCTCCAGATTAGCTTTCAATAATTGAAATTTAATATTCTATATATTATTTAATATCATAATAATATTTTTATATGATACTAAATATTAACTATTAAAAGCCAATCTAATGGTGGAGAAACTAGGTGGAGAGTAGGGAGAGGGGAAGGTTAGCAGAGAGAGGAGAGGGGAGAGACATCTTTTTCTTATATTCGGTTGTTAGATTTAATAAAAAAGATTAGGTTTCATTTGCTGAATTAAAGTTCAACTTAAAAAAAATATCCACATTTATTTATATAATCATATTTATATACCATAGAAAGAATATTTTATTTTATTTATACAGTAAAAAAATTATATGAATATACCATTTTATTTTTTATTATGTTAATTGTATTTCTATAGAATATATTGTATATTAAACAGAGATAAATTTAAAAAGTTGTTAAATTTATATATTATTTAATAAAATTTAATTTTTTTATTTATTTATATAAGATATATTAAAGATTACTTATAAATAATATTTGTTAAGGTTATTTGTGTTGAGAGAGGAAAAACATAAACCTCACACTTAAAGCTAGTAAAACAGGCTTAATCCACGGGTTGAGTCTATTTTACCATAAAAAGGGATAGGCTTGGGTTGACTAAAAGCTAACTTATTTTATGGTGGATTACACAACCCGCCCCACTCAGCCCGCGGGTTGTGACGGGTTAGCATATTTTTAAGCGGTCCAACCCTTCAACCTATTTTTTAAAATTTTATTAATATTATTATTTATTTTACTTAATTATTATTTTAAAAAACTCTCATTATTAAATACTAATAAACATAATTATTTATTTATTGATATGTGTTAAAATATTATAATTTATTAGTATTACGTTAATGTTTATTTATATTTATAATTATAAAATTTAAGATTTTTTATAAAAAATATAAATTTTTAAAAATATAATATTAATAATTTTTTTATTATACTAATATAATATTAAAAAATTTTATTAATATTTTAAAAATTTTAAAATAATATTTTAAAAAATATTTAAAAATTATTTTTAAAAAATAGCAGGCTAAACAGCCTATTTCAATTTCTCGAAAATGGTAGCCGCCTTACTCATCTAGTCGTCATCTCTCGTTTTCAGTGAGAGCGTGGACCAAAGAGGTAGGTTCAATGCATGGGGGATATAAATGAAGTCATTAAGCAAAATAATGTGAAAAATTAATATTCATGAAAAAATTTCTTCATCCCATTTATAAAAGTTCATGATAATGCAGAAAGTGGCAAAATAATATGCTAAGAAGACTAGAAACATGGTTATGATGGGAGAGTGGATGAATTAAATTCATATATAGAAATTGAAGATGTGAAATAAGAGTTAAACAATAATTTTAAATAGATTAAAATAATTAATTAAATTAGACATTTAATAAAAATGTGTATAAAGTTAATTGCATATTTTGGAAGCTCTATCGTATTTGACAAAAGCTAATTGCACATGATAGAAGATTATTTGCATATTGGTTCATACAGTTTTAGATGATAAATAATAAATTATTTGGTCACTTAAATTTTTTTCATTTTGATTTTAGTTCCTCAATCGATAAAATAGTCTATATATTTATTGAATTATAAGAACTAATATTTTAAATGAAAAAAATTATAAATGATCAAAAGTAAAATAAATATAAATTTAATAGATTAAAAATTATATTAACACAGTTTTAACACGAGATTGTTGAGCAAATTTCCATAAATTTATTCGCTTGTGATAAATATTTTGATAATAAGTAATGGTAAATTAAAATAAATAAATATCTCCTAAGTTAAATTAAAGCTTGAATTCTTGTGTGGACTTTTTTTATTGCTAATAATAGAAATAGTTAATATAATTACTAATTAATTATTGATTGTGAATTGAGTTAGATTAAGACTTATTTTTAATTAAACTGAATATTATAAAATTTTAAAAATAAAGTTAATTGATTGATTTTTAATAATTGATGATTGATGATTTATCGTAAATATATTAAACATTTAACAAATATTTTTTTCCGATAGGAATTTAACAAATATTTTTAAAAATTTTACTTTGAACTTCAAAATTTATCCGTATCTAACATATTAATTCTTTTCTAAAACGTCCTCCGTAGTTCAGTTTTCAAACGTAATTGATATTCTTTCGACGTGATCTGAAACCGCTAATGGCTTCGTTTACTGTAATTGCAAGGGCTTTCTTCTGAGAATCCGTTCGAGCCGATCATCAAGAAGTAGACTGGAATGGATAGCGACGTGCTATATCTTCCTCAAGAAATCATCAGAAACATTCTCGAACGACTTCCACTAAAATCCTTAATCCGATTTCAATGTGTGTGTAAAGATTTGAAAAATCTCATAAAAAATCCATCTTTCATTGCGGAGCACCTTCAACAATCCCATCATCAGAACCCTTCTCTTCTTTTTGGTGATGGAAGCGATACTCCTTGACGCGGGAGCTCGAGTTTGCTGGATAGTCAAAGATGTTCCTACAAGTAGAATTGATTGTTTTGGCATTGTCGATTGCATGACAGGATTTGGGTTTAGTCCAATTGTTAATGATTACAAGTTAGTAAGAACTTATTCTAATTTTCATGGGGTTAAGCGAGGGGGAGTGTTTTCGTTAAATAGAAATAGATATTGGGAACTTAAAAGAGTGCAAGACTTTTAATTCTTAAACTGTCATGGCTAATGGAGTCATATTTTGGTCTGGGGTTAAGCAAGTTTTAAATCAAGTAGCATCTAGGGAGACATGGAGCTGGACTAAAAGATATACTCCTCGCCCCCTTTTCATGCTTCCAAAATTCGCTGATATTTGGAGAAATGAAATTGTCTTCAAACCCTTTCCTAGTGAAGATAATGAAAGGGGAAGGCATGTTCTACATTTGATGAATATCACTACTAATGAAGTAAAAAGTTTTCTTATTCCTTATGATTGGCCCTATTCTTAACTTCTACAATTATGGAGAAAGTCTTGTATTTAGGGGTGTTCATGGTGTCCTAAACAATTTAGGATAGGACACAACTAAAGGGTGCCCCGTTTCTGTCATGTCTAGAATATATTTATATATATATTTTAAATTGTTATGTTAATATATATTGTAAATTATTAATATTAATATATGTATATTAGTATGACTCATTTTTTTAAATAATATAAAAAAGTGAATATTAATATGAATATTTAATTATTTTTTGTGAAAATATATTTACACTTTTCAAATTTAGTTATTTATATTAATTATTTTTTAAAAAAATTAGGATCGAGACGTCTCGGTCTCAGTCGAGATCAGAATACTTTTGGGATGAGACGAGGCATGGGACAAAATTCCCTTTCTGCCATTGTTCATTGGAACCGGGACGAGGTTGTACCGGTCTCATCCCGTCTTTGAACACCCCTGGCCTACTTATATCAGTGGACAATAACTGTCTTTGAATAATCTTGATCTTAGGTCCAAATTATTACATTGCCAAATTACATTGTTGAAGTACTTTTGGTGTAACGGATGCAATCTAATATTTTATATCGTTCTTATAAACTTGTATCTGATCACTGGCCTGTTTCCTTTGGTGAAATATATACCACTGATTTATTATATTGTATGAATTGAGAGGCCAGAAAAATAATTAATGCTTTTTAATTTTCTCCTAACATATTGGTGTTACACGTTTGAGAGAGAGAGGGGGAAAAAAGTGAAACACATTTGAGTTAGTTTCCATTTCATTTCATTTGTAGAAGAGAAATGAATTAAAGTGGTTTGTGTAAGTAGTTTTCCAGCTTACTAGGAGCTGGTCTATGATCTTTGGATTAGATTAATATTAATCAATATTTGTTTAGAGTTTTCAGATTAGATTCCGCCACACAAATGCTCTGTTGTTGTCTTCTAATCTTACCATTCATACTTAGAAGAAGAACCCTAAATCATGATTGGATTAAGGTTGGGATTATAATCCATTAATTTTTATTTATAGCTAAATAAATTACTTAATTATAAGAGTTAGTTTACTTTTTTTAAGGAGATTAAAGTAGCTAAATAAATTAGTTAATTATAATCAAATTCAAACCATCAAGATGAATTAATATTATATATTCCTTAATCTACTTAAATTACTTATCAACTAGTTCTTATATTATTTATAATTAATTAATTTATTTATTTTATTTTATAAAGTATCTATCTAGCTTGGGAAAGAAAATTTTGATGAATGAGTTATTAATTCATTTATTTTTGTTGAACATGAGATATTTATTTAAGAATATGGATTTTTTTTTTAGTGGATTTTAAGAGTTTCGTGAGTGAACTCCTTTGGCTTTCAATGGATAAAAAGAGGGAAAAATCGGTTAGCTTTCTTCTTAGGGTTGATATTTTTAAAAGCCAAAATACATCAATTAAAAAGATGAAATGATCATTTCTAAGAACTTATAAACACATATACGTTAGATCTCTAAGCTTGAGATCATAGGGAGTAATTATCATTCACTTCTCAAAGGTTACTTTTCCCATTCTTGAATTATATATATTCCTAACATATGCCAACAAAATGTTCTAATTCCAATGTACTAAAATATGAAATGAATATTTATCATTCTATCCACAAATAATAATTAGAAAAATTAGTGAATAACTTTTATGAATTGATCAGATTAAAAGCATCATTGTATAAACGGTGGCTACAAGCCATACCACCTCTATCAGACAAACTCTAAATACACAAATAGAAAAGCTTTGTCAGAAAGTGGAAATGGAAAGGCAAAAACAAGTGACTTGCTGTCTGTTCTCTTTCTTATTTTTCATATTGGAAAATTTTTACAATCAACACTGAAAATATACTGTTCATAATAGAAAGCACTTACAACTCAATAACAACCTTCAGCATGTAAAGGCTTAAGAGCTGTCTTCAAGAAATGGGTAGTCAGTGTAACCAATAACAGGATCAGAAGTGTAAAACGTATTTCTGTGGTACTTGTTGAGAGGAGCACCAAGCTCAAATCTCTTTGGCAAATCTGGATTCGACAAGAACCACCAACCATAGGCGACGAGATCTGCTCGGTTCTCTGCCACTGCATTGTTGCCATCTTCACGATCGTAGCCTCCAACAACAATGAAAGTGCCGTTGAATGCCTTTCTCATTGGAGCAAGACAATGAGAGAACTCATCTTTTTCACACGCAGTCTTCATTCTTGGTTCCCCCATGTGACAGTACAGAATATTATATTCTTTCAAGGAATTCACCATGTATAGGCCAAGTTCTTCAGGACTGGAATCCTCACATTCGTTGTAATCTGCAAAAGGTGATAATCTAATTCCGACTCGCTCTGCACCTATCTAGTCGGCAACAGCTTTAACAACTTCCAAAGGAAACCGGCACCGATTCCCTAGTGATCCACCATATTCATCTGTTCGATCATTGACCTGATCTTTCATAAATTGGTCAACAAGGTAACCATGGGCACCATGAATCTCAACCCCATCGAAACCTACAATTGCAAATTGCATTCAGTTAATGTCACCCATATGCAGGTTTAAATATACTGCCAGTACCCCCATAACTCATAAGAGCATCACATCATTTGTAAATACTTCCTCCTGTCCTTAATATAGGAGTTAACTCAGGGGTTAATTCTGTTCTAAATATAAGTCCTTAACCTACTTTTTCTCCCATACTTATCATTTTCCCCCAAACCAATTTACCTAATTAATAAACTGATATATAATATTATGTTATACAGAGGCATTTTAGGGGGATCAATTCACATTTGTTACAATTAACTAATTCATCTCACTTCCTTAATTTACCTAAATTAATTAAGTTAAGTAGCTCTTATATTAAGGACTGGAGGGAGTAATAAAAGAGCACCACTAATATTACTTAGGTCCCTCTAGATCTGTAAAAATTTCAATTTGGTTCCAAAGTTAATGATACCAAGTAAATAAACACTCCTTCGGTCCTAAATATAGGCCTTAATTGGAGAGTTGATCTTAATTCTAAAAATAAGACCTCTTTCCCATATTTATTCATTTTTTTCTAAATTACCCTTATTGATATTCCTTCAACTATAATCAAGTAAGATAGGGATGAAAGGAAATGAAGATGGTTAGGGTATTTTAAGAAAAATATGTTATATTAACTAACTTCCTTAATCTAATCAAATTAATTAAATAGGTATTATATTAAGGACCGAAGGAGTAATATTTAAGTAAGCATTCAGTTAGATTTCACATAAATTCTTGAATGATGAGACAGTGGGGCAAAACTGAATCATGTAAAGAAAATTGGATGATGATGATGATCATTGCTCATATAGATTATGGTTTAAGTAGTTTGATTTATCACGAGATTATACAGTTAGCGAAGGTTACCAGCTTCCAGAGCATTCCTTGCAGCGAGTCTGAAGTCATTGATGACTTGAGGAATTTCATCAGTCCTCAACCTCCTTGGTCGGGTATGTTCTGTTACGTTAATGCCATCACTCATAATTTGTGGTGGCAATTCCCTGTCTGTACAAGATATTGGGGATTGCCCATTTGGCTGAAAACCTGTTCAAAATCAAAACAAAGTAGGATGGGAACACATTACACATATACATCAGATTTATTTGGTTCCAAAGAAATTGGGGAGAGATAAGAAGTACAAATACTACAGCACAATGGAGGTGGGACTCTAAACGTTTCAAAGCGACAATAAACTGAAACATGCTAATAATCTCTTTAATCCACTCGTTTGAAAAGATGGATAATTACACTACAATGGATACTATTCTCAGACCAGAAGATAAACTTAGCCAGAAAAATACCTGAATTTGAAACCCCTCCACTGTGCCAAATCGGACAGAAAAATATACCACCTTTGGCATGAACAGCATCCACAATAGGCTTCCATGCTTCTATTTGCTCTCTTGTCCATATGCCTGGTGTATCAGCATACCTTTACATGCAACAAGACAACAACCAAAATATAAGTAAGTAAATATCAAACAATCGGTGTGGATCATCCTAACGAATTGGGATAAAATTAACATAATAACATAGTGTATGAATAACCCTATAGCAGTGGGAGAAATACAGGTAGCTTCAGATATCAATAAGCCTCCCTTGGTTGTTCGTTGAGAGTAATATAAGATAGCGTGAGGCTGGGCAACATAGTTGTAAGATCTCTGTCTAGTAAGCGGGGCCAAAACAACTCTGCATAGCAAAAAGTGAACCAATTTTGAATAAAGAAATCACAAAATAGTCAACTGAAGCTTAAAATAATCAGAATAATACTACATGGCCGGCAAAAAAATTTCCCCATTCTAGTCCACCAATCGTAAGGAGTAAGGACCCAAGAGATTAAAATAATAAAGACAAATTGTCACCAAACAATATTTTATACAAAGTCATCGAACGAATTCAAAATTTATGATCAAAAGCATGATATACACCATGATCTTAAGTATAACCATGCTGGCATGCTCAACTGGGATTTTTCACAAACACCTTATGCTCATGAAGAACACAAGAAAAATCGCAAGACAAAGAAAAATCCAATTGGAGAAATTCATCAAAGAGTATCAGTTACCTGTGGGATAGATTGAAATTTCCCAACTTGTAAGGCCTAAGAAGAGGAATGGCGGGAGCTTCGGAAGCCATTTTTGCTCAAGAAAAGAATCGACTTAGAAATAAATAGCAATTGGGATGATGACGTGAGGGATTGAGTTCGCAGTCGCAGAAGGCGGCTGAGAAAAAAAACCTAATTAGCTAATTTTAATATTTAATATATTAAAAATTTTAAATAAATTATTTAATTATAATAAATAAAATATAATTTTTATAAAATATTGTTATATAATATTAGCTTATAAATTAAATAAATTAATTTTAATAAAAATTATAAATATTATATATAAAATCGATTAGAATTTTATATCTACGATTAAATCTAATATTTCAATTAATTTTTATATTGAAGATTAAAAGTTATACTTTCAATTTTAATATAAAATTTACTTAATTAATTTAAATATATTAAAAAAATTAGTTAAATTAATTATTTATAATAATTACGTATTAATTTTTTAAAAATATTCTATTTAATTATCTGTATTTAAATTATTTTTAATATAAATTTGTTTAAGATGTGTAATTATACGAATATTTTTAAAAAAATAATAATCTTAAAAAATAAAATATATTAAATTTTATATTTAAAATAAAAATAATTTTTTAATTTTTTTATATAAAAATTTAAAAAAAAATTAAACTTACTTACTATCTAATATATAATAAAATGTCTCTTTTTTTTTAATATATTAATATCGAGTGGGTAAGCCGTTTATTACCCTTCCCCTGAGGTGACGCTGTAGGCCCAAATCCTAGCTGCGAATATGGATAAGACTGTTAGGATTCTCTCTCATGTGCATTGATTTGTTAGGAACTTGGGGTGACGCTGCTTAATGTGATTCTCTCCCATAGCTATATGTGATTTGTTTTTTTACACAATGTTTCTGTCCTATTTCTTATATTACTCTGTATGTGTAACTATTTATTTTATTAATTTAATTTTTGTTTTTTCTAAAATGTTTGTTAAGATATTTTTTTTAAGTGATACTAGAGAGTAAGAAGCTTTCGTAGTTTATCCGTTCCTAATTATAAGAATTAGTTAATTTTTTTAGATAAATTTAAAAAATCAAATTAATAAGTTAACTATGATAAAATCTAACCCCTCAAAATAAATTCATATTATATACTCCTCAATCTATATAAATTAATCAATAAACTGTTATATTAGTTATAATTAACTAATTTATTCAATTTAATAAATTTATCTAAAAAAATTAACTATCTCTTATAATTAGAATAGAAGTTAGTACTATTTTATAAATTTGTAACTCCTAAATTACAACGACTTATAAAAAAATTTACGAATATATATAGATGTATTTATAAGTGTATATAGTTAAAAATTCAAAAGTTTCCTTTTTTTTCTTTTTCTTACTTTTATTTTTTCTTTTTGTGAATAGTTATTTTATTTATGTTGTTATCATATTGGAGCATAAGCTCAAATAATTTAGTTAATATGGATATAAAAAGTTTATTAAAAATTTGATTAATTCTTTTAATAAATATACAGTTGATTAAATGTGACAGTGATTATAAAATATATATCATATTTGGAAACAAATGATAGGTGAACTAAATATCAGAAAATTGATTAGTATATGCAATAAATATATTTCTAATCACATAAAATGAAAGGAGCCTTTGAGTTAGAGACCTAACGAAATTCACTTGCTTTAATGAATGATTAATTCAAGAGAACACTCTTTATGTCACCTAATAAAGTTAGAGACCTAATTAATGATGGATTCAAGAGAACAACACTCTTTATGTCACCTCTAGATTTGCATTCACTTGCTTTAAGCCTTCTTTCTTTCCCTTTCTCTTCTTGGTCCTTTGCTGCCTGGAGTACCCATTTGAGTAGGCTAAATGGTTTTGTTGTTGTTGTCTGCCTTTGACTCTCTGAAAGAAACCTAATCAGATTAGGTCTGAATCTATTGTGAATGACCTTGTTCCTTGTGATCTACATCTCATGATCCATAATCAACAATTTCGGCACTTCTATTTTGAAGCTCAACTTGCTATTTCAAGAATTTTAGTAAAACAAGGAGAATCAGAAGAACTGTTCTAATTATATTGTGCTGACTGCTAAGATATAAAGTGACTGTTTATCAACAAAGGATAATTCATCCAATTAGTGAATGACTACAACTAAAGAGTAGTAACGTTATTATGAGTAATATGTATATATTGGCGGCGACAAAGCATAGCATTCCTCTTGCATTACTTGAACCCAAAATAGTTATTCATAGAGGGGAAATCGTAGGACACAAACACTTATGACTTAACTTTTTTCCCAATGGCTTTTTCTGCCATTTTGTAAGGTTATTACACTTGGGATTGGCAGAGATTGAAAATAATCACACACAATTACGTTTAATTTGGATGGAAAAAAATAGAAAGAACAAAATACAAGGGAGACAAGTTTAGAAGTTTTCTTTCATAATATTCTGTCACCCTTATTTTCCTCTATCCAAACTAAGCCTTTTAGAGTCTTAAGAAGTCACTTCCAGAAATGGGTAGTCAGTATATCCAACAACAGGATCAGAAGTGTAAAATGTCTCTCTATGGTACTTGTTGAGAGGAGCATCAAGCTCAAACCTCTTTGGCAAATCTGGATTTGCCAAGAACCACCGACCGTAGGCTACAAGATCTGCACGGTTCTCTGCCACTGCATTGCTGCCATCTTTGCGGTCGAAGCCTCCAGCAGCAATGAAAGAGCCATTGAAGGCCTTTCTCATCGGAACAAGACTGTGAGGGCACTCAATTTGATCCAAAGGAGTCTCCACTCTTGGTTCCACCATGTGACAGTACAAAATACCATATGTATTCAAGGAATTCACCATGTACAAGCCAAGTTCTTGAGGATTGGAATCCAAACATTCTGCAAATTGTGAAAAAGGTGACAATTTAATTCCAACTCGCTCTGCCCCTATCTCGTCAGTAACTGCTTTAACAACTTCCAAAGGAAACCGGCAACGGTTCTCTAGTGATCCGCCATACTCATCGGTTCGATCATTGGCCTGATCCTTCATAAATTGCTCAAGAAGGTAACCATGAGCACCATGAATTTCAACCCCATCAAAACCTACAATTGTACAAGTATCGTCATTTTAAACTTCTGCATTCAGTTACAGTTTCAAGCATATTAGAAGAAATAACTGCCAGTGCCACCATTAGTGTATAACATCATTTCTGAAGAATAAACACATTGCCTAATACTTTAGCTTATATACAAATTAGGTCCCTGTATATTTGTAAAAATTTCAATTTTGTACCTATTACTTCAAAAGTAGGCAAAACCGTCCTCCAAATTTTAAAGTGAAAAAATGTTTCCATTCTGCCACTTAATCCCTTTAAAAGTAAAACAAAATCAAACCATATGCAAATTTAGATGTTATTTATTTACTTGGTAACATTATCTTCACAGTTTTGGTGTCCAAGTCAACAAATTGTCAGGTTTGGCATTATATCTAGGATACAGAAAAGACCAAGGGGTAAAATCGAATCATTTTAAAAAATAGGAGAGCATAATTTTTAGTTATACGGGTTATGGTTGAAGTAAATTGATTTTCCATAACATTTCTAGTTAGTGAAGGTACCAGCTTCCATAGCATTCCTTGCAGCAAGCCTGAAGTCATTGACGATTTGGGGAATTTCATCTGTCCTCAGCTTCCTCGGTGGTGTAAATTGTTCGACATCAAGGTCATTACTTCGAATTTGTGGGGTCAGTCCCTTGTCCGTGCTAGATATTGGGGCTTGCCCATTCGGCTGAAAACCTGTTTAAAACAATCCAAGATGAGAACACACTAAACAAATATAAGTTTATTCTATCCAAAGAAATTTGGAAGAGATGATGAGTAAAGACTACAACACAATGGAGGTGGGACTGTATATGTGTTGAATAGACAAGTATCTTAACTTCAATTCAGGGGTTATAATCTGAACAGATAATAAAATCCAAAGATTTAAACAAGTAGTAGCAGAGAAGAAAGCTTAATCTGAAAATAATTCAAAAATCATTTCCCAAGAATGTATTGCTCTAACTGATATAGCGTATGGTTTTAGGCCATTCAAAGTGATAATCTACTAAAACATGTTAAATCTTTTGTTCACTCAAACGAAAATACATGATATTTTCTAGCTACTTTTCTCAGATCAGAAGACTAACTTGGGGAAAAAACATACCTGAATTCGAAACCCTTCCCACATGCCAGATCTGACAAAAAAATATACCACCTTTGGCATGAACAGCATCCACAATCGGCTTCCATGCTTCCACTTGCTCTTTTGTCCATATTCCAGGTGTATCAACATATCTTCACATAGAATAGAAAACAAACATTAAACACATTTTTTGAAACATTCCAGCAAGAAGAGATAAAAAGTTAACATAAGGAATAATAAAGCATACGAATTATACCCTTGAGCAGTGTCAGAAACACCTGTAGCTTCATTTATCAAAAGACCTCCCTTGGTAGCTCGCTGAGAGTAATATAAGATAGCATGAGGCTGAGGAACATTGTTGTAAGATCTCCGTCTAGTCAATGGTGCCAGAACAACTCTGTACAGCAAAAGTAAACCCATTTTTAATTAAGAAACCACAAATATTCAACTGATACTGACACTTAAATGTAATCAGAAAAAAGTCCATTGACCGAAAGAAAATTTCCCTATTCTGCTCCACCAATCGAAGATGCAGGTGACTTTTCGTAGCACACAAGTAATGATAACATAAGGACTAAATAATCAAAATAATTTATCACAAAGTTGTAGAACAAACTTCAAAATTCATGAACCATGCCAGTTCTCAAATGGGACTTCTCAATAACACCTGATCCTCATGAAATTACGGCAGAAAAAGTGAAAGGGAAAACGAAAACGCAATTGAAGGGATTCGAGGGAGTGTGAGTAGTTAGTACCTATGGGATAGATTGAATTTCCCCAACTTATAGGGCGTAAGAAGAGGAATGGAGGGAGCTTCAGAATCCATTTTTGCAAAACACAAGATTATCAGTTGCTATGAGTAAGAAAGAATCAGAGACTGATTGCTATATATAGAACTGAAATCGACTTACAAAAGCAGAAGCATCGGAGGCTCCGAGGGAGCTGGAGGGATGATGTGTTTGGAAATATTACAAAATTTTAAAAGTGATTGTGAACTGATTTTAATTTAAAAAAAATTAAAATAAATAATTATATTTATTTATAAATATTTTTAGATTAAATTATAATTTAAAATTATAATTTTAAAAAAATAATAAAAAAGTTTATAGACTATTTAATTATTATTTTATTCTTATTTTTTTTATACTTTCTCCTATTTCTCATCTACCCTCTCTCCTCTCTCTTCTTTACCCTCTTTCCTCTCTCTTCTCTTTTCTCCACTCTCTCTTCTCTCTAATTTTTTAATAAAATTTTACCCTTTTTAATAATTTATTAATATAAAAAATTATTTTAAAAATAACTATCTAAATATTTATTTATTTAAAATTACTTTTTTCATAATCTTTTATTAAAAAAAATTCTGTGTAAAATTTTTTTTTTATAAACTATTTTTTAAAAATTTATCTAAACACACGCGATGAGGTGAGGTAGTGCGTCTGCAGGATGGGGACGAATACAGTGAATGGCGATCGCCCGTCAGAGTTGACTGTTGACCCATGGCCTTTTTGGTTTCCTTGGAATAAGTACTTAAAATTCCATCAAGATATAACAATGACCACACATATTTTGAAGAAAGAGCATCACTGACGAAAGTACACGTTATAGACTTTTTAAAAGAGTTTTAATATTGACCATAGAATTTTTCCATTCACATCAAAAGCTCTTAACTAAATATTTAAAACACCACACATTTTTTAATAAGTATTTCCTCGTCCCGTTCCTTACTTGCATTTAACAATTTAACCAGACCTTTTTTTTTATGGTGGTGGTGGGGTTCAATTATCACTATTAAATATTATAAAATCATCATCATATTGATATAAAATTTTAAGTAATTTATTAAAATTATAAAAATATAAATTTATCTTGATTTATCAATTAATAAGTCAATATGTCACTAATAACAAATTAAAATATCACCAATAATAAATTAAAGTACCTAAATTAACAAGTTAATATATTATTAATATTAAGTTAGGGCGAGATAAGTCATAATACCACCCATGACAAGTTAAGGTATCTCAATTGACAAGTTAATACTAATATAAGTTATAGTGTTACAATTAAAATATCGTGATTCTATCACTAATAAGTTAGGACATTTTAATTGATAAATTAATATGTTATTAATATAAATTAAAGTAAACTTATCTTTTTATAATTTCAATAAATTTTTCACCTATCCCTTTAAACTTAATATTTATTTAATAATTTCATATAAATTTATAGTACTAATTTATCTTCCTTAGAATTTAGTGTAATTTCCCTATTCTTTTTAAGAAAAATTAGAGTTCTAAGAAGGAGGGTGAAAGACGTAAAATCCCAAAAGTAGGGAGACTTTTGACGTCAAGATAGGGGCAGAACGATGACCAAAAGTTTTACAAGAACGTTCAAACTAAATTAAGAACTTATTACAACTTACTACTACCTCAATACTTAATATATAAAGGCCGATAATCAATTTATAAATATTAAAAAAATATTTAAATTAATTATTTATAATAATATATGTGAGTTTTTTTAAATTATTATATTTAATAATATGTATTAAAACTGATGGTAGTCCACTTAATATATATAATTAATATATATTTTTAGAAAATAATTAAAAATTTAGAAAATAAAATATATTAATAATATTTAAAACAAAGGAATTATCATTCTTAACAAGTTGGATGAGAGAGGTTCAATGCATCTAGACGTGATATTTACTCACCAACCTCATGTCATGTCACTTATTGGTGTGTTTGGATTAACTTTTGGAGAATAGATTCTGAAAAGAATAGATTTTGGAGAATATATTTTGGGAATAGAGATGTTTAGGTGATTAGTAGTAAAATTACTTTTTATATTGGTAAATTACCAAAAATGGTATGATTTGATTAAAAATAAGAGAGATGATAGAGAAGAAAGAGGAGAGAGAAGATAGTGTAGAGAGGAGAGAGGAGAGAGAAAGAGAGATAAGAGAAGAGAGGGGAGAGAGGGTGTAAAAAAAGTAGAGATAAAATAGCAATTGGATAATCCATAACCTATGTTTCAAATCAAAAGTTATTTTCAGTGGCTTATTCAAAACCTAGGTTTCAAACTGAGGTTTTACCCAAAATCAATTCTCAACAAAAATGACTGGTTGTGTAAAAAATTTTCAAACCGCAGTTTTGACCAGAATCAATTCTCAGAATTGATATCCAAACACACACTTAGTATCTCCTGATTAGCTTTCAATAATTGAAGTTTAATATTCTAAAAAAATATTATTATATCTAATTTTAAGTAATAAAAAATAGATAAATTTTATCTTAATAGTTCACAAGTAGTAGTATATTTTTATAAATTATTTAATATCATAATAAGATACTAAATCTTAATTATCAAAAGCTAATCCAATGGTGGAAATACTAGCGGAAGAGTAAGGTGAGGGGAAGGTTAGTAGGGAGTGGAGACACCTCTCTGCCTACGTGATTATAAAATTTAACGAAAGAGACTAATTCACTTGATGAATTAAAGTTCAATTTAAAGAATATACGCTTACTTATGCAGGGCCTGTTTATAAATCGTACAAATCAAAGTTTTAAAAAGATTTTTAGTCTAAATTTTAATTTAAAAAAATTTTAAAACAAATAGTTATATTTATTCGAACATATTTCTGGACTAAATTATGGTTTAAAACTATAGTTTCAGATAAACTGGTCAGAGTAGTTTTTGGAATAGTAAAACACTTTTTAACTACTCAATTACTATTTTACCCCTATTTTTTTCTTACACCCTCTCTCCTCTCTCTTCCATCCTTTTAACCCTCTCTCCTCTATCTTTTCTACTATCTCTTATCTCTTCTTTATCTTTTTCACCCTCTCTTCTCTATCTTTTTACCCTCTCTCCGCTCTCATCTCTCATACATATCATTTTTAGTAATTTTTCAATTACAAAACTTCTTTTTGTAACAACTATCCAAACACTCATTTATTCAAAACAATTTTTTTTTCATAATCTCTTCTCTAAAAGCCCTTTTCTATAAGCTGTCCATAAACCTATTTTTTTTATAAGCCTATTTTTAAAATCTTATCCAAACACACATATAATTCTATTTACATAGTAAAAAGAGAAAATATTTTATTCTATTTATAAAATAAAAAGAAATTTTTTATATAAATTTTTTATTTTATTATTTATTTATTATATTAATTTTGTTTATATAAAAGAATATGTTATATATTAAATAGGGTTAAAGTTAAAAAATTATTATATTTTATATTTTATTTAATAAAATTTAAAATATTTTTTATTTAATATATTTCAGAACACAAGAATATCCAATCAGAAGGTTACGTGTGCCAAGAGAGGGAAAACACAAACCTCACACGCCAATTTCAATTTCTCGGAAATAGTATGCGGCGCCTCTAGTCATCTTCTCCCGTATTCAGTGAAAGCGTCGGCCGAAGTAGGTTCAATATTAAAGGTATGCATGAAATTTGTGGCTTGATTTCCTCCACCCAATAAATATACCCAATAAATATAGTGTAGGATTAAGTATTAAGTTATAAAATATAATTTTTTTTTTAGTTAGACACCAAATAAAGGGTTACTCTACCTTGCTTATGAGTACCTATTTTTTTTTTTTACTTTTCCTATAATTAAAAGAGAGAATATGATAGTTACTGATGAATAAAGTGTCATTTTAAAAATATGAGTAGTTAAATAAGTAAGTTATATATTTTAATATTTATAACTATATTTTTTCTTTTTTAACTATACTAATCATCTTATAATTATATTATAAATTATAATTTTTTATTTTATTTAATTTAGTTGCTTCATCTTTATCAATATTAGGAAGATTGATACAAAGTTATAATTATAAACTATTTAGACTTCAATGCTTAGTTTTTTTTATATATACAATAGATTTTAAGACTTTAATTATTATTTTTTATTGCCTTATTCTTAGTGAGTTATAGATATTATTTAACTCTTAAAGACATATGAATATAATATTATTTTAAAAGTTCATAATTACATATTTTTTTCATAACATGAGCATAGCATTACAACTTGGGCATATAAGCTCGCCTATGCCTAACCCAAAATAGTTAAAGATTTTATCAAATGGGGTTAAGCATCAGACTGTAAAATACAACCTATACTTTTTTTAAGTAGGGCACTAAGCAAAGCAAGGGCGTAGCTCTACCTATACACAACCCTATTCAATATATGGGAATATAACAGAAATTTTGGGGAGGGTAGAAGAGAGGAGGAATTTTACTCCCCTCCACTTATTTATGTGACCAAAAATTTAGAGAGGAAAAGGATAATTTTTCCTCTCATCTTTAACCTTTCTTCTAAAATTAGAAAAATTTAAAAGAGATAAATAATATTTTTACTTGATCAGATTAATATATTTTAATTTTTTTAATATCTCAATATTATTTTTTTATCTTATAAACATAGACAACCCTAGCAATCATATCTAATAACATTATATATATTTATAATATATATAACTACTTTTAAATCAAAATAATATTTTTAATTACTATTGTATCTATATATTGTAAGTATAATTATTACGTATAATTTTGGATATATATATAAAAGTATAGAGCTAGCATAAATTTCGTTAAATTTATTTAATTTTGATAACTATAAATTTTTAATTTCATATATTAAATATTATTTATAATTATATTTTATTAAAATATTTTATAAAGTATGTAACAAGCAACTTAAATAATATAAAGATAAATTTGTCTAAATAAAAATATTTTCACTCCTTTCTCCTCTTGAACTAAGTAAAGTAATATTAAAATCCCTCATTTACTCTCCTTTAATGTTAATCTAAACAAGATAATATTAAAATCTCTCTCTTTTCCTCCTTTTCATTCAGCCAAACACACCTAAATGTATTCATTAAGCAAAATAATGTGAAAAAATAATATTCATGAAAAAATTTCTTCATCCCATTTATAAAAGTTCATGATAATGCAGAAAGTGGCAAAATAATATGCTAAAAAGACTAGAAACATGGTGATGATGGGAGAGTGGATGAATTAAATTCATATATATAAATTGAAGAAGTGATATAAGAGTTAAATAATCAGTTTAGATAGATTAAAGTAATTAATTAAATTAGATGTTTAATAAAAATGTCTATTATTTTTTTTAAAATATCTCTCCCATTAATTATTTACATTGACAACTAATAAATTATGAAAGACAAAAATGATTAAAATCTTATATTTAAAAATTAATGAGAATCTCACTCAAGTCTCACACAATAGAATTTATCTATATAAAGTCTCACAAAATTATTAAATCATTGACTAGTCTATGGGACCTCAGGGAAAGAGATTCTAATTGTGAAATAAATATATTATTCTCGTTCATTAAAAAATGACAAGTGAGATAACACAAATAACAATTTTATGTGCTACAATTGATAAGTCAAGTAGTAATGAATAACAACTCTATTTATCTCAAAATATTATGTCTAAATTATATGAATTGTCATTCATTACTATCTGACTTATCAATTGCAGCACATAAAATTGTCATTTGTACCATTCACTTGTCATTTTTTGTGAAAGAGGGCACGATAGTCATTTCATAATTAGAATATTTCTCTCTAAAGTCCTATGAGACTTATCAATAATTTGATGACTTTGAGAGACCTTATAGAGATAAATTCTCTTAGGTATAACGTAAATGGGATTTCCCATTAAAATTATATTAAAACAAATATCTCATCTAATTGCTACATTACTTCAGCCCCGTTTGTTTTACCTTAAAATATGATTTTAGAAGTTTTTTTGGGCAAAATTTTGATTTGGAGAAATTTTAAAACAAACATCCATATTTATCTATAAGTACTTTTGTGCTAAACTATAGTTTAAAATCATAATTTTGAATAAGCTACTGAGACTAGCTTTTGGAACAGTAAAAGAGCTTATGAACTATCTAATTACTATTTTACCCTTACGTTTTCTTACATTTTCTCTCTTCTTTCATCTCTCTTCTCCACCTTCTATCCTCTCTCTTCTCCACCTTCTCTCCTCTCTCCTCTCTCCTCTCTCTTCTCTACCCTTTATCCTCTCTCATCTTTTTAATAAAATCGTACAATTTTTAGTAATTTACCAATATAAAAAATTATTTTAAAAATAAATATCCAAACACTTATTTATTCAGAACAACTTTTTTTGATAAGCTCTTTTTTAAAAGTTCTTTTCCATAAGCTGTCCAAAAACTCTTTTTTTCTATAATCCATTTTCTAAAAATTTATCCAAACACACACTTCATCTATCACTTACATAATGTTTTTTTATTAACATTAAACATTCAAGCCTTCATAAATTATATATGGACAATTATACTCTTATCTTATTTAAATGGGAGAATATTATTTAAATGGGTATCAAGAAGGCTGAAATTTTTCTAACTTACTTGACTAAATTGAAAATATATTTCGAAGTCAAATGTTAAAAATGCAGTGATATGAATAGTAAATAATTTTAAAAAAATAACTTAGAATCGTACGAGTAAATGCCACATGTGACAAAATTGACTGGTCAAAGTTCAAATATGTTATTGTAAGTTGTTAAACTTTTATTATTATTATTATTATTATTTTTGCCAATATATTTTTTTATTAAAAATAATTATATTTAAAGTATTATCAAGTATTAAATATAGACATATTTTTCAATTGATATTTAAATATTAATTTATTATATATTATTAGGGATTAATTTTTTTTACTAATTCAACTAAGTTGAACTTTTACTTCTGTTACTAAAAACACTACGAGGCTCTCTTAGCTTTCCATTTGGAGGCTGTGGCCTTCCTCTTTATTTTATTTTTATGTATACATCTACCCCTTTTAAGAGGTAGGGACCATCCATGCGAAAAAGAAGAGAGAGAGAGAGAGAGAGACTAAATCATGGCCAAATAGAAAGTTTTTTTATTTAATTTCAAATTAAGATCATGTTCCATGGTAATCAAATTAAAAGAAGAGAGTCACTATCTCTTTTCTCTATTGCAAGGAAGGTCACCGTCACTATGTGAGTAGTGAGCACTCAAGCTCTACCATGGAAATAAAAGAGAGAGAAAATATTTAAATTTTTTTACAAGCATAAGTATCCTACTATTAAAACTAATTATATTCAAAACGTTATTTGTATTAAATATGAGTACTTCTTTCGATAGGGATTTGAACATTCATTCGCAACGTTGTGAGAGATTAAAATTTAATTTTTTTTAGTTCTTTACTAAGCATAGGTATCCTCCTATCAAAAATAATTATATTTAAAGTACTATCAGACATTAAATATAGGTATCTTTTTTAACGAAGTTTTAAACCTTTATTTGCCATATGAGTGACAAATAGACAAAAATTTAAATTTGATACAATGGAGAGAAGAAATCAAATGGGGATATGATTGTCAACTGTCCAATTGTTGACAAATAATTTTAGAGCAAAATGACAGATTTTCAAAACCCTAGCTCCTTCCTCATGGGAATTATTCTAAGACAAAGGAGGCCCACATCACACCTTCTCCATTTATCAATATCAGACTCCTTTATTAGTGAGATGTTGAGTTCTATGCAAACATGCACGCACAAGTGTGTGTGTGTGTGTGTGTGTCTTAGTCAGGCTTCAACTAATGATGAAGAAAAATATTAACCTATGATTTTTTTGGGCTCAGCTTGCTTTTTCAGTGTTTATTAGAAAAGGAGAGTTAGATAAATTGTCCAAATTATAATTTGCCAATATATAGAGTAAATGCCTAACAACAAACGATAGTTAATCAAAATTAGTATGGTAGAGAGACAATAATTGGTATGGGCAAAAATCAATAGCTAAAAAGTGGAAGCCACAGCATTTTAGAAATGTTGTTGTTATCCATTGGTGGCTATAAATCACATAAATAGCAAGGCACAACAAGTACATACCAGTTGCCCAATGATTTTTGTTGACATATGAACAGATACCAATGGAATTGGAATCTTCAAATACAAGGCACTAATTTTATATCAAAAACGGGACTTAGAGAACTTCCATCCAGAAATGGGTAGTCAGTGTATCCAACAACTGGATCAGCAATATAAAATCTGGCTCTGTTGTACTTGTTGAGAGGAGCATCAAGCTCAAATCTCTTGGGCAAATCAGGATTGGACAAGAACCAGCGACCATATGCGACAAGATCTGCCCGGTTCTCGGCCACCGCATTGTTGCCCTCTTGGCGGTCATAGCCCAGCAACGATGAACTTGCCAATGAAGGCCTTTCTCATTGGCACAAGATTATGAGGGGTCTCACCTCTTTCTCCGACAGTCTTCATCCTTGGCTCTACCATGTGGCAATACAGAATGCCATATTTGTTCAGAGCGTTTACCATGTATAGGCCGAGTTCTTAAGGATTGGAGTCTCCACATTCAGCATAATTTGCTAAAGGAGATAATCTAATTCCAACTCGCTCTGGTCCTATCTCATTTGAAACAGCTTTCACGACCTACAAGGGAAATCGACAGCCGTCCTTTAGTGATCCGCCATATTCATCCCTTCGATCATTAACCTGATCTTTCATAAACTGGTCAAGAAGGTAACCATGAATCTCAACCCCATCAAAACCTACAATTGGACAAGCATTATCTTCTTAAACCAAATTAGGAATAATATTAGCATAGCTCATTTGCAAATATTCTCTTTAAAACCAAACCAGATTGGCTGGTCCAACTAGAGAACTGGCAAATTAGATCCTAGTTCGGTCTCAAGTAATTCTAACACCAATCTAGTTGCAAGCTGCTACGAAACCATTAAAACCAGTCACAAACTAGTCAAAATTGATTAAAATTGATCAAGAACTAGTAAGCATTAAAAAGTAATGTTTTTTTTGCCTTTTTTATATAATATTTGTAAAGATACAATTAAAAATATTAATTTAATATAACTAATTCAACTATGGCAAAACCAATAAAACCTCAAATCTCTACTCCTCTATTGGTCCAATGACGGATTCCGTTTTAAAAACATTATTTGAAGTAACTTGCCATTCTACAAAATACCCTTCATTTAATTTTTAATTTGATACTTGCAAATTTTTAATTTTTAATTATTTGACAAAAAACTGGATGGAGGTCTTATAGTCACTCTTAAAAATTTATTTTTTAAAAATAATAAATTAATATTAGTTGGCAGATATGGATGATTCCAGACATAATTAAACCACATCTCATGTCAGTATTTTTGGTCAAAAGTTCTCTCTCAGTTAACTAACAGGATTTGGTACTTTTGCACACATTTTATAACGTTATAGTTACTTTTGTACCAAAAAAAATCGTACGATAGTCGGTGCCCTGGGGTAAAATTTCATGGGTATTTTTATATTTTTGCTCCAAAATAAAAGTAAAAGATTTAATGAGAAGAGAAAAACACATAAGTACCAAATTAGAAATTGTAGAAAATTACAAATACCTCAAGACTAGTTTTTCGAAATTCTTATATGGATTATGATTGAGGGATTTGGCTTAATTATCACATTAGAGTTAGTGATAAGATGGAGAGATATTGGGTACTCCTTCTAGTCATTAATACTACTCTGGTCCTTAATATATGACCTAATTAAAAATTTAATTTTATTTCTAAATATAAGATTTATTTCATATATTTATCAACTTTTTTTTAAAATTATCCCCATTGGTACCCTCTTAATAATCAAATAAGAAAGGGAGAGAATGAGTTAAGGAAGATAATTATGATATTTTAGAAAAAAAATCATATTAACTAACTTCTTTAATCTAATCAAATTAGTTAAATATATCTTATATTAAGGATAAAATGAGTATAAGAGTTAGTCTACTAATTTGGATAGATTAAGGTAGTCAAATAAATCAGTTAATTATAACGAATATGACATGATATCCCCAAAGTATTTATGTATAACATTAGATTATATATCAATTTATAAGTTAAGTAAATTAATTTGAAAAAAATTGATAAATATTATAGTATAAATGAATTAAAATTTTATATTTAAAACTAAACTCAACTCTCCAATTAATTTTTATATTAAGTATTTCGAGGAGGAATAGGATTCATATACATCAAATTTATTCAAGTCCTAGGAAATTGGAGATAGAGAAAGAATAGAAATATCATAGCATAATGGAGGTGAATATTAACATAAATTTCAATAGGGTATGAATTTGAATTGATTAAAAGAATATAAGCTCCTAAATAAGGGGATCGATTACCAAAAAATTTCAAACACAACTGACAAAGTAACAATGATAAATTATAATGTAGTAATATAATTGACAATAAATTTATATATTTATGACTTTTTGGTAATTAAATCCTTCAATTAAAACCTTACAGTAATTCTAAAAAAAAAAGTTAGATTAGAGAGCCTAATGTATTTCCTTCCTATGGTTATCACACATGACTCATTCATTTAATACACTTTAGCATTCCGAAATTCTCTTTTCCCATAGCAAAATATAAACTTGGCAAGAAAATACCAACATCAACATCGAGATGGTCTAATATTATAAAGCCCTACTAGATCTCTTAGGATCTCAAATTTAATTTTTAAATGAGACATTTATACTGAAAGAGGCCGTCACAAACGTAAAAATTGAATACATGATAATAGTAATAATAAAAAAACTTGACAAGAAAATACGTGAATTGGATACCCTGCCTACGTGCCAAATCTGACAAGAAAATACCACCTTTAGCATGAACAGCTTCCACAAAGGGTTTCCATGCTTCCACTTGCTCTTTTGTCCATATACCTGGTGTTTGAGGATACCTTTTACATTGAAAGGGGGAAAACACTTTGTGAAACTTCCTGGCAAATGAGGATAAAATTAACATAAAGTGCAGAAATTGTACCCTTGAGCAGTGTTAGAAACACCTGTAGCTTCAGCTATCAGAAAAACCCTTTTGGAAGTTCGCTTGGAGTAATATAAGATAGCATGGGGCTGAGGAACATTATTGTAAGATGTCAGTCTAATCAGTGGAGGTAAAACAACTCTATATAGCAAAAGCTAATGAAGTGGTATCCTGGATGATAGTTAGAAACTAATCTTTTTAAGACATAGAGATCACCGAAATGAGTTTTACCTCTTCTAACAGAGCTTTTTCCATTATCCGATATTAAATATAAGAGCTAGTTGACTTTTTTAGTTAGATTGAAAAAGCCAAATAAATCAGTTAATATAATTAATATAAGAGTTATTTAACTAATTTGGATAGATTAGGGAATATATAATATGAATTCCTCTTGAGGGGTTAGATCTAGTATTTAACTTCCTTAATCTACTAAAAAAAATCAATCAACTCTTATATTATAGTAATATATGCAAGTGAGTTTACAACAAAGTTGTAGAACAAATTCCAAAATTTTGTGACTTCAAAGTAAGATTTATATTATGATCCATGCCAATGTTTAACTTGGATTTCTAAAAAACACCTGATCTGCATGAGTTTACAGCAGAAAAATATGCAAGGAATTAGTAGGGAGGAGTAAGAATACCTATGGGAAAAATTGAAATTGCCCATCTTGTAAGGTGTAAGAAGAGGAATAACGGGAGCTTCATCAGCCATTTCTGCACAAAAAAATACAACTGCAAACATCGTTTTCTCTGCAAAGTTATTGTTGTTCTGATTCTAACGGTATGAAAATCGACGATGACTCAACTGGGTATATATAGAACTGAATCTCATTAGAATCCTCCATGTTGACACCTTGTTGGTTGTGCTTTATATATATATATATATATATATATATATATATATTCGTTTAATATATTCCCTTTAATAAACCCCCTTTGTATATTTTTTTTGATCGGATATATATATATATTAATATACTTGTTGGTTGTGCTTTTATATTTAGAATTAATATTAAATAATTTATTACACTAGATTGGATATATGAATTACACGATACAATTGTTCTTTAAAAATCATACTAAATTTTTAAATAAAATGTTAATAAAAAAATCTCGCTTAGTAACTTCATTAAGTTTTCTTTTTGATCTTTCATATTAAAAAAATAAATTAGTTTTTATGCTCATTAAATCCAAAAAATTAAAAAAAGAAAAAAAATTAATTCGTAAGTCCTTATAATGTAACTCAATTTTAAATTAGGTTCTATAGTTATAATTAAGGGATTATGAGCATAAAAACTAATGCTTTTTTTTCACTGGTGGCTCACCTAGGTCAGGGTCTATCTCCAAGCACAAAGAGCATAAAATCTAATACCTATAAGTGAGAAAACTATAAGGACAAAAAAAAAATTATAAAGGCCTAATTAAAAATTAGATAAATCTATAAGGATTGACGGGTTAATTTTGTTAGATAAATAAATATGAACCACTCAAACTCAAGTTGAAAAGTTTAGATATTAACAAAAAAGTCTAGACATGGTAAAAATTAGAAGATATGAGCCGTAACAAAAGAAAAATTAAAGCTATTCCACTCAACAATGAAATTGGAATTGCAAGCAAAATAGAAAACCCTGAAGATCAGGGGAAAAAAACTTTAAGAATTGGTTTCAAGAAACGGGTAGTCAGTATACCCTACCTCTGGATCAGAAGTATAGAATGTCTCTCTATTATACTTGTTTAAAGGAGCATCAAGCTCAAATCTCTTCGGCAAATCTGGATTTGCCAAGAACAACCGTCCATAAGCAACGAGATCTGTCCTGTCCTCCGCCACCGCCTCATTGCCATCTTTCCGATCATAGCCTCCGGCGACAATAAACGTTCCATTGAAGGCCTTTCTCATGGGCACAAGACTGTTTGGACTCTTAACTTTTTCTCCTATAGTCTTCATTCTTGGCTCCACCATGTGGCAATACAAAGTACCATATTTGTTCAGGGAATTTGCCATGTATAGGCCAAGTTCTTGAGGATTGGAGTCTTCACATTCACAATATTTTGAAAAAGGAGATAATCTAATTCCTACTCTTTGCCCTCCTACCTCATCAGTAATAGCTTTAACTACCTCCAATGGAAATCGACAACGGTTCTCTAGCGATCCTCCATATTTATCAGTTCGATCATTGACCTTATCTTTCATAAATTGATCAAGAAGGTAACCGTGGGCACCATGTATCTCAACACCATCAAAACCTACATTTGCACAAGCATCATCATCTTAAATTTGTTACATTTGGTTAACTTTTTTATATTGGTGCTAAACACAACCAGTGTAAAAAATACTTTTTACACTGATTTTCAATCTCAGTCCTTCGAGCTAAATCTTATAACTTTTTTTCTCTCTCATTTTAATACACTGGTAAACTTGTTGAATTATAGCCTGCAGAATCAATGTATTAAAACGAGAAAAAAAGTTATAATTTGCAAAATCAAATTTGAAGAATCTTGGCATATATAGCTTATTTATAAAGCTACTTGCTATTTTCTAGGCATCATACTTAGATTAATTATGATTTTTTTGGCATATATTAATTATGATTAAAGTGGTCTGATTTCTCATAACACTTTATACTCCTCCAATTCTAAATGTATAAACTTATTGGGAGTTTTATTTTAATTCTAAATATAAGATTTTAATATATTTTACTCTCATATTTATCCTTTTTTACTCTATCTAATTTATCTAATTATAAATTGATATATAATATAATATTTTATTTGGATATTTTAGAGAGATCAAGTTATCCATTTATTGTAATTAATTTATCTAATTTTTTTAATATATTTAAATTAATTAATTTTTGTATTAAGAACAGAAGGAGTAGTCAGTGAAGTACTTACCGGCTTCCATAACATTTCTGGCAGCAAGTCTGAAATCATTGATGATTTGAGGGATTTCATAAGTTGTCAACCTTCGTGGAGGAATATATAGTGCAATATCAATCCCATTACTTCGAAGTTGTGGAGTCACTCCTTTGTCCGTACAAGATATTGGGGCTTGCCCATATGGCTGAAACTCTTTTCAAAATCTCGTTTGTAAGTTCAAAACTTGATAGTAGAAAAGAAGAAGAAGAAGATACAATGCATACATTATAATCTTGAGAAAATCAGAATGAAATCCTAAGAAAATAATATAATCATTAAAAAAATTTAATAATAAGTAAGCAACATATTGCTACTGTCATTTCCCGATGCACCGAAGCTTTGTTGGTGGTGAAATCTGTAAAATAACAAAATATTTTATTTGAGTCATATTTAAAGATACTATTTTTAAGAGATATTTCGCGATTCTTCAATAAATTATTAAGTGATATTTTTAGGATTAAACTAACCATTACTATAAGGATGCAAGGTAACAAAATAAGCAGAAAAAGAAAGTAAACTCAAAAGATTATTGATGTATCATTCTCCTTAATCAAAAGCCCATTTTATAAATTATACTGGAAGAATAAGAGATATGCTTTTTAAACATGTCTACAAGATGACTCAAAAGTCATGTATGAAGGACAAGCTTCTTTAATTTCTTTGATCCACCCTTATACAGTATTTATAAATTTCTAATAAATTTATCGTTACTTACTTGTCATATAGAATTTATATAGAATTTTTTGAGGATTACATTCTTTTTTTGTAATCAAGGAAGGAGGCAGAATTTAGTTAAGTTGAGAGAGTCGAGTTGTGTACCAAAACTAGAAACCCTTCCGGCATGCCAAATCTGACAAAAGAAGATACCACCTTTGTCATGAACTGCTTCCACAATAGGCTTCCATGATTCTACTTGCTCCTTCGTCCATATCCCTGGTGTTCGAGGATACCTTTAAAAATAAATTCAAACAAATTAAACACGTTTTATGAAACTACTGCAAAAAAAAAAAAAAGTCAGGGATATAATTAATTAAAGGGTTAATACAAATTTTAATCTTTCAAATTTGTTCGAATTTTAATTTTAGTTTCTCAAGTTTCTTTTTATTTAAAATATTAGTCCTTATAATTTAATAAAAACCTGAACTATTTTACTTTTTGAGTGACCAAAATCTATAATTTAAAATTTAAGGGATTAAAAGTTATATTAACTCTTAATTAAATTAACATAATGAAGGATGATAATTATTACGCTCGGGCAGTGTTAGAAACAGCAGCAGATTCAGCTATGAGAAGGCCCCCTTTTGAAGTTCGTTGAGAGTAATATAAGATTGCATGCGGCTGAGATTCATCATTGTAAAATCTCTGTCTTGTCAATGGCGCCAAGACAACTCTGTATGTATAAAAAATTTCAATTCAATTATTACATATATACCGAACAAATTCTATATATGATAGCATTAAATCCATTTGCTTTATTATTAGGTAAAATGACAGAAAAAACTCTAAAAAATAATAAATGCTACAATAGGACACTCTATTAATAATATTTAATCTATTGTTAGTAATAAGCCTGATTTAGAATAAATTGTTTTTCAGAATCTTTTTCTGTCATTTTCCCTTATTATTACCTATCAAACATCATTTTAGTCCCAAAACTTCATTAGTGCATGTTCCTTTAATTCAAAAACACCTGTTCTGTTGGCAAAATATAAGGCTCCCTTTTAACTTGAGCAATGTGTGACTTCTTTCGATACGCACAAAAAAAATATTTTCTCTCATCTTTAATATAAGGCTTAGTTGATTAATTCGTATAGATTAATGAAGCTAAATAAATCAATTAATTACTACTATAAGTCCTAATTATAAGAGCTAGTTGACTTTTTTATATTGATCTAGAAAGCAAAATAAATTAATTAATCGTAAGTAATATGAAAGCTAATTGACTAATTTGGATATATAGATTGAAGAGTATATAATATACATTCATCTTGAGAGATCGAATTTGATCATAATTAATCAATTTATTTAGCTTCTAAATCTATCAAAAAAATAATTGGCTTATAATTAGGACCTGGAGAGTATAAGATATGTGACATGATCTCCCCAAAATATTCATATAGTACCCTTCAATCCTAAATATAAGAGTTATATAGAGAGTCTATTTTAGTTCTAGCTATAAAACCCTAATCTACTTTGTCTTTCAAAATTATAATTTTCTCCCTAAAATATCCCTATATGATTGCTCCTATTAAGATGGCTTCAATCAATTGTAATTCAAATGTACATGTTTAAAGGGGTATTTTAGAAAAAATAATATTTAATCATTATAAATAACTGATAGTAAGTAGATCTACTCAAATTAATTAAGTAAATCTTATAGTAAAGACTGAAGGTAATATAATATTAAATTATATATCAATTTATAAGTTAAATAAATTATTTTATAAAATTATATATTATATATAAAATAGATTTAGAAATTATATTCAAGACCAAATCTAACTCTCCAGCTAATTCTTATATTTTTTTTTATTTTTGCCAAATAAGATAATTAACTCGCATATTAAGCACAGCTTGGAAGTAGTATAACATTTTCGATCAACATGAATTTACAACAGAAATATAAATAATGAAGAAATTAAATTTCTTGAGAATTGTAAATATGTACCTATGTGATAGATTGAAATTTCCCATCTTGTATGGTGTAAGAAGAGGAATAGCGGGCGCTTCCCCAGCCATATATATTTCTGAACAAAACTACTAATTAATTAACGCCTTTTTCCCCTTTATTTGCGTCACTCCCCAAAAATTAAGGGATGACTAGTATAAAATATAAAAAAAATCATATTCATTAAATCTCAAATATTTAAACAGAACAACTAATTCAATGGTTATAATGATCTCTATGTGTATATAGTCCATCAAAATGTCAAAGGTAAATATGATCATATCTACATACTAAATAGAGCATCTAATTTTTAAAAAGTAATATATTTTTTATAAATTTATATTTACATTATGAGCATCTACATGAAATAGATCAACTTCTTCAAATCAACCGAAAGGCTCTCTACCATTCAGCTAGAGGAATAAGGTCAATAGCACTATCTGAAACCAAAATAATCTACTGGTAAATAACATCTTATTAATAGAAATAAATCAAATACAGAAAGAAATATTTTAAACATATTTAACTTTGAATAATAAGGCTTGATGATAAATCTTAATTTTCAAATTATAGAATTATAACAAAAATAAAATTCTATCAAAATCATTATAATACCCAGTTAAACAATTAGTTTAAAAAATTATTTTAAAACGATAATTCTCAAATCTCATATTTTTGTAGGACTTCAAAACGAATTAACAAGCGTGGACTCACGGTCCACTAGGACAACTAACCATTTCAACGCGGTTCAAAGCTACAAAAATATGTGTGGATCCATAGTCTATAAAGGTAACTAACCATTCAAGAGTGGCTCAAAGCCACGAAAATAGGTGTAGACACACAGTCTACGAGAGTAACTAACCTGGCGTTCTTCAAAGCCACGAATCAGACGCAAGTATGAGACCCACAAATAATAAGTGTGAGAATGAATCTCATAAATATCCGGCGTGACTACTATGATATTAAACGAGCTCAATTTTAACCATGACGCGCCAAGGACTAACAATACTACTATTAGTAACTAGCATTATGTATTTAATCCTCTAAAAAAATATATTTTCAAGCATGTGTGGAGTCAATTTAACATTAACAAAGAACATAACATTTCAATACTAAAATCTCACAAAGAATATTTCATAATCAATGACTCTAATATGAAAATTAGGGGTGTTCATTTCTGTCCCGTCCCGGGTGACCCGTCCCGGTCCCGTTGGCTTCAGGACGTATCCATCTCGTCCCGAGAAGGACCGGGACAGGAACTATCGGGATGGGACGGGTCTCGGTATGACCCTCGGGACGTCGCGTCCCATCCCGAGAATTTTTTTTATTAATAAACTCTTCCTCATTTAAGTCATTTTCTCACTCTCACTCCCTCCATCGCTCTGGTCATTTGTGTTGCACATCCTACTGCAATTGTCGTCACTGTCGAAGGTTCAAAGCTCACTAATGAGAGCAACACCCTTCCATGATTGTGATCTTGTGACCTCCTTCCTCGACCCAATCTCACTAATGATTAGATCAACGACATTCATCTGATTTGACCTAAACTGATCGCATGGTTGCCCAAACTGATCTCCTTCGACAGTGACCTCCTCTCAACGATGCAATTTGCAACAGTTACAGTGACCTCCTGTTCGTGATTTCCCTCCCTACGGCTTTAATTTTTTTATTTATGTTACTTCCTGTTTTTTCTTTCTACTTGTACGTTGAACCAAACGGATTAGATACTCTTTGAAAATACATGGGTCAGCAATTCTCAGCAAAAGGAAATGCTAACTGAGATATAGTGGAGTTTGGATTATTAGCAAGATTTGTGCTGGGTAATGTCTAGTATCAATCTAATCTAAAATAGCCAGTAACATAAAGCTTTTCTTCCCCATGACTGAGTAAATAGTTCTTTTTTAAAAAAAAATTCGGGAATTCCCGGTCCCGTCCCGAACTTGTCCCAGTCCCGATCGGAACCCGGACAAGCTCGGGACGGGACGGGACGTATTTTGCGTCCCGTGTCCATTTTTGGGACTGGACACGGGACGGGGGTATCCCAATCCTGACCCATCCCGTGAACACCCTTAATGAAAATCATTGCACAAAATTTCTTTTAAATTCTCATGCATATAAATTTGTAAAGAATAAAATAATACAAAGCTCTTAAATAATTATCATCATTATTTTAACTAAACATTCAAATATCAAATAACAACTATACAATTCCAATAAGCATGCTTTTAACAAATCATGCTTAAAAATTAATACTTTAAATAAAATGTATCAAGTAACAATATATTACTAAAAATATTATTATAATGGGATGTTATTCGCTTGCTTGTCACGCTCCCAAATATTTACTCTTTCCAGCTAAACAACTTCTAATTATTTTCACTTTTAAATTTCCCTAGAATTGCAAAAATAACATATTAAAATTCTAATTATATTTTAAATAATTTAGAATTCTATCCCAATGCTCAATTTATAATATTTTAAAATAGAAGAAGAACTTAAACTTTAATTCCCATTTTCCCCCAGATAATATCATGATCATTTAAATGATAATAGAACTTATCATCCTGAGTTAACAATCACAAAATTTAAACTTTAGAGATCATCCTCCACCTTCCCCCTTTCTTCTTATAGTACCAAACTCAAATTTAATAAATTTAACTACCACCACCACAACAATAAATATTTATATATATATGAGCAATATTGATTTTTTTCTCTTGCTTGTCACGCTCCCAAATATTTACTCTTTCCAGCTAAACAACTTCTAATTATTTTCACTTTTAAATTTCCCTAGAATTGCAAAAATAACATATTAAAATTCTAATTATATTTTAAATAATTTAGAATTCTATCCCAATGCTCAATTTAAATATTGATTTTTTTCTCTAATTCTATCGAGAGATTGAGAAACTTTAATTAAACTAAATTTTTATATATAAAAGAGCATCACTCAATTATTACCCACTACTTCCATGAATATATAATATGCTAATTCAAGCATATGTTTTTAAAATCATCTCTCTATAAATTCCAACAATATCATGAAACCCAACCAAATTTCAATGTAGCAGAACAAATAACCTTTATTTCCTCCAAGTATCTAATAGGTAACCAAAACAATACAAATCATTCATCTTATAATCTAAAATTTCCAACTATTGGTTCCTCAGTTTCTCTTTTTTCCAACTTCAAAATACCCTCCCAACATCGATCAACAAGCTACAAGTATGATTTCCCAAACACAAAGAAACCCAAGATAGATTTAAACCTAGGCAACAACAATAGCTTATATTTTTAACAGTTTTACTGTCAAAAGCTTAAGTCTTTAACTTCAACTCAGAATTAATTGTTTTAACTTTCAAAATCCAAACCTATAGCCTCAAACAACAACAGCACCAACAATTATAAAAGTATCAATTTTATAATAACCCTTTTATTCAGAGAATCGAAACCACTGAAACAAAAATGCAGCCACTGTTTTTCTTATATCATAACCACAAAACAAAACAAGCACATGCAATAGCCAATCTCCATTATTCAAGTTAGATTTCTTGCTCAAAAGCTTAATACTTTACTTAATCAGTGATTTCCTCTCAAAACTCCAACTTTTAATCGATTAAATCACTCTCAGACGTCAGAAACTGGAGAAATCGAAAATGGACAACAATCAGAGAGGCTCACCCTGGCCAGAAATCACTCTTATGTGCAAGCTCTCCCCTCCTTCCGATCACCTTCTCCGATGACCTCAATACTCTGTGCTTCCCTCCTTCTCTTCACGCAGCCCTCGGTTTGTCCCTGTCTTGAAGACGAAGAAGACGGAGATCTGAGCAGAAAGGGAGCAACCTAAGCTCCGAGATCTAAACGAACAAGTAAGAAGGCGACAGCAGCTCAGTCGACGGAAGCAACTGGAATCACCGCAGCGGCCGATATCTACACAGAGAAGGAGGATGACGGCGGATGAACGGACATGAAGAGCAACACAGACGATGGTGGGGAAATCGCAGGTGAGGAGAGTTTCAGAGGAGAAATTGCGAAGCTTCTCCTCTGATCTCTCTCACTCTGTTGTCGAGCTGAAATGGGAGGATGATGATATATAAAATGGCAGGTTCTGAGATTCTAACAGCTCATGCCACCGCCTCCAAAATATAGAATGGGAAAAATTCAACGTGCTGAAATTCGAACAGCTCGTGCCACCGCCTCCAAAATATAGAATGGGAAAAATTCAACGTGCAGAAATTCGAACAGCTCGTGCCACCGCCTCCAAAATATAGAATGGGAAAAATTCCACGTGCTGAGATTAACAGCTCATGCCACCTCCTCCAAAGTTTAGGACCATTGCATTTTGCAAATTTATTACGAACTGATCTAATGGGAATATATAGAACTACTAAAACTTGCGAACCTAGAAAATCTGAATTCACGTTCCGTTTAATTGACTCTTCAGCTGACTTAATTATAACGGTGTGTTTAAATTTTTTATTTTTATTTTTATTTTTATTTAGACATATAATTATTTTCTTATATTAGAAAACCTTTGGAGACTTTCTTTTCTTTTTTGGGATACAATTTTGGTGCTTTAAAGGTACAGCGAGGAGGCATCTTAAAGCACCGACGAAGCGCCATTTAAAGTCCCCATCATGCAGAGTTATATAATTGAAAGGTAATTTCAAAAGGTCCATAAGTGATAATCTCTACTCTTTATAAATCCTTGAGTGGGATTTTTTCTTTTAAATTTATTTTTTATAAAATAAATATGTTAACGTTCATTCAATCTTTGAGAAAAGCTTTCAAAATAAATATGGTTGAAACAAAACGGCAGATATATAAAAAGGTTCATAGAGAATGTAACACCTTTGTTTTCTATCGTTTGTTGAAACATTAACAAATATTCCTCTGATTATTAATATATAATTTATTTAATTAATTTGATTATGTTAAAAGAGTCAGTTAAGTAAATTAATATATCATATTTTTCCTAAAACACCTTAATAATCTTCCTTAACTCTATTCCTCTCTTTCTTACTTAATTATTATTAGAGGAGTATCAATAAGAGTAATTTAAAAAAAATTAATAAATATATAAAAAATAGGTCTTATATTTAGGATCAAGATCAACTCCTCAATTAATTCATATATTAAGAGCCGGCATAATATTATGTAACATGCATGCATTCTTTTGCTCATCTTCTACACTCTTAATTAGCAAGGGGTTCATATGCTAACTTGCTTTTCTTCTTTCTTCCTTGATTTTTTTTTTTTGTCAATACCCTTTTCTATGGAATTAACTTTCTGATTTGTTTTATTTTTTATTTTAATAAAGGGTATATCTTTCAAAATTTAGAGCACAAAAGATTTTTACATCTCATAACATGTGATTCATAAGATTTAAACTTATATTCTCCTCTTTATAAGATTGTAGCTATTTACCACTTCAACCAACAGTTTGTTAATAATTTTTAATTTGTTTTACCCGTAGTTCATGAACAACAGAATCATTGTCATTCTTCTTTTCCCTTTTATTTTCTGTTCCCATCCACTATTACCGTTGGCACATCCTTAAATTACCAACTAATTTTTTGTTGTTTGTTTTGAATTAGAATGATAGGCACTACAAATTTTGTGTTTAGGCTGCTCTTAGGGTCTTTTCTCTATTTTGTGTTTTTCTTTTATGGTGCATAAAAAAAGTAGATATTAATAATTTGATATTATAAGTGGAATCGAACCACGACTTTCTATTTACAGAAGAGTTTTCAAGCTATTAAACTATAAAGCTATTAGCACCAATTGAAAATTTTAAACGCTATCACTCCCCTTTCTTGTAGTAGTGATCATATATCTTTATCTTTGTTTGAGTATGCATACCAAGAAAGTAACTTGATATTTGTCTTAGCATATATTCTTACTGCATAATTTAATTTTCGTCATAATTAAAGACTTATGGGTTCATTAGAATGAAATAAAAGGAGACAAACAAGAACAAGTTAACCTATACACTACCATAAAATAGGCTTTCTAAAGCCCCCTTTTAAACTGGTTCTCACAAAAACTATTTAAAAAAATGAGCAGTGACATTTTTATAAATAAAGGTGAAATATTTACACTTGTTATACATGTGACTGGTGTAAAAAAATAAACGGTGATATTTTCGTAAATAATGGTGAAATATTTACACATGATGTACAAGTGTCCGGTGTAAAAAATTAGCGGTGATATTTTTATAAATAAGGGCAAAATATTAACACCCAATGTACACATGATGAAATATTCTACACCTGATGGAATGTCATCTAGTGTAGAATGTCTTTACTATTAAAAATCTAACAAAAAACCCTAGTTTCTGAGCTTCCTTATCTTCATAAATCATCATCATCCATAGAGAAAACAGACAAAGAAGAACACATGGTGATAGGAAGCTCCGCCTTCGTAACACATAGTCTAAAGCTTGCTGAAGAAGAAGACCTAGATATGCGATGACCCATACCCGTGCTCATCATTATCTATTGTTGAAGTCCGTTATTCTTGCCTCTAAAGCTCGCCAGAGAAGAAGACTCAAATCTGCGATGGTGAGTATCTGTTTTTCTTGTTTCTTTCTTTCTAGATTTTGTTTAAATATATTTCTGTTCGCTTTTGAGCAGGTAAGCCGGAGGAATTGTGACGGCATTTATGTTATGTCTTCGATTAGTTGACGGCATTTATGTGGATTCATTTCTTTGTATATATTTGGGTTTTCGTTTCTGGATTCTCTGACTTTATCTTTCTTCCTCTTCTTTGTTATCTGCTTGCATTTTACAGTTACCTATTCTTCTTCATCACTCTCCTCCTCCTGCAGATTTGTGACGAAGAAGGAAAGAACTTTGATTCTGGATTTTATTTTTATTTTTAAATTACTTTTTAATCTGGTTTAAAAAAAACTTATTTTCTACATCGATCGTACAACTGGTATAGAATATCAAATTTTTTACATGGACTATTTTTACATCGAACCAAAGTCTAGTATAGAAGCTTATTTTTAACCGATTTAGAAAGCTAATTTTTTAACAGTGATGGGGTTCGATCCTCCTTCAACGTCTATGGAACAAGTTCCTTCTATTTTTTCGTTAATACCAAGGTTTGGTTCTTTGTGTTCCGTTAGGGTTAAAATGATTTGAATAATCTTTAATAGTTTTTTTCGATAGTAGCGATGTAAATAGTTTTAATAAATTCTAATTGTTTTCCCACACCTACAAGCAATACTCTAACCTCCCTTGTGTTTTATCTTAATTACACCAACATCTCATCTATTTTGAAAGCATACAATTAAGTCCAAACCGTTCATTCCATTAAGTATATTATAAAAAATACCTTTTTAATTAAAATTTAAATAAAATAAATTTTATTTACTAATTTACCCTTTATCATTATTGATTCCTTAATTTTGGCTAAACTCGTGTAAAAAATTTAAGAGTTTTATCTTTTACTTAATTATATTTTTTATTTTTGTAAAAGTTATTTGTTTAAAAACTTTTATATTGGAACAAATTTAAGTTATTTTATTAACATAGATTTTATAAATTTTCAATAAGTTAATTATTTTAATAAATATATACTTAATTAAATTATTTTTTAAATGCAAAGTTTTAATTTCTTAATCAAAATATTCAAGGTTAAATTAAAAATATTTATTAGTTGAATATAACCAATGTATTGAAACTTCTAAGAAATTAAAATAGTTTTTGCTAATGTTAAAAAAGAAAGGTAAATAAATAAATTTCTATGATGAAAAATTAAAATTAAAAATTTTATAATTTAGTAAAAATTAATAAATTTTATAACTATTGAAAAGTTTAGAAATATATGTATTAGAATTATTTTTTGGATGTATGAAAAAATGATTTTTGTAAAAAATATAAATTTTTATTCTTATGTTAAAGAGGGGGTGTTTTGGTCAAAACAAAAGTTTAATAGTCAAACTTAATGGTTATCTAACAGTTGAGTGTTAAGTGGATAGAAGTTAAATCTCAAATATACAATGGAGGTTTGTGTAACAGGCATTCTAATTTTAAGGGAGGTCTATATACATTTTCAAAAAGAGGAGAAGTTTCTATAATTTAGGTAAAATAGTGGGGTATTAGTGTATTTTACTCTAAATAAAATTAATCACAGAACTTTAAACCTTGCTATGCCAAAATTCGAGGAAATTTAAAACATTTTAAACCTAAAATATCCCCAGTACTTCAAGAATAGCCCAAAACATGCAACCCTACAAACATCGCAGCCCAAAAGGAATGAAATGATATTTAAACGCAAAATTTTATTCAAAATAGTAGAAGTCCAAATTAAATATTTTCTCTATGTTGAATAAAGAAAATATTCAGTTTCTTTTGTGATAAGCAGGGCTTGTTCTTCATTATTCTAGATTGAATACCTTATAGTAATTTATATTATCTTTTTATGGCATTATCATAGCGTGAGATCTTGTTCAGTGTCTTAAGCACGATTCCAAATTCTATGTAAATTTCCATATGACATATAAATTTTCTTAAATCACTCTACAAACACAACAGATAGTAAAATACATATCATTTTTCATTTTTACGAATATGAAAGATCCAAAGACATAATTGTTTGAGAACAAACATATGGTCTTGGAATTAATGATTTCATTTTAAAGTTTTGAAATGTGTGTGAATAATAATAATAATAACAATAATAATAATAGGTGGAAAGCACCAAAGGACCAAACTGGCTCTTTAATTGGAACTCACAGAAGAGTACACAACCTTGTCATTGTCAGTTCAATCCCCCAAACCCATTTTAGATTATATTCATCCATTGTGCCTTCACATTTTAGCTGAAAACGATAGATTCTCTTCACCTCAATTTTTGTCTTCCAACCCATTACAGAACCAAGAAACATTCTCCTCTCTCTCTCTCTCTCTCTATATATATATATAAGTGTATGTGTGTGTGACAAAAAGGATAAACAAACTAAAAATAAAATGGTAATTTATAACAATAATATTGAAATTAGCTCAATAATATAGTCATATTTGGAACTACTTTGATCATGTAGGACCTAATTGAGAAGTTGATCTTACTTTTAAATATAAGATATTTTTTATATTTATCAATATTTTCTCAAATTATACCTATTGATATTCTTTTAACAATAATCAAGTAAAAAAAGAAATAAAATTAATTAAGAAAGATGATTAAAGTATATTAGAAAAAGTATTTCATATTAATTAAGTTAAATAATATTTTTAATCTAATCAGATTAGTTAAATAGATTTTATATTAAATATCAGATAAATTTAGTGCTTTCTTTTTGATATACTTGCACGGATGATGTATGCGTATAGATAGTTCAATAATGTTTCAGTATATTGATACGTGTATACATGCAAAGAAGCAAGTTGCAAACACTATCATTTTTTCAACTCTCTTTTCGAATAAGTTAAATACATTACGTAGATGATTCAATTTATTTTTATCTACTTGTTATATGATTCTCAGATGAATTAAAAAGAAACTGTCTCTTAAAACTGTAATCTTTAAATTTATTGATAAATACATTATAACTATTTATCAGAAGTTGAAGATTATAGCTAAATGCATTTATTAAATTTATTGAAAAATAATCGGTTCCTTCAAAACTTTTTCTAGATCTTCATTTCATAATTTTAATACTGAATTTGGTACTATAACTAACTAAATAAGACCACAAAATATTTCAGGCTGCTAATATTCTAAAAAGAAATTAATTTGCATATCAATTTTTAATGTTAAAAATTTCCTCTCACAAGAAAATCTAGGAGACTCACCTTATTCTTGGCGAGGGAGAAAATTGGGGAAGAGAAAAGTAAGGGAAAAAGCTGAAGGAAAAACAACATTTTCCCTACTTGGGTAAGGAGAGAAAATTAGGAGGATCCTCCTTCCTTAATATATTATATATTTAATTAATTTGATTAAATTAAAAAAATTAATTAATATGGTATATTTTTTAAAAAAATATCCTAATCATCTTCTTTAACTCTATCCCTCTTTTTTTTACTTGATTATTGTTGAGAAAGTATCAATATGAGTAATTTGAGAAAAAGTTGATAAATATAAAAAATATGTTTTATATTTAAGATTAATATTAACTTCTTAATTATGTCATATATATATATATATATATATTAAGAAGATAAAGAGTATGTACGGTTCTATATGTTGGTAGTATGCTTGACTTAGAACCCGTTTGTTACTCTGGAAATGTTGGGAAGGAATAGCAAAATCTTAATTTTCTTTCCCAAAACCCATTTGGGGCGCCAATTTTTTTCTTACACTTCTGTCTTACATCTTCTCTTAATTAAAATTTATAACCCTATTTCGTTAATATTTTTAAATTCAACTCACAAAAAAAAATTCTCCTTCCCTCCCTTCCAAATTTGTCGTGCCAAACAAGCCCTTAAAGCAATGTTATATATTTTAAATTTTGGAATTATTTTAAAATTTTTGAAATCATTGAATAAGAATATTTTTAAAATAAAAAAATTAAAATTATATAAAATATTTAAAATTAGTATTATTATTACAAATATACTCTAAGTTTATTTAGTAATATAGTATAAAAAATGACATGAATAATATGATAGAATTATAATAAGTTTTATTATATATAAATGTTTTCTTAAATATTATAAGGTTATTATTATTATTCATATGAAATTAACTACCTTTCTATTTTAAATTCCTTATTTTCTTGGTCAGCCAAGTATAATGAGAGAAAATCATTTCTCCCCATTTTCTCTTCCCCTCCATTTTCTCAACTACGCCAATATCACAGGGTTAGTATAGCAAAACTTATAATAATAGTAATTATTGGGTACATACAACTTATTAGTGGTAAAAAAACAAAAAATAAGTCTAGTTGGCGTTAATGATATTTGGTCTAGTGGCACAAAATGTGCCTTTAGTACGGGGTTAGTCTGAGTGGTAAGCGGCTCAGTATCGTTTAAGCGAAGTCTCGAATTTAAGCCTTGGCGTATGCAGAAGATTTTCGTTGGGTGACTCACCCACTATAGTCAGGTATGCGACGCGGGTTGGATCTGGATATATCAGGGCAAAGCTCCAATGAACCAGGTGGGCAACTAAAAAAAATGTGCCCTTAGTGGCTCTAGGTCTAGGGTTCAATCCGTAGCTCCTTCATCATGCTTTAGCCTGCTGTTTAAATAAAAAAATGATAGGAATTATTATCCTATAAAAATTTTTTATCTCTTCTAACAAGTGCGCTTCCTGAAATTCAAACATATATTCTTTATCGAGTAAATTAAATCTAGTTGAAAGAAATGCGTATGCTCTCAATAGTGAGAGGTTAGGCGTTTTTGTCACTAGATGATGCTCTTTGCCCATACCAAAAAGAAAACAAAAGAAATTAAAAGAAAAGAAGGTTAAAGAAAAAAGTTTATTATTCTTCACTTACAAGCTTCCAAATTTGGATGCTTAATATACTATAAATAGTTCTAACTATATGAGACCAAGAACCAATTTTTCTTTGAATGATTTAAATAGAGGAACCCTATTAATGAATCTACTCCTCCTATCATATATTCATATGCCACTTTTTTCTTTTTCTGAATGGACAAAGATAATTCTCTCTCTCACCCCTTTTCCTAATTGAAGGAGGATAACACTTTTGTTATTTATATTACAAATTAAATTAAAAGCTTCCTTTCAAGTCTAATCTAATCACCATTTTTCGGTCAAAAAGAAGAAAATGTAGTCTTTTATAAAATGGAAAAAAAATGAAGTATGCTTTTTAAGTATATTAAAAACATTTGAAAAAGTTATATCTTATAGAGAGAGTTAAGTGTTGTTTTATTTTTATCTTTTTTTCAAAAAAAAAATAAATAGCGCTATTTTTGTCGGATATAATATAATGATATATACAATTTTTTTTTATCTCTACATGATATACAGTTCTTTCATTAAAACACTATGCATAAATGTTTTTACAGTTTTACAACATTTGATTAACAAATAATCAAGTACTTCTTTATTACTAGGCCAATAACTTTGTAACCTAATTTGGCCTATAACCTTACCAAGGTGTTTGTGTCTCCCCTCTTATTCAAGGGAAAATATATATGATACTATCAACTCATAATTAAAATAATATAATTTGATTAAAATATAAAAAAATATTCACATATATATAACTTTAAAAAAAGTAGTATTTAAATAGTAAAGGAATCAATCTACAAATAAAGAGAATGACGCCATTTCAAGCATGACAAGAAGTGAAAATATAAAATTGATCAAACTTTGATTGATTTATCCAAAACACTTGACCATATAGGTTAGAAGACTAGTTCATCGGTTCACTTGTCTAATTCGGTGACCTAAATTGAGTTTAAATACTATGATGATAAGTTGTTCAAGAAATTTAATTACCATTAATTTGATCACAATTTAACTATAATTGGATTCATAATTAAATATACATTAAATCATGATTTAAAAATATTGGTAAGAACAGTAATTAAATAAATACATTAAAAAAATAATGCATGGGAAGAAAACAAAGATTGCAGTATTTGGTGCGAATATACACCTGGATGGACGCATTATTTAGCAAAAACGTTAACTTCTTGCATGGGTTAATGGCAAAAAAAATTTCCACCTGGGTCCTCTCTCTCTCTCTCTCTCTCTCTCTCTCTCACAACTTTTCTATCTCTCTCTCTCATTCATTCAAAAAGAAAGCAATCGCTATAAATACGGCAGAGAAGCAAGTGGAAGAAATTAAAAGCTAGTTAGCTAATCTATACTATATATATCCACTGTCTGATATTTTTCAGAAAGTTGAAGTATCAGAAACTGGAGAAGAAGTGGAAGCTAGGAAACTCACAGAAATATTGAAGAGAAGGTAACGCTTTTCTTTTCTTTCATTGCGTTCTTATTATAAAAGAAAATATAATTAATTAATCAAACCCTTGATGATGATGATGATGAGCTCAGTTTCGCGTTCAAGTTGTTCATCTTTTAGATCTGTTGGCAGACACATAGAATCTTCCTTTTGTTCTTCCCTTCGCTTCGAGATCTTAATATATTTTCCCTCGTTTTCTCTTGTATTTGTTTTCTTCTTCTTCTTATTATTATTATTATCATTATATTTTCTCAGTTATTTTCTCGGATATCTTTCTTCTTTCCCAGAAACAGAAAACAAACAAGTCTCTTCATCAATTCCCCATACTCACTGCACCAAGCTTGCTTTTTGAAAAAAGAAAAAAAAATCGTAGAGGCAAAAAAGAGTTTGAGTCTGATCACTATTCTTGTGTCCAAACTTTTCATAATTTTGTGTTTAAAAAAGAAAATATAGGTCTAGAGTTTTAATGCAGGATTCTTTCATATATTCATGTCTGTGACGTCCCAAAAAGGAGTTTGTCTGGGCTAAGAGAAAGAGAAAGAGTCTGATGAAGGTTAAAAGGGTGTGTTTATTATATATATATATATAAATACATGTCTGTATCTCTGAACCATTTTGAGATCTAGCTTGTGTGTGTGTATCTGGAAGAAGATCAATTTGATGAGAAAGAACGATAATAATGTGCAGATGGGGAGGGGAAAGATAGAGATAAAGAGGATAGAGAACACAACGAATCGACAGGTGACATTCTGCAAAAGAAGGAATGGGCTTTTGAAGAAAGCTTATGAGCTTTCTGTTCTCTGTGATGCTGAAGTTTCCCTCATCGTCTTCTCCAATCGTGGTCGTCTCTACGAGTACTCCAACAACAAGTAAGCTTTCATTCATTTCTTTCATATTATATATCTCTGTGTGCGCGCGCGAGCGCGTTTATTTCTGTGGATCGGATGTAGAAGATGTAAAAGGAACTGAATCTGTTGTTGTTTTTTTGAGAGAGAGAGAGAGAGAGCATGTTTTAGTACAGGAGAATGAGAGAGAAGTGATGAAGACTTAAGACAAATTTTTGATATAGGAATTTGTTTATATATTTAGGTTCAATTTGAACTTTTTTTTCCTCTCCATAAACATGCATATGATGGGGAGAATGGGAGAGAATTTTTTTTTTAAAAAAAAAAGTATTTAGATGAAAGTTTGATTTTTATTTTTTAAATTCCCGTTCTTCTATTCTTGTCAATCCAAAATATATGCCTTGAGTTTCTTCATTAACTATATATTATATATCTTCTTCGTACTGTGTTCATGCTTTCTGATTTATTACTTCTACCATTTCTTATATAATTTCCCATTTCATTTCTATCCATTTTTTCTCAATACAAACAAACCTTAAAATTCAACATTAGTTACAGTAATTTTTCCTTGATATATAGCTTCATGAACCCTGTTTCTGATCACTCTTGATTTTTTTTTCAAACAAATGATTGGTAAAATAGTTAAGTATTGTGAATGATCTTGACACTCTTTCTGAGGTTGAGTTTCTTGATATCACGTAATCAAGATGTTAAATATCTTTCAATACTTTAATTTTCTCCAAATTAATCTTTGGCTAATCCTGATCTATTACTGAATCTATAGCTATACATTTGTAAAACATAATTATTTCTCATCACTTTTTAATAACATAATAATCAAGATGCACGCTCTTGGAAAACCCTAGTGATGAAGGCAAATATTGAAGTGTTTTATTCATTCAAACTTTCTTTTGAAAAGATATATGAACTTTTAACCCAACTAGTCATCAAGTTTGACATTTGAAAAAGAAAAGTCATGTGCAGTTGAAAATGTGCGCGCGCGCGTGTGTGTGTATTGATCTCACTTGTTGGGTAGATTCATTTTTACATGCAAGAAAGACAGACAAGAAAGTTATACCAGTTACTGCTAGCTTCATAACTGTGATCATGAAGCAAAAGAAGGAAGCTGATGAAGAAAAAGTCAACAAAACGTAATATAACTAAAAATCAGACTTATTCTTCTTGGTTAGCTTTATCACTCACAAAAATCTTGCAATGTCTTTATTTACCTTTGAACTGTCTGTCATAAAATTAGTCACAAAATAAATTTTTTATGACCACACACACACGTACACACACATTTCTTTATTTTCAATTCAAATTTCATTGTTTTTTTGTATAGTAAGTTTTTGAATGGCAAAAAGTCTAAAAAATATAACTCACATTATATCTCTTAAATATGATGTTGTGGGTTCGAATCAAACAGCGTACATAAAAAAAATTATTAGGAGAGGCAAAACTCACTTTGGTAATATCTATTTTTTTGGAAGATTAGTCTCTAGCTATCGGTTGAGTGATATCACCTGAACTCTAAAAAAAAAATTCACTATTCATGATTCATAATAATTAATGCATGCAATAGAGTTAACTTATAGCGTGTGTCTGTGTGTTATGATATTGATGATTCTCATGAAGAAACCATACAATAATTTGTCTTCTTCTTCAACTTACAGCTTTTTGGAGATGAGTTTCTTTCTGATTCATCAATCTCAAAGTCATGGAGAGTGATGATTTCAACTGTGTCCTCTTACATCTCATCAGTTTATTGCTTTTTACCTCTCACTCAAAAATATAACCTTTCACTTTACCCTACTCATATTGTGTAGGACAATCCTTTTGTTTGTTTTTTTTTGTTTTTTTTTTGATAGGATACTCCATCGTATATATGATTAAATTAAAGGTAAATAATTTTTCACCCAAAGAAACAAATTTAACTGCTATATAAATATTCAAACTCCACATACACGAGTCAGCATTTAATTAGTTTTCTTCAGTCTTTTGAGTAGTTTTGATGTACTTTTCACGTAGGCCAAGAATGATGGATTATATTCGGTGCACATTTCACTATTTATTTTTATGTTTGAGACAGACTTTGGAATTGTTTTCACTAAAGAATTCAAACAAAAGAAGATCTTATATATAATTAAGAATCTGTACTATGAAATATAACGTTCATCACTTCACTTCCCAACAACGTCCTTCGTCACTGACAAATTTCTGCAACTTAACATATCTGATTCCCATGCTCTTCCCATTTGTTTAGATAGGTCCTTTTTTATGGTGAGAATAGGTTCCTTCTTTTTGGTTGAACTGTTTTGTGAAAATAAATAAGGGAAAACCATTCAAAACACACACACACACACACACACACACACACACACATATATATATATATATATCGCTCCATTTTTAATTTGGTACCTACCTAGTCTTATATATAAATCTATTTTGGTTAAAAATTTTAATCCTTAATATAAATCCAAGGAGTATTTATTACTGTCTTCCAATTTTACCCCTATTAAAATAAAAAGAGAAAAAGGAGGTGAGGGAAATGTAAAGTAATACTACTTATTCTTACAAATTTGGAAAAAAAATAAATATAAGACATATTAAATGCCTTTTAACTAATCTTTTTTGGTATAAGATTAGAGTGGTATGTCTTTTCTCTCATTATTAAATTTTTTAATTTTACTTTATTTGCAATGTTAACTTCTGTAACTTTGCTATATTAGCATTGTTAGTCTTTGTAGAGAAGTTAATTACCTAATTATACTAACAGAACAAAGTTAAATGATTTAATAAAGAGAAAAAAAAGATAGATATCAAATTAAAAATTAAAAGAAAATACAGGTACCTACAAAATAGTTTTCTCCAGTAAATAATTGAGGATCGTTTTCTTGTCTTCTTCACTTTTCTGCATTTATCTAGGGTTTTTACTTTCATATAATTTGATCTTTCGCTTTAGTGTCAGAGTTGTTCCTATCATAACTTTTTGGACAAACATACATACTGCCTGTAGTAGAAGTTGATATTAGGGGTTTTATAAACTAAATGAATCTCGGTAGCTACAAAATGTAAGGTGATGTTTGGTTGATATAACTCAGAAATTACTCAAAAACTTTCTGATTCACTGTCTTGGATATAACAAAAATAAAACTTAAGCATCTAGTCAGGGTTCAATCCTTGACGGTGTATATAGAAAATATCTTATGACTAGTACTAAAGCTTTTTCGAGAAGTCTACTGTACGAGAAGATTAGTTACTGCTTCCAGCATTGAATATCCTAGGCTTACCTAAAAAATAAAACTATAAAAGAAATTAAAATTCTCTCACTCACGCACATGCACATATGATGATATAGTACACACACGTAACGTAAATATCTGTGTGTGTGTATATGTATGCATGCATGTTGAGTATGTTTTATGAATTAATAAGTTACTTGAAGTATGAAAAAGTTAGGATACCTATACATGCCATATATATATATGTATATATGATACTTTAGGATTTGTTTAAATTGAAAAGAATGAAAAACAAGGAGGGAATTAATGAAGTTGCAGATCATTTAAATTTAAATTAAATTTTAGAAAATGATTTTGTCCAAAATGAAATATTATATTTCTTCCACATTTTATATATATCTACAATACTTCTAATTAATACATGATATCTTCCGATCGAGTTATTATATTCAGATCCTAACCCATTATTTTTCGTCTATTGATATGTCATCTTCTTTTTTTTTTTTTTTTAATTATTGGAAACAGCATAAGGTCAACTATTGAGAGGTATAAAAAGGCTTGTTCAGATCATTCCAGTACCAGCTCTCCTACTGAAATCAATGCCCAGGTATATTACTTATTACATATATATATATATATATATATATATATATATATATATATATATTAAGGCAACAAAGATAATGAAAGAGAGGGAGAGGGAGCTAGAGAGAGAAGATGTGTGTACATTATTCTTTATTTTCATTATATTTGGTGTGTGTGTGTGAGTGTGAGAGAGAGAGAGAGATATGTGTGGATTATTCTTTAATTATTTTCATTATATGTGCATTGTCTTTGAGGTATTTTTGCTTTATTTGATGTTTAATTAGTTTGATTTCTCTGCAAATCAAGGAGGAAGTAGGTGGTAATGGAGATAGGGTTTTCATGCTTGCATTATGATGCTTAAACGTCAAACATCTACTTGTGATCATTATATATGAAAGCAACGTTAATTAATTAATTAATTAATTAATTAATGTTATGTTAATTTGTTGGATTGTGATTAGTATTATCAACAAGAATCTGCAAAGCTGCGACAGCAGATTCAAATGCTGCAAAGTTCTAACAGGTGATTCCCTATTTCCCCATAGCTTCTTCTTTCATCGAAATCATTATTATGTGTTCAAATTCTTCCATCATGCAAAATAATGAAAGCATAAATAAATGTGAATATTATTCATCTCTCTTGATTACTTTATAGTATACCTAAAGAGTTGGAAATAATTAAGGAGTTACCCTAATGTATCTATAGACTAATCAATTGCTCTTTGAATCAATAAAATTAATTAGGGGAGACTGGACTTTCTCTCAATACATATGTGTATTAAACAAATCATATATTATTTATAATCCTTAAACATAAGAGTTAGACAACTAATTAGTGAATAGTAAAAAATTAGTTAAATATTTTTAGTTATTTGATAAATATGTTGGTTTCCCTAAACTGTATGTTAGTTTTCCTAAACTATTATTTTTAATCATATGCATTGAAACTATTCTCTATGCGTGTGTATACCTGTGTCGTGATATCAATACTTTAAGGAAGTCATATTTAAAATTAAAATAAAACTCTTATCTAGCTCTTATAATATTTAAGACTGGAGAGAGCATGTTTGTAAGGTGACAACACCATGTAAATAGGTTAGAGGCCAGTGGTGGAGGGAGGAATCGAAGGACCGAAAATCCAACAAATATGAAAGCTTTTTAATTTCGGCCTATACATATATGATGGTTCATATAGAAAATCCAACAAATATACAGTTCATATATATATAGACATGGGAATATAATTATAAAAGAACATCACTAGATCACCAGTAGATTTCAATTTATTGAAATATTGATTATTGATGATTTGATTATATTGTGATAATAATGCGTATGAATTATTATATATTTATTAACTTGCATATTTGTGATGTTGTGAGAAGGCACTTGATGGGTGATGCCTTGAGCACTCTGAATGTGAAGGAACTTAAGCAGCTTGAGAATAGACTTGAACGAGGCCTCTCTAGAATCAGGTCCAAAAAGGTAATTTTGCTAATTTTTAATTTTACCTATTTATTAATTTTAGAATTTCCCATATATATATATATATATATATATATATTCAATGATGTAAATTAAATTTAATTAGTGTGTTTGTTATTCGATTGTTGTGCAATGCGATAATAGCATGAGATGCTGCTGGCAGAAATCGAATACCTACAGAAGAAGGTATTTGGCAATTCAATTTTCCATTTTTCTTATAATTCTCGTAATTTATTTATTTCTTTTGTTTATAAATTCTTTAATTAATTTGATACTCTTGACTGATGATTTGAAACAATATTGACATATATAGGAGGTTGAACTTGAAAATGAAAACCTTTGTATTCGGACTAAGGTACGTACTGATATTATCCAAATTCAATTCATTTTCATCCCTTTTACTTTTTTTTTGTGAATTATCATGCCTTGAGTTTTGTTAAGATTATATAAAATTAACTTTATTATTTAAAACTAACACATTACACATACATCCTTTAAAATTAATAAAGAGAATATATAAAATAAAAGAGTAAGAAAAATTAATTAAAACCTTTTAATCCCACATTTTTTAATTTTTATATCAAACTCACTAAAATTTCTTCTCTCCCCATTTCTCTCCTACTAAACCGGTAATAAAAGTTAAAAAAAAATTGCATATTTTCCTATTATACAAACAGTTTACTTTTAAACTATACAAATTTCTACAAAATATAAATGATAGATTGCTAATAAAGGTTTATCCAGTTAGTAAGGAGATAGCTCATAATATATAAGATCATGAATTCAAGTCCCACTACTAATGTGAGGAACTTGTTAATAGCAATCTGTAAGTATCTCTGTAGGCGTTCTTTGAGTCTAGAGGCATGCCCTAAACTTAGTGAGTCCTAGAACCCAACTCACCTAAACTTTTGTTAATACAAAAATAAATGATAGATTATACACATATATAATATTGTTCCCTTATTAATTATGTTGAAGTTATGCATACCTTCTTTAATTTCCATTGTTAGGAGACAATTTTGTATAGTTTAAGAATAAACGGCAAGTTATTATATTTTCAATAAAAAATATTGTACTTCATTACTTGTTTTAAAGCAAAATGGCACTGTTAAATAGAAGGTTCGGATATTCTGAAGGAAAAATCACGTTAAAAGAGTTTAATTTTATTTTCAATTGATATCGATAATACTTAAAACCTGATTTAATGATAGCAGATAGCACAAGTGGAGAGAGCAGAAGAAGAGATGGTGTCAGCATCATCAGCAGGGCAAGAGCTGAGTGCCATTCATGCTTTGGCTTCTAGAAATTACTTCATTGATACTAATCCATCTCCCTACACTCCTCCTACAACTGACCACAAGAATCTTCGCCTTGGGTATGTAGTTCTCTTCCTTTCTCTACTTCTATTAATTAATTTGGGAAAAATTCAATTTTGTTTAAGGAGAATAATTTATGTAAGTTTTGAAAATAGAGAATAAAACTGTATAATTTATTCAAAATAAAAATTAAACTACTTTAATTTAATGGTTTCAATAAAATCTATATAATTTTAACAGAAATTTAATTAAAAGAAAGACTAAGTTTATTCAAAATTCTAAAATTTAACTCAACAATTAGTTAATAAACTAGATTTATTTGAGTCTGATAACAACACAATTATATGGAAATGATTGCATCAGATTACCGTACATTAATTAAAGTTTATTATATTAATGATATCCATAGTTCAGTTTTTGTAATGATTAATATGTGTATTGTTTTTTTTGTATAATGCAGGTAACTAATTAACCATATGATTAAGATAACATATCAATATGAAAGCATTAGAAGCGCTAAGAGGAGAAGCTAATTAGTTAAATAATATAGTTTTGTTTATGTGGCAAGCTTTAATTTGTAATATTTTGATGAGTGCAACAGGAGTAGTGAGCATAATGCAATATGAATTTATGCTATATATGTGCGTTGAATGGCCTATGAAACCCAAAAAAAGGTTGATGCAATTATGAATTTGTTATATCAAATATATATCATATATGAGTCTGGCTTCAATCATCTTAAATATGTGTTAATATATGAGCTAGTTGAATTTTTTAAACAGATTAACGAAGCTAAATAAATCAGTTAATTATAATTAATACATATGAGTTAGCTGACTAATTCAAATTAACTAAGGAGTATATAATATGAATTTGTCTTAAGGAGTTGAATTTATTCATAATTAACTAATTTATTTGACTTCTTTAGTTAACTCAAAAAAGTTAATTAATTTTTATATTAAGAAAAGAGATAGTATTAAATTTTTATATGTATATAAGACATATGTGCATGTATTTGTCTATATAGTGGTTTTCCTTCATTCATATCTAATTTTATTTTCAAATCTTGCAATCCTCTATACATACATGTGTGTGTGTGTGTGTGTTTTAATATAGATGCTGGCCAAACTTAAGGTACTTACAGTTTCTTTTGTACATGTGTCTTCTTTTCTATTTAGTAAATCATTTAATTTGAATATATTAGCACAATCGTCTGTACAAGGGCTAACAACGTATGCTAATAGAATAAAATTAAAGTAGCTAACAGTATTAATTGTTAATAGAGTAATATAAGAGCAATGTAACAATTAGTAGTGAATACACGCGCATATGCCCTATATACAAATAAAAATTCAATATCACCTCCTTATCTAATATAAGGAGCTAATTAATTATTTTAGATAGATTAAAAAATTAAATAAATCGGTTAATTATGACTAAATCTAACTCTTCAAGACGAGTTCATATTATATACTCTTTAATATACTCAATTAGAGTCAACTAGCTCTTATACATATTAGTTATAATTATTAATTTTTTTTTAATTTATCTAAAAAATTAAGTGGCTCCTATATATTAGAACTAGAGGGAATGTGTGTGTGTGTATATATTTATGAAAGAAATCACATAGTTGAATGGGCCTATAATAGTATGAGCATTCGGACTCAATCAAATTCATATATTCATGCAAATGCAAATGAGAGTTGATATAGACAGTAAAAAATATGGTCTTATTTTATAAGGACGTCAGTTCGATTTTCGCTACTGTCATGAGAGTTCCTTTGATAGGCGATATCATAAATTTATTGTAAGTATTCTCTAAACTCTAGGGCTGTGCTTTGGCTTTAGCGAAGGATCGTGTCAAATCTACCTAAATTTCTTTTTTATAAAAAAAAAATCATATATTCATTCATTAGCTTCTTGAGAATATGAATTATATATATATATATATATATATATATATATTAAGGTATAACTACTGAATTATATATATATATATATATATATATTAAGGTATAACTACTAATAAGAGTGATTAATCCTCTTGGCCTCTACTTATTAACCAAACGCCCATAAGAAATCTATCTATATATATATATATATTTTAGTTGCTCACCCGGTTTATCGGAGTTTTGCCTCGACTACATCTGGATCCGACCCGCGTTACACACCTGACTATGGTGAGTGAGTCTCCTAACAAAATTTTTTTGTATAAGCCAAAGCTCGAACTCTAGGCATCGCTTAAGCGATACCGAGCCGCTTACTACTCAGATCAATCCCCGTTAATAGAAATCTATATATAGTGACACTGATTCTTAATAAAAAAAAAATCTTATTCAAGGCCCATACCGCAAAGGCTTGCCTTATCCATATATGGTATGGTCATAGAAATTAGAAAGCAACCAACTTATCATCAATTTTTAATAATAATATTATATTTGTTGGAGATTGAGTCGTTTCAATCGAGGATATTTTGTCTTTTTTAATAAAATGTAAAAATAATAATTAAATTACGTACATAAAATAAAATATTATTAAAATTATTAAATGTAATGCATAGGGTAAATATATAATTTTTTTTTCTAAACAAGCCTCTATTTCTCTCATAAACTATGGCTCTGTCTAGCACTCTTGAAAACTAATATCAGTATAAGAATTAATATGGATAAAAACTAAAAATAATAATAAATATTTTCTCGTGAAAAAACAAGTGATTGCTCAAAAAAATTTCTTATATAAAGGATTGGATGCGGCATTAAATATTCTTTCTAATCTTAAATGTATATATAAAAATATTTATTTTTTTTATAAATATAAAATTTTAATTTATTATGTTTTTTTTTGATAAAAAAGTCCACTTTATCTCCTATTTTATAATATTTATTTGGGGTGTACATGAACTAGATCATACTAAGATAGTCATCAACACAAGATCTAGTTTGGAGAAGACTTTGGGTTGAATAAGGCAACCCATGATCCAATTTAGTTCAAACACGAGGTCGGGTTGAATCGGATTTGGTCTACCATAATACTTAGACCCAGTCCAAATAGTCTATGACCTCAATTTTTTTTCTCTTTTTAAATATTTTTCATTTGTAGAAAGCAAGATTTTAACTTGATAAATATAATTAAAACAATAAAAATATCTATAATCACATAAAACTCATTTACAAATATTAAAATTTAATTATAAGTCCATAAAAATATCCAATATTAATAAAAAAATAACATTCAAATCACAATATTTTTAAGAAAAATTCACTCGGGTCAAACCAGATTAGAATAAGTAGTCTAATTACTTCGTCTATAACTTGGTCCAACTCAACCAACTAGGCCAGTCCAATCTAGTTTGATTTCATTAAAGAATTTATTTAGACTAGACTGGACTAGACTAGATTAAATCACTTCGGGTCTCCAAAATATCCATGTTAGTTATACATATTGAAAGAATTTTCATCAATATGTAGGTCTTTTTATTTTTTGATGGCTAATCAATATTAAAGAGTATATTTTAAGAAAATAACATACAATAAGACAAATACTTGCATATATGTCATCTGAACTTTATCTAATCAAAATACAATAGCTCAATATATTTTAATCAAAATTGACCCATGACTCATTTGAAATAATTTATATTTTATTTTATTTTTAAGAAAAAATAAATCTCTTAATTTCATTTAGATGTTTTTTATTTTTTAAAATTTAAAATATTTATTTAAAAAATAAAATTAATCATAAATTTTATTAGATGAGTCATATGTATTTTAATTTAACAATAGCATGACACTCTTAGAGCATATAAATATTTTTTTATAAATAAATTAACTTAACTATTTTTTATACGCTGAGAGTAATAAATATTTTAAGCAATTGTTAGAATATCTTGTAAATAGGAATAAGTGATCTCTCGAAATATTAAATAGCGCATTTTCACTGTTTAAAATTTGAAAAGTGACCAAATTTTACAAGTGTATAAAAAATTTTAATGTTTAAAGTTTAAGTTGTGGATATCAAATTCAGACCAATATACTTGATGACAATTTTCATGGCGCCAAATTTATTTATTTTTCCATCGACTAAACAAAATTGAGAATAACAGGCGTTAAGTTTGCTGGATCCAATCTCTCACCTACATCAAAATTTATTACAACTCACCCACTTAGCGTCGTTTCTTAAGTCAAAATAAATGAATAAAACCAATAAACGCCGAGTCGTTTTGCATTCTTATTATTGTTTTTTGGGTAAGCGTTTCGTATTCTTGCTTTACCTTCCTTGCAGGGAGAATTGGTTGGAATAGACAGGATTTGGGAAAATTTACATTGTTTTACCCAGATCTTCTTTATAATCCCATTTAAATTATATAAACTCGATCAAACGTCTAAATAAGTCAATTGCAGGATTATATGTAGGATAAAGGTATATTCAACACTCTAAACTAATTTTAGAGGAATAATTAATACCTTAAAATATTTAAAGATATAATTAGCACTCTAAATTAATTTTATAGATAGAATTAACACCCTAAAATATTTAAATTGTTATAATTTTACCATTTCATTAATAAAAATATAAATTTATATTTAAAATATGCCACATAAATTTTTTATTTTAATATATTATTATTTAAAATGCTACATATATAATATTATTTTAATAAATTGTACTAAATAAACTATAAAATTTATCAATATTTATATATGAATTATATATAATGTCAATTTTAAAATTTATTCAGTACTCTTTTTTAAACAATATGACACATGTGACATTTTAAATAATAATATGTCAAAAAAAGTTTATGTGACATTGATCGGATATAAATTTATATTTCTATCAGTAAAATAGCTAAATTATACTAATTTAAATATTTTAGGGTGTTAATCGCACCTCTAAAATTAGTTTAAAATACTAATTGTATCTTTAAATACTTTAGAGTATTAATTACTCTTCTAAAATTAGTTTGGAGTACTAAATACACATTTACCCTATCCATTCTTATAAAATTAAACAAAATGGACCATTAATAAAATAAATGCCTCATTTTACTAACAATTAACAATGAAATTAATAATTAGTTAAATTTCTTTTATATTTATATTAAATTTTAATTTAATTTTTTAAATTTTAAAAACATATTTTTAATTATTTAAATTTAATATCTTAATTTTATTAATAGAAATTATTAAATTAATAAATTTAAAATTATAACTATATAATTAAATATTGATAAAATATATTTATATTTTAATTTTTTTAATATAATATTTTTATTCTATAATTACTATTTAATTTTATAATTATTAATTTAAATTTGTTGAGTTAATATTTTTTTAATAAAATTAACGTTGTTATTAAAAAAAATATCTTTAATAATTTATGTAAAACTAAAAAAAAAGATAAAAGTATATCTATTTTTTTATAAATTAAAATATCTCAGTAATCTTCGAACTCAAGCAGCCAAGGTTGCACACCTTTTACAATATTCACGTATATATTCCTGGAGTCGCTTCTCTCTTTTATCCACACCATATTCTTTGAGTAAGTAATCTCCCACACTTGGGTTTTCGTTTTCCTTTGTCTTCGATTCTGTGTAGACCCTTTATCTTGCTTTGACTTGTGCTTTACAGGACTATACAGGTTTGAGATTAGTATTTACGGTACAAGGTTTTGAATGATTCGTACTGTTTTCAATGATCATGAAGTTGTTTTAGCATGAGCTCTCTAGTTCGCTTTTCTATCACTTACTCCTTCTATAAGGCTCGATCATTGTAAATTGGACCGGATCTTTTCTGGATTTTTTTGGTTTGGGTCATTCTTTATTGCTCAAATTGTCGATTGTTTATGTAGAAGGTAGATGTATGCATGTTGTTTAATTGTTAAATTACTATCTTTAGAAGTGTATGTTGTGTTTGATTCTCTACTGGCAGACTTGAATTCTTGTGAATTCCTTTGGATTTGGATATTGCTCAACTAAAAACTTTCCACGAGGTGCTGAGATTTTCCAAGTAGTTTATCAGTTTTTTCTAATTTAATTTCTTATTCTCCAAAGACCCTGTGCCTCATGATTTGAGAGCTGGTTTGTCTGTTGTTTATAAAATTTTTGGAGTTGGCTTGCCATCATATATTCATATTTAATATTTATTGTAATTGTAATTTTGTATTGATAGTTTTTGTCATTGTTATTGCAGGCAACCTGAATTTATATCATCATGGGTGGAAGTTCTATAGATGATGATTGGGAGCTGACTGCCTCTACTATTGAGGCCCGAACAGTGGTCTTGGTTGGACGAACTGGTAATGGAAAAAGTGCAACAGGTAATAGTGTTCTTGGAAAGAAGGCCTTCAAGTCAAGGGCAAGTTCGTCAGGTGTAACAAGCACTTGTGAATTGCAAAGTACTGTACTCAAAGATGGTCTAATTGTGAATGTTATTGACACCCCAGGTAAAATACAGTATCTTGTCTTGTTTAGCTATTCCCTCTGGTTTTGGATTGATGAATCTTTTGTTATAGTTTTGGTCTTTGTAAGCCTAGCAAGACAAATTTTGCAGGATTATTTGATTTTGCTGTGGGATCTGACTTTGTTGGGAAGGAAATTGTAAAATGCATTGATCTAGCCAAAGAAGGGATTCATGCCATCCTTGTAGTGTTCTCTGTTAGAACTCGCTTTTCTCAAGAAGAACAAGCTGCTCTTCGTAACTTACAAACATTGTTCGGAAACAAAATAGTTGATTACATGATTGTGGTCTTCACTGGAGGGGATGAACTGGAAGACAATGATGAGACTTTGGAAGATTATTTAGGTCGTGAGTGCCCGGAGCCTTTACAGGTTTGTTTGAGTATGATCTGTCCTCCTAGTTGAGGTGCTCTGTGGCTTTTTTTGGTTAGGCTATTTTTCATTGCCCCATATCTTCATAGAATACTATTGACTGTTAAACCAAGGTATATTATGTTAACTTAATTCATTTTGGAAGTGAAGTTTTTGTTAACTTTCAAACCCGCAACTTTAAAATGCTACACATTAAATATGCCCTATGTAATGCTTTAAAGCAAATGAGCGATGCAAATTATTAAGTAGTTTCCTGTACTCTCTTTTGCATCCCACAACTGGTAGAGAGCTAGTGTGGCAACCACTCAAAACCTACTTTTGAAAAATTCATCGTGCTAGAATTGAGAGAGAGGAGATACGAATGGTTGACCAAGTCTCGAAGGATGTGAGTGAAGTGGTGAATATACTAGAGAAGAAACTGTCATGCACATATCCATTACAGTAGAAGATATGTTGTTTATTTTTGCTTTATTGTTTAAGATCGTTGAGCTGATTTTCTAATAAAATTTCCACTTGTATTCATTGTTTTCCTCTTGGTTATACAATCAATATTATTTTGGTATCTCTTTTGCATCACATGAACCCCTTGAAAGGGGAAGATTCTAATTCCCCTTCTATTGTAACTGTTAAGTTGTTTTTAATGCCATGGCCATGATTGTGTCGGTTCATGCTTTTTGAATTGAAAGTAAAAATAACTTCGTGGTAAGGGTGTTGATTCTCCATCAGGGTGTAACCAAAGAAATATAGAGTTTTAGAGATTAAAAGGCATGACTCATGAACATCTATTGGGATAAACTGTGCTGCATACAATATCCTCCTGAGTTAAGATGGTCTGGTATGGATTTGGAAGTCTCAAACTAAGGACCAAACAAGCATACCAAACGAAATTATAATGTGAAGAAACTAATCCTTTTTGGAAGGTTTAGTTTAGTTTTCTAAGTACTTTCTATGAAATGTTAACCTGTTATTTCTTGTTAAATCTCTTGGTCTTTGTCTTGCTAGTTTTAGTAATATAACAATGTGGTTTTGCTTGAATATCTTGGAGTGTAGGCGTGTTGTTTCTGTCAAATTTATACCATTAGGAACTTTGTTAATCTTGAAATCAATTTTAAATTGCTGTAGGAAATTCTTGTTTTGTGCAAACATCGGTATGTGCTTTTTGATAACAAGACTAAGGATGAAAGAAAGAAGTTTGAACAAGTCCAGCAACTTATTTCTCTTGTAAACATGGTCATTGCACAGAATGGTGGAAAACCTTATATGGATGAGTTATTCACTGAACTGAAGGTGAATGTTTCTGCAATTTTTTGTCATTCTTCTCTGCTTGATCTTTGCATATTAGTGAATTTACAATTTGACTACAGAAAGGAGCAATGAAATTGCATAACCGACAAATAGAGGTTGATGCCTTAGAAGGATATACAAAAAGTGAGATAAAGGAGATGAAGGAACATTTGCATCGGACTCATGATGAGCAACTAAAACGAATTACTGAGATGGTAACTTCCTAATCCTTGGCCCTCCCACATATTTTTCCTTGCCATATATTGTTTTTGTATTTATAATTGTTATGTATTCTGAATTTTAAGAATATGTGGTTTGCGTGGTTGTCATATGTATGCAAATTCTGTTAACTCTCATCGTATTCTTGTGAAAGATATATGCAACCACTAGCTTGTGATATAGGCTGTTTTAACTGGGGCATTTCTGTTGCTATTGGTTATCAAAGAGAATTATTATAATCATATGATTATTCATAATATATTTTGCATGGTTGTGAATGAGAATTTGAGTAGATGGTTGCACTATTTGGTACCCCTTGCACTCTCATGGTATTCTCATGTACTCATCATGTCATCAGCATTTCTTGTAAAAGAAATATGCTTTGTTATTATTTGGGGAAACAACATATTTTCTCTTGAATACTGTAATTATACGTTACAGTACACAAACTTCAAAATTCAACACTTCCCTCGTAAAACATTTAGCCCTAAAACAAACTTTAAACAATCACAAAAATGTGGAAATAAGACTAACATCTATGAACCTGATGCATGTTTCATCATACCTTACCCTTACCCTTCTTTTTGTCAAAGCTCTCTTGCTAAATGTTTATTTTAAGTTTTGAATCTACTTGATAGTTTACAGAGTTAAGTGTGGCAGAAGTTTGTGTAATCAAGCTATAGGTTAGGAGGTTATATGTGGTTTTCCTATTATTCTTTTTCTTGAATCAAAGATTTGCTGAGGCAGCTCTCTACCTCCCTTGCCCTGCATCTGGAGGGATTTTATCTTGAAAACATGGCATGCCTCTGATTGTTTGACCCAAATCTTGATCTCTGCTGGAGTTGGAGACTGTCATGGCTTGAAATGTAATCTGTTTATATCATGTTTTATTCATTCAAACCTATCAAAAGGGCAAAGATTGCTGATGGAGAGAGAGTGAAAAGGAAGAATTATGATTTAAGATTTGATGAGGAATTTGAGTATATGCATTTTAGCCAAAGGATACATTATTTTCTCATCCCATTCTAGTTGTAATGGGATACCGAGTATTTGTAGTTGAGTATCATGAGGAATTTGGTATTTTTCACTTAAATACTAGAACAAGAAGAAGCTATATCCCACCAAATGAGATTGGCTATATGGATTGTATAATGTCATTACCAACAATGAACTCTTTAGGTCTATCATTCACTGATAGATTTGTTTTGATAACTTCCTTGGGTGTCCTTCATGGTGTTTCTTATATCTTGTCAAAAAAATAATTAAAGGTATTTTTATAACAAATTGATGTAGATTTATTCTGAGAAATTATTGTTTTCCTGTAATCAATATTCTTGTTCTATGCAACATGGTCAGGAAATCCCAAACTTGAAAATATTCTAGCATGTTTATCCTCTGAAGCATTGTAGTGTCCAAGTAATTTCATTGCAAACCTTAGCTACTAAGCAAGGAATGGCTAAAGGTTTTTGACTGAATTTGATTTCCTGTTTCCTTTTTAACTCTAATCTGATTTCCTGGCTTCCTGGCGCGTCAATCACCAACATATTTAGCGTTTGTTGGCTATTACTGTGTATTTTGTTACTCCTCTGGTTCTTAATATAAGAGCTAGTTGACTAATTTAGATGGATTAAGGAAGCCAAATAAATCAGTTAATTATGACCAAATCTAAACCTTCAAGACGAATTTATATTATATACTCTTTAATCTACTCAAATTAGTCAACTAACTCTTATATTAGTTATGATTAACTAATTTATTTAGTTTCAATCTTTCCAAATTAGTCAACTAGTTTTTATATTAAGGACTAGAGGGAGTACTTATTTGTTTTGGCAAACGTACTGCAAATGCTATGTTTTAGGTTGATTCGTGTTATGTTGTGCGTGTACATAAATTTAATGGCTCAAATTTGATTCAATTATGTGGCGACCATCTCTGGGTCAGAGTTGGATTTAAGTAATGTAGTGTTCTATTTCATATAGGTGGAGACAAAGTTGAGGGAAGCAACTACCAGGCTTGAACAACAATTGGCTGAAGAGCAAGCTGCAAGGCTTAAGGCAGAGGAGAATGCATTTTTAGCTCAGAAGAGATCAGATGATGAAATTCAAAAACTTCGAGAAAATCTGGAGATGGCACGTGAAGAGCTCCGTAAACGAGGCGAACACCGTTGCAACATTTTGTGATGCTCCCGCTCGTTACCTTGGAAGTGTTCTTATTGTTGTTTATGTGTCTCATCTCATTGTAAGTGGTGTTGTTTTTTAATTGAAGAGACAAATTTTATTGACTTACCTGTAAAGACGTGTTGGCAAGGTAATATTATTATGTATTTTTACACTAGAGTTCTATTTTGGCCTGAATGGATTTTTTTCCTACTTTGTGCATGTCACTTTTTGCAGGGGTCATGCAATTTTCTTTTTGTTGTTTTAATTTTATCAGATGTCTCCAGAAGAGACATGGAATGAAATTTTAAAATTGTTAAGTGTTGGGATAACACCTTCTGAAAAATGCCTTATATATAGGATTGGAGGGAGTAATTAATAGGGATAAAAAAAATAATAATAAATATTTTAAATTAATAGGAGCAAGTGATCCCAAAATATTCTTCCGGGAAGTAAGGTGATGCTAGATTCTAAGTTTGAGTTTAAAAAAAGATATTTATATCAAGAGGAGCATATTAAATTCAGATCAATATTCTTGATGAAATTTTTTCTGGCTCCATGCCCCTAGGAGTTTGTTACTTGGATTTATGTTTTATCTTCTTTTACCTATGTTTGGAGGGGAAGAAGAGTGGGGAGAAAATAATATTATAATTTTTTTTTTAAATAGTAAATTTTTTTATTATATTAGAAAATGTTCTTTTCTAATATTTCTATTTTCCCTTTAATTTTCTCTCCAATCAAAGAAAGTTTATTATTAGACTTGAATGTATTGCTGTTGGGTTTCTTATGTTGAAAAAAAAAGGAAATTAATCTTAATAACAAGGTTAAAAATAAAAAAATATTTTAAAATTTTAAATTAAAAGATTTGTTCAATCATCAAATAAATTAACGTGAGTAGGCTTCCATCCCTTGATCAAGTAGTAAAGTTCTGATTTTTATCCATTTTAAAGTTAAAAGAAAACTTTATTACCTGTACTTAGAATCTTCAGATTATGAGATTATTGTATTCTGTTAGCAAAGTAAACACGTAATTTTACTTATAATTGACAATGAAATTAAACTTTATAACTAATTAATACTCTATTTGCTTTTCGTTGGCAACAGCGTATTAGCAACGAATATTTATTTTCATTCATCTCTTTTTCTTTTTAGTCCTTAAAAATAATAGTTTTATTTTCTCAAATATTTTCGGTAGATACCCTTAAATTGCATAGTTTCAAATTCCACTTTTTTCCACTAGAGGACTCCTCGGAGTTCGGGCTCAAGCTGCCAAGTCAAGCTTTCACCGTTTCCAATATTCCTAGAGGCACTTCTCTGTTTAATTGTTTATCCGAAGTCCTTTGAATAAGTAATCTCACATTTCATTTTCGCTTTCGATTCTGTTTAAAGACGGAGTATTTTCGGGAAAAAACGGTTTTGAATGATTTTTACTGCTTTCAATGATCATGAAGTTGTATATGGAGATAGGGCCTGCTTTTCTTTTTTTAAAAACAGTTGTTTTTTCTAAAAAAATAGAAAAACAAAAAACTTTGTTGGGCAACTTTTTTGTTTTAACTGTTTTCCAAAACAAAAAAAATTGAAATATGTTTTTAAAAATAGAAAATTAAGAATAAGTTTTATATATTTTTTAAAATTGTTTTCTTGTTTTTGCTTTTTGTATTTTTTACCTTTTGTTTTAGAAAAATAATCCACTATTAAAAAAACTCTTTACTACCACGTGTTGTCACTATTGTTGTCAACCGTTGGGGATTGTCATGGCTAGCTACTGCCATTGATCCTTACCACGGCTAGTGATCGCCTATCCACAACTATATCTATGGTCGACCACATCGTCGTTGACCTCTCGACCACTACTGTCGATCTCCACTCGCAACTGTAGATAACCACCTCCACCGCCGACATCCATTGCTGCCAATAGCCGCTGTCGTTGACCTCCACATTAACCACCACCAATAAGGCCTACCACCACCACTAACGATCTCTGTTGTTGGCGAATGCCATCATCAGTATTATTTCTCTAGTTTATTTGTTTTTCTATCGCTTACTCATTCTATAAGTCTAAAATAGTACCTTTTGAGTCCTCGACCCTCCCACATATTTTTTCTTATCGCTTATTGTTTTTACATTTATAATTATTATGCATTTAGTATTTTAAGAATTACTTCTACTTATAATATAAGATCTAATTAAAGAGTTAATTTTTATAATCTATTTCTTTTATTAATTATTTTTTTTAAATTACTCGTATTGATATTCTCTTAATAAATAATAAAATAAAAAAAGAAATAAGAGAATACAAGGAAGATGATAAAGGGACTCTATTAAAGATAAGAGGGGTATAACTATTTGTAAATGCATTCTGTTGTCCCTAAAATGGTTGTCACATGAGTATGAAAAATCTGTTAACTCTCACCATATTCTTGTGGAAAATAAATACAAAACACTTAGCATTTGTTGGCTGTTACTGTATATTCTGTTATTAGTTTTGCCAAACGTACTGCAAATGCTATGTTTTAGGTTGATTTGTGTTATGCCCCACTTGTACATAAGTTTAATGGCTCAAGTATGATTCAATTATATTGTGACCATCTATGGCCTATGGGTCAGATTTTTTTTTAGGAGATTTTTTTATCTAATTAAAGGTATTCCCATATCACTTTGTACTTGAGATTAATTAATGCCTTTTGAGGTTTAAACTATGTTTGGATAGAGAAAAAAATAAAAAGAGATAATATTAAGAATTTTTTTTTTCTAAAATAATAAAAAAATTAGCTATTATTGAGAGTTTTTCCCTAGTATTATTTCCTCCTTATTTTTCTTTTTATTCAAACATAAAATTAGAGTATAATTTTTTTTTCCTCTTTGAACAAGTGCGCTCTCTAGCATTCTAATTTTTGTTCTCCTTATAAGAATAAAAGGTGAAACTGCTTACTACCTCAATTTATTGGTAGTCTAGTTTGGATTTAGGTATTGTATTGTTTTATTTCATGTAAGTGGGAGACAAAGTTGAAAGAAGCAACTACCAGGCTTGAACAACAATTGGCTGAGGAGCAAGCTGCAAGGCTTAAGGCAGAGGAGAATGCATTTTAGCTCAAAGGAGATCAGATAATGAAATTCGAAAACTTAGTAAAAATCTGGAGATGGCACACGAAGAACTCCGTAAACGAGGCGAAAACCGTTGCGTCACATGCAATCTATGTCAAGGTTCGAAGATGGGGCGGATACATATCAAAAAATAATGAATTAGTTAAACCATACTCATCAATAGGACGATTCTTATCTCTTAAACTATTATTATAATTCTTAATATATAATATAATTAAAAAATAATATTTATTTTAAATATAAAATATATTCTTTATATTTATTATTTTTTTAAAATTATTTTTATAAATATTCTATCAATAATAATTGTGATATTTTAAAAAAAATTATATTAACTAATTTTTTAATATAAATAAATAATTAAATATATTATATATATATTTATTAAGGATACGAGGAGTACGTGGTAATTACAGGTCCAGCATCAATCTCTGGATTTGAGTAAACACCAAGTTACAATTACCAATGTCTGCATCGATTCAGTAGCATCTCAGCCAAGAACGCCTTGTGTGTTGCCACTTGGAAAATATTTGACTAAATGGATGTCATTTTCATGTTGGGCCATGGCTAAGTTTTCTTGAGGTGCAAGTATGATGAAAAAAAATCTTTTAATTATCTATCAAGTAAAACTAAATGGGGCTTTGACGAATGAGAAGTGTTTATTGATTTTCTCTCCTTTAATTATCTATAGTTTCAACTATCTTTTAATTGTTTCATAGTACATATATTGATGATATGACTAATATTGATAATTACTAATTAACATAAATAATTAAATAATTTGTTGGTGTACTAATAATTAACAATAATAGCTTTTATTAATGGGAAAATGACACAAATATTAAAAAAATTATTTAAACTTGTTCTTCATAGAAAAATTTGTGTCTATACTCCTAAGACCCCCCCTCTTTTTAATCAATTTTTATTGAGATGGGTGATTTAGGGGAGAAAAATAAATATAAGAGATAAAAGGAGATTAAAATTTTATATTTAAAATCAAAATAAACTTCTTAATTAATTCACACACTAAAGATTGAATAAAGTACTAGTATTTTTTTTATTAAGTATATGTATTCTTCTATTAGAGGTATTGCTAGATACTAAATGTGGGTATCTCTTCTAATATAAATTTAAATCTTAGTTCACTGGGACTTGCTCCTTATGCTAGAGCCAATCATATTTTTTTTTGATATAATAGAGCCAATGTTGGTTAAAGTATTTTGTAAATTTTTTTTGGTACAATAGAGTATTTTGTAAACTTTTTTTTGGCACAAAAAAATTTAGGTAAGTTTAGCACCGGTCTCCTATCAAGGTCAATGCACAATTCTAGTGCTTAGAGAATGCTTATAAATAACTTATGAGATCGCCTACTAATGGGAATCAAACTCGCGTCTTTGTAGGATATAAACATATTTTTTACCATATATGTTAACTCTCATTAGCTAGTATTTTGTAAACTGTTTTTTTTAAAGAATTTTTTAGAAAAGGATTGGGCTCACTCATGATCTAAAGGTAAGGCGAAGTCTCATTTTCTCCTAGACGATATCAATGTCGGGCAGGACGACTTGTCTATTACCCTCAGGAGTAAACTTAGATACCTAGAAGTTATGATATCTCCCTAAATATCACGACTGGAACCACAACAAACTAATAAAGAAGTGAAGTCCTAAAATAATTTTTTTTATTACCCACCTGATTCATCAGAAAATTGCCCCGACTACATCCAGATCTGATCCGCGTCGCGCACCTAGTTATGGTGGGTGAGTTTTCCAATGAAAATTTTTTGTATATGCTAAGAGTCAAACTCGAGACCTTATTTAAGTAATACCGAGTCACTTACTACTCAGACTAATCCAATTGGTCAAGTCCTTATGATTGACTATGAGGTCCTTCCTTGTTTAGGCCACTAGACAGTCCTATTGGGCCTCTTAAATGGCCCATATCCTTCCTGCGTGCGCTACCTCGCTTTCGCTTGTCGAAAGGATTTTATGTTGACAAAAAGAAATTTTCTACTCTGACTCTCCAGAGAGAGAGCGAAACAAAAAGAGTTACTAATGAACGGAAGTGTTTGTTCTTCCTCTTAATTCAACAAATCCGCAAAATAATTCACATAAAATTTCTCCTATACATGATCCAGAATCTGTTCATTCATTCGAGTTTCAGATGAAGGATTCTCCGGAAAGGACTAAAGTGGTTATTAGGCATTTGCCTCCGTCTCTCGTTCAGTCCGATCTCCTCCAACAAATTGATGATCACTTTGCTGGTCGGTTTAATTGGTTCGCTTTTCGTCCCGGAAAGAACAGGTTAGAATTTTCTTAAAAACTACTCTGTTTTCATATTGGTTTTGTTTTTCTTTATGTTCTTTTTCGTTTTTCATATCTTCCCTGCCTCCCCAAGGCATCTGAATCCATTAACCTTGCAAAACTAATTTCTGGTCAGTGTTTTCCCCCCTTGAAAACTACTTTTTTAACGCATTTTGTTGTCTGAGGTCAATTTTAGGGTGTGGAGCCCATGACCTCCTGTCTGTTGGCAATTTCTTCATCATGAGGAAAACGGTAGATGTTGAATATATTCACAACTGGTGTCTGTATAGGTAGAGGCAGACAAATGTAAAAAACGTCCCAGAGGCAGTAAACCTTTTGAGAAGCTAAGTGAAGTACGGCGTTTAAATTTTGGGGGATGAAAATAACTTAAGAATGTCGAATAGCTTATCTTTTATATTCATCATGCATATTAACTGTTCGAGAATGACATTAGTATGATCTAGTGGATGTTACATACTTCCCAGATGAATTGTGATTATAAGCTATGCTTTATATGTTCAATTTTGCTGCCATAAAAATGTTGAAGCCCTGAAACAAAACATTCTATGCGTTTATTTAATGTTTTATTTATTCCGTTGTTAGACTGTTGTTATAATTGTTAGTTTCTCTCTTTTGGAGTCCGTTAATCTGTTTGAAGTCTCAGGAATTAGAAATTAGTCAATAATTAGTTGATATTTGAAGCGGTATTACCTAATATGGAACTCTTGGTGCCGAATTCATTTATGGCACCTGTAATCCCAATCATGGGTTGTTTGCATGACAAAACATGCAAGATCTGGTGCCCAATTTTATACTGAACAGGGTGTTCTAAGGCTAGAAGTAATAAGTTGCTAATGTAAACCTTCAAAAACAGTCTGTAAGCCATCTAACAGAGTCTAAAGATGAGATCATGCCTTCAAACAAGAAAGACACAGAATGTCTGCTGGAGCTGTTTGTTTCGCCATGAGCAAGAGTAGCTTATTCCGATAAAAGAAGACAGTGAGGTCACCTATTGGATAGTGGGAGGAAAATAATAATTCGATTAAAAACAAAGAAGATAGTAGAGAGAGATCGTTATTTTAATTTTGATTTTCAAATCTTAATTTTTGAAATAGGAGATAAAATTTACCAGAAGATGGGGGAGGGGGAGTGGATTGATAGATTGTGAATTTATATAATAATTTATTTTATTGTATTTATGAAAATTGGAGAAAGAAGTATCTATCTTTTGTGTGCGTGTAGTATATGATAAGTAATACTCCTCCGGTCCTTAATATAAAACCTATCTCCTATATTTATCAATCTTTTCCTAGATTACCCCTATAGATAGTCCCTCAACAATAATCAAGTAACAGAGGGAGGGAAGGAATTAAAGAAGATGATTAGGGTGTTTTAGAAAAATTATGTCATATTAACTAGTTTAACTAACTTCTTTAATATAATAAAATTAGTTAAATGTGTATTATATTAAGGATTGGAGAAGTACTATTTGCAAATAACAAATAATGCAGCTGGCTACCACCAGTCTTTCATTTTTTTTGGCCCTACATAAATCTTGTGTTGGTAATTGGAATGAGTGGGAATTGGAAATAAGAAACGGGATAATTAGGAAGAACGGTGAAGGATTTAGTATATTATTTCGTGATAATTTTAATTATAATTAAATATATTATATTATACGCGCATATTGCATTTTCTACCATACTGTTTTTCCTTTTTCAATTGTTTATTACTTTAGTTGTATTAAATATATTGTATCCTTTTCATTTACTTGCATATCATAGACCAAAAGACCATATAAATTAAACCTACCCTTCATGCTGTGAAATGAATAGACAGGTGTTTCATATTCTTGTGATAGTTGTTGTGGTGAATCATGAACTAGCGACAATGTGACACTGATTTTAAGCATTCCTATCAGAATATTATTTTTTTAAAATTAAGATATGCTAAATTAGCTTTTATTATCTTGTCATTACTCGGACTCAGATCTCTCTTGTCCCCTCACTATCTGTTTATTACTCTGATTAAACATGATGAAGAACTTTTAATATAAGGTCTCATCTAGTATGACCAAACAGAGGTAAGCTAACATCTTAACATATGTCTCTCTAGTTTGGCTAAACAGAGTGATATAAAATTACTATAAGCTACGGTGACATAAGCTACGGTGACAGTCATTATCACAGTTACTGTGGTTGAGTCTTATAAATATAAAGGCTGGATGTAACAGAAAGATAGACTTAAATGATTCAGTAAATAGATACAGTTACTAGATTTCGTGTCCTCTCTTCCGTTATTCTTCTTTCTGATTCTTTCTTCTTCAATCTTCTTCTTTCTGGATTCTCTTCTAGCTTCTTTTTCTTCCTTTATTCATTTCTGATCAGCGAGCCCATCAGTGGTATCAGAGCCCTTCTTTCTTTGGACTCCGCTCGGTGTGCTCTGAATGGTACAAACCCGTCGGCAAGAAGGTACGAGGAAGATGGACGACAGGGTACAGAGGGTGGAACAGCAAATGTCTAAGGTTGACGATCTGCAGGAAACAGTATTGGGATTTCGGGAGGAGATGCAGATGTTGGGTCGCTCCTTCCGTCAAGAGTTGCAGACAATTGCGCAAGAGATGTGCGAATTCGTTCATGGTGGCCCTCCACCGAACGGACATCAACGAGATGAGGAACAGGGGAACGATTGGCGTCGGACTAGGCTCCCCAGAATGGAATTCCCAAGATACGACGGGAAGAATATCCATTCTTGGATATTGAAGTGTGAGCGATATTTTCGGTTGGAGAATATTCCTGAGGGGGCGAAGGTCGACGCTGCGGCGATACATTTGGATGGAGATTCTTTTGAATGGCAGTTAGCCGTTGAGCGACGATGGGGTGAATTCTGGCCAACCTGGGCTGAATATGTGGAACTACTGACGAAGACCTTCGGGCCACCATATGAAAAACCGATGACAGAATTGACGCATCTTCGGCAGACGGGCTCATTAGCGGAGTTTAACATTCGCTTTGATACGATTTCAGCAAGGGTGGACCTTCCTGAGGCATATCTAATCGATGTGTATGTGGGGGCGTTGAAGGAGGAAATAGCCGTATCGGTGCAGATGTTTGATCCCCAATCATTGGTAGAGGCTCGGCGTTTAGCAAGAATCCAAGAGATCGCCGTTAATCATCGAAACAATAGAACAGCAGGGGAGAGGATGGGGAGGCTGATGTCGGGGTCGGTAGCGTCTACGAGTCAGCCATCGTCCTACAAGAATGCTCTGCTTAAGGGTGGGGATCTTCCTCGGCTTGCTGAAGCTTCGACAGCGGTCCAAGAAGCGGGTCCCTAGCCAAGAACTTTGCAAGATTTGTTCGCCCCATCAAAACGTTGACAGCCGAGGAGGAAGCAGAGCATAGAGCTAGGAATTTATGTTTCTACTGTCACGAGAAATTTTCTCGTGACCATCGCTGTGCAGAACGGCAGAAGATGCAGCTGCACTTCCTCGCGTGTGAGGAAGTGGGTGAAGGTTCGAGTTGTTCTACCGTGGGTGAAGGAGAGCTCGATGATTCAATTCCACTGCTTTCTTTGCATGCTATTCAGGGTCAAGAAACGGTTGAAAGTATGAAGATTGCGGGGAATATTGGTAAAAGGAGTATTTACGTGCTGATTGATAACGGCAGTACCCATAACTTCTTAGACCTCAGTTTGGCACAGAAGTTGGGGTGGAAAGGAGAGCAAGGGAATGTATCTTGGGTACAAGTGGCAGGTGGGCGTAAACTGAGAGTCCATGGGGTTTGGAGAGGCTTCAGATGGAGGATGCAGGGCATGGAGTTCGAAGCTACGCTCAGAATCATTGAATTGCATACGTATGATGTGGTACTGGGGTTAGAATGGTTAAGGTCCATCAAGAATGCATATTGGGAATATGACAGGATGGTGATGCACTTTTGGTACAAGGGAAGATTGTGTAGATTACAGGCAATAGGTCCCCGGACACTAGATGTGATTCCTGTGGTTAAGTTGAACTCCCATGGCAGCAAGGATCAGCAGGCGTACTTGGTCCAACTTTTAATACCTGAAAGGGAAAAAGAGGCCCAATGTTTTGTGGTTCAAGCTGAGGGGTGTCTTGGAGAAGTGCAGAAGGTTTTGAACGAGTTTGAAGATGTTTTCCAGGAGCCGCGAGGTCTACCTCCTTTAAGGGCTGGTCATGATCATCCTATTGTCCTTAAGGAGGGGACAAATCCCATCAACTTAAAACCCTATCGTTATTCGGCTGCACAGAAGGATGTTATTGAGCAACAGGTTGAAGGTCTTCTACAGAATGGAGTGTTGCAAGAAAGTTGCTCACCATTCTCAGCCCCTATAGTACTAGTGAAGAAGAAGGATGGGTCATGGAGGATGTGTATTGATTACAGGGAGCTCAATAAACATACCATTAAAAATCAGTATCCTATTCCTTTGGTGGAGGATTTGTTGGATGAATTACATTTAGCTAAGTGGTTTACTAAGTTGGACTTAAGGGCAGGGTACCACCAGATTAGGATGGTACCGAATGATTGTTATAAGACGGCTTTTAAAACACATTCTGGGCATTATGAATGGTTAGTCATGCCTTTTGGATTGACTAATGCTCCTGCCACATTCCAAGGAGCAATGAATGACATTTTCAGGGCTTTCCTTCATAAATTTGTATTAGTCTTCTTTGATGATATTCTTATTTACAGTTCATCAATGGAAGAGCATGTATCTCATTTGGAGTTGGTGCTCAAGATCTTACGCATCCATCAGTATTTTGTAAAAAGGAGTAAGTGTACTTTTGCTGCTAGAAATGTTGAATATTTAGGACACATTATTTCAGGAGGAAAGGTGTCTACAGACCCTAAGAAGATTCAAGCCGTAGTGGATTGGCCGGAACCTATGAATGTGAAGCAATTGAGAGGTTTCCTTGGGTTAGCTTGCTATTATAGAAGATTCATTAGAAGTTATGGAGAATTGGCGAGGCCTTTAACTTTACTTACCCGTAAGAATGCCTTCCAATGGTCAGAAGCAGCTGGGGTGGCTTTCAGGAAATTGAAGGATACTTTAGTTTCAGCACCTCTACTGGTTCTGCCAGATTTTTCAAAAAGATTTGTAGTAGAACCTGATGCATGTGGAGCAGGAGTAGGAGCTGTATTGATGCAAGAAGGGCAACCAGTTGCATTTTTTAGCAAAGCACTGGCTCCACAACATATTAAGCTTTCCATATATGAGAAGGAATTGTTGGCGGTGGTTTTAGCAGTAGAAAATTGGCACCAGTACCTAGAGAGAACCCATTTTGGTATTAAAACAGATCAGCAGTCTTAAATATCTGCTGGGTCAGAAGTTAAAAACTCCATTTCAGATGTATTGGATTGCTAAACTAATGGGGTATGATTATGAGATTCACTATAAACGGGGTAGTGACAACTCTGCGGCTGATGCACTCTCAAGGTTACATGGCTCTCAGATTGTGCAGATGACATTGGACACTGGCTCTCCCGAGCTTTTGGGGTTGATTAAAAATTCTTGGGAGACTGATTTAATGTTAGCTGATATTTTGACAAATATTAAGCAACGAGTTGATGGCTCATTGGGGAAGTTTTCGTGGGATGGAGATATTTTGCGCCGAAATGGTAAAATAGTGGTAGGAGATGTTGCTGCTACCAAACAACAAATTCTTGACTGGCTTCATTCCAGTGCCCAAGGGGGTCATTCAGGTATTAACGCTACATATCAGAGGATTAGGGGTCTTTTTTGGTGGAAGAATCTCCATAAGGAAGTGGAGGAGTTTGTGAGGGGATGTGATACATGTGCTCGCTGTAAATATGAAACAGTAGCTTCTCCAGGGTTACTTCAGCCGTTGCCCATTCCTAGTAAGGTGTGGGAGAGTGTGTCGATGGATTTCATAGAGGGTCTCCCCAAATCTAATGGAAAAGAAGTGATTTGGGTTATAGTTGATCGCTTGAGTAAATATGCACATTTTCTTAGTTTAGCCCATCCATTTACAGCTTCTTCATTGGCCCAGATCTTTCTTGATCAGGTGTACAAGTTGCATGGTGCACCAGCAGAAGTAATAAGTGATAGGGACCCAATTTTTATTAGCAGTTTTTGGAGGGAATTTGTTAAAATTCTAAGGATTGAGCAGAAACTATCTTCAGCCTACCATCCGCAGAGTGATGGGCAAACAGAAGTTCTGAATCGCTGTTTGGAGTCATATTTGAGATGTATGTGTTGGGAAAATCCTAAGGAGTGGAGTCAATGGGTGCCTTTAGCTGAATGGTGGTACAATACTACCTTTCATACTTCTACTAAAGCAACTCCATATGAATTGCTATATGGCCAGAAACCACCAGTTTATCTTCCCTATATTCCTAGATCTGCTATTGTTGAGGCGGTGGATAGAAGTTTTACAGAAAGGGAAAGGATGTTAGCAGTTTTGAAACATCATTTGTATAAATCTGTCAATACCATGAAACAAAAAGCAGATGCTAAGAGGACAGACAGAGAATTTCAGATAGGGCAATGGGTTTTTTTAAAATTACAACCCTATAGGCAAATTTCTGCTGCAACTAGGAGTAATCAAAAGTTGGCTCCTAGATTTTATGGTCCCTATAAGGTAATAAGGAAAATAGGATCAGTTGCTTATAGGTTGGAGTTGCCGCCTGAATCAAGGGTTCACCCTACGTTCCATGTATCTCTTTTGAAACTTTGTCCAGACCCTAGTGTTAAACAGAGGCATCCTCCAACAGATTATCCTGCAGTTCCTAATTCTCAATACCCTGAAAAGGTATTAACTACTAGGGTAGGCAGGAGAAAGAAGCGCATCATTACTGAAGTATTGGTACAATGGAAAGGATATCCAGAGGAAGAAGCCTCTTGGGTTTCTCTTTATAATTTACAACAGCAATTTCCCGAGTTCCAGATGACCAACCCTTGAGGACAAGGGTTGTTTTAAGGGGGGGGTAGTGATATAAAATTACTATAAGCTACGGTGACAGTCATTATCACAGTTACTGTGGTTGAGTCTTATAAATAGAAAGGCTGGATGTAACAGAAAGATAGACTGAAATGATTCAGTAAATAGATACAGTTACTAGATTTCGTGTCCTCTCTTCCGTTATTCTTCTTTCTGATTCTTTCTTCTTCAATCTTCTTCTTTCTGGATTCTCTTCTAGCTTCTTTTTCTTCCTTTATTCATTTCTGATCAGCGAGCCCATCACAGAGATAAAACCAACATTTTAATTGTAAACAAAAGGGCAAATGGGAGTTAGATTGAAATTATTACAAGTCTTGTGCGTTACATGGTGTTTGAGGAAGGAGTCGCACCTTGCTTGGCTCATAAATAGTGTGGTCTGATAGAGTTTTTTATATTATATAATGTGAACAATTTCATTGCCCATCACTGGTGTTAACAATTGAAATACAAAGACGTACAGATGTTCTGGAGCTGTGCAACAGCAATGCAAGAGCTTTTTGATCAGAAGCCCTGTGACATTCTTTTAAGAGAATTGACAAATATGAGCAAAATGTAGCCATTTAGTAGAATGATTGTGGATGAACAACCCAAGGAAGGAGAAGAAAAGTTCTATCTTTATCAAATTTAAATTTTCCGTTTGATTCTTTCAGTTTCAAGCCTATTTATTAGATATAAAAGTCAGTAGAAGAACTGATTCTGAGGCTTTATGTAAGTCTAATAGTGATAATCTGTTATAAAAAGTTAGTAACAGAAGTTAGTTACTCAGACAGTTCATTTCCCGCCTTCTGCCTAACCTTTACGGAACCCATAAATAGGTGGTTCAGAACATGTATGAGATAGGAATAATGCAGTGAATGATTTCAGTTTCTTTCTATCGTATCTGTTACCTTCTTCTCTTTTCTTTTTCTTGAATCCTCTTGTTTCTCTTCTCCTTTCATTCTTCTTTCTCCTTTCTCTTACTTCCGACTCATCCCAAAACTTTCTACACAACAAGTGGTATCAGAGCAATCTTTCCTCGGACGCTCTGTGGCGCGCGGTAGATGGTCGAGACTCGATTACAGATGGATGTGCGAATGCAGGCGGTGGAGCAGCGTTTGCTGGTGGTCGACGAGTTGCAAGAAACTGTATTGGGTTTCAGAGACGAGCTTCAGAATTTAGGACGTGCCTTTCGACAAGAACTGCAGCACATTACGCAGGAAGTGCGAAATCTTGGCCATAACGCGCCGAACAGGAACGGAGGACAACGGCAGTATGATCACCCCGATGACTATCGACGTAATCGCTTTCCGAGAATGGATTGCCCAAGATACGACGGGAAGAATATCCACTCATGGATAGTTAAATGTGAGAGATACTTCCGCCTCGAGAACATTGCCGACGAGGTGAGGGTGGATACAGCCGCCGTAAATTTAGATGGCGATTCTTTTGAGTGGCAAATGGCGATGGAACGACGTTGGGGAAATGACCGGCCAACATGGGAAGAATATGCAGACCTCCTGAGAAAGACGTTCGGACCGCCACATGAACGGCCGATGACGGAGCTAACTCATTTGCGACAGACGGCGACATTGGCGGAGTTCAACGTTAAATTTGATACATTGGCGGCGCGACTAGACTTATCGGAAGAGTATCTAGTGGATGTTTACGTTGGAGCGCTTAAGGAAGAAATTGCAGATTCGGTTCTTATGTTCGATCCTCGAACCTTGGTGGAAGCCCGAAGACTGGCAAGGGTACAGGAGATCGCGATCAACCATCGTACGAGCAAGAACCCAGGGAAGATGTCGATGTCAGGGAACTCGTACAAGAACGCGCTTGTGAATGGGGGAACTGCGCAGCGTAACAACCCAGCACCATTGGCCATCAAAGATTCGATCGCGACGCCCAAGAACCCGGCCAGATGGGTACGACCACTCAAGGTACTGACAGCTGAAGAGGAAGCGGAACACCGTGCAAAGAATTTATGTTTTTACTGTCATGAAGCCTTCACACGCGACCACCGTTGTCCCCAGAAGCAGAAAATGCAGCTGCATTTCATGGTCCTTGATGAAGACGACATGGAAGGTGAAGAACCAGGGATGGAGGGTGAAGACTGTCGTGACTCGACTCCTTTAATATCCTTACATGCCATTAACGGAGAAGAATCTGCTGAGACTATGAAGATCATTGGGAATGTCGGGAAAAGATGTGTATACATCTTAATTGATACTGGGAGCACTCATGATTTTCTTGATGTCGGGTTAGCAAGGAAGTTAGGGTGGCAAGAACAAGGCACTGAATTTTCATCGGTAATGGTAGCTGGGGGGCAACGTTTACAGGTCCATGGCGTTTGGAAGAACTTTAGGTGGAAGATGCAGGGCCAAGAATTTGAGGGCACATTCAGGATTATTAATCTATGCACGTATGGTATGATACTGGGGCTTGAATGGCTTAAGTTTCTCAAGAATGTTTTTTGGGATTATGACCGCATGACCATGCATTTTTGGTATAAGGGGGGATTGTGTAAACTGCAAGCAGTAGGTCCCAAGAGTTTGGAAGTGGTACCTACCACTAAGCTAAGTTCCCATGGTAGTAATGTTCAGCAGAAATTCTTGGTTCAGCTTTTGAGACCCCAGAAGGAGCCAGAACCCCAGTGCCTTGCAGTTCAGAATGAAGATGTCCATGAGAAGGTGCAGGAGGTTCTGATTGAATTTGGGGATGTGTTCAAGGAACCCCAAGGGTTGCCGCCATTAAGAACAGGTCATAACCATCCCATTATTCTCCAAGAAGGGACAAATCCTATCAACCTCAAGCCTTATCGTTACCCAGCTATGCAGAAGGACATCATTGAACGGCAGATCAAAGAGCTGTTAAGGAATGGGGTACTTCAAGAAAGTTCCTCACCTTTTTCTGCTCCCATTGTATTAGTGAGAAAGAAGGATGGGTCTTGGAGGATGTGCATCGATTATAGGGAATTGAATAAGCACACTATCAAGAATCAGTACCCAATTCCCTTGGTGGAGGATCTGTTGGATGAGCTATTTTTAGCTAAGTGGTTTACTAAGCTAGATCTAAGGGCTGGGTATCACCAGATTAGGATGGTGCCTACTGATTGTCAGAAGACTGCTTTTAAGACTCATTCGGGTCACTATGAGTGGTTGGTCATGCCTTTTGGTTTGACCAATGCTCCAGCCACATTTCAGGGAGCTATGAATGATATTTTTAGACCCTTTCTCCGTCAGTTTGTACTTGTTTTCTTTGATGATATTCTTGTTTACAGCTCTTCCATTGATGAACATGCATCCCATTTGAGAATTGTTTTGGAGATTCTGCGTAAACATCAGTATTTTGTCAAGAAGAGTAAATGTGCTTTTGCTGCTCAGAGTGTAGAATATCTTGGTCATATTATCTCTGAAGGTACAGTATCAACAGACCCTAAGAAGATTCAAGCTGTATTAGAATGGCCAGAACCAAGGAATGTGAAGCAGTTAAGAGGATTCCTGGGGTTGGCAGGCTATTATAGGAGGTTTATCAAAGGGTTTGGGGAGTTAGCTCGACCCTTAACTCTTCTCACTCGCAAGGATGCTTTCCAATGGTCAGAACAAGCCAGCCTTTCTTTTCAAAAGTTAAAAGAAACTCTGGTTGCAGCTCCAGTTCTTGTTCTGCCAGATTTTTCCAAGGAATTTGTGGTGGAAGCTGATGCGTGTGGAGCGGGTGTAGGGGCAGTTCTTATGCAGGGTGGTCAGCCCCTTGCGTTTTTTAGTAAAGCCTTAGCTCCTCAACATATGAAACTTTCTATATATGAGAAGGAGTTGTTAGCTGTGGTTTTGGCAGTGGAGAATTGGCATCAGTATTTGGAAAGAGGGCATTTCAGCATTAGAACAGATCAGCAAAGTCTCAAATTTTTGTTGGGACAGAAGCTCAAGACCCCTTTCCAGATGTATTGGGTAGCAAAGCTCATGGGTTATGACTATGAGATTCAGTACAAGAAAGGAAGTGACAATTCTGCAGCTGATGCCCTTTCTAGATTACATGGATCACAGATACTACAAATCACTCTTGACACTGCCTCTCCAGAACTTCTTAACTTGGTAAAGGAATCATGGGAAGTTGATCCTAAAGTGGCAGTTGTTCTATCTGAAATAAAACAGAAGGTGGATGGGATTATAGGAAAATTTTCTTGGGATGGATCCATTCTGCGAAAGGACAGCAAGATTGTGGTAGGTAATGTTCTGACTACTAAACAAAAGATCCTTGAATGGCTTCATTCTAGTGCTCAAGGTGGGCATTCAGGGATTAATGCAACTTATCACCGAATTCGTAGTCTATTTTGGTGGAAGAATTTGCATAAGGAAGTAGAAGATTATGTAAAAGGATGTGATACTTGTGCAAGGTGTAAATATGAAACAGTTGCTTCTCCAGGGTTATTACAACCACTTCCTATTCCAAATTTTTTTGGATCAGGTATATAAGCTGCATGGAGCTCCAGCAGAAATCATAAGTGATAGAGATCCTATCTTTATTAGTAATTTTTGGAAGGAGTTTACTAAGGTTTTGAAGATTGAACAGAAGCTGTCCTCTGCATATCATCCTCAAAGCGATGGGCAAACTGAAGTGCTCAATCGCTGTTTGGAATCTTACTTAAGGTGTATGTGTTGGGAGAACCCAAAAGAATGGAGTCAGTGGGTATCATTAGCTGAATGGTGGTATAATACGTCTTTTCATACTGCTATTAAGGTAACACCCTATGAGTTGTTATATGGGCAGAAACCACCTGTCTATTCTCCTTATATTTCCAGGTTAGCCATTGTTGAAGCTGTGGATAGAAGCTTTGAAGCCAGGGAGAGAATGGTAGCTGTTCTGAAGTATCACCTGCACAGATCAGCTAATACTATGAAGCAAAAAGCAGATGCTAACAGATCTGACCGAGAATTTCAGACAGGACAGTGGGTTTTTTTGAAATTACAGCCATATAGACAGATTTCTGCTGCAACTAGGAGGACTCAGAAATTAGCTCCAAGATTTTTTGGACCATACAAGGTTATCAAGAAGATTGGCTCGGTGGCGTACAAGCTGGAATTACCTTCTGACTCTCGGATTCATCCTGTATTCCATGTATCCCTATTAAAGCTTTGTCCAGATCCTAGTGTCAAACAGAGACATCCCCCTAATGATTATCCTACAGTACCTACATCCCAATATCCTGAGAAGGTGTTAGCTACTCGAGTTGGTAAAAGGAAGAAGCGTATTATTACTGAAGTTTTAGTGCAGTGGAGAGGGTTTCCAGAAGAGGAAGCATCATGGATATCTCTGTACAGTTTACAACAACAATTCCCTGAGTTTCAGGCTTCCAACCCTTGAGGACAAGGGTTGTTTTGAGGGGGGGGTATTGTTATAAAAAGTTAGTAACAGAAGTTAGTTACTCAGACAGTTCATTTCCCGCCTTCTGCCTAACCTTTACGGAACCCATAAATAGGTGGTTCAGAACATGTATGAGATAGGAATAATGCAGTGAATGATTTCAGTTTCTTTCTATCGTATCTGTTACCTTCTTCTCTTTTCTTTTTCTTGAATCCTCTTGTTTCTCTTCTCCTTTCATTCTTCTTTCTCCTTTCTCTTACTTCCGACTCATCCCAAAACTTTCTACACAACATAATCTAAGATAAGTTAAGAAAAAGGGGGCATAAAGGGGAAAGATCTGTAAAGTTATTAAGACATTGAGGGAACTAACTAATGAACTTTTTCTAATGTAGTTTTCATGCTACTGATATTTGAACTGTGACATATGCAACTGTATGGACTTCAGTATTAATTTTTTGTTGAGATATTCTAGGTTATAGTGATTTTATGAATTGAGTAGGTGGACGTACATTTATTAGCAGGCCTCTTGTTTGCCTTCACTTTTGACCAAACTAGAAAATGTGGGGTATGCTTGGGTAATAAAAATGTCAGCCACTTTTCCCCAGTAGAATTGGCATGAAAGTCTTGGATATCTGCCTACCTTACTTCTGAACCTTTTATCTGTAAAAAGGACACATATTTAGCATGTTCTATATCTCCTGCCTTATATTTTTCCTTTCTTATAATTCGAATGAGACCTTAAGGGAATTTTTAACATATGGAGCTTTGCTTTGATTAACATTTGCAGTTACAAGCATCAGAAGTATTCTCGTGCGTACATAAACTTCAATTGTGCTGAAGATGTTTTTGAGTTTGCTGAATTCTTTGATGGACATGTCTTTGTTAATGAGAAAGGTAATATATTTGAGCACAAAACTGCCATATGCTTATTTACATTTGGAGTGGATTGCATTGTCTCATTATGCATATAGAACATAGCTGGTCCAATTAATTTTAACACAAACTGTTGTTAAGGTGTTCTTAATTTTAATTGACAACTACTAGACGCCATATTTGACTTAGTTCAAAGTATTTCAGCAGTTATTCTGCTGTTATGCCTACTTATCATTGTTACTTATTGTTGATGTTTTCTTGCTGTGCGTGTCTGATTCATTTTCAGGTGCCCAACATAAGGCCATTGTTGAATATTCACCTTCTCAGCGTGTTCCAAAGTCAAGTACTAAAAAGGATGGTCGTGAAGGGACTATATACAAAGGTGTTACTTTGGTTACAATTTTAATGTGGAAACTCATAGGCTAGTCAGACTTAGAGTGCATACTCTTTTAATAATGGTAATGACCACTTTCTTTGAAACAAGAACAGATCCAGACTATCTAGAGTTTCTCAAACTTATTGCAAAACCTTCTGAGCATCTTCCTAGTGCAGAAATACAGTTGGAAAGAAAAGAAGCCGAGCAAGCTGGTTAGTTATCAATTTATTGCGGCATCCACCAATAATTATGCTGACTTTTATTTACCTCAACTTTTTACCTTTTTTATGAGGTTCTTGTTAGAAGGTTTGTGATAAAGGTAGTTAGAAAAGAGTAGCTGTGCCCATAAGGAAGTATCTCATGAAGATAGGTTGTAGTGGCAATGTATCTAATATTTGTCTATTCCTTTCTAGGGGCTGCCAAGGAAGCACCGATTGTCACTCCACTGATGGAATATATTCGACAAAAGCGTGCAGTTGAGAATGGCTCTCAGGTAATGATTTTTTTACTTTGTTTTCCCCTGCATATGATTGTGGGATGCACATGGTAGAATGCTCATAATTACTGGGGAAAAACAGATTATGTCTTGTTGGTTTCCTTTTGTTTCATGCTATACCGCTGAAAATCCCTGTTATAGCTGCATATTATTGAGCAGCCCCTAACAGAAATATAGCTGCATATCTTATAAAGGTTGATTATTCTGGTGTTCTTTATGATTTATTATGCTGCATCACTATTCTAGACTGGAGACGAAGTCTCTTCCTATTATTTGGTTTAAATTATACATAATAAACAATATTTTCTTTTTAATTTGGATATACCATTTATTCTTTAGTTACTTTTACTTGTTTATGTTAGGCTTCTCCAGTTGTGACAAAGATTAGCAGAAGAGCCAGGGGTTCTTCATCCAGCAAGCCTGGCTCAGAGAATACTAGACGGGGCTCTGAGAAGAAAAAGGTAGTACTTTTCGATATAATGGATGTGTTAGTGTTATTGGATTCATTGCAGAAAGAATTGTTTGAATTATATTAAATACCTTACACTAAAGATGTCACAGACCATACCTCTATGTCATTGCACGAGTTATTGATTATTTTGAGAGATTCATTTATACTTAACAGTTGTTTTCCAAAGAAAATCTGATGGAATTCACAAGAAGAATAGCATTATTTAAGTAGATGGACAAACGTTAATTGCTGCTCTAACTGGGAATCGGAGTGAGGAAGGTAACTAGCTAAATTACAGTAGCGTAAAATGAAAATTACAAAGAAAGAGTAGTAACTATCATTGGCTTTTGAGAGGCCAACATCTCTCCCAAGTTTCTGCAAATTCTGCTTGGTCCTTTCACTACTTAGACCCTGATAAAATCCTCAAAACTTCGTACTCAGTTTATCTTACACCTCATGACCCATGTAAGTAAGTTAGTGGAGGTGCTTCCTGATTTGCCCTTCTGCTCCGCTCATTACAAGCTTCCCCAGCCACATACACTCCCAGTTTTTGCGGGCCAGCTAGTGGCCTATCAATATTTAAGTAAAGTTTATGCCAATTATGAGGTCATCAGGATAAAGCGAAATTGTGGTGACTGAGCTTCTAGAAGTGCTTCTTATTCTTAAAAAACTTTTCTGTGCCTGGATTGTTTCTTTAATTTATTTCTGAAGGAAACTATATATGCTTGCAAAGAATGGTGGATCATGTCACTGACTCGGTTTTTGAGTGCCAGTATGTTCAGAAGGACAATGCCAAAAGTAGTAACCGGAAAGACAAATCAAGCTCTGTTGTAGCTCACCGACGAGAAGATCAACCATCTACGTCTAGTTCAAAAAGAATTTCTGAAATTGAAGCTGGTAATATAATTTTTTTTTAAATTAGATATTTTATTTATTTTCTGTTTCTCTGTATGTACATTCTCATGGTACTAGAAATGATCGATGGCCAAACCCCACCCCTAACGCCAATGAAAAAGAGTTGAAATAGATGTTGTCATGGTATTAGAGCCTCAATAACAGTTATTAGGAGTTTGATCTTTGTTTAGCCCCCGTTCTTAGGTGAAATTAGGTTTCAACACAATGATCAGTGGGCTCGTCCACATTTAGTCTAGAGTGCTTTTGTGCAAGAGGATGTAACAGGGAATATAATAAAACTATTAACAGCCTGTCAGTTCATCCGATTGTCAAGTTGCTGTGATTTGCTTTCTTCTTTTTTCCCCTCTCTTTTGTCAGTTATTTTCTTGCTTCAAATGGGCTGGATTTTGTGTGTTGGAATTTCTAAGTTGCAGAACGTAACTTGGCTTGACCCAACAAGGTTTGGCCCAGCATGATGAACTATTAGGTTAATCTGTGTTGGCCTTTGCGTCAAGTGCCAAGCCTGTCTATGCGAACCCCTACTACCTTAATCTCCATTAATTGGGCCCCCTTGGATAGTTGATGTTCTGACAGCTACACTGACACTTACTCAACTTCTCATGTCAAAACCCTCCACCATTAAGAAATCTTCATAAGTAGATCTCTCCAGAAATGTCAACCATCAGGCTCTGATGCTAAATGGTGGTTGCTTAAGTGGGATATGAAACCCACCCCCAAAATCCAGCTGTTGATGTGGGACCTAGAGATCCTGTATCACCTAGTCTCCATAAGATAAACAATGCACATTGATAATTTAATTACTTATTTAACGTAATATAGTTCAGCAACTAAATCTTCTTAAGGGATTCACTATTTCTAACATGCAATGGGATTTAACATCTTTTCTTTGCTGATTACTTTCTTATTTAGGACTTTTCATATATTCTTTTTTTAGAACCATCCTTGTCTTCTTCTTCTTGTTTTCTTTTTTATTTTGTTTTGTTTTGTTTCTGTTTTTTTTTTTTGCCCTCTTTATTAGACATGCTTGTGTTCCTTGGCATAGGATTTCTTGTCCACCAACTTCAGTACTTACATATCTTCTTTGTGAAGATTCCTTTTATCTATAAAAAAGTCACATGCTTGATGAATTTGCAGTGCATGGAATTGAAGGTCCTATTTCAGCTATCCCTCTGCCTGTTGGCTCTGGAAAGAAAAAAATCCTGCTGGTTAAAGGGAAAGAACGAGAAATTCTCAATGTAGGTTTTTCTATTTTTTTTATTTTAGAAGATTTTTTCTTCAATGATAATTAGCGTCTTTTTATATGATTTTTTCTTCTAATAGAATTTACTCTTTTATTAAGATAAATCTATCAAAGCTTATTTTTTTCCCTTTAACTTACGCTTATTTACTTTACATCATCTGTGAGAAATTGTGATTTTAAGTATTTTTGTGGTACTCTCTTAGGCTGCCAAGGGTACGGCACATCAGCAAAATGTAAAATCTGGAAATCCTGCCGTTTCCGCTGCTTCAAAGCAAAACCAAAGACGCGAAGCTAGTGGAAGGTTGATTAGGAGCATACTTCTAAATAATGAAGCTCGTCAAAGCCAGTCTACAACTGCTGCTCAACAGAAAGTTCAGATCTTGAGCTCTGAGAAGGGTAAGCGGCCACCTCGGAATATGAGTGCACGATCTGGGACAAATGGTCTAGTCTCCAATCATGATGCAGGCCAAGTTAATTCTGAAGGGGATTCTAAAAGGGTGTTGGATGAAAAATTCATAAAAAGGGATCCGCATGGTTTGGGCATTGGTGAAAAAACTGAAAGGCGTACTCGAAACAAGGATAGACCTGATCGTGGTGTTTGGGCTCCTCTTCGTCGATCTGATGTTTCTCACACTGTTAATGAGCACTTCTCATCCTCTGTGTCTCAATCTACATTGTCACATTCTGAATCAGTTGAAGGTATGCCCATTGAGTTGGCATTAAATTGTTTTTCATTGCAAAGACAACATATTTTGCTCTGAGTTAAGTTTGCTTTCACTTTTCTTACTTAAATTTCAATGTAAAGCTGCCAGATTTAAAGTCATTATCTGCATGTAATTTTCCAGTGTCTGCAGGAGAAATGAAAGATGATGTCTTTTCTGGAAGCAGAAAAGGGGAATACTCAGCCTCTGCTGGTGGTCGAAATAGTTCCTCTGTTGAGAATGGTTGGTGCCTCTTTATTACTGGTTCCATCAATATACCCTAGAATATACATGGCCTGATTTCTTTTTCACTGTTTCAACTAAACTCCAGGTTCTCAAAGGCATTTTACTCGTCGTGGAGCTGCCCATACAGTGAAGGATGACGCTGCAGTCAGTTTAAGTGAAGCAAAACCTTCTAAGAAAGGTGTTACTGGGCATGGGGCTCATGAGGTATGTATTTTATACATAGTACTCAGAATCTTACCATTCAAGATTCAAATCTTATAATTTGTTATGAATCATGAAGTCAATGATACAAAACATTGATTGAATTGAAAGAAGCACTTGCGTTTTTCAATTTGAATCATACAATTTATGATGAGTCACATAACCAACAATATTAATTAATAGCTGAATTGGTCATGAATCATTCATTCCAAGCCAATAGAACATAAGAGTATAACTTTTCAATGACCACGAATGTGTGAGAATAATAAATTGGCATGACATTGTTTTATTGTTGTAAAGTGTTGTTATGCCTCAAATGGAAGTTTTGTTTCAAGAACTAATTATTTACAATTTACGTGACTATAATCTATTTATGATTAATTAATTTTATCTACTCCTGGATTCAATTTACTGTCTTGGGTATTTTATGCATATTATGAAGATATCCTTATATGGAATGTTTCATAATTCAAGTTTTTTTTCACTTATTGAATCTTATGAATTGATGTGTTTGGTGATTCATGATTCAAAAAATATTTTTTTTTTCAATTCACGACAATGTCACAATTTAGCTACTATGATTTTGTATGCTGATACAAGTGGTGTTGTTGTAATTATCATTATTGTTGTTACTCCCTCCGTTACATTTTATAAGATTCCTTTTCAAAAATTGCAAAGACCAATGAAGTTGAATGCTCTTGGGAATCTTAATTTTTTCAAAAGGGAGTATAAACTTCCAAAAGTACTCTCATTTAACACTAACCCCTAACTCACTTTCTCTCCATTAAATTATTAAGGGTATTTTAGGATAAGGTTCATTAATGTATCATTGTTTTTTGCAAAACCTCTTGTATTATGAAAATTAAACCACTCCAAGAAAACAGCTAAAACGTAAGGGAGGGAGTATTGTTCTTAATGTTGTTGTGATCATTGTCATTATTATTTTGTCTTACCTTTTCTTGGACCATCTGCTGATTTTTTCTGCAGAAGCAAGTGTGGGTTCAGAAATCATCTTCAGGGTCGTAAAATATCTAAAGGTGGTATGTACAGTATTGTTTGCATCTAGTTTTCCTTGTCCCTTCTATAAAAAATTGAGGGCTTATTATGTCAGTTGGGAGATTAAGCTGTCACTTTGACTAAGTTTGTTCTTCCTGAAAATATTTTGTAAAATTGTTGGTTGGTAGCAGGATATATGTGAATAACAGAAATATAGATAACATGCTACAGAATATGTTCACCAAAAAAAAAAATACAGAATATAGGTAATTATCTGCCTCTCCCCCTCCCCCAAAATTTCAGACTCCACTTCTCCAACTGCAGTGCCGCTGCTTGGTCTCCTAAATTCACTTCTGGGACTTGCCGTATCCCCCACATTTCACTCTTTTATATATGTTTAGTGGCTGCTGTTATGGGCTTCTATCACTCGCTCCTCTTCTGAGAGTCGCCTTGTCCTCATGGCTAAAGGAAGGAAATTGTGCAGCAAACATTTCATAATTTTCCTAGCTTGCTTCCTCGATGGGGTGGTCCTGCCATTGCACTGATAATCCAAGTGTAAGTACCCCTGATTTGAAGAGCCAATGGGGTAACTGTCCTCCCTGTCCTCCAATCAAGGTTTCATAAACATCAAATAGAAGTTTACAGCGTAAAGAAGAATGGGCAGGAATGACTAACATGTTTTGAAATACAGCTGGCTGTCTTCACGATGTAAGTTTGGAATAGGAATAGACAATGGATCTTGTTGAAGAGATGATAATATTTTTGAGTGTATGTGTCCTGTTGAAGGGCTTCCTGAAGATCCATCAAGCCTATAGTGAGGGCAGGAATGACTAACATGTTTTGAAATACAGCTGGCTGTCCACACGATGTAAGTTTGGAATAGGAATAGACAATGGATCTTGTTGAAGAGATGATAATATTTTTGAGTGTATGGGTCCTGTTGAAGGGCTTCCTGAAGATCCATCAAGCCTATAGTGAGTGGTAGAGCATGGGAAGGAAAGTCTGCTTGTAAAGTATGCCTTGGCATCAGCACTACAGTTTTCTCTTAGCCACTTTTATCCATATACTCAAATTTGAGCAGTTTCATGAGCAACCTTTGATTTGCAGTAGTATTAATCTGCTGTTCCATGAAGTATTTAAGGTTGCAATGGTCAGTATGGGCAAAAATTAATATCCTAGATGGTGCTTCCTTATTTGTACAGAAAGAACCAGAGCTAAGAATGCTTTTGTCATAAGTTGATTTGGTGCAATTAGAGAGAAAATATCTTACTGAAATACGTCATGTAATGCCTGATTGTATAAGATTGACTGCAGCTCAAGCATCAAACTATTGTAAAAGGTTGGCCAAACTGCCAAAGTCTCGTAAACAGGATTCTGAGATTGTAGAAAAGTAGCCTCACCCTTGTTGACCGTTGAAGATACTCGTCCATCACTGCCTCTGTCCCTAGGCACTCAAAATTTTAAATCAGGCTCTTTGAGAAGTCTTCTAGTGGCTGGTATTCCGTCTTGAAGTTTGGCTCAAACCAAAATTCCTATTTGGGCGCTATTCGTATTTAGTGATGGGTTTGGTCTTTGACAGGGCGTACTCAATGTTTCTTTTTTACAATGCACAATGCACTTTAATGACAGTGTTGACCCATGATGTGCGTTGAGCTTATGATGGTGAATTCAAGTAGAACCGGAAATAGCTTCGTGATTTCTTTTCATTGAAAATTTTTTCCTTGAAAGTTGAACTATAACTTCAGTGACATTTTTCTTTTTGGGAAAATGGTGTTGCCTCACCCTGGGTAGCTGCAAGTAATTATTTTGGTGCTTAAAGTAGTTTTATCCCTTACAAGTTGATAAATAGGGGCGGTCTTGTCCGTGCCTGTTTAGGCATCTTTTAGAAAATAATCAAGATTTCTCTGAATATCTTGTGAATTTATGCTTAAATTGTGGTTAATTGCTTATAGTTCTATTAATGTTTAAGAAGGTAGCTTAGTGTTTTCTATTCTCATCAACTGTATTAATTATGCCATATGAAACTCTGTCTACTTTCTCACTGTTATTATTATTTATTAGATACATAAAATGTCATGATGAGCGGATGTAGCTTGGAGTGTAAAATCGATGTAGTTCTGAAGCAAGATCATTTTATATAATCTTTGATGTGAGAGCTTTCCGTAGTCTGTGCAGTTAATTCTCCCATATTTCATCTGATGTTCTTCACAGTTTCTTTAAGAGGGCATCATTTATACTATATCCTCCTACCTTGTATCGTTTTCTTCATTCCAATAAAACTTTGTTTTTAACAAAAGATAAATAAATTAATAAAGCATTGCCTACTGTTAATATGTTGTTTGGGTTTCTTGAAATCAGCTGTTAGTTAAGTTAAATAGGTTATTTTAACCTTCATGGAACATATTCAATCTCATTGGCATGAGAAAATAATGTATGATCTAGTTTTTTTTTTTGAGTTTTTGCATTTCATTGCATCAGGTTTACGTGACTGACAGGTTATGGACCACTAAAACAGCAATAATTCCTCGAAGTTTTGAGGCGGATCGTTCCTGCTATGAGCTATGGTCTCCGTTAGGGATCATCCTCAACGAATTCAGGTCGACCCAAGGCTGGGCTACTTAAAAAGGTATGTGTAAATTCTATTCATGTCAACTTTAAAGCACATGGAAAAGGTAGGTGTCTTTTTCGCTTGCGCGCACAAACTTCCCTCCTGTTTAGACAAATTGCGCATGTGTAATTTTTCTACAGAAAGATTATCCAGTTGTTGCCTGATGGAGCCTGCTCATTGAAAGGAATGCCAAAGTTATATACCTACCTCAACGTCATGATATTCTGCTGGAAAAGAGAGTGGTGTGTCAATCGTGTCTGTTAGATGTTTGTACCATTCGTCTCCTTTAAGTTTGTTGAGTATTTCTGTGGTGCAAAATATTATTTGTGCCTGGGATGTACTTTTAAAGTACATGGAACTTGCCATGGAATATAAAGTATTGGGAAGAGTCACGGCAGTTTTGCTCCTTCCCATAGACCAAGTAGGGGTTGAACAATGTTGTGCATTGTACATTATGGCGTGTGATTCTCATGATAGGAGCAGCACTTTGGTTTGCCTGTAATTTCAAAGATCAGAAATGAAGTATCGATTGGTAGTGCTGTATCCTATGGTTGATTTGCAATTCATGAATGTTGTGAATGTGAGGTCTCATCTTTTATTATTTATTGAGTTGAAGCCAAAAATGAAACAGGCAAAAGTGCACATTTGATCTGTTAACTTTACACAGTTTTATTTTGGTATCTCAATCTTATGAAGTGTCTTATTAATCCTCTAACCTAACACTTTTAGTTTTCTTTTTTTAATATGGTTCAAGTATTATTGGGCTTAATTTTGGAACATTGTTTATATTTACATGGACTTAGAACTCGAGACCTTGTGTTTAAATGATTAAAGTTTTTTCCATTAGAACTAATATCTACTGGTCCCAACACCTTTAGTTCATTGACAAAAAAATCTGACATTAAATTTAAATGTTGATGAAATATACACACATGTATACAAATGTTTGTATATTAAAATAACAATGATTGGTATAAAAATCATTATTAGAGACTAACAGTATAAAATTAAAAGACTAAATTCAAAATTTTGTATAAAATTAAAGAATTAAAGGTTTTACCTCAAACAAAAAGTTGATATTACTTAATTTTAGAATTTAGATTATTGACAAAAGTGAATGCATATAATGCATTAGATTTAGAGAAGAGACGGGAAAATGGATTATGAGCGTAAAGATGATAAATGAAAAGGATTTTATTGCAGGAAAACTGGGACATGCTACATCCATTATGTTCCTATTATGATTACTCTACAATTTATTTTTATTATTTTTTTAGTTAAGGTAAAAAATGACATTTTTACTTTAAAAAAATCCAATTTTCCAATCCATTCTATTTTTTTTTTACACAGTGAATCCTTATTGTTCATTAGATTCTTTTAGTGCATGATATTTGAAAAAAAAAAACTAAGCTAGAGGGGAATGTAATCCCATACAAATTTTCTCCACAAGCGTCCCGAAGATCAAATGGACACAGTTCCAACAAAAAAAGATCTTGTCAATCCCATTCTCGCTAAGGCATCGACAACTTTGTTCTCCTCTTTGGGGATATATTGCAGTTTCTACTCCCAATATAGTTTCATCATATTCTGGATTTTTTTTTTGTACAAGAGAGGGTCAAACATCCAAAATAAACTACTAAACTAAGAGGGGATTAGATCCCAAACACTCATTTATCATAAGATTTCTCAAATGTCGAAGACAATCATATAATACTGTCGTATTATTCAACTCGTCCTTTGCCAATATATCTGTAAGTTTGTTTTGTTCCTTAGATATATGACGTATCTCTAATTCCCAAGATAACTTGACAATGTTATGTATCCGAGATATCAATAGGCTCCATCTGTCATCTTTGAAATTCAATAACATCTTAACCACATTCTTAGTATCAGATTCAAGAATAATCTTCTTAAATCCTAAATCTGAAGCTAACTTTAGTCTTGTATATATTGACCACTGTTCCGCTTCAATGACGCTACAAGATCCAAGCAAGTTGCATAAACATTAAGCTACAATTTTTTTTTTTGGTTGCCCACCCGGTTCACCGGAGCTTTGCCCCGACTACATCCGGATCCAACCCGTGTCGCGCACCTGGCTATGGTGGGTGAGTCTCCCAACGGGGATTTTCTGCGTACGCCAAGGCTCGAACTCGAGACTTCGTTTAAGCGATACCGAGCCGCTTACCACTCGGACCAACCCCCGTTGGTCATTAAGCTACAATTGTTCCTTGTATTCTCTGTCAGCAACATATCAACTAAGTTCAAATGGACAGAAATTAGGAATACCTGTTAAGAATTGTTCAAAAAAAAAAAGGTGAGTGGGATTACAACCAAATACCTATTGGGCTTCACAGAATCACAGGTACGCATTGAAACTTTTTTTTTTTCTTACTGTACTCTTCTAATTTTAATATAGAAGCTAATTATACAGTTAATTTTAGTGTTAAATATAAAATATATTTTTTATATTTATTATTTTTTTAAAATTACCTCTATTGATACTTTTTTAACAATAATCAAATAAGAGATAGATGAATAGAGTTAATAAAGATTATTAGAGTATTTTAGAAAAAATATACTATAATATTAATTAATTTAACTAACTTCTTTAATCTAATCGAATTAATTAAATATTTATCTCTTTTTTACTTGATTATTATTAAAGAAGTATTAATAAAAGTAGTTTAAAAAAATATTAATAACTATAAGAAATATATTTTATATTTATATTTAAAATTAACTCCAAAATTAGGATAAGAGAGGTATTTTAATATTTCATGCGTTACTAAATAAAATTGGTATTTTAAATTTAATGTCCGTTATAAAATGTATAAATAAAATATAAATAGATGACGAAATCTGTTTTGACCCTTTTTAAATCGATATTCAAATATTAGCGCCAATATCTAATTTCGTCTCACTTCTCAGTTTCTCTCTGCGGTCATAAAAAATAATATCCCTCTTGGAGCTGTGAAACTAGTTGTCCAGATTCAAGTTGTATTTCGCCGTAGTATTTGGTTGTGTTGTAGACAGGATTATCCTGCAACTTGCCCCGGTGGGTGTACAATGTCCTTGGTTAGGGAGGCTTTTATTTTTTTTATGGGTTATTTTTTGGGACTCTTAGTAAATAATTGTCAAATTTCAGATTTATGTTCTACTTAGTGGACGACCGACGAACATTGTGACACTAAATTTTAGGTCGGTAATATTTCACTCACAATAGCATCTGAAGTTTTTATTTCATTTTATTTTGTTTGGGGTGGTTCATGGCTCGGTATGTTGGTTTCATGATTTGCATCAACATTTGGATAGGTAATATTTATAAGGTGATACAGTCACAATAGCCCTTTCAACATCTCCTGTAAAAGATTTGGATTGGTTAGATTTCATCCCAATTATCCATTTGTAACCTATAGGACTGCGCCACATCAATCAGGAAATTAAGCCAATATGAAGTTATTTGGAAAAAAGAAGTGAAATTGACAACATGAAGTCATTTTATTCTTTGCTCTCACCACCTTTTACTGAATCCAAATCTTCAGTAAACTTTTGATATGTATTCCAATACAATTGATCTTTGGCTATTCTTGTGATCTCTTCTCTTTTGGTTCTGATTTGAGGTTTGACTATGCCAGTGATGCTGTTGTTATCTTATGTATGATATCCATATATGTAATATTCAAACTTGTATTTTTTTTCTCAATTAATCTATTTATTTTAACTTTTGCAGTTAATGTTCCTCTTCCTGACTACCAATTTGCTATAACAAAGTCTGCTATATATTTTCAAACGCATTGGTGGCATTGCCAACAGGACTTGGGAAAACTCTTATTGCTGCAGTGGTCATGTACAACTACTTCCGATGGTTTCCTAGAGGTAATGTGTATCTCAGGAGCGCATTTGAGATATAGAAAAAAATTCACTCGTACAATTGGAAGCAATGCAGTCTCTGTGAGTTGCCTGAAGCTGGATTCCTCTCCTTTAGGGATTAAAACTGAAGACTAAGTTGATCTAACTGCACCAGATAATGTTGTGGGAGAACAGAGATCGCCTAGTACAAGTTGCATAAAGAAGGATGATTTACCGTCATCTAGTTTTATGGACTTAGATAAAAATAAAGAGAAAACAAATGAGTTTGAAGAGACAGTTCTTGACACTCCAGTTACTAAGACAGTTATGTCAAATGAAAGACATGGTGATGTTGGAACGCCTCATCTTGCTCAGTTCACGACATCTTCGTCGCTAAATGATGCATTCAATAATGACATCAACGAGTCCCAGTGCAGTCCCCGTTTGACCAGTTTAATTGAAAGTGGTTTTGTTCCAGAGTCTCCCATTGATGAGAGGGGTGATTTTCTTCCAGGTCATGATGGCTTTTTCAATAAAGTTGCATAATAAGAGCTCTGTTAATTATGTCATTTAAAAATTTGTTCTGAGATGAATAAAATTTGCAGGGTTATCAAGAAGCCAGCTTGTCATACGGGACTGTAAACCACCTGTTCATCTCCAGACGGAACAACAGATTACCTCAAGTTTAGGGGCAAATGAAAATGTCATCATTGATAATGCCACAGGTGTAAATAACTTATCTATTGATCCTGCTAATAATGAAACTCAAACCCTTGTATTTTGACGGAAGAGTTGTGCAATTAGAAGAGGTCATGTCTTTAGTTCTCCTAGAGTGGATGAAGGCCAAAATCCTTTTGTGGATATTACAAACCACAGCTTTAGTGAAGAATCACCTTTATGTTGTCGAGATGTTGCTGAAAGTGTCAAGCCAGAACATAAATTTAAAAGGTTGCGTAAATCTGATGATGGTAGGCATCATAGGAAAGAGAAAAACAGACAGGATCATGTTTCAACAGAAAATAAACATGGCCAAGGTACCTTTTATTGTTTGTCGCATCCATCTTTTTTCTTTATCGGTGTTTTGAATTTTACCCCGAAAATTGAGTTGAAAAATTTGAACATTACCTAACTTTTATATCGATGGAAAAAGCTTTACTGGTGGCAATATATTTTATCATTGAACTTTATCTATGAAGTATTTGAGTGAACTTAATCTGTTTTCTTTTGTGTTCTACATTTTAGGTAGAAGGAAATCAATGCACAATGTCAGAGTCTTCATTGACGACGAGGCTGAGTAAGCTCATGCTTAGACTCAATAAATGCTGCATTCTTATGTTATCCTTCTCTTTATTATCTCTGGCAAACGAATTCAGCCTTTCATGATCTTTTATGTGATGTCATCACAAACTGAAAGTAATCTGCATATGATGTACTAGATTTTGTGGAAATATTATATATCATGAGCTGCTCAATTTCCTTAGGGTATCTTCAGAAGCCGATGTTTCTAATGATGAAGAAGATGGTGAGGATGACAGTCCATCGGATAGTTTTATAGATGACAGGGTGAACCCTACAGGAACTACTCAATCTAGAGCTAGCGGAATAGACACGATGGCAATATGCAGGTTCTTATTCTTCCCTTTTATTTCCCTTCAAATTGTAATCTTTTTTTGGCTTCCTGGTGAAAAGCTGTCAGTTAACATGCATGCATGCACAGAAATAAATAAACCTGCATGAATAGGGGCAATCTTTTGTAAACTGTCAATTTCTTTTTATTGAAAAAGTATTTATGCATTAGCTCATTATAATGGAAATAACAGCAGAGAGGGGATGCTGCACAATGACAATTGTATTAGTACTCGGCTTGAGACAAGAGTAAGATATGAAACGAATGTCATTATAGACTTCACTCCTTGCAAGTGGTTATGGCCATTCAGTTTGTGTTCTTTGATGAATTCCATGGAGTCCTCCATTTGGCCATGGCTAGAGAACTCTTGCCTAGTTTACCCACTTGGATTTTGGCTTGCTTCAAAAGCCATAAAATAAAATGAGACAAATGCAATTGCTGAACTTGAAAAGTGAACGAGTTCTAAAGCATGCATGTGGCCCAGTTTGGTATGAATTTTGGGCTTGGGAAAGGGAGAGGGAGAGGGAGAGGGAAAGAAAAATGCTTGTATTCTGTGTTTTCGTTTTCTATTTTTGCATTAATCAGAGCTCTTATCTTTCAAATTTTCTGATCAATTTTCAATGTTGTAAAAGATGCACAACTGAAATTAGTGAAATTTCCTGATTAATTTTCAATCTTGCAGGCGTTCTTTGCTCAGTCAAATACCAGTTGAAGGAGGGACCAACATTTCTGCTACATTTAGTCCAGACTATGTGTCGTCCATGACTATAATTAGTGAAAATGGGGATCCTTCTGGTAGCATGCCAAGACATTTTCAGACACCTCAAATTGACTCAACAAATCAGTCAGCTTCCGAGACTTTGTAATCAGTTGAAGTCAACCAAATAACGTCAGAGGCTATGCCTTCAAGTAGTTTCTCTGTCGAAACCTCGACACAGATGAGAAGTCGAAAAAGAAAATTGTCATTTCATCGTTTCGGATTTCCAACTACTAATCTTGAGCATGAATTTGCACTTCAATCAAACGAAGAACCTATGATGGATGCTTCTGCAACTAAGGATATTCTCTGTGATGATCACCTTTTTGATGGTATTGATCTTGATGAGTTGGAGGCTCCAGCAGCTTCCCTTCTTAAACAAAAAACAGATTTGTCAGCTCAGAAGCAAGATTCACGTACCATACCCCAATCTCCACTTGCACGACCCTCACTTTTCCAGCCCATCATTCGACCTTGGGATATGACTATTCATGGGAATTACCTTGGTGTAATTTCAGATAGTTGAAAACGCAGTAGGATTTTGTAAAGGTTGATATGTCAGTTATCGATAGTTGTATAGTTAATTCATGTATATAAGTGGGGAAGAAAATAATGTATTCACATCGATTGATATTTAATTTATGCAGTTTGAACTTGCAGAATAATATGATAGATATTTCCTCTTTGTTATAACTAAATGTATATAATAATTTTGTACAACAGCTTGGTCCAAGCAAAAAATAATGTTAAATTATAGGATTTCATTACAAACGGAGTGTCTAGTTGTCAATAATTTAGCTAATAATACTTCTCGGAGTTTGCTATGTGTGGAACTGTTAGATGTATTGAAAGGTTGAGTTTTGGTGTGAAACCAAAGTGAACCAAACTGATTGATTTGATAGTATATCTGGGGAAAAAATGTAATTAGTGGTAAATTAGTTTATAGGGAAAATCTTATTAAAATACCATTTGAAATTTAAAATCATCAAAAGGTGATATCAATTTCCAAAATTCTAAGTTAATACTCATCATTTAAATGGAATTTTGAAATTAGTGTGTTTTTATACATTATTGATCCTTAAAAAAAAAAAAGCTCAACCACCCTCGTTGGTAAACTCACCTATAGCCAGCCATAGTTATTTTCTGGACAAGGCTTTGATAACAAAATGTTTAGTAACCATTAAGTTTAAGCCACCAAACTTATTTGTTAATATAATACAAAATAATATATAAAAGGATTATTAAGAATAATCCTAAATGTCTCACAAGCTTAAAAAATAGTCTATTAAACACATCCAAAAATATTGAAATTAATGCATTATTAAGAATAAGTCTCAAACTTTTGCACTAGTAACATAATTTAATGAGACTAAAACCTATTTGAGAAGTCTACGGTATAAGAAGATTAGTTATTGTTTTCGGCAATAGATATCTTAGACTTACCTAAAACAAAAAGAGACCAAGATAAATTCGCATAATTTATACAGAGCAAGCCATGTACTAAAGGCGCACCTAACTTTCCTTCTTTAAAATCTATATTAAAACCTTATATCAGCTTCACCCCACTTACCTTAAAATTGATATAAAAAGTGAGTAAGTTCATAACATTATTAACAGACTCAGTTAAAAAAAGAAAGAGATAAACAATGGCTTGTTTTGATTTTATCAGAAAGAGCACATTAAGCATATAATTACCTAAGTTTATCTTCTTTTTGAATATTTTTATAAATAAAAAGATAAATTCATAGTGTTATATGAATAAAAAAAATCATTTTTTTAGTACACAGTCTTATATGTAAACCAAAATAGAATTTTGCCAAATAAAGAGTGGAGATAAAGGGGAAAAAGTTTGGTATTTGGTGTCATGAACATGGAATGATGGGTTCATGCAGATTTGGAGAGTCATGCCGGCCTCACCTTTTAAATTCTACCTGCTTTTGTTTTTCCATTCACTTTTTTTAGTTAAACTTATTCCCATTTTGCATTTTGTATTGTGATTATCTTCTATAGGCATGACGGCACCCGCACACTTGATATGTAAAAGTTGATTTCTTTCATTTGTTTCATGAAAATAGCAATATGGAGAAAATATTAAGGTGAGAGAGTTTGGAGCAGTTTCAGGCATCTGCCTGAGGAGGAGGATAGACGGTTCTAAATTAGTACACGAGGGGGGAGAGAGAGAAAGAAACTAATTACTTCTTATTCAACAACCAAAATAGGATTCACGTATGCTATTTATATCCCTCACTAACTTCTATTCAGTTCTAACTATCAAACTGAAGTTGCTATATATCCGTTGGTGCAAGCACCTGTCGCTCTCTGAATTGAAGATACCAGTTGAGAAGCTAGTTCTAAAGCCCCATGGATGTAGGAAGTTAGAAATTCTTTTGTATTCGTAGTCATTTATAAGTTTTCTAGTATTCGTCTGTCTGTTTGGGAAACTCTAAACTAAAATTTTAAAAGAGTTTTTAGCTAAACCTTTAATTTAATTTTTTTTTAAAATAAACAGCCATATTTATCTAAAAGGGCTTTTAGACTAAATTATAATTTAAAACTAAGATTTTAGATAAGCTATTAAGACTAGTTTCTGGAATAGTAAAATAGCTTATGGACTATTCGATTATTATTTTACCTTTACTTTTTCTTACAACCTCTCTCCTCTCTCTTCTCCACTCTCTCCCATCTCCCATCTCTCCTATTTTTAATAAAATCATACTATAATTTTCTAATTATAAAAATCTTTTTGGTAATAATTATCCAAACACTCATTTATTAAGAACCACTTTTTTTCCATAAACTCTTATCCAAAAGTCCTTTTAAACTATGCAAATTTTTTCTTTTTCATAATTTTTTTTCTAAACTCTTATCCAAACAAACACTTACTATAATAGAAATGTCGCTGGTAGTATAATAAATTATGAAACGTGAGCTTTTACTTAATAGTTATTTTATATATTATTATGTATTATATTAACAAATAAATCTAGAGGCTTACTAGCTTCCCATCTTAAGCTCATCAAAGATGGCTGGTTTTATTTTTCAAAAAAGGAACGATGTTATAAAAAGACCAATTTTTCATAATTATATTTAAATGATGAGTATTAAATTGGGACTTTAAAAATTTACATTGCCTTTTTAAAATTTTAAATTTGAAAGGATATTTTTCCCGCCTTTAAATGATGAGTACTTATTTTTACCTCGTTAATGCTATTTTTTTTAGTGACTTCGTCAGCTATACAAATTATATCCACACCATATTATTTTTATTGGTGAATCACAAAATTTAACCATATATCTTCGCTTAAAATTCAATTACAAAAATAACTAAATTGAAAATATTTCATTAACTACCAATTATAAATACATATACATTGACTGAAAGTATAATAAATCATCTCAAAATATCAAAAGCAAATAAATATTTTAAAGGATAAAAAGAAATTCCATTTTAGTATTGCAAAAGGTAAAGCAAAAGATTAAATAAACAAATAGAGTACATAAAACTAGGGATAAGAATATTAACTCAAATGGAACAAAACTTGAGTCATAATATTCCCCTCAAGTTCTTAGAGAGACAGCATGAAGAAGATCAACTAACATAGCTGCTTAAAATAAGTGCTTTTACATTCTACGAGACAAAACTCATCATATATTTACCTCGTACAACATAAAATTACTTAAAATAAGCTGATCTAAACAAACCCTAAAACTCGTAAACTTTCCAGCCAAGGAAATATAAACTAGTAAACTACACCTAAGAAGCATCCTAGCACGGTATTAACAAGCATTCAACTATCTCTACATTAGTCAGAGTCAGCAGCTAACATGTTTACATTGAATGAAAACATGCACAAGTAAATTAGGGAACATTAGAAGATCATCAAACTAGCTAGACATGACCTATGTAGCTTGCCGGATGGAAGTCCAAGGAATTGAGGGCCGATTTAGGAAATTGATCTTGACCCGGTAGCCACAGCCCACCTCTATGGGGTTGCAGCATCTGTGGCTGGCTGTGTTTGCCACCTTGCCCAGCTTCATCCAATGGAACTTCTTTCTTCTTCTTCACAAATTCAAAGAACTCGGCAACTTGATGAGCATAACTACACCCGCAACATAACAAAATATTTCAAATGCATAACTTGGTTTGTTTCATTAATGATATATTTAAAACAGGTCATACCAAAAAACTTTGAGATCTGTTCTAATAATCAAGAAAACACAATGACCCTGTTTATCTAGGTTCTAATTCCGATCACTGAGCTAAGCAAAGAAAATTAGTAAAAACTTTCCAGTCATACAGATTAAATTAAAGGTAACAATCCTATTTAATTGCTGCCAAGGAATACCTTCCATCAGAAAATATCGCAGATAAACCACACTGTTGGCAAGAAACCTAACACAAACATATATTACACTACTTAACCTAAGTGCCATGAAACTTCAACTTACCTTCACCAATTTTAGGTAGTGACAGTTCAGCAAGGTTTCACTAGAATACTGACCAAATGAAGTCACCTTATAGTTTGATGAACAAATTGTTTTGACATTTAGAATGTAGACGGAAAAAAAGAGGTAAAATTACGTAAGGATTAATTCAATAATGTTGCGAAAAAGTTAAAAACAAACGGATTATAACTTTACAATGGTGTAAATGGGTCATGTTTCCCTTTCGAATTCTTATTTCTAACACTGGTGGTGGAGGCCAAATCGTCTCTCATTCACTAGATTGCGCCACTTATGAAGCACATTAAGACTGAAGAAAATTGAGCTTAAACACCTTATTATGAGATAAAGGATATAATTATCAACATTAATAACTACTGTTTATTGGAGATTATATAGAGATTAGCATATAGTTTTGCCACTTACCTGTACTTTTTCAGTATTAATAATGGAGCAGTAGGCCAGAATTGTTTTGCAAGCCTCAACTATTTATTAAACCAGTGCTTTACCATGAGCTTTAGCAAACCCAATTTACAACTTTAATAAGTCCAACCTAAACAAGGAATAATCAAATGCAATAGAAAAACCACGTCGAAAAGCAAACATCTCACAGAACCAAGTTTAGTCCATTCTGAGCACGAGATAGATAGCTTACTGTTTCTTTGCCTCAATATCTTTGCTGAAATCAATATTGGGTTCGCAGTCCAGAATTAATGCGGGAACCTGCTTATTATTAAAATTCTTAAGCCATAATATAGGAAATAACAGATAGCAACCTTCACACATGAATGCCAAAAAGATAATACCTTCTGAATACTTGAATGCATATGATCACCTTCCAGATAAAGTACACGCTCCCTTATAGCAGGATGTAAGGAGTCGTCGACACGTAGAGGCAACTTACTAACAGATAACACTTCACGACTGCCACTTTGGAAGGGGTATAACCAGCTTTCATGCTTTTCATGAAGGTCACGGAGATAGTCCAATGTGACTCCACCTTCCTCTGCCCTCCTCCTCAACTTCATTCTCTTATGGCAAGTATCAGGACTTGCTCTAAGATAGATAAAACCATCAGGAATAAGTCCAGGCAAGCAAGATACAACAGGATCGAACCACGAGTCATAAATACTAATCTCCATCTCATTCATCCATTTAGCCTCGTGAACAGCTCGTACAAAGACCTTTGTGCAACATTCAAGAAGTCATAAAAATGTACTAGTGTTTTAACTCTCATAGCAGGATCTTTTTCCTGCTCTTGAATTGGACAAATGAAAAAAAAGGAAACAAACACATGCAGCCAAACTATCACTTGTAATCACTTTTTAACTCGAACCAATGCATGTTTAAAGCAGTTCTGAAAAATATATAAAATGTGAGGGTAAGAAACCCATGGAAAAAAGGAAGCAAATAAGGGAGGAAAATATGAATTCAAGATAAGCTCTGTTAATAAGGTAATTTAACATCCACTTCCTAGAAAATAAGGAGAACAATACCAAAGCATTGAATGCTCACCATCCTGTCACTAAATACGCTCCTCTCCATTAATCGAAGAGGCTTCATTCCACCAGATGACTCTCTTTCCTGCATAACCCTTGTAACGAATACATAGTTCTGAAAGGTGTAAGCATATCGTTGTGGCTCAGCATAGAAAGCATCCAAAATATTGAAGTGATCAGCTCCAATATCCTGCCACTTGTTAATGGGTTCGGGAACCACCTCAACAAGGTCACGCAATTCAATTGTTTCATTAGCTATTCTCTGAAGGAAAGTAGTCTTCCCAACACTGATATTACCCTCAACACAGAATGTAATCTGTTTCTTTTGAGGAAGTTGCAAGGAGCAGGTATCATCCAACTCTTCATCCACACTCTTTTTTATGTAGGTTGTTATACTTTCAGCATGATTCCTGTGGATGATTCCCACAGAACTCTGAAGATATTCAATCATCTTATCACTAGATTTTCCAAAGAACTGCAAAAAAAAAAACACACAAAAAAAAAACAATGAACCAAGTAAAAATTTAACCTTAAGCTCAAAAACAAAATAGGTTATGTGTAAGGTACAAGAATTCTTCCTCTTACACAATGCTGACATTGCTATCTTTCTTGTATCGCAATTCAACTGAGTCTTCATAGGCGGACTAAAATACAACAAAATCAAATGTACCATGTGTAATGAACATTATTCCTATTAGTTAGAGACAATAAATTGATCCCTCACCCTTCTTCTAGCAGTCCAAGCTTTTGAGATGAAAGGGCTTTGACACGCTTGAGTATATTAGAATAAGATAACTGAAGTCGGATATATCATATATGCTAGACAACCAAACAAGGGATTTTTTCTTTTCTTTTCAAAATAGCTTGAATTAGAAATGAAGTCGGAAATTGGATGATAAATTATTGTACTGAAAGTACTAAATGAAGCTCAGATATATTCAAAATTTATACCTTATCTTTGTAAAGTTTCTTGAGCTCAACAACCCCAGCAATCCCTTTGCTCACAAGCTTTCTCAAATTTCTCGGACCCACACCTGGAATAGTCAATAAATCAGGATTTACAGATCCATCAAAGCTACTAGACAAACCCTTCTGTCGCCTATTTAATCTCAAGGGCTTCTCCTCAGGAGCCTCTGAACCACAACTCACTTCACCAATATCTCCACTAACAAACTCCTCTGAACTTCCCACACTCTCACCAACATTAGAACTAAGAGAAGACCAAGCTCTTGCTTGCGTTTTGCGACTCATATTATCATCAATCACGCACCTACAAGCACCAAAACTTGTCGAACCCACCGCCAAACTGGAGAAGTATCGAGATGAAATAGAAGAGTTCACAGCGAAGGGCTTCTTGGTGAGCGACAAAACCAGGGAATGGGAAAGCCGTACGGAAGAAGGCATGGAGTGGAAATGCGTGGAATAACGGTGCGTGGGTGAAGAAAGAGAGAAAAAGTGGGTTGAGGGGTTCTTGGAGAGAAGAAGAGAAAGCGATGAGGTAGGGATAATGGAGGACATGCGGGCGGAAGAAGAAAGGCGAAGCAATGCCTGCGTCTGCATCAGGTCTGAGTCTGAGCTGAGCCGTGCCCCAAGCGGGGTTTTTACTCATCCTTCAGAATCTCTCCACATCGTAACCGTCCAATCAATCCAAGTGATCACAAAATGACACGTCATCAAGCTTTTAAAATCGCATCTAAACCGTCCGTCATGTTATAATCCTTGGCGTTCATTCAAGGCCAAATCCCCATCAATCTCATCCAAGTATTTTGCCACAAAGTGGGCAAAGGTAAATTGAATGGATGGTTAGGATTACAAAAATTCTAAAATATATTTTATATGCGATATAAATATCCTACAAATATTATGTATTTTATATTTTGTAAATTAAATATTTTTTATAAATTCTTTTCTCTCAAAGATAAACAATAAACTAACAAACTTATATTTCTTAGAAATGTAAATTTTAAATCTTACTATTAATTTTTTAATGAATTGATATATTGATTTGATTAAAATTTAGGTAAAAAGTTGTAGAATACAAAGTCAAAGATTCTTCTTTTTGGTCAAAAAGTCAAAAGATTCAAATAAGAAAGAAATAAAAATAAAAAATAATAATAATAAACTATCACAAATTTATATTATTTATAATTTATTAACATTGCAACATTTACAAAATGTTACAACATAAAGAAATACAATAGAGGAGGTAGAAAGGAGAATTTGAACTTTCAACGTTGGAGAGGTGAATTTTTTCTAAGAAAAAAAATTATATACTTAAATTCAGATATTTTTTTAATTAAATTAGGACAAATGAATATTTCTAAAAAATTCACATTTTATTTAATTAAAAAAAATTATGACGGAAAAAGTGGAGGCAAAGGACAGTGGTGTCAGGAACATCGGGAGGAGGTTCTGCTGTCTCGTGTGGGTCAAAAAATATGATAATCTAACCGTCTTTTACAAAAGCTTTAAAAAAAGAACCCATGTGAGAGATTATTCTCAACGCCATATCCTTATCATACCATAAATGTTCTCTATCTTATAGCCACGTGTCATTAAAATACGTTTTTTTTATTTAAAAAAAAATGCTATGCTCGAATCTCAAAACTTAGCTTTACAAATTAAATTTAAATTTATAGTAAAACAATTTTTTAAAAAAAAAAAATTCTCTCTAATAGTTGACATTTGAATTTAGACCATACAAAAAAAAATTATAATGATTGTATACAAGAAAAATTAGGATGTATGAAAAGAATACTGAAAAAAAGTTATTAAACAAAAGTATTGAACATAAGCTTTTAGTAAACAGTTTATCCAAAAATAATTGATTATTAATAGAATATAAGATACCTAAATAAGATTTTTTTTATAAAGCTAAATAAGATACCTAAATAAGATTTTTTATTGCTGAATATATTCCTCAAGCTTGGTGATAAACATAGAAACCATTTACTGGGGGTCATAAATGTTCACTTTTTGTTTGCAACATGACTTTAGAAAAAGGAGTCAAAGCTGATAATTATCGCTAAGTAATGATGACAATAATATAGTAATAGACATCACAAAAGACATTACCTCCAACTCTACCTTCACAAACCATTGAGTGCCTCACAAACAGTGGCCATACAGCCATATTTTGGGACAAAAAATTACCAAAGGATGGTGGGGCCCACGGGTGGCACCCCCTTTTGCCCCACCTTGGGTCCCCCGTTGTTTTTTTTTTCTTACAAAGGTGGGTCCCCCATTGCTCCCAAAAGAAAATGAATACCAATAGGGTAAACATGGAGTAAGTGAATGAGAGAGAGAGAGAGAGAGAGAGAGAGGATACACTGATACAGAGATTCATCCACTAGATAGAGTTTAACTACATGAATCGGCATCATTGTGCTAGTTCAACTATCAAAACTTTAGACATGTTGTTAACCTAAAAGTCTCAGACAATATAGCATATGTATTCTTAAACCAAGAAGGAATCGCAAGGAAAATTGCACCCATAGGCAAAAGAATAGTTTTCTCCTTATGCTTTGAAAAATGCTTGACTTTTTGCCATCTGCTACTAATTTAGGATAAACCAAACAAGATTACAAGAGAAAAACAGCCAAATCCTGTTCAGAAATGCTAAATGATTCACTACCACTAAATCAAGTTTAAGCAAACATCACTCATCAACAAAGAATGAATCGTGATAATCCGGTAAAAGTCTGTCCACAGTCTACAATTATCATAATGTACAATAAAATGTGATTTGAACTGTTAATTTTCACCAATGAATCAAAAGACAAATAAAAGCCTATTATTAGAACTTTGCCTAACTTAAAGAATGTTTCCTTAATTTCGCTACTTAATTATATAAAATAAATTACAAGTATTAAGATATTTGTATTCTTAAGGAGGAATAATCTTACTTCCTTAGTTTCTTCTATGCCCGGGTGTTAAACACTTTCGTTCCTGGCTTCTGCCTGTCTACACATGCAATCTGGCATAGGAAAATTGTAGAGTGAACCACCTGGCTTCTTCAACTCAATTCCCTTCTGATCACTACGAAGAAGCATCTCTTTCATTTGATGCTTATATACTTTCCAACTGCACAATTAGTATCAGTAATCATTAAATTTTTCAACTTATGTCACAAAATATATAATGCAGACAGAACCTAATAATGAATCTGGCAAGAACATATATATATATATATATATATATATAACAAATTATACAGAAAGCAGGCAAAATCTAGATGAGCAAAATATTTTTATCCAGCCAATGAGCCTAATTTGTTCATTTTTCATCAGTGTTTTTCATAGTTACTTTTCAGTCAATTAGGAGAATATTTTAACAAAAAGTTACCAATGTGCATGTAATTTTCCTTAAAGATTATAAAAAAAATTCTTAAAAGAAATCTGTCAATCTGTCATAGGATAAATTTGGCTAAAAAAACAAGTCACTACTAAGACCAACGCCCTCGATTTCCCCTCGAATTCTTATCAATATCATTCATAGCAGCTTAGATGATACAGCTCAGGAGTTCCTTACTACCTTGTAAGAAGCGTTTTGAATATTTCCTTTAAAATCTGTTGTCTCTAAAGCTCAATTATTATAAGAAAAAAACTTAAGTTGCTTATATCCATTAGATTAAATTTTCCAATTACACTTATCATTTTACTATTGTTAGTTGTTAAAATGTTTATGTACACTTATAAATTCACCTATGAAACACTTGTAAATTTTTGTACTAGCTTTTATAATGTAAATTAGGATTTATAAATTTTCATATGGACACTTGTTATAAAGAAGTACCAATGAAGAATGTATTTCAATCATGAGGATTCTAATTAAGGTTAGGATTAAAAATTAGTATTTTAAAGTAGTTTTATTCAACCTAAATCATGTTTGTTTTTTATGAAGCGTTATTGTACTCTATATAAAGCCCTTATCAGTAGTTTTAAAGAGACTTTGGATTTGAGAAGATAATGATTGAGAAATCTAATCTCTCTCATGCTCTCTCTATGCACACCCCTTACTATATCTCACACATCTGACTACTCCTTTAGCAATGCAAGTGTCCAAATAGGCCTATGCCTGAAAGTCTCATCACCAGGATTTCCACCATGCACCAATGCCCCATACACATGGACCTCGTGTGACATGTACTTAATTAGGCTTTTCAAATCAATCAATATAAAATATAAAATTTATAACACATCACACAATGCAAAAGTCCTATCACTAAATTTGCTAACATATGCACCATCAAAGCTCCCGCACACCACAAACTGCATGTTCCCCACTCTAAATCTGATTTTTCACCCTGTTTTTAACATATGCAATCTAAAATTGGGTCATTTTAAGGTATTCTGGAGATATTTTTCCAAAGTACTAAAAGTAGAAACGATTATCCTAATGGATGCTATAAATATTATACTATTTCCACACTTAAACTCTAGAGTGAGATTTATCCAACAAGAGGAGAACGATTGTTCATGTATTTTAATGGGGAGCATTTTTTTTTGGGTAACAACGGGGAGAAATTTAAATAAGATTAAGATTAAAAACTAATCTTTCAAAATATGTTTATCTTATTTAAATTATGTTTTATTTTAAAGTTATTAGGAACTATTGGGCACCCTTTCCAAGGAGACATTGGATTCAAGAAGAAAATGTTCTTTAGAACTCTGTTATCTCTCATGCTATTTGTTCCTCCCCTCCTTTCCCTTCCCTTCCCTCTCAGATTTCTCTGTTTCTCAGTCCTTCCTCAGATTTTTCTAACTTTTTCTGTTACTCCCTCCTTCTCTATCAACTCCCCTTTTATTTATTGTCCTGCATAAAGAGCATTCCAAGTACTGCTACCCACCAATTATCCAAGAGGTAATATTTAAAATACAAGGATTTGGCTACTTAAAAGCAGTCTACATTGTTTATTCCCTGCTCAAATAGAACAAAAACACCCAAATGTTTCAAATGCAACTGAACCTATTATGTCTACATACAATCAATCACATAACCTTGGAACGATGGGTAATGAAAAGCAGTTGTAAATCAGATGAAAAATAGGAAAAAGAACTGAAATTGCACCTTATGTTGGGGTTATCAAATAGCAGAGCCAATCTTCTCTTATCTGGTTTAATTGTTTTTGCATGCCCTCCAAACATATATCGCCTGTGACCCATCAAGAAATGTGGAAAGTTTCCACCTTGAGTTGTAACAAAGACTTCACTATGAAGGCAAACCGTGTAATCAAGTGCAGCCAACCTAGATGAGTGGCCCTAAACCAGAAACATGTGTTAGAATAATTAACTTGCTCCTAGCACCATTCTTCAGTAAAATATAGTTTACCCTCTTGTGGATTGGCCCCAAAACAATTTACCCCTTGTGGTTTAAAGTATTCAACATCACAATTCATTTCATTTCAGAGAACTAACCAACAATTTGCCCCCAATTTAACAAAATACAAACATAAGGAATACCTTCATTACTCGAAATCATGAGACCCTTTGAAACTTTCTAGAGTTCTTGAGATTATTACTAGGATTAAATGGACATTTTTAATTTCTAAATATAGGTTTAATCCCAACAAAAGGGTTAACACATTATGAAATTGTCAAAACTACAATTATATGCTATACAAAACCAAATTATTCATTATTTTAACGCTCACTTGACTGTTTCAATTAAAATGGAGATCAGAACATAAAAAGAGGTGGTTATGTGGAAACATAAAAAATATGGGGAAGAAGACATTTTAAACCCAAAGGGAACAGCTGATTTTGGGCCAAACCACATAGGAGTCCTTTATTAGAGTTTTACATAAGCATATCCAGTCCAATTACTCAATACCATGAATGGAGCAAGCTCTTCTGGAGTAGCTAATGTATCCTTGGTTTGCAATAGTGGAAACATTTGTTTAAGGGGCGCCATAAACTTTTGCTCTTTATAAATCTTTCCTGCTGCAACATATACTGTGGTGGTGTTATCAAAACCCATGCCCCTAAGCATCATCCCCACCTAAAACATTAAAAAGAATGTTAAACTGTGAAAATACAAACTAGGAAGCAACAGAGAAATCATCCACTTATGGAAGCGCTACAGCTTAAAGAGGATTTCATAGTAGTACATCCTACTAGAAGTCTAGGGCTTGGACAATGTAACATATGCCCAACTGTAAAAGCCCATATACATAAATTCAGATAGATTGCATATCTTTATTGTTTTTGACTTGGTCAAAGAAAATTGACGATAGGGTTTCTTTTGTAAAATAATTTTAAGTATAATTAGTATTTTTTTCTCATTTCTCTTTCTATCATTATTATTATTAGAGAGATTGGATTGTGCATTATGTTTTTAGCTTAGCCAGAAGAATAAAAGATAGACTTGCTTTTAAGTAGAGACACATTTTTGTTTTTAATCCTACCCTGATTTTTCTTTTTAAGGGTTGCCCAAGCTTAGCTTTTATGTCTTGAGTTTTTTTCAAATGGGAGCATTTGGCATGCATAGATTGAAGAATTTTCCATAAACCAAGCCTGTGAATCCGTTACTTCAAAAGAAATGCAAATCTATAACCTCGCAGTTCATAAATAAATTTCACAGGATTTTTTCAAATCTTAAATTGCTAAAGAATAAGAATGACAACAAAATGTTTAAATAAGTGAGTTCAAGGGAATTCTATTTAAAAACATGGGAATTATATATTGCAGGGCATCTAATTAAAGCCTAAAGAACTTCCTTCAGTTGTGGTCTCCAATAGAGTAATCAGTATAGCTGCCAATGTAAACAAGTAAGATGCACCATGAAGCACCAAAACAACAAACCTCATAGGCTATTAAGTTTTCAAAAGAAAATATTCAGCAAAAATTTGGAAAATTTGTGGGTGGGTGAAGGCGGCAAGAAATCAAAGAAAAGAAAAAAATCTTTAAACCATATACCTCCAATGGAGTCATTGGGCATCTTCCATTTATTCGATTTGCACCAGGCTTGATTACTTTATTCTTTCTCCTGAATTTACCCCGCCAACTCCTTTCCCTAGCAATATCCATTTCATGCTTCTCTTCCTGCCCCCCATCATACTCACAACATGAAAATGCAACCATATCCTTTATAGAGAGAGATAAAGGATCAATAATAATTCAAGATATAACTCGAGAAACGGAAAATAATACAAAGATACTAGAATAGAACCTCCTCAAATCGAAGATGCACAGAAACATATTTCCCTTTACTTTGGGAGCTATATTTCACCATCCGATCAACCATGCTTTCTGCAAGTGTTCTTATAGGTTCTGAAAATCTAAGAGCTTCAAAATTGGCAAAGCACCTGAGTCCTTGGATTTTAGAGGGCACATTCTGAGCTAATCTGTTGGAGAAAGGCGCAATGCGAACAGCCCTGCAAACAGGAATGAGTAAAGCCATCCAATGAGCCACAGACAGTATGACAAGTTAAATAACTAACAAGTTTTATCAAAGGTAACAAAAATAATAAAATAATAGAGGACAAGAAACATCCAAAAAAGGGGCCATAACTGCAGTACTTTTTGTCAGAATGTCCTTATAGGAACCCTCTATAATATGGATCAGTTAGCTCGTAAGACAAAATCCCCTCTGCAATCCTACATTTGTTCTAGAAAATTGAGAAACACTATGAAGCCTAACAGCCAACAATTACATGGATACTGAAGAACTTACATTTTTATATTTCCAATACCTATGTCAGCTGTCAGTTTGGCTTAGAAAAAGACCCATATATCATTTTTCACACATTAATTACCAAATTGGATGATTCACAATTTGAACCTAACAAGTTGAGATGATTCAATCCTTTGGCAACATGGATTACTGGAAGAAAAGGAGAACACATCGAGTCAAACTTTGAATCATAACAATCTCAAAGGGCACCCGAGTAATGGCCTTTCTCCTAACTAATTAGTGGGCTTTCTCTTATAATAAGTAAACGAAGGCCCATATCCATCAAGAACCAACCCATTTAAGTACCTCATAAAACATCTCATACTACTCAATATGGGATAAAAGTATCCCATCCTACTTCAATTTCCATCCATTGGCCAACCCTATAGAATCAATGTTCTGATAACTACATTTTGCAACACTTCACTAGATTTTTTGCTGATCAAAAAACCTTCAGCAGGTAGCTCTTTCCAAAGTTGCAGACCACCAACTTTGAAACCAATTGATGGACACCCAACTGTGATGGAGAATCTTTACAAAAAAAAAGCTATTGAGATCAGAAAACCAACTCACTAGGTACCCCATTGAGCATCTCAAGAATTGAACATATGCTACTTTGGCTTCTATAAGGTTCAATCTAAGAATGATTTATCACATGATACTTTGATACAAATACATTATCCAATGGCTTTTATCCTGCTTGCAAAGTCAAGTCCAATTCGATGAAACATGAGCCAAATGTGAGAGCTTCTTGTTTCATCTGTTTCTTGTATAAAAACTAACACAAATCTCTAATACGACAATATGCACTTAAGGTAACAAATCATATCAGTTTTGATTATCAACATATGATTTCCATTAAATAAGTTGATGACCACAGCGGAAGTTTCCAAGAGGGAGGGAGGCACGCACCCCATTCCTCGAAGTTGTGGAAGCACCTTCTGAATATAGTGAGCTGGACTAGTCCAAGCTTTAACCCTAAGATTAACAATGTTACTTATGTTATTGTCAAAGCGCTGAAGTATGTCATCTGGAAGTTGTCTCGCCACATGCACATGATTTTGAAGTGCACTTATGAAGAAATCCTCATCAAATATGTCACCAAATTTGCTGCCAGACATTAAGATTAAGCATATGTTAAGTTCTAATCTACTGAGAGAAATTCAATATTAAATGCCAGATGAATTATTATGAAATCAAAAGGGACAAATAAGTGAACATTGTAAACCCATAATGTTAGAAACATGATCAGGAATACAATTGAGATTTGAGACATCACAAAAGTTATACACAACCAGAAAATAAAAAATAATAGTTGAAATGCTATTGGAGAAAGCTTGTAGCTAAAAAACGCAAACTAATTTTATCATTTCATAAGGCGACTGTTTCTGAGAGGCTGGTAGCATTTTATTTTTATAATTGGCATCAGTAATTAAAAGTTAATAAAGAAGTTTTTCCGTTCAGTATGTTCCAAGAGTGTCATTCTCATTGAAGGCGTGACTGTTATTTTTAATCCTACATACGAAACTGACCAAAATTGATACACGTATCCAGAGCCTATCAACGAAAGATGATCGTCTTCATAAGCAAAAACCATGAGTCTTTATACATTGAAATTCTGTGAGATCTATCCCCAATGCTAATCATCTAACAATGGACCTAGAGTAAGTAAAATGGTGAAACATGACCCATCTTACAAATCCAGATTATGAACATGCGAATTATGTGTTGAAAAGAACCAGTAAATCACAAAAAGATATAATACATATATATAACAGATGTAAAATATGAAGAATCATACAGCCACCACATTGATGTTAACCATTGCTAATATAGTCAACAAAAAGAATTACCTTGAGTCTCTCCAAACACTATTAAAGTGAAATATTGGAATAAGAAGAGTTGCATTTAGTAGCCCAGCTACCGCAACCGCATCAGATATCTGAGATAAAAATAAGATATTAAAAAGTGCCAGAACAAAACAGACATAGAATACACAAATGTGACCAATCTCACTTCATGAAAATGCCAGATATTCATTTGTCAGTCTGCCCCCATAATTTAATTCAGACCAAGATGCCAGGTAGTCAAGCACTACGGTAAACATCAGCAGCAAATACTCAATGCAGATCCTAGATGTAACTAGTTAGGCATCAATTTCCAAAGGAAATGATAATTGAAGACAATCACCATCCATGACATCATGATCTTTAGAGGAAGTATCAAAGGATTATCTCTTGGGATTTATCCTCAAGTTTTATAATTCAGATAGGAGAATTATTCCAGATTGCTTGGAAACATATCTTCTCATCTATGGTTGTTTATCTTATAGTTAAATTTTGAAAAAAAATGCATAGAAGGATAGGGATAATTTTTATTCAGCCCCTAAGTTTTGCCAACCATCAATTTCATACCCATGTTGGAATCCTAAGCTTTGCAACTTTAAACAAATTCACAGGAATAAATAAAATGTTAGATTTCATTAACTGACATACCGACAATCGCTGTTGATTCAAACCACCATTTGCTTCAACTATAAGAAATCCATTTGACACTGGCAATTCTAAGACAACAAAAAATTAAATCATAGAAAAGTACAAGTTAGCTAGTCCCTTCAAAAAAGATAAAAAAGGAACCAGAAAAAATCATTCAAGCTCCTGATCTAAGAGTCAATTCAAAGAAACTTCAAGACAACAGTAGCACTTCCGAAATCAATTTAATTTTCTTTAAAACTTCGTTAGAGCTATCAAGTAAACAGGTTTCCAGTATAGGGGAATTTTTGTTAAGGAAAAAAGTACCTGTTTTGAGAACAGTTTTATCAGCGCAAGGCTTCCACCCTTCCCTCTTTAGATTCCATGCTCTGAACAACTGCACGATATTCATTTCATGGTTTTACATCAATTAACACCAGTCATCAATAAACATAAGAAGCAAACTATTAACCAATATTTGACTATCTATGACTAAACATAGAAGAGGAGTTCAAGAAAACCTTCAAAACTAAAAAGACAATATATTTTCAATTCAACAACAGATTAGTCATTATTGAAATCATTTCAGCAGATTGAACCAAATGCCTCCCTTTTTTGGCCCGTAAAATGGCTTATAATGGTACTTCTTCGTTTCATCAACGACACAAATCTGCCTTAGCTTACAGTTTCAATCCCAATTATCATATAAACAGGAAACCTAAATCCGGTACTAAACCTTATTGTCATCAGTGAACGTTTACATCCTTAATGTTTAACTAGAGTAACCATCAGAAACACAAATACGAGATTGTGACAAATTTTCAGTACAACATCAAAAGGAAAAATGCAATGTTCCGTACCGCATTCACACTTCCATTGATGCTCTCAGACTCCATTAAAGGCCAGAGCTTCTCAAACACCTGTGGACTTCTATACACTGACCCTGGAGGAGCACGCTTGTGTACAAAAACAACCCCATTTTTTATACTAACAGCATCAAAATTCAACGAACCCATATACAGCAACATCCCAGAAATATACAACAGGGGCGCAAACAAAAGCAGGCCCCTTCTTCTGAAAACCGCCGACATAATTCCAAAGAGCAACTTCTCCAGTGTGCGCTCCTTTGAACCCCTGATTCCACCACCGACAAACCCATTCGCCCAGCCATTGCTCTTGCTCCGGCCATGACGGAACCGAGGTGATGACGGCGGCGAGCTGCCGTTCCTTGCTCCGCCTAACCGACTATACCCATGCATTACGAGAGAAACTCCAAAATTGCTGAAATCCCAATAATAAACTCAGGATCCAGTACCTGATTCTCACGATAAAATCCGATACCGAGCTCGAAAAAGTAAATTCATTGCAAAATGTACTTTATTGCGCAATGCGCAATGAGAATTGCGGCAATTTCTCTCGTCAGCTGCTGGCCAACGTTCAATAAATCATTGAATGCACAGACGAAGTCGGAATGAATGTACCAATGTTCAATCGAACTCAATCTGTGGAAAAGAAGATTTTCTAGGGAAACAAACGCCGACGAGAAATATTCAGCGGGTAAATTCACAGGAAAAAGAGAACAGCGAAGAGAGAGAAAATGTGTGAGTGGGAGCCTGTGAGTGGTATAGTATCCACCAAGATGAGCACGAAGTTAAAGCGATGTCAGGTGAGAGAAAGTGGAGCAATAAAGAAGATCACGTGCAAAAGGCATGCCGGTTTTATAGAGAGAAATTGTAACCTGTCGACCGTTGCTGATTCCGAGAGATCAAATTATTAAAATCATATCGATTAGAAGAAGAAAATTGCATTTAGCCTTAATAAAATGAGTAATTACAAAACTTTCCTTAACTTTTTATTATTTTTAAGATTGCATGATGTCTTTTATTTTGACAATTAATATAATCCTGTTTGTAAGTTACCACCATAATTCTTATCGTAAATTCATTTAAACTAATTATTATATACTAATAAATAATATTTTTGTCAATAAATATGTCTTAAATTAATAAAAAAAATTAAATTTACTTTATTAAAATTATCTCTCTTTTCTCATTCTCACTTTCTTACTAATAGAAATTACAAATATTGTTTAATTGAAAAAAAAGGTTGAAACAAATAAACAAAAGATCTTACAAACTTTTTACTCCTTTTAGTAAAGTTGCAAATTAACTAAAGTCATGTTAGTGATGTCTTTTTTTTAATTGTTTATACAGTTTATCGGAGTTTTACCTTAATTATATCGGGATCTGACTCGCGTCATGTACCTAACTATAGTAGGTGAGTCTCTCAACAAGAATTTTTTGTATACGTCAATACTCGAACACAAGATATTGCTTACCACTTACCACTCGGATCAATTAATATTGGTTGTTAGTGATGTCTTAAATGAGAAGTAATCCTCCTCCCCCTCAGATCTTGATTAACTTTTTTACAACCACAACAAATAAAAAGGTCAAACTCAGTACCTTTCTTTTATACAAAACCCCAATATTTTTCTAAACCATACCGAAATTGCCTTGCATGTATGTGTTTAAGATCGACACAATTACACATTCAAACCATTTAACTTTACATAAAAAAATTATTTTGATCCATTACGTTTTTATAAGTAAACATATGTTATCACTTATCTGAAACAATAACTAATTCCTTATATTTTTTGAAGGGACTTTTTAGGATTAGGTAAACCATATAAGAAGAACAATATTTAGATAAATAAAGCGTTAATCCATAAAATAAATGGAAAATTTATATATAAATTATATATAATCTAACAAAATAAAATTATTAAAATATAAATATGATATGTTACTATTTTGTTAATAGAAAACAATTTTATTTTAGACTAGTAAAAGAAAAATTATAAAATTTAATTTAATTAATCTATTTAAAACTCTTAATCGAGTAAAAAGGGAATTCGTTGACTACACAAAAACTGATGGTTTTAATTGGATGGTCTAAATATTTTTAACATGTGAGTTTAGACGTAATTTTCCAAATAAAGTGGGGTCTCGAGTGGGAAAAATAACTCAGCAAACAATAATGGGAAAGGTTGAAAGGAGGAGGATGCCATTATAGCTTTTAATAGGAAAATAATAATAATAATAATAATAATAAAAATTGTAATCGGTAACGAAGGATTTTCTAGAATATTATTGATGGCAACATCTTTGGAATAATTCCCTTTAAAGTAGCTTTCTTTAATTATTATGTTTTCTTTTCAAGGAATTATTCTTGTTCTCTTATAGCTTCATTTCTGACACGATTCTACTTGCTTAGACTGCTTTTTCTTAGCTGATAAGTGCATTTATTCAATTCAGGCCAGAGGAAAAAGTATATTTATTGAATAAATATTTTTACATTTTTTCTTTTGGAAAATTTTTTTAGAGTCCCTATATTCAATTACTTCTTGTTATTATTATTGTTATTTTTGTGACAATTAAAATACATAATGTTGTGGTATACCAAAAAAAATAACATTATTGTATTTATATTCATGTTCTTAGACATAAATACTTATTTTTTTGTATAAAAATTACTTTGCATGTATGAAATAAATTTTATTTTCTTTTATTATATTGTGTGTATTAAATTGAGTCTAAATTTCAAACTTTAAAGAAAATCTGTCTTCCATTTGGTATGGTTGAATTGACAATTTAGTTTATCAAAAGAAATTTAAAATTACCATTATACCATCCTTCAACGAGGAAACAATTTATTTTTAGGGCTAAGGCCATCTAATATCCTATTTTTTCACGGAACTAAAGTATTTTGTGATATATCTAACAATTTAAAATATTTTGTGATATATCTAAAATTTTAAAATATTTTTTGTCCCTTATACTAAATGCACTAAAAAATATTTTAGGGTGCTAAATACACTTTAAAAAAAATACTTAAGAGTATTAGATGAACTAAAAAATATTTTAAGATGATAGACATATTTAAAAAATATTGGATACACTTAAGAAATACTCTAGTGTGCTAGATGCATTTTAACCCTTATTTTTATAATAGAAAAAATTAATAAGAAAATAAAATATTATTAATTTTTCTAAAGAGAAAATTTATATCAAATTTATTGTATTTATTTTTTTAAGTTTTTCAATATCATTTTGCCATGTGTCCTATTTTTTAATATCTTTATTTAACTTAAATCCACGTGAAAAAATTAATACACATAGCCATGTGTGATTTCAGAACTTACCGAAATGGATGCCATAAACTTAATGTAAGTAAAGTCAAAAGATATATTAATTGCTGTTGTAAAATAAAAGGTAAAACAATAGAGAAATTGAGAAGAATAATAAATAAAAAGAGTGAGATCAACAAAGATAACAACAGGATTCTTACAAACACATCAAAACTCTTTACATGTAAAGTAATGGAAAATAAAGACTATGAGTGTGAAAAGCGAATAAATAAGGCATAGTTTTATAGAAATGAAATTAAATAAAAAGGTAAGGAATGAAATAGATATGTTGTTTTAGTATTTGAGAGTTTAAAGGAAGTGAAAGAGTCCTATTTTTGTGCTCATTCTTTCTTGTTTTAATTTGCTCTTATATTACATTTCTGAATGAATGAGCTTGATTTCTTTTCTATTTTTTTTTAAATTTAATATTTTATGGCAAAAAATAAAATAAATAAAAAATAAATGGCAACTGAGGTGTTTAACTTTCCTTTTGGGAGGAGTGATCAAAAGAACTCACATAGTTTTTTTCTTCACCTTTTTGGTATAAAATACAGGCCAAATTGAACATAAATGTCTCTTCTTATGCCTCCCATGTCCTTTCTCTTGATGATTTTTTTATAAATAATAAAACCTAATTAAAGAGTTAATTTTAATTATAAATATAAGAGAGGATGAATTAAGAAAATGATTTAAATATTTTAAAAAAATTATGTCAATTAACTAAACATAACTAATTTCTTTAACCTAATCAATCACTTAATATTTACATCGTTAACTCTCATTAACGAAAAATGTTACCTCAACAAATTTAATATGTATAATGACTATGTACTAAAATGGTCATATATTAATTTTTATTTTAAAATTTATAAATTAAAAAGTACTTTTTAAAAAACTTCCAAGCTATGAAACAATCATGGTTCTCATGCATAGGAACATATCATTCCTGTGAATTCTTTTTTTTTTCTTTTTTATGTTTCATAATAGAAGTGGATTTGATCTCATCCCACAAGTGCAAAATCACTTCTAACCCAACAGTTACCACCATTGACATTAGTCTCATGGCTCTGGCTTTTGTCCAGTTACTTTTCAAGTAAGTGAGATTTATGCTAATGGTGCCACCAACTGGGTCTGTATTAAATGAGATATGTTCTACTAAAAGGATTAGAAAATAGGCTGAATTTGGAGCAGAGACTCAGCATTAAAAAACACAAAAGGGAAATAAGTTGGAAAAATTTGGAGCATTGCTCCTTGGTGGGTCTAGAGAGGGGAGACACTATTGTCTTTCGAAGACTTACTTGCAACTCATCGATCCTTTATATAACCTTGTATCCTTTATTGAACACCAAACATAAAATATTCATTGATCAATCCCTTTGTTCCATTGCTATATCTTAGCAGCACATATATATATATATATATATAAACCCCAATTCTTTTTTCCTATTTGTAACTTGTAAGATTTTAATTTGCACTCATCTTCATGCATTTAAGATGAAAGAGTAGAAATTTAAAAATACTGGTAAATGGTAACATGCTCAATTTCATGACAATGTAGGTAAATCAATTATCATTATTTACCATCGTTCACCAGTAAAAATAGCATTTTTACCGTGGGGTTTTTATACTTGTTATTACCAGGATAATATGGAAGATGCGGTTCTAGAATAGTTCCATTAGCAATCGATTTTTTCTAACATCAATCAAAACAATAATCATTCTACATAGTCATTTAATTTATTTAAAAAATAGATTAAGATGCAAATTTGTAGTAAAAAAAAATTTACTTAAGAGCCACGGGTATTTTGAATTTTTTTTATGAGCAATAATATTTTGAAAGTTTCTAAATTATAGTATATGCCACTTTGATTGTTACACAAAATTAAATTTAACTATTAATTAATTAATATACTAATCGTGATATGCCTATGTGATAATTATTTTATTTTTTATTTTGAGTTAAGGTATAAATTTGACTTGTTTTCACTTGTATATCCATAAATTTTTTTAAACTGGTCAATCCACGTCCAATTTATATTTTTTTCAAGTCAACTTTATAAATAAAAAGAAAAAATTAAAAAGAATATATCTCTCTAAACTCTAGTTGTAAACTCAAATAAAAAATAGGGAGCGAAGTAAATGCGTATATCCGAGATTGATATTAACTGAAAATTCAAAAGACAACAAACCTAGCTAGGAACATTGATGATAATAACAAAGCATGCTTAATTAAAAGCATCAAACAAGGATTAGTTAAACTAAACCCTAATTTCCTCAATCAAATGAATCAGGTCAATGTAGTACAATCCATGGGCTTAAACGAAACAGTCTTCTCCTTAAGATCATAGCCAACCAGAAAATTCATCTGAGCAACGTTTCCGAAGATGGAACCAGAAGGAAAAGCCCTGAAAGCGAAGCAAACGACGACGTCGGCGACCTGAACGAAGGTGTTGAAGGTATTCAACTGCAAATCTGCACCTTTGAAGTGAAAAGTCATGGTGGGAACTTCGAAGGAGTTATCTGAGGGCAATCTGTAACAAAGGTTCAATATATTTCGAGAATCCCTAACACGTTCGAGAGTGATCTGTGATGCGATTTCTGATTCCAGTTTCCCTCGATTATTATGTTTCCCTCGGATACCGCTTCTTCTCCACCTTCATGCATTCAATAAACCCTAATTAGACTTGGAAGAAAATATAGTCCAGGAATTATATATATATATATAAAATAACGTTGTTTTGAGAGGTAATACATGACATAATAAAAGAAATAGACTAATAATGCATGAATAATAAGAGAGTACAAACCATAGAATTTTATAAATCACCTTCATGCATGCCAAAAAACCTACTACCAATAAGAGAGTATAGATGAAGAGCCTGACTTAATTATTAAAAAGTCCCAAACATTTCTACATTGAAATTTGTTATTTAGTTATTATTAAAATTTTTAGATAATTAAATCTCTTTATTTAAGACCTCATTATAATTCTCCTTTTATAAATCACCTTTCATGCAATAAAACCTAATTATTCCTTGACACAGAGAGGGAGGTATGTATATATATATAATATGAAATATTAAAATAAATATCATTCACATTTTAAAATTTTCACAATATTCAGAAAATGAACGAAAATTAAAAATAAATATAAAAAAAAAAAGACTAAGATATTGAATTCAATCACCTGAAGGAAGTTCGAATCTCTTTTCTCCGACGCTGATTGCTTCCAACCTTAGGAAATAAAAGGTTGGTGTAGTTCCATCAACTATAGGAGTAGACACAGTATCTGGGCCTGAAACTACAGCGTTTTGACCAAAACTCAACTTGCTAGAGTTTTTCTCAGAAGAAAGTGGGACCAAACAGTAAGAGAATTTCCCATCAATGGAATCTGAGAAACCAACGAAATCGAACCACCTCCAAGTCCAACAATCCTAGACGTCTTTTCATTAAAAGTCCCTCTATTACTAAACCCGCAACCAAACACGGTCTTAGGGAACGCCACGTGGCCGCCGCTGGTTGAGCCAAGTGTGATCGTGTCAACGCCAATGTCACCGTTAGAAGACGAGGAATCCCCATAACGGGCGTTGTACCTACACATATTCGAAGCGTCGCATGTGGTCTGTCCTACGGAGGATTGTACGGAAGAGCATCCTCGTGAAGAGCAAGGAATGTTCTGGAAGGTTCTGGAAGTCTTCGGGTCAAACAGAGGGGCTGTTTGGTTGTAACAATCCTCACAGGGTATACACTGAGTCCAAATAAGGTCATTGCCGGTGTCAGCTATCCCGAAGATCTGGAAGGGCGGAGTGCCGACGGAATACGACATGACGTATTCGCCGCGTACGGAGACTACTTCAGAATCAGCGATGTCGTTTAGTGACTTATGACATCATGAGCTTGTGGGAAGAAATGGTTGGCCCGCTGCAAGGATCGGCGAATGGCGTCGTGGACGTGTTGATACGGTGTCGTTTTGGGGGTGGCGAGTGGCGAGTTTGGTGAGTCACGGTGGATGAGTTCGAAGGTGAAGCCGCCATTGGAGGAAGCAGCAGAGAGAGATATGGTGAGGAAGAAGACGATGGAAAGAACAGAGAGGGTATAATAAGCTCTGGTTGCCATGTTGGTGCGTGTAGGAGAGAGATGGAGAATGAAGGACCAAACGTTTGTTATATAAAGAACGAAAATAAGAAAATTAAGGGTTCCAAATTAATTACAAATCAATTATCAGATTTTCCACGATTTTTTCCCCTATGCTGATATTACAATTTAATCAGCATCAAAGTAATTTATTACATGAGATATTTTTCCATTTATTACATATATATGATGATATGTCAGGCTTTCTATATTGGATCTAGAAATATATATATATATATGTTCTAATTTGGATATATATATATGGTGTATACATATCATTCATAGATTGTGTAAATCTAATTTGGATATTCTAATCTGGCAACGTGTGCATTCCTTTTTTCATTTGATGTTGATTTTATATTTTGATATAAAATGAATATATTTTTTAATTAATCCGTAAAAAAAATTATTTTTTCAATTAAAAATTAAAAAATTAAAAAGTTAAAAGGTTAAATATATAAATGAAGTTGTAAGATCAAAATCTTTCCAATTAAATTTTGATTGTCCATATAAGTGTGTGTATATATTATAAATATAAATATCCTCAAAGATATACAAAGAATCTGGAGTTATGAATATATTAACGGCTAATTAATCTTTTCATTAGTTATCATATCATGAGATATTATTATTTTTATTACACTATATAAAAGTTATACATATGTTTGTGGATTGTTATTCCCAATCCTATTCAAGTGACATGTTGGTAGAATTTTCTCCATAATTTTCTTAATTTTTAATTTAATAAATATATTTTTTAATTAAATTATTTAACTTTACTATATTGAAACTGTTAACCCTTAGAATTAAATCCTTAGTTGGCTCTTCAGAGTGTTTCATAAATTAAAGTATAGTATAAGGGCCCACAATATTAAGAGAGTAAAATTAAAAGAAAAAAAATATAAATACTAAATTAAAAATAAAGAAAATATAAGTACTTATAAAATATATTTTTCTAAAAAAAGTAATAAGATGAGACCATCTTATTCATTGTTCTTTTTCATCATAACATACACAAAATGACATAATTTCCAAGTTATAATCTAAGCATATCAGAGAAATTTTACGTTTTTTTTGAAAATTTTATTTGGCAATTTTCTTTGCAGAAAGCTGCCATATATTGAAATAAAATTTTCACGGCAACTAATACTAGTCAATTAGGACATTAATTGTAGTATTACAGTTCTTTATTTTCTTAAACATATAATGATATAATAGTTAATCAATCCCTTTAGCTCTAAATATATGAAAGTTAAATGATTAATTTATAGAGAGTAAAAAAATTAGTAATGTTAATTATTTATAAAAATATATATATTTTTTAATTATTTTTCTTAAAAACTACTTTTTGGATAAAAGTTACTTTAATATATACAACCAATATAAAAAAATTAGGAAAAATATAATATAATATATATTAAATAATACTAAAGTTAAAATTTGTTGAATTTTAAAATAGAATTAATAAAATTTAAAAAATTTTATGTTGGAAATAATTTTTTTTTGGTATAAGAAATTTTTGAAAGGATGTTAGACTCACCACGATTTAAGGGTAAGGCGAAATTTTTCTTTTTCTTAAGTGATACTAATATCAGAGAGGGTGGGCTGTCTATTACCATCAAGTGTAAATTTAAACATTCAAAAGTTAGGATGCCTCCCTAAATACCGTGACTAAAACTATAATAAAGTGATACTCTTTATAATTTAAATATATTCTAAATAATTATATTTTTTATTTTTTTTATCAGTTAAACCTAAGATAGTTTGTTAAAAATAATTTATAAGGAAGAATACCGTATATCCTCAGTCGTTGAAGGAGTACTTCCTACACGGTGCCCAAAAAAGTCAAAGAAAGTTAGTAACCGACACAAGATTTGCTTTTCTTTTTTTATGAAAACACGAAAGAGTTTTAAAGAGCAATATTTTAACATAACAACGTGTGAGATGAGCAGCTGAAATTTGTCTAATTTCTAAACATAATACGACCCAGTTTTTGTTTCACATTCATTGTAGAGAACACGAAAACTTGCTCTAATTAATTAAACGAAGCTAATATATGAATATATAGGGCCTGTTTGGATAGGATTTTAAAAAAAGGCTTATGGACAACTTATGGAAAAGGACTTTTGGAGAAGAGTTTATGGGAAAAAAGTGATTTTGAGTAAATAGGTATTTGAATAATTATTTTTAGAATGACTTTTTATGGTGGTAAATTACCAAAAAGGGTATGATTTGATTTAAAGTAAGAGAGAGGAGGGAGTTAGAGAAAAGATAAAAGAGAGGAGAGAGGAGAGAGGATGTAAGAAAAAATAGGAGAGAGGAGAGAGGGTGTAAGAAAAAGTAGGGGTAATATAGTAATTGGATAATCCATAAGTGCTTTTACTGTTGAAAAATCTATTTTAAATAGCTTATTCAAAACCATGGTTTTAAACCATGATTTTATCCAAAAGCACTTATGGACAAATAAGTCTGTTTGTTTTGAAATTTCTCCAAATTGAAGTTTGGGCCAAAAACACTTTTAAAACCGCGGCTTAGTAACTTACCAAACAGGCCCATAATATGTCACGTTGCAAAGAAATCATTGGAAGGAGTCCCACATTTTTGAAAGCTGTAATTAATCTGATAAATAAAAAGCCATCATAAAAATAAAAAATGTCCACTATGATAATGGGTGCTAAATAACAATTTAAAAATAAATAATTAATGTAGATCCATACTAATTAGCTGGATGACTATTTCGTGTCACTAATCAAGTCACAGCACTTTATGTAATAAGCTGAACCAATTTAGATATATTTATTATATATAAATTGGATGAGATGTTTGGTTCATAAATATTAAATAAAATTATTCTTTTTTATTTTCTAGTTCTTTAATTAACTTGAGATATTTATGAGGAGTTTTTATAAACTTTTTACTTCAGAAAGAAAGCAAAATAACAAAATCTAGAAGAGATTTCACATTAGAATTATTTTTTTTTCAACTAACTTTCACACTGTACTGATTATTATAATAATTAGGTCACGTTCTAAATTAAATAAAATACATAATGATGAGGAAAAGATAAAAAAATTTATTCTCTCCCACACGCGTTTTTATGATCAAATTCTCTTTCATCCTTTGTGGTCATCAACTCCTTCTCTTGACTTTGTCCATTGGCCCACATCCTTGGAAATAATTAATTAACACACAATAAAAAATTTCAAATTTAAATATTATAAACAATATTAAAGGAATTAAATTAATTTAAAATAATAATCCAGCTGCTAGTTCAAATCTTGAAGCATTAAACTATATAAAATTTTGGTAGCCATGATCAAGTGCTACAGCTATATAAAGGTTAGAGGTAAGCAATGTTGGATCAAGCAAATTAAACACACAGGGAGTTGGAGAAGATGATGGAAAGCTCAATGGGGCCAATTAGGCATTGGCCTCAACTCACGCTGGCAATGGCATTTTGCTTAGTTGTTGCTATCAACAGTGTTAGTGCTGATTACAATCATTATGTTTATAGATCCCCACCTCCTCCGCCCTCTCCTTATGTTCATAGATATCCTCCGCATATCTACAAGTCTCATTCGCCGCCTAATGTCTATAAGTCTCCACCTCCTCTGTATGTTTACAAATCACCTCCTCCTCCTTCCCCTTCACCTCCTTCGCCATATGTGTACAAGTCTCCACCTCCACCTCCACCATCTCCTTCGCCTCTTCCATCATATGTTTATAAGTCACCACCTCCACCATCTCCCTTCCCACCTCCACCATATTACTACAAGTCCCCGCCTCCTCCGTCTCCTTCACCACCACCTCCATATGTGTACAAGTCCCCACCTCCTCCGTCTCCTTCATCACCACCACCTCCATATGTGTACAAGTCCCCGCCTCCTCCGTCTCCTTCACCACCTCCTCCTTATGTCTACAAGTCCCCGCCTCCACCCTCACCCTCACCTCCTCCACCATATATTTATAAATCACCACCACCTCCATCTCTTTCACCACCTCCTCCTTATGTATACAAGTCTCCTCCTCCCTCGTCTCCATCACCTCCACCTCCATATGTGTACAAATCTCCTCCTCCTCCATCTCCTTTGCCGCCACCTCCATATTACTACAAGTCTCCACCTCCACCATCTCCTGCGCCGCCTCCACCATACATGTATAAGTCACCTCCTCCTCTATCTCCTTCACCACCACCTCCATATGTTTACAAATCTCCTCCTTCTCCTCCACCTTCGCCTCCTCCTCCATATGTGTACAAGTCTCCACCACCTCCATCCCCATCACCACCTCCTCCATACATTTACATTTCCCCGCCCCCACCATCTTTATCACCACCACCACCTCCTTATATCTACAAGTCCCCACCTCCATCATCCCCTTCACCCCCTCCACCGTACATCTACAAGTCCCCGCCCCCTCCGTTACACTCTCCTCCCCCACCTTACTACTATAAATCACCTCCTCCGCCTCCTGTCTACTACTAATGGTCATCTCATGAGGGTTACAAGAAGTTTGCTATTCATCTAATTTGAATTGTTTAAATACCCATTATTTCTATTTGTATTCAATACTTTCATGGATATCCCTTGTTCTGATTATATATGCAATACCATTTGTTATCAAGTGAATAATACAGAAGAGGTTAATTCAATACTTTTATGTATCTTTTTTACTTATGTTTGAATAAAATTATTTTTTACCAATAGAAAGAGATCTAGTGAAAAGAGTTAATATCTCATAACGTGAAAAGTAAATGTTCGAATCCTTATTTAAAGAAATACCTACATTTAGTGGCAGATAAGGCCTCGAATAGGATTACTTCTAGTAGAAGGATACTTGTACTTGTAAAAAAATTGTCTTTGTATGGGGGAAAATTTGAGTGTGTTAGCCATTCTCACCCTTTTTTTTGTTACATCCCTTTTTAAAATAAAAGGCTATCGCATATTTTTACTCCGATTATTTATTTATTTATTTATTATTTAAGCCCCATTTATAATGGGCTTGAGTTTATCCATCAATGATGAATAGATTGATGGACTTTTTCCAGCAAGTAGTTTGTTATAGCATATATCATTGGCTTAAATAGAGTAGTGTGACAAACAAAATTTGCTACAATTGATAAATAGTTAATTATTTAAATATAATATCCTAAGTTCAGATTATGTTGTGCCCATGAAAAAAGATTATATTGAGATAAAATATTTTAGAAATCTTTGGAAGGAGTCCCACATTTTTGAAATTAATCTAATAAATAAAAAAGTCATCATAAAAACAAAAAAAAAATTCCACTACGATAATGAATGCTAAATAAAAATTTAAAATAAATAATTAATGTAGATCCATACTAAGCTGGGATGACTAGCTATTTCGTGTCATTAACCAAGTCACAGCACTTTATGTAATAAGCTGAACAAGTTTAGATATATTTATTATATATAAATTGGATGAGATGTTTGGTTCACAAATAAAATTTAAAAATATACGCCATTGGGAAGAAATTTTTGGATATATTATATTTAATTATATTCTAATTATTGAAACATTTGAATAAAGATTAAAATAGATATTTTGCTAAAATTTTAGATAATTAAATAATTAAAATATATCGTTTAGTAGTGCTCAAGTCAATTGACTAAGTCTAAATTTAGGGTTAACTAAATTGCATTTAATTATTAATTAATTTAATAACATATAATAGTTAGGTTGTTAAATAGAAGCCGACTGCGATGCCCCCTCTAAAGGGATTCTTAACCAGTAATAATTGAATTTACAATTATTATTACTGTATTTTCATGCTAGTTAGGAGAATCTTTAATCTCTTTATTTAATTATTCTTCTGACTATTCTTTTTTATTTTTTATTTTTAATTAACTTGGGATATTTATGAGGAGTATTTATATAATTTTTACTACTCTATTATTTTCTGTGAGAATTTTATATATGCTTATCTGCTGTAAATTAGAATATGTCCTTCAGAAAGAAAGCAGAATAACAAAATCTAGAAGAGATTTCGCATTAGAATTATTTTTTAAACCAACTTTTAATAATTAGGTCACTTCTAAAATAAATGAAGAGGAAAAGATCAAAAGATTTATTCTCCAACGTACACGTGCTTTTAAGATCAAATTCCCTTTCTTCCCGCCATGTTTATGCTCATCAACTCCTTCTCTTGACTTTGTCCATTAGCCCACATCCTTGGAAATAATTAATTAATACAATCAAATTAACCACAATCTCAATTTTAAATATTATAAATAATATTAAAGAAATTAAAGTAATATAAAATAATAATCAAGATGCTTCCTATTGAAACCGGTTCAAATTTTGAAGCATTAAATTATAATAAATTTTGGTAGCAATATTGGTCAAGTGCTACAACTATATAAAGGGTTAGAGATATTCCATGTTATTGGATCAAGCAAATTAAGCACAGAGAGAGTTGGAGAAGATGAAAGAAAGCTCAATGGGGCTAATTAGGCATTCGCCTCGACTCACCCTGACAATAGCACTTTGCCTGGTTGCTGCTATTAGTGTTAGTGCTAATTATAATCCTTATGTTTACCGATCTCTATCTCCATCTCCTCTATCTTCTTTTTATGTTCACAAATATCCTCCGTATGTCTACAAGTCTCCTTCGCCGTTTTATGTTTATAAGTCTCCTCCTCTGCCATCTCCTTCACCATCGCCTCCATATTACTACAAGTCTTCGCCTCTACTATCTCCTTCACCACCACCTCCATTTTATAATAAGTCTTCACATCTACCATCTCCCTCGCCTCCTCCCCCATATGTCTACAAGTCCTCGCCTCCACCATCCCCAATGCCTCTTTATGTATACAAGTCTCCACCTCCCGCGTCTCCATTACTTCTACCTCCACCTCCACCTCCATCTATGTACAAGTCACCTCCTCCTTCATCTACTTTGTTACCACATCCATCTTACTACAAGTGTCCACCTCTACAATCTCCTTCACCGCCTCCACCATACTTGTACAAGTCACCTCCTCCTTCATCTCCATCACCACTACCTCCATATGTTTATAAAACTCCTCCTCCTCCTTCATCTTCAACTCCACCTCCATACGTATATAAATCTCCTCCTCCTCGTGCACCTTCACCTAGTCCATATGTGTACAACTCTCCACCACCCCCATCCCAATCACTACCTCCTCCATACATTTACAAGTCCCCGCCCCCACTATCTCCATCATCACCACCTCCATATGTGCACAAATCTCCTCCTCCTCCTTCACTTTCTCCTCCTCCTTCTCCATATGTGTACAAGTCTCCACCACCCCCATCCCAATTATCACCACCCCCATACATTTACAAGTCCCCACCCCCACTATCTCCATCATCACCACCTCCATATGTGCACAAATCTCCTCCTCCTCCTTCACTTTCGCCTCCTCCTTCTCCATATGTGTACAAGTCTCCACCACCCCTATCCCAATCACCGCCTCCTCCATACATTTACAAGTCCCCGCCCCCATTATCTCCATCATCACCACCTCCATATGTGCACAAATCTCCTCCTCCTCCTTCACTTTCGCCTCCTCCTTCTCCATATGTGTACAAGTCTCCACCACCCCTATCCCAATCACCACCTCCTCCATACATTTACACGTCCCCGCCCCCACTATCTCCATCATCACCACCTCCATATGTGCACAAATCTCCTCCTCCTCCTTCACTTTCTCCTCCTCCTTCTCCATATGTGTACAAGTCTCCACCACCCCCATCCCAATTATCACCACCCCCGTACATTTACAAGTCCCCACCCCCACTATCTCCATCTTCACCACCTCCATATGTGAACAAATCTCCTCCTCCTTCTCCATATGTGTATAAGTCTCCACCACCCCCATCCCAATCATCACCTCCTCCATACATTTACAAGTCCCCACCTCCACCATCTCTATCATCACCACCTCCATATGTTCACAAATCTCCTCCTCCTCCTTCACCTTCGGCTCCTCCTCCATATGTGTACAAATCTCCTCCTCCTCCACTTTTGCCTCCTCCTTCTCCATATGTGTACAAGTCTCCACCACCCCCATCCCAATCATCACCTCCTCCATACATTTACAAGTCCCCGCCCCCACCATCTCCATCATCACCACCTCCATATGTTTACAAATCTCCTCCTCCTCCTTCACCTTCGGCTCCTCCATATGTGTACAAGTCTCCACCACCCACATCCCCATCACCGCTTCCTCCATACATCTATAAGTCTCCACCCCCACTATTTCCATCATCACCACCTCCTTTTGTCTACAAGTCTCCGCCCCCATCATCTCTATCATCACCACCTCCTTATGTCTACAAGTCCCCGCCTCCACCATCCCTCTCATCCCCTCCACCATACATTTACAAGTCCCCGCCCCCTCTGTTGCCCTCTCCTCACCCACCTTACTACTATAAATCACTCCCCCAGTCTACTACTAGTGCCATCTCATAAAGGGTTACAATAAGTTTGCTAATTAGAATTGTTTCACTGATAATTTTAGGCCCATTATTTCTGTTTGTATTCAATACTTTCATGGATAATAGGGTTTACAATAAAGAGAATCTCTTATTGCGTATCCTTGTCGTGATTATGTGTGCAATTCGTTTGTTATCAAGTGAATAATAATACAGAAGAGAGTTAGATTTCTTGATTTATTTCTATGTCAAATTTTAATGTTTGGTGGAGTTAATTACGGTTTTATTTCCTTTAATCATATATCGTCCCCTCAACAAGATTCAGGTCCCCAAAAATTAAAAATCGGAAATTAAATAATCAACTTTTTCCAAAACACAGAAGTTAATTAAAACCAAAATTTTCTCAGAGATTGATCACTTTGTTTTTATAGTATTAAATAAAAAAATTCTTACCTCTCACCCAGTTATAAATACAGCTGATTAACAATCCATCTTCGATATGCTATTGGACACCACTAGCTATTTTCTGTATAAGACGCTACATTCACAACTTTTTTCAAGTACAAAAAGACACTTTTATGCCGACATTTTATACCAGTTAAAAGAAAATCGATGTAGAAAGTGTGACAAGTAGTAATTTTTATAAAAAATGTGGTGGTTTTGTACTTTTTAAACCACTTATTACTTTAACCAGTGTAAAAGAAATAGTATAAAATTGAAACAAATTTTCAATTCTAAAAAAAATAGTGATATTTTAATTAAAAACAAGATTTGAGTACTTATAAGTGATATTTTAATCTTATACTAGGATCTTATGCCTGTATATTCAATGTATATTCAACTTTTACTGCGTCAAATGTACATTTTATATAATACAAGAATTTGTGATACAATAACGTCTTCTGGGCTGAGATGCTCTACTCCATCTAGCTTATATCTAAATATTTTAATTAATTTTTATATTAACAATCTAGTAATATGGTTCTTTGAAGTATATTACATAAATGAAGCAGCAAATAGCAAAAATAATGATGAAAACATCAACAGTGAGAGCAGTCACTGCTTGATCACTGAGCTTCATGTTCCTCCCTCCAAGCCGATCAACCATGTCTGGAACAGATTCCCAGTTCTTCACATCTTGCACAAAAGGATCCTCCAATCTCATCTTCATCTTCTCTGATTGCCGGCTCGCCGCCTCTTGGAGAAGTGTCCAGTCGTAAAATTTTCGGCTCTCTTCATTGCTCAGGACATTGTAGACTTCTCTCAACTTCATGAATTTGTCTGAGGCAGTTTTCAGAGGGAGTGAGGTTGTGTCTGGGTGGTATTCCTTTGATAATCTCCTGTAAGCTGCTTTAATCTCTTCTAAATCAGCTTCTGCTGAGACTCCTAAAAATCTGCTTATTTTTCAACATGAATCCCACGATTATTTATAGCAAAATTACACATAATCCTCTAGAATCATAACTTCATAACAACTACTTAAAATATCAAATCAATCATCAATATATTAATATAAATCAAAATAGTTTATTACAGTCAAATTTACTATTGCATTACAGTTTCTCTGCTCTCTACAACTGCTCACAATCCATATCTATAAAGGGCCCAATGCATGAGGCTCTCCCGATAGATAGGGTCTAGGGAGAGATACATGTTCGTAGTCTCAACTCTATAAGTAGAGAGGCTGTTTCTAAGATTTGAGCCTGAGACTTCCAAAGCTGACCCTCTTTCCAATCCATATGTATACCTATATATAGTGCATCGTTTGCTAACTATGAACCGTGCAGCTCATTTCTCTAACCCCTACAACACTCGCGACTACACTAGTTTTTAAAATTTTCGTACATATCGTGCAATGTGTATGGAATGAGGTCAGTTTTACTCAAAAAAGGGAGGAAATGTAGGCTGGTATCATGTAGGGAATAATTTAGGAAAGATGATCAGAACTCAAAAGGGGAATAATTTGGGAAAGACGATCAGAACTCACAAGTATTATATGACATTTAGTAATTAGATTATATATAGTTCAAGGGTTACTTTTAGTTTCCTCTAATTTATTATGTTTCCATTTATTTTTTATTTCATTGGTAAAAATGGAACCTACTTTCCCAAGAAGAAAATGTCTCTCACAAGATGCTAGCTAGCAAGTAGTGCTTTAGTAGAATCAGACAAATTAGTTATTTCAACTACCTTCTCGTACACTCACTCACTAATTAAGAAGAATATAGATTCAAACAGACCATACAACCACACAAAACGTCAAATATATGCATAAAGAATGCTAGTTTTAAAAATGAGTGATAACCTGTCTCTAATTCTTACCATCTAACATGAACATGACTCTTTTATAATTAGCGTGGATGCTTTACAGAGTTCATATTATTATATCTTAATAGCTTCCATGAGTCAAATGATCTGGATAAGCACCTACTTCAGAACTTTTACACCTAATTTCTGATCCAAGATGAAACCAGCCAAATAACACAAGGACTGATTTTGGAACAAGAAGAGGAAAAAGAAACATCTGATATAAAAGTGTATCATATATGAGACTCCGTGTATATTCAAAGAAAAACTAGCACACCCCCTCCTTCTCTATTCCTATAATTAACTGCTTTCTATTCAAAATCATATATCCTAACAACTCTATTGATTGTTAGGATCACAATTAGTTATTAACAATATTTTGATTACGTTTAATGACCTATTTTCCTACTTCTATTTAATTGAACCTCGAAGCTGTGAAGTGTAATAAGAAACTAGATTCCAAGTTGTTTTGTAACGAGCATCTATACAATATAGTCCCTGAATAATATACGTCGTTAAACTTTTTCCTTAGATTTATTCCTCTCCATGAATTGTAGTTCAAACTTAGTAACTTGTGTATATGTATGTATTCTTGAGTTAGCCCTCAAAATAAAATATATATACAAACGGATTCAACAAAAGGACTAAGATATAGCGAATTCAAGACATCAAAGAGCCAATTGGCGTAAAGAAACAAATTCAAAAACTAAACCATCGCAAGTTATATCTTTCAAGGACCAAAGTTGCACATTTGCTCTGTTCACACATTGATAATAACATTGTGCATAATCCCATTTCTCATATCAGCAGCAAAAAACAGTTTTAAATTGAAGCCATCCATATCCAATACCATATGAAGTTCCTATTATATTTCAAATTGCATCTAAAAACTGCATATCTTTAAAGTGTTTGTCCAGTTAATCATCGTTATTTTTAGACAAAAGCAACAACATTTCAGAGTTAAAGCAGACACTCACTCGTAATGAGAACCAGAGAAATCAGAAAGCAAATCAGCAAAATTTTGGCTGAGCACATCCTCTGGTTTGGATTGTTTACTATTACTAGGGGTACTTCCGATCCAACCCTCATCTTCGTTGTCCCAATGGATTCTGGTGTCAACTCCAGGGGGTGCTTTCTGGCGGTTGCGAGGCTCCTCTGAAGTCTGTGAAGCTCGAGTTCGAAGAACTAGAGCTCTAGAAGTGGAGTTTTGGAGTCCGAAGAATCTGATTGATGGGTGATTTCGTGAGAGAGCGTCGTGTAATAGAACCTGTGTGGCTGCTAAGGAAGCCATGGAAGGAGGGAGGGGGAGAGAGAGGGAAGGAATGGTGTGTGGTTATGAAATGTGAGGGGGTTCATGTCGTCCATCTGGTTAGGGTTCTGTGGTTCACAAAACTTTATGAGAATGAAATGAAATTGGACTCCTTCGAATTGACCCGCCATTTGGACAGGACACTCTGCAATTTGTATGTTTTTGGTTTGTTTGTTTCCCTCCCAACAAAGTTTGCCAGTATCATCTTCTCCTCCAGATCAAGAATGTATTTTATTCTTATAATATAATACTTTAATTTATTTTATTTCTTAAATTTACACAACCTCCACCGATAGTTAAATCATTAATTTAAATAGATTAATAAATTTATTTATATTAGTTATTTATAATAATAAATATAATTTTATTTTCTTAAAATGAATAAAAATTATTTAATATGAGTAATCAATATAAATATTTAAAAAAAAGTTAGAAATTAAATAAAATAAAATAAAATAGATTGATGTCTTATATATATGATCGAAGGTAATAATTCTTTTTTAGAATATTTCTATTGATCATATATAGTAAGAAAATTTCTATCCATAAGTAATTATAATGCAATACATATTGTTAAAAATAATATTATAAAGAAACTAACATACATATATTATAAATAAGTAATTTTTTTATATTTATAAATTAATTTTTTTCAATACATCTGTTATAAGAACTTGAGAAGTAACCTATATTTAGAAGCAAAACCTAAATGTACACATGGAATGAACAAATACAATAGCACCAATTTAGATTGACTTTTGAAGAATGGTTTATAAAAAAAATATTTTTAAAGTACTTTTAGATAAGCTCTTTTAAAAAAGAGCTTATAGAAAAAAAATAGTTTTGAATAAATAAGTATTTAGATGGTTATTACTAAAATAATTTTTGTGATTAGTAAATTATTAAAAAATATATGAGATAAAAAAATATTATCATTATGCAGTATGTCTTATCCTGTCTACGTCTTTCTCCTACCATCATCTTCTCTTTCTCTCTGCATCTTATCCCCTTCTCTCTCTCTTATCTTCTCACCACTAGATATATCTTTCATCTTCTATCTCATCTGCGTCTTCAGATATCTTTCTAGCGATGGCAAGGAAAACTTGCAATGATGATGAATAGAGGACGACGGAGATGAAGAGTACTACCAGCCCAAGACGATAAAGAAGACGGAGTAGCACCACAAGCATTTTCTTCCTCCAGCATGACAACGCCTTGATGACATAGAACTAAATCTACGATAATGGAGGAGCTAAAGATGAAGAGGATGAGGAGACAGATAGAGGGAGGAGAAGGGAATAGAGGAGAGAGAGTAAAAAAATAGAGGTAAAATAATAATTGAGCAGTGTATAAATTTTTTTCCTATTTTAAAAATTATTCCCAAGAGTTTATCTAAAACCATAATTTTAAATTATAGTTTGATCTATAAGCCCTTTTAGATAAATATAACTGTTTATTTTAAATTTTTTTAAAATTAAAATTTAGACTAAAAATTCTTTTAAAATCCTAGAAGGTTTGAAACCAAACACACACGTAAATTCTTTGGACTAAAATAGAATTTTATATTTTGGTGAAATGATTTTATTGCCCCTCACGTAAAAAAACCTCTCACCTCCGCTAATTGCTGGCATCAGCATGGCTTGCGGTCATATCTCCGATAATAGCTGTGAGAAATTTTTTGGCAAAGGTTGTTCAAAATAGGATTCAATCCTATCCCCTTTTGATTCTCAAAACATATACAACCAATGAGTTACTAAAATTGCTTAATAATATATAACAAAATAATATATAAAATAACTATGAAACTTTGAAATATATAAAATGATTAGAATTAGAACATCTTAACTAATAACAATAATGGATTAACAAATGATTGTACCGATCCTTTTTAAGCTATTTTTATCATTCATCATACAAAAATTGTTATTCTTTGTGGTGTTATAATCATTCGTAATTAATCGTGATAGTAAAACAATTGCAAGAAGCTAAGCAAGAGTTCCGTACGTCGTCGTTTTGTTTGGGAAGTGGGTGGGGGTTAATGACAAAGCTATACTTGGGATTCGACGAGCCTCGAGAGAAAGGGCAGTGTTCTCAACGGCGCATAACGTCAACACTCGATGGTGCGACCAGCTCCACTACGAAGAATCTCCGTCGACCATCTCTTCGCGGGAAACACAAACGCAATATCAACTTTGTCTTCTTCATTGCGCTGCCCTTGCCCACGGCAAAAAAATCCCACTTCAAGCAACTACACTGCAGAAGAATCAGTTTATTCCCTTCGGTCTTAGCAGTATGCGTAAGGGAAGGAGGAATTTTTCTCCATTGCAAGTAAGGCATTTCGGTTCTCTTCCTCTCTACTTTGAAACTAAACTGTGATTTTTTTTTTTTTGTATAGGAGTCTATATATTTCAAGCACAAATTCCACTTATTTTCTTTCAACTTTAGCTATTTACTAGCTAGTATTGTTAGGTGTTTTGTTTAACCTTATCTTTTTGTTGATGATGAAGAAGATAATTATTAATTCTTGATGATAAAATTAAAGCTTCTTTTAAAGTGTTTTGAGTTCCCTATATATTTTGAGGAAAACAAATAGTTATTAAGTTATAAGCAACAATTTCTTTCTTTTTTTTAATAAAATCTTTATATATTACAATTTAATTAAGAATTGTTGTTGGAGTGTTGAAAACGATACTTCTCATCTGTTATTCATATGACAGAATATTTTATTTTTCTTAGAAAATTAGTTTTACAAACAGAAAGACTATAAATTGTACTGTCTAACAAGGTAGACATTAGTTGCTGCACTTAACCTGCTTCTGTTATGCACATAGTGGTAATTGTTTCATTCAAGTTAACATTATTTGTACTCATATCTTGTTAGATGCTGATTATGAAATCAGGTTGTTGAAACTAATTCTTATTTTCCCTCTTACCATGAGACAGGGATAGGGATTGTTGCTCAGTCGATGCACCTTAAACTTCAATGTTCCTTCAGATCTTTGGTCGTATCAAACTCTCTATTATGCCATTACTACCTAACTTTGCCAACTGTTCTTCAGTATTCAACTATTCCACATAGTCCAAACTTAGAAGAGCATCATCTGTATGGTCATCTGCTGCAGTCTTGCTTACGGCAATGCTGGAAAATCAAGAACCACTATCCGTTTGATGAAATTTCTGAGAGACGATCTTCAGCCTCAAGAATCAGCAAAATCATTCATGCCCACAGCATCAAAAATGGAATTGGGTCAAAAGGGTTACTTGGAAATGCCATTGTTGATCTCTATGCTAAATGTGGCAATTTGGGCTTTGCGGAGAAGGCGTTTGATCAGATGGATAATAAGGATTTGTTGGCTTGGAATTCACTTCTTGTTATGTACTCCAGAAATGGGTTGCTGGAACGGGTTCTTCAGTCTATTGGGTCTCTAATAGATTGTGGGCAACTGCCTAATGAATTCACTTGTGCTATTGCTCTATCTGTTTGTGCAAAACTGAAGAATATTGAATATGGCAGGTTTGTTCATTGTTGGGTAATCAAGGGAGGTTTTGCATCATTTTCTTTTTGTCAGGGTTCTCTTATTGATATGTATGCCAAATGCGACTGCATGAGAGATGCTCAAAAGGTATTTGGTGGGGCTTTGAATTTAGACATTGTTTCTTGGACTGCAATAATATCTGGTTACATTCAAGATGGTTTACCGGAGGAGGCAATAAAAATGTTTGAGAAAATGCAAAAATCTGGTTTTTATCCCGACCAAGTTATGCGCATAACCATTATGAATGCATACTTGAGTTTAGGAAGGGTGAAAGATGCGTCTGCATTGTTTATACAGATGCCCACTCGCAATGTCGTAGCATGGAATGTAATGATTTCAGGTCATGCCCGCAGAGGTCATAAGGAGGAGGCCATCACATATTTCCTTGAAATGAGGAAGGCTGGTATAAAACCCTCAAGATCCACTTTGGGAAGTGTTTTGAGTTCAATTGCCAGTTTAGAGGCTCTGGATTATGGCTTGTTAGTTCATGCAGAGGCAATCAAACAAGGTTTGGATAACAATATATATGTAGGAAGTTCTCTGCTCAATATGTATAGTAAGTGTTTCATGCTGGATGCTGCAAAGCTAGTCTTTGATTCAATAAATGAAAAAAATATTGTCATATGGAATGCCATGCTTGGAGGTTATGCACAGAATGATTATGGTGATGAGGTTATGGACTTGTTCTTCTGCATGATGAGATGCGGTATGGACCCAGATGAATTTACATACACCAGCATTTTAAGCTCATGTAGTTGCCTAAAATACAAAGAAATGGGTCACCAGTTGCATTCTATTATTGTCAAGAAAAGATTTACATCTAATTTATTTGTGAATAATGCTTTGATAGATATGTATGCTAAAGCTGGGAATTTGAAGGATGCTAGAAAGCTGTTTGAGCTCATGCCAAATCGAGATAATATATCTTGGAATGCAATTATTGTTGGATATGTGCAGCAAGAAGATGAGACTGAGGCTTTCAACTTGTTTCAGAGAATGATTGCTCATGGTGTTGTGGCTGATGAGGTGTCTTTGACTAGCATACTTAGTGCTTGTGGAAGTGTTAAGGTCCTGGAAGGAGGACTAAAAGTCCATTGTCTGTCAGTTAAATTGGGTCTAGAAAGAAGACTTTGTGCTGGAAGTGCTCTTATTGACATGTATTCTAAGTGTGGCGCCATTGGAGATGCACGAAAAATATTTTCTTGCATGCCAGAGTGGAATGTTGTCTCTCTAAATGCTCTGATTGCAGGGTATGTACATAATAATACAAAAGAAGCTTTTAATCTTTTTCATAAGATGCTAATCATGGGACTGGAGCCATCTGAAGTTACATTTGCTAGCCTTATAGATACTTGTAGGCCTCAAAATATAACGTTAGGCACCCAGATCCATTGTTTCATCTTAAAGAGGGGTCTTTTGTGTGGTAGTGAATTATTAGGTGTCTCTTTGTTGGGCTTGTATATGGACTCTCAAAGAATTGCAGATGCAAACGTTCTTTTCTCAGAGTTTTTGAATCTTAAAAGCATGGTATTATGGACTGCTTTAATTTCTGGACATATTCAAAACGATTGCAGTGGAGAGGCCCTGATCTTGTTCTGGAAAATGCGTGAGAGCAATATTTTACCTGACCAAGCCACATTCGTTAGTGTTCTTCGAGCTTCTGCTCTCTTATCTTCATTGCAAGATGGAAAAAAGATACAATCTCTAATTTTCCTTACTGGTTTTGATTCAGATGAGTTAACCAGTGGTGCTCTAATAGACATGTATGCTAAATGTGGAGATGTAAGATGTTCTGAGAAAGTTTTCAAAGAAATGAGTTCTAAAAATAATGTTATTTCTTGGAACTCAATGATTGTTGGATTTGCCAAGAATGGGTATGCAGGAAATGCTCTTAACATATTTAATGAGATGACACAATCAAGTGTTATGCCGGATGATGTCACATTCCTTGGGGTGCTTACTGCATGTAGTCATGCTGGGTGGGTTCCTGAGGGGCGTAAAATTTTTGATATGATGATCAATCAATATGGTATTCAACCCAGAGTAGATCACTATGCCTGTATGGTTGATCTTCTTGGTAGATGGGGTTTACTTAAAGAAGCAGAGGAGTTCATTGACAAACTAGATGTTGAATCCAATGCAAGGATTTGGGCCTCACTGTTAGGCGCTTGCTGTATACATGGCGATGAGAAACGGGGGCAACAGGCAGCTGAGAACCTCATTAAGTTAGAGCCTCAAAATTCCGCTCCTTACATACTGCTTTCTAATATATATGCAGCATCGGGGCATTGGAATGAAGCAAAATCTTTGAGGAAAACAATGATAGAGAAAGAAGTTCAAAAGATGCCTGGATTTAGCTGGATTGTAGTGGGGCAAAACACAAACATATTTGTTGCTGGTGATAAATCACATTTTAGTTCAGATGAAATCTATGAAACTTTGAAACATCTTACCGCGCTAATGAAAGGGGATAGATTTCAGGAAGGGGGAACTTTTCAGGTTGCTCAAACTTAGTCATTTTAAGTAGTTGAGATTCTGCAGTTGACTCTAGTTTGCTGCCTGACTGAACATAATTATGCATCTTTTGCTGTGAGGGACAAAGAAAGAGATAAGATATGTGCAACTCCTCCTCTTTTCCTTTTTTTTTTTTTTTTTTTTTTTTTTAATTTTACATTTCTTAGGAATTTTAGAGAAGAAAAATAGGGGGGGGGAATTGTTAAGTTGAACATGATACATTATTGAGCAGCGGCAAGTCTACTTGTTTCTTCCAATTCTTAATCTATCGTTTTCTTGCTTTCAGGTTGTTTTGTGTCATGATGATGTTATATCATGGAAAAAATTTATTTTCCGGTTTAAGAACTTTACAAGACTCTGAAGTTCTTTCGTATGGTTCATTAATTTTATATTAACATCTGTGGGACTAGAAACTTCCAAGATATTGTAGTTTAAAGCACAATAGTTAACTGGAGGATTCAAAAGATATGGTTTGCTTAAATTTTTGTTCATGAATACTCTTGGAGGTTGAATTTTTTTGGTCAAGAAAGAGCCTGAGATGCTTGAAATTTGCTTATTAACCTAACCCATATTGATGCACAGAATCATTTCTTCAAGAGTGTTGACTGAATCTATAGCATAGTGAGATGATCTGATTTACTGAACAAAGTTATTTCTAAGGACTTTTATGCTGACCCCACCTAGTGAGCATGCTAAGGCTATATATGATAGCATCCAAAGATTTAGTTGTTGTTTGAGCATAATAGCGTTATGCGATCTATATAATGGACCCCACCCAATAAGATAAAGCTTATTGTTATTTGTATGATAGCAGAATGCTAAGGAAGAGAAGCAATTCTATAAATTTTTGTTGGTCTCAATCCAGTCTTTGAAGAGGTTGGAAGTCACACACCACGAGCCTGGATCCATTGTCATCCCTTGAAAAAGCATTTGTTGAAGTTGAGAGAGAAGAAAGCAGACATAGTCCAGTTTCCTCCACCTCCTTTGAAGCCTCAACACTGACAGTCTAAGAACCATAAATCAGTGACTACATGTTAAGGAAACCTGGCATAGACCATTGCCATGAATTTGGCACTCTAAATACAGATTCTAACAGATCATGTGAGCCTAGCAAATTCCGAGGAGAAACCTCAAACCAAGATGCAAAATTTGAAGGAATAGCTTAAAATGGGTGGTGTTTGTCTGCAGCACAGTACCACACAGCATGGTGCTATGCAGCAGCACTGTGCAAATAAAGTCCACTAGAAATGCTTTATAAATGCCAATAAGTGGGTGGTTATAGATTCAATTCCGATTGTAACCTCAGGTCATTAGCGTGCCCTTTTAATTCAAAAAAAAGAAAGAAAAAAGAAATGCTTCATAAATTGATTTAGTGCATCTATTCTGGTTACTACCATATGTGATCCACCATTGGCTTTAAACTCAGAAAATTCACAACAGCGATACTTGTCTGGTTTGACTTTTTATCCATTGACCACATGACGGGTAAATCTTCTCTCTGGAATATTTTACCTTGTAAGGTCAATATCGCTGCTACTCTTACTAACGGATCGTCGTTTGAAGTTAGTTGTTTGAAACACCGCTCTTACAAAATGTGTTACTGGTTTCTAATTTGACATGTAACTTGTTTAGAAGGTATTGTTGTTTGTTGTTGTTAAAGCAACTAGCATTATTTACAAACTGTGACTGACAAGATTCATTCTTCAAACTCAATATAATACATGGGATTGAGCATAAAATCTCTGTTTTTTCTTAACTCGAAATTGTTTATCTTTCTCCTCTTTGTTCTGGTGTTAATCCTCCTTGACCACAGGTCGGGCAACTCTTCAGCCCAAATCCTTGGCAGTCATAACATCTACACCAAAGATTTTCACAAAGCAGTTAAATAGAATAAATAAATAAAAACAAATTTGGAAATTAAATGTTGCATGGCTACAATTTCTTCACAAAGAATAAAAGGTAGAAGAACTCACTTCCATCTCTCAAATATGTTACCATTCTTTTTATTCTTTCCTGTTCCCTGTCAATGTTCAGGTAATGATTAGCATCACAAAGGAAAGAGGAAAGATGTAAAATCACAAACGATTAGACACAAATAATTTTGTAACATTTGTTATATTTTTATTATAAAATAATATAAATTTATTTTTCTCATTTAAGGATACAAGGATAATTTATCATCACACCTTTTTTTTCTTCCCTTTTTTGTTTTCGTATTTTACATTCTGGCCAAGAAAATACAAGCATAATTTAAATATATTCAATAAAAATAGAAAAATCCTACAAAATACAATCGCAAATCAGAAATTCTTGCAAAAATGTGTTATTATTTACTTATCGAGTGTAAAAATAAAACTAATTTGAAATTTTCAAATTTAAATAGTATATTTGTGGGATTTTTCTAATAAAAATCCTAAAAAAAATTATATATATATATATATGTAGGGAGGGAGAGAGAGAGGGGCAGACCTTACATCCTGGACACTCTATGGCACCTTGGCCTCCACAAGTCTGGCATCTCTTCAGTAACTGCATGGCCATTTCATGAAAATGAGAGGGAAAATATGCATAAACTCATCATAATTAGAGGTGTTAACGGGATGTAATCGGGACAACCCAGTGCGTGTCTCGTCCCGCTAAATAGCACGAGACGGCTTTTCCGCCCAGTGTCCCATTCGGCCATTCCCATCCCAATCTGTCCCGAGTCATCCAGTGAAAAATCCATCATCACTAGTACTAATATAATATTCTTAGCAATCAACATGATATGGGCCATTCCTCTCTCTTCTCTGTGTGTTCTGCCCAAGCAAATGCTGAATCTATCAGAGAATGGATAATATGAAATTCAATATGTTTCTTCGCTTGTGGTGTGGGTTGTTACACTTGGGGGGTCTGTTTCTTTTTTTCTTTTTCTTTTTTAAAAAAATTGTTTTTACTATCAGAAATTATATCTTTTTCTTTTTTAAAAAAATTGTTTTTACTATCAGAAATTATATTATATTATTAGTGTATGAAAAACACAATAGGATAAATTAAGTGGCTCAAATCATATAGTATTAAAGTTCAAGTAAAATTAATCAATTAGACCAATGAATCAATATCCTCTCTAGACTAATTCGGTCAAGAGGCGGGTAAATCGAACTGAATTTTATATTTTTTTTTTCTTTTTAAATATGAAAAGAATACCAGAAGGTGAAAGAAAAATAACAGTATATGATATTTATGCTTATTTTTAGTTTTTAGTTTTTTTTTTTTATAACAAGAAGAAACCACAACTAACTCCTACTACGTCGTTGGGAACATTTGCCACCATACTAAAGCCATGCATAGCTCCGATACCCATCTTCGCAAGATAGTCTGCAGCCTGGTTTCCACGTCGACTAACATATGGCACTCCAACCTCCCATTCTCGGCTAAGGAGCTGCTTCACTTCACTCATAATCCTGTGGTCATCATGGCTCTCGTCAAATTGTCGCGCCAGCAGCTCAATAGCATTTGTCGAATCAGATTCAAGTAGAACCTTCCTATAGCCTGCATCCTATGCTATCTTTCATCCATGAAGGCAATCCCAAAGTTCGGCCGACAATTCAACGCCGTCATCAATTCGGTGGATGAGGCCTGTCAAAAACTCGCAGTATTACGTATAAGTCCACCACAGGCAATAATATAAGACGAGTGAGAATAGGCACCATCAATGTTCACTTTAACCCATCCCTCTCGAGGAGCTTGCCACTGTTGTTCCAGCCCCGTACTTCGTGACGATCCTTGGTTGTTGGACCCAGTGAGGCTTTGTTGACCATGACGGATACTATACATCTGGGCCTTGGAATTATTAATCACAGTCCCGTTGTCAATTCTCTTTCCCTCGAAAATAAACAGATTCCGCCGGCGCCAAAGCCACCAAGTAACCAGCGCAAACAGTGAGTTCCACTATTCATCATTGTTGGATTTCCGGCCCACAATCCACCATAACCAATCAGAGAGATTTAAGGAGCAAAACTTCCTCCAGTGCGCAGGGTGCCACTAATTTGCGCCAAAGAAGCTTAGTTTGTCTGCAGTCACGAAGAACGTGAATAGTGTCTTCTATCTCTCTTTCGCAAACCGTACATAAAGCATTGTCAGTCAGTCATCTTCTGTGTCTTGTAGCATTCGTTAGAAGACTCTTACGATATGCAAGCCAAAGAAACGATCTACACCGCTGTGGAACTCACGGCTTCCAGATAAATTCCCATATATGCTCTTGTGAGAGCTTCACATATGCTGACTTCACCGAGAAACGCCCATCTCTTTCCCACCTCCATCTAGCAGTACTTCTATCTTCATTAAGTTCTATACCATTTTAACTTTTTCCCAGGTTTTCTTGATTCCCGCCCATACTGTCGAACCACTTCTCTCGGTATCAATCTTGAGGAAAATGTCATTACCACGTCTATATTTATCTCGCATAGCCTTCCCCCATAAAGCATCACGGCTTTTGACCATCTGCCAACAAAATATCATCAAAAGTGACTGATTCTGGTACTTTGCATGTCTCAACCCAAGGCCACCACGTCGCTTTTCCAAGCAAACCGTGTCCCCTGCTACCAGTGAGATCATATTGTGTGACTCAGTGCTTCCCCAAAGAAAATGTCTGTTACTACGATCCAATGCCTCCTGAGAGTTATTAGGCAATAACGTGGTCTGCATGACATGGCTTCGAATTGCTGAAGTCACGGACGATATGAGAGTCATCCTTCCTGCTAGTGATAATGAATTCGTCTTCCATCGTGAAAGTCGAACTTTTACTCTGTCAATGGTGCCTTGGAAAGAATCCTTATCCACTCTTTTATGTAAGAGAGAGACCCCCAAATATTTCCCCAAGTCTGAAGTTTGAGTGAACCCGAGTGTCGAACTGACGTCACTACATCTATTATGATTCATATTGGAGGAAAAGAGAACCCGTGTTTTTTAACCATTAATCTTCGGGCCAGAACAAACACAAAAAAACTCCAAAAACCTTTTAATCAACTCTGCTTGCGCCACTGAAGCTTCTGCCCATAATATAATATCATCTGCCAAGAACCAACTGAGGTTGGTCCAAGTGGTAAGCGGCTTGGTATCGCTTAAGCGAGGTCTCGAGTTCGAGTCTTGACGTATGCAAAAAATTTCTATTGGGAGATTTACGCATCATAGCCAGGTGTCGGAGCAAAACTCCGGTGAAATGGGTGGGCAAAAAAAAAATATCATGAGACGTGAGAAAGTGGCGGGCTATTCCTTCTTAGTCTGATTGGTTTCCAATGTCCAGCTTCCACCTTTTCTTGAATTAAATGAGCCAGTCTCTCCGTACAAATCACGAAAAGGTAGGGTGACATTGGATCTCCCAGTCGGACGCCTCTGGATGCCTGAAACTTCTCGGCCTGGTTACCATTCTAGAGTAACTGTACATTAGCTGTACTAACACTGATCAAAATTACTTCCATGAATTGAGGAGGTAGCTTTAGTTCTTTCAAGCATTGTGCCAGAAAGTTCCAATTGACCCTGTCATAAGCCTTTTCAAGATCAACTTTCATCGCCATAAAACCTTTCTTCCCTTTCATAGTTCGCATCGAGTCAATGACCTCTTGGGCTACAATTATATTATTTGAACTGTCACCCGGATACAAAAACCATATGGATTTGAGAGATGACCCGAGGTAGAAACTTAATTCGATTTGCAATAATCTTCGTAATAGCCTTATATATGACGTTACAAAGGCTGATAGGTCTAAGATCCTAAAAAGTCTCCGATAGCTCTTTGGGATACGAACAATCCACGTCCCGTTTACTTCTCTAATTTTATTGGGATTGGCGAAGAGAAATTTAATAAAGCTCGTAAAAGAGCTTCCTATATTATGCCATTGATTTTGATAGAGAAGAGCATTAAAGCCATCTGGCCCCGGCGATTTAAGAGAACCCATTGCAAAGATTGCATCTTTAATCTCCTGATTGCCTACTTCCCGAGCATAGCTTTCAATATGAACCTCATCTAGGGACGGGTACGACACATCACATATCAACGGTCGACGTACACTAGTTTCTTCTGTAAACTAGGCTACAAAGAAGGACGTCGCTTTGCTATTTATTTCATCACAATCATAGCTCTAGTTTCCATCCTCCAAACAGATTGCATCAATTCTGTTAGCCTTCTTCCTTCCATTTGCACAAGAGTGAAAGAGCGAGAATTGCGATCGCCATAGATACTCCAGTTAGCTCTTGCTTTTTGGGCCCACAAAATAGATTCTTGGAGGAGAACACTATCAAGATCTTTCCAAAAATTCAGATTGAAGGTCTGCCAAATCAGATTTGACTAATATGATAATTAACCAGTCATATTTTATAAAGAAATGAGTTCGATTCTAAAGACTTTTTTAGTAGATAATTTTATAAATTCTCTATAAGTATTCTCTGAGCATTAGAGCTGTGTCTAGCCTTAGTAGAGGGCCTGATGTCGAACTCATTTAAATTTTTTTATATAAAAAAAAAGGATTGAAGGTCTTCGCAAACTTCTGCTCTCACTCACCTTGCAATTGCTCTTTAACACCATCTAATCGTCGCTTCAAGTTACGCTTTCTTCTCTCAATATGGCCAAAACATTTTTATTCCACTGACAACAAGAATCGGTAAATTGAGAAATATTTGAGTTCCAGTCAAGAGAATCATTCCACTCCTTCTTCACAAGTTTGTCGAAATTATCATGAAGGACCCAAGACTCAATGAAACGAAAAGGCCGTTGCAATGTAATTTCCTCTGCACAACAATCAAGTCGAAGCACAATAGGGCTGACCTATAATTGTATTAATTATATTATATTATTTTATCATGCCGGTCTTCAATCCTCCTCAATTGAAATCAGCAAAATTAATAATTTGAGCCATATGTAAGTGTACGAACCTAAATGTATTGTTCATGTAAAATTACTGCTTTGTAAAGTTGTCCATGATGCTAGTTTTTGGGTCTCATTGCTACTCGTCATTTCTTCAGGCCTCATTGTCAGATTTAAATCGTTCACAAGAACGTACTAAAAAAAATTATAAGGCCTCATATAGTTAAAACTTAGTTAAGGTTTTTAGACATCAAGTCCCCATGGTCTTACCTAAAAACAAAAAAGAACAGACTAAAAGCCTTGACATTTCATCATCTTCCTAAATATGCTGAACTTTTGTAGAACGCTGACATTTAAAAGATTAATCTTAAATTTTTAACACCTTTAATGACAATTACATAATTATCACCAGCAATTCAAGATCTTTTTCTCAATTTCATAAATATTATTATTTAAATTATTGAGAGCAATTGAGTGCACTTAAAAATCAAGTCTAAAACCAACGGGGTTGATCCGAGTAGTAAGCGGCTCAGTATCACTTAAGCGAGGTCTCGAATTCGAGCCTTGGCGAATGCAGAAAATCCCAGTTGGGAGACTCACCCACCATAGCTAGGTGCGCGACGCGGGTCGAATCCGGATGTAGTCGGGGCAAAGCTTAGGTGAACCGGGTGGGCAAAAAAAAAAAAAAAAGTCTAAATAGAAAATTCTCCAGCAAAAGCATGCAATCAACAATTCACAGGAATGGAACAGCAGAAAATAAATTATATGAACTTATTCGTAACATTATTGCAAAATTCAGTCATACTCAATATTTGCATAACACAGCTGTAGTAATTCGGCAATGTTTATCAGACACATTTCAACCTCGTCTTCTAAAGATGCTCTTCTTCTCTGACCCAAAAAAAAAGATGCTCTTCTTGACATTTGTACCCTCTGTTTCAAGTAGTGTGCTAATACTATGGTGAAAATACCATGCGGCGGCCAGGGAGCAAATTACAGCTACAAGATCAGAGCAAGACAACACCAAAACAATTTCAATCCCTTAACAGTATTTCATCATATTTGTCACTTTCATCCTCTTCCGAATTCCGATCATTAATGTATGAATCTTAGTACCTGGATCTCTTGGAGTAATCTCTATAACTCTCCCGTTCATACCTTCCATTTCCCCAATCTTTGTCTTCCCTATCCTGTTTTTCATCCCTTCGGTGCCTCCTTTCTTCTCGGTCATCCTCATCCCTGCTAGGCTTCCTTTCTTCACGATTGTCATCTCTTTGGCGCTTCCTTTCTTCATGGTCATCCTCATCCCTTCGGTGCCTCCTTTCTTCTCGGTCATCCTCATCCCTGCGATGCTTCCTTTCTTCACGATCGTCATCTCTTTGGTGCTTCCTTCCTTCATGATCATCCACATCCCTTCTGCTCTTCCTTTCTCCACTATTATCCTCATCCTGCCTACGCTTTCTTTCTCCACCATCATCATCCTCATCTTTTATGTTCCTTCCTTCATGATCATCCACATCCCTTCTGCGCTTCCTTTCTCCACTATTATCCTCATCCTGCCTACGCTTTCTTTCTCCACCATCATCATCCTCATCTTTTATGTGCCTCCTCTCTCTAACATCATCACCATCCCTTTGGCGCTTCATTTCTTCACGATCATAATCATCCCTTCTGCATCTTCTTTCCCCATGATCATTGTCATCCATTTTGAACTTCCTTTCTCCACGATCATCATCATACCTCATGTATTTTCTCTCTCCACAATCATCTTCATTCCTTGTGCGCTTTCTTTCTCCCCAATCATCATCATTCTGTTTATGCCTTCGTAGTTCTTGATCCTCGTCATTTTGAACACTCCAACCTCTAAAACGAGATTCACTGTCCCTCCCATACCGTCCACCTTTATGCTCAACAGTCTCACCATCATGCCCTCTAAGCCTAACTGATTTTGAGTAATCATCTCTTTCATCTTTGTGACTAAACATTCTAGATTTTGATTCAGACTCAGTCCTGCCTGACTTTCCACGATCCTCATGCTTCGCATCTGTTGCAGAATCCCATTGTCTAAACCCAGTCTCCCTACCTCTGTCCTCATCAAGCTTGCTCTTGCTTCTCATCATTTCTTGACTTCCACTATTTGATCCCTCCATGAAATTTCTCCCCTCTTTATTACTGTACGATTTTCTCAATGAGTTCAAGCCATCAGCATTTGTGCCACTTTTTCCTTTTCCCTCAGGACCTTCAGCATCAAATCTGATTTTTTTCTCTTCCGCATCATATCCTTTAGCACTCTTTCGAGAACTTCCATAAGCCTCCTCAGTGTGTCTACGTTTTCTTGAAACAGTTTCTCTTTTTCTGGAACTCTTGTATCTGTTATCAGTAGAATCGCTGCCACTGTCGCTGTAGCTGTCACTTACATCAGTAGAAGAGTATGATCCCCTAGCAGAGTCTATATGAGAGTCGTTGTCATCAGAATCATCCCTTTTTCTCTGGTTCTGTTTTCCACGTCCACTTTTTTTCTTCTCCTCCAACATATCCCCATCATCATCAGAGTCATGTCTCCTATGAGCCTTTTTAAATTTTTCCTTTCTTTTCCTTGCATCATCACTGCTGCCAGAATCTGAACCAGAATCAGAAACAGGATCTGAATTGTCACTTCTCCTACCCTTGTCTCTCTTGTACCGATTAGATATCTTTGAAACCTTGGTCGTCTCCTTAGCATCACTATCAGAATCATATTTTAAATTTCTCTGCTTCTGTTTGCCACGTCCACTTTTTTTCTTCTCCTCCAACATATCCTCATCATCATCAGAGTCATGTCTCCTATGAGCTTTTTCAAATTTCTCCTTTCTTTTCCTTGCATCATCACTACTGTCGGAATCTGAACCAGAATCAGAAACAGGATCTGAATCATCACTTTTCCTACCCTTGCCTCTCTTGTACTGATTAGATATCTTCTTTGAAACCTTGGCCGTCTTCTTAGCTTCACTATCGGAATCATATTCATCATCACTCTCCCTCTTTCCTTTGTGAGGCCTCCTTCTACCACTTTTCTCCACTTCCCTGCTGCTATCTGAATCAGATGAATCATCCTCTCGCTTTCTCTTTTGACTGTCACCCTTTTGGCTTTGCCTTGAGTCTTTTAGGGCCTTCTTATCATCATTTTCAACCTTTTGACCTTCAATCATTTGTTTCTTCTGAGTGAAATCTCTGTCCAAAAAAGCATGTTCACGTTTCAGATGATACTTGTCATCCTCATCAGGATCAGCTTTTCGACCAGTTCTTGGTGCATCATCATTTCCTTCTACATTCATTTCATTGACTTCAGATGAAGTTATGCCAAGTGCAGCTTTCAAAGTTTCCATTTGCTTTTCTTTCCTAGCAGCTATCTGGTGGGTCTGTGTGTCAGAAACCCTGGCAATAAAAAAAATGCATGGTTGAGAGCCCCGAACATAATATATCAGGCAACACATTAAGTTATTCACTTCTACTTATCATGGACCCCAATTTAAAAGGTTAAAGCAATCATTCAAACTCTCTCTTTTCTAAGGAAAAAGTGCTTGATACCTCTAGGGTAAAAAAAATCCCTCCAGATAAACCCTGTTTGGTGTTGAATATACACCTCCAGAACATTCACATCAATAAACCTCTAAGGCCATAAAGAAACATTAACTGTCAAGACCCTTCAAGAGTATCATACACAGGGCCAAGAGCCATACAAATAATTTATGGGCAACAAAAATTAAACTTGAACATCCACCAGTTAACTCCAAGCAACAAGCATCTCACGGAGATAACATAAGCAGGCAGAAAAAAATCAATTATATTTTCAACTAACGACAAAAAGCTGAAATGAGGCACTCGAATATCGAACATCTAAAAATATATTTCATAATCACTTGACCAGGAAAAAATAACTGCTTCAAAAACATAATATCAGTAAATCCTAATAATGGGACAGAAATTACTTTTTCTCTGCCAATGATACAGGCATAGGTCTATCACTTTCCTGAGTAGCTGCCTCTGCTTCCAATTTCTTCCTAGCCTCATCCAGTTTCTCAGCAATCTCAGCATCAGTGTAACCTTGATCAATAAGTTTATCTTCAAGGATCACCAGCTTGAGCAGAATCTGACGTTTATGGTCGTGCTCAAGGATCTCTTTGTTAGGCTTCCTAGTAACACCAGCGGTACCCTGATCTGCCTCATATCCTCTAGTGTTTTCAGCAACCTTACTAATCTTGGGCTTGACAAAGAACTTGTTGCTCTGGATGTATCCATTCGTACCAGATCCCCTTGGGGTCTGTAACCCTATTCCGTTGTACATATTGGTTCCTAGAGTAAAACTCTGCAATTAAAACAGAATTAAAAAAAACAAAAAGGTAAGAAACCCTAATTTTGAAAGCTACTACATATCCGAAAGCATAGACGGACTATACTACACTCAGTTGCCCCTACTGAAATCTTTAAAATATGCATAATTGATATAATGCCTTTTTAATTTTTGTTCCAGATGCTTTGGCGAAGATGCCTTAGTAAGCCAATTGATTCAGGCCCCTCCTCCAAGCCCCTGAAGAATGACAATTTAAACTCAAGCTTCTAAATTACCAGACACAACTCGAGCCAAGTCATTTACCCGATCATGCATTGCAAATACCTTGAGAATTTTCAAAATTGATGATAATATAATGAGATTATTAAACAGAATCCCAATACCTAACAAATCCATCATTGCACAACAAAACCATCCAAAGCATATAAGTCGCTAGTGATCAAAATGAAGAGGGAAGCAGTATAATAGCCGATTACACACCATTGAAGCAAAAACTATTAACCAAAGTTGTTTTTTTAAAAGAAGAAAATTAAACTCAATCTTTATTCAAAAGCGTCAATATTCAAACGATTACACGACCAGATTCAAAGCAAGATTAAAATGAAAAAATTAAAACAAAGCAAGAAACGGTGCTAGGGCGTCCGACAAGGTTTTACAACCACGCAAGGAACAAATTCACATCTAGATTCAAAGAAAGATTGAACAAATCACCCTCACAGGATTTTGGAAGTAGACAAAAGCCTAGGGTTCGAACCTCCTTCAATACCTGCCAGAGAACAACCACGCAAGGCTGACAACGGCGGACGGCCTCCGACGGCGCGCTCTACCAAGGTGGGAATGTTTATTCGTTGACGAAGAGAAATGATCCGCTACTTCTTCATAGACGAGATTCTTTTATTAGGGTGTGTTTGGTTCCTTTTAGGAAAGGAATTAGAGGTTTAATGTTAATGCTTAGTTTTGTTGGCGGTAAGGGTTCTAAATAATCCTGGATTGGTTCATGAGAGAATGAAAAGTAATAGCTATTTTACTATTATATCCTTACGTTTGATGTTCTGTATATTATTTTTTACTTTTTCTCCGTTCAAACAAAATTTATACCTTAAATAAAATTATATGAAAATTCATTATCATCCTAACATATTTTTAATATGTGTATAAAAACGTTAATCTAATGATAATACCAACAAATATTTACTTCCCTTAAGTATATAATAAAATAAGAGGCATAATTATATATATATATATATATATATATTAAAACTAGCTTAATTTATTTCATCCAATGTGGTTAACAAGATATGAACGTAGAAAATACTCTTTCTAATTTTTAATATAAAATCTACTTAATTAATTTAAGTATATTAAAAAAAATTAGTTAAGTTAATTATTTATAATAATTATATATTAATTTTCATAAAATATTATCTATTATCATTTGTATTAGAACTATCTCTAGATAGCAACTCTTTAATACATGTTTGGCTAGGAAAGAAACTATGGTTTGAGAAGCTTTTTTAGGTCAAATTATAATTTAAAACAACGATAAAACAAACAGTTTTTAAATGTCTAAAAAAATTTATAGGATAAATTATAGTTTAAAACTATAATTTTATATAAATTTTTATAAATAACTTATGGGTGGTGAAAAAATACTTAGGATAAATTATAAATTTTTATTATTTTTTATCTTTAATTTTTCTCATATTTTATTTTTTCTTTTCTTTTCTCTGCTATTTTTTACTCTCTTCACTTCCTCTCTCTGTCGACACTTGCTAGTATGTTAGTCACTGACGTCACTTGCTCGCCTTCATCATTGGTCTATCTGTCCTCATCGAAGGGAAGAGGAAGAAGAAGAAGTCTCGTTGCAAATCTAAGGATGAAGGAGAAGACAAGGATCCAACATGTATCGTCCAAGCTATTCGCTGTCGTCCTTCATACTATCGTTGTTATTTTAATTGTCAGCTTCTTCAGATCTTACTATTCACTATTGTTAGTGGGCTTCTTCTAGGTCATTGTTGTTGTTGAATGGAGGAGGCCGTGCGAATGGAGGGTGGGATAATCGGAGGAGGCCTTATATTTAAAATTTAAATAAATTATTTATTTAAATTTTATAATTAAAATCAGAAGTAATAATATTTATAATTAAATTAAATTAATAATCCATCACCTGTGCGTCCCTGAATGGAAGCGGAGCCTATATAGATAAACCTTGGAAATTCCGCTAAGTCAAATTTTGGTCAGATGATCTTGTCTTGCATTGACTGAGTTATAGTTTGATGCAAATCTGCGAAGGTGATGAATCGTAAACTTGGTTAGCTAGGGTTTGAATTCCTAACCTCGTTATGCAATAATGGCGAAATCGGACGCTCCAAAACCCAATTCCGCCAAAGTTCACCCCTCTAATGAGCCCGAGGTTGATCCCAATTCCTACGCCCTGGAGAAGTTCCGACTTTACGAAACCAGAGCGGTAAGTGATGAATTCTGTATGGCTGCGTAGAAAATGCTGGAACTGTAATAGTAGATGCATTTTATTTCTTTAATGGATTGTTCTTTGCTTGGTAGAGTTGTGAACTCTTCATTTTTATTTTCCCAATGTTCATTACATGGGCATGGTTTATGATAATGGGTTTTCAAAGCAGAGATTTTACTTAATCGGGAGTGATCGTAACAAGAGGTTTTTTCGAGTCTTGAAAATTGATCGATCAGAGCCCTCCGATCTCAGTATTAGTGAAGACCCTGTGGTATATACCCCTCAGGAAATCAAGAACCTGCTTCAGCGAATCGCAGAAGGCAATAGGGCCACCGGGGGCCTGGCATTTGTGACAAAGGTTTATGGGATTGCAGGTCAGTATCTGCATTAAATGCAGTGGTGTCCTTGGTATTATGATTTTATGGGCTTCGGAGACCAAATGGTTTTATTTGTTGTCTCTAGGCTGCATCAAGTTTCTGGAATCATATTATTTGATTCTGGTTACCAAGCGCAGACAAATAGGTTGTATATGTGGTCACGCAATATATAGCATAGAGGAAAGCCAATTGATAACAATACCACACGTCTCAATTCAATCTGATATAGCTCACTCTAGAACTGAGATAAGGTAATGTTTTTTGCCCCTTGTATCATTTGTCTTTCACCGGGTTGATAATTGTTCATAAACAATATTTTGGAAAACAAACCTAGAGAAATACCATTTTTGGCTGTTATCAAATGATTATTTCTTTAGTCACAAGATTAAGCTAGATAATACATGCTCGATGTAAATGACGTGCCCTCTACTTGTTGACTTCAAGGTTCTTGTATTCTAAATTTATTAGTTACAGGCGTGACAACTTTTTACAGATGTTTGTTGGTCATACTGCTCAATAACACATCTAATTTGAAGTTTGAAATACCTGGTAATATCCATTTTTTATGTGTTTTATTGCAATATTTATAATAAATAAGAGTGATTGCTAACTGCTGTAATTTTAATCTATTAGGCTCATCATTTTTGTTTTTCTGTTTACCTCTAAGAATTTACAGTTACTTATGCATGTTTCTTAAGCCATTTCCAATGCCGAATAACTGATGGAGGATATATTAAAACCAGGTCATTCTTGTTGGATCTAGGGACAGGGTTCCAAACTATGCTTTATTTTTATTTGTACTTGTATGGTATCCTTTTTTGGGGCAAATGTGAAAATTGCCAGGATAAATTCTGCTCTTGCCTTGTGGGATAGACTCGTGCTCTTGGTATTTTTATAGAGAGGAAAGCCCATATTATCTTGGTTGACTTTTTGTTGAGTTATTTGTTTTGGGCTATGAATCTAGAATTGTTTTTTTGGCTTCCCTTTGGTGTTTGGTTTGCGGTCTCTTTAAATTGGTGTTTGTACTGGGCTCCTATCCACAGTAAAAGATCTGATCCTCCCTTTTATTGCTTTTTTCTTCTTAATAAAATATGTTTCTCCAAGAAATTTCAAAACATGGTGGAGCATATAGTTTGTGGAACAAGTGGCAGTCACCTAATTCAACATATAACTGCAAAGCACATTGAAGTTGACTTGTGAAGGAAAGTAATGTAAAATGGAAATGTTGTGATGATGAATTGAAGTTTATGTTAAAGAAACTTCAAACCTTCATTTATCGTATACTTTTTCTTTACAAAATGTTTAATTTTCCATCCATATATCTGTATGGTTTATTTGTTAGACAATGTACTTGATGCATAGAATTAATGATCTTTCTTTACTCTTGATCTTAATGTGGGAGCAGAAGCCAAGTATATATCAATTTTAGTGAAAATCATTTTTTGATTTACAATTACCATTTTAACAGTATATGCTTGACTGCAAGGAAACTTAAGCTTACATGTTCTTTTAGCAGGTACAAAAAACTTTTATCGAGTGTTGACTTGACAAAGGATTTTTACTATAGTTATACTTATCCTATAATGCAAAGTTTACAAAAGAATGTATTGTCCAATGAAGATGAAGGGATGCCGTATGATAATATATTTGTTTGGAATGCTTATTTAACACAAGCAATCAGATCAAGATGCAATAACACCATTTGGACAATAGCTTTAGTTCATGGCCATTTTAAGCAGGTAAGCTGCTTTATTTCTCCTCCCTATCATTGATACTAATTTTTTACCTGTCAAATGTGAGTTATGTACGCTTATTTCATGCATTCATTCTCATAAAAGATTCTTTACTATTGTCTTTGTATACGATATAGATATTTTTTTATGCTCCAAGAATGTAAAATCAATTTCTTTCTTTTTGTTGGTAGAGAAGAAGCTGTAAAGTTGCTTTTTGGTCTAAAAGTGATGCTCTGCTGAATATTGATGATTTAGTTTGAGAAGTTGAGTAGCATTTGTGTGGCAGTTGAAGTCACCTTATTAACTCTTCAAACTGAAACGTGGGCTTTTTATGTTGAGCAGAGACTAGTTGGGTAGGCAAAAGGATGGTGCATGTCTGTATGATGTGGGTTACTGTGTGTTGGTCATGTGTGGTACTCTGTGTCACTTGCTTAGTTGGATTTCATGTCAGCAGTTACAGGCCACATTAGCTACTTATTGCCTATTTTAAAACTGGTGTAAACTATACGGACCAATGTATTGATTTTCCCTTCTTAAAAAGCTTATTTTTGTATAAAAAATGTTATATTTATTTGTTAAGTAGTCTTTTCTATGTATATATGCACACACATAAACGTGCACCACATTTTTGTTGTTTCTTTTGTGTGATCAAATGATTTTATTGACTTGTAAATTAGTTTTTCATTGTGTGGTATCATAGTTCAATGTATAACCAATTCTAGAATCCTTAACAATGGCAGCTACGCCTTTCAATCTTCGGGAGGGACTTTAGTGTTTACTTAATTTCTAGACGATCAAGACATTTTGCTGGAACACGGTATGTTCTTGTTCTAATAATTTATTCAAATGTCATATTTTTACTTGTCATGAGCAGGATTGTGATAATTTAATACTAATTGAGTTTGTTTACTATTCTCAAATTTTTAATTAGTCCTGGATAGCTTTCTGCTAAGTTTGTCTTCCCTCACCTTTTCCCTGCTTGCTGGGGGGAGGGGTCGCTGATGTATGATTACTAGTTAACTTGGAATTACAGTGGGTTAGAGTTTAGTGACTAGTTACAGTTTTATCACTAGGGATAAAGGCTCAATGTTTCTTACAAGTTGTTAGTATTCATGACTTCTAGTTTATGGGTAACAACGTTGGGTGTCAATGGTGTTAGGAGATATTAATAAAACTTTTCATGGTCTTCGTCTATTAGTTGAAGCTTTGGGGATAAAAGGGTTGACCTGGTATTGGGGCCTGTGTCAATGGGATTTTGTTGTAGCATTGTCTATTTTGAGTTCTTATATTTTCTGGTTTTAAGGATATGTTATCTTACAGCAAAATGTATTTTCTTTTGTTTCCAATTGAATTTCACTAGCATCTGTATTACCATACTAGTTAAATTTGATTTCCTATTTTCTTCCTCTAGCTGATGGCATTGTAGGGTTAAAACCGTAGTCATTGGCTCTCCCTTGTGATGGAATCGCCTCAGTAATGATGTGATTCCATCCCCTTTAACCATAACTTTTTCTTTCCTATTTTGTTGGTGAAATATCTTCTTTATGAGCTCAGATTTGTGCTATTAATTGTGCTTTATTCCCCTTAATTTTTTCTTTCTCATTTTTCTTCCTTTCTTTTCCCTTCCTCAATGCTTTTTCCTAGAAGGTGTGTGTCAGGCCCCTGATGCCTCCACCCTGCATAAATTCTAAACACAACATTCAACAAAACACAGAGAAAGGTTGAGAAAATATTTGCTTGCCTCTTCCTTGTGTTTTTTGTCCTTTCCATTCAAGTTAGATATTAAAAGAGAATTTGTTTTGTTGAGCTTGGAGATATATATGTGCAACTTTCTTGCTCAGGGAGAATCAGGTTTATCTTCTGTTTAATGTTGGTTTGTGTGAGTGATTATTGAAGCCCTTACATGTTGGCCCATTTGATTCCACAATTTGCTTTTAGTTGGCTAAAGTTGTGCCGCAAGCTCACTAGTGTGTATCGAACAAGTCTATTTGCTGCCACAACATCACTAAGGAACAAAAATAACCTCGCTTGAGTTCATGCCTCAACCCTTTCTTGTATTTGAGATAGAGCTGTTGTGTTTTCCATGGAGCAGCAAGTTCTTTAAGTTGTCATGGTTAGAAGTTAGCTTTTGCTGATTCAAGTGTCATGATATTGATTGGCAATGACATGACCATATTATTTTCAGCAATCTAGACTTTATACCTTGGATCCCCTACTACTGGTTGACTAGCCTCTTTCTGGAGTTATTTTTCCTTTCCCCTTCCTTTGATGAACATGAGTACATTTTGTGACCATTGTAGATAGTTTCTGCCCTACTTCTACCCACCTAGTGGGATAAGGCTTGTTTTTGTTTCTGTAGATAGTTGCTGCCATTTCAATTTGTGGCCAATAACATCTAAAGAAATGTTTTTGGGCAACTTGCTACTGATTTCAGAGGGCTTGACAGGTGTCTGATTGGCCAGTATTTGTGGCATTGCCAATGTGGGTGTAGAGGTGGTGCTCCCCGCATTGGTGTTCCATGTTGATGATAACAATCTTTTGAGTTAATAGTCTGGGTTGTATTTTTTGTTTTGGCTTTTTTGGGGATTTCTTGTACTCTGTTTTACTTTTGGGGATAGTTATTCCTTCTCATCAATAAATATTATTTTAATCAGAAAAAGGATGTTTAAGATACTCTCAGTTAAAATGCACATCTGAAAGGTTTAGGACAGACAGTAATGTTATTATGTAAAATAGACATGATCTCTAAGTGCTCTGTGGATAATAAGGTATTTTGGGGCAGTATTAAAATCCACCCTAAGTTACTATAATTTGTATTATTTCATCTTGTGCTGGTGTTAGATATTCTTTATGAATCAAGTATATGAGCATATGATGCTTTCAAGATTATAAACTAGTGTGGGTTCATGTGTTGCATGGAGTTTGAGAAATGAGTCGTATTGTTCATGAGTCATGAACAATGTGGCTTGTTAGAGTTTTGATAGTATGTATAGATTTATAGATGAGAATTTGGGAGTGTAATCAATTAAATCTCATCATTCCAAGGAAATATCTTTGAAGTAGCACTTGTGGCTCTATCCCTGATGTTTAGTTAGCATCCACATCCTTAGATTGATTGCACTTTCCTGCTTCCTTAATGTGAAATTTCCCTGAGCAGTATTTTCCTGGCGCATCACGTGTTCAGTGTGTAAATTACACGTTTGGGTCCTTGAAACTCCGTTTATTGGATACTAAAAATGGTTTACAATTCAAGTATTACCCCATAGGAAATTATTTATTCTGATTTGTCCAGGGAAGGACTGAAGGAGGAGGAGCAGCATACCAGGTTAGACTCTTTTTCCATCTTCAACTGAATTCCTCTAGAAGGTTCACCATTGTTGGAGAATTTGGGAACAAAATATGATGAAAGATTGCTTTTCTTTCCTTCCTTCTGAGAAAATGTTCTTAAATCATAAGTTCCTTTCTTTCGTTCCTTTTCTCTTTGGCCCTTAGTTTTACCTCTCTCTGTCAGTCACAACTATGCCTCCTGATCACTTTTTGTCCCACATTCCTCTTATTTCTTAAATTTTTGTATTGAAGAGAACTTTCTTCTGTTGCTAATTCTGTCTATCTCATTGATCTCATTGATTTCCTGTAAGTTTCGTTTCTCTTTACTTTCAATCCATAGTGAAAATAACACTTTGAACTGCTTCCCTTTTCCTTTTGGATTGGTATCATCTTCTTGTATTTTTGGATTCCTGTTCCATGTTTTAAAGGATCATTTATGCTGTTCTTTATTTATCATATGGCTCTTTTCTATTGAATCAATGAAGGAAATAAACCATTTATCTAAATACTTTCTTAAATGTTTTGGAAATGCTTAGGCAATTTTATTATGGTATTCCTTCTCCTCTTTCTTTCCATAACCTAGGTGCGGACCTTACATCTTTTATGTTCGGTTGATATTGTTAGTGACCCACCCATTTTCAACGTTTCTTACCAAAATGTTTTCATTAAGATATTACCTTTTAGGGGATGTGAGTTGAAACAACTTGGGAATTGTAACTAATTTCATAGTCATTGTTGTAGGGCCTTTAAATAGGTGACTTAGTGGGCTATACCTTTTAATGGTGTGTTATATCCAGCATGAAGTGAAACCTTCAATTGATGTGGGCCTGGGAATATTCTCATGTGGTGAATTTCATGATGCTTTGTTGTTCTACTGGAGACATATCATGGCATTTCTTAGTGAGATAAGTTTGCCCAGATGATTATTTATTCTTAAATGTTTTGTCTTGTGGTAGATAAAGTGTCTCCAGCTATTTTAAGAATGGGAGAGTTCAATATATAGCCTACCTTCTAGACTAAAGAAAAAGTTTTTATTATTCTTTTTTTTATCCTATTTTTATTTTCATATTCAGAAATAACTCTATCTTGATTGGAACATAACAGTTTAACATAACCTTCTTACTCATTGTCTTTAAAAGAAATATGTTTATACGGTGTGTCTATCTTGCAAAAGTGTTAATGGTTGGAATTGGTTTAAGTTACTGTGTTGCAAACTCTTCTGCAGTTATTTGAAAAGAGGAGTCAATGACCGGGGGAGAGTTGCTAATGATGTTGAGACAGAGCAGATTGTCCTTTATGAAGAAGCTGGTTCTTTCAAGGGAAGAATGAGTTCAGTTGTGCAAATGCGTGGCTCTATACCACTTTTCTGGTCTCAAAAAGCTTCTAGATTCAGCCCTAAGCCTGACATTATCTGTAAGTGTTGGAAGTGTTAGAATTTTTAACAATGTAATTATTTAATTATTTTTAGTTTAGTTATTTTAGTATCCCCTGTAATTGCAATTTTGTCTCCTAGAGTAACGTTCTTTACCTATAGGTACTCATGTACGTTGCCTCATTCTGTTGAATAGAAGTGAGGGTTTAAGACTTATTGTCAATAAATAAACACATTTAGTTATATTAAAATTTATTTAATCAGTTCTTTTTTCATGCTGATGCTATACTACATTTAGCTCTTTTTGATGGGTTCTTCCTGTTTACTTCAGTGCAGAGGTATGATCCAACATATGAGTCAACAAAATTACATTTTGAAGACCTTGTTCAGAGATATGGCAATCCAATTATTGTGCTTAATTTAATTAAGGTAATCTTTCATAGGAGGATGACCCCCCAAAAGAAAATGGTGTGATCTGTGAAGGGCTAACAAAGTCAGGTTATAAGTTATTTCATTCTTTTGAGAAGGATATTACTTTGGTCACCATCCATGTGTTTGCAGAGAGAAGCACTTTTCCTTCACTGCCCCCAGTCTCTACTTGATACCAGTACTTGTCCCCCCATTCCAGTCCATGGCCATGCTTCTTCCTCCTACCACTGACTTATTACCATCAGAGATCCAAATTTCTGTCATGTACCTTTGCATGTTCATGAGCTAATGCTAACAAAGCCACATAAGAAATGCATTAGTAAACAAAATATATGTTGATAGTGCTATAAATATTTACTAATTTTTCTTTTTGGTCAAGAAAAAAATTCCTAATTTGAGAAAGATTAGAATGAATGAGGATGAGGATTTCTCATGGTATGATTTATAGTACTTTATTCCTTCCTCCAACCTCATGGGCCTTCAACAATCTTATCTCAGCCAGCATAATTTTCATCGACTCTTGTTTTTCTTAATTACTTTGATCAGCATAACATCAGAAGCTTCCTTTGGCAGCAACTATCCTTCCCCTATCTTCCTAGTCTTCTGCTTCAATGCTTCCCTGTTTCCACACCACAGTCATCTCCTAAAAATTCCCTTCTTGTGATAGATAAACTTGTTCAACTTCTATCTTTAAAATTGCACAACTTTCTGCCACTTCATCTGCCTTTGTGTTTGAAAGGAAAAGCTGTTCCTGTAGAAATCACTAACCTTATTGCTTGAGTTATTATCATTTTTAGCAAAATACCTTTAAGCAATAAAAAGAAACTCAATTTATGTTTTCCTAGAGCTCATTTAAATAGTAATTACAGACTGTTGAGAAAAGACCACGAGAAATGATGCTGAGGCGTGAATTTACTAATGCTGTTGGGTATCTGAACCAAATTCTACCTGAAGAAAATCATCTTAGATTTATTCATTGGGACTTTCACAAGTTTGCGAAGAGGTGAGCATGTCAGGTTATATGTTCTTATCCACAATATAATTTTTAGTCAGTCCAAAATAAAATCTGACTATTATATTCTTCTGCTTCCAAAGTAAGTCTGCCAATGTTTTGGCAGTTTTAGGTTGTGTGGCAAGTGAAGCACTTGATTTGACCGGATTTTACTTCAGTGGCAAACCCAACATTGTAAAAAAGACCAACATGGGCAGCCGGCTAAGCAATGGAAGGTACCAGTGAAATTATTGATTAATGCTCAACATGCAGTCTTTTTCGTGTAATTTATTTCATATAGCCTCTGGCTGAATCTAGAATCCTAATTTGGAGTAAATCATTACCTAACAGATTCAACATCATTCTGCTCCGAACCTTTGTCCCTAGAAGTACTGCCACCAGCAGTTATGCTCTTCAAAAACTTGAGCGACTTCAAAAATGCTATCACTTTCTCTCCTGTCTTTCTGCTGCTTCTGCTTCTGACAAAAATCATCTTAAACTGTTCAGTGAGAAAACCTTTCTCTATCTCAATTTTAAAATTCATTAAGTCGTCATCTGAAAACATCATTTCCAATTTGTCAGAAAAATTGGACACTTCAGAACCTGAAATATAGAGGCAGTGTCTACTGCTGCAATACCCTTTGATTCATTTCTAACATGCACCTCCTTTTTCATAACCAGCCTCTTGATAATTCTTCTTCTAGATTGTCTTTTCCCCAGAATATATATATGTATGTATATATAAAATCACAGCTTGTATAAACTGTCTCAATTAGTACATTATCTCTGTCTGTGATATCAACTCTATAATTTGTCACCACTAAACATAGCCCCACATTCCTTGAGATAATCGAAAGGGATTATTATTTCTTATGCTATTAAATAACGCATTTTTTATATATATTGTTGTCATTCTATACAGGGATACTTCTCTAAAAGATCTAAGAACTAGTTCAGGAGATATTGCAAGGATCGGAAGCAGCAATGAAATTCCAAATGCATTAGTCAATCAGGACAGAGAGACTGACAATAACCAACAGAGCAGCAAAGATGATTTTGGTGAAGCACCATGTTTTCAAAGTGGAGTTCTGCGCACCAACTGCATTGATTGCTTGGACCGTACTAATGTAGCACAGTATGCTTATGGCCTCCAAGCTTTAGGACGCCAGCTTCATGCCATGGGTTTATCTGATGTTTCCAAAGTGGACCCTGATAGTAGTATTGCTGCTGCTCTAATGGACATGTATCAGAGTATGGGTGATGCTCTTGCCCAGCAGTATGGTGGTTCTGCAGCTCATAATACTGTATGATATTTTATGGGATTCATAGTTAATACAATTTGTTGGATAAATAATGAATATTCATATTTCCTTCTGCTTCATGCTCCACATTTCTGATTTTTTGGCTGACAGGTTTTCCCAGAGAGGCAGGGAAAGTGGAAAGCAACAACACAATCAAGAGAGTTTTTGAAATCTATAACGCGATATTACAGCAATGCTTACACTGATGGTGAAAAACAAGATGCAATAAACTTGTATTATTCTTCCCTCTTATATTTTCTTAGCAAACAAATTTCTCCCTTTTCCCAGATGGATTTAATAAAACTGCTTTAGGAAGTGTTGATACTTCTATTTTCCTTATGTTGGAAATGTGATTTTGTTCCTTGGCTAATCTTGTCGCAAATAATAGTGTCATCATCTATAGTGATGGTCTTTTACTCTATGGCTAGATTTTTAGGTTACTTCCAACCACAAGAAGGGAAACCTGCTCTTTGGGAACTGGATTCAGATTACTATCTCCATGTATCTGGGATTGGGGATGACCTGATCTCTGACAAGGGGTGAGTCCCCTAATCTATGTAAGGAATTATATAGAAATACATCATTGACATATTTGTACATGGTATATAACACTACCCTTGCTTTCTTTATACATTTTCATATTGTTCATTTGGGTTTTCTTTTTTGAACTTTTCGAAATTTGCAGTTCTGAACTTATTTCTAAGCCTTCTCATAGAACTGGAACAACCCTCATACCTGTCCCAGCTTGTAGAGAAGACTTCTCACGAATAAAGTTGACGTCATTTGACAAGTTAATTGAAAAGACACGAAGTGAAATTAGGAATGTAAGACTTTGCAGTGAACCTGATCAGAAACCAGGTGGTTTTGGAAACAGTGGGGTTGCACCTGATGCAGCGTAATTTTTCTCATTCTAGACAGCTGATTTACTTCTCATTTTTATTCTGTCATTGAGTTCTATCTGTTTCACTAATATTTTCCATCCCTCAAATTAATAATATCATTTTCCTTTTAATTTTTCTAATATGATGTTTCAGTATCTTTGTTCGCTTATTTATTATTCTAGAATTTGATAGTCTCTTAATTTCTGGCACTTAAAGCTTTTATTTCTATTTGATTTTTGTTTATTAGTTGTTCAATAACTAAATCCTTTTAGACAGTAACTCAGTATTTTTGTGCTCTGAAGAATGAGAGAAATGTGAGAAAGAGGGTTAGAGAACATATGAAAATGAAGTCAGTGAGAATTGATCTACTTGACCCTCATATTTATCATGAGGGTACAAGACCATATATTTATGACTAAGGATTACAAAATAATTTACCAAATTATTTACAATCAAATTATGATTATTCATAATCAAATCTTATCACAATTAACACTCGCCTTTAAATGGGAATGTATAGGTCATATGACCAAGCTTGTTGCAATTGTAGGAAATGTGGGATTTCCTTAGGCTTCGTTTGGTGGGAAGGAACTTGAGATTTGGAAAAGGAAAGGGAGTGAGAATGTCAAATTCCCTTGTTTGTTTCATCTGAAACATGTTTCAAAATTGTCCTTGGGATCCGCAATTTTCTATTAAACTCAAGAAAATGTTCTCCCACCTCCTCCCTAAGTTTAGAACCTGCATTTCTACATCAACGGAGATTCCTTACCTGAATATAGCATCTCATGTTATGCTAATGCTGCTCCCTTCCCATACATTCTCCTTTTAGTGAGAGGGAGTGACTTACTATGTTGTGGATTTGTATGGGACAAAGAAAGCATTCTTGCTTGTCAGAACTCCAGATCATTTTTGTAGTTTCACTGATTGTCTTGTGTTCTTGTTCAGTGAGATACAACTCAAAAGCCCAAATTGGCTTTTTGGCCAGAGAAAGCATGAAGAAGGTACCACGGCTGGAAAAGCTGCTTCTCGTGAAACTGATGTTGAAAGATCTCAAGCTGAGAGAAAGTGTAATGGTTTTTACAACCTAAATTGGCTTTCTTCTGGCGATGATTTGAATGAGGAGGATGCTTTCCAAAGGTATGTATCTGGAAAGTGCTTCATTTTTTCTAGTTCATTGTCTCGTGATATTCAGTATTCCGTTGATTAATATTTTTCCTGGCTGCTGTATTTACTTTTATTTGCCAGTAACAGATTTTTATGTCTATTTGTTTTGTCCTGAGATTTAGCCTGTTCTAAACTGTGGAATAAATGTTTCTAAATGTTGACCCACCAAATTATGTTCATTTCAAACTGATAAACTTATACATGCATGTTTGATATTTTTACATGGGCTTCTGGACTCTACTTTCTGCTATTATCAGGCATTGTGAAGTCAGAAAGAATTGAGATAGGAGAGAGTTTAGAGAAAACAGAGGAGACGAGAGAAAGTGATCTGAACAATACTTGTATACTCACCCAATAGGCATAGCGTTAGATTACGGTTCTATTCCCTTATATAGGCAGTGATTACTAATGGCTATTAACCCCCTAACTAACATAACTATCTACTAAACAGTCAAATTCCACTGTCTCATGTTATTAATACATCACATTGAGTAAAAATAAGTGTTGCCCTTTGTTTGAAAAAAAAAATACAATGAATATGCCATTAAAGTTGCCTAACTCATCCAGGTTCCACTATATTTGAAAATGTGGGATCATTTGCTGTTATTTCTTTGATAGGTTAAGAATCTGGTGTTGTTTTTTATTTCAAAATGATAATCTTTTGTTGTCTCTTTTCAGAGCTCTAATTATTATGGGGTATAGTAAAACACCAATTTCCTATCGTTGTTTGATAACTCAATTATTGTCTACTTTGAATTTCCAGGTACCTGAAGGTGACATCTACTAATGAGGACAATGGTTGGTACGGAGGCACTCTTCTTGGTGATCAAAATGAAAGCAGTGAGATATATAAGCATTATGCTGCGTTATGTCAGGTCTGTATATGCAACCTTTCAATCTCTGAACATCCTGGCTATGGGGATGGGTTAAATGGATCTATGATAAAGAATGCCGATATTATCCTATCAAATTCAATCCACTGAATATAGAAAGAATGGAAGTAGTTTTAGTAAAGTTCAAGGAAATTCCATGTGTTCTACTTTAGAAGAGGGCATGGAATACTTTGGATTCAAGTCTTATGAGCATCTTAATGATGCATATGTATAGTTAACAAATATCAGTGGTGGAATGTGCAGGGACCTGAGTTGGAAGCATTTCATAATGACCCTGAGAGGGAGGGACATTATGCTCATGTTTTGAGCATGAGTTCATTCGACATGGTTAATGATGATGTCGTTGCAGCAGAAATGGAAGCAGCTCTCAAGGAGTATGAGCAAGTTGGAGCTGACCTTGGCATCATCCCCTCATCTTGTAAATACTTTGCTGAAGATCCTAGTTGGTTATCAAGATGGTTAATAGGAGAAGAGAAAATACCGGGGATATAATGCCCCCACTTTGTCAATGGTTTGGTTATTAATTATGTTTCCAGCTGTAAAGGAATAGAAGAATAGGCTATTCAAATACTTGGTCCATTTTCCCAAAAGTATATTCTTGTATAAAAGAATTCAGACGATGGCCAGTGAAACTTCAGGTTCCAGCAAATTCCAAATGTTGAGTTATGTACAGTTTACACAAATTGAACAGATGCATAGTGCTTGTGAAGAATAGAAACTACAGCCAGAGCCAGTTGGTTTGTGTATTAGGGATATTATGACATTGATTTATAGATAGTGCTAATGGCTAATTTTTTTTTTCCCGTGCTCTTTTTCATGCAAAGCTGAGACCCCTTGTCTAAAGTTCTTGTCATATTTTTGGTTGGAATGTTAAACTTCATGTCCATTCCAGAAAATTCCTAATCCTTGAGCCATGCATAATCCTTAAGCTCAACATTTCAGAAAACTTGACAAGCAGATCAAAGTTTGCCAAAACTATTAATGAGTTGGTACAGATAGTAAGGAATATGTGTATATTTTATAAAGACTCAAATTCAATTCTCATTGCTTTTGTCAGAATTCATTTGGTAATCGATCTCTTAAATCTCTTTGTAAGCATTTTGAGTTTTAGAACTATACTTTAGTTTTATTAGGGGATTGATGTCGAATTCACCTAAATTTTTTTGTAAAAAAACAAAATTGCCAAAACTGAAATCCTTGCCAGATCAACAAAGAAGTTCAAAAAATTTCAAAAGATTTCAAAATTCGCCATTAGTACCTACAATGTAGACACCAAAAATACATTCACCCCGAACTTACAATTCCCGGTGCCTCCACTGTCAAGAGAAGTAAAATAAAAATCTTCTCGTGCAACCATAGATATATCAATATTCACACCATTCACATTCAAAGGTATTTCATCAAAATAGCCCAAATTAACACAGAAAGATAATCCATATCTAATATCATCAATTATCAGTACTAAAGTCATTCAAAAGGCCATCAGTAGTCTATCTAATAGTGATTCCCACAGTAACTAGTAAACAATCTATGCCTAGAAATTCGTCATTTACATCAATTGAAGATCATCAAAAGTTAAACGGTCCCAAAGTGCTCTGATCAGACCCAGCAGCTGATCATCATCCTCTGAAGGAGCTTCAATTTCCAACTCTTACTCACCCACCATAGCCAGTTACACGACGCGGGTCGGGTCCGGATGTAGTCTGCTCCGGCAAACCGGGTGGGTAACAAAAAAAATAAAAAAATTCCAACTCTTTAGCTATCCGTAATAAGCGAGCTTCCATTTGCTTTAGTCTGCGCTCCATTGGATTCATTCACCATTGCACACACAATCAGCGAACGCATAGATATGAGAGAACGGAAAAGAGAGACGGCGGCTGATCGACAGAGAAGTTTTAAAAATCCTTTTTGGCACTGAATTATAATAAAAAGAATTGAAATTGTAAAATATTGTATTGCATCATAATAAAAAATAACGATTTCATTAATGATGATTGACCTCCATGTTAGGAAATGCGATGTGAATCATTAGGGGGAAAAACAATTTTAAAAATAATAAAAATCTCATTGAAGATGATTCATTTTTGGATTAGGAAATGAGATTTGGAGTCGTGGTATGGAGAAGATGATCCAACTCCAATCACCCTGCCCGACATTAGTATTGCCTATAAAGAATGAAAATTTCGCCCTGCTCTTATATCGTAGGTGAGCCTAATTTTTTTTTAAAAATTTTTGTATATAAAAAAGAAAGTAGAGGATATGAAGAGAAAACGAACACAATAAGTTTTGGGGGAGAAAAACGGCACAATTCTATTTCTTTACTCTATCTCATGATTTAAAATAGTTTCTCTGAAAGTGGGTAGTTTAATTACATAATAAATCAGTTAAAATAAAACCTAATAAATCGTCTCACCTTTGATATACAAGGCTTGTGTTGGTCAATTTGTCATCATGAGTCAATTGAACATTATCTGCATAGAATTTATTAGCATAATTGACATGTGTCCGAAGTATGCGTATTCAATTCAAAAAGTACGCAAAAAACAAAGTATAGGAAAAATGTGTTAAAATGAAATGAATTTCTTTTGAAAACAAACATGAATTTTTATAAATTATTGATAGATGATGAGTTTACTTTATCTATGGGAGTGGACGCCACCATTGGGTCAAGTTTGATGATTCAAATTTTACTTTTTTTAAAATTTCGTATTAATTTGTACCATTAGAATTTGATCTAAACGGTAAGGTACAGTAAAAAGAGAACCTAGTGGCATTTCAAGTAACTACATCATTTGAATTGAGATTTTCTTATATTTTGCTACCAAAATGATTCTTATTGAATTCATCTCAATAGTCTAATTGTAGATGGTTCATATTTATTCTTCGATAAAAAACTATAAACCATTACTCCTAATTAAGTCTAATAATATCCGAATCTGACATTATTTATTTTCAGAGAAGATGCTAGACTAAAATTTAAGGTGGTTAACTGGGTTAAAAATCATTAAGGCGATTAGCATTATTTTAGATTTAGATTCGGTTAAGACTTTAACATCAAGAATGAACATAATTTGTATTTAAAAACAACGAGACTTTTGGATTTGAAACTATCTAAAAATTCTCTCAGTGAGTTTGGCAATATGTTTAGTACTAGATTGATTCAGTTTAAAGAATCCAAAGTATTTCTTTGATAGAAAAGGAGGAGCATACAAACTAATTTGTCACAAATTCACTTAACAAAAACATTCAGAATATTCTTAATTGTATTGTGCATCAAATCAAATATTACCTTAAGAATGTTAAAAAAACATGCTTTAAGAATATTGTTGAATAATATCAACCACAATTCTCTACCAAGAATACTAACCAAGCAATTTCGTAATCCTTGAGCCATACATAGAATTCAACACACAATCCATCAATTCAACTCAACATTTCAAAACACTTTGACAAACAGAAATTAAAGTTTTGCTAAAATTGAAATCCTTGTCAGATCATCCAAAAATTTTCAAAATTCTCCTGTGGTACCTACAATATAGACCCCAAAAATACATTCACCCCAAACTTAAAATTGACAGTGTGCCCTCAATCAATAGGAGTCAAATGTATATCTTCTCTCATGCAACTATCAAACACAAAAATAAATATAAGTGTCGCGTGATCAAGAACATTTGGTACCTGTACCGATACATATATATATACACACACACACATATACATATACATCAATATTCATACCATTCACAATCAAGGACATTTTATTTCATCAACCACAAAAATCAATGAGTGTTGCATGAGAGGGAGAAAATTCATTACTTGTACCTACACAAATATTATCTATAATCCTAATAATGAGAACTAATTGACTTTTTTAGATAGATTAAAGAATCCAAATAAATCAATTAATTATAATTAATATAAAAAATAGCTTACTAATTTAGATTTATTGATGAGTATATAATATAAATTCATCTAAAATGTTAGATCTGACCATAATTAAGTGATTTATTTAGCTTTCTTAATCTACTAAAAAAATCAACTAACTCTTATAATTAAGATTAGATAGAGTATATAAATATACAAAGCATTCACAATCAAGGAGATTTCATCTAATTAAGCAAATCTTATATTAAAGACAACAATAGTACTATACATACAACAAGCAATTGAAAAGAAGAAAAATGGCGAATTCAATCCTGCTTATAATCTCTTGTTATTAGTTTGTCACTTTATAGGTAGTGATGATGGGTAAGAATTGAAGGAATGAAAGAATAACAGTTAGGTCTCAACTTCCATCTAACGACAGTTAGATCCCAAAAAAAAAAATATTTTCAAGGATAAATTTGCAAATATTAATTCAGACAGTAGCAAAATTCATATCATGCAACAAATACAAGCTTGGCATTCAGGACATTCAAAGCAGAAACTTAGTTAAGATTTCATCAGGGAAAAAGATATAGTTTTGAGCTAGGACATAAGGATTCCCAAACCACCATAATTAACATTTGGCCCCATAGAACATAAGAAATTCAACAAATCCCCAATGAGGCCATCTGAATCTAGGATCAATATCAGAGTCATTGGTTTTCTCAGATTCACATCAACCACCAATCGTTATGCATTTGCGCTAGGTTCAGAATTTGTTTCTGATGGTTTAACCATCTCTTCAAAAGCTTCCCTGTCAATGGTCATTTCATCACTGCTATCAGCTTCAGCCATGACTACATCCTTGTCAGCAGCCACAGGGTCAATGCCATTCTCTGTAATATTAGATTCCTGATTCTGCTTTTCAATTGCTTTCTCTGATTCATCTGCTGACTCTTGCACGGTTGTTTGTGGATATGGATCGGTGCAGATAGTCAATGTAGATGTAACCGACAAGTTCTGCAATAGTAAATGAAAAAAGGAATATGAACACTTCTAGGGAAACACATCATAGATGCAGTATACATTAGGTGACAATTAATTTAGGGAAGGCATTTATCAAATCCAAATTCCAGAGTTTCAATCATTCAGTCGAAGTTAATAAATTTAGCTTAGTCATCTTTAATTAAATGTTGTAAGAAAATCATTTTTGTTTATTTAAACTCCCTTCTAAATAATACTGATAGCTATATTTTGTTGATCACTCTTTCCTAGCACGACAATACTCTGTTCATTCTCATAGTATAAGCGTGACTCATACTCTCGCAAATTTCACGGCAACACTCACTGGAAAGCTTATACCAGGCTCAGTGTGTTAAAGAAGGTAAGTTACCAACTATTCTTCAATATCTTCCAACTCAACCAGTGCACTTTTTTTTTTAAATAAATACACCTCTTAATGGAGACAATTTTGTTTAAGGCACTGTTAGACACTAAATGTGGGAGCATCTCCCAATAAGGATTCAAACCTTAATTTGCCATATTGTGAGGAATTAATCTCTTCTATTAGACCAAACCCCCCTTGGTACAATCAGTGAGCTTTATTGTTTGAACTCATGTTTGAAGTTAGCTTTCATGAGAGTGTCAACAAGGTTGCAACTCTGCATTCCTATCTCCAAGCAAGTCGAATGTGTATTCCAAACTCCTAGATTCCTATTTCTCTTGAAATAGAACCTTTCAACCATCATATCTCTCTGGAGTAACCACTTGTGACAAATACATCATTTACATATACAGTGAAGAAAACAAGTTCGCCACCAAAATACAATTTAGGGAATCAGATGTTATCAGCCTGACCCTAGGTATATCCATGGACATTGACAATGAGGTGTGATCAAAGTATTCCTATATCCTTTGACAACCAAAGTAAATTTGTCAAACCAAGCCCTGGAAGATTGTTTAAGGCCACAGAGGGACATGTGAATCTTAGACACCATGTTAAAATTACTTCCTACACACACATCATCAATGAATGTGGACCACTGAAGAAAGTTGTTCCTGTTAGCTTAATGCCTGATAAGAGAAGCTTTCCTGACCCCGTAGTTGCTAGCGACAATTTCATGGGTGGGGTCCTTTTTTTCTGCAATGATCACCATAGTTAGCCCACATTTTGTCATCAAGAGTGGTCAGAAGACCTCTTGAGCTCTGATATCTTAAAGAATTGTTATAGTATAACTTCTCTGATTTGCTCAAATGTTCATCCAAAGGAGAACAGAAACAGGGAGAATTGAAAGTGCCAATCAATCTCCAAAACCCACAATAGAGATTATAAGATACAAGGAACAGGAGGAAAATGAATGTTGATAATCAGCAAAAAGCCTCCTAACTAAATCCATGATATACCAAGATGGAGGGCCCCTCACAAGATTTCAATGCTTTTACTTCTGAGCAAACAGATTATCTATTTTGCCACCAAATGTTAAACGTTCACATAATTAATCATCAACATTAAAGTAACTTGCAAAAGAAGTAAGATTTAAGGGGATATTCTTAAACAAAATTGAACCAAATTAGACACATAAACTATGAAGCACTCGACATACCTTCTCAAGAGCTAAGACAAGCTTTGAAAGATTCGGGTAAATATTTTGTGCGTCCAATAGGATCTGTTCAATATCAGCCAAAGCAACAATAAGAAAAAAAAATATTTGTGAGAAATGAACATGTAAAAGCTAATTAAAAAGAATGCAAATTGATGGTCCACCAAGACTGAGAACATCTATAATGCAAAATATATTTTACATATTTGTTTATGCATGCCATAATTTTTTATTATGTACAAGGAACAAATGTTGGACAATGGGAAGAGGCTTGAACTTGAGTTGAATTGGATATTTACATGGTATTAGAGTTTCTGACAAAATGATCAACGTGTAACCATTGCTAGCTCTGCTTTTGTTAATCAAATTCAACTTCAGAGAAGGTATTATGTTAGTAGGGATTGTATTCAAAATCACCTCTATTCTACAAGCATACAAGGGCATAATGATACACTCACCATGGCTACCTAAGAAGGTGAGATCTACCACCCACCAGATAAGAATCATTTTTAGTGTTGTCAATGACATATGGTGACAACTGACAAATAGTGACAGACCAAAACCATCATGACACCAAGGCAGATGGCATGGCAGCTGCCATGTGCACGCGCAACACCTTAAAAAAATAGAAAAATTTTACATAGACACAATGAAAATAGGAAAAAAAGAACTATGAAAAGCTCAAACTACGGAAATTTTTAAACAAATGATGTCATCATTTAACTAAACCAGTACGAAGGTCCGAACAATACCCCCTTGTATGATCTAATAGTTATTCAATAGAAAATATTGTCATACGTTTCTATATTCCTGATGGAGTCCCACATTAGATTGCCAAAAGTAATTCTTGTAATACTTAATGGCATAATTCTTTCTCATTACAAGCTGGTTTTTAAGGGAGGGTTCACTAGGCTAGGTTAAGTCTCCATCAAAACCAAATGATGAAGACCTAAGCATGTATGGGAAACACACTCATATAAACTGGCTTGGACAAAGGTATAGGGAAGGAAGACTGACGAAGTTATGTAACGCTCATGGAATTCAACCGGGTAAATCTTCAATCCATCTCCTAAGAAAGACAAACAATGGACTGATGGTGTCACAGCTACCTTAGAAGAGAGATCAAATGGAGACAAACATTACTTTTGTTGACTGTCACCCTCCACTGTTGCTTTGATTGCCAATTTAATAGTTTCAAAATGCATAAAAGAAGAGGATAGAGTTCAAGGTTTCAAACTTGGTGCACCATTGTTGGGAAACTACAAGGCTAAAGTGTGTTTCACCCTAATGTTTAAGGTAGTTGATGGTTCACATGAATTTTAACTGAATCATTACTACCAACACTGTTCATTAATGTTTAAATGTATGTAATGTCATTCTAGTAATTTATTAATATTAGACTACCAAAAGTATCCAAGATTTCTCAACAAAAATTGCCTGATTTCTACTCCAATGCTCTAATAACTTAAAAGTATTTTTTGTTTATAACCAAATATATAATATCAGAGGTTGAAGATGAGATATAACTAAGGGATGTACATAATAACCTCAAAGACAAAATGGAGATTATAAGAAAAGGATATGCCAGAAAGGCTCAATAATGCAACAAAGCTATCCAATCTCACTGCATATCACCGAGACTCCATTGAAACAGATGTATGGAGAATACCAGGGTGAACCAGTAGGCACAACTCTCATTTCATAATATATGAAAGTTAAGATCAAAATAAAAGCAAGATACATCAACCTAGAAGAGGTACATTTATTAACATTTGCTTCCAAGAAAAAGAAACGATTACTAGCACACAAATATTACTGCCAGAACATACACTTACCTAACACAACCTCTGCTATGTAAATAGAGGTTCATTTACTAACATTTGCTTACAAGACAAAAACAAACAATTAATAACACACATGAATCATGCTGCCAGAACATAATGCCGCATAAAACTTACCTCACATAACCTCTGCAATGTAAATGGAGGGCCTTCATAAAAGGAAAGAAGAGCTGCAATTCAAAAATGCATTCAGTAAATCTTATGGAATAAGACATGATTGGGAAATCTATCCAGCACATTAATATATTAAAATACATTCTTTCAAGTTAAAACAACAAACTTAGTCTTCTTGGTAAACACGTTATTTATAAAATCCTCTATTCACATATTCACATAGTGAATAGAAAGAGATAAAGCAGTTGCTCCTTGAACAAAGGAAGAATCGAAGCAAAAAAAGAACTCAGTAACTATGATGCCCAAGAAACACACTTCTGGCTTTCAAGAGCCAGGTTCTCTCCACCTCTTCCAAAGAAATTCCTTAATTTTCTCCAGCTGCCTCCACCATGATAAACTACTACCCTAGATGGGAACTCTTTCTCCGCTCAAACAATACACAACAAAGTTAGCTATGCCCAATTCACTATCAGCCTTTATTCCCTGCCACTTCATTCTTAATTCTATATTCAGACCTCACTAATTTTTCCATAGACATTTTTCCATCTAGTATATTTTTGGGCCTTGTCTTTCTTCCTCCTGTGAAGCATGCTTGTAACATCAATAGGTCCATCAGGAACTAATGAAAACATGGTTATTAGATCATAATAGCACCTGAGAAGAAACACTTCAGAAGTCAGATACAAGAAACTCATCTTTCCTTTAGAGCCATAACCCTACAGTAAAATACCTTCATTCAATTTCAAATGGCAAGTGATTAATGTCTTCTTTTTAGCACTTTCATATAATCCATTAGCATAAAATACGGTCAAATACCTCCATCCAATTTGTTAACTAGTTCGGAGTAGGCCTCTCCTAAAGAAGCATATTGCTGATCACTTGTCATTTTTGCTTCAGGGTACTCTGACAATACCTATATAGCAATTATGAAGAAAAGTATATAGTAAAATCCCATTTAACCCATGAATATAAATTATCAATGCCCTTGAGACTTAATACAAAATATATAAGACCTACTTGCTAGCATACCTCCCCATACCTGCTTCAGTTGAATCGAGAGCATGCTCTTCAATTTATCCCAGTCATGCCTGTTATTTGAAAGTAAAGCGTGAAACAATGAAAAATGAATACATTAGCATTACTAATATAGATCTAGATGATCTCTTGCTGACTTATCAATATACAAGGCCTACTAAAGTAAACAAATAGTTTCTTTTCCTCATCATGAAATAGCAGATTTATGAAACTATGTGCCCATGCATTGACATATTATCATTGAAACCATTAAATTTAAGAATAAGAAAGACCATAAAGGACTAGTAATTTTGTCCATAGAAACAGGATTTTTATTAGATAAAATAAGAATTACGAAAGAGAATAGGGTAATAAAAAACAAAGGAAGGAGAAACAGAAAGGGTGGAAGCAAAAAGGATAAAAAATTTAGAACAAAAAAGCTCCCCAACTTCAAAGGGAAGCAAGAGAAATGACCCTTTCTATTAAGTCATTACGATAGCCTTCGTTACTTGTTTTTAGCATCATAAATTATATCATTTTGCCAGGTAACATTACCCTTGTTAAGAGCATTAACATATAAAGACAGATTTTCCTTGTGGAAAATTTGCTACAAAAACACTATTGGTTTCTGCTCCAATATGGTCCCCCTGACACACTAGAAGAAAGTAAGGTTCCTTCAGCCATTTGCAATCGTATATTCAGGAAGAATACACACATCTCAGTAGACACATTGCAGAAATGCTATAAAACAAACTGGTAATACTATTAAACATACCAGAATCTCCCAGTGAATGCAATAACTTCTAATATGCGTTTAATTTCTTCCAGTGAAATATCATGCTCTGATTCATCACCTCTACAAAATCTCAAGCATAACCATCAATCAGAAATGCACATATTCTGTCATACTGTATTAATCATTATTGCACAAAAAATACTAACTATAAAAGAGCTATTGTTTTATTAAAGAGAGGAAATAGTTAAAATAAACGAAAATTTTCAACACTTAAAGACTGTTCAAGAAAAATGTAACTTCAACAATTCTTTTTTTCTATATTAAAAGAATTTATGCAAATCAAGGTTAACTTGAACATCCCATTAATTTATCAGTGTTCAAATATAGTCAATAAAGTCGACTGTCATTTTATGATACCTAACTGAGTGTGGGCATAATTTACCCAATTTCTAATGTCTCATAGTTGAATCTACAGCCTTAAAATCCATAAACCTCAAACCTAAGTTCTGCATCTTTTATCACATAATCCAAAAAAAAAAAAGTGCTAAAGCAAGGCAAAACAAAGCCTTAGCGGCTTTAGTGCCATGAGAGGCACTGCCTTTGGTTGGGCACCAAAACGCATGCTTTTTGCTCAGCATAAGGTGAGCATCTTAGGCACATCACTGATATTGCCAGTAGAAGGTCTTTTTTTGAGGAACGACAGTGCTGTATTGGCTAGGTGATGCCATTTTGAGGGTGTATTAGGTTTAGGTGTTTAATTAATTAGAATAGGTAAGTAAAGTTTCATAATTAAAATATCATATGAGAAAGGAAAATTTTATAATAAAAAATAGGAAAGTCTTAAATTTAAAATATTAGATAAGACAGGAAAATCTTAAAGTTAAAATATTAGATAAGGTAGGAAAAATTTAGACTTTAAATATTATTGAAGTTAATAGTTTTTAGGGTTTTTTATTGAAAATAAATGAGAAAACAAAGTTTCGAAAGAGGGACAACCAGTTGTGCCATCAACTTGAGTAGTGCACTTTATTCTTTGTTAATAGTATGAGTGACACGACTACTACACTTATGATTTACTATTCATACCTCATATAACATTTTCAGACTATATCTATGTATGAAGGTTATTTTAATGTATATTTATCTATATTTTTTGTCTACATATCATAATTTTCTTCTTATTTTACCGCCTCACTTCACTAGGGTGAGCACCTCCCTAAGGCGTTTTACATGTTTGACATCTCAAGGATGCCTTTCGCCTTTAACTACCTTATTCCAAAGCGCCTCCAAGTTCACCTGATCAAACCATCATATGTTTCCCCGCTTCTCACCTTCACAAACAAATCTATTAAGATAGAAGATTTCTCCAATGTTTCTAGAAAGAACATTCTCTGAAAGAAACCTATTTCCACTGAACACCATGGAGAAGTGGAAGCAATCTATACCGGTGATCTAATATGCTAGCCCCCATATCGTTGTTCCGATGGTCATTATCATTGGAAGAAATAGGTAAATGCTGCAAATTTTCATTTGACGTATCCATCAATTGCCCTCCACCTACATAAAATGTTAGATGTATTAGTTATATGAAGTTCAGATTCAAGAAGAATAAATGCTTCCGGTTACCCCAAATTAGAAGATGATGATAATAACAGAAAACAATATGTTGTCAAAACACACCCGCCTGCAAACCACTATGGCACCAGTGGGGCACCGAGACCCAGCAACTCAGTTTGCCCAAGTCAAAGCATGCATCACCATGCAGGGATAAGGCGCACCTTTTTGGAGGTGGGGTTATGTCATCCAGTATTTTCAGCCGAAAAAATCTAGTAACTTTTACTTCACATGCTTAGCAACGAAGATCCAATTACAACGGTTACTTCTTTCAATTATACATATCTGAACTTAAATTACACAAGAAAACTCCAAAAGACCTTCAATTTAACCCAAAATGTATAACCTGATTCTTCCATAAAGATGGAATTTCATTTAAAAGGTGTGGTAAAGAATCAGAAGGTCTCAGAGGCAGAGCAAGTTGCTGCATTATGCATGGACTGATAGGAGGTATATAAGTACAATTGATTTATTGGTGAATAGTCCATGTGGCACGGTGTTTTCAGAATCTATCGGCGTATCCTCTTGCAAGCAAATAATTAATAATTAAGAAATTGTTTGAACCACTTGATGATTTTGAGTAACACATTGGAAAGCAAAATATTGTTCACGAGGTCCTAATTATGGAAGCAATTAGGTCTCTAAAACACCCTCTCCCCTGCCTTGCTTCCTGGAAATCGAATTCAACACCCCATTTCGAAACAAACGCAAAAAACTCCATCCGGCATCACCATAGATAACAACCCCTCTCCGTGAAAAACCAAGGGTAAAACAGAGATGACAAAAACGCAGTCTTGCTTTCTCTTACAAATCCCCACTACTTTGGGCCAACGTTCAGCGAACGAGAGGAGAGAACGAAATAATTTTCAGCTCAAAAATTGAAGGCGAAATAAACCACCAAAAAATCCCAAAACATTTGAACCATGAAATCCACTCACCTCAGCCGGTAAGAGGATATGGCCGGCGGCTGGAAGAGCGGTGGTGGCCAGTGGGTCGAGGCGTAAGGGCTCTAGAATCGATTTCTGTTCCTTGTGCTTTCCGAGAGTGGAGTGAATGGCGATCCGTTGTGAAAATACTCCTCATGTTTTTTTTGGTCAAAAGTGAAAATACTCTTAATTAAATTTAATAGATTCTAACATATTTTTCACTCAATTCCTTTAATATTTTCTCATCATAAACTATTCAACAATTATATAAATAAGGGCAATATTAAAAACATATTAATTATTTCCTTAATTTTTTAAAATAATTAAAAATAAAAGATGAAAAGCTTTTGAAAGGTAATTCGTAAATGAAGCTTGAGAAATAATACATCTCGTATTTTTATTATTTTTCTAATATTTAATATAATACTTAATTCACACAAATTAAATTTTATATTAAAAATATGAAAAGTATTATATTAGTACCAGCATCTTGTGCAATTTAAAATATTTTTTATTATTAGTTCAACCAAGTGGATGCTCTAATTTTGTGGCATTGACAAGACGCACCCGTTTCTCAACCTCACAAATTTCATTTTTAGTGACTCAAACTTTTAAAAAAAAAATAGAAGTTCAAATGATTTTCTCTAGTTACATTTTTCTCAAGTGGATCCTCTAATTTGGCTTCTCTTGGCATCTCATAGAAAATCATTTGAACTTCTATTTTTTTTTTTTTTTGAGTTTGAGTAACTAAAGTGAAATTTGTGAGGTTCCACACAAAATACTATATATTTGTTGTTTAATTTTCATTGTTGTGACTTGAGAAAACTTGCACTATTACGGCATCAATTTATTTGTCATTATACGATTTTTGTGAATAAAATTATGAACAGCTCAGTCATTGCACGTGTGTAACTACTGGTTTAAATCTTTCATATATAGTTATTTATATACTAACCAAAGATTGAATAAGATTTCAAAGAAAAGTATCCATTAACCAAAACTAAGGAAGAAACCAAGGAGTTATTGAAGATGAAATTTGCAGTCTAGAAGTCCTTTGAACTAAGGATGGTTTGACCTCCCTTACAAAAAGAAAGTAAAAGAAAAGAAAGAAACTAAGGAAGAAACCAAATATTTCCTTCCCATTCTTGCCATTCCTCTTCATGGTACTAATAATGGCTGACCCTAGTTCGCTGTCATTCGGTTCTCTGGCAGTTCCTGCAACGCAGTTCTTTTCCTCTCCACTTCCTGCAAATTAATGAAAATGATAGTGAATTAGATTGTTAATGCAAATATAGTCACTAAAATTGCAAGTGAAAAAGAAATTCAGCTTCACCTTAACAGCATTATTACTACTCTTGTCGTTATTGGTTTCATTTTCTAATGATAAGTTCTTCAGCATCTTCCTGAGCTGCCGCATGCTTTTACTGTTCAGATAATCATTGATCTGGTTTCCCTTCTGCTTATCTCCCTCCGGAACATTATCAGTGGTCTTTTGTTCAGAACTGGTTGGAGCAAAAGTCACAGTTGGAACATCAGCAATTTCCTTAGAGTCTTCATTGCCAATTTGAACATCTGCAGTTTCAGATTCTGCTTCAGCTTCAGTTCTAACCAATGAAGATTGAACATGTGCAGTTTCAGATTCTGCTTTAGCTTCATTTATAACTAATGGAGATTGAGAATCTGCTACACCTTGGGCGTCTGTATTTTCTTCTGATGATGGTTCATTGCAGATATCCATAACAGCATCATTCTCTGCATATTTCTTGGATTCTTCAATATCTGATGAAGTTTTAAATTCCAATTCTTCATGAACAAGAGAAGACGTGTTTTTGTCTTCAACTTCAACTACTTCTTTCTCAGCAGAGAACATCTCTTGAGAATTCTGATTGTCATAAGCAGTTTCAATTGCATTGTCCTCAGCAGAAAACGTCTCCTCAGGATTCTGAAATTCACAAGCAGTTTCAACAGCTTCCTTGTTGTTCTCAGAAAAGAACATTACCCCAGAATTCTGAGCATCATTGCCCACATTAGAATGTTCACTTGCCTCATTCTTGTCTGCAACAATCAAAGAAGAATCAACCTCATCATCAACTTTAAAAACATGTATTTCTGCTGAGTCATCTCCCATTTTAACAACTGCTTCATTGTCACCAAAGAATGCATCATTCTCTTTACATGGGGAAATATTATTTTCGAGCTCTGAAGAATCACAAGAATTCTCAATTTCACATATAATCTCAGTTCCTGCAGAGAGCAGCATGACACCCACCAAATTCAACGTCTATTGAAGCACATACCAATGAAATAATAACAAGATCATTGTACAAAAGAATTTAACACAAAAGGAATCATTCAACCAATGGGAAAGGAGAACACACCTGATTCATTATTAGCACCAATCAATTCCTTGGCAACTGACTTGGTTAATTCAACTTCTGATTCAGAACTGTTGTTCATATCCTTCAATGGAGATCCTGATATGTTGATTTTCATGAGACTATCTTGTGGTTCAGCCTGCATACTCTCCAATGGCATTTCTGAATTGGAATCATTTGCTTGGCATTCAAATTCAGTGTTCTTTTCTGAAGAGGTAATTTCCAATTCATCAATTTTCTCAATATCCTCAGTTGATATAGTCTGTGAACTAGCTCCTGCATCATGAACTAGTCTAATTTAGGACACCAACAAAACAACAAAGTCTCCAAAAACAAAGAAATAAAAAAAAAATGTTCTGCTCAAACATACCCTCCAGAGCATCTTCTGATTCTTCAATCTTCTGAGGAAGATCCGTCATTTCTTCAGAAATCTCATCAACCTTCACTGATTCTGTTTCATCAGCGTCCACGAAACTTATCTTAGACAAGTTCTTTTCTGAAGAGGTAACCTCTGATTCATCAGCGTTCTCTGTAACTTCAGTTGATATTGCTAGTGAGCTAGCCCCTGTATCATACCCTTTGTTAATTTAGGACTCCAAAAAGAACAAGAAATATCTCAAGAAGAACGACAAAAGATTTGAGGCTTAGTAAAACAAATACATTGGACATACCATTTTCAGTGTCTACTGCGTCTTCGATTTGCTGAGAAATACTAGTCAATTCTTCAGAATTCTCATCAACGTGAACCGATCCTGTTTCTTTCTTCTCCTCTATGCTCATCTTAGACAAGCTCTTCTCCAACAACCTCACTGACTTCCTGGTGTTGTAAGCTGAAGTAGCCTTTACCCTACTGATTGAAGCTGCAGGAGTCTTAGGCACATGATCGGTTGGCTTTTCATCTTCCTTCTTTCTGCGAGTGGACACTGCTGGAGCTCTTCTCCTGGTTGTTGGCACAGCAGGAGTTACAGGAACATTAAGATCTTTGTTCTCTTGATCGATTTCTTCCTCATTTCTTGCCCTTGCCCCACGTCGAAGCCGAGTAGAGATCTTGGAGCTTTCTGGTTCTTCCACAACTGGTTTTCTCCTAGTTGACGTCCGGCAAGCTGGGGTTCCAACGCCCTTTTCATCGGGAAACTTCTGGGCATCAGTGTCTACGGGATTCAAAACTTCTTCTATCCCTTCAACCTGACATATTCAACGGAAGATTTCGGAATCAACAGTTAAAATCAGAAGAACAATAAGGAAGAAAGCAATTGGGTCATCTCGACGTGCAGGATCTTGCCTGATTGCCGATATGATTATTCAAAATATATATAGTATCATTTAAATAGAAAGATATCGAAGGTGGTATAAGAATGCATTATATAAGGGCCATCAAGATACCCAAAACTTCCGGGCAATATCAGCCTAATGAAAAAGATCAGTTTCAACAGCGAAGAATAATAAATCATTGCTTGATGATTGAATTGAAATGCGAAATTTAAACGCATAAAACTGGAATCAAAGATTACCCAATCCAAAATTTATTTCAATTTTTCTGTCTCAAACTCTCCATAAATCGTACTACACACAATCAGTTTCAACCGCGAAGAATAATATATCATCGCCTGATGTTTGAATTGAAGTGCAAAATTAACACGCATGAAAATGGAATCAAAAATTATTTCAATTATTCTATCTCGAAACTCTTAATAAATCGTGCTACATACAATCACGAAAGTCAGAAACAAATTGGATATTGCAGGAGAAAGAAAGAAGAAACACATTACGTGCTCTAGAGCAGCAAGAGAATCGGCCATGGCGACATTAGTCATATTAGCGGGGATTTTGTTCTTCTTGCACAGGGCTTGGAGCTGCTTCCTGGAGAGAGTGTGGAAGTCCATGATTAAGGTTTGTGAATTGAATCAAAACAAGACGTTTTGTATTTGGGAGCCGAGAATTAAGAAAGGCGTAGGAGTGTCTGAATCCGAATGCAGATCGGCGGGGGAAATGAAGATTGGAGGTGCTATATGTACCGTTGGTCGTGAGTGAGAGAGACGTTTGAGAACCCTAGAAATTATGACCGTTGGAGCGTGATTTGAAATTTGAATTTCCAGGTTATTTTCGGCCTCAATTTCGGGTTAAATTATCAAGCCCAAGATGATATTCTATGGCCCAAAACAATTGGGTCCTTTAAAGAGTCAGACTGAGTAGCCCAAAGAGATTCAAGTTGAAATTTACTAACCATCGTCTGTGAGTTCAACTAACGAAGGGGTGAGACATACGACCATTTAAAGTATGTTCGATCCTGGGGAGTACCACTTTATTGTGGTTCCAGTCACAGCACTTAGGGAGGCATCCTAACTCCTGGGTACCTAGGTTTATGCCTGACGATAATAAATGACTCGCTATGCCCGACATTAGTATCACCTAGAAGGGAGACTTCGCCCTGCCCTTGGATCACGAGTGAGTCAAACCCCTTTCTAAAAATTTTTGTACCAAAAAAAAAGTTGAAATTTACTTGTTTAACATCAATAATAGGCTCCCATGTAGGTTAAGATGAAAAATGGATGAGACATGATTATTTAGAGCGTGTTCGATCCTTAGGGAGTACCACTTTATTATGGTTCCAATCGTGGCGCTTGGAGAGATATTCTAACTTTGGGTGCCTAGGTTTACGCTTGAGGGTAGTCGACGGCTTGCCTTATTTGACATTGGTATCGCCTAGAAGGACAGGAGACTTCACCATGCCCTTAGATTATAGGTGAACCCAACCCTTTTTCAAAAGTTTTTGTAACAAAAATAATAAATAATAAATAATAATAGGCCCTTATAGTTTGTATACAAAAAAAAAAATAAGCACCCATTGTCCGTGGGTTCAGCTAGAAAAGGGTGAGACATATAACTATTTGGAGCGTGTTCGATCCCTATGGAATACCATTTTATTAGAATTCTAGTCACGGTGCTTGGAGAGGTATCCTAACTCCTAAATACTATCATATAAGAGAAAGAGAGATTTTATTTTATCTTTAGATTGTGAATGAGTCTTATTCATCTTACTATATACTTTCGGCTTGGATTGACTTTCTCTCGTTTTCCTCTCTCCTCTTCTTCTCAGTATCTCATATTTACCATTGGATAAAAAAATGGATAGTTTAGATTAAATATTTTATAAATTAATATTATAAATATAAATAAACAAATTTAAATTGTTAAAATTGGATCAGTACATTTCATAACTGCATCACCGAAAAAAATAGAAAAAAAATTAACATTGATCTAAAGGTGGAGATAGGATACTGAGAGGAGGAGAAAAAAAAACACAAGAAAAGGAGAGGATCTCCTTCCGGCTCAATGACCTCAAAAATCGAAACTAACCTATGCATCATTGCACTGAGGTTTAAAATAATTACAATAGGAGCTAGTTGAGACTTGAAAGGTTTGTTTTTTACTTTTGTCTTGAACATATACTTCTATTATGTCTCATATTTGTATTTCATTTTACTGTCCGCACGATTTTTGTGATTTTTTTCAAAAATTAATTTTAAACGTTTCCTATACTATAGGATTCCAATCTTCTAAGTCTTCCTATGCTATAAACATTAATTTTTGGAAAGAATTACTCGAAAGTCTCGAGAAATTATTATTAAAAAATTATGTGAAATTATCAAATAATTAAATAATTTTAAAGAACTTGGGGTGATATACTCAATTTGTGCAATTACTAGGTTATCCTTATAAATTTAATAGGGAACAAATGACAAGTTACTAAGTAAGCGATGACTACTTAATGTGACACGAATAACAACTGAAAAATATGTGATGATAATTTAATATGATACAAATAACAACTAGGGGCATGTGATAGCCCTAATTATTTTTGTGCTACATTAACTTATCATTGCATACATCTAATTATCATTTATGGGATGTTAAATTTATAAGGATAATTTAGTAATTATACAAATTAAATATATCATCCTAAATCTTTTAGAACTGTTTAATTATTTGATAATTTTATAAAATTTTTAATAATAAATTCTCTTCTGAGTAATTTTCCCCAAACTTTTTAACCAAAATCTTAGCGTGGGATCGATAAGAATTTCAGAGTAGGCTTCTCTCCTCTACCCTTCTCCTCTTCTACCCCCATCTACTATCATTTTTCCTTCACTTGTTCTTTTTATACATACAACACTTGTTTTAATAAAAGTTACCAGTTACCTAAGTTGATTGTTCGGTAAAACAATTTTTATTTTTCTCAATTCAATTTATTTGTACTTTACTTCCCTTCTATTTTATAATTTAAATGGCACAGATTTAGGAAAGGAGATGACATTGAAAAGAAGTTGAAATTTTCCCTACAAAATAAGTGACTTTCCCATTCAACCCTTACACCATGCATTAGGCATTCTACAAGTTACAATTCAAAGTTAAGGCAATTGACTTATTTTTGTCACAAAATTTTATAAGCAGTTCTCATTAATTCTTGCTTCCTTCCTTCCCAGTGAATTGGCAAAAACAAGTGAACTCAAGATTGAAACTGAACAACTTTAGAATTTCAACAAGTTCTAACCGTATCTCCTAGCATCAGGGCATAAAGATTCAACGTGTTTCATCTTTCTCAGGACCATCAAATTGCAAAAGCAAAACAATCATAATCCCCTAAGTATGCTGTCTTTTCTTTTTTATACATACATACACAAAGCCTACCTGCAAATAAACCAAAATATTGACTGAAACAGCTTCCCAACCTTCACTTTCACAAGCTCATCCATGGAAACTGCTCTGCAAAATGTCATCCACCACGCATACGTATTGCGCTTTGGTCCAGAGATATTTAATAATCAAGTGAACTGTCTTCTAATGTATGTGTCTTCATGTACAAATACTGGTTCTTGACTGGTCTGGGTTGGCGGGAACTGTGGTTGTCCCATGGCTATGCCTCCTCCTCCTTGATTTGGCAACGACGATGTACCATCGCCGATGATCTTTCCTGTGCTTAGGGTAATGTAGTAGACAATTCCAAATGCTGCACTCGCAAGGGATAGGATCGAACCACCTGCGAAAACTCCGGGCTTCACCACATAGCAGTAGTAGGTGCCGAAGTACATGCTTTCATCACCACCATGTTGATCATTAAGCGCAGCCCCGGTTAGTAGCAGGAGAAACCCAATGACAAAGGTGAACCTGTTTCGCATTAAACCACGATGTTAGCTGAGTAATATGCTAACAGTATAAATTGTGAGTCTAGTCTGACGTACAAGGCTGATGATTCATGCCACATAGAATACTGTTGATATAGTTGATGGAAATGAGATCGAATGGAAAGGTGAGAAAGGGGAAAAATTAACAGATGGGATGTGAAATGACATTCATATCCCTCTTTCTTACAAGAAAATGACAAGTACTGTAAAATAATGATAAAAAGAATATAATAGAGAACTGTTTCCCACTACTTCTTATCTTTTATCTTACCCTCGTACTAAACAAGGCCTCAGAGGAGAACATGGTGAATTTTCAAATATAAAACGAAGCCCGAACAATTATTGTTATTGGCATACATGAAATTCATGTAACCACAGTTCAAGAAGAAACTGAGCATAATTATTCTATTCACAAAGCCATATAAAGGAATCAAAATACATGTTTTACAGTTTTAAAGAACTCAAAGTGCTTACAAGTCTAGAAAGAAGTAAAGTAAGACAATAAAACAAATGCAGTGATTAGCTTGTACAGCTTGTGAATGCTTTGTACCAAATCTTTAGTAATTATGTAAAAGTTCAAAACAGAAGTTCCAAAACAAAGTAATAACGAAAAGAATTCATATAAAGCACCAAATCTGTAAAATCATGCATCATATTTATGTAACCTAACCTAAGAAGGATAATGCACATTAAAAGGAAAACTAGAACAATCTCATCAGTATAAAGTTTTCTTTTTCAATACAATCCACTAAATTACAGTATGTATTATAAAGTTTTTACATACTAAAAGTACAAGCATGTATATCATATATGCGAATTCACTCATAGTCATGTATTTATGTACATCTTAATATTATCAACACGTTATAATGATTAATTAAAACGCAACAATGTGTTGACTACTAATAACCTGATTGTGTTATTTTATTTGGTAGTTATGGTAAGTGTCACATACTACAATCAAACTACTCACTGGCTTCCCTAAATAGATTATATGCATCCAAACCCCTCTAAGTTAGGATGATGTTTAAATTGTGGTAACCTGGCATGCTGGAACGGGTCGTATTGCAGTTGATTTAAAGGTGCATAATATGTTTCTGTCTTAGGAAGGCAGATGGTATAGCTAATTCTTCCTAGTTTCAGGTTTCAAACCAACTGCTAAAGCAAACAAACACGATGGCCAGAACAGACCTAGTCAGCATCAGTATGTATTTTAAAAGGATGAAATATGCCGGATACAGGAGCTACACCAGTAGTTATATAAGGGAAAATACAACCCCAAAACTGACTCTCACTAGTACGGGCTTAAACAAGATGTACCACTTTTAAGCTTGGACTATACTTTCATTTTACATCTTTGGAGAAAATATCTCAAGCTAAGCTTCCTCTTCGGTAACCCAACTTTGGCACCAAAGGATGCCATTTCCAGCTGCCCATGTTTCTCTTTTATGGCACATTGCATTTGCAACTTAAACAATGATCTAACTGTGAAGAAAATCAGACTCTAATGAAATGAAATTGGCATATTCCTCAGAAAAAGCCAATAGAATGTGGTCCAACATCTACTTTAAATATATTGTGTCGAAAATAAAGCATTAAAACTCAACCAGATCTGGCAATATTTTCAGATCAGGCGGGATTCCTTCTTAATGAGGAATACTCAAAATTTTGCCATCATTAAGTTCCTATATTTCAGCAACAGTCATCTTACTTAATTCCTAGCCTTTGGGTACTTAATGCCCGAGATATGTGGACATTAATATACTTTAATTCCTGGTTTTTCCTTTTCTGGAAGTGCTCCTTCACCCCTATTTAATGTACCTTCTGGTCTCTTCTGGGTACTTAAGCTATAAAACTAATGTTTCTATGATCTTTGGTACCACAAAATGAATTATCCCCATTCATCTATGCTGCCCACAAATACAGGGCAGTTAAAAGCCAATTTCTCTTCAGAAGAATGAAATTTGTAATTCTACTTTATAGCTAAGAAATTAAAAGCATTAACAGACTCCATAAGGAATACGATGGTAAAAGGGATTAACTGAAATGAAAATTACCAAGATAATACGAAGCAAACCAGTGCCAGCCTCCAACTAGAATCAGGGATTCGAGGGCTTCTTCTACAACAAATACACCCAGTTGAAACATTTATGATGATTTGAGCGATCATAAGAGACAGAGCTGCAGTTAAACCAAGAGGTAGTGCAGGACTTCGAGGATACACGCATTGATCAGGAGGATCAGTTATAACTTGAGAACTCTGCAGAAGTCACAGAACAGTGTTTCAATGGTATTTGTGGATGATGTAGAAAAAGGAAAGCAAACAAACGATGCTAGAGTTAGCAAGTGCAACATCAAAAGCAAAATATCGCTCAACCAATATATTACTGCTCCTACCAGTATCACATTTGGTAAAAATCTTACCATCGAATTCCATGTCAATTACCGACAAGCATACTAAAAGCTGGAAGATAACATAATAAAGGGGAACGGACAAGCATTATATTTATAGTTAAGGAACGCAATTTAGGTCAGACTTGCTGGGTCCCTTGTCCCTCCCTGTTTGAGTCAGATAAATCAATGTTTGATGCGTGTTTGGAGAAAAAAGAAAACCTAACTTTTATAGTACAATGTCAAGGCGACATTAGGGTTCTTCTTCCATATCCATATACAATTTACATTTACAAAACTTCAGTGGTAAGATTCATTCTAAAATTAAATAGTTTGCCCCCACTCTAAAAACCTAACTTGCTCCATCATTACCATCTCCACTGATAGTACAACACATATGTAAGGCAACAAGGGATTCAATGCCGTACTAATCCCTCATGTACTGTTTAGACCTAATTTAGAAAGTTCTTTAATTTGTTCATTAAAACTGTCATTTTTAATCTGAAATTTTTTTTTTCCTCCAAAAGTTTAGAGATCAGCACGGTCCTCATCCTCACTTTTCATCTCATAAACACTGGATCAATTTCTATTAAGAGGGCTCTAGTTAATTGCTCAGACTGAAAAACTCATGTTTCAGAACTCCTCAAAAGTAAGAAAATTTCTATTTATAAGTTTTCTTCAACCGTTCCAGCAACTATCGGGCACAGCATGGATTAATAAACCGCAAGCATAAAACAAAGCAAAATAAAAAGATAAAAAAACACAATAAACAGTCCTAATCAAACCCTTAAAACACAATACAAAAAAATACCTTAATCCGAGTCCCCTCTGCAGCAAACCCAGTCGCAGCCGCTAATATACCCAAGAAACCCACAACACCGCAAACCACCAGACCTTTCCTCTCCATCTCTGTGCGCGTGTGTGAATCAAAGTGTCTCCGGGGTTGCTGCTGGTGAAGCGGTGAAGCAGAAGAAGAAGGAGGAGGAAGGGTAAAGTTGACAGAGGCGTACGGAATGTGGGACGTGAGATGTGAAGTGTGAAAGGAATCGGTTTTAGTCTTGTTATTCTCGCCGAATTGGAAAAGCCGTCAACGCTATTATTATTGGAGATTGGAGGACGATGACAATTAAGTCCAAAAAATTAATTTAACGAACAATTAAAGTTCTGAATTTTTTTTTAAAAAAAAAATGGGTTACAAATTCATATAATTGTAAATAGGAATCTCAATTTCGGGATACCATTTAGACCTTACTTGGGTTGGTTTGCAAAATGAAATTAGAATAAAAGTGAGTCATTACAACATAATTAGAGATAAAAAATTAATTGATTAATTATTTACTATTATTATAAATTATTATTAGTTAATAGAATTATTAATTAATTATTATGATGCTCAAAATCTTTTTAAAATTAGAGTGGCTTCTAATTTTTATAAATCATGATAGTTAAAATTTTAAAATATTATAAAATCAGTTAATAATATTATTAATTATTATCATAAAATTTAAAAATTTTAAAGAATAAAATAGAATTATTTATTATAATTATTGATTATTATTTATAAATGAATGAATTAAAATATTGAGTTTAATCGACTTAAACTCATTATTAATTCTACTTAATATTATAAAATGTTAAAGCTGATGATGATTGATTTATCATGATTTATATTTAGATATTTATTTTAAAAACATAAATTAGATAAAGTGATACTTAGTTAAATATTATAATTCTTAAAAATAAATTTAAATGTAGAATGATAGAAAAGAATATACTCCTTAACATAAAAGTTAATTTAAAAGTTAATTTTTAAATTCTTTAGAAAGTTGAGCTTATTTTGAATCAAACAGAGACAAATTACTAACTTTCTGCAAAATTAATACTATAAATAAATAATATTTATATTTTAAATAAAATAACATTCATAAACGAATAAGAATAACTAATTTTACTTGTATCTTGTCTTATCTATATCAAAGAACAGATGCGACAATTCAACATCAGTCCAACAGAAATCAGTTTTCCTCTCTCTTTTTTTTAACAAAAAGACAAAAAGCATTTATGAATTTAGGTTTGTTTATTCAAAGAATAAAAAGTAACCTCAACGATTTTTGTAGTTTGATGACACGGCAAGATTTTTGTCTTTTCCTGTTAGAACCTCAAAAATCTATTTGTATTTCTGTCTCCTTCCACTATAGCTCAAAACACTGGATTAAGCTCTTCTTTCATGTGTTTACTGGATTGATCTCTTCAATTTTCCGAATGGTTTTAGCCTTGTTCATATCAATGTTGAGCTGGTTTTATGATATGCTGTTATTGAATTGTTTGCGAAAAACCTTTTGAGTTGAGTCTGTCACCGTCATAGAGAAGAAAGATAGTAATCATCAAAGAGGAGAAAAAGGAAGTCAACGAGTAACCATCTAAAAAAAAACTTACGAAGAACCATTGTCAAATGTCGCTAGTCACCAGAAGAAGGAGAGGAGGAAGACGGTTATCGTTGGTCACTAAGTGTCACTAGTCGAAATTAGTCACTAAGCTTCTCCTATAATAACTAGGAAAGAAGAGGAAGAAAAGATACAGTTAAAAAGGAAAAGAAAGGCAGAGATAAATGGGTCTGACGAGTAACTAGTAAATGTTTATTTTTATCTCATACTCTTTTTAGTAAATTACAAATCATAAAAGTCATTCAGTAATAACCATCTACACACATTTATTTAAAATTATTTTTTTCTATAATCTCATCTTTATAAGAGCTTATCTAAAAGTTGTCTAAATTTTTTTTTTCTATAAACTCTTTTATAAAAACTTATCAAACAGGCCTATATCAATAAAATCTCTGTCATCCATACATAATGAATGAATTGGCGAATTATATTCAAGATATATAAATAGTAAGAACTATCAATTTTATTGAGAATATAAGAAAGAAAATAGATTTATGACAACTTTAGTATAAAAAAACTTAACAACTAATGTTTTAGCATAAACAACACTAATTTGCTCATGTTTTAGTGGTCATGTAACCTATCGAGATGCAAGAAGTAGTGTGCTTAAATCCTACCATGAACACCTTCAACAATAATTTGCTCGGCCAAGGCTCTCCCGACCATTGGGAGAGAATTCCTTTTTTTAATCCACTATGCCAATTTAATAACTATCATTCTAAGCTTATTTACACTCCCGTATTTTGAAAGTTCAGAACCTTGTCCATTGTTTTTTATCTACAACTCTTATTACCGTGTAACTTTCCGGCTCTGTTTTTTAATGTCAAGCCACTTGTTCATTTACATTTTTTTAAATAAAATTGTTTAAATTAAATAAAGTGGGATAACAACTTATTAATTAAATTATATTTGAATAAAGAATGTAAATGAATAAATAATTGGGTAAATATACATCTAGCATCATAAACTAATTTCAGAAGAACAATTAACACCCTAAAGTATTTAAGGGTGTAATTAGTACCCCCATACTAATTTTGGAGGTGCGACCAACACCTAAAATATTTAAATTGATACAACTTTACCTTTTTACTAATAGAAATATAAATTTATATCCGATCCATGTCATGTAAATTTTTTATTTTGATACATTATTATTTAAAATGTCTCATATGTCATATTATTTAAAAAAGAGTAGTGAATAAATTCTAAAATTGATATTGTATAGAATTCATATGTGAAGATTAAAATTTTTTATAGTTTATTTAGTATATTTTATTAAAATAATATTATACATGTGGCTTTTAAACAATAATATGTCGAAATACAAACTTTTATTTGCAAATAAATTAATTTTATTAAAATTTATTTGGCATGTATCAAATAAAAGTTTGTATTTTTATTAGCAAATAAGTAAAATTATAATAATTTAAATATTTTAGAATATTAATTGTACCTCTAAAATTAGTTTAAGGTATTAATTGCTTTTCTAAAATAAATTTAAAATATTAGATACACTTTTACCCTAAATAATTTTTCCGGGATTTTGACTTGTTTATATCATAAAACAAATTAATAAAGCATTCCCTTAGTTTTAAACCCTCCCAATAATATTAGCCCCTGCAAATTTAGTTTTATTTGTTCTTGTATTTTTAATAGCTTTCTATTTTCATATATACAAAATGTGAAACAAAAATAATGCTCTATCTACACCTTTTTTTAAAAAAAAAAATGAATTTATTGCTAAAAATCAAATATTTTAAATCCAAACTGTCCAAATTAAATTTAGAAGAGCATGTGAGTGTGTGACCACCAACTTTAAATGAGCTCCAAATTTTTCAAAATCCTTTTTAAGAGGGGGTCTTCATTTAGTGGGAAAAGTGTCACTTGCACAATTCTACAAAGCAAATGATCCAATTAACTACATGTAACAATCTCCTTGTAAACTCCTAACCATTAAGGCTATAGTCGGATTAAGAGAAAAGTGAGAGAGAAAAAATAATACTATAAAAAAAATTTAAAATAATAAAAAAATTTACTATTTTTAAAAATTTTCTCTCATAGTTTTCTTTCATCTCTCCCCGTCAAAATATAGGGTAAGAGTATTTAGTTTCATGTTAAAATCCTAAATATCAACCTGCGCCGAAACTACTAAAATTATGATTTTAGTAGTTTCTAACGTGAAACCAAATGTTCGGGGTAACCTTCGAGAAAATATTTTTCACATGGTTAGACCAAAGTAAAAGCAAGTGTCGTCTACTTTTGTGTGAATTTCAGAATTTCCATTTGTGAACAGTTCAACTTCAGTAACACAAGTTGCAGAGTTGCAATACATATTTACTATAATGAATCATGTTTCAGCTGCGACATCCAAAATGGAAGTTGTTTTTGAGATGCAAGCTCATACATGGAGAACAAGTAGATTTTGGAGGATTGTCAATAAAGGCAGTGATTGATAGAAGAAAACTTCACTGAAGACCATAAACAAGCAAAGCTCCTACTGCTCCAACACCAGCAACCAGTCCAATAATAACTCCAATTGGTGGCAAACCCCCACCGATAGCTTTCCCCGTGTTGGGGTCATACCGAGCAAACCTCTTCTTCGGCGCCTGACACTGGGGGCATACGTATGCGTCCGGCTGCAAAAGACAAAGAGATCAGACGTTATGGATATCGTCCATTGAAAATGCAAATTTGGACATTCAAAACTCATATCTTGTGAATAGCTATAAATCAATGCAGATCTTCAGTGTACAAAAGTGAATGCATATAATACATTTGAGAAGAGACAGAGAAAAGAGATTATGGGTATAAAGAAGCGGTGTCGGTTTCCCACAGTCACATTCTTTAACATCACTTTCTCTTCAAATATATAAATGCATGAAAGTAAGGGATTTAGAAAGGTCAAACATCATTTTGTTTGATGGCAATTTGTTGTTAAGGAGATGAGAGCTATTAAACACAACTTGATGGAAGTTTCTATCAGGTAGATTGATATTGTCAGCACATGACAGTCACGAAACAATGAAAATGCAGCCACTTAATGAGAAAACTGATGATATGATACTATAATGAGACGAAAAGGCAAACCATCTTCTTTTGCTAAATTTTTCTTTAAAAAAAAATGGACAGTGTTCTAGCACTGATATGCCTTTCTGCTTTTACCTGCTCATCGAAAGGTTTCTGTAAGGTGTATATGTATCCACAATCAATGCAAATGTGAGTAGCTCTAGCCTGCATTCAAGGTGGGGCACCTTATTAGCTGTTGAATGTAAGAAGACATGAAAATGTCATCATCGGCCTAGAAGATAAATAGACGTGGAAGAAGCAGTAGTCATTACTTGCCTTTTGAGCCTCAGTCAATTTTCTTCCGAAGCGGGGAGGGGCGGGGCGTTTTGGAAGTCTTTTAACATCTACATCAGCACCTCTTCATTAAAAAAAACAATGAACATATTATAATTTGATAACTCCCGACAACCACCGGTAAGTATGAATAAATAATCTTAAAGATTGCACGAAAATCACACCCTAATATCTCAACCCTTCCCTCTTACAAATTCACATGTATGCTGTGCATTTATGTTGTAGAAACAGATTTAAAGAAGAATGTCTCGCTGAATGCATACCAAAATTCAATGCTAATCGGATTGATTAGTTACTTTTGCCCTTGATGTTTCATATTATTTGCCCCGTTGGTTAATTAAACTAGTTGTGCCAGCATTTGTCAGGCTATCTATAATACTAACTTTTCACTGTTTGTCCCACCGCAACCATGCTTCACCGGCACGATCACACACCATATGCATCACGAAACATAATCACAAATCAAACCAGTTTTTTGGCATACTACCAGGAATTAATGGAGACTTCAAATTACAAGATAAGTAGAATCTAGAATAAAGATCTTTATCAGCATAAGTTATTGAAAACTCTGAGCTGCATGCACGTGCATTTGTGTATGTGTTAACTAATAGCAACTTAGTCTTATAAGAATCAATGCGCTCAAGCGACTAAAGCTTAAAAACACAGAAGGGTAGAATGAAAAAAACCTGCTGACAACAAAGTAGACAGAGTCTGGCTTTGCTTGAGTGGCAGTTTTTGTAAATCCAAGTTTATCAGCTGGCCACAGTTCATCCCCAAAGAAACTGCTAGTATACAGGACTTGGTCCCCTGCTTTCAACCCTGCTTTAGCCGCATTCCCACCACCTTCCACCCCCTAAAACAGGCCTTAAGTTTCCGCTAACAACCAAAAAACTAATATACATTGGCCTGTTTGGTATCACAAGGAAGAAGTGTTCGTTTTTAATGACCATATGTTGTCATTTTTATTTTTATTTTAATCTAAGGACACATGTATCATTGTTATTTAGAGAGAATTATTATGCAGTTCCATATAAGTAATTTAATCGTTAAAAAATCTCACAACAAGTGAGTCACATATAATGACAAGATTCAATATAGGAAATGTTACTCACTTGTTATAGGAGTTTTTAGTAATTAAATTGTTTATATAACATTGCATAGTAATTCTCCCTTTTATCTATCTTCCAATACTCTTTTCATTTTCATCCCTAACATTCGGCAAGCCAAATGTGTGTATGTTTAAACTGAGGAGAATTCAAAAGGACCAAAAGACGGGAAAATTTTGAATTTTCAATCTAAATAAAAAATTATCTAAACTAAATTTTTGTTTGCTATTCTCCCATTCTCCACAATTTAAGCATATCCTCTTGAAGACATTGATAAATATACACTCCTCCAACCAAATTATAATTACAAAGAAAAATAGCTTTCACATGCAGTAAGAGTTCTAACAGAAATCATAAAAGTCCTGTACAAAACAACTGCATCAAGCTACACAATAAATTGGGGAAGAATACCTTTGCGGAAATAATTGGGTTGGGACAATCTGATGAAGACATGTGACATTAATCACTCACCAAACTGGCTAAAATTTTCCATAAAAGTAGAAAACAAACAAGTTTTACTCACGGTGATGACGACTCCGCCACCAGATTTCTGGCCCAAGGTGAGGCCAAGTGGCTTGTCGACCTCAACCTCGATGGTCTTCGCAGCCCCAGCAGCTCTCGCAGCGATCTCAAGCCCTCTTCTGGCAATGGCGGAACCTTTTGTGTTCTCAACCACAAAGAATGAATCCGAAACAACCCTTTTGGCTTCACGAAGTGAAATGCCCTGGAAAGACGTTTTCTGGAGAAACGAACCAAGAAAATCGTAAATTCTAATGGGGCAACATGAAAAGATTGTAAAAAAAAAAAAAAAAAAAAAGTGAACAGAATGAATAATTGTTACCTGGGATTGAGATGAAGGATTAAGGAGAGATTTGGAGTAGTGAGGATGGAGCTGAGAATTTTTTAGGGAGTGGTTGGAGGAGGAGGAGGAGGAGGAGGAAGAGAAGGCTGCAGAGCATGAGGATGAAGAAGCTGCTGCAACAACACCTGACATGGCTGATCTTGCAGACAGGGAGAGGGTTGTGTTGTGTGGATGAGAATGAAGTGTAGCAATTTGCAAAGGAACTCGAGTGAAGCAAAATTAGGAGATGGAAGTTCTTTTTTCATGGTGGAAGATAATCTTTGATTGGCTGGGGACGATGAGACCTCTGAGTGCCACACGCCCCCAACGTACAGCCACGAGGTCATTCCAAATACCATCGGTTTTCACTATTTTAATGGGAAAATTACAAAGTAGGACCCAAATCCAATTTTAACGTTGTTTACAGCACTTGCTCACAAATCGATGAACGAGTTTGCTAAAAAATTTTAGACTGGTCAATGCGATTGAATTTTATATTTTTTATTGAGCTTGAAAAATGATATCATTTTGAATGAAAGAAAAAAGCAATATGCTATATTTACATTGGATTATGTATGATATATAGGGCTGAATATAAGATTTAATTAAAAATTTATTTTAATTTTAAATATAAAATATATTTTTTATATTTATTATTTTTTTTAAATTATATCTAGTGATACTCATTTAATAATAATTAAATAATAATCATATTAATTAATTTAACTAATTTTTTAATTTAATTAAATAAATTATTATACCTAAGGGTATCTAAAATTGTCCTGTCCCGGGTGTCCTGACTCAGTCCCGATGATTTCGGGACGGAACGGGATCGAGCTGAGAACCTATCGAGACGTGACAAAGGGAAGAGTCAGGATGGGATGGGTCTCAGCTCGTCCCTCGGAAATCCCGTCCCGTCCCGAATTTAATTTTTTTAAAAAAAATATTATATTATCTTATATTTTCTATTCTTATATAGATATTTTTGTTCTCATACAAATATTTTTATATTGATATTTTTATTCTTTCTTACTATTATTTTTTTTCTTATATGGGTAAGTTATTATTTTATATTAGGGAATAATGTTGATATTTAGAGAAAGTTGTTGTGACATTTTATATGGAATAATTTATTAAGATAATTTTATTATAATATTTTTTTAAAAAAATAAGATCAGGAATTCTCGTCCCGGTCCAGTCAGGACCGGGATAAATTTGGGACGGGACGGGATATGGGACATATTTTGCGTCCCGTGTACTGTATCGAGATAGGATACATGACGGTGTTATCCCGGTCCTATAAACAGTCTTAATTATACCAACGTATGTGTACGTATATATATGTATATGTTCCTTTTACTAATAAATTAATATTTGTTATTTTTTTTATAAAATTTTTTAAAAAGAAATTAAACTCATTCATGATCTAAGAGTAAAACGAAATTTTTTTTTCTAGGCGATATTAATGTCAAGTAAGGCGAGTCATCAATTATCTTTAAGCTTAAACTTAATCACTTAAAAGTTAGAATGTTTCTTTAAACATTATGATTAAAAATATAATAAAATAGTATTTTTTTAAAAATTAAATATATTATAAATAATTATATATTTTATTTTTTTATTAATTAAATTTACGGACGACACGTATTTAAATATTCTTGATGATGAGACCTCCCTCAATGCCACATACCCTTAACGAAGTCATTGCAAATATCATTAATTTAATAATTTAATGGAGAAAATTACAAAGTAGGACTAGGACCTCCCTAGGCCCAATTTTCTTTTGACTTTGTTGACTCAATGTCAAGATCAACCCCGTATTCAATTTCCGAGATAAATTATGGGACAAATTAATTCCCATGCTATTATCATTTATCTCATTTAAATCACATTGCCATAGTTTATTTTATTTAAATTGAGCATTTTTTATTAATGTACTAGTACTTAATTCAAATAAAACAAATTACAAGGATTGGTTCAAAGTAAGGTAGAGTCTTAAAATTTATGGATTAATTTTCCAAATATTATATAATAAACTCCACTATTTATAACTAAAATTGCCATAGCCTTTTTATGTCGGATTTCACTTGAGTTATATTTGGTTTAATAAAAGTGGAAGTAAGAAAATAGAAATAAAAATAAAATCTTTTATCTCCTTAGTACAATAAAAATTATTTTTACTTCTACTTCTAATATTTTAAATCATTTCAGTTCCATCAATAAAATTAAGAAATAAAATAATAGAAATAAAAATAAAATATTTTTTATCATTTTATCCTAAATTATAAAATTTTTAGATAACTTTAATATTTTTTAAATTATAAAAAATATATTTTAGATCATTTTACATTATATATTATTTCTATATTCATTTATATCTTAGCAAATAAATTTTTAAAAATTATTTTTAATCTAATTTTATTTTTATTTTTACTTTCATAAAAAATTCTCCTATCATACTAAATGTGCCTTTAAGTTATATTTGAGGTCTTGATTAATTAATTCATTTTGGGTTTAAAAGTCTCTTCTAAAAGTTTAAACTTTTTCTGAATTTTGCATAATCATGGTATTTTATTGTAAGAGGAATCAAAAGTGGAATAATTGTTGGGGGAAATTACCCTCTCTTTAAGCGTCTTGATTTATATTGTTAAACAGTAAATTAAAACTTGTGCAAGTAGTGAAAAAAGAATAAATTGTTGAACTTGATGCTTTATTTAAATAAAAAAAAAAGTATATGTGAAAGTAGAAGAGAAAACATTAAAAGGTATATTTTTATTCTTTAATACTAAAATAAAATATTAAAGGAGAAATAATTTAGGATGTTTTTTTCTATTGAGAAAATACTTTAAAAGTAAAATTACACCCTAAATTACTTCGTGAAGTTGAGTGGGACTATGGTATTAAAAAAATATTTTAAAAGTAAAATTGAATTAAAAATTAATTTAAAATATTAAATATAAATAAAAATATTTTATGATATTGAATATAACTTAACCTTTTAATAGATTGAGGGTTTGTTTTTTCTAAAGCCCATAAAGTCAAAGATAACATTTTCTAATTAATAGAGAGTTAATTAACATTTTCTAATAAATAGAGAGTTAATTTACAAGCATACAATATAGTTATTATATAATTAAATTTTTTAAACATGATATTTAAGTTTGAATCAAAATGTATATCGAAAAGACTTTCATTAGGAGATGTAAAACTCACATTAATGATTATTACGCTTTAGAAAGGCTAATTTTTAATTATCGACCGGAGAATAAAACCTAAACTCTACAAAAAAAGTTGAGAGTTAATTTCAGAAAAATATATTTTTCCTTCGGTCCTAATTACAAGATTTAATTTTTTGTATAAATTGTATTATAAAATACATGTTATATTAAGGATTAGAGGAGTATAAATACTTCACTAAATTTTATAAAAGTAAAAAGAGTAGATGAATTAAGGTATTAAAAATTAGGCTAGTTATTAAATCCAAAGTAGTAGTTCAAGGGTTATTAATTTAATTATAGTTTAAATGAAGTCAATTTAATCATAATTAAAGTAATATAATTTAATTAAAATATTATACAATAGTATTTAAATAAAAAGTATTTAATTATTAAATAAGTAGGTGGAACATATATATATATATATATAACCATATATAATCAAATAAAGATAGCTTATTAAAGCACTGTTATGACTCACTTTTTTTTAATTCTTTTTTATAAAAAGACAAAAGGATATTAATTAATAACAGTTTTTACAAAGAACATATAATATTGGCAAAAGTTTTTAAAAAAGACTCTGGACTTTTTTTTTAATTCGAAAACGACGTTAAATTATTAATATATTACGTGATTGTTTCTTATAGTCAAATTCCATTCCAACTTCTTCCATCTTACGCCAAGATTCTCTCCCCCTTTACAAGTTAGTAACCTCCTCACATGTGTGATTTGCTTGCTCACGTGCCTATCTTCCTCTTGAAGGCACGTGTCCCATCCCTTCCCCCTACCTCTCCAATTTCAGCTTTCGCCCCTTTTCAAATATGTTTTGAACCGCGACGTTTAATAACTCCTCCACAATCCCATCACCAATTCTGCAACTACTTCTACTCTTTCTCTCTTCCGATCTGCTCTGTACATTGCCTTCATACAGCTTGTAGTGGCGTTGCGTCGTTTCTTGTTTTGTTCAACTTTCCGTTCTTCTCCGAAAGGTTAGTCTCTGTTGTGTCTCCGCCATTTCTGTTACTCCATTCTCCGTCTTATTCTGAATCTAATTGGCATTGCTTTAATTTTCTTTTTGTAATTTTTTTTACTTTGTCGGATGAATTGAGGACGATTTTGAAGGATGGAACTCAAGTCTCCGTAGTTGTAGAACCGTGATGACGATGATGTAGAATTTAATTCCGAATGTATGAATTATGTGATGCGGTTACTTTCGTTTTTGCATCTTTGTCTCATTGTGTGGGTTTAGTTTTTCATTTGTCCTCTGCATTTTTTTTTGGCTCGCTGCTGCTCGTGTTTTTGGCCTTTTGCTTCTTGATGATGAGCAGCTTCCAACACTTGAGAAAAACAGCTTGCAAGCTCCAAGTCCACTGTATAATCCTGGACGTCGGAATGTACAAGTTCCGGTTTAATCTTATTAAATTTGATTAATTTTATTTTGTAACTTATACTAGTCTAATTTTTTCCCCTCTGGGTTTCTTTTTAAGATAAAAAAGATTTGTTTGGATTTGATCATGAGTGTGAAAAATGATCATAGGATATTTAATTTGGAATGATTTGATGCCTAGTCTACTCTTAACTGACTGATACTGTTCTTCGTCAACTCGTTCGTAGTTTTTGTTTTGGATATTAAACATAGATCCCTAAAATAAATGCAATGAATTGTGGTTTTGGCATTTGGGTGTCCTCTATCCCAGGCTTTTGCATGCATTTTCTTTCTGATTAAAAGTAATTGATGAGAAACTTGCAACGCATTGCGGGATGTTTCTTACACATAAGTGAGAACACAAAATAATGGATTTATTATTTAAAAGTCTTGCTATCATGTATTGTATCTTTAGGGGTTGTCATCTTCTTAGTGGATAATCCTCTGTGTTCTGATTTATTCATATTATACCTAGGCTCTGCCATAGAGGGTTTCTGCACAATAAACATGAACATGCTTTCCTACTCACCATTTCTTTTCTTGAACCATAATGGTGAGAGCTTTATCATCCACTGTTGTCTTAGCTTTTTTGTTTGTTTTGATACCCCTGAAATTACACTGTTGTCTTAGCTTTAGATATGAATTTTGTGTCTGTTTCTGCCTATGGTTGAAACACGAAAGGTCTTACCGTCACCAAATTTTCTTTCTATCTTCCTCTACTGCTTGTTGCGCATCCTACTGATGACTGGCTAATTCGGATGTCATCTTCTATTCCAAGCGGAATTCCAGTTACTTATCTCATCCCATTTTTCTTCTTATCAATGGAAATCACTTTTACTGAGTTAGTTGCAAACATCATGCAACTCTAGCAATGTCACAATTGATTTTGTACCTTTCTGCCGAGATCTCTGGCCACTGTTCATGTCTGATCTTCCCATTATTCGTGGTAATTTCCACTAGCACTATTTGGTAATTTCTGGTTATCATATTTCACCTAGCCACTATGCATTCTATACCAAGCTGTTGTGGATTTATTCAACCTCCTTCGTGATGTTCCGGTTTAGGTGTCCAGATTGACTGAAGTAACTCAATATACCAAATGACTTTTTGCACTTGCATAATGTTTGGACTAAGATGATCATGGTCAGCATTTTTCTTTATGTTAAAAGAGGAATGAAGGCTCTGCTACTAACTCATCTCAACATAAGCAATTTATATATTTCTCGGTGATGTTGACAGTGATGCAAGTTCATGATTAATAGGAAAATTTGAGCGGGTTTATTTGACAATCACTACTTTTTTTACTATCATGAAGAACCTTTAGTGTGTATTGGGAATTTGGGATAGACAGTACAAATTCCTATGCTTGCTCTTTATGTGGTGCTTGTTAAACTCACCAAATAAAACATGTTTTCAATTTTATATGAACAAACTTCTTTATTTAGTCAGGCAGCTATTTGTGTATATTGTTAATCTTTGGATAAGAAAATGGTTGCTTTCCTGGTCTTAGATCTTAATGACTTACAGTCAGATACAAGATGAATTTTTTAGTTTAATTCCATGATCAGTTTTGTTCTTCAGTTTTTTATGCCCACTTATTGATTTGCATTTTTTACTTTTGGTTTTCGTACATCCGCGGAAATTCTTGGGCCATGCCATGTAGAGTTGTCCAATGACTACTGTAAGCTCATCTTTTTGTTCCTTTTTGCAGGGTGCAACAATTTGGTGGTGTGTTACTGTTGCTGTTCTAAAACTTCTCCATAAATTTTTAGCCTCGGCCTCCCTTTAGCAGTGGGAGGTTGAAATGAACATTGGAGTGATGGTGATGATGACTGAAACACTAAAGATGACTATGTCGTCGTATCATGACCAAGACAAGAATTCTCGGCTGTCTTCTCTCTCTCCTGGCCAATCTAGAAGCCGTCAATTGCGTCAAATCCGTACAGGTACCTGGGCAGTTGCAATAGCAGCACTAGTCATCTCCACCATTGCTTGGCTTTCCCTTATTTTCTCTAGCACCACCACTCGATGCATACATCATCTAAGAGATTGGGAGGGTAGCCCCCATTTTCTTCCTTGGAAGATCTGTGTTCCTGATCGACATTCTAATGCTATGCTTCCTCCTCCTCCTCTCCCGTTTGGCTATAAGGGAGATCATATTCACTCTAATAATCATACTACCTTTGAGCAAGAAGACTTGTCACTTAAACATGTTGTATTTGGCATAGCTGGATCATCTCAACTATGGAGACGGCGGAAAGAATTTGTTAGGCTGTGGTGGCGTCCCAATGATATGCGTGGTCATGTATGGTTAGAGGAACAAGTACCTCAAGAACCTGGAGATCATTTATTACCCCCCGTCATGGTTTCTGAGGACATCTCACGCTTTCGCTATACTAATCCTATGGGTCACCCTTCTGGCCTGCGAATTTCTCGCATTGTTAAGGAGAGTTTTCACGTTGGCCTCTCGGACGTGCGCTGGTTTGTCCTCTGTGATGATGATACCATCTTCAATGTGGATAACCTTGTCCATGTTCTCAACAAGTATGATTCCTCTGAAATGATTTACATAGGCAGCCCCTCGGAAAGCCATTCGGCAAATACCTATTTCAGTCATTCCATGGCCTTTGGTGGTGGTGGGATTGCCGTAAGCCATCCCCTTGCCAAGGCACTCTCTGAGATTCTTGATGAGTGTATTGAAAGATACCCCAAACTCTATGGTAGCGATGATCGATTGCATGCCTGTATCACCGAACTTGGTGTTCCTTTGACCTGGGAGCATGGTTTTCACCAGGTTTTTTTAGTCAACTCCATCTGCCTTCTAAATATTTATCTCTTCGTTATGTTTGTATTATTTCATTCTTCATTTCTGTCTATTTTCAGAAAGATGAAAAGTTTGATGAGAATTATTTTATAATTAATGACTAAATCTTGTCTATCCGATGTCTTTTTATTTTTGAATATTGATAATCAATCTATAGTTATTTTTCTCTTTCCTTTCAGTGGGATATAAGGGGCGATGCCCATGGGCTTCTATCTTCTCACCCAATTGCACCATTTGTGTCAATTCATCATATTGAAGCTGTTAATCCCTTCTATCCTGGCTTAAACTCTTTGGACAGCCTGAAACTCTTTACAAAGGCCATGAGAGCTGATCCCAGAAGCTTCTTGCAGCGTTCTATATGTTTTGACCATGCACGGCATCTAACATTTTCAGTCTCGCTTGGTTATGTTGTTCAAGTCCTGCCAAATGTTGTTTCACCTCGTGAGTTGGAGCGCTCAGAACGGACCTACTCAGCTTGGAATGGTATAAGTCAGAGGAATGAATTCGACTTTGATGCCAGGGATCCATCTAGATCTATTTGTAGAAAGCCTATTCGCTTCTTTCTAATGGATGTTGGAAATGAAGGCAATGCTTCTTGGGGTTCATATGTAAGGACTAGAGAAAGAAACAATCTCAAAAAGAAAATTTTCTGCTTTCCTCATCAAGCCCCTCTCCGTAATGTGCAAGAAATTAAGGTACTGGTGCAGCCATTGAGCAAGAATTGGCATCTGGTATGTTTCATAGATCTTTATCATATTGTGTGATGGTATTACAAGCTGAGTCATCAATGATAGTGACATCTTTGAATTCTACTGTTTGTTTGTCCTAGGTACCACGTCGTCTCTGTTGTAGACAAAGCCAAGTGGGGAAAGAAATTCATCAACTAATTGTGGTACAGTGTGGGAAGGGAGCTTTCAGTTCTGTTTACTGATATTTTAGGTTAACTATCTTATGCTTGTACATGGATTGGAGTCAGTTGAGAGCTAATTCTATGCGGCATCTGTTTGATTTTAACCTTTGATTGAGCTTCTGTGGACTTCTATTCTGTACGAATACCTGACACATGCAACTAACCATTGAGAAGAGATTTCCTAACACCATTTAATGAGTTTTCAAACCCTTAACTCAAGTGTTACATCTTTACTGCGCCTCATAAGTGCCTATTTGATTATAGACTAAGACTTAGCATTTATATATACATATACATGGAGAAGTCAAGTACATGTTTTGTATGGGTTGGTATTGAAACTGAAGAATTGATAGGCGGGAATGGGAGTACTAGGGGCCTTTGGGTAAATAGCAAGGAAAGGGTAGCTTGGGAATATTTTAAATTGGGATATAAATAGGGGGTTGGAGAATGTAATTGGTGTCCTGTGAATTGATATTTTACAGTTTTATCTCCTTTCTCCCTTTTACCGTTATCAATATATTACAAGTGATAATATGAGCAATATAGGGATTAAGGATAAACATTGGAATATTTTATTTTAATAGCTTTTGATTTATTTTGATTTTAATGCTTTTGTCTTCTTAGGATTTATCTCTATTTTACTTTATCTTATTGGAGTTTATCTTTTGGGCTCTTCAGAAAGCCATCAATAATTAGGTTAGGATAACTTTTGATTGATCATTTGATACAAGTTCTCTTAGCTTGCTAACCATCTCCTCCTCTTCCTTCTTGCTTCATCCCCCTGTCTCTGCATCTTCCCCCCTTCTATTTTCCGTCTCCCCACTTTCTGCACCCTTCCTCTATTATTTCTGAGCTACTCTTATCCATGATGAGGTCAAGTATTGCAGCATTTGTTTCATTCATGCCAAAATGGTATACTATGTCAATTCAATAGATCCAATGCCTGAAAGCACAGTAATATTCTCATGAGATATAACCTGGCAATAAAAAAAATGGCTATTTGTTATAGACTAGGACTTAGCTAGGTGATACTTTTCTTTGGCTTCAAAGCTACTGCTTCCATTGCTGATGTCAAGGGTCATTTAATAATTTTCACTGATGGAACAATCTGTTTATTTTCAACTGATGCTATAGCTAACCCCACCTAGTGGAATAAGACTTATTGTTGTATTTATTTAATATGATTAAAAATTTTCAATCTGAAGGGAGGGAACAATATATAACCTGCTGAACTGTATAGCATAGACCATTTTTCGATCTGGAAAGCAGGCATTTCTTGAATTGCTGTTCTTGTTTATCTGTGATTCATCAAATTTGTGCAATTGTAGTACTTTGTATTGGTCGGACTACCTTGATTTACTGTCAGCTTTATTGTCAAGGGTTTGTGTTTCTCAAGTCAACAATTGCTGGGTCTATGAATTTTCTACTTTGTTATAGAAGTGCTTTTGGGAACTCTAGAGAGAAAACCTCAATTGCATTGCCACGAACTTTCTTCTTCTCCGCTATTCACCTCTTTTTTGGTAACATCTTAGGTTTGTCTCTATCATTTCAGCCAGAACAAGGTGGAATTTGCATTACAACATAAAAGGTATTGATCCTTCAGCAGATCCCTGTTAATATATTATCTTAATCTTGTCTTAGATATATTATGTGGGTGTGAATGGGCTCCGAAATTGAAGATATTGTGTTGTTGATAACTGATATATCAGTTAGATTTAAGAGGTTGTCTGTTTCTGTTGTATAACTTGTTTCAAGAATTGTGGTCTGCCTCAACAACAGTTGTTTTGTTCTGACCTTAACTAATGAAGGCAATTCGTAATTTTGTACTGCCAAGTTGAGAACAGGTGCATAAAATTATGTGACTCTTATGATATATACAAGATTCGTGATAATCATCTATTCTTTTTGTATTTAGCAATCTCTATGTGTTTGTGAGAAATGTAATTAATTATGTCTATTAACACTTTCTCCCTTCAATTAGTTTGTACTGTGGTTTGATAGAATTGTAATTACTGCCTTGAAGACTTGTGACTTGTTGGTTTGTGTGCTATGCACTAAAATACAGAGCCGTAAGTTCGAATGGGCAAAGAGACACACAAGAACTTCTAATTACTATTGTTTAGTTGTGGCTATTCTAGATAGGAGAATTTTAACCCTTGATTCTTCAAATGTTTATTCATGCAAGTCTTTCTTCTATTTTCTACTCATTTTTTATGGGCGGTTTTTCCTTGAAAAGCTTATTGGGAAATAGGAGACCTTTTTAACATCAAGTCCATTCTTTGAAGTCTGATATTTAGTTGTCAATAGCATTTGAATTCAGTTCTCTACCTTTTCTTACTTTCTTACATGTTCAAGCTGCCTTTTCATGAAATAAGCTGTTTAGAGTATTTGGTTGAGTCATCTCTGACATATTTCATCAGAATTAAACAAAGCTTTAAAATTCATTAACTCGTCCTAAAATGTAAACAAATTTCCTACTTTATAAATACATCATTAAAAAGGTTCTCTACTTTCCTACATCAACAATAAATAGGGGTAAAAAAAAGAAAAAGTGTAATAAATGATTAATGTTATGTCTTATAGAGAAGACAACAAAATTTATTTAAGTGTCTTATAAATAGAATCGGATGGAGTATGTCCTAGGACATTGGAGCAATGAAGCAACTTGTAGTATGTATGAAAAGGTTTGCAGTGTTTCAGTAGGAAAAAGAATCCCAAAACTTGGTCAATGTGCTGTTTTTCTCTGGTGTTAACTGTGATAGATGTAACCGAAAGGGAATATTATGTTGAAAACAAACTCTATTAAAATAATATACTTGACTCTCTCTCTCTCTCTCTCTCTCTTTGATTCGCTCTTCCTTCTTTCTCGTCTATCTATTTGTCTTTCTCCCTATTTCCCTTTGTTACTCCTTTTCCTCTTTTTCCTATCTTGTCTACACACCACTTTAGCTTATGTTGGCTGGGTCAGTGTCTTCTAAGCTCATGCTCTATTTTTTTTTATTTGTGCTCTAATTACCTAATTTAATTAGATTAAATAAATTAGTTATATTAGTTAATGATGTATTTTTTTTTAAAATACTTTAATCATTTTTCTTAACACCTTTTTTTTTATTTGATTATTATTGCGAGAATATCAATAAGGATGACTTGAAGAAAAAAATTTATAAATATAAAAAATATGTCTTATATTTAGGATTAATATTAACTTCTTAATAGAGTTCTATATTAAAAATTGAAAGAATATTATTTTTTTTTGTTGCCCACCCGGTTCACCGGAGTTTTGCTCCGATTACATCCGAATTCTACCCGCGTCGCGCATCTACCTATGGTGGGTGAGTCTCCCAACGAGAATTTTCTGAGTACGTTAAGGCTCGAACTTGAGATCTAGTTTAAGCGATACCGAGCCGCTTACTACTTGAATTAACCCCATTGGTAAAGAATATTATTTTAATTATGATTGAGTTCTATTCAACTAAATCATAGTAGATCACAAACTTTTGAACCGCTGCCTTATTCTATTCAATAACCGGTCGGAATTTTTAGTACTTTACACTTGTATAGAAAGGTCACGTCAAAAGAAAAGGGTTGTTGGAGGGCATATATGTTGGCAGGTACAGCACGAGGTCTTGTTGCCGAAGTTATGCTTACTGAAGATTTTGGTAGAGGTTGAAAACATTACTCGTCAGGACGCCATTGAGTTTTCTTGCTATTGCATTTCATCCTTTGGAATCAGTTCTAAGAAAATTCAAAAGGAGAGGGTTCGTTTGTACTGTAGGTGTAACATGAGCTGTTTTCATGTTTTTTTAAAATTTTATTTTCTTAAAACTTTTTTAAACTTGAATCTTTTTGGTACCTATACACGAGAAAGAGAGGGAGTAGAGAGACTATTATGTTATGCGAATCTCACTGTTTTTTTGTTACCAAACGTACTGTCTCTCTCCAACTGATCATGCAATAGAGGTATTAATTTGGCACCAAAATTTGGGATTGAATGAACCTTCCAAAATTAATTCCAACAAAATTCAAAGAGAGAACAAGAGTCTAATCCATATTATGATGTCATCATTTCACATTTATGTTATTGTACAAAAAATTCCCCTAGTTACTTCATCCCTAATTAGGGATTATTTTATAAAATAATATGTATTAACTTGTTTTTTTTTAAATACTATATTTAATCATTTGTATCTAAACTACTAATTTAATGAAAATCCCATCAATATGTATAATTTAAAAAATATATATAAATTTATAAGACATTAAATTGAAGTCTTATATTTAAAATTAAGACAAACTCCTAAGGATGTTTAACTCAACTGAAGGGAGGGGGGAGAGAAAGAGAAAACGAAATGATTTTAATATTACCTCGTTTGGATAAATAGGAAGGAGGAGAGAGGAGGGATTTTAATATTATATTATTTAATTTAGGAGGGGAGGGGAGAAATTTTTTTTATATAGACAATTGTGAGATACGGAAGAGATATTTTGAAGATATTAAAAAAATATTATAAATATAATAGTTAAAATAAAATAAAAATTTATTTATTTTTCTTAAATTTTTTCAATTTTAGAAAGGAGGGGAAGGAAAATCTTAAAAAGATTTCCCTATCTCCTACTAAAAATTTTATAGTGCCAAACGAGAGAATCAGTAAAATTCCTCCATTTCCCTTCCCCCATTTCAAATCCCTCATACCAAATACACCCTAAATAGTTTCTATAATTGGGACAGTTAGAGTATTATCTATATCTCTATATCTGTAGTACCATTAGTTAGAAAATAAAATTCAAGGTGCTTCATGAAAGCAAAAGCTTGAGCTCGTTCGTATGACACAATATCATAAAATGAAGCAATTTTATTAATACTTTTAAAGAAAGATAAGAGCCCTACTATTTGGTACAATCTGTTGGTTTGAAAGAGAGCACTCGCTCTTCTAAATCAAACCCAATTAAGTAATTTGCTTGAGCAAAATTACCATAAATCCCAATATCACCACTAATATTTGTCATTGCGAAGCAAAAAATCCCATCTTTTGGTGGGATAAAAGTTTGAATCGGATTCAACACCACATCTCCGCCTTCAAAATGAACTGTCAATTTCGGCCCTTTAAGATTAGTTTTCGTTCGATAACAAAGTTGATTCCCTACTCCGGGATCATCATCCTCAATAGGTTTCAATGAAACCACTTGCTTCCTAACTTCTGAAACCAATCTGTTGTAAAAATCTTGAGGTAAATAAGTTGGAGGTGTGCCTGAATCAAGTAACATGTTACCTTTTGAGGCTGGAGAATTGTTACCGTTAAAGGGAATGAATGTGGCCCCCACACTAATCCCATTTAGTGTAACAAAGTAAGGTGTTTGGTCTTGTTTGGACACTAAAGGTGTTGAAACGACACCGTTTCCTGAAACTTGACTTCCATCACCAAAACTCATTTTGCTTGAAATTTTTGTGTTGGTGTGAAATGGAACCAAACACTGTGAAAACACTTTCTTCATTCCAAACGAAGAGGCCATTTGAGAAATAAGAGACAAGGGTCCTCCACCTAACCCTACAATACCCATCTCGTGATCATTAAAAGTTCCAGTATCATTGTGTCCACAGCCAAAAACGACGTTGTTCAAGGACACCTTATCTTTTCCTGTGGTTGACCTCAAAGTGAGTGTTTCCTGTTATCAGACATCAAGCAGAAAAGACAAAACAATAGAGAAGAAATATTATATTCATCATCTTGAAATGTAAAAGGTGAAATAAGCCTCTAATACTCCTTGTCTTTTTAAATTATTTTTTTCCTATTGATCATTAGATTTTATATAAAATAAGTGATATCTTGATAAGTAAATGGTTCAATTTTAAAAAAAGAAAAATCAAAATTACTCATTTTTAGAGTATTATTTCTTTAAACATTCATAAAAAAGATCAAGACTACATTATTTCTTCCCCGTAAAATATCAAAATACTATTTATTTTATGTAGAATTCAATAATCAATAAAAAAGAAGGAAAACATCTGGGAGGTTGTCTCATTTTAAGTGACATTGGAGAGCTTTAAAGACCCTGGCCCTGCAATACACCAGTACTTAGACTTGCTAGAAGAGTAAAAATATTGACACGTGTTATAATGAACAAAAGAAAAAATATCTAAATGATTCTAATAGGGGTAGTGGATTAGTGACGGAATTTTATGATTCTGTTGTAAAACAAACTGTCACTAATTGATTAGCGACAGAATTTCGTCGCTAAACTGATTAGCAACAAGAATTCCAACGGTAATAATCCGTTGTGTTTTCGTAGTATGGTGTCATATAAAGCTGTGATGATGATTTATCTGCGCTAATACCTGTGATAAAAAGCCATGAGTTTCTGATGAATCTGCATAAGCATAAGTGTAATTGCACACGTTTCGAACACACCCACGAGATACTGGATTGAGCAGGAGACATTGAGACGATGAACACGAGACAGTTTTGTAAGTTGACGAGGTCTTAGGATTGAACAAAGGATTGATTTGTTTGTAGCAGCCATTGCAGGGAACACATTGAGTCCATATAAGGTCACTTCCTGTGTCTGCTATTCCAAATATGTCTTTTGGTGGTGTCCCTAATGATATCTTTATAAGATGTTGACCTAAATACCCGTTTACAGGTGCTTGAGCAATTTTTGATGATGACGATGACTTCATCGGACAAGGACCTCTCCATGGAATCAGTTCAACGCTAAAGCTGCCATTAATGGCTTCTACAGAAGAAGGAGAAGAAGATGATGATGAGAGAAGTAGTAACAGATGAAGAATGAGGATCTTCGTTGTGATATTCATCATTATAATAAGAGAATCAGAATAATGTTGATTAGGGTTTGGGTGGAAGGTGAATAGTTTTTTTTTGTTAGAGGCTTGAAGTTTTCTGTGGATTTTATAGATGAGGATGATGTTAGGGCTTGTGTTCATGGTAGACGAATGTGTAAAAGAAGACATTGATGACCTAACAAGGCGATGTTGTGTAGGTCGTTTTGATAACTAATTAACGTACGTGTTTCAATGAAAATCTACATATGAACTAATTTAGGAAATAGATCTTCTGTATTAATAATCATTTTAATTTGAGATATTGGATTTGTCATTAAACCGGTGGAGATGATCAGTGGTATAATCAAAGTCAACGCTAAATCAAACCGATCATAATTAAATAATTTAATATGAAATAATTTAGGAAATAGATCTTTCTAATTAATAATCATTTTAATATGAGATATTAGATCTGTCATTAAACTAGTTAAGATAGTGTTTTAGTGATCAGTGATACAATCGAGGTCAACTATGAATTAGGCCGATTATAATTAAAATAATTAAATTAAAATATATAAAATTCCTTATATTTGACTATGGAAAAGTGATTTTGAAATAAAAAATGTAATATGCTTCCAATTAAACCCGGAAAACTAATTAACAAGCATACAATTATAAATTAAAGATATTTACTTCCTCTCTCAAATTCAAGAACAAAAGTAACCCAATATTTATATTTGGTAGTGCCAAGGTCAAAACTTGAATAATTAATGTAAATTACGTAAATTGCTTTCAATTTTATTTATTTTCTCATGAGTGCTAATTAATTATGCAATAGAGATTTCTATTACGGAAAATATATGAATCCCTTAAAGTAAAAAATGAATGTTATCGAAATACATAAAAGATACGTAATATATAATTAATAGAAAGCATATCATCAATTAACAAGCATGAGTCTATCGAAAATTAATTAGAAATGATCCTCTTCTTTTCAATGCAGAAAATCAAGGAGATAATAATTCTAGTTCTTTTTTTTCCAGACAAGAAAATCAATGAAAATGCTAAACTTAACAGAAGAAAGAGAGCATGGGTAATGGGGGAGACATGGAAAATCATTGATATTATAGAATATGTAAAGTAAATAAAATTCTTATAGAATGTAATTCGTCATGTCCTTATTATTAGAAGACATTTCCAATCATTTTACCAGAATTGAGGAGAAGTGTTAAATTATTAAATTTATTTAAAAATAAAAAAAAATCTAAATTGATGTATATTTAAAATCATAAATTACATCTCAAAAAAATGAGAGAGAAAAATGTATTCCTCTGATAATTAAATTATGGCATATTTAACTAATTTGATTAGGTTAAAAAAGTTAGTTAAATTAGTTAATATGATATATATTTTTTTTAAATACCTTCATCATTTTTTTAACTTTCTCATTTTCTCTCTTATTTAATTATTGTTGAGTGTTAATAGGGGTCATTTTAGAAAGTTAATAAATTTAAAAAATATGTCTTATAATTAGGACTAATACCAATTTTATAATTAAGTTATATATTAAGGACAAGAGGAATAATTAATATCCTATTTGGTAGCTTATAATAAAACACTAGTCATTTCTTTTAAAAATTGATTTATAATAGGTAGAGGTGTTCATAAAGCCTGCGGCCCGGTATGCCCACCCGAGCCCGCGAAAAAATAGCCCTGCCCAGCCCGATAAATATAGGGCAGGGCTGGGCATCGGGCTGCAAAATGCAGCCCATACTTTTTTCGGGTTGGGCACCGGGCAGGGGGGGTGCCCTGCCCTGCCCATGAGCGCCCCTTTTTTTTTTATTTTCTCCGTAGATGCTACATTTAGAAGGGAGAATATGATAGTTACTGGTGACTAAAGGGTCATTTTAGAAATATAAGTAGTTAAGTATGTAAGTTGCATCTTTTAATATTTATAACTACATTAATTTTTTTAACTTTATTAATCATAATATGATTACATTACAAATTATAATTATTTATTTTATTTTTTTAGATACTTCATCCTTGTCAACATTTGGGAAATTGATGTAAAGTTGTAATTATAAACTACTTAGACTTCAAGATTTTTTTATATGCAATGAATTTCAAGACTTTAATTATTATCTTTTTGTTACCTTATTTTTAGTGGATTATAGATATTATTTAACTCTTGAAGACATATGAATATGATATTATTTTAGAAGTTTATAATTGCAAATTTTTTTCACAACATGAGCATGGCATCACAACTTGGGCATGCCCAGCCCGCCCACGCCCAGTCCGCCCATGCCCAGCCCAAAATGGTTAGGGCTTTTACCGGGCAGGGCGGGCATCGGGCTGCAAAATGCAGCCCATACTTTTTCTGGGCAGGGCACCGGGCATGGGGTCGCCCTGCCCAGCCCTGCCCATGAACACCCCTAATAATAGGAATGGGAGCGAGTAGATGGAATTAAAGGGACAAGATTCATCTTTATAAAAAAAAAATCATAATTATGTAATTTTAAATCCACAGAAAAACGAACGTGATGGAATTAATGACCGACGATGGGCGAATCATTGAAAACTTATGTAAACGTCACACATGTTCTTTTTTTTTTAAAAAAAAAAGAATATTACACAGAAAAATTAAACATAAAAGAAATTGTTTTAAAGTCATATCTTTTTATAATAATATTAAAAATTGGAAAATGTATCAAATGGCTAAAGGAGAAGTGAGAAAAGGTGTTCAAATATGTCCGGTCTCGAGCATCCCATCCCATCCCTCTATATCGCAATGAGATCAATATAAGAATATTCCAGTCTCATACAATACCGAGCGAAGCATATTTTAAAATGTTTAAGGAGTTTTACAAAAAGTCAAAGATAAAAAAATGAGGAATGAAAATTTTACAAAATTAAAAGCATAGAGAAATAAAATCAAGAGATTTAGAACAAGTAAAATGTATAAAAAGGATAAAGGGTGAAAAAGGAAAAGTCTTGATTGCATATGAAGATCTTAAGAATATACGGAAGGCCTATTTTTACAAACTTATTATAATACAATTTCTTTTTGTTCTTCAAGTATATGGAAGGCCTACTTAATTTGAGTGGCTTTTTATTATTATATATATTTGATAGTGGTTTCCATAATTTCGTGGTTAAATGCGCATATTGAATAGTTTTGGTATCTATTTGGCATTTTGAGAATGATTGAGATTATTCCAAATTTGCTAATAAAGCTAAATCAAATAGACATATATATATATATATATATATATATATACACACACACACCACTTTCATTAGTAACGTCCACCTTATGAAGTGCGCTAACGATCATGGGACCAAAATTAGGCTAGAGCCAACTGAGTTGTTGAATTTAATAGAAGGGACTAATTCTTTATAATATGATGAAATAAAATTTAGATCCTTATTAGGAGTAATAAGTACATAATTTTGATATTAAAAATTTAGATAAATTAGATCTCGAGGGCTCACTGGAATCAGGGTAACCTTATAAACTCAGTACTTATAAAAGTACTGACATATCACTTGAGTCATTTTCTTATCAACTAAGCAGACATCTATTAGTTGAACATAATTTTAATTATATCATGTGGATCTTAGGAATCTTGCGGTAAGTAATATGGCTTTGTACTTAAATGTTATACTATTCTAATTCTTAATATATGATATAATTATGCAGTTAATATTGATCATAAATATAAGATTTATATCATATATTTATTAATTTTTTTTAAATTGTCCCTATTGACGCTCCCTCAACAGTAACCAAGTAAGACAGGAAATGAGGGAGTTAAGAAAAATGATGATAATGTTTTAAAAAATATATATTATATTAACGAATTTAACTAATTTTTTTAATATAATCAAATTAATTAAATGTATCATATATTAATAAAAGGAGGAGTACATTCTTCTAAAATTGCCTCTATTTAAGGATGCTATTAAAATTTTCATCAATAAAGTTTATTAATTAGATTAGATGACATTGATTAATTAGTTAGGAAAAATAAAAGTAAAAGACACTTAAGAAAATCAATACTTTTAGACAAATGTCCTTATATTAAGGGCCACTATAAAACTTCTTATAATATGGATTTGAGTAAGCATAAGATACCAAAATTTTTAAAAGTCATATGCATGTGGGCCTATTAATATATAATATAACATCTATGCCTATATTATTTATAAATCATCAATAATGTAATTTGCTGAAAACTTTATATATATATATATATATATATATATATATATATACTTATTAGGCACACTATTCATGAAGAAGGAATAGTGTGGTGCATAACACATAGGATCACCCTGATTATTTTAAGAAATAATATATATATGTATTATGTTTAAATCTTTTAATTTAAATATGGTCAAATTTGTCGGTTAAATTTTTTATTTAAATAAATGGTTTGATTTAATTTCTCCAAAGAGCCAGAAAGACTCATAAACTGACGTCAGTAGGGACGCCTTTCTCAATCCGTCATGCTCTTTCCCGGGCTTGTTTACCAAAATATAACCATTCAGACGGAATATTCCTTCAATATTCTTTTCCAAGCTAGATTAATAAAATAGAACCAATTAGATTGTGACAAGTTTTATCTGTTATTATGATTTATTAAGTCAAAAAGTTATTATTCGTTTAGTTATTTTTTTCTTCCATATGTAAGCCCTCGTTTAAATTTGTCCATGCAACACCCACAAATAGAGTTTTTTTTTTGTACGAAATCTTTTAAAAAAAGATTAGACTCACTCACGATTTAAAGGTAGAGTGAAATCTCATTTCCTCCTAGGCGATACTAATATCGAGCAGGGCAAGTCGTCTATTACCTTCAGGCATAAATTTAAGTACCCAAGAACTAAAATACCTCATCAAACGCTGTGACTATAACTCTAACAAAATGATACTCTCTAGAGATCAAACACACTTCAAATAGTCATATATCTTACATCTTCACCAGCCTAAATCCACATACGATAAGTAACACCCACGAATAGAGTTATTGTCTAAGTTTGTCTCATAAAATTTTTTAAATTTAATATTATACTAAAAATATTAAAAAATAAATAAAATTGTGTTAAAAAAATTAGTATAGCTATTAATATTTTTAACCGTTACAAACAACATTATTTTATTTTTAATAGTTTTAAAGAGATATTAAATAAAAAAAATCTTCTAAGATAATAATATTTCTCCTATATTGTTTTTTCCCGAGCAAAATTAGATTTTAGCCCGCACAAATAACTTATTATTAATTAAACTATTTTTTATCATTTATTAGTGTACTATTTTAGTCATTTCATATATTTTAAAGTTTGATAATTATTTTATACTCCTATAATTATTAATATTAGATATAATTAGAGAGTTTATCATAATTTTAAATATAAAATATATTTATTATACTTCCTCGAGTCTTAAATATAAAAAGATATATATATATATGAAGTCTATTTTAATTTTAAATATAAAACCCTAATATATTTTGTCTCCTAAAATTGTAATATTTTTCCCAAAGTATTTATATAGGATTGTACATATTAAAGTGATTTTTATTAAAGATAGTTGAAATACATATGATTAAATATGATATTTTAATAAAATCAATACATAATCATTACAAATACCTAATTTAACTAACTTATTTAATCTATCTAAATTAATTAAATAGATATTGTATTAAGAACTAGAAATAATATTTATCTTTTTTTTTAAATTATCTATATATTAATATTCTTTTAATAATAATCAATAAGAGAGGGAATGAGGGAAGATGATTTATTATTGTGTTTTAGATAAAATATATTATATTAACTAATTAAATTAATTTTTTAATATAATTAAATTAATTAAATATATTATATTAAAAAATTGAGGAGTAGTTGTATTACTACTGAGAAGCTTTAAGCTTTATTCTCCCATTAAACTATCGTACGCGTGATAAGCAAGAAAAACAAGTCCCCGTATGGGTATAAATAAATTCCCTGGCAAAGAATTGTTAAAAGAATGTAAAATAGCAGTAATTTTATTTTGAAGTTTCCTAATTCATTTTTCATTTATATCTTTTTAAAAATACTATTACTTGTCAATAATGATTAAAAAAATCAGAATAAAAAATGATAGAATAAAATAAACTATCATGAAAAATATTTTTCTTAAATGGCCATTTATACATTAAGTTTCTTATATCAATTATATTAAATTCTCTGATCACATTTTACTGTGTGTATTATTTTATTTACATGTGTTTGAGTTAAATTAATATATTAAAATAAAGACACATGTTAAAGTGAAATTAAAAAATTTAACGAAATGCTGAAATTGGTATAAAAAAAATTGATCTAAATTTATTTTTATATTGTTAACATGATCATATTATCAGACATCTAGTTCTAGGTTTATAGTTACCCTCCTAATATATGTATTTTCTCTAAGAATTAAACTCGAGATCTACCAAATTTAATAAGACTTTATATCGTTACACCAACTCTGTTAATTTATTCTCCAATGAAACCCACTTTTGATGTGACCCAGATAAAAAAAAATTTGAGTAATATGGTGAGGAATTTGAAGGTAGCCATGCAGTTATAGCGAGTGGCTATCAATTGATCAGATCTTCAATGAAGACCATACCTCTCATTATTAATTTTTATAGATTTTATTTAATAATAATAATAATCAGTATATATGGTATATACAGAGCATGCAGATGTTTTTGTCATCATATCACAAAGTTATTTTTTTTGTTTACATTGATATCACAAATTTGTTTGATTTTATTAACATTTTATATGAGATATATCAGTCGCCTACTGGGAAAAAAAAAGAGCTAGAAAATATCCGAATACTAAATTGTGGTAAAACCAAAATCATTTGTGACACACACATATATATTATCAATATTTAATTATAAAGTTACTATTTAAATTCGTTGAGTACATATTTTCCGTAAATGAGATGCATGGTATTAACATTAAAAAATTAAAAATATATTTTATAAATTTAATGGATTAAGTTAGAATTTGATATAAATTTAGATGGACCGATTACAAATAATTAACTTAAATTAAATTTTTTAATGTATACATAAATTAGTTATTTAAATCCTGTATTTTGTTTAGATGGTATAATTTAGGTAAGCTACATAAATTAGGTAAGGAGCCCCAATAAATGCCCCTTAATTATAGGTTATAAAAAAACCTTTTACCAATTAAGTCAACATTTATTAATTAAAATCAGGTACTCCAGACTCCAGTGACCAATTAAATCAACATTCATTAATTGTAATTCGGTAAAACTTTTGTGAGGACTTGTGTTCCACTTTATTAATTATAATTAAGTTCTAGACGGTTTATGTAAAATTCAAAGTCCTAACATCATAAGTATCTTTGACTTCAACTTGATCCTTTCCTTTAATAAAAAAAGCAGCGTGCTTTGCATTTATTTGGGGTTAAAAAGCATGCTTTGTGTTGAAACTAATTTATTGATTTTTATATTCTAAAGAATACTTCCTGGGAGAGGGTATTTAGGGTGGTAAATATGTATTAGATATATATATAATTAAATATTTCTCCCGTTCGTTGTATAAGGAATAAAAAATAAAGACTATAATTAATTATTTATTATTTTAAATTTTTATTATGGTTAAAATTTTTAAATGTCATAAAAATATTAAATTTAATTTTTAAAAGATTTTGAGCCCGTGATAATAATTAAACAATAATTCGACTAAAGTGGGGCTCAAAATCTTTTAAAGATCAAAATAAAATTATTAATTATGATTTATAGATAAAAAAATTAAAAATATTAAGTCGAGTTGATTTAAATATATTTTTAACTAAATTGAGTATTATAAGATTTGAAGAGTGTAGTTGATAGTTGATGATTAATATTTAAAGTAACTAGCATTCTTCATGCCTTCCATGAAATATTTAATTGTCTCAAAAATGATTAAAAGAAATTTACCATACATCTAAAAATATTTGCAATAAATGTGATAAATAATTTTGCATACGGGTCCTATCAATAAATAATAAAAGGAAAGTAAATAAATAGTGATGGATAGTTCTAATTTTATAGATGATACACAAGATATAATTACCACTCCAAGTTCAGTCTTTATTAGTTTTTATAAATTATATTTCAAATTATTTATTTGATATATATAATAACTACTATTTTTAACAAAATAAATAAAAATAATACAATTGTTCCAACCTTACAAAAAAAATTGAGGGGAAATTTTATATATAAACACTCTATTTGGCCAAAAATACACACACGCTACATCCCATATTGAATATATAAAAAAATTGGAAGGCTGTTTTCGATTCAAACTATAAGAGAAAAAGGGATTATGTCAAGGAAATTAATTACCTTAGTATAATTATATTCTTCATTAAATTGAGATTAGTAATTAAGAAGACAAAATTTTTATTTAAAACTACTTGTCACAAATATTTACAATTCAAGACTAAATATTTCTAACATTTCATTTTACTTTAGGATCAAGGGACTACATTGAAATGAGAAAGTGATCATCTCCTCATCTCTCATCATTATTTTTTTCCTTTGCATCCTCCATTGCCCCTTACCCAAAACTCTGACAGTTTTGGAGGCGCTAAACACTTTTTTTTAAACAAAAAAATTATTATATTAAAATCTTTTTTTATTAGTATAAAGTATTTTAAAATAATTTTTAGTCAACTTAATACCTAAATATTTTTCTAGTAACACCCAAAATCTAACATCTAACACCTTTAAATATTTTTTTATTAACACTCAATGTTTTAAAAAATATTTTAAGGTGTTAAATACAATAAAAATTATTTTAAAATATTGGATGTTAATAGAAAAATATTTAAAGATGCTAGATGTTAGATTCTGGGTACTACTAAAAAATATTTAGATGTTGAGTAGATTACAAATTATTTAAGAATATTTGATACTATAAGAAAAATATTTTAAAATACTAATATTTTTTTAAAAGTGTTCAGCCCTACATTTTACACCCAAAATCGTGCAGTAGATGGAGGAGGTAAAGGAGATAAGTGATAATGAGGAATAAATAGAGAAAGTGATGATGAGATGATCCGGATCAATTAAAATTAAGTTTTGTTAAACCCATGATTCCTTGGTTCACCAAAAAAGATTTTGAATTATTGAACCACCTATGCCTTTAGTTATGTAGTAGAAAATATTATATATATGTGTGTGGGTAATAAACTTAGTTTATAAATTATTTAAAATGGTTGTAAATTTCATAAGAGCAATTGTCAATTTCTTATAAAGAAGAACTGAAGAAGTCAATTTCCAAACGTTATGTATATATGAGTGTATGTTTGAAAGTTGAAACCTTCTTTTTATTAAATACACAAATAACATTTTAACAATTGACTAACAAAACTCAATATCGGTTTAGCAGTTTTTTTGATCATGTAATGATATTTTAGAATTATTTTATCATAAATGATACTACCTCCTATACTTAATATAAAATATATTTAACTAATTTAAATATATTAAAAAATTAATTAAATTAATTATTTATAATAATTATGTATTAATTTTTTAAAATACCTTTTTAATCATGTATATTTGAGCTATTATTGATAGAAATTTTATAAATATGTGTAATTATATAAATATTTTAAAAAAAAATTATAATTTTAAAAAATAAAATAAATTAATATTTTATATTTAAGTTTAAAATAAATTCTGTTTAATTTTTATATTTAGAAGTGTAAAATTGGAGGGAGCAAATATTTGTAAACAAGGATATTTTCCTTAATAACAACCAAATTAAGGGGCATTTGTGGAAAGAAATTTCAATTTAGGATGCATTTAGGTAGTGTTTGTTTGGAGGGATTAAATGGAAACAAAATTCCGGAAACGAATAAGGTGAGGCAAAGAAAGGGAGTTAGATAGGAACGTCACGCTACGTGTTAGGTACAAACAAACAAACCCCAAAAAGAGTCATCATCACACTGTAGCGCGCGCCCTCGCTCTATAAATTATCCAATTTCCCCATCACATTCACGCCAAGCAACACACTCCTCTCTCTCCTTAGCCTCTCTGTTCGTTTCGTCTTCCTCCCTGTCTCTCCGTAACGTCTTCGGACTCAACTCCATCATCATTGTATGGCCGCCAATTCCAAGTGCCGAGGGATCACCAGCTTGGGGAAACGAGTCGCCGACCAGATCTGGACTCACTACAACTCGCCTCTCGCAACTCACTCCCTTCCTCCCTCTGCCTCTGGTCTCGCTATCAGGTATGTCTTTCTCTCCGATTCTGCCAGCATTTGGAGTGAGATTTGGCTTGATGAGCTTCTTTGGTTGTTTTTTGATTGTATTGTTTGCTCGGGAAATGATTCTTACTCGATTTTGTTTTTCAGTTTGTTCGACTTATTTCTGGTGATATTATCTAGAGCTATGGCTTAAGATTATTATTATTATTATTAACGGGTGTTTTGATTGTTTCCTGGCAAAATACTTCTCATTAGATTGTTCTTTTCAGTTTGTTTTGCTGGTTTTTGATGATATTCTGTAGAGCAAATTAGAAACTACTTCTTGGATTGGTCCATTTGGAGTGGATAATTTAAGCTTGTTGGCTGTTTTTTATTGTTCCTGAGAGCTTATTAATTCTTGTTATATTTGCCTTTTTTTTCACTTTATTTTGCTTATTTCTTGTGATTTTAAGTGGTGTACAGAAATTTATTTGTATACTTTCCTAATTCCTACGTCCAAATCTAGTGGTGGTTGATTGGCTTGTGCAACGGAAAAGGTTTTCTGAGAGAATCCTGGAAAAATCTGGGCATGTTTACCAAGTCTGTATATGCACAGAAAAAGATTTAGTCCAGAATAGTTTTCAACTTATTCCTTTTCAAGTAGATTTTAACCCTGCATCAAATAAAGGAGAAAACAAAATTACTCGCACACTATAACTAGTTGTGGCTCCAATTTTAGACGAACAGATTTTCTGATTTGGGTTTCTCTCTCAGAAAAACTGTTCATCTTCTCGTAGTTCTATCGGCTCCATTTGGGTTTGTCATGCATGGAGTAGATGATTTTAGCTTGTTCTTCTGGTTGTTGTCATGATTGTTTGCTGAGAAAATCCTTCTCATCAGATTGCTCTCTTCTCTTCGGTTTATTGCCGTTTTTGATGATGTTGTAACGGGGAGCACATAATGAGTTTTTCTGTTCTCACTTCTCAGTATTATATCTGATTAGGAACGAAAATGTATTCTTAATTTAATTTTCCAGCATTTTCTCTAAGTGGATGGTAATTACTTTTTCGGTTTTCCCTTCTTGCTGCTTTGCTTTTATTTCATTTCACTACATAAAAATAAATTTGCAAAAAAAAAAAAAATTCGTTGCAAAATACTAATTCTTCACAGAATAGTTCGTAATAAAAATCAATTTGCAATAATTTTTTCTTGCAAATTTTATTATATGTTTTGGTTGTAGGTCTGTGATTATATATCAAAAGTCACTGTCATCATCTTCTAATATCTTGAAGAATTTTATCTTTGATTTTTTGCCGAGGATTTTTTTCCCATGAACAGAATCTTTTTCCAGGAATTTTGTGCCTTAATTATGGAGCTATTTGTCCTTTTTGAGATGAAGCATCTTCTAATATATAGGCTTATTCCTTGTACTGTCAAGTATACGAATTGTGAAATTATTCTTTTCTTATCCCATTTATTCTCGCTTTTCCTCTTTTTCTTTCTGCCATTCTTTTTATTCTTTTAATCTCTGAATTGAGAAATTATGCTTCTTTTTATACTTTATTTTTAAGCCAGCCACTTTACATCAAAACGGGCTAGAAACGGGCTGGCATTTTGCCAGCCCGTTTTGGGGCGGGCTGGCCCGTTTTTAAGCGGGCCAGCCCGCCAGCCCTTTTTTTTATTTTTTTTTAATAATATTATTTATTTTACTTAAATATTATTTTGAATACTTTTATTATCAATTACTAGTAAAGATGATTACTTATTTGTTGATATATAATAATTGATTAATATTTTGTTAATGTTTATTTAAATTTATATTTATAAAATTTGAGATTTTTTATAAAAAATATGAATTTTTAAGAGTATAATATGAACAATTTTTTTATTATACTAATATAACATTATAAATTTTTTATTAGTATTTTAAAAATTTAAAAATAATTTTTTAAAAATATTGAAATATAAAAAAAAAAGTGGACGGGCGTAGCCCGCCCCCAAAACGGGGCGAGCTCGGGCTGGCAAAATACCAGCCTGTTTTGGGCGGGCTGCACAGCCCGCCCCGCTAGCTCGCGGGCTAGAAGCGGGCTGGCCCGTTTTGAGCGGACCAGCCCGCTTTCCCACCTCTAGATATAACTTCTCTGTCAGTCTGGGACCTCACTGCCCACTATTGTTGGCACATGATTTTTCTTTTTTCTTTTTGAACTGAGTGATATTTCATTTTTTGTAATGTATCAGTTTCTTTTTTTTTTTTTTTGTATATATTTAACTATTCAGAATTCTTTTCAACGAGATCATGTTTCCTCAAAATACAGTCAATATCAAGACTTCTCATATTTTCATTTCTAGCTGATAACTTGACCTTTTCACCTAGTTCAAAAATACAAATTTGACTCTGATTTTCTATTCAATGCGTCGCATCTGTTTTCCTTCCCTTTCGACTTTAGTGGTCGGGCTGTGATTTTTTTCAAAATAAAAAGACACGTGTCATTCTCATAAATACAATTACATTTCTTGCACTCACTAAATACAGAAACTGCAAAGGATAATGACTGTGGAGGACCAAATCAGTCTTTCCCGGTTTGTCAATGTTTATGACTTTGAACATAATTTCTATAGTCTATGCAGCTTATTCTTTTAAGATTCGCCTAAGTTAATGCCTAATAAGTTTATTAATAGCTAATCCATTGTTTCTTTATAATTATATACTGAATTATGATTTATGATTATAAATTACTTTTTGAAGAAAGTGTGTGTGTGGGGTAGATGATAAGATGGTAATTGCGTGGGCAAGAAAATCCAGACTTGAAGCTTTTCTAGTGACAAAAAGATAAAGTAAAGGCCTGAAGGAAGAATATATATAATTGTGTGTGTGTATACAAAGGGCCCACTTTATCTTCTCACTAAGATCCTTCTCGAATTGTTTGTTGTTGGTTGGCTATCACTTCTCATATGAATGCGCTGTGAAAGTGGGCATGGAAAATGCGTTCTAATACTTAAAGCGCCTTCTAATGAGTAGCTATTATATAATATATATATTTTTTTGTTTTTATTTTTGCCAGAATTCTTTTTCTTTTGTGGTTTTCATAATCATTATTTTTAATATAATCTATGCAAATGTAGATACAAGACCCATTTCATAATCATTTCAGGTGAATAATTGTATTTCGTGCACTCACTAAATAGAGATTGCACAAGATATCATCCTGCTATAGAAACAGCAGCACAATGATACTGCTGTTTTACAACTTACAACAGCATCCGGACAGTCCAAATTGAATTCGGATTTTCCAGATCATATATATATGTTTTCAAAATTTTAAATAGTCAGTTATTATTTCTTAACAGATTTTCTTTTTAAAAGAATCTTAATCATACCAACTCATGTCGATCATTAATGTGAGTGGTAGGGCCTTTCTTTGCTTAAATAAGTGAATTGAGGATTCTAATTTCAATCCTTTTTTTTAAAATAAAAAGGTCAAATGATATTAATAAATTATATATATATATATAGCAACTTAGATGGGAGGTGTTTAGTCTACTCCTAGTCTTTGCGGTTAGTGAGGTATACTCCTTATGTTTCGTATAAAAGAAATACAATTGTGGTATTATTTTTACTTTGCGTATTTTTTTATAAAATAAATTAAAATTTTTAAAATTATTTATAAAAATTTAAGCCATCCGAATTAAATTTAAATTTTAAATAGTCCAACCGTGTTGGTTGGCAACAGCAATACGGATTATTATGGGCATCAATCTTTGGTGGAGTACGTGTCAACCTTTATAAATTGACCTTGAACATAAATACAATATAGATTCAATGAAGATCTCTTTAATGTAGTACGTAATAATTTTAGTTATTTTTTGACTTTAATGGAGTATTTGATTTTATTTGTTTGTTTAAATACCTAATTAAATTATTTCTCAAGGAAGGTGTGTGTGGGGTTAGGTGGGTAGGATGGGAATCGCATGTGCTGCTATCAGGCCCCTTCCCCAGTCTGTTTGCTGGGTCTCACAAATCATATAAGTGCTATGTGAAAAGACCAAAGCAGACGTGGGGAAATGCCTTCTAAATTCTAGTAATATTTTAAACTTTGATAGCTGAAATCTCAAACTTGCTGATTCACTCAGTTGACCTCTTGCTTTTTATCCCCCATCTGTCATGTGTTTGTTACGTGATCTCCATTGTCCATAGACATTCATGACCTTTGGATGATCTAGCCAACGACCTTTGAATGAATTACATGTAAGGATTAAAATGTGTGAATATTTAAGTTAACAGATTTTTAAAATTCTATTTGTCTTTTTATAACTAAATTTGTTAAGGAGTTCTTATGAGATATATTATCAACATATTTGTTTAAAAAAAAATTATCATTATATTTTAAAAATTCTAAATTTTGAAGGATAGATAAAGTCATATTATCCAAGTTCTAAAATTTTTAAACGAATTGATGCAGGAGGGCTCCCTATAGTTCCCTGTACGAGAAAAATTTTGATGATCAAGTTCGTCCAACTGTGGTGCCTGACCATGTAATCCAAGCGGCCCATTCCGACAAGTATTGGGCCCCACACCCACAAACTGGGGTCTTTGGGCCTCCAACAGACCACTCCGATTCTACTGCTTACTCAACATCGGCCGCCTCCACTGGTGGTGGTTCTGCCTCAGTGCTGGAGGAGAAGGCCTGGTTCCGCCCAACCAGCCTGGAGGACTTGGAGAAGCCTCACCACTTTGCTTAAGCTTTGATAATTTTACTACTACTTAAACATTATATATATGTGTGTGTGTGTGTATAAATAAGGTACTAGTGACTAAACTGGTGTGGTGTGCTTACTTTGGTGTTAGATGCTTGTTGAGGAGTTTGCACTATATATAGTTGCTACTCATGAACAACATTATGTATGTGTGGCTCTTGCTTCGCTTTTTATGGACCATTGATAATGATAATAAATCTATAGTTGTGCTTATGATGCTCATTTCCTTTGGCACTATCCTTTTTGTACAAGTATTTTCAGATGGTTTATTTGTGTTTATGTTATTACTTTATCAATCTATTTCCTCCCCAACAATTTAAGGAAAATTCTTATAAAATCTCTGGTAACAAAAGTATTTAAGCTAGATAGTGAAAAAGTGGGGGGAAAATACCGAGAGGCAATATTAAGAAAGATTTTTTTTTAAAATGGTAAAAAAAGGTTTTTATTTTTGAGAGTTTTTTCTTATAATATTTTTTTTAATTTCTTCCCATCTAAATATAGAGTTAAAAGATTTAAGTCTACAACTCATTTTTTAGTTATATTCAACATATTTTTAGTTATGTATAAAAATATTTTATTTTATATAGTTAAAAATATATTATATAAATAAAAAATTAATTTAACAGGCTCGCTAGATCTTTTAAATTTTAATTTTTTTAAAAAATATCTATACACTCGGAGGGCATCACACTTTTACAAGGTGCATTTAAAATATATTTTCGATCACTTCGTAGAAAATATCTTTTTTTGGGTCTATTTAGAAATATTATAAACTATAATTTTAAAAAAAAATAGTCTAAATTTTAATTTAAAATAAATAACTATATTTATTCAAAAATTTTTTTGGACTAAATCATAGTTTAAAACTAAGATTTTAGATAAGCTATTGAAAATAATTTCTAAAATAGTAAAAAAATTTATGAACTACTAATTACTATTTTATCCTTATTTTCTCTCTCTCTCTCCTCTCTCCCCTTCTTCTCTTGCTGCCCATCAAAACTTCGTCGGAAAAGCTTTAGCTCTGCCGTTGCTGCTTGGTTTCTACCTTCTCCTCCCTCTGGTTGCCATCGTCACCTTCTGTTGCTGATAAATCGGGTCACCGTCGCTACTTGGGATCAACATCTCTCCGTCGTCACCTTCCGTCAGTCGTCACTCTCTGTCCGTTGTCACCCTCCATCTGTCGTTAGCGTTGTCGCCCTCATCGCTATCCTCACCTCCACCCATCGTCTCCACTTTACTGTTCACCTCCGTCATCGTGAGAGAAAGAAAAGAAATGAGGATAAACAGTAGAACATATGTGAGGCTGATATTTTTTCTATCTCATATTTTTTTTAATAATTTACGAAAAGTCTTTCTGCTAATAACTATTTAAACATTCATATTTTTAAAATTATTTTTTTTTATAAATTCTTCTTCAAATTCTTTATTTTTTTAAAATTATTAAAAAAAATTTTATAAGCCATTTTTTTCTAAAAGTCCAAACACACAATTTATGGATAATATATCTTCTCCAAATGCGGTTTCCGCCCAGAAACCACCATGTTGGGTTCCCAAGTATTGCCCATCGCACCCATTTCCTCAATTGAGCGAACTGATTCCAATTCGAAGTCTTCTCCTTCAACTTGTTCGAGGCTACCGCGAAATGTTGCTCTTCCTTTGCCTTGCTCTTCAACCTCTACAGCTTCCCCTTCCATTGATGCCTCCAGCAATGGGTCTGAAGAACTCAACCATAGGGATAATGAGAATCGCAAGAGTGCCACTACGCAGAAGTTTACCTACAGTAGAGCCTCACCTTCAATCAGATGGCCCCACTTGAAGCTCTCGGAGATGTACCCATCTACACATACCCATGTGGAAGACAGGGAAGTTTCTGCATCCGTTGAGAGGGCAGGTTGTTTTGAGGCCAAAGAGGAAACCCAGGAAGACCCAGATAATGTTTCACCTCTTGATGTGAATGATGAATCTCAGGTAGCGTTGGGTAGGCGTAGCAAGACGAGGGTAAAGAAAATGAACAAATTGGCGCTTATAAGAGCCAAAGATTGGAGGGAGAGAGTACAGTATTTGACGGATAGGATTCTAGCTTTGAAGTCTGAGGATTTCGTGGCTGACGTGTTGGACGACCGGAACGTTCAGATGACACCAACTGATTTCTGCTTTGTAGTGAAATGGGTGGGGCAAAAGAGCTGGCAACGTGCACTTGAGGTCTATGAATGGTTGAATTTGCGGCATTGGTACTCGCCGAACGCGAGGATGCTCGCGACGATCTTATCGGTGCTGGGGAAGGCTAATCAAGAAGCGTTAGCTGTGGAAATATTCACTCGAGCTGAGTTAGACTTGGAAAATACAGTTCAAGTATACAATGCAATGATGGGTGTCTATGCACGGAATGGTCGATTCAAGAAGGTACAAGAACTGCTTGATTTAATGCGTGAACGAGGATGCGAACCAGACCTGGTGAGTTTCAATACTTTGATTAATGCCAGGATGAAGTCTGGTGCTATGGCGCCTGATTTAGCTCTTCAACTTTTAGATGAAGTTAGGAGGTCAGGTATTAGACCAGATATAATTACTTATAATACCCTTATAAGTGCTTGTTCAAGAGAGTCGAATTTGGAGGAAGCAATCAAGATTTTTAATGATATGGAGAAAAACAAGTTTCAACCTGATCTATGGACATACAATGCTATGATTTCAGTATATGGTAGATGTGGCCATTCTGGAAAAGCTAAGCTTCTATTTAAAGAATTAGAATCTAAAGGATTTTTCCCTGATGCAGTAACGTATAATTCCTTATTGTATGCTTATTCAAGAGAAGGAAATGCAGAGAAGGTTAGAGATATTTGCGAAGAAATGGTGAAAATGGGGTTGGGTAAGGATGAGATGACATACAATACTATAATAAACATGCATGGAAAGCAAGGCCAGCATGACCAGGCACTTCAGCTTTACAGAGACATGAAATTATCTGGGCAAAATCCTGATGCTGTTACGTATACTGTTTTAATTGATTCACTTGGAAAGGCAAATAAAATTGTGGAAGCAGCAAATGTGATGTCTGAAATGTTGGATGCAGGAGTGAAGCCCACTTTGCATACGTATAGTGCTTTGATATGTGCTTATGCCAAGGCTGGAAATAGAGTGGAGGCTGAGGAGACATTTAACTGCATGGTTAAGTCAGGGATCAAAGCTGACCGTTTAGCATATTCAGTTATGTTGGATATCTTTCTGAGGTTCAATGAGATAAAAAAGGCAATAATTTTGTATAAGGAAATGGTTCGTGAAGGCTTCACACCAGATAATACCCTTTATGAGACCGTGTTGCGAGTCCTTGTGAGGGAAGACAAGTGGGAAGTTGTTGATGACATTGTAAGAGATCTCGAAGAACAAACTGGTATGAATCCACAAGCTCTTTGTTCTGTTCTTGTAAAAGGAGAATGTTTTGATCATGCCGCTAAAAAATTGAAAGATGCCATCTGCAAGGGCTATGAATTGGATCACGAGACTCTATTATCAATTATGAGTAAATATAGTTCTTCTGCAAGATATCCAGAAGCATGTGAACTGCTTGAGTTCCTAAAAGAGCATGCTTCAGACTCTAGTCAACTGTTAACTGAGGCACTTATCATTATACTTTGCAAGGCTCAAAAGTTAGATGCTGCTTTGGAGGAATATAGAAATAATGGGGTCCTTGGTCCGTTCAGTAGAGGTTATACCATGTATGAGTCTCTTATTCTGGAATGCAAGCAGAACAACCTCTTTGAGGTGGCTTCTCAGATTTTCTCTGACATGAGATTCCATGGTCTAGAGCCATCTATGTGTCTGTACCAGTGCATGGTGTTTGTCTACTGTAGAATGCAAATCCCAGAGACAGCCCACCACTTGCTGTATTATGCAGAAAAAAAAGGCATTATACTTGATAATGTGTCTGTTTATATTGATATTATTGAGACCTATGGAAAGTTAAAGCTATGGCAAAAGGCAGAAAGCTTAGTGGGAAGTTTGAAGCAAAGATGTTCAACAGTGGATAGAAGAATCTGGAATGCCTTAATACGTGCTTATGCCTTAAGTGGATGTTATGAGCGAGGTAGAGCTATTTTTAATACAATGATGAGAGATGGTCCTACCCCAACTGTGGATTCCATAAATGGACTATTACAAGCTTTGATTGTCGATGGGAGGCTGGAAGAACTTTATTTGGTTATTCAAGAGCTGCAAGATATGGGGTTTCAGATAAGTAAGAGTTCCATACTGTTGATCCTTGAAGCATTTGCTCTGGCAGGAAACTTATTTGAGGTGCAGAAGGTATACCATGGAATGAAAGCTGCAGGTTATTTTCCTACTATGCATCTTTACAGAATCATGATGAGATTGTTGTGTAAAGGTAAACGTGTGAGGGATGTAGAAGCCATGTTAAGTGAGATGGAAGAAGCAGGATTTAAGCCTGATCTTCAAATTTGGAACTCTATACTTCAATTGTATTCTGGTATTGATGATTTCAAAAAGATGGCTATTGTTTATCGGAAGATCCAAGATTCTGGTCTCGAACCAAATGAGGAAACTTATAATACCTTAATTATAATGTACTGCAGAGATCGTAGACCAGAGGAAGGTTTGACATGGATGCATAAGATGAGAGGACTGGGTATCGAACCTAAGCTGGATACATACAAAAGCTTGATTGCAGCATTTGGTAAGCAACAACTACTAGAACCAGCTGAGGAACTTTTTGAAGAGCTTAGATCAAATGGTTATAGACTAGACCGCTCTTTCTACCATTTAATGATGAAAATTTATAGAAATTCTGGGGATCATCTGAAAGCTGAAAATCTATTGGGCATGATGAAGGAAGCAGGCATAGAGCCCACAGTTGCTACCATGCACTTGCTTATGGTTTCTTATGGAAGCTCCGGGCAGCCTCATGAAGCTGAAAGAGTCCTTGAAAACTTGACAACTACTGGAGTAGTTTCAGATACTCTACCTTATAGCTCTGTTATTGATGCATATCTAAAACATGGAGAATTTAAAGCTGCAACTGAAAAGCTCACGGAGATGAAGGAAGTAGGCCTGGAACCAGATCACAGAATATGGACATGCTTCATCAGAGCTGCAAGCTTGTCTCAAGGTTCAAATGAGGCCATTAATCTTTTAAGTGTACTCCAGGCTGCCGGGTTTGATCGTCCAATCAGGTATTCATTGGTTCTCTATAATAATTGGAAAGTTCAGCTGTTATATACATACATATATAAGTTTATATAAATGTCCAATTAAAGTATATTACTTGATCTGTAGGCTTCTAAGAGAAAAATGTGAGTCAATAGTTTTAGAAGTGGACCAGTATTTGGAGAAAATACAACCTTTGGAAGACAATGCAGCCTTTAATGTTGTTAATGCTTTGGTGGATCTCTCGTGGGCATTTGAACTTCGGGCCACTGCATCATGGGTTTTCCAATTGGCAATCAAAAGAAGCATCTATCGCCATGATATCTTTAGGTTGGTGTCGATTGTTCTTTTCCAAACTTTTAGTTGTGTTATGCCTCTATTGAAGTTAGAAACTGTTGTGACATATTCTGAGTAACTGGGTAAATTGAAAACAACCAAAAGAAAACAATCAACGAGAATAAAAAAGTGGCCAATTAGTCAGTAAAACAAATGGTGATTTATGGTGTTAGAAGAGCAATTTTCAGTGTTGGACCCGGTGTATCTCACCAACCATATATGTTCATTATTTGTGTTTTACCAGTTATTACCTAGAGTTTCCTTTTAAATTGCTTGATACATGTATCTATTAATTGTAGAGTTGCTGAGAAGGATTGGGGTGCTGATTTTAGAAAATTATCTGCTGGCTCAGCTCTGGTTGGTCTTACTTTATGGCTTGACCACATGCAGGCAAGTTCCTTTTTCCTTACTGAAGCCTGTTCATCCGACAGAGATTCATTCACTCACTCTGGACATTCAAAGCTTGCGCTATAAGTTTTAAGACATATACATGACCATAAAAAGTCACTCGTCTAGTATTCTGACAATGTTTAATGATGAGAGAAGAATGTTTTAGATGTCAATGAATTAAATGATTCTCTAGACTGATTAATTCCTAGAAATTTGGAGCCTAGTTCTCTCTCTGTTTCTTGACAAATAATACCCTGTACTTTCTGATCAAAGGCATGATCGTATGTTTATCTTTTCTTTTTCTCCAAGTTTTCGTGTATTAATCAACCAAGCATTTGGTTCAGAGAAAAATTATATATTTATAGTAGTCTCAATTTGATCATTCTATGTGAGAAGATGATAGATATTTATGATTTCACCAAAAGAAAAAAGTCGTTAATGAAAACAAAAATCTTTAAAGAGGTTCATGTGTCTGAGGCTGATCTGCTAGCACTTTACTATACTGGTCCTTATTATAAGTCACTTGTAACTCATTTTCACATGCTAAAGAATGCATTAAATGTCTTAAATTGATAGGATTTTCCAAGTTTGCCCTTATTAAAATTTTCTCCTTTTACATTTACAAATCATTCTCACCTCTCTCTTCTCTTTCTCTCTTTCCAATGGAAATTAAATAGGGGTAAAATTGAAAAACTGTCATTAATAACTCTACAAGTGATTTATATTCAGGACCAAACTTTTCTCTTACAAGTGAATTATAATAAGGATCAGAGTGGTATATCTAAACGGCAAAGACTACCCAAACTCTGGTATAGTTGAACACCCGCTTGTGACCTTGCTGCTGTACTGCATACTTATTTTTCTATATTATTTTAATTTTAGTTTGGTGTTATTATTAAAACTTGTGTGCTGACATGGATGGCTAGATTTATCATTAATTACATATTCGATTTTTGTTATGGCAGGATGCCTCCTTGCAAGGTTGCCCAGAGTCACCAAAATCAGTTGTGCTTATAACAGGAACAGCTGAATATAACATGGTTTCCCTCAATACATTGAGGGCATGTCTTTGGGAAATGGGGTCGCCTTTTCTTCCTTGTAAGACGCGCACCGGGATCCTTGTAGCAAAGGCTCACTCCCTCAGGATGTGGTTAAAAGATTCCCCATTTTGCTTAGATCTGGAGTTAAAAGATGCCTCAAAACTCCCAGAATTAAATTCTATGCAGCTTGTTGAAGGATGCTTCATACGACGCGGCCTTGTTCCGGCTTTCAAGGAGATTAAAGAGAGACTGGGAATAGTGAGCCCCAAGAAATTTTCTAGATTGGCTTTATTACCTGATGATAAGAGAAGTAAAGCCATTGAAGCTGATTTAGAGGGAAGGAAAGAGAAGTTGGAAAAAAGAAAGAAAATTGTTGACCCCAAAAGGCTAAGGAAGATCAAGAAACTAAGGCAAAGGAAGTATATCAAGGAAGCTGAGTTGTCCAAGAAAGGTGCTTTAGACATACAAGAGACTTTCATGGCGGTTGGTTCAAAAAAGTAAGCAATAAACCAAACCAAAACAATATAAACTCACAATTGTACAGATTCATTAACTTCTACTGTGAGTAAGTATTGTGCCTTATGATCAAAGATTTTTCGGTCTCTAATTCCTATATACTTAACAAAATCTTCATTGCATATTGTGATCCTTTGTACGGACCACAAGACTAGACGACTAAATTGTATAGATACATCTTCATGTTAAATGTACAATATGATAAGTATACCGTACAAGTGAATGTACTTTAACCATTCATGTTGCTGCAAACATGATTGTGCTGTTTAATCTAGGATAAATATGTTGAGACATTTTCTAACAAGGATTTGAACTTTAATTCATTACTTTGTGAAAAATTAATTCTTTCCTCTAGAACTCAACCCTTATTTGTCTATCTCAAATTATTTATATGCACACATTCAAGTTATTAGCTCGTGGTGTGGTGTGCTTACTTGTTTTGTGTGGGTATATGTTTTCGTAAAATTAGAGAGGTAAGCCCTAATAGTTGAGGTTATTAATAGGATCAAACCTATGGCCTCTTGCCTATAGAAAGTTTTCATACATTAGGCTACAAAGTGGTTTTATTCCGTGTGGATGTATTGCTCCAAGTTTTTTTTTGTTACAAAAAAGTTTAAGGTAGGTTTAGCATCAGTCCCCTGCCAAAGTCAGAGTATAGTCCCAGGGCTTAGAGAATGTTTACAGGGGACTTATGAGATCGCCTACTAAAAAAATCCTCACGATAGCAGTAGGAATTAAACTCGCATCTTTATGAGATACGAACCTGTTCTTTATCATATTTACTAATTTTCATTGCTCCATGTTTGATGCTTGGGGAGGGGTCACAGGAGGACAATCGCACTACACATAGTTGCTACTCATTTTTTTTTTAAAAAATCATGATAAACTTCAAAAGTACAACATAAACTAAGTATTAACAGATTCTCAATGTCATGCTAGATAACCTTAAAAAAGATTATTTTCATTAAAAAAATATTTGACATCATAGCACTAATATTTATCAAGACATCATGACTCCACTTTTCTGCAACAATAAACTACGATTGATTTAAGACATTACCCATCACATTACAAAAATAAAGTAAAATTCCATTCTATCATTGTAATGGCCAAAATAAAATATGAAGTGTATATTTTCAGAAAGAATCATGTTAAATTCAACTGCCAATCACTTCCAAAAGGGAATAAAAGAAACTGATGAAGTATAACTGCAAGATCCAAGACAACTAAATAAAAAAAATTTATAGAATTAGCCTTGGTAGAGACTTTCTTGTAGCAAAAAAAATTATAGAATTAAGATTAACTGAGGAATTGACAAAATTGATTTCAACCTTGAAAAGTTAAATTATTTACATTTATAGAAAAGGTGCCACAGTAGAAACTATTTATTGTAGGACTTACATCCCATCTTTGCACTCATTATCTCTCTGTTTTTTTTGTCCCTTCCATCTTTCTAAAATGCATTATATACATTTATTTTTTTGTGAATGTAAAGGATACATTCTGAAATTTTTCTGGCATAGTCCAGTACAGACACCAATCAAAAGCTACTAGTTTTCTATTATTGTCATCTGACTGGAAAACAAACAGAATGTAACATGGAAAGACAACTTGCCTCTGTTAAAAGGTGAATTATTACGAGGTCTTAAGGAAGGGATTTAATTATCAAAAAGTCAAACTTGTAATCAATTCCTACACTATAACTTGTTATTGTTAGCTCCTTAATTGTCATTGAGATTTTTGGGTAATTAAATCCCTTACTTGGGACCTTATTCTAATTTCCCCAAGAAATATCTCCTTAGACGTTCCCTTTTGCACAATATCTCTAAATATCTTCCTTAATTCCATAACCTGAGCCATCTTCAAAGTCTGCCTTAGTGCCATTGCTTCTGTCATAAAAGCACTGCTTGGTGCATGCTCTAATTGAAGCTTCATCCTTCAAGAACCTTACCAGCTCCGTTCCTAAAACTAACAATACCAACACTTAGTGATTCTTTAAGGAAAGAGCTATATTTGCTTTGAGAATTCCCTGTCTATGGGCACTTTTTCAAGTACAGCAATCAACTTCTCCATTTCCAGAGTCAGAGCTGTGCTTCAAACGACCTTCCTTGTAAATTTCTAGAATTCAGCCATGAAGAGTGGATCCTCATATTTACCAGCAAAGGATTAACAAATAAATACGATGGAGGTCAAACAGCACTGATCCTTGGCAGACTCCTTGATCAGCATTCTGCATGAACAGTTTTCTGAAGCTTGAAACATCTCTAGCATGTATCCTTAAAGCCAATGAACAGCTAAACAACAGTCTGAGATTATACAGAAGTACCACAAGCTCAATTGTTTCTTCCTCCTTAACAAATATTTTTTTCTAGTGTCTCATAACTTACTTGTACCTGCAAATCCTGAGAAGCGCTCCATCTTGCAAACAATATCTGGTCCCTAGTATTATTTCTCTTGCAAACACAAAAGATGGAAATATAAATGCCTCAAGTCATGACCACCAGCTATCAACTATGGGAACCAACGAGTCAAGAGTGTAAGTGATCCAGCTCTTTTAATATTAACCTATGTATTTTAGTGGTATGACAAATCTGTGCTGTTTTGAGCTAAATGTCATGCAAGGGAATGGCTTTCAAAAGTTGAAGTACCCGCAGGCAAGGTAAAAATAATCTGCAAGTCTAGGTCACTTTAGAAGTCTATGTTCAATTGGATGTATCTTGGACCTAGGTCACCAATAATCATGGCAAGAACATATCCCATCCTTCATATGGTGAAACCGGTTTGCATCTCTAACAACTATTTCTCTTCCTGTTACCATTGATATATACTTGATTGCAGAATGACAGTCCCCACAAACCCGAAGGTTTTTGAATACTCTGATAGGTTTTGGTTTGGGGGTACTAATAAGTGCAAAAGCTACTGCAATTTTCTCACTATGTTGAAACAGATATTGTTCCTTCTGTTCATCCTCCACATCATGAAGCACAAAATCTGTATTAGGGACATAGCCAATTTTTTTTTATTTTCAAAGCCAAGTTATTAAGTTCATCATAGATCTTCTCAGATTCAGGGTGTGAAGTATCCCCTACATGGAATTTGTGAACCTGGTTTTCCACCTCAACCCAGCTGCAACCTGCTTCCTTTGTTAAATTTTTCTGCCTCATGTTCTTTCTAATTGCTGAAACATCTTCCCATCGTCCTTCTGATGCATACAAGTTTGATAGTAGCACATAGGCAGCTGGATCATGAGGTTGCTGCTCAAGAATCATTTTTGCAGCATGCTCACCAAGCTCAGTGTTACAATGAAGACAAGATCCAAGGAATGTACGCCACACTAGTGCATCAGCCTTGAAAGGCATTGAGTGAATAAATTCAATAGCTTCTGAAAGTAATCCGGATCGGACAAGCAGATCAACCATGCAAGCATAATGTTCCATTCTTGGGACAACACCATGGATTTCATCCACAGAATTGAAGTGCCTCCATCCCTCATTGATCAATCCTGCATGACTACATGCTGATAAAACAGCAATGTAGGTGACCTCATTAGGCATTACCCCAGCTTCAAGCATCTCATAAAACACTTCTAGGGCTTTCGAAGCAAATCCATGCTTTGCACAACCAGTTATAATACAAGTCCAAGATATGACATTGCGATATCCCATGTCAGCAAAAGCTTGTAAAGCAGCTTCTATGTTTCCACACCTAGAATACATAGAGATTAAAGCATTATTGATGCAGAGGTCTGACCCAAATCCTGTCTTGAGAACTCGAGCATGAATTTGCTCACCTTGACCTATTGAACCAATACTAGCAGCTCCACTTAATAGGCTAGAAAATGTAAAGGAATTAGCCCCTACACCAGTGTGTTCAATTTCATGAAAAAATTCGAAGGCTTCTTCGGAATTGAAGTTTTTAGCATAGCCATCAACGAGTGGATTATAAGAAATCAAATTCTTCTCAAAGAGAATATCAAAAGATTTGCGAGCACATTCCATTCTTCCAGACCTAGCATACATGCTAACAAGGGAATTTCCTACACAATTTACTGAGGAAAGACCAAGTTTAACAGTTTGGGCATGAAGTTGCTCACCCGCGTAAATCAGGAAGATTTGCACAAGCCTTGAGAACACTGGAAAATGTAAAATGATTTGGTGCCACATGACCCTGAATCATGTCATAAAACAAATTTATGGCTACCTGATCTTGGCCATTACCTTGAACATATCCTGTGATAAGTGCAGTCCAAGACATAACATTATGATTTGGCATACGATCAAATACTTTCTTAGAATTCTCCACTGATCCATCAGCTGCACATTTTGCATACATATCAACCAAACTACAACCCAAACACACATCTGAAGCCAATCCCGACCTTACAACCCAAGAATGTAATTGCTGCCCAAGTGATAACCATCCCAACTCCGCACAAGCGGATACAACACTGGTTAGAGTAAACCTATCTGGTTTATACCCACTTAGTAACATTCTGACAAAATAATCAATGGCATCTCCAGGGCAACCTAGCTGTGCCAATCGTGTAATCATCAAAGTCCAAGTAACTACATTTCTCTCCCGCATTTTGTCAAACACCAAACGGGCAGAATCAATATCACTGCTTCCCTTCGCAAACATATCAATTAATGCACAACCAACACACACATCAGCATCGAACTACCAAGTCTTTAATACAAAACCAAATATTGCATGCCCGATGGAAACATACAGAGGATTAGAACACGCTCTGATCACTGCCGTAAAGCAATACTCATTAGGTAAAAGCCCATGGTCAAGCATATCAAGAAACGTGACCAGAGCATCAAATTCCATGTTATTAATGGCAAAGCACGAAATCATAGCACTCCAAGAAACCAAATCCCTCCTATTATCACCCATACTCTGAAAAACGAAAAGCGCTGTATCCCACTCGCTGCATTTGGAGTAGAGGCTGATGAGTGAATTGAGAAGAACAGAGTCCAGCTCGAGTCCAGACTCGATCAACTTGTGATGAATGAGCTTCCCGAGCACAAAATTACGAGACCTGATACATGCTTTGAGGAGAATGGAGGAGTTGAGGAGGCGGAGGCGTGCGTCGTCGTGATGGCAAGTGGTGAGGTCGAGGGTGGATATGGCTTTGTGGAGTTGTGGGACACTGAAACTGCGAGAGAGAGTGAGACGCTCAAAGTTGGAATCTTTGGGGGATGGAGAAGGAGAGGGAAGCGAAAGGCTTAGAGTCCTCATGGACCCTGACCGGAGACTTCAAGTGAAGGCGCACTGAGGCAGATGGTAAGCGAAAGAGTTTAATCTACGACATTGGCCTCTCGTCTCCTGCTTCTTCGTTTTTTTCCATATATCGAGAATGGAATACAAAAGGGACCATAACGGTTATAAAACAAAAACAAAAAAAAAACAATTTCATAAATGAACATTTTTATTTTTTACTCCTCTATTGAATATAGGAATTAATTAATAAATAAATTTTAATCATAAATATAACACTTATTTTTTATATTTATAATTTTTTTAGATTATCTTTATTAATACTTTTTTTACTAATAATTAAATAAGATGAGAAATAATGAATTAACGAAAATAATTAGAATATTTTATAAAAATATATAATATTAACTAACTTCTCTAATATAATTAAATTAGTTAAATATATATTAAAAACAAAAGAAGTAATAATAATACTCCTCATATCCTTAATATATGTTATATTTAATTAATTTAATTAGATTATATAAATTAGTTAGTATAATATTTTTTTAAATATTATAATCACCTTCTTTAACTCTTTTTCTTCTCCTCTTACTTGATTATTGTTGAGGGGTATCAATATAGGACATATTTAACTAATTTAATTGGATTAAAAAAGTTAGTTAATATGATATATATTTTTTTAAAATATCATAATCATTTTCTTTAACTACTTTTCTCCCTCTCTTGATTATTTTGAAGGGTATCAATAGGGGTAATTTGAGAAAAGTTGATAAACATAAGAAATAAATCTAATATTTAAGATCAAGATCAACTACCTAATTAGATCTTATATTAAGTATAAGAGGAATATAATAATAATAAAATTGTTAAGAGTTGAATAATAAACAAAAATGATAGCTATTATGTATTTTTATTCACATGCAGCAAAATAAAAATACATCTCCCATTATCATTGACTACAAATCTATTTAGTACATTTGTAGGTTAAAAGAACCATAAAATATTATAGCTTTCTTACTAAAATAGAGAAAACAAATAAGAATGATAACATGAAATATATATTAAAGAATGAAAACAATGAAAATGAATTATTATTATCAATTTTATTTGTTAAAAAACAAATAAGAAACTTGACAGTTCAAAAACAAAAAAGTAGTGTACTAGATATGGGGCATTACATTTATATGTCACCAATAGTCATTACATGAGCATCGGGCATCTTTGAAATGGTGGAAGCGGTTTGAGTCTCTCACAATAATTTCCTTTTGATATGTATCTGATACTAATTTCATGAAGTTATGGCAATCTACACAAATACGGATGTTCTTGATAATTTTTATAACATTACCACCATATGGTAAGCTGCCTTCGTTAATTATGGCAAATACCAATGCCATCTTCTCACTATGATGAAACAATTGCTCCTCTTTGTTCTCCTCTTCTGTGTCGTACAAGGCAAAGCTTGTCTCCGGCACATAACCCTTCTCCTTTAACTGTCTAATCAATATCTCAAGCCGTTTGAGTATGAACTCCCTCTGCGGATGGCGTTGACCTCCTGAGGCAAACTCATGGACCTTCTTCCCAATCTCAATCCAGCTTAATCCAGGTTCTTTTCTCACCCTAGAACCTCTCATTTCCCTCCTAATCAAGCTAGCTTCATTAAAACTACCAGTGGAAGAATATATGTTTGACATTTGCACGTAGCCCAATGAATTTTTAGGCTCTAACTCCATAAGTTTATCAACTGCTAATTTGGCCAAGTGGGCCTCACCATGCTTTCTGCAAGATCCAAGTAATGCGCTCCAGATTACAGAATCAGGTTTCATTGGCATTTTGTGTATCAAATCGTTAGCCTCAATCATTCGCCCAGCCCGTCCAAAAAGGTCAACCATGCAGGCATAGTGATCTAGCTGAGGAACATATCCATAATTTTGAGGCATAGAGTTAAAAATTTTCACTCCTTCTTCAACAAGCCCAGCATGGCTGCAAGCTGAGAGGAGAGCAACAAAAGTTGCAGAATCTGGATTGATATCCATCCGCTGAAACAGCTGCAGGGCTTCTCTAGCTTTGCCATGCAAGGCATAAGATTTGAGCATTGAATTCCAGGAAACCAAATCATGGCAATCCATCTCATCAAATACTTGTTCAGAGAATGCTAAGGAGCCACACCTTGCATAAGCATGGATCAAGGTGTTTGAAATTACAGTGTCTTCTTGAAAACCTTTTTTAATTACTTGTGAGTGAACTGCCAAGGCATGTTGCTCTGTAACAGAGGCTGCACAAGCCTTTAAGACAATTGAGAATGAGTGCCAATCCAGTACAAAGTCATTCCGATGCATTTGGCAGAAGAGAAAAAGAGCCTGCTCAGGATCTTGTTCTGCAAACACTGTGATAATAGCAGTCCACAAGACAATATCTTGATAAGAACTTGTTTCAGAGAAGAGCCTATAACAGTCAGAATTGCACCCTCCAAGATTTGCATAGGATTTGAGCAATGTAGTTCTCACTTCAACTTCTGAAATAAGCCCACTTTTGATAGTGAGACAGTGCAATTGGAAACAGCTCCAGAGATGTCTACCAATATCGTCAGTGTTGCAGCATTCAGACAAGGAAGAGAGGACACTAAGTAGAGTGGCACGATCAAACCCAATGCCATGTTGATACATTTCTGTAAACAGGCAAATGGCCTGATCCCCAAGTCCACGAGATTGAAACCCTGCAATCATTGAATTCCACGAAATAAGATTTCGGAACTCCATTGACTTAAAAATGGTCCAGCCCTCATCTGTTCTATCATCAAAAACACCACTGTATCCAGAACACTTGCAATACATGGTAATAAGAGAATTCGCAACATATACACTGGCATCCAAACAAATTTTCAATGCAACTGCATGTACCTGCCTGCCACAGTCGATATCATGCTCCTTACAAGCAGTAAGCAAACTTGCAAAAGCAAATTCATTAGGGAGGCAGTGCTCCATCAAGCTGGAGAAGAGAGTGAAACATTCTCTTACACAACCAGATTGAGCGTATCCCGAAATGAGGGCAGTCCAAGACACAATATTTCTTTGGGGCATTTGATCGAACAAGTAGCGGGCATCTGTCATCTGGCCACACTTGCAGTACATATTTATAATATGATTAGTGACAAAGAGGTCAGACTGGATTGAGGGGTCTCTCTCAAGTAAGTAATGATGCAGAGCCATGCCTCCATGGAGGTACTTATGGCGTGAACAAGCATGGAACAAAGTGGCATAAGTTTGACGAGACAAAGACGAGCCAATAGGTACGCTACAGGTGTAAAAAAGTGAGAGAGCTCCATGAAGGTTACCCTGTAAGGAAAGAGAATGTATTTGTTCATAAATATTTTTGGCTTTGGGTTGTACACTGGAAGTAGAAAGATATAGAAAGTGACATTTTATGGGGAAGATATGACGCAAAAGCTTGATCAAATGTAGCATCAATGCAGTGAAGTTACTCGAGCCAGATTAACAGCGAAGTGCACATTCCACAACCACATGAAGTGACAATTTCTTATACACTAATTGGGTAGATGATTTTAGTACGGGATATGATTTCATTTACCTACAAGCTTCCTACTGTTAAGTAGAATTTTTTTACTCTGTCGGGGAAACTAGGCTTTTAGTCCCTGTAATTTTAGTCAAGTGGAGAGCCAGAAAACTTCGTCTTTGTCGTGGGCTTCGTATTATCAGCTTTGCTGTGTTCTCTCTATGAAAATGTGATCTTCTCCGTGCAATCTTCGCCCTCGGTGTCTTCCGCTGTGCCCGCGGTGTTTTAATTCTAATTAAAGCACAAATTTATATTATATATTTTTTAATATATTAAAATTATTAAACTTATCTAATATAAAATTTAAATTATAATTATAAAATTTAAAAGTCAACCAGCTACTTATCTAATATATATATATATAAAAAAATAGATAAAAATATTAAAATTATCTTAAAATTTAAATAATTTTTAATATTATTCTATCATATTAATTTTTATTTTCACTTGTTGTTATTAAATATGGTATATACGATAAAAGAATAACTACCTTACCGCTCATGGTATTTAAAGAGCGGCGAAAAAGATTAGTGGGCCTTAATCGTAAATCTGTAGCCGTCGGTGGCAGCCCTAGCTCTCTCGGCAGTCCTCGCTGATCTCTTCTCTCTCAGAGATCGTCATCCTTACAAATCTGTGAACCTACTGCTCTCCCGGTTATTACACGGGCGTTGGCTCTGTTGTTGTGAAAAAAAAGATGGCGTTTACGTGAAGCCGTGAACATTGCTGGTTAGGATTCCCCCTGCTTCTCCTTTCTCTGTGTCGCGGCTATTTTTATTTATATGGATTGTTTCAGAATGTTAATTCTGGATGTAATGATTTTTGGAAATGGAATTGTTGTTTTCTGAATTCACATTTTTGGAACTGTAATTGTTGCCTCAAGAACGAAGAGGGTTAAGCAAACCCTGAAAAGGATTAAGAGCATTGCTGGTAGTTGAAATTTTTTATTTTATCATTAATGCTTTCTATGGACATCCTTAACGCAAAAGCAATGGGTGGATTGCTTGATGTGGTTTAGAGGAAGAACGCCTTTACAATCTCGTTATCATCATATTTCTCTTTTCTGTTAGTAGCATAATCTATTTGATCCATGCGTGCTGGCAATTGGCTATCCTTCCTAAGTCTCTGGAGCTTGAGATAATTGTTGTCAAATTGCATAAGATTTTGAATTTAGAATGTTGCTTTTGAGCTTCAAAGCCTGAAATATTTGAGAAATTGGGGAGGGGTAGGGAATGCCTATTATGTGTTTGAGAAAAAGACAAAAAGCAGGAGCTGTGCATTCTGAATCGTTTTTTCTGAGGATGTTGTTGGAGTTGGGATTGTTAAAGGGGTCATTGCCTGGTATATGAGAAGTGATTATTCCCCACGATCTGCGGACTTGTTTATCCTTTGGCTGTAATTCTGAGCTTAAAAATGGTAATGCTGTAATATCACATGCCTGTACTTCCTTTCCCTTTTTCTATTTGGAACTGATGTTGCTGAAGGGTGAAAATGAAATTGGTTTCCTATCTTATTGTTGTCTTGGCGTGTCTCCTTCTCCTTTGTCTGCTTTGGTTTGGTTATTTTGAAGACATGTATTGGCTGGAAGAAAAATGTTGGCTTCCATTGTTTCTTGTTCTCATCCTGGTTTTGACTTCTTTTCGTTTTGTTGCATGAGCATGTTGTCATCAAATTTACTCCACATTTCTGTTTTTGCTTCCTAGATTACTGTAGTTTCTTTTTTGTCTGCCTTGCCTGTTGTTTTAGACTGGGTTTGGCAGAATGGTTCCAGGGCCTTTTGCTTTGTCAATTCAAGCTCTAGGAAATGCTAGGTTCTTGAAGGAGCCGCTGAGTCCCATAAAACTTGATGAAATATACAATTTATTTTTGTTAGGAGCTTGATTTTTTATTGGAAAACATTGCATTTGTTTATTAGTTTGCATTTCGAGTTCTTTCATAAATGTGTCTTGATTGTTGGACCTTGAATATGATTTATTTATATCATGAAGGGAGCTGAGCATCTTAGACATTTGATGATGAATTTATTCTGAGTTCTCTCTTCCTTGGAGTCTTTTGTGTCTTGGCCATGTTTACTGAGTCCAAGCCACTGTGTTATTTGTTTGTTCTTGCTAAAAATGATATTTTTGACATGACTATATGTGCGCCAAACACGCCCTGGCAGTGTCTTCTGGTGATTTCGACATTCAAATATGATGTACCCAAAAATTCAGTCCTTCCTAATTGGTTGTTTCATTGTTTGGCTATAGCAGAAGTTGGCATCTGAGTAAACTCAAGTGCAAAACTACTCCTTGTTTCTACTTTCTAGGATTGAGTAAAATACTTTTTTATGGCTATTTTAAGAATTCGGGTTCAATTCTGTGCAGTATGATGACCATCGTGCCCCTATCCTGATGTGTATTATGTATATTTATACATACATATTTCTATTCATCTCACAGGGTGTTTTGATGCTGGCCTTGTTTTCAAACCTTAATTTGTTAAATATCTACATAACTATACATATATATGCCTTACAAATCTATATCTTAATTTTTTAAATTGTAATACTTCCCATAAAATGGTGTGTCATATACATATCATGGCTTCTCAGCTTTGTGATATATTGCTGACTAATTTTGAGCATGTTTTTCTTATTTTCTCAGAAGTATAGTGGAACTGTAAATAGCCTATCTACTTTTGGGGAACAAGACTGCTTACATCTGTCCCTCTCTAAAAGTACAGTTAAAAGAAGCATCATATCCATTGTTAGAAGTGGGTAGGTGCAATGGGAGCCTCAAGAGGGCCCAGGCTTTCTGGAATGCAGAAGCAAGTACTTAGCCTGTACAGAGGGTTTCTACGAGCAGCGCGGTCCAAGTCTGAAGAAGAAAGACGCAAGATAGAATCAGTGGTATCAGAAGAATTCAGACGCAATTGCAAGCAGGTAGATCGCAAAAATTTTCTCTACATTGAATATTTGCTTCGCCGAGGCAAGAAACAGCTTGATCAGCTTAGGGACCCTGTTACCACTGGATTGTCTTCCTTGCAAGTTAATTTGCCTAATATCAATAAGCCCTGCCCTTAAACTAAAAATGCATTCTTGTCATTAACTTTTCAAGCTGATATTATACTTCACCTTTACATAAAAAATTATTACAAGGACCAAGAGTAGTTGGATCAGATAGATGAGACTTGGCCAATGTCTTTGTGGCCGTAAATTTCAATGTAAGTGGGAGATTGTGGGTTTAATTCTTTTATAACCTTAGACTATTAGTATTTACCTCTTTAATTCAAAAAGATAGAAGAGAAATTATTTTCCTAAAGTGATGTGAAGGATTTGAACCTTATGAACGTGGGAAAAATCAAATTGGAAGAGTTAGTTCCTCACAGTTAAGCCTGTAATGATTAAATCTTGGCTACTATACTGTTTTCGTTATTATATGTAAACAAAATGAAAAGTTTCATGTTGATGCCCATGAAGAATAATACATGAGAACGCATATTGACATAATATTCTATATGTAGTTGTTTAACCTTTTGTTATACTTTTGTCAGTGCTGCCGTAACGTTTGTTGATGTACTCAAATCATATAACTCATATCTTAGTTAAGAAAATTAGTTTTGTTAATTATTTTAAAAAAAAGTCTGTTGTTTTTTTAATATTTTCTTTAGTCATTTGTATTAAAAATTATTTTTATTTATGTAAACTTGTCTTTAATATATGCCATCAATAGAAATAGTTAATAAAAAAATTATGAATTTAAAAGATAAAATGAAAGGAGTTGTTTTTTTTTTTTTGGTTGCCACCCAGTTCACCGGAATTTTGCCCCGACTACATCCGGATTCGACCCGCGTCGCGCACCTGGCTATGGTGGGTGAGTCTCCCAACGGGAATTTTCTGCATTCGCCAAGGCTCGAACTGGAGACCTCGCTTAAGCGATATCGAGCCATTTACTACTCGGACCAACCCCCGTTGGTAAATGAGTTGTTATATGTATGATTGAAGTAAAATACTTTAGTTCTTAAATTTAGCATTATATAGGGAGTATTATCTTTGTCACTTCAAATGTCTGGTTGCATTTAAATTTTAAACAAGTCACTGAAGTCATTTATTGTCAGTCATCACATGCGGTATATACCAATTAATTTGGTTTTATACACGTGATTTAAATTAAATCAGATTATCCTTGTTAATGAACCATAGTTTTCAAAAAGCCCACTAACTTTAATACTATATTTGAATTGGAGGTTACTATTTTAAAAAGTTTTCTTTCCTAGTGTTCTTACCATTTATTTTTCTCCTAGTTTTCTCTCCATCCAAATCCAAACATACCTAAATCTAATATGTATATTTTTTGGCTATTGCACATAATTTTATTTTATTTTTGTTATAAAACTTTTAATAGGGAGTTAAGCTCACGCATAATCTAAACACAGAGTAAAATCTTTCTTCATTTTAAACGATACTAATATTAGGTAAGGTGAACTGTGAATTATTTTTAGATATAAATTTAAGTACTTAAGAGTTAAAATATCTCTCTAAATACAGTAACTAGAATAACAAAATGATATTTCTCACAAATAAGCTATAAATAGTTACAATATTTTAAATATTTGATTTCATATTGGGCTGCGCTATGAAAATCGAACAAATAAAAAAAAAACATTTCGTTCGATTCAGGTAATAACCAAATGTTCTAACCATTGGGTGAATCTTTTCAGACCGATAATCAATCCAGATGCATGAAGCACAATATTGGACATCTAGGATATGAAATAAAGTTAACTAAATTTCATCCTAGAAAAATCATGTTACAGTTACAATACATAAATTGATAAACAATGAAGTAGCACTTTTCATATTTCTCCTCTGTATCCCCCAGAACCAAAATAATCCCTTCTGTTATTTGCAATTGCAATGCTCTTCTGATGTTCCAATTTAGGGCAATCCCGAATGCGATGACCGAGCCCGCCACAATACGCACAGCCCTTGACCCCACTTTTATCCGTGATTTCCTCGCTATATTCCATCGGATCATTCAACTCTGCTAGAACTGGGGGAATACGCTGTTTTGCTTCTTGCAACAGATGTTTCAGTCAAGCAAGGTCGTCTCGGTTTGATTCTTGTTAATGAACGTCGTAGCTATGCCAGTCTTGCCACATCGTCCGGTTCGTCCAATGTTATGAACATAGTTCTCAATTTCTGCAGGCATTTCATAGTTAATAACATGCTGAATATCAGGAAAATCCAACCCCTTGGATGCAACATCAGTTGCAACCAGCACATCTTTCTTTCCAGCCTTAAAGGCTGCAATTGCATACTCTCTCTCTTCCTGATCTTTGCCTCCATGAATAGCCACCGCTTCCACTCCTTTCACGAGAAGATATTCATGAATATCATCCACATCAGCCTCATTTTCACAGAATATTAAAACTGGAGGTGGGTTTTTTTGCAGGCACTCAAGGAGATACACTATTTTCGCCTCTTGCTTAACATACTCTACCTCCTGGATTACGTCAAGATTCGCTGCCGCTTCTAGCGAAATTCTGAATTTTGGTAGGCATGGCGGCGGAAAATAAGAGCGTCTGCCTTTGAGCTTTGAAGTGATCAAACACTTCTCTAATGTAATCTTCAAATCCCAAATCTACCAAACTTTCAGCTTCATCTAATGTCAAATACCTGCAATTATCAAGATTCATTTTTTTTTCTTTGCTAACATATCCTTTAACCTACCAGGAGTTGCAATAACAATACGAACACCCTTCTTCAAAACTTCTAGCTGTGACCTCATATCTACCCCACCAATACAAAGCAATGGCCTGAGCTCAGGATATCCAGCTTCTCTCGAGGTATTAAGAATTGTTCAACTACTTCATAAGTCTGTCTAGCTAGTTCCCTTGATGGGCAAATAATCAAACCAAATGGACCTTCTCCTGGAACAATGGGCATCATAATTTCCTCTTGCACTGCCATCATGATCATTGGCAAAACAAAGACTAGAGTTTTCCCCGATCCTGTGAATGCAATCCCAATCATATCCCTCCCCGATAAGATCACGGGAAGGCCTTGTACTTGGATAGGTGTTGGTTGAACAATCCCTTTTTCTTTCAACTTCTTCAAAATCGGCTCAGGAAACCACATATCCTTGAAGTTCTTAATAGAGGGTTGGGATGTCTTCGCCATCGACTATTATAAGCCACTGCTTCCGAATCAAATCGCATGCTTTTTTTGACATTCTTCTAATTGGTAAAGGTGGCTTCCATCCAGTAGGCAAAGGATCCGTGTAGGTAATTCCCTTAGCCAATTCCCAAACAGACATCAGAGTTTTTCGATCTGATAAGTTCTCGATCATCTCTCTCTTGTTGAACAAGCTGCTCTGTCGGACTAATCTCAGGTTGATCCAGTTTCAATTGTGACACCTTAACCAAAAGACTCGGTCTAGCTTCAGCTACTCTTGATATCTCCAAATCATCATCAACTGTGGAGGAGGATTGTCCTTTTCGCTGAAGAATCTTCTGAGCCTCCATGGACCTACGCTTGGCCACAGGCACATAATCCACATAATCATCTTCCTCCTCCATGTCTACTATGAAATTGACTTCAAAATTGCAGTTCCTATAATAGATTTTGGAACAAAAAAATTATTGCCAACACAAGCAATTAACTAATGACATAAAATTCACCAATTTTAGTGTACTACAAGCTAAGGATGGCAATGGGGAAGAATAGGATGAGTTTTTTACCACTTGCCCCTGTCTTGTTCACTCACAGGCCATTTGGTACACAAAGTAAAAGAATGAAAAGGAAAATTGAATGGAAAAAAAATATTGTCAGTAACCATCGCTTTAAAAGAGTAATGGAAAAAGTATGACATTGTTCAATAATGATAGCAAGGACAAGATAGACATTGCTTGTTAGGGCTGCACAAGATAAACATCAAATAATGAGATTATATTGCTACTTTATATTCCCGTTATCATTCCTCTCGTATTCTCTTCAATTATCCCAAATTTCTTTCCCCCAAAATTAACCACCTGATCTTAGATAATTCTAGACAAAGACGAAAACTTTAAACAATATATTTCATATTATTTCCAAAAAATCAAAAGAAAAAACAATTCGAACATCAGGAAACTAAAACAAATTCAAACTTTAAAAGTCCAAAAGCACGAAACAATCACATACAAGCATGAAATTCACAGCAAAGTCGTCTAATCGAGATTTGAAGACTGATATTCAAGAAAAAGGAACTATTTCTTAAGAAGGACTTACAGGCGTAGACAATGGGACAAAAGGTGCGAAAATACAAAGACCAAGAAAGGGAGAGATTATAGATGGTTGGAGTTCAATGACCCTTGTGGTTTCGAAGTCGGTGGCTGCGAGAGAGCAATCTGAGAGACCGGTGAGGAGCGACAGTTAAGAGTGAAGAAGAGAGGAGAACGATGCCAATGAAGAAGAGCCAGGTGGAGGACCCGCGAGGGAAGGTGTGAGACTGAGGGAGCTTCTTCGCCTGCGAGACATCAGACCAAGTGAAGGGAGCGAGTGCCCGCGAAAGCGGCTTCTCTCCTCTACCTTCCCATTCGCCGCCTTCAAAGCTGCCGTTTGGTCGCTGGGTGGGTGAATGATAATGGAAGGGGGTTGCCTGATTTTTGATAGGTGACTATATTTTTTCTAAGATTTAATGAAAAAAATATATAAAGAACTTATTAAAAGAATATAAGGTTGATATTTGTATTAAATTTTATTTTAGTTGGTTAATTCTTAAAGATATATTTTTATTTTTTTAAATTTAATATAATTATTAACAGAAATTATTGATTCGATAAATTTAAAATAATAGTTAATTATTAAATATTAATAAATTATGTCTAAATTTTAATTTTTTAATATAAAATATAAAATAATTTAAAAAAATTAAAATATAAATATAATATTTAGCATCTAATTGCACATCCAATATTTAAATTTGATAAGTTGACGTTTTTTTATAAATAAAATTAACAATATTAAATTTAAAACAATAAAAATAAATTTAATAAACTAAAATAAAATTTAATATAAATATAAAAAATTAAACATACTAAAATATAACAAAAACTCAACCATGTTTAAATTCTAAGTTTAAAGCAAAATTATTAAAAAAGTAATATTTTACTAACAACATATTAGTTGATATGATAAGTAATATGATGATCAAATTAGGAGAATGTTCTCAACCCCTTGGTGAGCTTGTTATGTGGGGTGATTAAGCAATCATGCTTGTGTATCTACTCTTAATCTTATTGTAACTTATAAACCATTACTCCTCTAATATTTGTCTTTTCCCAAAAGAAAAACTAACTATAAAACATTTGAAAATTTTGAGGATGATTTTGAAATATCAATAAATTGTAAGGACTAAATTTAAATTTAAATTTAAAATTGATATAAAGCACTAAAACAGCAATTTTTTCCTAAAAAATATACATAGTTAAGACAAACATTTTTTTAAGTATGAAAGTGGCTGGTTGCTCGCGAAGTGCACCGTGCAACTTTCATTTGGCGATTGAGACCATCGTGCAGGAGTTTCGAAAGATTGCGATGGATTCTACTAATCTGACTTCACTTCCTAAAGATGGCATTGGGGATCCTGCGCAAGGGAAAGATCAACCCGTCTCCGCTTTTGCCTCTAAACCCCATCGCCCACCATCTCGGTAAATTTCTTCACACTCTATCTCTATTCTTTTTCTTTTAAGTTCGCAACGATCATGCGACGTCTGTCGTCTGCATGTTTTGATTGTGGTTTTTGGTTATTTGGGTTTGAATTCATGCACTTTTTTCTCATCTCATTTTGGCGATTGTTTTCATTCTTGTAGGAGTTCATCCGAAAAATACTCACCAGTAGATTGGTCGGTGTATTTCGACAAAGAAGATGATGTTAAAATTCCGGACTCAAATGATGTTAGTCTTTCAAAAAAAAAAGAAGAAGCTTTTTCTCCCCTCCTGTTACTGTGTTCCTTACGCCCATTCAGATAAATATTCTTCTGATATATTTTCTTTCTCAAACAATTCAGGTGTTCCATGTATACATGGCAGGATCTGAGGGGCCGGTTGTATTCTGTTTACACGGTGGTGGTTATTCTGGGTATGCTTAGCCATTTCAGAACAATCTATTATTCATCTTCTTCTTTTTTTTGGCCTTATAATTAATGTAGCGTGATTGATCATGGGAATTAGATTGATGTCAGTTTGTTAGGTATGCTGGTTTCTTAAATGAAGCATTTATTTTATGATCTTTGATGTTAAATTCAAGTAAACTGTTGTCAAATTTTCATGTTCTTACCATCTAGTTATACATGCTAGTCCTGCGTGTGAAGGAAAAAGGGAGAATAAGAAATTTGATAGTTTTGTATTATTTGAATCAGGAAGATGTTACAGTGTAAAGGGTTCATGGTTACATTTCCATTACTAGAATCTCATGATCTGGAGAACTGGAATAGGAAAGAAACAAATTTGAAGCAATAAAGTGTCAACTCCAACCCACGAAATCCTTTCAGTGTCAATAGATGTGCTTTCGTGTGGGAATTTTTTTCCTGTAATCTCCCTTTATAAGGTTGTCAACTGGATTACACTCCAAAATCCTAGTTTCATACAACAGGTTTAGGGTTTAGGGTTTACATTCTTTGAGAGCTGATGGTATCTTTCTTTGACCTTGCCATTTCCATTCCTAGTTAAACTTGTAAAGTCCAAAGGCAGTTAACTTTATATTATTCAGATGGAGCTTTTTTTAACTATAAGATTTCATCAGTGCAATCACTTTCTGAGTTGTGCTCAAGGTTTGGATTAGCCTTTATCTCATGGGATATCCTTTTCCTGGAGACTATATGTTCTTCTGCTGTTTGTTATTATTCTGACCATGGAGTATGACAGTAGGGTCATGGTTGTTGGTCTTGAGCATGATAGGGTTAGATTCAAGAATTTGAAGAAGGTTCATTACAACTATGTAGAAGGGAGTGTCCTTGTTAGAAAAACAAAACCTTTAGCCAGTAGAGTTGAATGATACTTTAGATAAGCCTACCGTTTTAAGATAGAGAAGTAGATGACAAGGAATGACATTTCTGCAGTAAATATTATCGAGGTTTAAAAGGCTGCAACAAATTTGTAGATGTTTATTATTAAATAAAAGCAGAAAAAGATTAAAGCGAATTTGCACTTAATTTTAAGTTATTGTATGCTCTAAAAGATATTAGATATCTAATGTTGCATCAATCATGGCTTTGTGAGTATCTGGAACCTTTAGCCTAAAACATGGAGAGAGGCTTTTAGAAATTAATTATTTGTAACTGGAATTGCCAATTGAAATTTTTGAATGGAATTCAGATAACATTTTAATCTTTATGCTTGCTTTGAAAATCACAGTAACCTTCTCTAGAACTTAATTCCTGAAATTGAGGGCTCTCTCTATCATCCTCATCATCATCATGCATAATGTCTAAGGACATGTGTGAGGAAGTTCAAATAAAGAATTATCTATATATATGCACTTCCAAAAGTGTTTCTTCTTTTTATATTCTTAACAAGATCTAGATGTCTAGACATATAAATTGTGAAGTACTTAAAGTTATTATCAATACTTTTGTTTCTGTAGAATTTACATTCTGACGGAGGTCATCACCGAATTTGATTACAGGCTTTCATTTGCTTTATCAGCTAGTATAATTAAGGAGAAGGCCAGAGTTGTTGCCATGGACTTGAGAGGTCATGGGAAGTCATTGACAGATAATGATCTTAACTTATCTATTGAGGTACAAGAGACTAAACAAATTAAGACTTATTTTTATGTTTGATGTTGAGCCGAGGGTTTTGGATCCAGCTCAAGTCCTTACATGAATTATTGTCCCCACCTTTTTTTCTTCAGACTCTATGCAATGATGTACTGGCTGTTGTGAAGGTGCTATTTGGAGATTCTCCTCCTGCAATTGTTCTTGTTGGCCACAGGTGGCTTATTTTAAAATTATCTTACCTTGTTGCAGTCTCATTGACAGTTTTATTCTCTAGATGAGAGTTTTTTCAAGTGGGGATGGGGGGAATGATGGATTACTAGGAAAGATCTATTTTACATGTAATTTAAGTTAGGTTTTTCTTTAACTTTAATTTTAAGATCGGGTTTATTTATGTCAGGTTTAATTGATTAATATGGTATTTAGGCTCTATAAATAACCCTAGGTTATTTTAACTGTCTGGCCTTAGGCGAATTATTATTAACAAGTATTTTGCCATTAGTTCCCTCTGACCTTTCTCTTTTGCTCCCTTTTCCTCTCTACTTCTCCCTTCCTATTTTTCTTTCTCTCTCACCTCTTTCTCCCTTGTCCCACATCACACTCTTATATTTAATATTTCCATTATGCTTTGTACTGGATGCAGCTAATTACTGTATACTGGTTTTGTTTTTTGTTTGTATCATTGAAAGAGTTTACTTGACCTAGTTTGGTGTGATTGGTGAAATTTATTTCCTTCTTTTGGGGGTTTGATTCAGTTTACATATGCTTACACATATATTCATCTTCTTTATAGTCTCTTCATTTTCCAGAGGAAATTTTGCGCTCCATTTTTAGTATTTATTTTCTTTCTTCTTTCATTAATTTATTCCTATAAAACATATTGGTGAACCTAACATGCTTTGCTCTTTCTTTTGTTTTTTGGGTTCAAAGTATGGGAGGCTCAGTTGCTGTGCATGTTGCTGCTAGGAAATCACTGTCTAGCTTGGCTGGATTGGTTGTTGTGGATGTTGTAGAGGTTGGCTTTTACAGATGACTTTCTTACTGCCTAAAGTTTACACATCAGGCACTGAAAAGTTTATGTAATAAAATTTCAGGGAACAGCGATGGCTTCACTGATTCATATGCAGAAAATCTTATCAGGAAGGATGCAGCATTTTCCAAGCATTGAAAAGGCTGTAAGTTGTGGATCTTTAGTTCCTTCCTAATTGTTATCTGGTTGAGACATCTGTTTCTCTTTTGAACCTAATTTGTTTTCTTAACCTTTCTTGTCATTGGTTGTGCTTCAGATTTTTAAGTTGTCGCCAATGGTCTTATGGCCTAGTGACATGAAAGCTCTTATCTAAATGGGAGGTCGCCGGTCCAATACTGCTTATAATCTCAAGCAGTTAGTGCTTGCCCCTTTAATAAAAAAAAATTAAATTGTCAGCTTTAGTGTGTCTTTTTTGGTGTATTATGCATGTCTTGAATAATATGGGGTCATGCTTTAGCAACTCCATGGGAAAGGTATAATGAGCTTCAAAGCATTTCACTTGATCCATTTTAACCTAGATTTATTAGAGCTAGAGAGACAGGCTTGTTGCCTCAAGAGCTATTTATACTGCTGATTCTGAATAAAATAATAGGGGACTGGGAGAATAATCTAATCTCAGCAATTTTTCATCAACCTGCATGATGTAGGGTGTCAAATAGCTAGCTCTTGGTTGAAAGTATGATTGAGTATAACTTAATTCACACTAGTAAAATTTTATGTGAGTTGGAATTTGATTGATGCAGATTGAATGGAGTGTCAGAGGTGGCTCCTTGAGAAATATTGATTCTGCGCGTGTATCAATCCCTACCACAGTAAAGTATGATGATTCTAGGAAATGGTTAGTACTTAGGTTGCCCTTCATATATTTGGCACTTTTGATGGGCATTGTCAAATCTTAGTTATATGTTGCAGTTATGTTTATCGAACAAAGCTAGAAGAGACTGAACAATACTGGAAAGGCTGGTATGTATAATCTTATTTTGCTGTTAAACTGACTTTTGTCAAAAAATATATTAAATGAAAACTGTTGGATGGGGCTGATCCCAGGCCCATTTAACAAATTCTTATTTTTTTATTATCTACAGAGTATATTACCATGTATATTTCTCTTAATCATAGGATAATTGGTTTTGATTAGGATCAGATTTGTTTTTATACTTTTATTCCATCGCATGATTCTCAAGTGTGTCTACTTAGCCCATACTTTTTTAAAGCCTTGTACTCTGTTTTTTCGGTGATGATAATGAATTTGATCTTGGAAATGCTTAAAATCAATTGCTTCCTTGACACAGTAAAGAGAAATTTTTTCAAATGATGTGAGAAAGAGGCTACAAAGTGTATATAGTGTATTCTTTGGTCCCTTTTTCTAATGGCAAATGTAACATTAAGTTCAGTTTCAGTTTCACTTATAAAAATGGGGCTAGAACTTGTGTTTTCCTCTTCCTGAGTTTTAGGTTCAGAGTTATAGGCTTGCATTGGTTCAAGAGTTGGATCTCTTCTCAAGTATGCAAATAGCTTCCATGTATCTTCTATGACAGATTTTTTTCTGGGGCTAGAATGAGCAGAACCATTATCAATCTTTGGCTGATATTGCACGGATGACCTATTGTAATAAATATTTCATAATCAAGAGACTTGAACTTCCCTTAAACTCAAATCATGATTACATAGATTCCTAGTTTTTTTTTTTAATCTGGCACATCACAATGACGATATATATATATATATATATATCTTTATCATACAAATATACTATTGAATTTAAACAGGTAGAAGTATGATGAATTTCTCATCCAAAATTTGTTCATAGTGGCTTTTCTAGTATTTTCTACCTTTAATGCTTTAAATTTAAGACTTTAATTTTCATTTAACAGGTATGAAGGCCTTTCAGATACGTTTTTGTCATGTCCTGTTCCTAAGCTGTTGCTGTTAGCTGGAACCGACAGATTGGACAGGTGCCCTTCTTTTTAATTTCTTCCAGCTTGTAGGGCTTTTCCCGGAAGCATATTATCTATTGTTTTCACAGAAATTCTTGTTCATTTTAGTTTGTTGGTTTCTATAATTGGAATGAAATTTGACAATTTTTTTTTGCTCCTACGTCACTCTCTTCCCCAAATTATTAATGATATTGAAACTGTATCTGTATGTTTCAAGTGGCAGAGCTGAATAATTGGCAAAAATGAATAAATAAATAAGTTACTTTTCATAGTGCAGTTTTTGGGAGGTTATTTTGGGTGTCTTTCATAGAAAGTGTTATTTTGATCTAATAAATATTCAGAATCTGCCAATATTATTGGTTTGAATGAGGAGTGATGCCAGAAATTACCATTCATCTATCTACCGGCTAACATGAACTAGTACAGAAGATGTGTCCCACATTTTAATTCTCCTTTCCTTTTTTGTTTTATTTTAGCAGTATGTGAGGCAGCATTGTATGGTCTCATTTTTTTCTCGTTTTTGTAACAAAAATTGTTGGTAATTCCCTGCATCATTCTGTTACAGTCCTCTTATTACCCTGCATGTCTTGGCATGCGCCTGAAACGGGATGGTGAGAATTGTCTTCTTTCAGATAACAAGACAGTGTATAATTATATTATATGAATAATTAAAATAGGTGTGTATGCATGTAGAACCATATTTCACTTCAATATTGATAATGCGAAAGGAATTCTCGTGACAGTACTCAATACATAACAATATAATACCTCTTTCTGGCAATGATAACTAAGCAGAAATAGGAAAGTGAAGTCTTTCAATGTTTGGTAGATAACGTTGTATTTTGTGGCATATTTTTCCCCTATCAATTATGTCACACTAGGTAATGCTAAAATGGAATTGTCAGTGGCATTCTGATATTTGATTGGCACTTTTGACAGGTCTCTAACAATTGGTCAAATGCAAGGGAAGTTTCAAATTGTGGTTGTCAAACATACTGGACATGCTATACAGGTTCTTATGGGTCATGTCTTTTGCATAATTTATTATATTTATTTTCTCAATCTCTTTTGACTTGTGACCTAACAGCTTCTGGCCTGATCTGTTTAGGAAGATGTACCTGATGAGTTTGCGAATCTGATAATCAACTTTATTTCTCGCAACCGAATAGGTCCTCGTGGAATTGAGGTAATTAATAGTTATTTCTGTTACCATTTGTGTTATTTATGATTGACCTGGAGAAGTTTCTAATTTGGGGATCCCCTAAGTGGGTTTTGGCCAAAAACAATTAACACTTCATTGTTTCTTTTGCTTCTTGGTGTTTATTAGTTTGTTAACCCAAAGAAATGCTTGGCCACAGATAAGATAATGGGAAAGGAATCTGAGGGTAGAGTTTTGAATTATACTATAATATTTCTGCCTTGGTATTTTACTTTGTTTTACGATTTACATATAATTAGATATTTGAACAGCTTGATGAGATTGAGTAATTGAATGTCCCTCATAAATACTTTTTAAGGTTTGACCTTTTTATTTTTCTTTTATATGGCTGCAGATACCTGGCCTCATCAAGCCAGCCTTTTCAAAACCTTGACTCAGAAAGTTTCAGGTTTCAAATAAAGCAAATAAAATGATGATGGATGTCTTGCCTTAGCACTTCTTCATGTGGTTGGTTGGTTGGTTACCTTATAGTATTTAATAATTTGTATGTTTTAGGGTACATTTACAGATATAGATTATTGTCAAATGTGATGGCCCAAAGGAGAAGGAAAAAAAGAAAAAAGAGTTTGATATTAGTTTGCCCAATGAGAGTTAGCACAAATGGTAAGGAACAGGTTTGTATCTTATAAGAACTAAGTTTGATTTCCGCTGCTGTCGTGGGGGCTATTTTGGTAGGCGATCTAATAAGTTCCTTGTAAGTGCTCTCTAAGTCCTGGAGCTGTGTTCTAGCCTTAGTGGAGGACTGGTGCTGAATCTATCTTAACTTTTTTGTACAAAAAAAAAAAGGTTTGCCAACTCTACTAGTTTAGCTTGTTTGGCGAGCGCGTTTATGGCTTTTCTTTTTTGCAGTCTATCCTCTTTTTCTCTTCTGCAAATATGTACCATTTAGATTAAATTTTGATAGTTTAGATTTAATAGTATGATGACAAAAATTTAACTTAGACATTTGGCTTTTATATTATTCTCTATGATTCTGTAAGATATATTTATAACTAATTTATCCATTAAAATTTAATCTTGTTATTTATAAAAAAAGTGGGTTAGTATTTTTAAAGGTAGTCTCTTTAATTATTTGCACTGAATATTACTCGATTGATGAAACTCTATAGAATCAATAAAGATAATTTAAAAGAAATTATAAATTTAAAAGATAAAATAAATTTAAATATTATATTTATGATTACAGCTGAGCAATTGGTTTATATATGATTTTTGGTTAAAATTGAATAACTGAATAGTGTTTTTTTAATTGAATTGAAATTAAACTACATAGAATAATCGAACCGAATTAACCGATCTATTTCCATTCGTTCTTTTTTTTGTTAATTCGAGTTGTTGGATTTCTTTTTGGACCTATTTTGTTGCAAGATTGTATATATAAAAGGAAACGCGATATTTAACATTTAAAACATTACCATTGCCATTCGAACTCTTAGCTGAGCATTTTAGTTTGTCCCTCAAAGAAACGGCGATGTTTTTTTTTTTTGTTGCTTACCCGGTTCATTAGAATTTTGTCCCGACTATATCCGGATCCGACCCGTGTCGCGCACCTGGCTATAGTGGGTGAGTCTCCCAACGAGAATTTTCTACATTCGCCAAGGCTCGAACTCGAGAAGAAACGGCGATGTTAATGAATCTCGGAAGCATTACCATTGTTTTTTAAGGCCAACCTAAACATTACCATTCTTAATCCTCCAATATATTATTTTCCCAGAAAGAAAAGTTTGTAATCTTTATATATTTTTTTAAAAAGGGTTAAGGTAAAAAATACTTATAAATTTTTTTAAACATGTGCACCTGGCACCATAATGTTTACTTATATGCAAAAATGAGAAATGCAAAGTCCGTTACATATTACAAACTTCTGTTACTTTATATATGGTTGGGTGACCAACGGGGGTTGGTCCGAGTGGTAAGCGGCTCAGTATCGCTTAAGCGAGGTCTCGAGTTCGAGCCTTGGCGTACGCAGAAAATCCCTGTTGGGAGACTCACCCACCATAGTCAGGTGCGCGACGCGGGTCGGATCCGGATATAGTCGGGGCAAAGCTCCGGTGAACCGGGTGGGCAACAAAAAAAAAATTATATGGTTGGGTGGTACTAATAACAGTTAGTATAGATGATAAAGAACGGACTCGTATTTTATAAAAATGTAAGTTCAATTATCACTGCTATTATGAGGGCTCCTTTAGTAAGCGATCTTATAAGTCCCCTGTAAACGCTCTCTAAACCCTGAAATTATGCCTTGACCTTAATAAAGATTCTTTTAATAAATAAAAAATCTGTGGTTGGGTGGTGTCCATATTTCAATTTAGAAATTCTTTAAAATAAGTTTGTAATATTTAGCGGACTTCGTATTTTTGTACTATCTAAATAGGTTTATAGATATTTTTGTACTACATTGCCCGGTGCACAAACCTATAAAATTTATACGTATTTTTGCACCTTAACCATTAAAATGAAAGATAAAGCACAATAATCTTTTCTTTCTTTGTTTTTTTTTTAGAGTATTCTCGCCTAACCGAAATTATTAATCTCTCTCAAAATATGAAGAAAGAAAGCTCCTACGAATTGAGAACATTAGAGGCCTCCTTTTGATTTTTAAAAATTACTTTCTCCGGCTCCTAATCCTATTATGAAACATTTTCTGAAAAGGTATTAATATCCTTCTAATTATAAATCACTAAATGTGGCTGGTCCTTAATATAAGAAATAATTTAAAAGTTAATATTTATCCTAAATATAATATATTTTTTTATATTTATCTATTTTTAAAATTATTTATATTGATACTCCTTCAACAATAGTCAAATAAGAGGGAGGAAGAGAATTAAGGAAGATAGCTAGAGTGTTTTAAAAAAATATGTTATATTAACTAACTTAACTATATCACTTAATCTAATCAAATTAGTTTAATATGTCTTATATTAAAAATAAGATAAGTATTAACTATATTTGTTCTTAAATTGTCTGATATAATTTTCTTTTTCTTTTTTTACTTCTCAAGATGTGATTCTTTATTTTAAATATAAATAAATTTAATTTTTTATTTTTAAACATTATTTGAGTGACTTTAATTTTTATTTTTTTAAAAAAATAATAATAATTAAATCTACAGTTTTGTCGAACAAATGAAGATAAAAAGTAAAGAATAACGAAAAAGTATCACAATTACATATGATTATTTTTGGGTGCCACAGTGTTAAAAAAATTCAAAGATTTATTTCTTCATTTTCTTAAATAAAGTGAGAAATTTACTAAAAAATATTTAACATTTGAGTTCTCTTTTTGAAACAAAAAAATTTAAACAAATGTATTTAAAAATAAATTCAAGAATTAATCATATTCATATATAATAAACTCAAAAAACTACTTTTTATACAATATTTGATATTTAATACTATAGATTTGAGTATTTTCACGACTCCAGCCAGCCAGGTAGTCAAAAATTATTTAAAAATATCATGTTAAAAACTTTATATGAAATATCATTAAATAAATGGAAAAATGTTAGTATAATATAACTTGGGAATCCTTCTTCTTCTTCTTCTTCTTCTTCTTCTTCTTCTTCTTCTTCTTCTTCTTCTTCTTCTTCTTCTTCTTCTTTGCAGCGTAACTTGGGATTCAAGTAAATACGTTATAAGTTTTTTTTTAAAAAAGAAAAGAAAAGAAAGTCTTCCTAATCAAGATAAAATATTAAGAAAAAGAAAAGTGTCGTTCATATTCCTAACATAAAAGAAGCACTCACATATCTCATGCGTCCCATGTTGGCCATCTTCTTCTCTTTCTCTTTCATTCTTCACTGCTAATTTACAAACCGCCGAACTCTGCTGCATTTTCCGATCAAACTCCGATCTTGGTATATATTTTTCTCATCTTTTTCTTCTTCATTTTCTCCATTAATTTGTTTCGCTTTGATTTTTCTTTTTCTTCTTCAGTTTTCCCATTTTACTGTGGTTCGTTTGGACGGTTTCTTGTTTACAGATCAAAAGGGAAGAAACTTTAAGGACTGATTCGAGTTATGGTGCGCTGAGAGTCACATCCCATGGCTACATTATCAGTTCTTGAGAGTTACTCCAAAGAAGAAGAAGAAGAAATAATGGTTCAGAAGAAGCCATTAATGGAAGGTCATGAGATTCTTTGTAAGAGACGCAAGCACTCTGCAATTCGAGAGTACCCATCTGGGTATGGCCGATTCAGTGTTAAGATTCACCAACGATATGATACTGAGACTTGTGATGACAGAAAATCATCAGTTCTTGACAGTTGCACTGAAGAAGAATAGGAGGAGGAAGAAGAAGAAGAAACAAGTTTTAGAGAGAGGAAGCCATTGATGGGAACTGAGATCCCTGGTAAGAGACAGAAATTATACTCCGCAATTCGTGATTACCCCCTAGGTGTGGCCGATCCGCAGCAATTAAACAAGATATTACTGTTCTTGACGGTTGCTGCTCTGAAGAAGAAGAAGAAGAAGAAGCAATGGATAGAGAGAGGAAGCCATTGATGAAAAGTGAGATTCTTCATGGGAGAAGCAAGTACTCTACAATTCGTGATTACCCACCTGGGTGTGGCAGATTTGCAGTTTTGTCATCAAATAATTTGTTTTAACGGTTCCACAGTATGAGGTTCTTGAGTTCATTATTATTATTATTTTCTATGGACACTTTTGATGAAAAAAAGGAACTTTATGGATCAAAAGAAGTTATAATCCCATGATGTTAAGTTAGTTTACTTACTGAAGAAGGTTGTGGCTGTGACTGGAAGGCATGTTTATTAAATTTGTTGAATTTAATGATTATGTGGATTGGCATTAATTAATTAACGGGAACATTTATTTTTATGCAATTAATCCTGATTCAATATTAATCACATAATAGATTAGATAATGTTTTGACGTATGTTGTGTAATAGTTTGTGTTTGTGTCACCAAAACCCTTATCAGGGTAGAAGCTACAAAGGTAACTTCAATTCCACTTCTAACTTAGCTTGCCCATTTAATTAAAATAATAATAAGAATAATTTTCAATATAAATAAGCACAGAGATAAGTATTTTAGAAAAATTATATTATATTTTATAAATAATATAATTAATTTTTTTAATTTAATATAAATTAATTGTTTAACTCTTATCACAGCTGGAAAAAAGCATTTCAACACCGGTTGAAAATGGCATTCAACATCGCACACACAACCGGTGTAGAAACGGACCGTGTAAAAAGTCATACATTTTACACCGGTCCTATAATCGGTGTAGAATGTATAATTTTTTACACCGGACTACATTTTAAATCGGTTCACATTTACATCCGGTGTATTATTTTTAACATCTGCACCGGTTGAATATTGGGACGGTGTAGATTTTTCAAATTTTTAAATTTTTAACACCGGTTGAATATTGGGACGGTGTAGATTTTTCAAATGTTAACACCGGTTGAATATTGGGACGGTGTAAATTTTTAAATTTTTAACACCGGTTGAATATTGGGACGGTGTAAATTTTTAAATTTTTAACACCGGTTGAATATTGGGACGGTGTAGATGTTATTAAATTTAATTTATATATGTTCTTACTACACCGGTGGGTATGTACCTCCGATGTAGATGTTATTAAATTTATATTTGATAGATTTCGTTGGCCTGAAGCTTCAGAAGTAAACTGCCCAAATGTAATATATGACTCAATCATCGATCATCATCATTTCAAGATGCCAGAGACATATATAATTCAATTGCTCATTATATTATTCATTGAATAAAACTCAATACAAAAATGATACAATTTGAACAGAAAAATGTATTCAGTGAAAGACAAATACTATTGAGAAGGAAGGATTTGAACAAAAAACTCTGCCCACCGATTACGCAGGTCCTCAATATCTTGGTCAGGAAATGGATCAGGTTGTTCAAACATCTGAAATATGAAATCAAAATCAAAGAAATTAAGGCATTACTAATTTAGATTAGATTGACAATTAAGAAATATGAAATCATTCAAAATATAATTTTACCTCCCCACTTAGGTCAATCCTATTTGCCAAGATAATATTGACCATGTGTCTGACTATGTAGAAGCCGCACAAGTTGCTTTCTCTGGGTTGCCTTCGACTCTGTAATGTTAACAAGAGAAAAATTATTTCTCATCATCAAAACGGGGAACCTAGCTAACACCTAATATATACTTTTATTACCATCGGTGTGATCCATTCAGGGTCCCTCACCAAATTAGCGTGCTTAAGGCCCCTTGCAACTGCGAATGTCCTCATAGCCCTATGACCAAAGTTAACAAGTTAGTAACCCATTTATCACACAGATCATTGTGTATAGAAGAGAACTCACGTACGTGTTCATGATCTTCCTAACATCCACCGAGGGCTTGTAATGGAGGGAGCATAAGAAGAAAACTTTATAGCTATGCTTACATAGGATGACAAGTTGCCAATGATTGCTGTAGAGATTAGTTAAAAGAAAATGAGTATTATAATTAAGCAACTACAAAACTAGTATATATAAAATAAAATGAAACATTATTATTCTTACTCATGCATATATGGTGCGAAGAAACAATCAATATCGGTTTCACCGAGCCTCTCTGAAATGTATGCAAGTCTCGAAGATTGAGAGGTCCCTTTAGCATAAATCTGAATTGGGCATAGGAATCCGAACTTTTTTTGTTTGCCCTTGGAGGAAACCAACTCAGCTTGCATGTACCTACAGGCAATGCATGCACGACATTAGTTGTAAGACTTGAACTTTGTTATTACATATATTTACATTTAAATTATACTTACATCAAAAACACTTGGATGCAGCCGGAGGTCAGTTCTTCCTTGGGAGTGATCAGAGATTTGACGTCCGCATGATCCAGGAAGGCCGGTGCCCCCATGTCGCCCACAACTGAATCCATAGGCAACGCGTCCACATGGAACGTTTTGTCATATGCCATTAGGATCACACGTTGCATGGCATTCAAAGCGGGAGGGGTGGGAAGTTGGTCGGGGGATGAGGCGACGTGATCCGAAACAAGATGCTTTGGCCACAATATGAAAGTCCCTTTTGCTTGGCTCACTGTCTTCACCTCATCAGTGGGAATTGGGACAAGAGCATCTCCAATTAGCACGGCTTCAACTGTCACCCTTAATTGATCGTCCTGAATTTGGACGTGGTGAACAGTAGTTGCCCCTAGGCTATGGATGGAGCCACGTGCCACTAAGCGTCTAAGAGGATCCTCAACATATAGATCACAATGTTCTGCATCCTCTGACAGTGGCAAGCAACAACTCCCCTTAGTGCTTTGACGGACTGCAGTTGAGGGCGGGAGGGGATCAGTTGGCTCTTGCTGCCTTGATGTCATCATGGACAACATTTCTTCCTTCATCTTTGCGAACCCCTCTTGTAATCGCGCCTCAATTGAAGCTTCTGCTTGTGCCCTAGCCTCTATCCAAGCTTCTTCCTTAGCCTCTGCCCTTATGGTGGAGAGCAAGGATGCCAACTCTGCCCTCGGCACCACATGTGGGGAACGTATTTGAGATACTCCAAAGTAATCTCTTATACCCACACCTCTTCCAACTCCCCTGACACGGCCCCCATGTTCTTGTTTCCCAGTGGCAACAGTCAAGATGTCATTCCTACCATCTGACTTGAAGGATCCATGGGACTCTTGTTGTTTAAGATCACTCTATAACATAGAAAGAACAACAAACATAAGGAAAATGATATAATTATATATAGTCTACTATCACAAAATAATGCAAGTAGTGCTTACAATTTTTTCAGCAATCATGCGAGCATTGTCGCTTGTAAAAGCTCCGCTCTTTCTTTGGCGAGCGTACAACCATTTTTCTTCGCGACGTATCGGAGAGGGGGGGTCAAGAAGAACACTAGGATCCGACCCAGCACTTTCTTCTAACCTCTTCCTCTTGGCCCCCAACAACTCTCTTTCTGCCTTCGCGTAACCCCCTCGAGACATTGTGTGGGGGCAATCATTCTTGAGGGCGTATTCAATCGCTTTTGCTCTTTTTTCCTACAAGACATGAAGTATTTAAAATCAATACATATGATACTCTGATACGTTTTCTGCAACCACATACAAAAGGATACACTCACCATTGCTACTGGCGTGGTCCGATTCCTAACAAATTGTTCCCACGCAGCTTCGTCAATGAATTGATACTTGCTGCATGGAGAAGGTTGAGGATGACCACTTCTGTCCTGTCCATGCAGATACTGACGAGCTAGTTGTGTCTTGAATGCCCTCCAACGCTCACAGCAATAAGACAACGTCTTCTTCTTCAAGAACTCATTGTTGGGCACATCGTAAGTGAGCTGCAATGTTTGCCATTGAAAGCAGAGTAATCAACAAACAGTTGTGTATTTGGTATTGCTCTGCATGCAATATTAGATAGTTCCTATACCCGGATAGTGTCCCAAATTTGATTCTTCACGCGATCATCCACAGCATCCCAAGTCAAATAGGTGATGCTAGGCTTGTTGCGTGCTAGGAGGCTGACAAAACTTACGTACTTTGTCCTGTGTTCACCAGTTGGGTTCCAGTTTCTGTCAAACTCTATCGGAAGCAGTTTCCCCTCTATCCTGTCCTTCGTAATGTCTTTCAAACGAGTCGCACTTCTGCCCTTCCTTTGCTTAGTGGCGCTTGGAGCATCGCCAGCCTCAATCTGAGTAACTCTATCCTCCATATTCCTATGTACGCAATAACAACATCAAAAACATTGAAAACAGACTTAACCCTTTTTCCCTCAACCCGTCAGAACACACAAAACTTGTTCCTTTAGCAGTTATGAATGGAAAGATATGCCAGCATTCATCAGGAAAAATAGAAAACCTAGATTAAACGAACATAAAAACGGCATCGCACGTACACAGGGAAAAAAATGCAGAGAACACGTACACTTACGGAATAGCAGAACGAGAGAGGTGACAGAGAAGAACGACTGACCGAGCACGGAGAAGCCTCGCGAGAACCACAGAGCACGACGAGCGGCGATAAAAAAGAGTATGTGAGAAAGGAGAAGATTGAAGGTCATCGCGCCAAGAGGCGGGTTAAAAAAATGAATATAAACATTTAACACCGGTTGTAAATAATTCTAACCCGGTCAAAACATAAACGACGTAAAAGTGAAACATTTTACACCGTCTAATTTTAACAACCGGTGTCAAAAATAAACATCGATAATTATAACACCGGATAAAGTATAACCCGGTGTAAAATCGAACAATAAATTATTATTAGACGTGACCTGTTACACCGAATATCACTTAAGACCGGTGTTAAATGTTGTAGTTTTTTTTTAAAACTTCACCACCTTATAATATCATCCCATCCTTAGCGTCACAACATTCTTATCAGAACAAGAATCTGTCTCTGTTATTATTACATCAAAATCATATACGCAATCATTACAAGAAACTTAAAATTGCATGTTTAGACTAAACAAGAAACACATAGAAATTAATCAGAATCCACTTCTTCATTTAATTGTGGTAAACCTACTGAAAAAGAAGGGATCTCATAAAAAGAATCATCATTGTCAACAACACTTTTCCCTTGGAGCGCGACAGACCATCTTTCATTCTGAGGATCAGTGATAAAGAACACTTGCTTTGCTTGGTCTGCCATAATGAAAGGCTCATCCCCAAAACTTATATTATTCAAATCCACCAGTGTAAATCCTAACTGATCGACCATAACACCGTTGTTTACATTAGCCCACTTGCATTTGAATACGGGAACTTTGAATTTGGAGTAGTCCACCTCCCAAATCTCTTCAACAACGCCATAATAAGGGATGGCTGCTAATTTAGGATTGTTGTCTTTTGAACTAGAGAAATGCATAGCTTCAGCCACTAACATAACACCACTGTTTTGCACGCTACTTCTATCATCTAGGGACTTCGTATAAAAGGAATACCCATTGATATCAAATGAATTCCAACAGATCACATTATGTTCAGGACCACATGCCAACCATCTAACTGTATCAGAAACACAATCCTCATTTTCAACCTCCAATTTGAACCAATGTGCAAAAGATTTGGTGTGTTCTCTAATGAGCCTTTGCTCTGTCATCCTATTATTTGTTTTCCGGACAAGATCTTTATGAACAGCAATATAGTCTTGAACTTCATCAATGTTATTCAAGATGTGTAAGTGTACTTGCTGCAGTTCATTACGATCAACACTCCTCACTGACATTCCGCGTTGACCCCCCTGTGTGGCAATGGGTTTGTGGAGACCAGTAAGTCTTGCTTTAGACAGGTATTGTTGACAAAAGTCCATAGCTTCTTCGGCCACATATTTTTGAACAATGGATGCTTCGGGCCGACTTGGATTCTTCATATACCCTTTAAGGATTTTCATGTATCTTTCAAATGGGTACATCCATCGTAAGTATACAGGGCCACACAGTTTTATCTCTCGCACTAGATGAACGATGAGGTGTACCATGATGTCAAAAAAGGAAGGAAGAAACTGTTTTTCAAGCTGGCACAAAATAACATAACCCTCATGCTCCAATTCCTCCAACCTTTCAGTCTCAAAGACTTTGCCACATATAGCATTAAAGAAGAAGCAAAGTCGGGTTACAATGTGTCTCAACTCATCTTGAAGGATTCCTCGAACAGCCACTGGGAGTAATTGTTGCATCAGTACATGACAATCATGAGACTTTTGGCCTACTAATTTCAAATCTTTCATGGACACAATCCTCTTAAGATTAGATGAGTACCCAGAGGGAACTTTGATTCCTTGCAAACACTCACAAATACTTCTTCTCTCAGCCTTGGACAAAATATTAGTCTCTTCAACATGATAGCTCCCCTCACCATCTGGCCTCGGATGTAACTCCTCCCGTATTCCCATTTCTTCCAAATCCAATCTTGCCTTCAAACCGTCTTTGGAACTACCATGTGTGTTGAGAAGTGTTCCAACAATGCTGTCACACACATTTTTCTCCACATGCATCACATCAAGACAGTGCCTTACATGAAGATGTCGCCAATAAGGAAGCTCAAAGAACACAGATCTTTTTTTCCATACATTTTTCTCACTTTTCTTGGTAAGCTTACCGAAAGTGACATTGATGTCTCTCACCTTTTCATAAACTTGTTCTCCAGTCAATGGCTTTGGAGCATTTTCAAATTCTTGGCCGCCATAAAATTTCTTCTTCAGTCGACGGTATGGGTGGGCTTGTCTTAGAAATCTCCTATGACCTAGGTAGACCGTCTTTCTTCCATGACGAAGTTGATAGTAGCAAGTCCCTTCCTCACAAATCGGACATGCTTTATGGCCCTTAACACTATACCCTGACAAATTTCCGTATGCAGGAAAGTCATTAATTGTACAAAAGATCAAGGCCCGCAAATTGAAGACCTCCTTCTTAACAGCATCAAAGACATCCACACCTTCCCATAGCTTCTTCAAATCTTCGATCAAGGGTGTTAGGTAAACGTCTATGTCATTTCCCGGTTGTTTTGGTCCTGAGATCAGCATGGACAACATTACATACTTCCGTTTCATACACAGCAAGGGAGATAGGTTGTAAATCACCAGAAGGACGGGCCATGAACTATGGATACTACTAAGGCTACTATAAGGGTTCATTCCATCCGTACTAAGTCCAAGCCTTAGGTTTCGTGGTTCATTGCCGAACTCGGGAAATAAGTCATCAATCTTCTTCCATTGCAAAGAGTCAGCAAGATGACGAATCTTTCCATCATTAATCCTTTCATTTGCATGCCATAACAATTTCTTTGCATCATCTTCATTAGAAAAAAGTCGCTTAAACCTTGGTAAAATTGGAAGATACCATAACAACTTGGCAGGAGAGTTATTTGATCTGTACCTTGGTGTCTTACATATTGGACACTTCTCCTCATCTTCAAACTCTTTCCTGTACAATATGCAATCATTTGGGCATGCATGAATCTTTCTATACTGCATGCCTAAAGGACCTATTATTTTCTTCGCATCATAATAGCGTTTGGGTAAAGCATTTTCTTCAGGAAACATGTCCTGTAACAAGTCAAGCAATTCTGAAAAACTACTGTCACTCCACCCATGCCGAGCTTTCACACTTACCAATCTCAACACTGCATTCAACAGGTTGTATTTTCTGCACCCTGGGTATAGAGGCTTTTCTGCATCATTGCACATATTACCATATGCGTGTGACCGCATAAAAGCATCTTCTCCAACATCACGAATCATGTCCTCTACTCTATCATCAGTATCCATGTCATCGTCAAAGGTATGTTCCACCTGTTCACCATGCCATACCCATACCGTGTAACTCTTGCAAAACCCCTCACAAATTAGATGAGTGTAAATATCAGCAGGACTTTGTTTCCTCTCATTCAAACAACTCACACAAGGACAATAAAACCTTCCATTGTCATCATCACCATTCCGTTTAGCAAAATCCAAAAACTCCTTCACCCCCTCAGCATACTCAACACTTGTTCGTTTAGCATTTATCCAACTACGATCCATATTTGTGGAAGACTATAAGAACTAGAAAAGCAGAAAATAAGAAATTAAACCATTACGTTGCAGCTAATGCATGGAGAGAATAAATTTTCAGTTCGCGAGAGGAGTTCAAAACAAAACTCACCGTCCGTGAAGCGCCGAGAAGTCTTAACGCGCGAACCAGGGAAAAATGAGAGATGGAAGGCGCGAGAAATGTACCAAATAAAAGAGTATTTGGAAAAAAATAAGAAACTATACACCGAACAAACTGTTACACCGGTGTAGATATAAATATAAAAGTTGTATTTATAGTATATTTTACATCGGACAATATATATGGACCGGTGTAAAATATATCAGTTTATTTATAGTATATTTTACACCGGTCAATAAATATGGACCGGTGTATAATATATCAGTTTTTTTTTCCTACATCCAGAGTCAGCCATGTCATCAACTTTCTCCCAAAAAAATATATACATCAGAATATATAAAAGTTGCAATCTTTCACTACTCATCAGACTCAGAGTTTTGGGAGTCATCAGATTGGGTGAGATCAACAGGATTAAAGAAGCTATCACGGGGTTGATGGCGGCGAACTTCTGAGCGGAAATCCCTGAAACTTGCTTTCAATCTGTCAACTTTGCGATTCAGTTCTTCCACAGAGTCCTCCAGCCCATTGTTGCGCAGTATGAGTTCCTCAAGCCTCTCCATCAGAGTCACAACCAGGGGAGGAGGAGAAGGAACAGAAGGGTGAGGATCAGGATGTTTGTCTTCAAAGTCGTCTCTGTTTCTTTTGTTGGGCGGAGAAGGAGGCGTGCGTGAGGAAGAGGCCATTGGAGGAGTCAGATAGATGAAAAGAAAATAAAACAGAAGAATGGTATACATATATATATGGTTAACGTTCATGATCAATAAGAATATAGAAGAATGCGCAATTGGCCTTCTATCATAATGACTACAAAGTATAAACGTTGGGAACCCAAGAAGTGAAATGAAAGGTCTGACAAATAAAGAAGCGAGCGGGAAATCATAGACAGAAAACTGAAGAGGCGATGAAGCTGCACCGGGTGTTTATATTTAAATCGGTTAATTTTAAAACCGGTGTAAACATTTAATTTTTTTATAAAACAGACACCGGACTATATATTTCCACCTCGGTCAATATAAATACGCTGTAGAAAGTAAAAATCTAAACCGGACGAAATATTTCCACATCGGTCTCTATAACATCCGCTGTAGAAAGTAAACATCTAAACCGGACTAAATATTTCCACATCGTTCATGAGTAAATACGGTGTGAATATTTCATTTTATTTACAAAAATGCCACCGCTCATTTTTGTAAAACCGTCTCCGCATTGACCGGTTTAAAAATGGGGATTTCGATTGCCCATTTTCCACCAGTGTATATTTAAAATAAATAATAACATTGTTGGTCTCTCTAGTTTATTTTCATTTTAATTTTAATTCCTAAAATTTTAAAACGTAGTTTTTGATATTTTAAGTTTTATCCGTTTATAATATTGGTTCCTATAGTTTGAAAAAACAAAATCTATCATCCGGTCCTTTTCATAAGATATAGTTTAGGATTGTCTAAACATTAAATACATTTTTACTAATTTTACTTCTAATTAAATAGACTATCTTTTTCCATGCATCCTCTTTCAATTTTCTCTCTCTCTCATTTACCCTCTTATAAATAAGTTCATATGTCAAAAAAATAAAGTACACTTCCATAGGCTTTGGTTGAGGTTTCTCTATGTATTATCAAAAAGGAAAAAAAATTATATTTCTCTATCATATTATATTATTTTAATGAAGTAAATGACAAATTAATGGCATGAAAGTTATTTGCCTATATGTAAAAACTTATGAAGACTTGTTAAGTTTAAAAATGTCAAGGAGGCTATTTACGTACACACACCTAAATTTCAAAAGGTTACGTTACTTTTATATATTTAGATAAAGATAGTCAAAATTTAAAGTTTTTATTTTTTATTTATTATTTTTAACACGATCAGGTATTTTGCTTATGATTGTTTAGAGAAACACCACCTACTTTCTATAGGAAAAGAACATATAATGTTTTTCTTGTTCAATAAGGAGTAGGATATACAGATAACTTTGAAGTAACTAACTAACTACCAACTACCCATTATGAAAACATTTTCATTCATAGGCTAAAACATACGATACATGTTAAATACTTTACATGTCTCAAACCCAGAAAAGTTAGTTTAATTATTCATATATATATATATATATCTTGGAGAAAGCAACAAAAGCAAATAAATAAACGTATATATATAAATGCTTTCAAGTTACAATACTGGTCATGTCCTTTGCAAGACATGCCATCAACCCTTTCACTTCAAGTTCATATTATCATTTGATCTCTCTCAGACTCATAAATACATACATACGTGTGTGTATATATATATATGATTCCTCAACTTCATTCATCTTCATCTTCATCTATAGACCCAGAAAATGTTTCTGCATAGAAACTCCATAGCTCTGTTGGTGATTCCCATTATTGCTGTTTTTGCATATTTCCTTGTCGTACATGAGACTAATGGAAACGAGCAGTTGTTTCTGGGTGATTTATTGTCCTCTTTCTCTTTGAATCATGGTCATCACCCTCGTCGTTATCATCATCATCATCATTCTCACAAGAAACGACCTGATAACAGCAGCAGTGAGATTAGCAATAGATGTGATGATTTTCCGCCGGGAATTCCGCCGCCGAACACCAACACGACGACGTATCTATGTGTGGATCGACGAGGTTGCTGCAACTTCACAACCGTGCAAGCAGCTGTGAACGCTGTCCCAGATTTCAGCGATAAGAGAAATATTATATGGATTAACAGTGGCCTTTATTAGTAAGTTTTTTTTTTTTAATAACATTATCTTTACTCGTTTTCTACAACTAATCAATATACGTATTAATTTAAACATAATTATGTTTATATGTTTTGAATAGTGAGAAAGTGATGGTGCTATGGAGCAAACCAAACATCACATTTCAAGGGCAAGGCTACACTTCAACGGCCATTGCTTGGAACGACACTGCCAAGTCAGCAAACGGCACATTCTATAGTGGCTCCGTACAAGTATTCGCCAACAACTTCATTGCCAAAAACATAAGCTTCATGGTAATACTTTCCATCACAACCTCCATTTTCTCACAATGTCTATTTGATTAATTAGTTGTAAATAGATATTCAACCAGTTATTATCACAACCAGGGTAGAATGTCACAGTGCCTAAAAAAAACTTATTTACAAAAATGTTATTGGTTATACGACTCGCCGTGGTAGGTAGTTTTAGTTGTGAGTGTTTGGTTAAAACAAAAAAACTTGCAGAATGTGGCGCCAATTCCAGGTCCTGGGGTAGAAGGAGCACAAGCAGTGGCCATAAGAATAGGGGGTGATAAGGCTCAATTCTGGGGATGTGGCTTTTTTGGAGCACAAGATACTCTTCATGATGATGGGGGTCGCCATTACTTTAGGGATTGCTATATTCAAGGCTCCATTGATTTCATTTTTGGCGATGCCAGGTCTCTCTACGAGGTATCCACACATATTTCTCCATCATCCCCAATCTTCTCTATTTAGATTTTTCTTTCTTTCTCTCTTCGCTATTGAATATAAAAATTAGATAATTAATTTTTTGAAATTAAAAAACTTAGTTTGGCTATTCATAGGGGGAAAAGTGTTGGTTTAACTAAAACACCCATTAATCATTTGTACTGAAAATTATCCCCATTGATGGAAATTCATCATTAATACTCACTTCGGTCCTAAATGCATGTATGAGTTAGCTGAGAAGTTTATTTTAATTCTAAATATAAGATATTAATCTATTTTGTTTAATAAATTTATAATTTTCTTTCTAATAGTTTCAATCAATGGAGATTATTATACAAATTATTAGAGGAGATATGCATATTTTTTATAAATAACTAATTTTACTAATTTTTTTAATATTTATAAATTAGTCATTAAGTTCATATATTTATGAGAGAGTATTACAACAATAGGATAATTTAAAAAATAAAGTAGATTAAAGTATTAAATTTAATTAACTCCTATATTTAGGATAAAAGAGACCATATGAGTCAACAACTGAATATATCAAACTAAGTTAAAAAGTCAACTTAACTTGGATATATGAGATACAAGTACTAAAAGATCTTGATTACAAGGGTATAAAAGTAAAAGTAGTAATTTTGCAATTGACATATTTGTTTTGGCATAAATAAAATACACAGAATTGTCAACTAGTGTCAATGGCGAACCCAGTACCGCCGGGACAAAGGTTCATAAACGGCGCCGTTACAGCTCATGGGAGGACATCAAACGAGGAAAACACAGGCTTTGCTTTTGTAAACTGTAGCATTGGAGGGTACGGAAGAATATGGTTAGGTCGGGCATGGCGTCCTTTCTCTCGTGTCGTTTTTGCCTATACGACAATGTCCGATATCATTGCCCCTGAAGGTTGGAATGACTTCAAAGACCCTGCCAGAGATCAGTGAGTTTTGTTACTCAAAACTAGCAAAATACAACATCATTTCTCATCTACATCATTCATGTGAAAATTGGACAATTTAAAAGTCTACTTTTATTTTATTATATTAATAGAGGTGGATTTTAAAATAAAGATAACTTTTTAACTACCATTTTTTAAAAAAATAAATAAATTTATTATTGAAAAAAATTAAAGACCAATTACATAGCATATTTTTAAATTTTATGTTATGTACAATAATTTTCTTAACTTTTAAAATTTTAAAAGAAACTCTCCGAAACTCTTACTTAATTTATTTTTATTCATTACTTATTTGTATACAAACTTCAATCTAAACGTACACTTAAAAGCCTAGGGAGATTTATCGGTAAAGGAATCATTTATATATATGATTCAAAATTAAAGGAAATTATACCTAATTTAGTCTCATTGGACATGTTTTTTATAGTACATTATAAAAAATCTGATAAGTAATATTTTTTACGAATTCTAAATAAATAAATAAATGTTAAATTTGATGCAGGACAGTATTCTATGGAGAATACAACTGCACAGGGCCAGGGGCTAATATGAATATGAGGGCACCATATGTACAGAGATTAAACGATGCAATTGCTTCTCCTTTCCTCAACACATCATTCATTGATGGAGACCAATGGCTTCTCCCTTCCAAATAATAATATTATCATTAATAATTAATATTAATTCCTTTCCTCTTTTAAAATTGTACATAATTATTCTTTTAATCATTATTTATGTACATATAGAGCCATATACTAATTAAATACTAATGATATTTTTATTGCCGCCTTATTATTGTCTCGTAAAGGTCTCAAGGATTCATTAATTGACCAGTAATTAAGGTCAAAAAAGAATTATTAATTAATTTATTTTTCAATAATTTACATTTGCAGCCTTACATATATTTGACCCATTGATTATGGAATTTGATAAAGAACTATGACGCCTTAAATATGAAGCTCATCAAGTGAGGAATATGAGGTAGAAATATAAGGACTAGATATAAAATATAGTTAATTAATTTGATTATATTAAATAAATTAATTTAGTTAATATGATATATTTTTTTAAAAATACCCTAATCATTTTTCTTAATTCTCCCGTTCTCTCTCTTACTTGATTATTGTTGAAGGAGTGTTAATAGCAGTAATTTTTTAAAAAATATGAGAAATAAGTCTTATGTTTAGAATCAAAATAAATTTTCTAATTAAATCATATATTAAGAACTGAATGAGTAATAAAAAGTTACCTAAGCTATACATAACTTCCCAAATTTTAGGTTATGTATGCAGAGATATCTTTTTTATTTTTAATTACAATAAAACTCTTTAAATTTTTGAAAAATCCGTGAAAAATATGTTAAAAATTTTATTGGTCAGAATTATCTAAATTCAAATATTAGTATTTTTTATATATGAAATTCTTAAAATATATTTTTTTCACTAATATATTTAAACAATGACTTCTTGACCGATTTTCCTTTAAATTTTTACTGCAAGTAAAAAAGACTTTTTATGTAATATGAATGAAAAATGAGGGAGTATGACAATTGACAAGTCAAATCCGCATGCTTTGAACCTAAATTTGCACACAATAAAAATTTTGAAATGGTCAAATGTTGAAGGTTGGTGAATACACCCACCTTAAGCCACCATTATGAACCTCATATTTTTCCAAATCTCATTTTACAAACTTTTTAAGGATAAAAATTTAATCCAACTCTAACAAAAAGAATAAGGGAACTACCCTTCTTATATTTAGTATATAATTTAATTAAAAAATTAATCTTAATTTTAAATATGAGATTATTTTTTATATTTATCAACTGTTTCTCAAATTATTTATATTGATATTTTTTAATAATAATTAAATAAGAGAAAGACGAATTGAGTTAAAAAAATAATTATAATATTTTAAAAAATATATATAATATTAAATAATTTAATTAATTTTTTTAATTTAATTAAATTAATTAAATATGTTATATATAATTAAATAGATTATATCGTAAAGGAGCACACAATTTCATTGATAAAACATGATTTTTTGTTTTAAAAAAAATATTAAGTATTATGATCCTGGTCATTTTCCAAGCCTAATGTAATGATTAGCTTGACCATGTGTTGGAAGCCCAAAAAAGGAGAAGACATGTGAAGAACAGACGAATTTAGGGCTGGCTTTGAAGGAGCGTGGCATCGTTCCTCTCTAGTTCCTTGATCCTTCCACCACCACCCCACGTCCCCACCTTCTTCAAATCGACTCTCTCGTATATTCCATTCTATTATTCCTCTCTCTCTCTCTCTCTAATTCCCCATCTTTCACCGTCCCTTCCGCCTTCTCTCTCAGCTCCAGCTATGGCGTCTTTCAATGAGGCACCTCCTGGTAATCCCCAGGCTGGCGAGAAAATCTTCAAGACCAAGTGCGCTCAGTGCCACACCGTCGACAAAGGTGCTGGCCACAAGCAAGGTAATCATTAATCATTATCCCCTTAGCTATTGCTCTGATTGATTCCCATTTTGGTGGTGCATATTTGTTGCAATCTCTGTTTTATTAATGTTTGCTTTTGTTTTCTTGTGTTTACGTCTTGGGAATAATCAAATGTTAGATTGGTATTCTGGCTTCTGGTTCTTTTGGTGTTTGATTTGCGGAATCATTGAGGTAGAGTTGAAGATCTAGTGTTCGGGTGTGAATCATTTTAAAGTGAAAGAAGGAAATATTGGTATTTTTAACATTCTCTTTACGGGAATGTAGAAATGATTCTGAGTTTATTGTAAAGTTCCTTTTAATCTCTTGTATGTTTGTGCAATTTTGGTTCGTTATTTTGGTTTGCCAGATCCACTTGTTGTACAGTTTTATGAGGAATGAATTCATCTTTACTTAAAAAAAGAAATGGTGCCATGGTATGATAACTCTTTTTCGGTTATAGTTCTATTTCGTCATGTGTTTGCTGAATTTTTTTATAGGAATTGTCTGCAATTAATTTAAATTGGTTGATTGATTTTTAGGTTCACGAAATTATGATAGTTGCAATATGTTCTTTTATGTATGACGCAAGAAGAACCTAGTTCTTTGCCTTGCCAACGGACAAAATTCTTCTTGTCTTTTGAGAAAGTTCCCGAAATATGACTTTTGTGGCTTTTCTTCCCTTCTTTCGGTGTGTATACTGCCAAGGCATCTATATCTCTTTCCATTAAATGGTAACTGGTTCAAATGAGTAATGTAATTAACCCGTTAGCTTTAGTAGTTTTTGAGTGATTTGGTTGCCAATCTAGTCCAATTAAATGTCCGGATTGATTAGGAGCTCGATGACTGGATTACTGGTTGAATTCTATAATACTGCATCGAACTATTTAATTGGGATTCTCTCTTCCTCATCTCTCTTCTTGTCCTCTGCTCTTTGACTGTCATCAAGATGTTCAGATCTAAATATTTTTTTTCTTTTGAATGTTGAGTTATTGGCATCTCAATTTTTTTTTTCAACTATTGAATTTAGATAATCTTAATTTGATTTGGACAGTTAAGGGCCTGATTGGTAGAGAGTAGAGAAACCGGACTAAGAACTATTTCTTTTGTTGACTTGGGAAAACCCAATATTTTTTCTTTCCAAAGTTTTTCTTGTGCTCTCATTCTTTCTTCTGTTGTATTCAGGCCAAAAGAAAAACAGTATTCCTCCTTGTATTATATCCTCATGAACTTTTGTAAAGTAAAAGCTTGCTTTCTCAACCATTGATAATTTCAGGACCCAATCTAAATGGTTTGTTTGGAAGGCAATCTGGCACTACTCCTGGATATTCCTATTCTGCTGCAAACAAGAACATGGCTGTGATCTGGGAGGAAAAAACTTTATATGATTACTTGCTCAACCCCAAAAAGGTACAAATTGAGTTGATATATTTTTAAATAACTGAATAAACTATCAATTGCATGTCCAAGTATAACTTCTACTTGAGCTCTTCTCTTTGCATAAAGCACATCATTTTAACTCTAAGTCTGTAGTCCATGGTTTTTTATTGTTGGATTTTGTATTTTCTTGGGTCTTGTGCTTTGTCATGTGGTACTATGCAAAGGGATTAGAATGGAATAGTTTTTTTTCTCATTGCAGCCTCAACCTTCAAACTGATATATCTTCCATTTTCTTGATTCTTGAAATGTACAGTATATTCCAGGGACAAAGATGGTGTTTCCAGGTCTCAAGAAGCCTCAGGAACGTGCAGACCTTATTGCGTACTTGAAACAATCTACTTCACAATGATTTAGAAAACAATTGATACCATTAGAGTCATATATATGGATTGTGTTTTTGGAGTTCCAGAGATTGAATTTTCTAACGTCAAGTTCTACAAGTACTATGTCTTGGCAAATAAAATATAGACTAGATAGATTCATAATGTTATTTTGTCCGTTTAGCATTGCTACTCATTGTTGTCCCAATAAGGGTTTCCTTGTAATGGCTGAATTGAATCAGCTATTGACTCAAATTTTATCAAATATTGGAACGGTGAAGCAAGCATTGGTCAGGTTTTTGCTTGGTAAGGGAATTCATTTTTTCGGTACTTGCATTATATACCTTCCTTTCAATCTTTGGGTTTGTTTGAATGAATGCTGAATGGATCATGTTCTGTCACTTTTATGGCATGCATATTCGGTAGTTTTTAGGAGTCGCAGGGCATTATTTGTTTTGTTCTGTTTTGACACTTTTTCGCCACCCAAGAAAAATAATCTAGAAAGATTATAATGGGTTATTGAACACATTATTAATCTTGTCTTTGAAAGATTTCTGTCATTTATTAAATTAATATTTTTTCTTGTTTTTTTTAATTGTTATGAAGATTGCGTGGAAAGGTCTTAATGCCACCTGACTTGCAAATGTAATCTGGTTTTTTTTTCTTGATTGAAGCAATATTTTCTTCACGTGAAAAAAGTAGACGCTAATATGAAATTCCATAATGCATGTTCTTAAATCTTAACGGTTTGCAACTGGTAAGTAAGAAATATGTTTCAACTTCAGTGCTATAACAAGTCCCAAATAGTAATAAAACAATTGGTTTTAGTTTTAGGAGGATTGTAGATAAAATTATGAAAAAAAAAACAAGAGGTTATATGTGCATGCTGGAATCATTGCACAAACAGATGTAATAATTTAGTGGTATGAAAATTCTTTTATATATTAAAAGTCTAGAGTTCAATTTGATAACATCGGGATGTTGGTGTCTGTTTCTCTAATTTTTTTTTAAAAAAATCTGTTATATACATTTTGATAAAGAAAAATTTAAGTGAGTTCGTTACTAGTCTTTTATTAAAGTTAAGGTACGGTTTTAGAGTTAAGAGCATTTATAAAAGATTTATGAGATCGCCTATTAAAGGAGATTTCACAACAGTGGAGAAAATCGAACTTATATCCTTATATAATATAAATATATTTTTTATTATCTGTGCTAATTTTTATTGTGATGTTATATATATTTTAATGCACTCAAATGCCCTCAAGTAAATGTGCAGCGAATGCATAAAATATACATCTCTTATGGTACTATCAACACACACATCTTATTCTGTGGTGGTCATATAATAAAAATTAATCACTCCGATATTTAATATAAGATCTAATTAATTAATTTAGATATATTAAATAACCTAAATAAATCAGTTAATTATAAATAAGGTAATATGATCTCCCCAAAGTATTCATATATAACTATAGTATATATTTATAAGTTAGATAAATTAATTTAAGAAAAAAAATAATAAATATTATATATAAAATAAATTAAAATATTATATTTAAAATTAAATTTAATCCTAAATTAATTCTTATATTAATTTTAGGAGGCAGTAAGTATTCCCTACAAGACCTCTCCAAGTTATGCCAATGAAGCACCTAAAGTTTCTTCTCCGCAGTTTGTACCTAGTTTGTAATTGTATTAAAGTTGAATGACACTCTCTCCAGCAAATGCAAAATGTTTGGAGAAATTCTTACATACCCTCGTAGCTTACATATGCTCCAACAATTAAGGTTACACCAACTCATCATTTTTTTTGGTAATAAAAGGAGTACAATGAGAAATACCAATAGAACACTTAATGAAATTGTTACACAATATCTTTTAGTTAATAATATATTTAAAAATTTAATAGTTGATAAATCACAATAGTATCGTATAGTTAAGGTATCCTCCTATTAAATATAATTATATTTGATATATTATTGGGCAATAAGTATGAACACTTTTATTAGTAAAAATTTAAATATTAATTCGTTACGTGTAATAGACTAGCCTATTTTACTATATCCTTTTTTTTTAGTATAAATTTTTTTAGAAAGGGGTTGGACTCACCCACAATCTAAAAGTAAGGTGAAGTCTCATTCTTTCTAGATAATACTAATATTGGACAGGGTGAGCTATTAATTACCCTAAAGCGTAAACTTATAAACATCCAGAAACTATGATGTCTCTCCAAGTACTACGACTGAAACCACAATAAAATGATATTCTCTATGCTGTTGGTATTTTTTTTTTGTTACAAAATTTTTGGAAAGGGGTTAGATTTGCCCACGATCCAAAGGTAAGACGAAGTCTCCCTTTCTCTTAAGCGATACCAATATCAGGCAGGGCGAGCTATCCATTATCCTCAGGAGTAAACCTAGGCACCCAGAAGTTAGGATGTCTCTCTAACCGCCGCGAATAGAACCACAACAAAGTGGTACTCCCCAAAAATTGAACACGCTTTAAATAATCGTATGTCTCACTCTTTCACCAACTGAACTCACGGACAATAGGTTAGTATTTTTTTTTATTGTCCACCCGGTTCACCGGAGCTTTGCCCCGACTACATCCGAATCTGACACGCGTCGCGCACCTAGCTATGGTGGGTGAGTCTCCCAACGGGAATTTTCTGTATACGCCAATGCTCGAACTCGAGACCTCGTTTAAGCTAAGGGTGTCCAACCTTGTCCCGTCCCGGGTGTCCCGACCCGGTCCCGGGGATTTCGGGACGGGTTCGTCCCGGGACGGGACAAGGTTGGTATTCGGGACGGGACGGGTTTCGGCCAGTCCCTCGGGAATACCGTCTCGTCCCGAATTTTTTTTAAAAAAAAATTTACATTATCCTATCTTTCCCACTCTTATATAGATATTTTTATTCTTATACAGATATTTTTATATTGATATTTCTATTCTTTCTTACTATTACTTTTTTTTCCTTATATGGGTAAGTTATTATATTATATCAAGGAGAAATGTTGGTATTTAGAGTAAGTTGCTGGGGCATTTTATATAGAATAATTTATTGAGATGATTTTATTATAATATATTTTTTTTAAAAAAATAAATTCGGGAATTCCCGTCCCGTCCCGAACCCGTCCCGGTCCCGTTGGGACCGGGACAAATTCGGGACGGGACACGGGACGCATTTTGCGTCCCGTGTACTGTATCGGGACGGGACACGGGACGGGGTTGTCCTGGTCCCGACCCGTCCCGTGAACACTCGTAGTTTAAGCTATACTGAGCCGCTTACCACTCGGATCAACTCCTATTGGTATGATAGGTTGGTATTTTTTTTTGCCCACCCGGTTCACCGGAGCTTTGCCCCGATTACATCCAGATCCGACCCGCGTCGCGCACCTGGGTATGGTGGGTGAATCTCCTAACGGGGATTTTATGCGTACGCTAAGGATCAAACTTAAGACCTTACTTAAGCGATATCGAGCCGCTTACTACTCGGACTAACCCCCGTTGGTATGATAGGTTGGTATTGATTGTATTTAATATCATCCGAACCTAATAACCATTTCAAAATAAGCCCAATCTCACTCAAACAGCCCAAGACCAATAAGCCCAAAACCTGAAACACACACACACACGGGGACAGTGGAACGTTAATCCCCCATTTTACTTCAGTTATTTTACTGTAAAGATGTTATCTATTAGTAATTTAAGACTGGGTATTTGTGTACGATTTTTATTTGTTGTGGAGGATTTCTTCTATATACCTCTCTCATTGTTCCTCTAATCCTTTTATTCCTATTAGTCCCTTCCATGGTCTTTCATATGGGAATATCAATAAACTATTCCCTCTATTACCATTTATTAACTAAATTTAAACTGAAAAGAAATAAGCATTATTAGTTAGAACCAGATTGTGATTGACTAAATTACAATAGACTTTACTTATATTGGGGTTGAAATAAATAAATCATTATTTTGAATTTAAAATTATGAAAATTAAACTGAAAAAAATAGATATTAACTAAAACGAGATTAGTATTAACTAAATTACAATAAATATTACTTATAATGGGTCGAAATAAATAAATAATTATTTTAAATCTAAAATTAAAAAATTTAAACCGAAAAGAAATAGGTATTAACTATAATAGAGTTGAGATTAACAAATCATAATTTTAGCTAAAGATTTGGTAAAATGAGTAATCTTACCAGTAAAAATAAAAAATAGACATTTTGATCATGTGACTTTAAATTTTAAAATTTTAATTTAGGTCCTTACATTTATCTAGTATTTGTAATACTTAGGTATCTAAATTAGGTTTTAACATTTTTGAGGTTGCTGTTAAGGATTTTTTCCAAAAAGTAAAGCAAACAAAGCCCTCATCTTTCCACGTCCGTCAGGAAACAACTGGTTTATATTACGCCACTTTATGAAGTAAATTGTTCATATTAGGAAACAACAGCTGGAGCAAAGTCCTTTCATGCAACACCCCACACGCCTACACCTACCCACACCCTCCCTTTTCTCATTTATTTCGTACTTCCTTGTACGATTCATCCCCACACCGTCAATATTGAAACTATAAATTTGTTCTTCCAAAAATTATAAATAAAATAAAAAGGTAAATCATAAATACAAGAGTTAAGCTATTTTCTCAGTTACATCGAGTAAATTATAAATAAAATATTAATATTTTTGGGAAATTTTTTTCCGTTTAAAGTACTTTTTATGAGAAATTTTAATTTTGACGTTAACTCTTAAAATTTTTAAAAGAAAAAGAAAATGTAAGCTTTTGACCCTGTCAATAACGCACGTGTGTATGAATTATTTCTTTATTAAATAATTGAAGAAATTTTTAAACTGTCTAATTTCCCACCAAATTTTCTATATGTGAATTAATAATTATCTCAAGGTTAACTGCAATACGTTTAAGAAAAAAAATATTTTCAACAATATTGACTAATTAACTCATTATGTGGAATTGACTCTAGAAAGAACCAATTAGTTAAATGACTTCAAAGTTATGTGTTAGGTAAGTGCAGCACCGTCCTTATCGTTTGTTTTCAAATTAATGTTGAAGTTTTGATTTATTTGAGAATTAGTTTATTTTATTTTGGCATATCCTCAAATTAATGTATAGGTTCGGATAATCAAAGGAACACTAAATTTTACACAAACCTCTCCCTAATTAAAATAAAGAACAAAGTATACAAACTTTCTTCGTGTTTTTGTAAAATTACACAAATTTGTTATTTGTTGAAAGAAAGTTTGTGTATACTTTAAAAATAAAAGAATCCTTAAAATTTTCTAAGAGGAATATAGGAAAAATTAGTTCTTATATGTACAATCACTTAATTAAGGCTGATGTGGATACTGACAAAACGATATCTAAGTTTTTAAAATATACAAAATAAAAAAAAAAGAGTCTTTTGAAAAATAAAATAATAGAATAAAATTTATTTATAAACATAAAAAAACAAAATAATTATAATACTTATAACTATCTCCTTGTATCCATAGTTATGTGACAAAATTAAGCATTCGTGTAAGTAAATTAAGCATTCGTGTAAGTATATACATAGAGATCAATATCTATAATTAAGTAAATTATAAGGACTGATAAAAGGAAAACAAACTACAAAGATCGAGTTAAAAATAAGATAAAAATCCTAAACCCTTATAAAAACTAGCATATTATTTTTTTAAAAAAATATATATTAGGCTATATTTTAATATCAATTATTTTTTTTTATTGGGATCAATTTAATCACGTGGCTGTATAATGGCATGGAACTATTTAATTAATACAAAAATTTCCGCTTCCTCGTTCATTGCCAGCAGTCTTCCACTTGCGTAACCACGGCGAAGCACACCTCTTCTTTCTCCAAAATCTTCATTTCATGGCGACGAACGCTGCAACATACTGTACGTGGACCACACAATAGATATATATATATGTGTGCGCATACGATCTATATCTATATCGTCACTCAATCTTAAGTCCATAAGCGAACGCTCTTTTCTTACCACACCCTATTTTCTCTCAACATGGAAGAAGAAGGCAACTCCAGCACGCAAGGATGTGTCATGGATTCTCCGGCTCCGGCATCGTCTTACCGGGGAGTTCGCAAGCGAAAATGGGGCAAATGGGTGTCGGAAATCCGTGAGCCTGGCAAGAAAACTCGGATATGGTTAGGAAGCTATGAGACTCCGGAAATGGCGGCGGCAGCGTATGACGTCGCGGCTTCTCACTTCCGAGGACAGTCTGCGAAGCTTAACTTCCCGGAGTTTGGGGAAGTGTTTCCACGACCGGCGAGCTCCCGAGCGGAGGACGTACGGTTTGCAGCTCAACAAGCGGCATTGATGATGAGGAGACCGTTGAGAACAAGGGAGGCTACCGAAGACGGCGTAGCTCCTCTGGCAACAACGACGGTGGAGCTGTCACCTAGCCAGATTCAGGCGATCAATGAGTGCCCATTGGATTCACCAAAGATGTGGATGCAAATGTCAGGGTTTGATGAGTCAGTGGCATTATATAATCACGATGATAAAGAAGACGACTTGGAATTGACAAGTTGGGAACAAATACAAGATGATTCTATATGGGGTTTCTAATTGAAATAAGAATACACACACACACACAGATATATATATATATATATATATATATATATATATTTGTGATAGCCATAGAGTCTTAGATGATGCTAATTTGGAAGCAGAATGACTCAGCACTGTCTGGGGGTTTTCCTCTCTGCTTCTGTACGTACGTTTATATTCTTGTGCCACAAATGGTGAAGAATTCATATATGCAAAATTTTTGTTATCTGCTTTCTAGGCTAATAAAATATATATAGTACATTTCCTTTATTTTATATTTTGAAAAATTAATTTTTTTAATCTTTGTATTTTTTTACTCACTTATTAATACTGTCCATCAAATATATGACTAAGTGCAATTTAGTCATACTTTACAATCTAATTCTTAATTTTTCCATCATTTATAATTTTGCCATGTAAGATGATTCAGTGATGATTCCGCATGGGTGATGAAAAGATTAGGGACGAGACTAAGTTGTAAGTGAGTAAAAAAATAAAAAGGGTTTTATTTAAAAGATTAAATTATAAGTGAGTTAAAACTACAAAAACTAATAAATAAAAATATTAATTTTTCAATACTATGGGCATATGATTATAGTCACTGTTTTAATGGAATGTTTGATTTCTTGTTAAAAACTATCTCAATTATGGTTTTAAGTAATTCAGTCTTCGATATATTTAATTCGAATAATAAACAAAATAATATCAATGATTGAATTGAAAAGTCTGTTAAATTGACGAGTTTATTACAACATGCTTGAGAAGCAGAGCAGTAGAGACATCTACATGGAAGTGACTAATATTGAATTATTTTCAACAACATTGACTAACTTTTCATTCGGAAAATTAATTAATTATTAATTTTTGGGAATAGCTCTTAGAAGAAGTAATTAATTAAAGAGATTCTGTAAACATTAAAACGGCATGTGGTAGGTAAATGCATGTACGTACCACCGCCCTCATCATCTGTTTTTCAAAAGTCAAAGCTGTAACATAATTTGACAATAGATATATTATTTTCAAATATATATGTGTGTGTGTGTCTTAATTAGTAAAAAATCAATTCATTTAGGCTCTTTAGATTCCCCTCATGCCATAGTTTGTGATGTTCAACATCTTCAATTAAGTCCTTCTCTTCTATACTCTTGTTTTTGTGAATTCAATGGACAATCAAGATAATACAAATCCAACTTCCATCCCAATACCTTTTCTATCACGAAGCCATTTGTTTCCGAGGTTTCTTTTAGAAGGAATTCTTGTGACAAAGGGTTTTGAGAGCTGGCTTGATCATCTTCCTTAACAAATGTCCTCATGATGCATCGAACCCTATTTTGAGTTCACAACTCAAATCTTCTTCATGTAGAGACAAAGTCAACATTTTCAATCACACGTGTCCAGAGAAAATTCATCCATATTGCGATTGATCATCATTCTCCAGCGGTCAGCGAACATAATTTGGGCAAGACATTCTATCCCTATATATAGTACAAGCCTTCTCTAATTTTCATGTTAAAGTTGTTTCATTATCCTTTTTTTTCTTAATTTTTTCCTGAATTTTATTTGTGCTCTTTCATATTGTAAAGTATATCGAACCCTTGTTTAATCAATATCATTCTGATTTTTCAAAAACAAAAATTAAATTAAGGAAGAATTTACTTAATGATTCCCACACGTTAGACACAATAATGTGATGACCTTCATTAACTTTCAAACCCCACCCTCACCTAAAGACAAGACCAACTGAGACTAGTCAAAAAAAAGGGATAAAATTACATTTTTAGTCTTTTAACTTTATACAAAAATTTTATTTTAGTCCTTTAATTTTAGTAAATATTTTCTTAGTTCTTTAATTATAACCTTGTTAGTTTCATTAATAAAAAATGTCAATATTAAAATTATAAATGTTGACAAAATGTTTATAAACATAACAAGTTTGATTTTCAAAAAGAACTAAGTAATTAACACAAAAAAATAATTATTTGAAACTAACAATGTTAGGGTTAACATATTAAAAACTATATACTTTATAAAATTAAGGGACTAAATTGAAACTTTATATAAAATTAAATGATTAAATATGCACTTTTGCTAAAAACAAAATCAATTCATATCGAATGGTTTGAGCCTTGGGGATATATAAATTAGTGAAGTGAAATGTAATTAGGCGGTGAGTTAAGAAGAATCAATAACTTAACCTCGTTAAAGTATTTTTTTTCAAACAAAAAAAAACAGAGAAAAAGTCGTCTTTAATATCATTTTAATAATGGAGTTCAATCTTAAGTAGAATTTGTCCTTCCCCAGAACACATAATGATGATTGAAAAAGCATTAATCACGTGGAACTATAATTTAGTATTAGTCTCAAGATCTTTCCTCCTAAACTTATAAAATGACAATGTAGGACGTTGTACAATTGTCAATCATTGCAAACTAAAATAATGATTCCTTTTTCATTGCCAGCAATTTCCCACTGGCCTTGAGTGAGTAACTACTGCGAAGCTTACCTCTTCTTTGTCAAAGCCTTCATTTCAATTCTTGGTAACAATACTGCCAACACAGCAACATACTCTGTGTGTGGGCCCCACCCCAGTGTGGGTCTCTTTATATATATATATCTTGTCACTCTTGTACATAGTCTAGTGCCATCACCAAAACCCTATTTCTGTGATGGAAGAAGAAGCGAACTGCAACGCACAAGGATGTGGCATGGCTCCTCCGGCTCCAGCATCGTCGTCTTATCGGGGAGCTCGAAAGCGAAAATGGGGCAAATGGGTGTCGGAAATCCGTGAGCCCGGCAAGAAAACTCGTATATGGTTAGGAAGCTATGAAGCACCAGAAATGGCGGCAGCGGCGTATGATGTTGCAGCGTCACACTTCCGAGGACCGTCGGCACGACTCAACTTCCCGGAGTTCTTAGGAGCTCTTCCACGGCCGGAGAGCTCTCAAGTGGAGGATGTAAGGTTCGCAGCTCAACAAGCGGCATCAATGTTCAGAAGACGACCATTAAGATCATGTCAATCACCAGGTGATGAGGCCCAAGGCGGCGTCATGGTTCCGGCAGCCACCGTGGGGCCGTTTCCAGCGAGCCAGATCGATGCCATAAATGAGTCACCATTGGATGATTCACCAAAGATGTGGATGCAAATGGTTGAAGCGTTCTTATTAGGGTTTGATGAGTCTATAGCATTATATAACGATGACGACGAGGGCGATTTGGAACTGAGAAGATGGGAAGAAATACTGAATGATCCAATGTGGGATTTCTGATTGATTTTTTTAATTAAAGCAGGAGTAACTCGTCAATGGCAAATTTCAATGTCCTATTCGTGGGTTTTCTTCTGCTTCTGGGGGTTTATACTTAACACGCGTGCTCAGTGGTGAAGAAAATGTATATGGAGAATATTATACTTATTATTATTATTTAGGGTAGTGAAATCGTATACATTTTATATATTAATATTTTATGTGTATATATGTATGGATGGCTTTTGAATTTTATTTTTAGAGAGAATCTTAGTGAATCACATTAACTAATTTAACTAACTTTTTAAATCTAATTAAATTAATTAAATACGCTCTAATTTAACTAACTTTCTGTATATAACTCCTTGTATACCTGCAAACATTTGCACTATGTAAACTCATCCCTTCTTTTAAATTTACAATCAATGTTCAATATGAGAGGAGAAATATCAAGAATCAAGAATTAGAGTTAGTTAAAAGTCATAGCAACTAAATTGCAAGAATTAATTAAATTTTGCAATTTAAGGGTCAGACCAAAAATATTTTTGCAATTTAAGGGGCAAATTTATAATGTTGGAAGTTCATGACTCCCCATAGTTAAATTGTTGTGAGATTAGCATAGAGTATTGGGTACTGCGTATTTTGTTATGAGATTTTTTAATAATTAACTTATTTATATATGGAATTGCACAATAGTTCTCCTGTTCTTCTTGATTCCTATGCTTCTTGATTGATTATTCTAAAACTACGTACTTTGTGCTTTCAGGAGTTTACTTTTAGTGATGAGTGGCTAGATTTCTTTTGCTCTTAAGGATTATGAACCTAGTTGTATAAAGAACTTGTGATTTACCAATTAATTAATTGTTGAGAATTGATATTTTGATTACTTTTTTCTTGTTTTTACAGTGCTTCGTTTTGGATATTTAAGGGAATTGGCATTGGGAATTCAAGTAACCTGTAGGATTAGTTCAGCTAATTTTGCCTTCATAAGAGGGAATTTTTTTATGTAGAAATTAGATAGTATCTCTTAGCTGATAGTTTAAAAATTAACCCTTTCGAGGTGTAAAAATTACTGAAGTAGATTTTACCTCTCCTAATAAAGTCATTTTCTATTCATATGGCCTGGTTCGGTTTAAACTTATAAGACAATATATTTAAGAGATACAACTATTTATGAGCTACGTCAAGCTTTGCTGATAACAATGATTAAGTTATTGTTTAGCAACTCATTCAAAAATTGAATTTTGTAATTTTTGTGATAAAATTTAATTACTTTTGTGTTGTTTTGTCTAATTAAAATGTGATTTTGAAGTGGCATATTAAAAATTGAACTGATCATTAAACTGTTCAAAGCATTGATTCAAAGGCTAGTTTGGGTTGAACCAACTATCCCGTCACATTGGGTTAAAAATTTAAAATCAATGTAGATGAAGCCATGTGTCTTCTACTAAATGAAGACAGGTTGTGGTGGTATCTTGAGATATCATAATGGTGATTGGATACTAGGCTTCACCCATAGCCTAGGAGTGTGAGGTGCTTTTGAAGAGCATCTCTCTTTAATTTGAGAATTGGTGGGATTCAAGAAAAGTATTCTTAATTTAAGTTTAAAGAATTTAATGGACATGTTGTGAATTAATTCCTCTACCTGTACTTGGAGTTTGGTATTTATTAAAATTAGAGAAATTGTTAAGTTAAATTGGGATATGCAATTACAACATATCTCCAAAAATCATAATCATCTTACAAATACTCTAGTAAAAGGTAACTTATCTTATTCCTCAAGGATGTATGTCTATCTTATCTTCGGAACTTATTTGACAAAGATAAACTGGGACTTAATCTCCCTCTATTTTACTCTTCTAGTCTTTTTTATAAGTAACATTATTTTTTATAGAAGTGGTCTTCTATATGAGTAATAATTTATGTTTGTCTAAAAATTTAATACATTTTTTTATCTTTAACCATAATTAATTAAATGTTTTTATCCTACTCATTCTCTCTGACACTTATCATCCTCATAAATAAGAATATATTTAAAAAATAAATTATATTTTTGACACATTATTTTTAATCATCACTTTAATGATTCGAGTGATTTGAATAGTTGCTACTTATAAAAAGGATTGGAGGGAATAATTTTCAGTTTGGTTGTGGCCCTTTAATTTAATTAAAATATAGACAAATATTTATATATAATTATGAAAAAGTAATACTTAAAAAAATATTAATTCATAGTAAGTAAATGAAACATTAGTGCATAATTTGCATATAATCTAATGAAACTCACAGAAATACAAATCTAATAGATCATTAGTTTTTCTTTTTCAACTTAAAACACCTTCATTTGAAATTTAGAAAGAAAAAATATGTAAAATCTAACCTGATTTATCCGTCCAACTAGCAGGATTAATTGGTACATGCTACTGACCGGACCCACAAAGTGATTTATCGCCAGATTATCGGTGTGATCCAAGTTTTGATACTATGTTTTGAACAGGACTGTTTCAATACTATGGGTTTTTTTTAAATCAATAGTACTATGTTTTGAAATTTGAACAGAACTAATTGATTTCTAAAACTAAAAAGAGAAGCTAAATTTAGGGAATTGAAGTATGTGTGGGGCCCGGTGGCGGTTGGAAAAATAGGAGAAAGTGAGTGAGAAAGAGTCAAAGATGCACCGGCCTTGGCAAGCATGTGGACCCCACAAGGATCTTCAGATGCGCACCGTCAAGTACTTCATTGGCCAATCAATTTCAGTCAAAAGCAGAATCATGTCTCCAATTATAAATTATAAATAATAATTTACCATTTATTTTTATAAAGATCTACGTAATACTTTTTTAATTCTAAAATTCTAAAAACATTATTATAATATATAAAAGAATAAATATAAAATTATCTTTAAAAATATTTTAATAAATAATTACTTATAATTAAATCATTAAATAAAATAATAAATATATTCACTAAAATAGTCAAAATTATTATAAAAAATTATTAACCTCATTATGTAATTAATAATTGACTAAAATACTTATTTATAACTGTTAAAAAGAATAATAAATATTTTTAATAAGGTAATCAAAATTATTATAAAAGTTATCAATCATATTATACTAGTAGTAATTGATCTAATTTTATCATTTTTTTAAAACACTTTTAAGGATAATTTTATCTTTTTTTTAATTTTTAATTTTTAAATTTTAAATAAGTACTTACGACTAATCTATCATTTTATATGATATTTTTTTATTTTAAAATTAAAAAGGTATTTTTGGAGATTTTTCCTTTATTTTTATATATTTTTTATTGGATATTTCATTTGTTTCGTCAATGATGTTGATATATCTTTATGTGTTGCAGCTGTCTCCCTCCCTCAATTGGGGTCTCCATCTTCATTAATTATATTCAACTAAGCTTTGATTAATTGAATTGTCTTTTAAGTCTCTTATATATGATTTTTTAATTTAAATTTTAAATTCTAAGTACTACATATTCTGTCTCTTCTACTTTTCTTCATCGAAGATGCATCAGTGTTCTGGATAATATTTATTCTTAAACTAAATTTATCCTTTTTCTTCCTTACCATCAATTAATTATGTAAATGCCACCACAAATACGTCAAAATATTAAATTAATATAGTTAAGTATCACCACAAGTATAAAAATAAAATCTATTTTTATCACATATAAAAGATATAATATTTCTATGTTTTAATTTGAAAATATGAACATTCTTTTTATTTGTAAATATTTTTATTTTTTAGTTTTAGAGAAAAAGTTTCAAATCATCAAATTTGTTTGAAAAGAAGAATAATTAACCTATAAATTTTTATAATTTTACCTAATTTTTAATCAGATCCATGTCGTTTCACCTAAATTTTAATTATATCTATGTAATTTTTTTTTTATTTATCAATCACTTAAAAGCTGAAACTATAGACGCCTTATTAAAAATTAAGTGAAATTATAAAAAAAATTAAGAACATAAAAAAAATTTCGATTAAAAGTTAGATAAAATTATAGAAAATTGCAATTTAATTTTTCCAAAAAGCAAAATCAAGTCACTCCAACCTGCATTGAAACCGCACCTACTTCGTCTCTTACAATCTTTTATTGTCATTTGGCAAAGTTTCAGAAATTTTCCTCACGGCAACAAAAACAGAATCTTTAAGCATCTTTGATTGATGACTTGTTTAAGAAGTTGATATTATTGTATTTGATGTTACTTCCTAAAGCAAAATTTGTCGGTGAAATTAATCTCTGAGTTTATTATCATCACTCATCTAGTCAATATAGAAAAGTATAAACATTATCCATATTTTGACTACATTAATTAATTTCTTATGTCTTCCCTTCCCTTTCTTGGATATGGTTTTATTAAATTCTAATTAATTAATAATTAATTTTAATCTCTTCTTTTCACGTGTCATCCTTAGAATTATTATCAACATTAATGCCAGTTTCAGTAACCTAATACTTTTTTTTTTACCTTTGAAGAAAAAATTATCCCATGAATGAATAAGAGTATTACGAAATTAGATTATATTTTTAATATATTTTCACTCTAATTATCTAATAGAATTGTCTTACGAAATTATATTATTACTCCTATTATACTTGTGAATTTTTTAGTATATTATTAGTAATCCAATAATATAATAATAATAATAATAAGCTTTAATGTGGCCAGTTTAGTTTTCCTGCATGCCTGCATGCGTATATATGGTATTTCATCGTATTTAGGTTCTTTCACGTTTTGTAACTAAGCTTTCCTTTTCTCTAATTATTTTCAATATTTTCTTCTAGAGGATTTGAACATATATATATATATATATATATATATATATATATATCCTTCTAGTTTAAATGACATTTCTTTGTTATTTCACAAATCGATAAAAAAAAATTCATCTTCGCCTTGGTAAGATGTCATTAATTTTATACTCTTTTCTTACAATATACAATTATATTATATAAAAAATAGAAAAAAAATTGTTTAAAAATTTTATTAGTAAAAAAAAATTAATATATCAGTATTGGCATTTTGAAAATTCGTAGTAGTTACATATTTTTTTCACGTGGATCATATAATGTTATAAAATTAAATATGCAAAACAAGATATAGAGACTAACACTTTGTAATAATTAATTAAACTGAATAACTATAACCGAAGTTGCACAAGCAATATCATAACTTCTGATTCTCTTTAATTACAGTTTTCCATATTGCAATCACCTAGAGATTCATCCATAATAACTGCCACGTCTTCTTTCCAATTGCGCCCCTTTACCTACCATACAAGTCCAAAATGTATTCAACGGCTCAAGTCTGAACGAAAATATTTCAACTTATTATTAATTAGAGTCGTAGGAGAAATCAAAATCACCCATTCGACGACTGTGTTTTGGCACGCACCACCAATGCCTACCTTTTGACCCATTACTAGTGTGAGAAGAATTACTCCAAAACCATAAACATCTTCATATCAAGTAAAGTTTTGATGATGTACGCAAAAATACTACTAAAAAAATATTTTTTATGATAAAAATAATAATAATATTTTTATAAATAGTATGCTGTTAAAAGATTTTTTACATTATTTTTTTAAATAACTCTCATGAAAAGAATTTTTAACAGTTTTTTTTTTAAAAAACACACCATGAAAAGAAGTCCAACTGAATTTTGCTTGGACAAAAAACTTATCATGGTGTTTATAAAAACACCGTAGTAAATATTTTTAACAAAAATTTTAATTTATAAAAAATCACCTTGAAAAGTTGTCAAAAATTAAAAAAAAAAATTGATAATGGTTTCATTTTTACTTTTTCACAGTTGTTATAGTATCTTTTATCTGCCCCACAACCACAAAACTTGACAAAGTTGATTGTTCATCGTTTTCTTTTTGTTTTTGGTGCCAAATCTCCCATTGTTAACGCCGTCATCATTGTCGCCATCGTTCTCGTGATGATTTCTATAAATCATTATTTTCCTTGGTCATTTGCTCATTTTTCTTATTTTTTATTTATTTGTTATTTATAAATTATAATAGATCATATAGACCATCTTTCTTGTATTAAAGACTTATTTTTGTAGTATTTATATTGTTATATTTGTTCCTATTTATTTGTGTGTGTTTTACGAATTTTAAAAAATAATACATTGTGATTAGAATTTTTTATAATTATTTAGCTTATTCAATATATTGATTCATATTTATTTTCTATTTGTTCAATGTATTGCAAATTTTTTATAGTGTCTACTTATTCATTGACTCCTATTTATTTATTGGATACTTTTTGTTTTTTATTAATATATTGCTAATTCATTAATTGACTCCTAAGTTTAAACTTACGTAAAATATTTCAACTCTAACAATATTATTAAGCAAAGTCTTACCCATCGTGATCCATAGTCCCAAACAGACCTGAAACCTTTGCTCTCATGCCAAGTTGTGAAGGATCCTAAGGATCCCGCAATTTTTAAATTTGATATTGTAAGATATTATGATGTTTTTTTTTTCACAATTAAAGTTTGTCAAGAATGGAGAGTTTTAGCTGATAGATTTCTCCAAGAATATGTTTGCCATATCTCTTTGTAATAAATTGAGGGCTCTAATAACACTTATAAAACTTGTTTAGATAAGAATTTGGAAAATAACTTAAAAAAAGGGCTTTTTGACTACTTTTAAAAAAGAATTTTTTAAGAAGAGCTTATGAAAAAAAGTGGCTCTGAATAAATTAGTATTTGGATAGTTATTACTAGAAGAACTTTTATAATTAGAAAATTACTAGAAATGATATGATTTTATTAAAAAATATGAGTGATCAGAGAAGAGAGAGGAAAGAGAGTGGAGAAAAAAGAGGAGAGAGGAAATATGATATAAGAAAAAATAAAGGTAAAATAGTAATTGGGTAGTCTATAAACTCTTTTGTTATTCTAGAAACTAGTCTCAGTAGCTTATCCAAAACCTTAGTTTTAAACCATGGGTCTGTTTGAATAGATTTTTAGAAACGGGCTTATAAAAAAAAAGGGGCTCTCTTACAGCTTTTGGAAAATGGCTTTGGAGAAGAACTTATGAAAAACAAAATAGTTTTGAATAAATGAGTGCTTGGATAGTTATTATTAGAAGAGTTTTTGTGATTGGTAAATTACTAAAAATGATATAAAATAAAAAAATATTAATTAAATCAGTCTTGACATTGTTCATCAGTCACTATGCACATCACTCACACTGTTCACGTGACACTGTTCCCATTCTTCTCCTTCCTCTATCAATGGACGTCAGAACAGGTCATCTTCTTCTTTCCTCTACCAGTGGCCACAACGAGCTTAACGGCGACTTGCACAAGGATGGCAACGAAGAAGGAAGAGCACAGCGGTAGAGGTAAGGAAGATCTACGAAGAGTCAGAGAGGAAGCAGAGAGTGTAGGGGGAGAGAGAAAGGAGAGAGAGGAGGAAAAAATAAGGGTAAAATAGTAATTGGGTAGTCCATAAGCTCTTTTACTGTTCTAAAAGCTAGTTTCAATAGCTTATCCAGAATCTTAGTTTTAAACCATGGTTTAGTCTAAAAGCCCTTTTAGACAAATATGATGTTTGTTTTAAAAAAATTTCAAACCTAGGTTTTGCCCAAAATGACTTTTAAAACCACAGTTTCCTGTGGTTCTAGACAGGCACCATGGTTTGATCCAAAAGCCCTTTTTGAATAAATATAACTGTTTGTTTTAAAATTTTTCTAAACCAAAATTTTGGCCAAAAATCCTTTTAAAATTTTAATCTTGTCACTTTCCAAATACACACACATAGATAATGGTCTAACAACATTCAAGGATGTTAGAATCATAGAATTTAGGATTCCTATTAGACGACATACAACATCAAATATAATAGCAAATAGAATTTCACCTCAACTTAACATTTTGTTCATTAATTAATTCCATTAACTAAATGGTTTCTAATTTATGTTAACTCAACATTCAACTAATTCCCAAAAATAAGTAAAGAAATTGGTAAAGAAGGCATAACTTGATTAAAAATACATTTTTTTTTTTGCAAACAACATAACATAAACCACAGATGGCATACACACAGGAATAAGCTTAAGAAAAATGCAGTTTTAAAAACTCTTTAAGAGTATTTCTAAGGCTTAAATTTTCAAAATAGTGTTTTATTCAAATAAAACATGGCCTTACTCAAATATTTAGTTCCTGCTAAATTATATTTAAAGTTAAATACACTGATCATTATTTTATTTTGCTTTAATTATACAGACCTCCCCTCTATTTTTTCTCAAATAGGCAACTCAATTTTTTCAATAATTGTGCACACTTTTAATGATTTTGCTTCTCTGAAAAATTTTATTCAAATAAGTCACGTCATCAAAAATTCAAAATTAATATATTATTTTTGGACTTGCCTTATTGAAGAGTTTTATTGTGAATATAAAATGTTTTATTAAAAAAATATTAAATAAGATAAAAAAAATTATTTCTCTATTTTATAAATAGGACAAGAGTATAGCTTTCTTAACTTGTCAAGTTGTCATTATATTGCTTTCATTTGCATCAACTGAAATTGGGATTCCTAATCATGAACTAGAATTATCAAATTTTCTCCATTAAGGATCCTCAAGTATATAAGGTTAGTTAATTATCTCACGTATAATCATCATTAGGCTTTTTAACCCGGGGTTTGGTAGTTAACACAATTATTATGTGTTGTGTTTGTGGGCTTAAATTCACCTTTTCAAATATTATAATTCAAATAATTGTTCTTCTAGGAGTCAAATTAAAGCAATCTCTTGTAGGCCAAAAGTTAAAAAGCATAAGATTTGTTATTTTATTTTTATAAACTTCCTTCTATATGTACAATGAAAATACACAAAATGAATAACTATAATATCATTATTCTATAATAAATTCTTCTTCTTGTTTTTTTGCACTAACATATTTGATTTCATATGTATAGAAATATTTTCAAAAAACATAATTTTTTTTTATTTCATTGATGTGTCACCAAAACAAAATCGGGAGCTTCATTGGGAATTTACGCAGTGATATATATTGAGAGAAAAAATTGTAGCAAATGAACATTAAAAGTGAAATTTATTTTATATTGATGATGTTGAAATCAATATTAATATTGATTACTCATCAAAAAAATATTAATACTGATTAAATAATTAATAAATAAATTTATATGGGATCAATACTAGGGTAGATAATGAAGTGAAGTTACCTAGAGAAAACAAATATTTTTTGGAATAGAAACAAAGATTTAAAAAAGGAAAAAGAAAAATAAAGAAAAAGGGGCAGTGGACTTGGTCAAAAGTCGGGAATTAAGTTGACCAATGAAGAAGGAAGAGAGATGGAAGACAAAAGGATATGAAAGTGATGTGATGCTTGAAGCCCGTTTTTCTAAGAGTCAAACGTTAGTCATTCGCAACGCGGAATTCGTATATAATCTTGTATTTGTATTCCTTTGTGTCGGACAATTTTATTATATTTATTTAATTTAATCAAGTTATATATGATTTTTAACAAAAATAAAAGGAGAAAGATAGAAAAATATCCTTAAAATATCCAAATTTCAATTTAAAAGTTTGAAATAGTCTAATTACCTTGATGTCTCTAAGAAATGGTTTGACATTAAATTATGAAGTCAAATTACCTCTATACTTTCATTTGAAATTTGAAAATAATAAAAGGAATAATTAATTTTGCCAAGGTCAATTAGGTTATTTCACCAAAAAATTTAATTCTAAAGTAGTACCTAAAAACTCTGTAATAATTAAGTCATTTTGAGAGGCCATTTTAAAATTTTAATGTTTTGACCATCCTTATACATCTCTTTCAAGAATAAAAGCTATGGTGATTTGGATTTTAATTAAGGTTTATTAGATTCAGTAGATTTCAAAACTAAAAAATGTTCACATATGTACCTTATAAATTATCCATTTATGATGATTATACCAATATTTGATTTTCAGGATTATATAATTTTTTAATTTAAGAAAAATGAAAATAAAGAATTAGAATTTACAAAACTAACAACGAGACTCTGAAAATTAATTTTCCTTTAAAAAAAATTCAAACTGTAACCAGGGTATAAACCAAACTAGTTCAATCGTATATATTTAACCTAAAAAGCTTGAATTATGTGTAAATCATAATATGTTTTTTCAGTGTTCATTTTAACCATGGTTATTATTTTAACACCCTAGAAAAGTTATTATGTTTTAACCAGTAAGTTTATTTAATTTTATTTATTATTGAAACACATAATCTACAAATTTACATAGTTTCGCATTATTTTTAATTTATGAGGGTTTATAGTTAAAGTAACTTGATTGATTTCTAACTTAGTTCCTTACGATAAAACTTAAAAAATATATATATGAATATGATTAAAAATTATGTAAAATTATAAGAACCTAGTAAATAGGAAAAAATTATAGGGATCTATTTAAAAAATAGATAAAATTATAAGAATATGTAGATTAATTTTTTTAATTATTTGATGCTAAAGTATCAATCTAGTCATTTATTTTATATATAATATGAGACTTATATGTGTGTGTGTGTGTGTACGGATTGAAAATAGTTTATTTTGAGAGGACATTTTTCCTCAATTAATGGGTAATGATAGTTATAAATAAATTAAAATAATAAAAGGATAACAAATGAAAGGTTGATGACGATTGCATAGGCTCATCAAGACAAGTGGCAACTATTAGTTGTCATAAAATGGGATTGTGGAAGCCTTGCATGATCCAGTTGTTCTCAGACTCTACTGTCCATCGTCATTTCATTTTCACATTCTTAAACCCTTATTATTATTATTATTATTATTATTATTGTTATTATTATTATTACGCCATCGTGATTACTTCTTCCATTTTAAATTATAAGTCGTTCTTGATTCAAAATAAACAAATAAGTATTTCTGGGTAATATATAATTCATTAATATTTTATTAATGTTTATAATTTAGTGTGCTTAATAAGAATAATATTGGGAAGTATTATAATTTCTTAACTAATTTAATGATCATATTAACCTGTTTTTTTTAGTATGTATCAGCTGAGTAGTTAAACATGATAAGTGAATATTACATTCTTTTTTTTGTTTTGGCCAACGAATCTTACAATCTTACGCATAGTTGGATCTTAGCTATATTTTTTGGGGGGGCTTGTCAGACAACCAGTTGACCATCCCATACAGCTTGAGCTATTTGGGAGCGATCTTCTGTGGTAAGGCTGAGCAATCGAATGGTGCAACCTGCTAATAATGACACTCCGATCACCTGGTCATGGTTCATCAACTTAGTTGTGGTTCTTGTCTCCTTGAAACTCAAGGACACAAAGGTAGAGCCTGTAGAATAGATATTGTTCAAATAAATAATGTGATTTTTTTTTATATTTTTATAGATATATTGACAATTTTACTAATAATTATAAATGGTAGTTGTAGTTAACTAATGACAGTTGATTCAATTAATTAAGTATTGTGTTGCTTTAAACATGATGTTTAGTTTGAGTTTAATGTATCAAAGAAAACTAGCTGAAAACTTTTACTCAAATTAATGGGTGTTTGAGTTTTTTTAGGATAAAGTAACATCTAACACCGTAGGATTGTTTCTCAGTTATATTCATCACTTTGATATTATTTTTCTAGTGTTTCAAGTACTCTAATTTTATTCATATCGCATTTAGCATAGGATGTTGGACTATAAATTAATATCATATGTGCTAATCAGTACACTAGAAAAAAAAATTTTAGAATACTAGATATGCCATAAATAAGATTGGGAGTACTAAAGCTATTAGAAATACATCATAGTGCTAGATGATACTTTATTTTTTTTTAAGAAAACCATGATTTTATTATTAATAATTAATTTTTGAAAAAATCCAAATAGGAACTAAGATAATTCTCGAAACTGGTTGGTATATATATTATTTCTAGAGAGAGAGAGAGAGATAAGGTAGTTGAATTTCTTGCAACATATGATTAGTCACAAACATAATATATAATTGTAATTAATACTTAATTATCTTATTATGGTTAGAATCATTGATAAATGATGTGGCTTGTGTGTCGGGGGGGGGGGTTAAGACTAAGAATAAAGTGATGGGTTGAGCATTAGGGACTAATTAATGAAAAGTTGGGAATCCCTAATTACTTCCACGTCATCAATGTGGGGCCCTAATTATCATATAATTGCATATAAAATATTAAGACAAAATCTAAATCCAATCTCTGAACTAGTGCACCTTATTATGGACCACTTGAAATAAATAAAATAAAGTGCTTCTATATATAATAAAAAAAAATGAAATCTTGGTCCTTGGAATTCAGTACAGTTATATGCTTTTCATAGTTTTAAATTGTTCAGATAAATTTAATTAACTTAATCAAACGTAAATTAGAATTAATTGAATCTGTCATTATATTTATCTTTTTCTTTCTGTTGATTCTGTAAATGCATGAGGGTTTCCAAACCAAATGAAAAGCTTTCCTATAAAAAAAATCATTATATTTATATTATAAGATAAATAATTTTTTTAAAAATAATTATATAATATTGAATTTAAAAAAATGTTATGTTTATATTCAAAAATAATATAGCTGCCATATTTTATCCAATTTTTTTTTTTTGGAAAAATTCTACATGGTTAAAATATATGGAACTTTTTATTTTTAATAATGTAATTTCTATAATTTTAAAAATTTAAGTACTGGACTATATTAAATTTGAAATTAATACTAAAAATTATTATTGATGAATTAATTAATTTATTCACATAAAAAATTGTTTGCTTATAGGCTTCAATTTAGCAATTTTCTGCAATTAATAAATTGAGACCCAAAAGATATGGGTCACTGCTGCAAGAAAGCTAAGCAAATGAACCTAAAATAAAAGACAAAAGACCCGGTGGGTCTAGTTAATTAATAAAAAAATAGGATATATAATTATTTAAAATATATTTAATTTTAAAAAATATTATTTTATTTTATTTGTAATCATAGTGTGTAGGAAAGTATTATAATTTTTAGATATTTAAATTTATATTTGAGGATAATTAACTGCTCATTTTATTCGACATTAGTATCGTCTAGAAAAAAAAATTTATCCTATCTTTAGATCGTAGGTGATTTTAACCTTTTTTAAAAAATTTTATATAAAAAAATAAAATAAAAGACAAAAACCTCTTTACAATACAAAATAAATTAATTTAAGTTATAATATCCGAATTGCTGATCTCAGATTCATTTTATTGTTAGGATTCTATGGATTTGGATTAACTAGTGGGCCACCCACCCGAAACCGCGTCCAAACAGTGAACAATTTTTTTTTTTTTTTTTAAATCCCACTTAATCCCGACATTAATTTATCTATTTTTTAATTTGAATAATAGATATATTTCAAAACTGAAAGGAACATAAAGATGTTCTTGACAAACAATTTTAGTATAGTTTAATTATGATTTTTTAATCTGATGTCTTCTGTTCATTTTAAATATTTCATATGTTATTATCATAATATTAAAAATTATGAGTTATTAAATTCATGGAGCTAGTGATTTAAGGGTAAGTTGAATTTAACCCTGATTAAATTATAATTAATTTAATTATGATTAAAATAATATAATTTAATTAAAAAATATAAAAAATTGATATATAACTTTAAAAATAGTAGTATTTAAATAAAAATATATTAATCCACATATAGATAAAAATATTCATGTATAAATTATATACAGTGGAACTAAACAAGATTATCAAAGCACATATACGATATACTATTATTTTTTTAAAAAAATCTAATTCGATCGAACGGTTTAAAACTCTTGTTGGGATCGGTTAGGCAATTGGCTCACCCATTCACTAGTATGACTATACGAGGTAGATTGGATTTTAATACTATGATTTTTATATGTTTTAATGTTTTTTACCCAAATTTTAAAATAGCTTCCTTCTTCTTAATCTGACAAATGGTGTTAGGGCTAAGGTGATGAATATGATCAAGATAGATAATAAATTTTTTCCAACAGAATTTGAATTACACTAAATCAAATATCTCCTCTTTGTTTACTTTGTTTGTAGTATATCTATTAAATAATATTTAAATATAACTCGATAATATTATATATAATACACTTACATTAAAAAATTGGTTAACCAAGTTTAAAAATTTAAAAAATACATTAGCAATTTCTTATAAATAATAAATTATTTGGTACCGTCTATTAATTCATATTAGAATTGGGCGAATTTGATTATAGAGAAGCTCTTTTAATATCTTTTTCTTCCTCCATAAGGATGGTATTTGAGGGGTTAGATAATTTTTCTTTTAAAAAAAATTTAAAAAAAGTTAGACCTACCCATAATTTTTTTAATAAAAGTAATATCATATAGTAATAAATGATACTGAGTCTTTTACCATAGACGTTAGTCTCATTATCCATATTTAATTAATTTTTTATTTAATGACTATGATTTTGATTATATAAATTATTATGCTAAAGATATTGTACATGCGTAGAAGAATGACTCAGATAGATAATGAACACGTGTGCAACTGCTAAGAAGTTCACTCAAATTAAGCCATGTTTGCTGCTTAGCTGTATTCCCCTTTTAAATCCTTAACACACAAACGTCAACCTCAAATCACCCTTTTTGTCATTTAAGCCATTTAAATTAATTTAATTTTAATTAATCATAATTATATAATAACATTGTTCGATCCCAAAACTAAATTAGTGAAAACCATACTGATAGAGATAGTATTTTAAGGTTCAATAGTTAAACTATAGTTAACCTAAGGTTAATCTAATTATAATTAAAATATATAAAAATATTTATATATATATATATAACTTTAAAAAAGTAATTTTTAAATAAAATATTAATCTATAAGTAAATAAATCATTTATATATAAAGCACGTATTTATCTATTTGATAGAATGCTATTTTTTATATGACTAATTTGATCAAATTTAAATATAGTTAGATTTAATTTAAGATAAATTAAAATAATGTTATTTCAAACTATATAAAAAAAATATAAAATCAAATTAATATGATCAACTCATCTGAAACCTTTAATTAATCAAATTACTAGGAGATTGACTTGTCAGTTCACTAATCTAACTACCCAAAAGCTGGGTTTTAATATCATGCTCAAAATGAAAACAAAGATTTATTTAGTTAATTAATTACGATTAATTAAATAAAAAAAAATAGAATTAGAGCATGCTCAGGTTAATTCGGGCCCCACAATTTTATGAAGCAACGAGGAAGCTCCAGTCAAACTAAACGCACGAACTTCGTCCACGTTTCAGCTCACAAATCACTCTGACACACAACACACACCACCGTCTATAAATACAATACTTACTAATTCACACCAACAACTCACAACATTCTTCACTTCATCTTCTTCTGAATCTCTGTATATTCTGAACATGGACGTGTCTTCTGATATCTCACATGGCGCTTCGTCTTCTCCATACAGAGGTGTTCGCAAGAGGAAATGGGGGAAATGGGTGTCTGAAATCAGAGAGCCCGGAACGAAGACGAGAATTTGGTTGGGCAGCTTCAAGACGCCAGAGATGGCCGCTGCAGCCTACGACGTCGCCGCATTGCACTTTCGGGGACGAGAAGCGAGGCTTAACTTCCCCGAGCTCGCCGGCAGCCTGCCTCGTCCGGCCAGTAATGACGCCGATGACATTCGCCTGGCGGCACACGAGGCCGCCTTGAGTCTGATAACGACCGAGTCCACCGCAGTTCTGGAGCAGTCGTCCTGCTCCGAGGAGGCGCCGGTGATGGTCCGACTTTCGCCGGTGCAGATTCAGGCGATCAATGAGATGCCGTTGGACTCGCCGAGGATGTGGATGCAAATGGCGGATTCAATGATGTTGGATGAAACGATGACGTTTGTGTATGAGTATGGCGAGGATATGCCAAGTGATTCTCTATGGGATCCATAGGGTAATATTTAATTCATACATCATAATTAATTATAATATGGGGAATATTCATATAGGATTAAACATAATTTAATTAATTATGTAATTGACAAATTATTGATAAAAAAAACTAAAGCTAGCTGTAGGAATTTGAATTAATTGGGGGTTAATTTTCTTTCAAGATGATGAAAGAAATAATGACTTTTGAGATATTGGACTTCTGTATTAATTATTTAATTAATTTGATTGGGACAGAATTTATGGTAAATAGTTGGGGGATGTTGAGAAGTGCCACAAACTTGCAAATTGGCTGTATTTTTGTAAGCTGTGGAAGAGTGTGGTGTGACTGTGATGTATAATAATATTTGTACTTCTGAAATTGATGAATAACAGTAATATTTTTCATGTTCATGTTATTTCTTTAGATTCTTTTTTACTAGTTAATCTCTTCTTTTATTTGTAATTTATGCTTTAGCAATCTGTAAGACTTGACTTCTGGAGTTCTGGTTATTTATTTATAATTTTGTTTTTTTTATATATAAAAAAATTGTATTACTTCTTCATATTTTTGGTTGTGTTTTTGGTACTTTTTTTATGTTTTGGCCCAACTCCCCAAAATAGAAGGAAGAAAACCAGAATTTCTCTAGGTGACTTGGGCCTTAATTTAATCACAATTCGTTTGATCCTTGGGCTTTAATTTTCTTGGGTTTCAAATTGTAATTTGGAAGGTGTTTAATATTTAGAAAGTATCATTTTATTGTTATTTTAGTCATAATATTTAGAAAAGTATCCTAACTTTTAGGTATTTAAGTTTACGCCTGAGAGTAATAGACAGCTCGCCCTGCCTGATATTGGTATTACTTATGAGGAACAGAAACTTCACCCTACCTTTAGATCGTGGATGAGCCCAACCCTTTTTTAAAAATTTATATACAAAAAAAAAATCATTCTATACCCAACTTGAGTTTTTTTTTTCTTATACAAAAGTTTATGTGGGTTAGGCACCGATCTTCTATAAAAGCCAGGATACAACGCTAGGACTAAGAAAATATTTATAAAAAACTTACGAGATTATTACCCTCACAATAAAAGTAGTATAGCAACTTGAGTTAAATAAAGGCTTCCTGACAGTGTGATTTTGGTCACAATCTTATATTTTTTAAAATACTATTATTAAGTAATTAGAAAAATGATTAATTTAATTTCGGAGTTCGTAGTTATCCTTTACAATATAATATAAGTGTATCTTCTAAGACTTAAATTTTAGATTAAAAGGGATCTAATAAAATTTTATAATATTAAATTAACTCTGTTGATTGGTCACTGTCTTGTATTAAATAAGAGATGGTTAAATTTTTTTGGTGAAATATATGTACGTGTTTTTAATTATAAATTTTGAGCCTTAATCTTTAAAATATTTGTCAAGTTGTGTCTATCACCCAAAAAAAATAAATAAAGAAAGAAAAAAAAGTCAGTAATGGAAAGACGCGTGTCTGTGGATGGCGCATTTTTATGTACGAGTCTATCAAGAATGAACAAATTCACTGAGCTACATAATATGAACTCGGTTTCAGCCATCTCTGCTTCGACCTTGTCTTCTCCATCTTCACTACTCAATACCGCCAAAATCCCCTCTTCTTCTTCTTCTAAAGTAGCTTCTTTTGCTCCTCGTCATGCTTATCCGACGAATCTTCAAAGGAGGAGGAAGAAATGGATGATTCTCCGAAACAATGGTGAGAACCAGTCGATTACAGTTGCATCACCAACGACGACGACGACGACGAAGACCACCAACATTGATGAGGACGATAGGGCTTTGAGTTCTGCTTCGGAGGTTGTTAGGAATTTCTATGAAAGAATCAACGACCATGATGTGGACTCTGTTCAGGACCTTATTGCTGAGAATTGTGTGTATGAAGACCTTATCTTTCCACGACCATTTGTTGGTCGCAAGGTAACAAAGGACATTCTTTTGAGATTATTCAGATTTGATATTGCTTTGTATGTTTTGTTTGGTTATAGGAATAAGTTGGTTAGAGGAATAATTAGTTCACGTCTTACTTTTATTTTCATTTCTTTCTAAATTTGATTCGATAACAAGTTCACATCTTGCTTTTCCCATCATTTTTTTTAATTTGTTTCTCTCCAGTTATATAATATCAGCTCTAAGCTTCCAACATAGTCTGTTCACTGGCCAATGGACAAATACGCAATTATTTCAGGGGGAAAAAGTAAATTCCGAAATCATCCCTCTTTATCATGCAGACATGCACAAAGACAAAAGGCACACGAATAGACACTTAATCACTCGCCCAGGTTGAAGCAATCCGAATGTGTGAAGAAATATTTAGTCTGGATCCATTAGACTTTTGGATAGATTCACTAATGGAAGGGGCATATTACAAATAGGAAATACATAAGTTTTTTTGTTGAAGAGGGTTTTGAGCATTTTAGCTATTACACTTGAACAGTAAAGGGTTAATGTAATATTAGAAAGGTTAGATAGATACTATTCTTATTTATGTCACTCATAGGGTCATTTAGTGATCTCTAAGTAATTCCTTATTCAACAAAGAATGATATCTGACTCAACGACTAAATGATACTAACCTTATGTTCCATGCGACATTTTGTCATTAAGAAATAAGAAGTTGAACATTGAAGTTGCAATTTTCCTAGGTTTGGTAATGAGTGGGATGAACTATTGTGAGCAAGGAAGATTTTTTTTGGGTTGGCGTGGGGGGTAGGCTTTTCTGTTATTTAAAATCTGATCACTTTCAAATACCTAATCACTTAGATCCATTTCAATTTTTTTTTGTGGTCAATGGCTTAGGCCTCGGTTCAATTATGACTAAGAATGAGAAACCTGGCTTTACTATAATTCTTCAGCAGTAAGATGATGGCCTTTGATGACAAAATTAATTATCCAGTATCAGATAGTCAAACTTCTGAAGTGCCATGATATGACAGTTTTCATATTTCTAGATTTAGCTTATCTTTAACTATTGTGCAGGAAATTTTGGAGTTCTTTCGAAAGTTCACCACTTCTACCAGCAAAGATCTCCAGTTTGTTATTGATGATTTGTCGACTGATGATCCCTCATCAGTAGGGGTAATATGGCACTTAGGTACATTATTTCTAATCTGCTTTGAAATTGATGTATAGCACTCTAGCTTCCATTTTAATTTTTCTTTTGGTTATCTCTTTCTAATGTGTATAATTTGGAAATGTCCACAGAATGGAAGGGAAAACCTTTTCCCTTTAGCAAAGGATGCAGCTTTTATCGTTTGGAGGTCAATAATGGAAAGAGACAAATAACGTAAGTGACATTTTTATTTTAGTGGACTTTTATTACTAAGAACGCATTGCCTTCCTGATGCTGGACAGTCATTAAAATTCATGATTATCTGTTGCCACATTGAACCTAGGTTGGTAGATGGTATAATTTATTAATGTTTAGGTTAGCTGGGTCAATAAACTGGATATAACTTTTTTTAAGAAGACTTGTTATGCCTCAATAGAAAAAAGCTTGCAGGATTCTCTAGCAAGTTGATAGTAACCTTGCTTTACCCTGTTGGGGAAAAAGGAAAAGAAAAACGTTATTTACAATGCTAAAATAGCATAAATAACTCTGCATTAATGTTGAAACAGAAAATACTCCTTGAATAAGAGGTCACAACACACAAACTTGCGCATAAATCTTAATCTAGTGCCAGGAATTCACAGCCATACGCACGCCATGGCACAGGAATCACTCACATGAAGACAATACTGCCTGTTGACATGGATATTATATTTTTAGTACTGTATAAACTTATAGGTACTTTTAATAAGTTTGACAAATTGATTATTCAGATCTTGTCCAATGCAATATTTTGGGTGGGTTAAGGTTAAACATAGTTCAAATTCAAAGCAAAATATAATGGAGATTGAGACAAATTTTCTTGTAATCACGTAAGTAACGTCATACATGTTGTCAAATGTAGATGCCAAAATGTTCCCTTACCTTTGATGGAATTGAATTCCTTAAGAAGCTCCTTCCAAAGCATAGCAACCTAAATTCTCATAAATATTTTGATTTTCTCGGTTGTTTCTTCCATCCTCAAAATTCCAAACTTTTTGAAAGCAGAAGATATGCCAACTGATTTCAATGCAAGTTTTCTGTTGTAATATTGTTTATATAGGTTGCATTTATTTGTAAATGGTAGTAGCTAGTATATGGTAGCGTATATAAATTGGCTTGTTTACTTCCGTATTTTAATTTAATGAAACTCTTCTTTCTTCACTTTCATATGATATTAGAACCAGGTTCTGATCCTGGGACCTGTAAGTCATGAGCTCACCTTCTTTCTTCACTCTTATATTACACACGACTTTCTTAATAATTTCAACCCAAACCTTTAGACATTTTTCTTGTTGGGCTTTTTATTAGATGACACTCATGACATATATTTTATTGCCTTTAAGTCAAAGAAAGCCAACAGGAGTTTTCTTACAGAAGATCTATTTTTTTTTAATAACAGATATGGGCGAGACAGTGTTGAACCAGCAATTAAGCCTGGGGATGCAGCTCTGGTATGTGGGTTTTCCATCTCAACAATAATTTTTTCATGAGAATGAGGGAACAAGAATTTTCCTCCTTGCGATGTGAAGGATTTTTGCTCTAAATGGTCCATGGCAAATAGGTCATATCAAAAGCTATTCTACCCAAATAAAAATATCGGCGTGTCATCAAATTTGCATTTATTATATCTATTGGCATGGCTTACATAGTAATTGTATAATATCAGGCAGCAATCAGGAGTGTGACTTGGCTTTTTCAACAATTTCCTCAGTTAGCAGACAAGTTGTGATCAAAGGTTTGCAATTTACATAATTTCAGGCTTCAAATGTCCCTTATTTCTTCACGTTACTGCTAATTTACTACTCCAGTATTGCAGTCAGATTGATAACATTTGCTTTCTCAACACATGAAAAGGAAAAAAGAACGATGTGAAGCAAGTATGGAAAGAGTCTGTACAGGTCAGTTATGTTCCACGAGTATGAAATGTAATTATGTTAGTGTTCATCATGAATAAGTGGATCAACCTGTCAATCAAATTGTATTTGTAATAATAAATTGAATCCTCTATAGATCTATTTTATGCAATCATTATAATGTCTTATATCATCCATTCTTTTTTAATCTCTTTAAATATAAACATACTACATGCAATTATTGTTTCGACTGTAAAATATCTGAATTCAGTAAATACATAATTCCATTGTTTTTGTTACTCATACATAATTAGACGTGTTCTATTGTATTGTATGATGTCTAATCCTATTAGGTATTATATTATCTGTTTTTTATCCTTTCAAACACTATTAATAATGTATGGGACAGAGCCTTGAAATTCTTGCCATACCTTGTTTTCTCTATGTCATGCATAACATGGTATATAAGATACCTGTTCTACTTTGAAACTAATCCGAACAGGGGAAAAAAGACAATTAGTTATTAATGTTGTCGAATTCATATTTATTCTTTGATCTAGGTGTGGCCTAGGCCAATCATATTATTAGATTGAATTGATTACGGATGATTTCTCTGATGGAAGGGTTTAAGGTCAAAACAATCTCATAGCCGTCAAAGTATGAGTCCATTCCTTCACCCCCGATCTGCCAAACCAAGCCTCCTGCTATTGTTCCTCCACCTTTTGCCGAGTTGTAGATGTTTTCATATACTTCAGTCATAAATGAATCCCTCTTTTTAACACTGAATCCTGGATCTTTGCTCGATATCCCAAACTCGCCCAAAACTAATGGCTTCTTCAAGATGCTCTTCGAGTCCGTCCAGTGAATTGTCAACCATGTTTTCATGAACTCCATCTGGGCCTTCTCATCCTCTCCTGCAAGCCTGTAGATTTGCAATTACATGTTAGGGTTCACTATATGATAAGGATATCCTTAAACTGATTTTTTGTGTGTGCTAACTAAGATCATGTCACTCTTTGAACAAATTTTAGGTTACATTCCTCATATGGGAGAATTATATTTGAGAGACTAGATTATGTTAGGTTAGCTTTATCACCTTTTGAAAATTGGTTGGGTTATATAATAACTTTTAAATTTCTGGGAGAGTATACTTGTCTTTCTAGCACTAAAATCTTGTTAAAAATGTATAAAAAAACTAAAGGAATGTAGAAAGTCACACAAAACCAATAAGATGCGGGAGAAAGAAAGAAATAAAAATGAAAAATTGCATGAATCCAAAAAGGGTTGTACTATTAATCTCTTATGAATAGTACATACCTTTATAATCTATAGATTTTATATCATACTCTTTTAGTTCTAAATATATGAGTTAGTTAGAGGTTTACCTAGACTTAAATATAAGATTTCAATCTATTTTATGTCCCAAATTCATAATTTTCTCTTCAAATTATCCCTATTGATTATACATATTAAGGTAGTCTTCATCAAGAGGTAGTTCCAATGTAAATGAGTAAAGAGGATATTTTAGAGGAAGGAACACACATTTCTTTACAAATAACTAATTTAGCTATTTTTTTAATCTTTGCAAATTAATTATCTAGTTACTATATTGAGGACTGGAGGAGTATATTGATTGATGGATATTGATATTGATGATTTCATAAAGTAGACTTACCAGGTAGCCAGGTATGCATGAATAATAGAAAAATAAATAGGTGGAATAAGATGGTTGTTAATAAAATCAGTGCCATATTTGAGAGACTTAGGGTTGTACTGAACCTTATCTGGTGTGGAATAGAATCCTTCCATCTCCACTGTCACCAAATGCTTATTATCTATGGATTTCACGTAGCTGCTCATCTCCTGTCTCCATGTCTGCGTATCATATTCAGCATTCATCAACCTTCAGCTTCCCAAACAGTTTACTTATAATGCAATTAAAAGGGGGGGAAATGTTTAGTTGATTATTAGTTTTGTTCTTCTTTAAGTAATTCTATTTCAAAAATATAGTTTTGGATGCAAATTTGAGCTTATATTTTCATATAAAGAGAAAATGGTAAGTAGGTATCCATTTATTTTTAAATTAGAGGGCCAGCACTAACAACCTCCCACTTTTAGGGATCTTTTATGCCACTAAACTATTAAGTCATTGGCATAGGTAGGCATCCATAATATCAAATGGCTAGACTTTTCTTATAACGAATGAATTGCATTGTTAAGGATTTGTGAATAACTTGGATTGCAAATATTCTAGGGAGAAAACTCACGACTCACAAGGTAAGAATTTCTTCTCAAATAGCATCACCCTTTGAAATTTTAGGTATAGCCATTTCATCTTTCTCATACTGTTTTATTTCAAGTTTTCAACATACTATATATATATATATATATATATATATATATATATATATATATGACCTAATAAACTACACTAGTCAGTACCTACTTTAGCCTCACCCAATACACATTAACTTAATTATCATAAATATGACTTTTGCTTTGAAACTAAAACACACAATAAAATGACATTAATGAGCTTCCAAAATTGTCCTATTTAAGTACAATTTAAAAGCCTTCCGTCCAAAATTAGTGGCTTTCAAAATCCATCATGATGAACGACAGCTAGAGGGTTGTGTGGTGGACCTCGTGCAATTTGTGAGTTTTTAATTAGTTCCGTTTTTCTAAGAAGGTTTCTATTATTTGTTTTGACATGATATTTATTGTTGCCTCGTATAAATGGAGGAAAATCTCATTTTAAAGCATAGATTAAAGGGAAAGTTAATCTCTAAATCTTTATAGTTTCATATGAATTTTTTCTTTTCATTTTTATCGTATATTCTAATATTTTCACCTGATTTTAATGAAGACTTGTAGTTTTAATTTTTCTTTTTACTATATTTTTATAGTTTCAAGTTTTAATTAGGTTCATATAAATTTTTCTTCTTTTTATCATTCATTTAAAATTACACGGACTTAATTAAAAATATGATCGAATAAAAAAAATTATATAAAGCCTTAATTAAAATTATAAGGACTTGATAAAAAGAAACTACAATAGCCTAATTAGAAATTAGATTATTTTTTCTTAAATGAAAAGGACAAACAACAAATTAAACTAGACAATATAAATCTTTTCATCAAAATTGGACTGAAAATCTAAATTTTTTTCAGTGAATCCAAATCCATACTAGAGGGAATAGCCAAAAACAATCTTTTCCCTCGCTAAAATTAATTAGTTAAGTAACTACCACTGTGTGATGAGCTTCAGAAACCCTAATACAAGCTTCACTAATGGTTGCTTGTTGCATGAGACGTAATGAAGAAGTGCAAGTGCTGTTGTTGTTGTTATGAGTTGACCACTTCATTTGCATGAAGCTGCTCTTCCTCCATGGACCCATATGGATCTTCTTCTCCTTCATTGACCTCTTTCCAGCACTACACATTACTCGGATTATCGCCGTTAAGTACTCCGGCCTACTGACATAGAATTCCGGCAATAGTGACAACAGTTTCTTGTATTCTTCTCCTGCTCTTGCAATCTGAAACTGGTCCCTTAGCTCCAATTCAATTAGATATGGCTTTTGCTTCTTTCTTGTTTCTGTGTTCTTCGCCATCACTTCTATGTACTCATGTAAACCTTTACATACAACAAAACCAATAATTAATTTGTGAAAATATTCAATCGTGATGATGTTTATTAATCTTTTTAAAAATTAAAGATTGAGATTTATATGAAATCCATTAGTTAATAATTAAAGTTTAAATGAAATAAAATCTTAAGGATAATCATTTTTATTTAAATGGTGAATTAAAAAAAAGAATTGTAATATTGAGTAAAATTGCTGAATTTTTAAATTAGTCAACCAGTATTTATATTAATTATAATTAATTGATTTAATTAATTTTTTAAATTTATAAAAAAATATTAATCAACTCTTATATTACAACTCAAAACAAATAATCAAAATTATTTTGAAAAAAAAAAGGCAAAAAAAGAAAAATTACCTCCGGGGAACTGTCTAGTGGAATCCCATTTGGAGAGGCGAAGGGAGGCATTGTAACCTCTGAGAGAAAGCAATGAAACGACAAGTGTTCTCAAACAGTGGGAACATCCATACGACGTCGTTGTGTTCGGTTTTCTTCTGCAATTGCATTCATATTGTGTGGCCTTCTTCACCTCATCCAATATTCCTCCCACCTCTTCTCTTAATTCCCAACCTTCCATGTTGTATCTCTCTATAATTTCCTATCAACCGCCACACTACATTAATATTATTAAAACAAAGCACAAAAATAATTGACCAAAAAGAAAACAAAAAAAAACTATTGAATATTAATTTCTAAATTAAAAAAATAATATAAGAATATATGGTTGACTTTTTTTTAATAAAACAAAGATCATTTTAGTCATTTAGCTGCGAACTTTAAAATTTCAATTTAAATCTTGACATTTCTCAGATATTTATTATATTTAGAATCTCAATTTAGGGTTTATTAATTTCTAATGTAATTTTTAGAGATTTTTCTATAGGAAAATAAATTTATATAACTTACCTAAAATACACTAATAAGATGTGGGCCACATGGTTTTTTTGTTTGTACAAAAAATTTTAGAAAAAAATCTCACCTACGATTTAAAGGTACGACGAAGTCTCCCTTTATTTTATGCAATACTAATATCAGTAGGATAAGCTGTTAATTACTCTCAGGCATAAATCTAAGTATCTAATAGTTAGGATGCCTCCCTAAGTACTATAACTGGAATCACAATAAAATAATTTTCTCTAAAAATCAAATACGCTCTAAATGATAATATATCTTATTTTTTTACTAGTTAAACCATACAACGTTGTGCGCCACATGCTTAAAGCTTAATTATCTTCCTTCGTTAAGACAAACCACAAGTGTTTGTGGGCCCATGGTTCAAGGCATATTCCATTCTTATTCAAATTATCTGGTTCTCATAATTCCTCTCTTTCTTTCTTTTTTAATTATATCATTATATAAAATAATATATGGCTTATAAAATATAAATGGTGCAAGACTATGTTTGATATTTTATAGTCAAACTTGTGGAAGAATTCCTCTTAAAAATTTTATTGGCAATAAGGGACCGCTATTTTGTGTCTAAAAAATTTACAAGGTACTCATATTTTTTGTATATAAAAATTTAAGATATTTTAACCAATAAAATTTTTAATTGATATATCCAAGGATTAGTCATGTTAGTCTAAAGGAATTTCCATTTTAGTATGCCAAGACTTTGAATTTCAACTTAAATATTAATTTAAAATTCTTAAGTTCATCCAACACAATCTTTGAAAATATGAACAAAGATTGTTATACTTATTTAACTAATAGAAGCATTTTAATTAAGAAAAAACTTATATTATATTATAAAAATAGTAAAAAAAATTCATGATTTGAGTAATTTGGAAACCATTTTTTTTTTCCCTCAATTGTAGGGTTTTCAGATTTTTTTTATGGTATAATTTTTTTACTGTGACTATTCTTAATTTCTTATTTTCAGGTTTTCAGATTTTTTTTATTGGTATAATTTTTTTATTGTGACTATTCTTAATTTCTTATTTTCAGAATTTTATGGTATAGCAAAAAAAAAATCTATTCTTAATTTCTTATCAGTCAGATATTTCACAAATCCCACCCAAATTAATATAAAATGATAATTTTCCCATCATGGATACATAATTTTGTTCTTCATTTTAAACTCATTGCTATTCTAGCAGCCACTAATATAATATATAATTAAAAAATATTAAAAATATTTAAATGATAATTAAAAAATATTAATTACGCCATGGATTCATTCAAAGTTTAAGCTTGGTATTAAAGATTTTTTTTTTCCAGAACTCCAACAAGCTTACGTATGTTCATAAATTAATTTTTCTGAAGTATTTACTCAATTTAAGATTCTGAGTAAAACTTCATTAAGGTTCTGCAAGTAGTTATTGATGGGATAAATAATATAAATGAAAAAAATTACAAAAAACAAAGTTACCTGAAGCATGGCCTCCTGAGATTCCCAGAACAAGGTTGTTTCTTGAAGATGATTCTGCAACTCATCACTGAAATTTTCTGATGATTTGTAGTTTTCAAGAGAGGGATTCAATAACTCTGATTCTCCAGAATATTCTTCTTCTTCTTCCTCCTCCGTGAACGCACACACTTTCTTTTCGAGGCTGTCCATGGCGGCCTCCATTCTCTCTCCCCCAAGCAAATTTGCAGGCGAGGGAAAGAAAATGAAGGAAAGTGAGAGAAAAATTTCCAGTGGAAGAAGAGAATGCAAACCTACTCTTCTTGCAAGAAAAGGAGGATGGGAAGTAGTGGGAGATGTAAATATATAAAATGCTATTCCACGTCAGCTTCGAACATGGCAAATGTAAAATGTAGTATAAATATTTATAAAATATAATAACTCAATATATTTTTATTTTAATTATTTAATAACTTATATGAAATAATTTTTATTTTATTTAGTTCTTACAAATTTTTATTTTTTAATTAAAATATTTATTTTTATTAAAAATAAAATAAATCGTAAATATTTTTAGATAAATTATTAACTAAATTATTATATTTTGATTAGATAAAATTTATATGATATAATATTTTTAAAATATATAAATATTTCTCAAAATATCCTCACTTTAGTGGTTTTTTGATCAATTATTTAAGGTTGTTAAGATGAGACTTGAGCTAATCATCCTAGTTGGCCAATAAATTTTTTAACCATTAAGCCACTAAAGTCTTTTTAATTTTATAATACATGCATGCATACACACACATACATATATACATATATACATATATACATATATATATATATATATATATATAGTAAACTTTGTTTTCAAACCATTCCATATAGCTATTAATTTTTTAAGAGTGGTTGAAAATTTTCTATAATAAAATTGTCAATGGCAGCACATCATTTTTTTAAAAAGAAAATATAGAAAAAGAATGAAGCAACAAATCCCTATCCTTTCATAGAATATCGCTAGAATTAGTGTGAATTAGAAGATCATTGAGTAAATTCTTATTCAAAGTGACTATGGGCCTGTTTGGTAAGGTACCAAACTATAGTTTTAAAAGAATTTTTGACCCAAACCTTAGTTTGAAAAAAATTTAAAACAAACAGCCATATTTGTCTATAAGTGTTTTTAGGCAAAACTATGGTTTAAGCTATTAAAACTAACTTTTTGAACAGTAAAAGAGTTTATGGACTATCCAATTACTATCTTAACCTTACTTTTTCTTACACCCTCTCTCCTCTCCCCTATTTTTTCTTACACCATCTCTCCTCTCTACCCTCTCTCCTCTCTCTTACTTTTAATCAAATCATATCCTTTTTGGTAATTTACCAATATAAAAAGTCATTCTAAAAATAATTATCCAAATACTTATTTATTTAAAACCACTTTTTTTTTTCATAAACTCTTCTCTAAAAGTCCTTTTTTCATAAGCTGTCCATAAACCCTTTTTTTCATAAATCATTTTTTAAAATCATATCCAAACAGGCCCTATATGGATGTGGTTCAATGATGTACCTACTAATGAAGTAAACTTGAATTACCTAGTATAGCATCAATCTCATATAGGAGATTAGCTAAAAATATGATCTTTTCTTATAATTAATTGTTATGAGTTCTATGTTGAAAGTCTTACTAGTGGAGTGAAGTTTATAAGTTTAAAGGGTTCTCATTCTTAATAGACTCTCCCTTTAGCCTTTGTGATAATTATATTGATACTTTTATTGAGAGCTCGATATTTACGGAGAAAGTTACCTATAAAGGGTTATTAAGGTCAAGTAAACATAATGTGGAGCTGTCAGGGATATCGGCTCTCAAGGAATGACATTGTTATTAGTCTCATATTAGGGAGCCTCACAAGTGGAGTGTGATTTATAAATTTAAGAAATTCTCTCTCCTAATAGACTAATATTTTAGGATGGGCTCTCCTTTTAACTTATGATCTCACATTAATATATATATATATATTATAATAAAATATTTTATAAAAAGAAGAGATATGAAGAGTGTTTTTTTGGCTAAATGTAATCAAAGATAATTCTATTTGAGACAAGGGAGTAGCCCAACCTCCTTCGGGGAACGGAAAAGTATTAAAGAACTAAGAGACAAGAAGGGTACTTTATTTATTGAGCCATGGGCGAAGCTAGTCCAAAGTTCTTCATGGGTCTTAGGCCCATTATTATACTTGACTACTTTCCCCTCTTCATCTTCTTCCTCTTTTTTTCCCCCGAAAAACGAGCCTAGTCTTCAAGCCTGAATCCTGATTGTCATGCTCCCCCTCCCCCTCCCCTTCCCCTTCCCCTATACGTGACTATTATTATTATAAAAATTCTGTTAATAGATAATTTTATAAATTTTTTATAAATTTTAAAGCTATCTCCTAATTTTAGTAAGGATTAATATTTAATCTATTTAATTTATTTTTGTAACAAAAAATATATATATTCTAAATTTTTTTATATTTTGTTTTATGAATTAGTAAAAAATTAAAATTTAGTTTTTATAAAGAAAATAGATGTACGAGCATTATCCTTTAATGAAAAGAAATAAATACAGCTGTTGTTCTACTTAAAATATTATAATTCAATTTTTTAATTAGATGATAAATACACATAATTGATTTTTTAAAAATAATATTCTGAAAATTATGCTTTTTTTTGGGTAAAAATGTACATCTTTTGTAATTTATTAAATTATTATTAATATAAAATATAAAAATATCAATGATATTATAGTCATAAAGAAATATTTACCGATAAAAAAAGAGAAAATCCCACAAAAATATTATATAAATTTTAAAATTTTAAATAAAAAATTCCTATAAAATGTGTTAGTATTTTCTTATTTTAAAAATAGTCAATAGTTATTAAAGGAAAAGAAATATAACTAATTTAGAATTTTTTAAACTTTAAGTAGTTTAAGTAGAATTTTTATGAGATTTTTTTAAATTTTATTGCTCAGAAATGTGGCTAATACATGCTTGCCCTTCATTATCATCTTTCTGTGGACTCCGAAGATGTCATGCAGAACCAGAGCCTTAACTTTCTCCCTTCATTTCTCTCTCCTCTTTCCAGTCACAAGCTCCATGGCCACAACTCCTTTCTCCCTTTCATGTTCAAAATTCCCATCTTTCAATTCCTCTCCTACTCTCTCTCCTTCTCGCAAATCCTTTCTTCTCTGCCCCTCAATTCCATCATCCAACCACTGTTCTTCCCTCAAATCTTCGTTAAATTTCCATTACTTGTACGGAAACTCTGTTCGGCGGTTTAGATGTGAGGCAACTCAAGTTTCAGTGGCTGAAGAATCTTCAGCTTCCGGAGGAGGAGGCGGTGGCGGGGGGAATGAAAACTGGATTCCAGTGGTGCCGCTTGCGGCGCTGCCGAGAGGGGAGCGGCGTGTGATAATTCAGGACGGAGAGGCAATTTTGTTGCTGTGGTATAAGAATCAGGTGTACGCCATTGAGAACAGGTCCCCTGCTGAAGGTGCTTATAGTGAGGGTTTACTCAATGCCAAGCTTACCCAGGTTTGAGTACATTCCTTGACTTGTTTTGGGTTAAAATTCTTGTGCAGATATAGCTATTATGCATAGTCTATGAATGTTGAAGGTTTCTCAGAAGTGTTAACTCTCTGGTCATGTTAGGATCTCGATTGAGTTGGCTAGCTGCAAACTGGATTTTATTTGGAAATTTCTACTAATTCTTGTTATTATAAGTAGTTCTCATTATAAGCTATTTAAGATAAGACGCTTCCTTGATGTTTGGACTTGGGATCAAATTTTCTCTTATGATAGGCATGTTTGTCAGGTGCATATGGAAAGACTATATATGTTAAGTTATACAGTGTGTTGCAATTTGTGTGGATTAGATTGAAACAATAGATAGAGTGTAAAATTCTTTGACAAGAATAACAAAAAGAGCCAAGACAAAGCTCAACCTACAATGATCAGATTTCAGATTTTAGTTTTCTTGGTCAGTTGATCCCTTCCCTCTCAAAATACAATATTTATCAGTAAAGAGTTACTCATGTTTTCTTCTCCAAGTTGATGTTGCAATTGGATTAATGACATTGCTATTTTTATTGACTGAGGAAAATTGAATAACTACTTGGTAGATTAATCATAGGAAAAAATGTCATAATCCTACTCGATGTAGTCTAGAGCCCATGATATACTCCTCCTTCGTAATTAGCTAGTGTAGTTTCGAGAGTAGGGGAGAATTTGTGTCTTGCAATTGGACCGTGTAGCTTCGAAGGGTTGGATTTTCTTTTCAGTTTCATGTCACCTTAAGTTAGCCATATTTTGATGCTATTTGGAATCTTTTGCTTTGTGCTTGGGGAACATCCATTTTATGAGAATGTCATTTTATTAATGATTTCTGAGTTCTGACATGTCCTTTATGAAGTGCCTTGTTGTAAAAGCTCTTGCTTAGGATGAGTGGTTTATCTGGGTTAGAGAGTTATATGCTATCGCTGGTTTATCTGTCGTATAGCATGCATTATTGTGAGTTCTTCAAGTGAGATTGTGAAAAACTTGTGTTGCTAAGTTCCTGTATTTTCCATATTTTTATATTTTGTATCGATCCAATATTGAAAGTTTTATGTTAAGTATCATTTTTTATTTTCCTCAAAAATTTTAATTTCAGTTTTCTTTTTTGTTGCAAGTGAGATTAAAAGCCCAAACAGATAACCAATCATAATGGTGGAACTAACTTCAAACTAAGTTATTGGCATCTTAGACTGACATAAATTAGTTATTTTGCTGAAACAAGTCTTCTTGACATTTGTGTCAAACATGGCAATACTGCTTTTTTATTTTCATAAGACTGCTGCATTTGGATGCAACACTTTGTACCGAATCTTTTTTTTTTTTTGGGCTAAATTTTTGTCATGTCAAACTCAAAAAAGAAAGTCATTAAACTCCTATACCAGGTTTTTCTTTCCAAGAACTTATCAAAACTCTCTAGAAATGATTTTATGCCCACAACCACAAAGTGTTTCGCATAATAACTCCTATGGTGTTGATTTTCCATTGATATCTCACATGACAAAATATGAGAAGAGAGTGAATTTTAGCCTCGTGATTGCTTTATTCTTTTCACTTTAATCGTCATTGAAGGTTGGCTTTTATAAATGAAAATATAGTTGCTCGAGACCTTATCTGGTAAATCTGTTCGTTGTTTTTATTTGACTGAAAATCAACTGACATTTTCCGGTCCTGTCTTCACATAGGATGGTTGTATAGTATGCCCAACAACTGATAGTACGTTCGACCTACGGTCCGGAGAGATCAAGGAGTGGTATCCAAAAAATCCAGTACTGAGAGTTCTCACCCCTGCTTTGAGGACACTCTTTGTATATCCTGTGAAAACTGATGAAGAGAACATTTATATCAGCATGAGAGGAAGCGTAAAATCTGATGCTTCTACTGAGATAGTTTTTAGTGGGAAGGCTCAACCTGGTATGACTGCAACTGATGTCAACGTTGATGAGGTAATCACATTACCTTCTCTTGTATAATGATAATTGATTTTGGATCTTTAGAGAACAAAAACATTGCAATCTTACTCCCCCCTTCACAGAGGCCCAGATAGGTTAATGTTTCTTTCCCGTTTTTTTAGTAAATTACATGAACCTTCTCTAAATTTTGTTGAAATCACACATACTTGCCTTCTTTTTTTAAAATTTACATCGATATGCCTTCAAAATAAAAAGTAAGTTACATGGATTTTCCCTAAGTTTTTCTAAAATGATGTAGACCACCCTTCTATTTTTGTTTTTTTAAAATTTACCCAAATCTCCCATGAAAACAAAAAGTATATTATGTAGATCGCCCCTGAATTTGGCTAAAATTGTACATTTAAGAATATTGATTAATTGGGTCAGGTTAGAATGGTGGTTGATGAGGAGCTAGAGGGTTTTGGATTCACTGGGAAGAATGAAATAATAAATGGGAAGGCTGCGATCATCGGTTTCCTACTGTTGTTGGATTTTGAGCTCTTGACTGGTAAGGGTCTCCTAAAGGGAACTGGCTTCTTGGACTTCATTTATTCTGTCTCCAACGCTCTACAGTAGAAATTCTCATTCTTGTTTCTTTCTGTTCTGAATTATATATATATATATATATGAAAAGAAAGGACATATGGTTTGGTATTTAGTTCTTGTCGGTTACTTTGTAGCAAGTTGTATGTATTCTAACCTTCTGTACATTGTGAAAATAGATCATAACTGCGACTTTTGATTCTATTTTTTCCCTCTAAAAAGTAAATAATATGTTCAACAATGATATTCCAAGATTTGAGCTTGCCTATTACCAAGAGGATTCGCTTGGTCATTCATTTGTGATCATAATTCTCCTTCGCTTGTTCCCTTTTAGCTAAAGCTGCGCATTTCGGTTTGGTTCGGTTTCAAATTCTGAGAACCAAAATAAGCGAATAGGGCATTTTTACAGACTGAACGGAGTCTATTTATTTATTATTTTGGTAAGGATATCCTTTTTATTGAGAACAATTCTATTTGAGATAATGTCAAGTATTTTTTAGTAGGGATTTAAATTTTGGTTTGTCACGTTATGAAGGACTAGTCTTTTTCGTTAGACTCAATCTCCGTTAGTAACCAACATTGAACCAAAATATTTTTTTTTTCCTTAAAAATAAAAGTTTAGGTGGGTTCGGCACCGGTTTTCTATTAAGGCTAGGGTATAGTCTTAGGGCTCAGAGAGCGCTTATAAGAAACTTACGAGATTGTCTATTAAATAAATTCTCATAGTGGTAGCGAAAATTAAACTCGCATTTTTATGAGATATAAGTTCGTCTTTACTATCTGTACCAAAATATTTTGATTGGGTTCGGTTAAGTTCATTTGGTTTGGGCCTTTGAATTGGCCCTGATATATGGGCCTTTGTTTAAAGTTAGACTGAAATAGCCTTAAAAGAAATAGTGTAACCGAACCCAAAAGGACCAAAATAATTGAATTGAATTTGATTGATTGAGTTTTTGGTTGAGGTTTGGTTATTCACAGACTTGACAACAGCTTTCTTACTCAAAAGAGAACCAGTAGCCGATTTCTGTGCTTAGGTTTATTTATTTTTTAAATTTGGTTTTCCACGATAAAATCTCGCAAATTTATAATATCAGCAAATTCGTCCTTCAGCTTATTCTGGCTTGTTTTCTCTGCATGTATTTATATAGAATGTAATGTCTCAGTTCAAAAACAAAAAGAATGCAATGTGCGATTTTTGTGCCATTAATACGGGCCCACTTTTCCATTCAATTTTATGGATGCTCCCGTAAGGCGTTGGAGTGTTGAAGTGGTCCTTGCCAACAAGGTAACAACTAAAATTTCAATTTGTAACGTGTTTGATTATTAAGAAATATTATTTTATTGTGGTTCTAGTCATAGTATTTGGGGAGATATCCTAACTCCAGGCGCCTAGATTTACGTCTAAGAATAATAGACGGCTCGCCCTACTCGATATTAGTATCGCCTAGAAGGAAGGGAGACTTCACCCTGCCCTTATATTGTGGGTGAGCCCAACTCATTTTTAAAAATTTATTTATAAAAAAAACTAATATTTCAATTTGTACAAAAAAAACTAATATTTCAATTATATCTATATTTCTGCCCTATTATAAGGCAAAATTCTAAAGTCCTATTTACTTATTTAGTCCTATATAAGGCAAAAATGTGGTAATTAGTTTTTTTTAATATTGACCATTTGGCCCTCCTTAATTGCACTTAATTGTTTGTAATGCCTTTAATTTCTAATCACATTTTATTGTGGTCATTAATTTCAATGAAGAATAAAAAATTGAAAGTCATATATTTTTCTAATAAATTTAAGTGTATTAATTATCATTTCTTAAAAATTACTATAAACTTAGTCAACTTTATCTCACAATTCAAAATATAAATCACTTTTTAATTGCATTACCAAAATTAAAGAAAAATAATTAACTCATTAAATATATTTTAAATTAAAATTTTTATTCAATTTTGTCCATATTTAAATTTGTCTCACCTCTCTGCTCTTTTTGATATCCAAGATGCACAACCCTATAAATAAATAGGGGTACAATTAGAAGATAGTACTTCTCTTATCTTATTTATAAATTATTTTTAATATATTTTATTGGAACTAGGGGTGGTAATGCTGGCCAACCCGCCGAATACGGGTTGGCCCGCCGCGGGTTGAAGTGGAGGTGAGTTGGTGAAACACCAACCCGAGACCGCCAAGGCCCGCCAACCCGCCATCTTTTTTTTTTATTATATGTAATTTTTTTATTTTTTTTTCAACTTTTTATTTTTAAAAAAATTATATATATCAATATTAATTAGATTCAAATCATATCTTAAGTTGTCAAAATATTTATTTAGTTAATTTTGCCACTATCCATATATAAATCTATCACAAAGAAAATAATAATAAAATAAAATAAATATATATATAAAGAAAAAAATGACTCAATAAGATAAAGTTAATATAAATTAAGTGTAATATCTCTTATTTAGCTAAGACTCTCAAATTAGTAAAGTATAAATATGTAATAAAAATAATAAAAAAAAAGCAAAAAAAAAAAAGCGGGCTAACTCGCCAACCCGGCGGGTTAGCCCGCTACAGGTGCGGGTTTGGCGGGTGCTGGTCAAAAAGATCCGCATCAAAATGAGTTGCAAATATTGCAACCCAACCCGCCATTTTTAGCGGGTTGGCGGGTTGGGCCCGCGGGCCCAACCCAAATTACCTCCTCTAATTGGAACTAACAAAAACATTAAAGCCGATTAACTCTATCTCAAAATTTAATAACTTTTTAACTTAAACTTTATTTAATATATATTATACTCACTAAGAATAAAGTATACACAATAATAATAAATAAAAGATAAAATTATATATTTATATAAAAATTTTAATGATATTACCAATAAGTAAGACTAAAAAAATCATTTTTTTTATCTTACAGATAGCACTGAAGAGTAATTAATAACTCTCTAACTCATTTATATTATAGACTAAAGCACTCTGTATTTGAGACTAGGGCTATATACGAGGATGTTGATGTCTATCATTTACATAATTTATAATATAAATTATATTTTATATTTAGTACTTACTATAAATGGACGTGTGAAGGAAGACCCATTCAAAGACTCAAATATTAAAATAATAGAATAACAGAAAATGACAAATTTCCACTTTTTCGATTTTGTCTATTGCCGCGCAACGTTGAGTTGACATTAAATGATGAATTTAAGAGAGTTGCCAAGTTGAGCTTGCGGCCATTTTTTTCTTATTCAAATTCTTCGTCATCCTCTCCAAAATTTAATACTACATTTTGGCAATTATTATTGTCATTATACTCATTCAACATTTTGAATTTTTTAAAATTAATTACTTTAAAGTTTTCATAATTTTTAGAATATTTCTTGCTTTTGAATTATAATTAAATAATGATTTTATTATTATTTCACCCTTTATCAGGCATATTTTTAAGTTTATGTTAGTAGATGAGACTTTCTACTCTTAAACAAGTGGTACCATATTTGATTTTGAATTTTTGCAAATGAGGTAAACCTCAGATATTAATTTTAGTACTTAAATTAATCTATATTTTTTACCTTTTCTAACTTTTACCAAGAGGTTAATTAAGCTTCTTTTAATGGTAAAAAATATACTTATATTTTTTTATATGACTATCTAATTAAGTCAGATTTAAATATTATTAGATTCACTTGAAGGATTATTTTTATAAAGATATTTTTTATATCCACACGAATTTAATTTAAAATTTTATATTTAAAAGATCAAAGTCTCTTCTAATTAGAAAAAAAAAACTTATTTTTTTAATAAAACAATATCTTTACTGATTTTTAATATATTAGCTAAATAAATTTATGTTAAATGATCTTTTTTAATAAAAATATATTTAAATATAAATTATATTACACTAATTAATTTTTACTCTAATTTTAATTTATAAAAATTAATTAAGATAAAAGTCACAAGTTAATCCAAATATGTTAGTTAATAAATAGGAGGGAACAGTATGAAACGTTAAAAGGATTAATTAACTTTCTTCCTTCTACGTGCAAAGCAGGTGGTGGTGTAGGTTCAACGCGTACAGTGCGCGTGGGGCCTTGTGAGCACAAAGTTAGTTCTCGGACATAACAAAGCAATTAATAAATAATAATTAATAATTAATAATGATAATAATTCAAGTTGTCTAGTTGCGTGTGTGTGTGTGAGCCTAATTTGGACAGGTTACTCCTTTAAGAGCCGAAGAAGCAGTCAGCCACGTGCCAAATTCTAAATCTTCCACACTCACTCCTTTAACCCCCTTGTTCTCCCCCCACCCGCCCCCTCCCCCCCAACTTGTTATAGCCCACCGTCCATAACACCTTTATTTCGACGTCATCTCATTTCAATATTAAAAAGGAAAAATCTTTAAAATCTATTATTAAAATTTCAAAATAACAACATATTTTTTGAAAGAATTTATTATCTGAGATTTTAAAATTTAAATAATATTTTTACAATTTTTTTATTAAAAGCAACAAATATATTCGCATGCTACTTCTAATCATTAATATAAGAGTTACTTAATTAATTTAAATATATTAAAAATAAGATAAATTAGTAATAATTATCACAAATGCGATATAATCTCCCTAGATAAATTCTAAGTAATACTCCACTAACGCTTAATATAAGATCTATATTATAATATAAATTATACTATAATTAAATTTTATATTAAGGATTAGAGAAATATTAAATTATATATCAATTTATAAATTAGTTTAAAAAAATTATAAATTTAGAAAATAAATTAAATTAAAATATTATATTTAATATAAAATTTAATTTTTTAACTAACTTTTATATTAAATAACACTATAAGAAAGGAATGGCTAGGAGGGAGGAAGAATTATAATGACTTTGATTTTAAAAAATAAAGGTGGGATAAAAAAATTGTAAAGAATATATACATGAAATAGAAGAAAATATTTAATAAAATAGATTATATGTTTTATTTTTTAAAAATCAAACTTATTATCAACAAATTATTGGTTATGTGATAAATAGTTTTATTATTATAAGGAGGATAACATAAGTTTTGATCCTAAAAAATATGTTTATTAGAAAAGATAAAAATCTGTGTTATAAACTTTTATTTTTATTATGATAATAAATAAATTTTATTTCATCATTTTATTGTTAAAAATTTGTTTTTTTTTTACTTTATGGCAACTTACATGTTTTTAGTCAATATTTATATAAGTTATAATTAATTTATTATGAGTATAGGGACTAATATATATAATTGAGAAAATTGTAAAGCTCAAATAAAAAAGATTAAATACATCTAATTAAAAATCAATTTTTTATTATTTTATATGGTTTCTAATTTCTAGTTAAGAAAACATGATAAAATATAAAATAAAAATAAGATAAAAATCAATATATTTAGGTAGAGACGTGGAGTACAGATCAGAATCAGAACTCCAGAAATATCAGTTGTGTGTTGTGGTGGCTAAATCATGCTTTGACCTTTGAATATTTTGACTTTTTATTTCATGCTTCTTGGTCCACCTTCTTACCCCCTCAAAGGTCGTCGTCCGCGTCATCAACATCAACCTTTATAAGTAATCCTCTGATATCTTCTTCTTCTCCTCACAAACACTCACAACATTACCATTCTCACAACTCACAATCCGTACACAAATCTATTTCTGGTTCAATGAGTTGCAGCTCCGGCGACAACAATGGAAGCAGCATCACAAACAGGGATAGCGCCGTCAAGTACAAGGGAGTCCGGCAAAGGAAATGGGGCAAGTGGGTATCGGAGATTCGAGTCCCGGGGTCACAAGAGCGGCTGTGGTTGGGCACATATTCGTCGCCGGAGGCAGCGGCAGTGGCTCACGACGTGGCTTTCTACTGCCTGAGGAGACCGGCGACATTGGAGAAGCTCAACCTCCCGGAGATGTTACCTTCTTGTTATGTCTCGCAGCAGCGAGAAATGTCTCCGAGGACGGTTCAGGCGGAGGCTTCAAATGCCGGCATGGCCGTTGATGCACAGAGGATTATTGAAGCAGAAGAGAAGAATGAGAAAACAGAGGAGCACAGAGAAAACAGAGACATGAATGATGATGGGTTTTGGTGGGACTGGAATGGTGACGATGGCAGCAGCAGCGGAGCTGGCGGGGGCCGTTTCTGGCAAGGAATCGCCGAAGGTTGTACACAAGGAGAAGAATCGAGCATCTCCATTGATGATTATTTTCAGGATCTTCAACATTGTTAGAAGTTATGAGATTCACTCCAGAGCAATCAGATTCTCTGGAATGCAATTCATTTGAGGAGAAAAACAGAGAAGTAGGAATTGAAGCTAAACTAAACTCTATCATCTGTTTTATTTCATATTTTGTTTTATGAGTAAGTCATAGTTATAGAGTTTCTTGTCTTTGCTTCTTTTGGTTACTTGTATAAACTTTTTAGTTAGTTGGAGGATGCATAGATTATTAGGGATATGAATCAGTTTTTGCTAAACCCAGATATCTACTCAAGAAAACAAAATGCTTCTTTTACTACTAAAGGTAGAAACTAGTCACCTTCGTACAAGTGTAACGGACTTTATACATGTAAGCATTGAGGTCTTGAATTTATATAAACGCAAAATATAAATTAAATACCTAGCCAACAAATTTTGATTTAATTTGTAAGAAATTAGTTTATAACTTATAATATCGTGAGTTCAAATCTTATTATCGATGTAAAAATTTTGTTAATAAATGATATATAAGTACTTCTATAAGTGAATGTTTTAGCGTTAATGAGTTTAGACCCAACTCTCCTAAATTTTTTTATACAAAAAATTAAACAATTAATAAAAAATTAAAAATAATTTAAATTAATTATTTATAAAAAATATGTATTGACTTTTTAAGATTATTCTTTCTAATTATTTGTATGAGAAATTATTGTTTGATAAAAATATTTGTTAATATATATAATTAATAAAAAATTTAAAATAAAAAAATATAAATTTAAAAGATATCATAGAGAAAAGAAGGTGAATCTTATTAATACTATTTCATTAAATTTAAACCTTGTCAATATTAATTAGATATAACACTTTTAAAGTAATTTTGTCTTTTCAAGACTGATTAGTACAACACTTTTCATAAAGTTCAAACTATCAACTCAAAAAAAAAAAAAAAAACTTCCATATGACTCCATTGTAGCGGGGATTTTGTTCAATTACTTAAAATTTGGGAATTTTTCCCATCAATCAATTTAATTTTCAAACTTTATGTTAACTTTAGTTCATTTGTCCTAATATAATTTATATAGTACTTTTAACTTTTTTTATTAAAATCAAAGAGAGGTAACAAATTTATGAAAGTAATTTTATTATTTTACTTTATTTTTAATAAATTGTCTCTTTTGTCAAAAAAATTAGAAATTTTTTTATATCACTAGATTACAGAATTATCAGCTAACACTTCATCTTTCTATGCAAAGTAACTATAATATATGGGATCATCAATTTGTTTTAAAATGCAATTAATATGAAATTTAAAACATCCTGAAATGGGATGCTTACTAGACACTATAGGAATTTTTTTTATAAAAAAATTACCTTAATTAATTTATTTGATTTTGGGCGTCGTCCCTACATTACGGCAGGGGTCAAAATCTAGTGGCTATCAAGGCTTTGACGGAGGCGGTTTTCAAATCCTCACCACCATATCCAATGTCTACCATCTTTACGGCATGACCTCTGGAAGGTCAATGTTAAAAGAGTTGTCAAAATTGAATTCTAATTCTAAATTGGTTCATTATCATCAAGAAGAGTTGCGATTATTAATTTAGTACCCATCCACGTCTACTATCTATTTGATTTTTTAGGGACTAATTTAGCTTGTTTATTTTATATAACTACGTATACCTGAGTTAGATTTAAGTATTGTCAAATTTAATTGAGGAATATTTTTTTTTAAAATAAAATTATTTTTTATATTCATATAGACTCAAATTCGAAATATTTAAATAGGAAAACTATTTTGTAAGTAGCAATATTTTTTTTTAATTTTTAATTTGATACCTATCATTTTTTTCTCTATTTAATAAATGTTTTAACTTTTTGTTATCACTTTATACAATGACTAACAGTACTAATAGAGTAAAATGATTGGGTTAATGGCATTAACATAACAAAATTAAAAAAATTAATAAAAAAAATATATAGATACTAGATTAAAGATTGAGGAAAAATATAATTACTTATAAAATGATTTTTCCAATTAAATATAAGAACGTAATTTTCTTTATCTTTTATTTTTATTTATTTTTTATCCACACTACTCCTATAATTACATTATTGTAGTAATATATAAGGTATCTTCTTAATACTCCAATATAAATAATTAAAAGGATAAGTATTTTAGAATAACCAGCATATTTTTTTAAAACAAATAACTTACCTAATTTTTTATAGATATATGAATTGGTTGCAAGATCAGCCTGGTTTCAGCTCAAAGTATATATTTAACTTTGACAAATGCATTTCTAAGCATGTCTTAATATATTTGTTCGATTCTTAATATATGATTTATTTAATTAATTTAATTATATTAGTTATATTAATTAATATAATATATTTTTTTTAAAATATCTTAATAATCTTTTTTAACTCTTTCCTCCCTCTCTTATTTAATTATTGTTGAGAAATATCAATAAGAATAATTTTAAAAAAAATTAATATATGGCGTGGCAAATCATATATATATATGATCAAGTCAATTAGGGGTGTCCAACCTTGTCCCGTCCCGGGTGTCCCGACCCGGTCCCGGGGATTTCGGGACGGGTCCGTCCCGTCCCGACATGGACCGGGACGGGTCCGTCCCGTCCCGACATGGACCGGGACGGGTCCGTCCCGGGACGGGACAAGATTGGTATTCGGGACGGGACAATATTGGTATTCGGGACGGGACAATATTGGTATTCGGGACGGGACAAGATTGGTATTCGGGACGGGACGGGTTTCGGCCCGTCCCTCGGGAATCCCGTCCCGTCCCGATTTTTTTTTTTAAAAAAAAATTATATTATCCTATCTTTCTCACTCTTATATAGATAATTTTATTATTATACAGATATTTTTATATTGATATTTCTATTCTTTTTTACTATTACTTTTTTTTCCCTTATATGGGTAAGTTATTATATTATATCAAGGAGAAATGTTGGTATTTCGAGTAAGTTGCTGAGGCATTTTATATGGAATAATTTATTGAGATGATTTTATTATAATATTTTTTGAAAAAAAATAATTTCGGGTCCGTCCCGTCCCGTCCCGAACCCGTCCCGGTCCCGTCGGGACCGGGACAAATTCGGGACGGGACACGGGACGGGGTTATCCCGGTCCCGACCCGTCCCGTGAACACCCCTAAAGTCAATTATCAACACTCTGTTTGTATTAAGTAATAAGTATACAAAACGAACACAGGCTTTTCAAATTCCATCATCACCATGTGCCTCAATATCGAGTGGTATGTGGTCCACACCATATCCGTTGTACGTATATAGTCTTATTTCTTCTATCAGTATTCTGACAGCATGGCCCAGAGCTCCATATTGAACTGGGTAATAACTATGAAGAGAATTGTAATTAGACTTCTTTTGTATTGAAGATTTCGTATATATGCTTTCTAGTATCATTCCCAACACCAACGTGATTAGATTTAACAGAAAATATTAGTCTCTCATAATATAATAAATTAATATTTAAATTTCGCTGAAAAAAGTGTCTATATTTAGAATCCGACAATATTAATATTACTCTTATACCACCATTACGTGATGAAAGGGTTCTTGTGTTAGAGAAGGTTTTGCCAATATCACTCTTATAATTCATTAAATTTAAGACCTCAATCTATGGCATTGATAATTAGTGATTATACTTCTCTATTCTTGCAAAATGTGTACTTTTTACTTACATAGATGTCAAGTGAAAGCATAATTGATAAAGCAAAAATGATTTAAAAATAAAGCCTAAGGATTGTAAAAGTCAAGTAGAAAGTGGGAATCACAGCAACAATTCGCTCATACAACAGTAAAAAACCCAAATAATTAGGCTCAAAGGTTCAAAATTTTTGAATTTTTCAGATTATGGCGATTCAAGCAGTGGTAATTAGCAAAAGCAATCTCTCCCCCACACTTAAACCATGCATTGTCCTCAACGCATCACTAAAACATATATCAAAGGGAGATAGTTTAAAAGTCATGAGCTAAAGGGAAGATTTATTCAAAGAAAAACTAATCTAAAACTAAGAAATCCGTAAAATGCAACATATTCTAAGAAATTGTTAAAAGACATAAAGCAATAAATCAAAATTATTCTACATTTTATTACTGTAATAGTCCCTCCCCTATACTTATCTCAAACAATAAAGCTCAGTAAATCAAAAGGTGAGGAGGCAAGGAAGAAAAGGGACAACTTTGAGGACGAAATCTCTTCAAACTCTTGTAAGAGAAGTTCTCGTCCCTGATGAGAAACATGCATTTCTTCATTGCAGCTCCTTCTCCTACATTATTCTTCCTCGATGGTGGTGGTTCTGGATCAATGGAAGGAGACCTAATATAGGGGATATAGTGATAACCATACAATTTTCTTAAATGAGGCACCTGCAAGAGATTTGACAAAACACAAGCAACACCTTTTCCAACTCCAAGTATGTGACAAGAATCAAAATACTTAAAGTCGTGAAAAGTCTCCAAGCATGCAAGATTAGTAATCAAGATATCAGATATGGGAGCTCTATAAGATATATAAGAACATAAATATTTCTCACATACAATAAAATCAATAAAACTCCCTTCAGTAAGAGTCTTGACTTCAACATGAGGAATTGATAGATAAGTAACAGCATCACCATGCTTCACAACCATGTCATACCTGTCAGTTTCTTGTACATCAGTCTCCTCATCACCCTTGGAGTCAGAAGGTGATCCTTTCTCCACTTGTATCTTCATGATAGTTGTGGCCTCTTCATCATTTTGTATCACTGGTTGTTTCTGAGACTGTTCCAACATCTTCTTTTCTTGCAGGCTTTCAGATTGAAGAGAGGTTTCTTTCTCAACTTGGGAAGTTTCTTGAGTAATGTTGGTCGAGGGAGATTCAACTTCTATTTCCTCGTCAACTGATTTTTCATCCTTTTCATAATCTTCGAATTGCACTTTCTTAGCTCCACTTTTCCTACCACTTCTCGGTGTGATTGCATTCAAAGATTCAGAATTTATCACTGTATTAGAGAATATAGAACCACTATTCCTTGCTTGTTGTTCATTCAAATTTTTGGAGATTTGAGTAAAAAAAGCGTTCAAGTTCTCATACTTAGTCTCCATTTGCTCCAATTTAGAGAACACATTTTGTAGACATGAGTCCATCTTATTCTCCATAGCATGTAAGTTAGCCTCAGTTTCTGAATTCTGATGGTTAAATTTTGAATTAAGTTCGGTAATAACTTTTGCGATCATAGCAAGTTCATTACCTCCAGAAAAAGAAAATGATGCCCCTTCATTAGACACAACTTGATTTGAGAATTTTTCTTTAGTGTTGCCTTGATCCTCAGTCCATCTAAAGTCATGGTGATCTCTCCAACCTGGATTATAGGTGTTAGAGTAAAGATCATCACCTATAAAGCCATAAAATCTAGGTAAGAAAGAATTTAATGCTCCTTTAATTTCAAAATTCATATCATCAGTATAAAAGCCATAAGGATCATAATTAATATTTGAATTATAAATCTCCCTCATGCTTCTATTATCCTCACTATTATGCCATAAATTGTTCTCACTATATATGTTGTTCCCATTAAACCCATTATATCCATTAACATCATTAAAACCATTCATGGTTTCTTTTTTATGATTCAAAATGATTAACAGATAAATGTTCACTAGAGGTAACGGTCAGATAAAAAAACAAAATAAAAGAAAAATAAAACAAAACAAAACAAAACAAAATGAATCAAACAAAACACAAAAGAAAAAAAAAGAAAAAGGAAGAACCAAATAAATCGAAAAAAATTAACCTACATTTTTATTTGTATTTTTAAAAAAATGCAAATGCCAAAAATTATGCAAATTAACTAAGACAGACTCAACAAATAAATAAATTCCAGTCAATGTTACTTGACACTTTAGTTACTAGAGAACCAATTTCTTGGCTCCTAGGCAACGGCACCACTTGAAATAACTAGGGGTGTTCATAAAGTCCGCGGCCCGGTATACCCATCCGAGCTCGCAAAAAATAGGCCCTGCTCAGCCCGATAAATATAGGGCAGGGCTGGGCATCGGGCTGCAAAATGCAGCCCATATTTTTTTTGGGCTAGGCACCGGGCAAGGGGGTTGCCCTGCCCTGCCCTGCCTATGAGTATCCCTTTTTTATTTTTTATTTTTTTCCCTAGATGCTACACTTGAAAGGGAGAATATGATAGTTACTAGTGACTAAAGGGTCATTTTAGAAATATAAATAGTTAAGTACGTAAGTTGCGTCTTTTAATATTTATAACTATATTGATTTTTTTTTAACTTTACTAATCATAATATAATTATATTATAAATTATAATTATTTATTTCATTTTTTTAGATACTTCATTCTTGTCAACATTTGAAAAATTAATGTAAAATTGTAATTACAAACTACTTAAACTTCAAGATTTTTTTTATATGCAATGAATTTTAAGACTTTAATTATTATCTTTTTGTTACCTTATTTTTAGTGGATTATAGATATTATTTAACTCTTGAAGACATATGAATATGATATTATTTTAGAAGTTTATAATTGCATATTTTTTTTCCACAACATGAGTATGGCATCACAACTTGGGCATGCCCAGCCCGCCCATGCCCAGCCCAAAATGGTTAGGATTTTTACCGAGCAGGGCCGGGCATTGGGTTACAAAATGCAGCCCATATTTTTTTGGGCAGGGTACCGGGCAGGGGGATTGCCCTGCCCAGCCCTGCCCATGAACACCCCTAGAAATAATCTTTATGTCCGATGTCACCTTGGGGTTACTTCAAAAATTTAAACCAAGGATTACGTATAGTGCAACCTCGGGTCGTTCTCTTTGAGGAGTCAAAAATAAAATTAAATTCCTAAGTAACTAAATGCAATGCAACTTAAGTTAGAAAATGAGATTTATTTTGGTTGACTAACAACTAAATACAATGAATTAAAAATAAATTTAAATAAAATATTTTTAGTATTTTTAATTTAAAAAAAGGAATAATGAATGATAATAAGTGAATGGAATAAAAATGCAAGTGGTTAACAATTATAAAAGCAATCCTCCAATTTAATAACGCAGGCAATCACAGCTTCAACATATATGAGAGTTCTAAATAATGAATTAAAATTTATAATTAAGCTTTCAATCCAACAACCGAGCTACCTCGAATTATCACAAAATATTTTTCAAGCCCTAATTTATTAACTGCCACCAGAATAATAAATTAAGACTAAAGATATTAAAATCCACTGCTCAATTATAACTCAATAATTCATAAAAAATAAGATTAAGTCCAGCAATAAATATAATGATCCAATAATTCAAGTCACCTTGAAAAATCATAAAATATTCACAATAATCTCAGTATCATGTCTGACCCAGATTAAAGTAAATGAAATTAAAGTTAATTAAAAAAAAATATCAATTACCAAATAATAATCTAATTATAATAATCCTCAATAAAATAAGTCATTATAAGCATTCCCAATAATTCTAAAATTATCCTAAGACTTAGGATGTTGGAGATTGTGCCCTAGGGGCCAATCATTATCTTATGAACATTGTTGATTTATGAATTTCTTAATAAAGTTATCATATTATTTGCATGTTTACTATGATGACAATCCTTGGATAACTCGTGATCTTATCCTAAATGTCCCTGGTCGGTCATCTATGTGGGAGCAGAGATGAAATAAGACCAGTATGACTTTGAAGATATATAGAGATATAAATCAAAGTCATAAGCACATGTAAGAGTACAGGGTGTTGGATCGACCCGCAATGAGAGAGCTGCATGGGTCAAGTCATAAGCTTCTCTCATATACAAGCCATGTCACTATGCCCTTTGACCTGAGATCATCATGGATTCCTACATGACAAACGCTCAGCTTTGACCTAGTCAAAAGTCACTTTTGACCGAGTGATCATAAAGGCTATGCTCGGGCTTAGTGGTTTTCATGCGGAGGAATGTGAATGGTCAAGATGGAATTTGTCCCTCACATTCGTAGAGAGATATTACTGGGCCCCTCGATGAGTGAGTCTGAGAAATGTATGGCCATACTGGAATGGAAGGGTAGTTCCATTTCTATATTCAGACTACTCAGGGATCGAGAAAGTAACGGTCAGGAACAGGAGGATGACGTTCACCATGCCTCATCCTTGACCGAAATATCGTGTGACAAAAGGGACGTGATATGGTTGTATGAAAGGTTACATCGTTTATCGATCCTCATATGTTTTGGGTAGTCGTAATGCCTTGCTAGAGACCGCTTACGACTTGTGGGTCAGTATAGTAACTGGGCCACTGCCAACTTCATATGGGCCTACAGGGTCGCACACAAAACAGCCCAATGCGAGCTATGATGTCCAGATTCATTGAATCTAAGAGATGTCTAAATTCAATGAATAATCTAGGGTGGATATATATTTTATATATATATATAAATTAGTTTATATATATATTATATAAATAATATAAGAGATATTTGTAAGATTTAATTTATAAGGATAAATTAAATCTCTATCATTTTTGAATTTGAATTTAAATGGATATGATCTATTTGAATTTGAAATTCAAATTGATAAGATATCTCAATTTTGATTTATGAGAATAAATCAAATATAATTCTGTCTTATCTTTATTTTAAATTAAATAAATAGGTGAATTAAATCTGTGGGACGGATTTAATATAAACCATATTTATTTAATCAGTTTCTTATTAAATTATGCAATATATGATATTGTATTAATTCAGAATTAATATAAGATTAATTCTGAAGCCCGGCCCTATTAGAAGCCCGATAGCTTCCTATATATTTGACATTAGGAGCTAGGGTTCTACACACAATAGATCTCTTCACACACATTCAGTCGTGAGAAAAGGGGGCAGGGAGAGTGCAAAAGGTTTGCATATAAGAAACTGCCGAAATAGAGACGGTGAGGACGGAATCTCCAGAAAGCCTTAGAGGGACAAGAGGCGCTAGCACGTCGTTCGCAATTGGAACGCTGTTCGTGTGGATACCGGTAGAGGAAGCCGATCTGAGCTGTCGACTTCTACGATACGGCCAGACACGAAGAAAGGTCGCGACCAGAACACACTTAGGTCGCGACCAAACGGGCATCTGAACGTCAAAAATCCGAAAAGAGGAGACAGGTCGCGACGTGAAGTTGAAGAGGTCGCGACTAAAAGCTCCAGAGGCGACAGGTCGCGACTAGAAGCAGAGTAGGTCGCGACTACAAACTCCAGAGGCGACAGGTCGCGACTAGAAGCTGAGGAGGTCGCGACTGAAAGTTCCAGAGGCGAGGAGTCGCGACTAGTGGACACTGAGGTCGCGACCAAAGCTTGAAACCGAAGGTAACACTTCTTTCTCCTTGACTTAAACACATTCGGTAGATCCTGGCTGGGAATGGAAAAATTTTTAAAGTTAATTTCCGCTGCGTGTCTTCCAATTCCCTACATAGGAATCACGAGATAATTAATGGGTGAAAATTAAAGTAACTTAAACTTCCTTTTGAGATTCTAAACTCATACTTTTGCTATTGAATTAGAGAATTAGGACGCCTTAGCTTCGCATCGAGATCAACGCCAACGTGCACCCTTCATGGTCACCCATGTTTGCTGTTGCTATGTTCACTGGCGCGTCCTGTTCCTGCCTCTGTCTGTCGCTGTTTCTGGCCTCTTCCTTAGGGAGTGATTGCCTTCTGCTGTGATGGAGATGGAAGGAGGTGTAAGTGATGATGGGAGGTAGAAGATGGAATGGGTGTTGGCCGTGAGATGGAGAATCTGTGCGTGTATAGTTCTCACGGCCGTCCCCCCGTGTGCACAAATTGTTCTCTGCGACAGCACTGCTCCCTTTGTATTCTTTCTATGCGTCCCCCTCCTTTACGTGAACTGCTGGCCAATTTAAAAGTGACCTAATGCGCCAAATCGTAAAGTTTGGCACAGGGGTCTTCTAGCATAATTTTTAAATTAGTGATCCTTTATTATCATTTATAAATTTTGATTTTTTCTAAATTTTTGAAATATAAAATCATAATAATATAATACCTTTTATTCTAAAAATAATTGTTTAGGAGAAATAATAAAAATATGACAATTATACCATATTAAACACTAATTCATTATAAGGTTCAATAATTCAATTAATGCACAAATAATATAATTAACGCTCAAAATAATAACAAAAACCCACTAAAATGATATGAATAAATATATAAAAATATAAGTTTGTCAATAATGCTCAAACACAACTACACAAGTTTATTTTCCACCATTTGCATACAAAGTTGACAAGTTTTGGTACAACTCCACTAATTGTTGAGAATGTTTCTCATCACATCAAGACTCATGAAAACAAACTCAATAGGATATACATAATATACTTGATCCATATAGAAGAGAGGTTTTGATGGCTCCTAAAAGTTTAAGATAATCCCTTACAAAATACTAACATCTAATCTGAAACCTCTCACTCAGATAGGATGGTTTAAAACTTATTTGAATGTCGTTTAAGAAGATCTAAACCATCCAAATATGATAAGGACGGTCTAAACCATTACATCCAACAGAGGATGTATAAGAGATTTTGGTTTGGCTTTTAGTCAGAGATACTGCCTACAGAATAAGTAGAATAACTAGTTATAGGCCTTCCAGTACCTAAAAGAGAGGAAGATCTTCTAGCTCCTTGGGGCGAAATAAGTAATTGGAAGATCCAACTCAGAATGTTGGGAGTGAACACCCGGAATAGTGTGAAAACATCGTACCAACTCGGATACTTCACATACGCGTCGCCTCGACATGCCCCTGATACGATCAATCTCGCGAATTCCTGGACAGAATCACCACTCACATGCACCTAATACAACAATTAATTAGCAGCAATCATGCATGATTTGTTTATGAATGAGTGTAGCAACTATACAAGCAAAGAGCATTAATGATATCAAACATGAAACAGAACTCACTTCTCTTTCTTCCTTCCACTGCATATCTGTGCCGTCCTCCATCATGAACTTGCCACTTGTCATTTCACTTCCAATCCAACCATGTGTTGCTATGGTAACACCAACCTCATTTTTCAGTTCAAATCTTAGTGTGTCATAGAAGTTCACTAATGCAGCCTTTGCAGCCTACCATGTACACAATTACCACACAATCAAAACCCAAGTAAACTCTCTTCCATTCAATAGAAAACATGAGCCTGTATACATTACACACTCTTAGTCAGTCTTTAATTTGGCTCTTATCAATTATTACTTCAACAAATTAATGTGTAAAATTCTCTCTCTTTGTCAACAAATTTCATCGTTATTCTTGTTATTGACTAATTATTGTCCCGTCTTGTATATTCAGTTAATATCAGTATATTCAATTCAGATAAATGATTTTGACTTGTTCATGTAGAAGTGTTTGGATTAGCTTATGAAAGAATAGATTTTTGGGGAATTACTCACTTTTAAAAAAGCTGAACTAGTGAGCTTCAATCCAAACCGTAGTTTTGGACTTAAAATCTATTTTGGCTTTTGGATGAGTGTTGGGCTAACATACATCTCAAACCTTGGTCATGATTAAAAAAATATTTTTTTTACTAACAGAGATTAAGTCTAGTCAAAGGGGCTAATTCTTCATAATATGATAGATTAAGGTTCGAGTTATAGCTAGGAGAAGTGACAATATTTACTATCTGATAATATTTTGAATAGAATTATCTTCGATAAGAGGATACTTATGCTTAGTAAAAAAAAATACTTTTTTTCCAGCTCTTCCAAACACTTACATCATCTTGTTGAGATCTTTCTAAGGTCCATAAAACTCTAGACAGTAAGACCTAACTATATACATACATATATATATATATATATCAAACCTTTTGATCCATTTCCAGTTTCATTTGATTCAGCCATAAATAGGTTGAACAGTGGAAAGTGGAAGGGTCAAAGGTCAACTTTTGGAACCAAATAATTGTTAATGTATTAAGAAAAGCAAGAATGCAAAGACAAAATTATGAGTTAATGATGATGGATAAGTACTTACAGCATACAAGCTCATCCTTGGCAGAGGCAACCAGTTTTCGACCGATGCGTTGATAATAACACGGCCATGGCTCTGATGAAGGTAAGGAAGAGCCACAAATGTTGGGTAAACATTACCCCAGAAATTGATATCCTGATCAGAATTAATAAACATGTTTTAGACCACACTACACTACAATTATCTCACAAATGATGATATTTATCCAAATGAAAAAAAATAAAATAAAATTCTTCAAACTTGTAGGTGCAAATTGAAATGCTTACCAGAAGAAGCGGGAAAACCGATGTGTCTGCAACTTCTTCAAAGTAAAATGTATGTCCCAGACTTACTGTATTCACGAGATGATCCACTGCATGCAATAATAAACACAAACAAGCTATACTTCACTATAAAACTAGATCCCAGTCTTGAAATTATTACTGGTATGATGCTAATTACGCTGAATAGTTCTCAAAGTTATCAAGTTTAGTCTCTCTTAATACTGTAAATATTTGTAGACACCGATATATATATATGGATTACGCATACCACGACCAAAAATACTTATGGTTTCATTGACGAATCTCCTGCATTCATCTTCCTTGACTACATCTGCAGCCATAATTATGACGTGATTCGCGCCTATTAGCCTCGCGTTCTCGGCGATCCATCGCAGACGCTGCTCTCGGCGCGCCACCAACACTAGGTTTGCTCTCCTCTTTGCATATTCATATGCAATTTGCTGCCATTCAAATTATATATAATATAATCCAGCACATTAACAAACAATTGAGAATACAAAACAATTCTTACGAAACAAACAGAAAATGGAAAATCAGATCAAAATTAAAACAAACGCTATATAATCCATTTCTTTCAAAAATAAAACATTCTCCTTTGGTCGTCATATTGACTTAATTAGAAAGTTGATATTGATCCTAAATTTATCTCTTTCTTATATCTATCAAACTTTTTTTTTAAATTACCCTTATTAATAAATACTATAGTGTTTTAGAAAAAATACTATATATTAACTAATTTAATTAACTTCTTTAATATAATTAAATTAGTTAGTTAAATAGATAGTATATTAAGGATAGAAGGAGTAATTTGGAAACTCTTACAAGAATTAAATTCCAAAAATAAGGTCTCTACTTGATTTCACTCTAAGCATTTTGTACAGACAATGATAAATAAGTTGATGTATAGATGTGTGCGAGTCATCTGATTCTGGAGTTGTAACTAATATATATGGGATCATTACTGAGTCTGAATTGCTTAACTTTGAGAAACTCAATCTGGTTTGGCTCCGAAAACCATGAATGACACAGAGAAAGATTCAATAGAGAGAACTTGCCTCTCCAATGCCAGAAGAAGCACCGGTGATAATGACGACCTTATCATCCATATCGTCACCATTAAAGCTGCGATAAAGCCACTCACAGGCGTTGATGAAGCACAGTGCCGGCCATGAGAAACCCAGCATCACCAAACTCGCCGGAGGCACCACCAAGTTCAGCACAGAGTTCATCAAGTGATCCATGGCTGAGAATTTGCTTCCTTCAGTTAACAAAACAAGAAGAGGCTATACTGATAGATTATGGATATATGCTTCAGAAGACGAAAGGAGAGAGAATAATGAAGAAGATTGATCAGAGAGAGAACGTACACGTGGTGGTGGAGAAGAGTGAGGTGGTGAAGAATCAAAGAGTCTTGTGTTGGATTGTCATGCATGAATTCGGTGAATCCTCAAATCAACACCTGTCTCCGACAACTCATAACATGAGACTAGCATGTAGTCGGGCCGGGTCGGGTAATTGGGGTGGGGTCGGGTGTCATTTGCTAAAATTATATATGTTTTATAAAACTTTACTAAAATTCTCCCCCTTGCTATAATAATATAGTTAAAATCATACTCATCCCGACTTAATATCTTAATATAAAATTTAATTAAAAAATTAATTTTAATTTTAAATATATAACATATTTATTATATTTATTTATTTTTTAAAAATTATTTATATTATTATCTTTTTAATAATAATTAAATAAATAAAAGATTTTTTTAAAAAATATATTATATTAATTAATTTAATTAAATTAATTAAATAAATTTTATATTAAAAATTAGAAGAGTTGAGGAGAGTAATATAATTTTTAGTTTTTGGCAAAAAAAAAATATAATGTTTAATTTTTAATAGAAAACGAGATTACTTACTACTACCATCACATAATAAAATACTGTTCCGTGCACAGATTCTCGCGTAGTGCAATGCACGTATTCTTCTTCCTCTCTCTTCTCTTACTTCTATGCTCTTCGTTGCAATTGGAAACAATGTCTTCATCCTCTTCTTCGTGCATGCGATTTGAATTTGGACTCGCAGATAATTATCTGTTGGCAATAGAAATGAAAAGCTAAAAAAGCAAAAGTGATCAATGTGTGGAATAACTGCATAGAGAGATAAGCACCACTCTGTCAAATCTCTAGAATGCTTGGTGTTTCGCAATTCTCGGAGGGCTTGAAACTTCCTCTCTCTCTCTCTCTCTCTCTCTGTCGAACCAACCTACCTTCCCAATTCCGAATCATTCCTGCTCTAATCTAATTTCCTCAACTCCTTTTTTGCAATTTTTTTTTAGTTTTTTCTGTTTTTCCGTTAATGTCCTTCCTCATTCGATCTCCATGTTTTTGCTGTGTATAGAAGGAAAAAGAGTTGAACTTTGATATTTCCCCCTTTCTTTTGGTTGAATTTGCTGTTGAAATCTCCAAAGGAGGAAGAAAATTTTGCTCTCCTCGATGACCGGCCAGAAATCCTGCATATGAGAACATTTAGGTGTATGTACATTGCCACCTTCAATGTTCGGTGCAGGGAATTCTGGTCAAGGTTTTAACATTTTTCATCTTTCTTCTTAAACAAGGAAGCTTCCCCTCCATTTTTCGTCCAACCTTCTTCATCTGAAATTTCGCGCTTAATTACGTGATTTGTGTTTTTAACTTCCGTTTATAGAGCTTGAGTTTCATAATTGATTATTTTCTTCGTTTTAAAAAATAAAAGTCAATGTTGAGATACTGCAAGATTCAAATCCGGTGTGCTTCTGAGAAAGTGGATCTTGATATCTTATTATGCAATTAGAGCCATTGGGTTTCTAATTCATATGATCATGTTCGGCTTCAAAAGAGCGTATCTAAAAATGCTTTTGAAGGCAAATGGGTGAGTGGTTATAGTAATTAGACGGCGGAGATAGATTGTTAGAAATATATACCCTCTTGTAAGGAGGGGATTGTAGGTTAACAATATGGGGTGCCTATGCTCAAAAGACAAGAATGAAGTTGATGAATATGATAAAGAAGAAGACTTAACCAAGTCTTCATCAGTTCAACTGGTGGCTCCTGCCCTCTCAACAGCACATTTGGTTGGTGGTGCGGACACTGATGGTTCAGTGAATAGGTTGCTTAAGAAATATTCATATACAAATGTAAACAACCACATCGTAGTTGATGTAAAACCGATAAAAGGCCAACCTCAGAGATGTGCTAGTGTTGGGGAAGGAAAGGGATCAATGTCTCGAATGCTTAGCATGTCACGGGGTCCAGAAGGACAACATGTTGCTGCAGGATGGCCGTTGTGGTTATCTTCAGTAGCAGAAGATGCCATCAAAGGGTGGGTTCCTCGACGACTAGACTCTTTCGAGAAGTTAGGCCAAGTTAGTTCTAACATAACTGCCCTTTTTTCCTTTGCTGTGGTATATACTTGTATATTTTGTTTGGTTTGCATTGTTGATAACAATTGGTCATTCAGTTTATACGGTGCTGATCATTTTGGTAATGATAAATAATATTGGTACTGTGCAAATATTTCTTGCCGAGAATTGTGAAAGAGTTTGTATGATCCAATATGAAAGTATCCCGCATTTTAACAGTTAAAGTATCATTGTGACAATTTATTTGTAACTATTTTATAGAGGAAAGTAAGCATTCATCTCTTGGTGATTCCTTAAGATACAATTGTAAATTTCTATATTTGAAGTTATAAATGTCATCTTCCTTATTTGCTGAAGCTGAATTTAATTCTTCTTTTATTTTAGCAGTCGTTATAACTTCTAAGTGAATATGGATATGTTTGTGTTAGTTGCCACCCCATGCCAGCTGGCTTGTAATCTCTGGATTTACTTACTAGCCGTGTGTTCCTATCATTTTTTTGTCTTTCAATCTGTCTTATTTTCATGTGGATACTATATGCAGGTGGGGCAAGGTGCTTATAGCAGTGTACATAAGGCTCGTGATCTTCAAACTGGTAAAATTGTGGCATTGAAGAAAGTGCGTTTTTCACCTTCAGATGCTGAAAGTGTTCGGTTTATGGCTAGGGAAATATATATTTTGCGTCAGCTTGACCATCCAAATGTCATGAAGCTTAAGGCTATTGTGACATCAAAGACGTCCAGCAGCTTGTATCTTGTCTTTGAGTACATGGAACATGACCTTACTGGACTACAAGCATTGCCTGGGATGAAATTCACTGAACCTCAGGTATGTGCCATTCTTAATTAAACATAGTTGTTTCATAGTGATTGGATTTTGATCACAGGAAGCTTTTGTTCTTTTTAAACTAGTGGAAAGACTAAGACATATTTTATCTAAAATGTAATAGACAGTTGAAAAGAAATTTAAAAGGAAACTGCATTATGAGACAAACCATGAATTCAGAATGAATGATGAATTCATATTTGGTCTTATCAGACTTGACTTTTAACTTTTTAGGAGATTCTATTTCAACAATCTTTGAGCAGCATTATGTTTATTTTGAAAAATAGGTAGATCTACTAGTTTACTAGACGGGAATGTCAGCATTGTGAATTTTTAACATATTTACTAGTGCCTGATTTACATCGCAACTGGTAGAAGATTAAAATGCATTCATGATAGTATAAAAAACAATTAGCTGGATAATATATATTTTTTCATTTCCGTTTGGAACTTGCAGATAAAATGTTATATGCAACAATTGTTTTGTGGGCTTGAACACTGCCATAGTCGTGGTGTGCTACACCGTGACATCAAGGGTTCAAATCTACTGCTTAACAGTGATGGAAATCTTAAGATTGCAGACTTTGGTCTTTCAACTATTTACCAAACTGATAAAAAGGAGCCACTGACTAGCCGTGTAGTGACGCTGTGGTATAGGCCGCCTGAGCTTTTACTTGGTGCTACAGATTATGGACCTGCAATTGACTTGTGGAGTGCTGGTTGCATTCTAGCAGAATTGCTGTTTGGGAAGCCTATTATGCCAGGAAGAACAGAGGTATTTTTTGTCCAATTAATATGAATATTGTATTTGGATATGTTACACCATTAATTACAAAGATACAAGCTATTTCAATGACTCAACCCTTGATTTCCAATATTTCTTACTGCAGACCATTGTATGTTAGCAATTTTATTTATTATCTCCAGGTAGAACAAATGCATAAGATTTTTAAGCTTTGTGGTTCCCCATCTGAAGATTTTTGGCAGAAAACAAAATTGCCCCATGCAACAAGTTTTAAACCTCAGCAACGATACAGACGCCGTGTTTCTGAAACATTTAAAGACTTTTCTCCTTCATCCTTGGCTCTTATTGAAAAGCTCCTTGCAATAGAACCAGAAGATCGAGGTTCAGCAACTTCAGCTCTTCAGAGTGAGGTAATTCTGATAAATCATTTATCACATGCTTAAATCATAGGTTTCGGCTTTCTTGCAGTTATATTTTATCATTCATGTAGAAAAACCAAAACTGCATCTTAATAAATAAATTTTTTAAATAATTTTATTTGGATAAACCTCTTCCATCAAATATTCTATTTTTAAGCACTGTTCTGTCTTTAACTGAACTTACTGACTATTGGATGTTCATGAATTTTAATGCCAGTTCTTCACAACACCGCCCCTACCTTGTGATCCATCAAGTTTACCCAAGTTTCCTCCTAGCAAGGAGTTTGATGCCAAGCTTAGAGATGAAGGAGCAAGAAGGTATTCAACATTTTTATTTCCCTAATTTTCAGAGACATGTAGAATCAATTAATAGCCTTATTGTTATTTTCTCATTTACAATATACATATAATTGAAATCTTGATAGAACCTTCCTCTGTTAAGTACTTGTTCTTTATACCCCTTTCTCACCACCAGTCACCAATTCCATACCTTTATGTTCAGGAAAAACACTGAAGCTGTAAAAAGTCATGGACCAGTATCTGTTGCAAGAGGTGCAAGAGATACAAATGCTCTACAAACGCCAGAGTACAACGCTCAAGGAAATAAATCTGTACAGGTGGATATCTTTGTAAAAGTATGCATGGTCACTTCACTAATTTCTGCTTCTTGACTAATGGATAAATTAAAAATGGCAGGTTAATTCAAATACAAAAACGTCTGGTGACAAATATAACTCCAGTGAGGATGGTAGTTCCAAAAGGATTGTGCCAGCCAGAGGATCTGTACAAAACAGTCATGATCATCCCACTTGGGCTAAGCAAACCGCTGCAACAGGATCACCGTTGAACAAGAAATCAGACTTCAGGGGGAAGAATACAGAGTTAAGGACACAGAGATCTAATGTAAACCAGGCAGCAGCAGATTTTTCTAACTCTCATCTAAACAAGGTAAGTCATGTCTGGCAGAAGACCTGGAACAGAAAGAAACAACTTTGCCTTAATTATGTCATACTTCGTGATAGACACAGTGTATTAACTCTTAATGTTTGTATATCACATGTTGTAACATTCTACTCATGTTTAAGATAGATAATATGGTGCTATGGAAATTTAACAATTAGATAATCTGTTTAGCATGAATAGCATCCTAGGGAAACTACACCTCTCTTCCAAACTAAGGTCTAATTAGAAAATCATTAAATTTTAAAATGTTACAAAATCCCTCATGGGACGTTGGACTAAAAAGTAAATGATGCAATCCCCCGCATTTATATTTTCATTAGAAATTTAACAACTTTACTTTGGTCCTACGTTTTGGGATGTGTTTTATTACATTTTAAAGCTCATCTACAAATTCTTTAATTTGGTCTTACTTTATGAGATAAAAATGTAGTTTCCCTAATATTAATATGATGAAAATGTTCATCATAGTGTGCTAATATAAGTATTTATTGGCCTTGATGTTGGGAAACGGGTAAATCAAGACATAATAGTCACAATACTTGTTGACATTCACAAACTTGTGACGCTCCACATATAGAAGTTGATTCTGGCTCAACTTGCTCACATTAACATGATTAATATGATATTCTGAAAATTAAAACAGTATTTCTGTGTTTTAGTCTTTATTTTTCATCCTTGAGAATGGAATTGTTGATGATTTGGTGCTTGCATTGCATTTCCATACAATTTCAGGGTTGCGTGCCAAACAAAAATAGGATGCACCACTCTGGACCATTGGTGCCACCTGGAGGTAACATCGATGACATGCTGCGAGAGCACGAGAGATTAATGCAAGAGGCATTCCGTACAGTCAAGGACAAGAACAACCATAAAAAATACTGGTAACAAGAAAAACCAAACTATTAGGCCAATCTTAGATGTGAAACTCTATAATCCTTATGGCAGGCATTATATTGTATAACTATCTGTTCAGCGGGAGTGCAATTATTTCATATGCCAAAAGAAAAAAAAAAGGAAACATTTTTTCAACCATGGCTTTAAGTGTTATTGATGCTATAAACTGCATGTCATACTGATCAGGGAGAAAAATGCTGAGAAGATGACAGATATAGTGAGATGGTCTGTGCAGACTTGTTGCTGGATATGTTGTTGATTAAGAAGGTTGTGTAAACTTTCTTTGGTTAATTGTATATTGTGTTTGAGGATTAGGTTTGTATAGTTCTAGTAATTTAAAAGTCTAAGGCATTTGCAATATCCTCATCTTCTCATTGCCGCGCTAGTTACTAACATGGACTTAGAACTTCGGAAAAATTGCTGGAAAAACCTCATTGTAAAAGTTATTTACTCTAAAGTTTATAAAATTTATTTAAAGACCTAGGTGCAATATATTTTTAACCAGTGCAAGTCTTTTTCAGTTATGTACAACTTATTTTTAACTATGTGCAAAATAAAATACATTTGCATATAGTTAAAGATATGTTACATATAGTTAAATATATGTTATATACGACTGAAGAAGAGTTACACCTGTTGAAGAATAGTTATACCTGCTCAAGAACATAAGTCTTTAGATATCTTTAGACAATAAATTTTCTAATTGTGATTTTTCAACAATTTTTCTTAGAACTCTTCAATCTCTTCTATCCCTTTGATTTTAATGGTAAAATATTAGTAGTAAAAGATATTAAATCGAATATATTATTTATTTAGTCAACATCATAAATAAGCATTTTGATAATTTGATTTCACTTATAATAATAAATGTAAACTATTAAATCAAATATAGTATTCATAAACTTGTCTAGAATACGAGTGTCGGAGTGTGGGAGGCATATATGACATAATTACGTATATATTCAACAAATTAACACATGACGAAATGAATAATATAAAAAGATTTGAGTTATAAACAAGTGTTATAAGTGATAAAATTAATACTACAAATGCTAAAATGTGCTACATACTTACATGGATGGTGATTGAGAGACAAACGTATTGTCTCATATATCTATAAGATACAAGCATGCTAACATTTTCTAGGGAATCATCTTAAGGAGAAAATATAATTATTAAAAAGTCTCTAGACAAATGGGTGATTATAGACATGTCATTATTTCGTATATCAGAATCTGTTATTATGTGTTAATTTTTCCATTAGTTTTTGTGCTAACAAACTTTTATATGGAATTTAAATTTGTCTTATTTCTTTGTTTTTTATTTCTATTAATTTCCAATAGAATGGATCAAATGTGCATAAAATCCACATAAATGATAGGGAAAATGATCAAAAATTATTTTTGAAAAATGTTCCATCTCAAATTTGAGACATAATTTAATCCTTCAATTTGACATAAAAAATAAAATAATATTTGCTTAGGTCTATGACCAGATTTCTTGGTTCAAAATTGAGACAAATAAATAGAAAATCAACTTCAAAAGCTTGTTGCATAGAATTCCTTCAAAGCCGAAGAAATCTCTTGGATTAGCTTTTTTTTCTTTCCATTCTTACATCTAAAATATATTTTCGGACTTTCTTATATACTTATTTGAGATCTTGTGAATAAAAACAAAAAAAAAGGAAAAATTAAACCAAAAGAGTCACAGGAACCCATACTTATTGGGATGAACAAAAAAATCACAAATAAAAGAATAACATATATTACTATAAAAATAATTTTTTAAACCGGTTTAAAATTATATTCTATACCGGATAATGATCCGGTATAGATACAGACCATGTAAAAAGTGTACATCTTTTAAACTGAGCAGTACATTAAAAAAATTCCACTTTTTTAGAAAACATTCAAATTTTACCTAGTTGAGATTTCAGCTGCCATACAACACTTACTGTTCTTCAATTGAAATAAATAAGCACACGGATGCAAAACAACTTCTTGAAAGTGGAAGAATTGGTCAAGAGACACTTGCAGGAAATTACAAAATGACTATAAAATTTACTAAATTCGAACTTATTCAACAAATTCAAATGCAGACAAAGAAACCATTTTATTACTATGAGCAAGCAAATTCCAACGCATCCTATTTTCCAAGCGTTAAACATAGCAACATACCAAAAACAATAGTATAGCAGAAATGATTAGTCACTACAGTAACATTATATAAAAGATACAAGTATAGAGAAATAGACCACAAAAAAATAGCATAACAGCAGTCATTACAGTCAGATTTTGTATGCCCATTGTATAAAAAAAGAGAGACTTCTATATGGATTACAACAGAGAAGAGACCTTTTGAGGTTAGTGTGAGACTTCTAAAGTTGGGTTGAGAAGTGCAAAACGCCATAAAGCTCAGCTGTTGCAAGGTGTTTGAGTCTATGAAATATCATACCTGTAAGCACCTTATGTGATCCAGCTTGGATAGGGTCCGATGGGACCTACCTCACCCAAAGAGGTTGATCTGTCTAAAGACTTCTCATTCTATTAAAGAACTTGACTAACTATCCAAAACAATATGCACATTCAAAAGCTATGCATTGCAGTTTTTCAATGTTGACCAGCTCATATAATTCTAGATGATGTACAAATTCCTTACATGATACCACATGATTCCTGTAATTCTCAAACTCAATGCCACTTTTTAGTAGCCTGAAAAATTGCAAAACAACACTGAGAAACAGGAGTTAGCCAATGAAATAGCCCAACTAGCCTGCCATGAATTGGGGAAAAAAAACACCTTGTATATCAAAGGATAGAAGATGGAGGATTGATTGATCAACTTGATGACTAAGGCTGTGTCATAAGGATTACTTTCAAGAACTTGACTAAAACTCAGAATACCAAGCTTGAGGTTGCTGTAAGATTAAATCTATTTTATTTCCTATGTTTATGTAAGGCTTGTTTATTTTTAGCTTGTTTAGATAACTTTTTTTACTCGTTTTTGGGTTATTAATTAGGATATTTAATTAGTTATAGAAAATCTTAGGTAATAAGAGTTTTCAAATATTTTGTTATTAATTTTAGTTTAAGCTTTGTCAGTTATTCTGATTTGAATGACAAGGTTTCACTTTCCCTATACATGTTCAACTATTTTTATTTAGTAAAGTTCAAAAGAAAATCAAATCATGAATTTCTACAATTGGTTGATTCTCTACCAGGAGAGGATGATTGTCTGTGTGAAATATATAGAATTATTATCCCCTCTTTCGCATACATATGCAGGCTAACGATAAAAAAGAAGAAGAAAAAAGCAACACACACAAGTGTCCCATTTTATTCATCACTGCCATCTAACAACACAGAAAATTCCCTCCAAAAGTCCAAACCACAAATGTTCATCATATCCAAGGCTATTTACTCAAATTGAATATATAATATAATTATTTCTTCAATATTTTCTTATTTTTATTTTAGTATAACAAGATTCTAAAAAAAAATCTATTTTATATATTTTGTACAAGAAAATCCTTTGTATTTTGCTTTTCACTAATGAAATGAGTCAATTATATAGATATGATTTTAAGAACTTAATTAATCAATTTTTTTTATTTAGAATAATAAAGAAATAATTTAACTTTGATAAAAAAAATTATGGATTTTACTTGCAATGATGATCCATAAATAAACGTGTAATCGAGGAAGTATAAATATCCACCGAAACTGGCATTTTTACATCGGTACCATTTATAACTAATTAGAAAATATAAGCCAATAATAGCATATTTTCTTTTACTAATTAAGCCCATTCCTTCTCTATGTTCATTCAGAGAATATAAGCTACTATCGTCTGTAAATTTAACTGGTAAAAGGGTGAGATATACGATCAATTGGAGTGTGTTCGAATTCTGAGGAATACCACTTTATTATAGTTCCAGTAGCGGCATTTAAAAAGGCATCTTAACTCCTAAATGTCTAGGTTTATATCTAAAGGTAATAGACAGCTCGGCCTGCCCAATATTGGTATTGCCTAGAAAAAAAGGAGATTTCGTCCTGCCCTTAGATCGTGGATGAGCCCAATTTTTTTCTAAAAATTTTTGTAACAAAAAAAAAGATAATATAAGCTACTCCCTCTTCTTATCATAACGCATCAACTAGAAGGTACTTTTATTTTTATTATAAGACATTAATTACTCTATTCAGTCTTTAATATAAGAGCTAATTTATTAATTTAGGTAGATTAAGGAGTCTATAATATGAATTTATTTTAAAGGGTCAAATTTGGTCATAATTAATTGATTTATTTAGCTTCATTAATCTACCTAAAAAAATCAATTAGCTCTTATATTAAGGATCGAAGGAAATAATTAATTAATTTATTTAACTTTTTTAATCTACTTAAATTAGTTAACTAACTATTATATTAAGGATTAGATAGATTAATTTTTTTTATTTTACCCTTATTATTAACTGATGTTTAGTATTTTATGAATAAAGTTTCTCAAATTCTATCTTTAAAGAGGGATAAAGTTGAAAAAGCTTATCAATTTAAGATAAATTCAATAACTCAACTTTTATTTTTTAGTATGTGAGAAATAGTTAAAAATACTTTTATAACAAAGAGTAGAGGTAATAATAATTAGTGTTGAAACTACTTAGAAGTTAAGAGCTTTCTCCTTTCTCTTGTTTTAATTATGTCTTGCTTACTTCATGGTGTGGGTCAATCAAATACATCCAACACTCAAACGTACTAGACACTTGGAAAGAGCTTTCCTATCATTACTCATGAGCTCTTATATACAAAAATGATATATATTTTCAGTGCTCTGTGTAAAACCACCCTAAACCCTACATTTTTACAGCCAACTCAATACATCACACATTTTTTTTACATTTTCTTAGATATACTGAACCATTCCCCCCCTCAGAAATAGAAAAGAAAAAAAGTTTAAATCATGTGACATTGACTTTGACCATATAACCCATGAAGAATTATTTACATCTTCACTTCCACAACATCACCGTCTTTGAGTTCTGTACTGGGCAATACCAACTGGCCATTAACCAAAACCAACTTTCCTTCCATACCAACTCTCTGAGCAGCATCAGCAGCTGTGCTACCAGCTCTCAGCCTCATAATTTCACCAAGAGGCCAGCATATGATCACCACTTCCCCAAGGTCAAGAGCACCCGGCGAGACTACAGACGTTCCACCGAGCTTTTGTCGTGTGATGCTTTCTTCAGACCGCAACTGCTCTTCCCAACAAAGCATTGTCCTCAGCAATTGCACCTAAAAAGCAAATATAATCATAAAAATCATAAACATTAGAGATTTGAAATGTTATTGAGATTTCTGCAATCCCCCATGCTGTGTCACTTGGCTCATGCAAGGGAAATTAATCCAACTCATTTGACTAGTTAACCAATACCATCACCGTTTGTTGACTGGCGGCCAGTGTTTGTGTTCATAGGGGAAGGCAAAATGCACTTTAGATTCAAAGTTTATTAACACAATCTTTGCCAATATTACTACAGAAAAGTACTCCCTCCCCTCCTAAATATCAAAGATAAATAGGGAGTCTACTTTAGTCCTAAATATAAGACCCCAATCCACTTTGTGTACCCAAATTTTAATTTTTCTTCCAGAGTATCTCTATATGATTGCACATATTAAGAGGGTTTCTATCCAGAGTATTTCAAATGTATAGAATTGAAGAAAGGTATTTTAGGGAAACCAACACATAATCATTAAAAATAACTAACTTAACTAATTTTCTTAATCTACTTAAATTAGTTAAGTTGATCTTATAATAAGAACATTATATAGAAAAATATGGAGTTTCCACTGGTCAGATCAACTAATCAAACCAGCACCGCAACAACTTTTCATTACATGTGAATGGTTATAACTGACTAATTCAGTTTCTCAGATCTACATATCAATAACAACAGCGAAAGAAAACACGAGTTATTCTCGGGGAGAAACATACGAAACATAAAAAAATGTATAGTTCTCAGGTAAAGCATTTATGATATTTATTGACACGTCAAGAAACAAAAGGTGAATAACCATGAGCAATTTCCAATGGACACAAAGTGCCTGAAAGAGGTAAGTTAAATAAAAAACCTTGTTGTTTATGCTAGATTCCACAGGAGTTAATGCAACTGATTCCGAGTTTGACGTAGACATAATACTATCAACTGGCCTGCCTTCGAACACGGCCGATACAACAGTCCAATATTCGGATTCTTCTTGCTCTGTAAAATTGATGACCTGGATGAACGTGGGCAGGAGGCGCCCATATTGGTCTTGCTGCAAGTATAAAGATTTTCAATACCCTAAAATAGAATCTCAAACAAGAACCTGGTGAATCTCAAACCAAAGTTGTCAATACGTACTGGAGAACTTTGAGGAATCATAATTCAGCAGTTTGGAGAAATCCCCAATCATGCATCTAACAGAACACTCTAAGAACATGTTGACAACTTTGGTTTGACCATCCATTTGAGGATGATAGGATGAAGAATAAGAAAGCTTGACTTCATATAGCCTAAAATGTTTCTTCCAAAATTTACCATAAAACGAAGCACATCTATCTGTTACTATTATATTGATATATTCTTTGAAAAACCATGCAACTTCACACTACTGTGAATAAGAATACAGTTAGTGTGCAAAAGGCACCGAGTTGTATTGCAATACCTAAAACAGAAAATTTAAACACAAAAGAAACCCTAGTGCATTGCCTCTACATATATGATAATTGGAAAAAAAAAAAATCAGATAGGAAACTATATATATTTGTAATTTAGATTCTTGGCTAAAAATACCTTGTGATACATGCCATCTCGACATAATATGTACCTCTCCAGGCAGGTACACCAATCCCCATGTCCAGGTTCACACCACCATTCATCTGACACCTAAGTAGGCAGGTCAGCAGTAAGGGAGAAATTTATGGGATTTGAAATGAAATACAAAAAAGACTAAATCCTATTTTGGTCCGTCACATATAGGGTATTTTTCAGTCTAGTCCCTCACAGAATTACCTTTTTGTAGGGAAATGTGGCCTTGCTGTGATGCTAGTTGATGTAAATGTAAAGGTAATAAAGGGAAAAGGGATAAGCAAGAAGGAGGAGGGAGATACAGAACAAAAGGGATCATGTAGAGAGAAATAGAGGGAAGAGAGAAATTGCCAAGAGATAACTGCTAATAATGTAAAATAAATATAATATTAAATCATAATCCTAGAAAAAGGATAATCAAGTTGATAACTAATTCTACTCAATATTTTATTTAAGAAAAAAGTAGTCGTAAAATTAATTCCTAACTCTATCCTAATAAAATATTATTTCCTATATTTATCTTTAACCTCATTTACCAAAAAAAAAAATTACTAAGGTCTCCTATTCTCTTCTCATTCTGCACCAGAAAGTTAAGATCTAATGGCTAACTATCCAGAAAATCCAAAGACAACCTCACCAAACCACAGAATGGGCAGGGACCCTAAAAAGAAATCAAACAAAAACCTGGAAGAAATTATAAAAAAATAAATTAAAATGCTGAAGAAATTCGCTACTAAGTTTCTGCAAAAACTCTGCAATTTGGTTTAAGGTATATTTTAGCAGTAGAAAATCTTTAATTAAATAAAATTTTAGACATCTACATTGAGTAGTCAATATTCCAAAGATAGGAAACACAACCTTTTTGTATAGCTGTGCATAAGCTTCCCATCGCTTAATCTGGGAAGATCTTCTGTTAGCCACTGCTTCTGAAGCTGCTAACATAAAGCTGACAGCAACAAGCAATTCTCTTCCCTCCTTTTCTACTCTAAGAAGTAATGTGAGTGCAGGAGCAGGAATCAGTTATTGACAGAATTATATCGAAACTTCCATTAGATGCACCAACCCAAAAAAAAAGATTGTTATGTACCTGATGACCACGGCAGCAAGCAAGTGGCTTCCTTCTACTCTGAGGACAGGATGCCCAACCTTCAGTGATTTATATTTACTAAATAAAATGTTATTTGCTGAATTTTCCTCCATTATATCTTTGGAAAAATAGGAGGATGCTTCTATTTCAGATTCATCCATGCTGTTTATAGTGGAAAATGGATTTCCAGTTTCCTTATATAGCCAATGTGCAGCAAGTCCATGTTCGGCATACTCATGCATCCTCTAGTAGACCAAAATAATAACCAAAAACTTCAAGAGCTAAGTATGAGCCAGTAACCTAAACAAATTAAAGAAGAAATTTTTGACACCTGTGTTCGTATTTGTACTTCTAAAGGTGAGTTGTAGGGACCTTGTACTGCTGTGTGCAGGGACTGCAATCATGAAATGTTAACTTCCACTAGTGAATAAATAGCTACATTCACAGGCATACATGTGTGGATTAAAGAACAAAAAGATGATTATTTCAATTTTAGGTCAGGAAAAATATAAAGAGGAAAGTCTAACCTGATAGCCACTAGGCTTAGGATTGATGATATAATCATCAAATTCACCATCAATGGGAGTCCAAAGCCTGCAATAGGTACGCCATTATCAATTATAAGGCAATATCTGGTACCAGCAGTTTTAATTAATATGATTCCCATGAACTATAGGTCCAAAACCCTAATATTACTCCCCCCTTTTAAACTGAAACAGTGGTCAGTGACACAAGTCTAAGCCACCTCGCTGAAATTCCAAATTATAAAAGCTTAGAAAATAGAATGGAGGGCCTCTATGTTATGTGCTGTATTTAAAAATGAGCAACTTCTAGTACTTCGCAAAAATATTTGATATCTTTGTCAAGAACAAGATTATGTTATCAAGTATCAACATAGGCTTACAACAGCAAAATATCATGTATCTTTAGGTTAATCTTGTTGGAAAAAAAAATTAAAATCAACCTTCAACCTGTGTACAATTTCAAGAAGATTGTAACAACACTGAATTGCAGGTCCATGTAGGGTTCCATTCTTGTCTCCCACAACTACTCTTAATGCTCGTGCATCATATACTTTATCAATACTAACATCCTTTCGTTTCATCTGCATAATTAATAAGAACATGATTTTGACTATGAAAATGGATTTATAACTTGTAAGAAATGATTTAAGATTACTAGTGCAGGCAATACTCAACAGAAAAGAAAAAAAAAATTACAAGTAAGATGTATCAAATTTCATCCATCACTATGACTAGATTAATGGAACAATGAATAACAAGAAATTTAAAATTTTCATCAGAAAAGTCTGCACAATTATTCACTTTCCATTCGTTGCTCTTACTTTGATTTCCATTTTCAATTTTGACAAAGTTTCTTGTTGATCTCTGACATCACGCTCTACTCTACTAATACCACACAAATAACCTATTGTGAAGTCTTAAAATAATTTCATATAGCTACACATCAGCAGAGTTTTCACAATTAATTTATTTATATATAAAAATCTACAAGTGGGATGAAGCTTGTTATTGTTGTTGTATCTAAAAAAATCAAGACATCAACATTGTCAATACCTTACTATAAATACTATATAGGCTTTTTAATCGGCTTGATAATGTCACTTCCATTCCTGGAACATAACTGCAAATATAGAAGGAGACTATCAAGAGAAGCAATACTGATAATAGAAATCACCAAATAAATACTGTTTCACCACCGCAAACATAAAGAAAGCAAGCTTATCAGAATGCACAAACCAAAACCAAAAATGAATCAGGACATACGAAGTTGATATAATAAGTTCCCGTTCAAGTGCTTCCTCACAAATTGCCAATGATGCCAAAGCTAATCCAGCATCCTGAACCACCTTAGGCTTCACACTAGTTTTGAGACCATTCCCAATACTGCTGAGAAAGGTAGCTCGTTTTCTCCTATCTAACAATATATCAAATGGAACTACAGCCTCCAAAAGATCCTGGAAGTAAAGAGAGGGGTAAAAAAACTGATGAAATGATATAAATAATCACTCTTACCCTTTTCCCCGGATATGGTGAAGTGTTGAAGATATTACTGCAGTTGTTACAAAGAACTTCATCGTCATACCTATGTGAAAACATTAAAACTTAAGTTTTCCATTATATAAGGAGATTGAGTTATTTTAAGTCTATTTTCATTAAGTTGTTTTCATTTTATTTGTTTCTAGTTAGTTTGGATAAAATGAGTTTTTAGAGAACTCAAGCCTCTCTCTTACCTTCCACAGTGTATGTTAGTATTATTCACTAAAATAAGTTCCAACAAGGAATATTGAACCCTGATTCTTACAGTATTAGAGTTCAAAAGGCCAGAAAGCAAAATAGCAGCGTGTCATGGGAATTAGAGTGTTATAACTTATAAGGATTAAATCTATTTTACTTCCTATGTTTTATTTAAGGCCTATTTATTTTTAGCTTGATCAGATAACTCTTTAGTCGTTTTTGGATTATTAGGGTCTTCTACTATCCTTAGGATATAATTAGTTATAGAAAATCTTAGGTAATAAGAGTTTTCAAATATTTTATTATTAGTTTTAGTTTAAGCCTTATCATTATCAATTATTCTGATTTGCGTGGCAAGGTTTGATGCCTCCTTTACTATACGTGTTCAACTATTTTTATTTAGTAAAGCTCAAAAGAAAATCAAATCATGAATTTCTACAACTTATGTGTAGCATTGTCAAATGATTTCACTTTAAGCACCAGCCCCAAAAACATTTAATGAGATTCTGCACAAGGAAATTCTCACCTTCATATTTGAGACATCCTCACTGAACATCAAGGATTCATCAGAGGAAGAAGTAGAGCTGTTCTTGTCCAAAGGTAGCAGGCCTCCTTTTGCAGATAACCTTCTCAGGTTTCCTGTTTTGGTCCTGGGGCTCCACATTGAAGCCAGTTCTTCTCTCATCTTCCGAAATATCTGAGGCTGATGAAAACATATGCAATGCAAAAGAATGGCAAGTTCAGTGCCAATTCTAACACAAAAATACCTGTCTTATAGTTTTGCTGGGCAAACAACAAAACTAATTGGCTTATCAAGAAGAAACCTTTCCTTGTAGGAGAATAAATAAGGCAATATAACCAAGATTTGCAATTAAAAATACCAGAAGAATATAGATTCCAAACTTCCATGTGCTGAAGAAAAAAATAAACAATATTACAGACAAAAGACACTGAAGTTCTCTAATTTCTCCCCCCAATCGAGTTTGTAAGAAAAATAAAAATTTTGATAACAAGTTGAACAGGCAATAGAAGATTATGGGATAAGTATGCAGAGAAGAAAACCAATATGGCTATGCTAGTAAAAACAGAATACTTCTTGCCCAAGTATACTCCTGAAATAGTACTTTTGAGCCATCACCCAATTTTGAAGAAATTAATGGCTTAAAAGATAAAAATTCTTGTGAATTAAATTTCTAAGGAATTGATTGACTTACATTCACCATTGTTAGGCATTCCACCCAGTCCGATTTAAGCCATGCTGACTTCATACAACCTTATGCCACAATGCAGTTACCTCTGATGGGAAATGCCATCATCATTTAGTTGACAGGCTAATGTTTTATGTCTAAGATTTGCAACAAACTTTCCAACTAAACAGGTGAAGGCCTTTTCCTTGCACGCAGTCACTGTTTAGTTGACTGTGCAATATTTTGTCGTACCACATTTTCATCACCTAATCCCCACTATTTTAGTTCACAATGAATTTCATCTTTCTTTTCATTCTCCTATCTTCTTCCTTTCTACTCTCATTTCACCTAACAATTTAACAAACAAGGGGAAAGGGGATCTTCATTCTTATCTGCTTCTCATCTCAAAACCAAGATTTAATTTCAACATTGATAATCACTAAGAATGAAAGGTAGCAGTAGAAACACAACCGGAAAACCATTTCTACCACTATTACGAAAAAGTATTGACATTTCTGACTAGAAGCAGGTTTTGCCAAACACTTAGAGCACTTACTCTTCACTAATTCAAGGTTTTGACTTATGAAAACATGTATATACAAAAAGCTTGTAACAAAACAACAGAGAAGAAACTTTTGGCCGACCTGGAGAACAGCAAAACACAGATCCTCCAATTCAGCTTTCAATGCCCACAAACCCAGTCTAGAAGCAAGCGAGCACCAAATAATTAAGGTCTCCTCTGCAACAGCTTGAGCCTTTTGTAGTGGCAGAGCATAACTGTAAAGGAAATATCATGAGCAAGAAATAACCAACAAAAAGTTTTTAACTCAACGTTTACATTGGTTAGCTAAAATAAATAATTGAAGCATTATGTAGCTTAGAGATAATTGACTGAAATAGCTTCTTCATGAAATATCCAAAGTGAAAGGAAAAAGAGGCAAAATAATTATGCACAAAGGCTAAAGATTGAAGAATCTCAGAGTCAGTACATAGTTCTCATATTGTGAAGTCGATCTGCGAGCTTGATCAGCACAACGCGTGGATCATCAACCATTCCCAAAAGCATAACTTGTAAATTACTTGCCTATTAAATTAAAGATTCAACAATCAGAAAATTTTAAGTGGTTAATTCCCAGTAAGAGAATAGTTTTACTTTTCACATCTCAGATGTGTGCAGTTCATCTCAACTTAGTCTCATCTGCATCAAGTATTAAACAAAATGTGGGATCTTTCTCAATTATGGGAGTTTAATATAACAAAATTGTACAGATTCGTGAATATGAACCAAACCTCAAACATTTATATTGAAAAGATAAAATGTCTAGGTTAAAGCCAGAGGGAAATATATTACAATACGCACTCACATACAGATATTACAATAACCATTGGTATGATAGGCACGCATTGTTTTCTTTTTTTTTTATTTTGTTACTGAGAACTGACATCCGCCAAGGTGAGCTAAGTAACTAATTGATGCGTATGTCAAACACATATCCTTTACCTCTTCCTGGCCGAGGGCACCCTGATTTACATTTGGCCTTCGATGCCGACGTAAGAGCTGGAAAACATAATGGAATTAGAGGAGACTCAATAGATACACAATGAAATTATATACTCTATCTCAACTCAAAAGCAGTATGAGACATTGCTATGACTACCGAGATAAAGCTTGCAGCCACATAGCAAAACAAATTAGTAAAAATCAGAGGCCTGATTTAAATAATTGCTCTTACAAGTTATGAATTTCTAACTAAATTCCTCATTTCATTCTCCAACAGATGCTTAGAAGATTGAAATATAAAGATTAGCTAAAGATGACAGACTAATAAGTGCAACCTCCTCAAACCAAACCATAATGAAAAGGCATTCATAGTCTAAATGATACCTGATTTATATAACTTAACCTAGAAACACCGGCTACCAATCTAACCACGTCATCACCAAACTCTTCTTCAATGTCTTGCAGACCTTGGCATGTGTCATCAACCACATCATGAAGAATACCAGCCACAACCGTCTCAACAGCCTGAAAAAGAGCACAGAGGTCTCAAACAAAGGAATCTGCTTTAGCCTTTAAGTAAACCTGTTTTGACCCATAAATTTTCAGTTAAATAGATACTTCAAAATAGACAAGCAACAGAACAGTAGTACTTTGAAAATATTAATAAATTCCAATTCATGGTAGAATAGATTAAATCTAGCTGTTCAACAACGGTAAAGATACCTAGGGCACCTAACTGATAAGTGTAAGATATGATGTAGACATATCTAATCCTGTGTATAATCTTACAATATACAAATTGTTCTGCACAGAAAAGTCAATCTATCCACTGGGACATTCCTGCCCACACACTTTTACAATCATATACTCCCAGCACAATGAAATGCCTTCTCGGCACACATAAGTCCATACATAATTTTTCGGAGTTTAAATAACTACTAAGAAAAGTGCATACTCGTTTACCACTTGATGGGACCAAAGCTGCCAAAATTCTTCCAGTATGAATACAATGTGTTAAATAAGGATCTCCTGTTTTCCGCATTTGTCCATGATGTGCTTTTCTTGCAAAAGCAATGGCCTTCTGCACCTGCCTTCACAAAGAGGGTATGTTAAAGATGTAACACAAGAACAATTCACAAAGCAAGTAGAGGTAATAAACCTTCGCATCATTGAATACAGGATAGCCAGTAATATCAACTCCATCCTGTATAATGGCACCTGCATGTTAATAGTTCATGGCTGTTAATATATGCCAGGATGAAATTTATATAATTACAAGAACCTATTGTTAATTATCAAAGCCAGCACTACAATGTTTCTGAATAAAACTTGATTACACATTAGTCAGCATTTAGTGGCACATGGTTAAGTAGAACTAGGCCGATATCAAACTCTTCCTTACTAAAGTTCTTAAACATGTTTGGTCTACTCATGTTGGAAAGGATTCTTTGAAAAAGGAAACAAAGTTATCACATGAGCTTGAATAGATTCTTCACAATCAACCCTTAGTTCTTTGAGAAGTCTCTTCAGATCTTTCATATATTCGTTGTGCTAAGGCTCTATATACTTTCAACACTGCTTCTTGCAACCCTAGCCTGCCTCTTAATTACCCATGTAAACAAGTTTTTCTATACATATGTGCAGTAGCTTGAACTAAACCGCCTATTAAAACTAGACCCCACCCAATCAGTATCACAAAGTATCTCAATGCCACAATGTAAACCTTAATAATTCTATGGTCAGCCCCAAGGTGAGGGCAGCCACAATATAAATCAAAGTTGCTTTGCTCCAATAATGACTACTTACAAAGAAACTTATATTAGGTCTTAAGTAGATGAGTTTGCTGACAGTCTTCCATTTGAACCAAAAAAACAGGAACTTTCTTGCGGTTGGCTCCATAACAGTGACAATTGGTTTACATCACAGGGTAAAAATAGTGTGACTACCCTTGAGTTTAACCTTTGGTTTTACAGCTACAGTGTCAAACTACTCAGGGCTATTTTTGAAGGCCATAGAGAGATTTGTTGAACATTAAAAGCAATTCCTGAAGCTGAGCAACTTTTCATGGACAAGTGAAACCGCCAAAGCATTTCAACCATTTAAAGAATTCTTGAACTTCATGGTCAAATATAGTTGGAATGGGCAAACCATGAGAAGAAGCATTCTTCCCCTCAGATAACCCCAATGAACCTTCGATCTGCTTATTATCTAGCCTTTACTCCTCCAAATAACAAAATTTTCATTTTACATTAATTCCTTAGCCACATCACAGGTTCCAAGCCACAAGGTCAGGTGAAAATAAATCACTAATAGCCTCCAAACTTCTTTAAATCATGACGTGAATATCTACAAGAGTAACCTCAAGAAATTTTCTGTCCTGAAATAGGTCAGTAATGAAAATCATACTATATTCTGTGGATCCAGCGATGCAGCAAACTTATAAATAAAATTACTCCACATCTTTATCAACTCCCTTGGAAAAAAACCTAAGCTTTACAAATAAGAAATTTATAACAGGGACATCAGAAGCATGAACAGAATTAACAATAAAGTAGGGAATAACAGGACTTGTTATCCGCTTTTTTTGTACTCATTTCTTTCCATATATTCAACTGGTCAAAATAAATCCTTTAATCCTAAAAGCCTCATGCAAAATATAGAGAACCGAAAAAGTGAAAGAACTCTCCAACGCCAATCTTTTTCTTTTTCTACCGTTCTTATTTTGGGAAGAAAAAAGGATGTGGAAAAGCAAGAGACAAATCCATACATTCTCCCATATAAGAAGACAGAAGTCATAAATTTTGAAAATGGGAAAAAAAGGAAATTTATACCAAAAAAATGAAATTTAAATGTGGGTTTTTTTACACCTATAACAACTAAGAGTCAAATTTGCGAGGGACAAAATCCATTATAGCAAGAGTCAAAGCTTCAACTATTCTTTCTTCTCCTACAAGCAATTCATAAAACCTGTTCTGTAGGACATCTAAAGAAAGCAAGAAAATCACCTGGCTGTTCCTCCAATTTGGGCCAAAGGAAATCAACCTTGGTGGAAAGACAAGCCCCGGAAGCGATTGCCACGGCGGTGACGGCCACCTGCGTGATGGCGGACGAGACAGCGCCATGGACAGAGCCGGAGGAATTGGTAGCCGCGGCGGCAGCGGCAACCACATTTTCGGGGGTGAGAACGGAGGTCAACGAGGAAGAGACAGAAAACCTGGGAAGGATCTGGTGGAGCACACAGCGGAATCGAGAGGAATTGCGGAGACGAAGAGGGTGAGAGGGTTGAAACCTATGGAGAAAAGGGGAAGTGTTTTTGTGAACAAGCATGGCGCACCGTTGGCATGTTGAGGGCATGCTGTGTGGGTGGGTCTCTGTGGGAGTGTTGCAGGTGGTTGTGGCAGTTATTTTTCCCGGCAATAAAGCCTGAGAGAGGGGAATGTGAACGAGCGGTTAGAAAGCGAAGGGGAGTCCGATAGAAATCTGGTTTCGTTTGGTAGTGAATTATATGTCTGGTCTTTAACTATTTAGGAGTTTATGTTTGCGATTGTTCTGGGAAGTCCATATTCAATATTGGGGAAATACCAAATTGGTAAATTTTAAATTGAAAATTTAAATATTATAAATGTGACCAAACTTAAATTAAAATTTTAAAATTTAAAATCAAATAACTAAAATACCCCTAGATAACTTTTTTAAAATAAAATAAGGGATATTTTAGTCTATCTGCTTTAAACTTTAAACTTTAAACTTTAAATTTTAAAATTTTAATTGTGTTCTGACACTTTTCTACAACTACAATATTTATAGTCTATTTACTAATTTTTAAATTCTTTTTTAATGATTTTCCTTTCAATAGTCTTTTTTTTTTCTCTACCCATGAATTAAATAATTATTTTTTAAAAAACTAGATAAGGTGATTTTATTGAAAAATCTAGATAAAGTTTTGCATTCAATATTTTTTCAGTAGCATTGGATACCTTAAATTAATTTTTTTTTTACAATTTTATCTTTAAAATATTTTCTCTATTTTATTAAATTTTTATATTTACACACAGAAGAGCTAAAAGATGTGTATATATATATTAAGGTGCGTATTTCTGATAAGAAAATAGGAAAAATTGCATCACATATTACTTAGTAAGTTTGGATAAAATTTTAAAAAATGGGTTATAGAAAAAAAGAGATTTTAGATAGTTTATGGAAAAGGGTTTTTATAGAAGAGTTTATAGAAAACAAAGTGGTTCTGAATAAATAAGTATTTGGATAATTATTTTTAGAATGACTTTTTATATTAGTAAATTATTAAAAATGATATGATTTGATTAAAAGTAGGAGAGAGGAGAGAGGGTAAAGAAAATAGAAGAGAGTTGAAAGAGGGTAGAGAGGAGAGAGAAGAGAGATGAGAGAGGGTGGAGAGGAGAGTGTATAAAAAAAAATAGGGGTAATATAGTAATTGGATAGTCCATAACCTCTTTTACTGTTCCAAAAGCTAGTTTCAGTAGCTTATTCAAAACCATAATTTTAAATGATAGTTTAGCCCAAAAACATTTATCGACAAATATAGCTGTTTGTTTTAAAAAAATTTCAAACCGAGATTTGGGTCAAAAGTCCTTTTAAAACCTAGGTTTTAGGGTTTCCCAAACAGGCTATTTGTGTGTGTTTGGCATGTGGGTTAGGGAATAGATTTTTCCCTCAAACCATGGTTATCTTATTTTTTCAACCAAACAGTCACAAAGCCTCAAAAATCACTTCTGAATCCCAAACTATGGTTTTATCCTATAAAACCATAATTTTACAGAATCTGGCGCCATTCAGCTTTTTCGCTTAGGAAATCTGATCATTTTATATCTGTTAGGCATTAATTGTGTCAGTCAGTCAGTCGTGCAATTGTCTTTTTTATCCTTCTTTTTTCTCTTTTTTTTTAAATTATCCACATAAATTCTAAAGTAAAAAGTACTATTTAAGTGGGGGAAAATTAAAATTAAGGGGAATATTATAAATTTTTATCTTACTCAAACACATATATATATGTATTATTTTTTAATCACTTAAATGAAAAAATTGTAAATAAAATTTATACCTTATGTAATTATCATATTTAATTTATGTTCTTTTTAGTAAATTGCCTATGAAAAAGTGATTATATTACTAATCATCCAAACATCTCCAATTTTTAAAATTATTTTTTTCCCAAAATCTATTCTTTAGAATTTATTCTACCTAAAATCTATTCTCCAAAAGCTAATTCAAAGACACCCTTAATATGCTAAGTGTTACCGAAAAAATATTTTAAATGGTAAAATTATACAAAAATTTATTTTAAAATACTAAATAATACTACTCAACTCAATTAGGTAAATATGTTATTTATACAAAAATATGTGTTAATTTCTATAAAATATATTTACTCATTTATATTACAACTATTGTTGATGGAAAATCCTTCAATATGTATAATTAATAAAAATAGTATGACAAATTATAAATTTAAAAAATAAAATAAATTTAAATCTTATATTTAAAACTAAATTTTATAACTAGCTCTTTTATCTGAATCAAATTTCATGCGTAAAGAAGTCTAGCCATAATTTTTTTCCTACAAAAGGCATGGATGGTTGGGATATTAAAATTTTGGGCAAAGTGTATCCATAAATATTATTTTTCAGTTATATCTAATATTTTAAATTATAAATAAAATTAAAATACTAAATATAATTAAAAAATAATATTATAGGTGCTAGATGTATAAGAAAAATAATATCTAGGTGTTAGATATATTATAAATAAAATTATGATGATAGATACTACTAAAAAATAATATGATATTTGATACTATTTTAGCCTAAAATTTATACAATGGTTTATTAAAAAAAACTCAAAGGAAGTAAAAAAAACAGTAATTTTATAGCTATAACACAATGATTTTATAAGAAATTATAGTGAACAAACAAAAATAATGTTTCCCAACTGACCCATGCAATGTTGGAATTTTAAAATTTATACAAACAGTGTATTAAAAAATTTAAAGGAAGTAAAATAAATAGGACTATTATTATAGCTATATTTATTACTACACATTGATCTTTTATTGATTTTTTTTGTTTAAGAAATTATATCAAACAGAAATAACTTTTTATTTGAATTTCTTAGGGTGGGGGGGAAATTCTTAGAGAACACAGATCAATGAAATTAAATGTGTCAGAAAAGCGAAGGACACGCGTCCTTGTCTCCTTTAATAACCAAACAGAAGTTAAAAACAAAATTGTGAAAAAATTGCTCTTGTTGAGAGTCGAACTCAAGACCTCCCGCTTACTAAACGGGTGCTCTAACCAACTGAGCTACAAGAGCTTCTTGTTGTTTGCGTCCAGTAAATAATAATCCATTCTTATTACAAAAATAAAATTAACTGGTGAGTAATTATTAGAGTCTTTAGATCAAATTGCTCGTAAAATATTTTTGACTAAATTGAAGTTCCCATTCCCACAACAATCCTGGCTCACAAAATAGTTTAATCGTTTAAGTAAAATAGTTTAAGCATGTTTGTGTGCTTTTTATCCTATTATCTTTATTATAAAGTATATTTTAGATTACAGATTAATTCAAGTGATAAAAAATGAATTTATAACTTATAAAATCATTAATTCAAATTCAAATCCCTTATACAATATAAAAAATTTATTGATAAACGATCTATAAATACTTTTTAAATATAAAGACATATCTTAATCCTTATAAACCCCATAATTCAACTCACATAAATTTTTTACTTTGTAAAAAAACGAATAAATAGATTATACTTATTATAAGCCATTTAAAGTAGCACTAATTACAAGTCACTTGAACTATTCTTATTTAAAGTTAGTATGAGAGAAAATGTAATACAAATTTAAAATTTGTTCATTTAAATATGAGAATAGCAACTAGGCCATTTATTTTCTTTTTGTTTTTTAGTAAAAACAGAAACCACACACACATATAACTCACCCATAGATTCAACTGACAAAAGAATAAAACATACAATTATTTAGAGCATATTCGATCCCCCAAATAGTACCATTTTGTTATGGTTACAATCGCAGTGCTTGAAAAGACATCTTAACTCCTGAGTGTCTAAGTTTACGCCTAAAAGTAATTGACAACTCGTCTTACCAAATACTAGTATCACTTAGAAAGAAAGGAGATTTCACCCTGCCTTTAGATCGTAAGTGAGTCCAACCTTTTTCTAAATTTTTTTGTACCAAAAAATACTCAAATAACCTACAATTAAGCAAATAAGAAAAGCCTAACCTTTCGTCATCCACCAACTCCCTTATGCAAGGTGGTGGTTGGTGATTTGAAAGGTGGCTATTGAAGTTTAGAAATCTAATTATAGAGGCATAAGGTGGCTCAAGCATAAATTTTTTTTACGAGTCTAATATCGTTTAAAAACTCCCAATTAGTAGATAATTTAGATAAATTAAGAGCTCAATTGTTTAGCTGAGACTGTAAGCCATTAATAATTATTTTTTCCTTAATTGGCAACAACTCGTGAATCTCTTAATTTCTATACAGAAAAAGGAGGAAGAAGGGGATTGCAGCAGATTGAACTATATATAACAAGGCAACCTTCCACCACACCAATTGAAATGTTAATTTGGGAAGGAAAAAACAATTATTGTCCAGGCCTCAGGAGAAAGAAACCATGTCACTCTCATGAATTTTATGCTAGGAGCTCAAACGTGATGCAGAGAAAAAATGGGGAAAAGGGGAAGGCGTAGATCAAAGGGAAGTCAAGAAATGATCTCTCCCCCAACTTCTGAAAGATGCTCATGCACACAATAAAGGACATTCATAGGCTGATCATATTGGTTAATCATTTTATCAGGCTCAAACCTCTATACATTGGATCAAGTCACATAATCTAAGTTCCTGGCATGGCAAAGCAACTATATACTTCATCGGCATCTTCAGATGTAACACGAAAAAAATATGATTACAATTCACAACATCATGATATGAAAACGGCCGACATTGACATTTCACTTCAATCGATAGAGGACCGAAATACCTGCAGCTGATAAACCTGGAGCATTAGAAAGATGATGTTCCTAGTGAAGAGTATCCAGCAGCATTTCTCTCCTTCAGAGTTGCAGCCAACCAGTCCAAGCCCTCATAAAGGCCATCTCCCCTTAATGCGCAAGTTCCTTGAATGTGCCATTTTCTATTCTTGAGTTCAAACAGACCTAGTCCTTCACATACTTCCATAGGCGTCATTGCTCCTTTCTGAAAATGGAAAATTTTAACAATTAGAAGGCAGCTATGGACATGAGGCAAAACTCCAAGGATTAATTCGGGGCTGGGGGTTGTGTTGAATTGGAGCATAACGCTCACATATTTAGGTATATTTCCTCCCCTTGAGATATCCAATGGGATAGGGTTAGTTTTGTGGCTTTTCTTATGCACTTTGCAGAGGGTGTTTTCAATTAGTCTCTGTTACAAGTGACTAATCGGATTAGTTAGCAGAAGTTGCTATTTCTGTTAGGTGAGTTGCATCTATAGCATCATATAAACCTTGCTATTTATGAATGCCGTGTACTTGATTAGATTATTAGAATACCAATGTCTGCTTCCAACATACCAATTGGTATCACAGCGATTCCAATCCAACAAGATGAAAGAACTGTGGGATGAATCCAAGCTCCGTGATTACTAAATTACTGGAAGATAGTTCCTAGAATGTAGATTTTGAGATACATATAAGATAAACTGAGATGCGGAGAATGCAATCCACATTTCTTATCAACTTGAAGAGGTAACAAGCATGCCAGCAGACATGCAGAAATCATTGGTTGGATGTGTCATGCATCCTCCAATAAAAATAGGAAAAAGAAAATATAGTTACCTAAGTATCCCACAAAGCCGATGAAAATGTCCTGCCACACTCAAAAAATGAGGCCTACTACTTACTAGTGCAACTCTGCCTCGCCAGAAAGTAATCCTAGAGTGTCTACGGATGTGTGCAGACCACTGTATAGAAAAGTAAGATGAACATATTTCATGCAGGGCCCTTTTTAGTTCATGAAGGGACATTGATAGTCTCATTTACCAAATATTTATGACTTCAATTACATGCAAAAATTATTGGCCAAAAAAAATAATAATTCTGCAAACGTTGGTGAAAAAGATATCTCTCATATTACTATTTCTAATCTTACAATTCTTTGACATTATACAGTGGAGTCCTAAAATAATGTAGTTTATCCGCAGCAGCTCCAATTGTTTCTTGAAGTTTTTAGTAGTCAGTTGAAAATATCCATACACCTTGCATAAAATCCACCCAAAAGATTTGCATAGAAGTAATAACAGTCTAGAAACCTCTTCAGTACCCTTTATTTGGAAACCATGTCAAATTATCAAACCCTCTTCAAGCTTTGGCTCTTATTATTAGATCTTCAGTGATAAAAGTTCTCATTCAGTAAAAGAAAACAAATAAAATAAGTAACAAAGACATACCATGTCTTGTTTGTTGGCGAAAACCAAGATGACACTATTGAGCATGAATGGATCACTTATGATAGCCTGCAAGTAATTTATGGATAAACTCGAAGCTTGTTACACAGTTTTATGGAATAATAAAGCATTGAATCTGATTTTACCACCTGAAATTCCTGCTTTGCTTTTCCAATTCTCTCTCGGTCCAAGCTATCAACAACATATATCTGCACAAATGCACAAGTCAGCGTATAGGTATCTACCCGACTTAAAAAATGGTCCTTTACAATAAGTTCCATTGAAACTATAAGTGATTGTAGAAAAGTCCAAAACAGCCACCATAATTCAAAGCACAACTCATTATATCAAAGGTTGTAAAAGCATAGAAACTAATTCTCACCAAACCATCTGTGTTATTAAAATAGTGCCTCCAGAGTGGCCTTAATTTTTCTTGCCCTCCCACATCCCAAACTGTGAACATAACATTCTTATACTGAACTTTCTCCACATTGAAGCCTACAAGACCAAAACAGACCATAAGACTGCAGACACGACTTTTATTTTATGGAACTGAAAAAACATCTAGTAGGCCAAATGAAATTAATAATGGGAACATTGTTCAATTGAATGAAAACAAAATTTTTGCCCATAAAAGGGAAACCCTTGTGAAATCCCACACATGGGTCTCTTCATAATTTCTTGACAAAATGCCAATGAATAAACCACATCAAATCAAATAACAGAAATCATAAATGATAATCCTGTATAAAAAGCAATTGCCAAGTGTTTGTCAATATTCAAAATAAAACCCTCCAATTGATGTAATTAGACCAGCAACAACAAATGGATTTATGAGACCTTCAGCAGCAGATAGCAATATATCAGCGTGTCACCCTTCCCATATCCCCTATTGATAATAAGTAGTTTCCATAAACATAAAAAACTCTCAGATATTTTCAAATATCATTCCCATCAACTCATACATCAAACTGATCCTTCCAAACTCAATATGTCATTAAACAAGCAGAAGAGCAACTTAGAAAGAGAGGAATTTGAGAATAATATTCTGAAGCCCTAAGGATTGGAGCTCGGTCTCTCCATTTGTATAATGTATAATACAATATTATAGAATCACACAATTAATAATTAAATAACAGAATATCTACAATAATGATAATAATCAGAATCTCTACAATAATGATAATTTTGATTATATTCTAACAGAGCAACAATATAACTTTGCTTACCTCTGAATACATAGGCAAACAGAAAATTAGAAAATGAAGAAAATAACTAAAAAGCATAATCTTAACAGTTTTCTGCTATGAAGACAGAAATAAAACATCTATCTTAACGCAAGATGACCAGATAAAGTTTTGTTTAAAATTCACAAACTAATAAATAAATATTAGTCATGATTCATGACTTTGTAAAAGAACACCCACCAATAGTAGGCACAGTAGATAAAACTTCTCCAATATGCAGCTTGTACAGTATAGTTGTTTTACCAGCAGCATCAAGACCAAGCATCACAACCTAAGCCAAATCAAGGGAAATTCAGAAGCGTCATAGAAGTTTTTTAAATCAGTAATTAACAAGAATTCCTCATATCATTGCAACAAAGTATTGAAGATAAAGAAAATTTCAAGGGCTATGAGCACTTAGTCAAGAAATAAAGCATTCATGCAGATGACGTGGAAGGAAGAATGCAAAGGCAGCAATAGTTATAAACATTAACTTGGAATATAAATTGCAAAGGAAAAACAAATATAAAAAATGGAACAAGGATAAGTTACTCCTAAGAAAAATCAGGAATATGCGAAACGTGACAACAATCATTACACAAAAATCATCAAGACTTTCACTCCAGATGGTAATAAAGTAATTAAAGCAATAACTTTTCAGTTTTCAAGACTACCAGAAAATTCAGAAACAAATAATAGTTATATTATAAATTTTTACTAAATAACTCTATACTTCTTAGAAAGCTAACAAACCAATGATCACAAAAAAGAAAACGTACACCCCATGTCCATTAAGGGGAGAAAAAGACATGTATTATCACAAACAGAAAAATTCAACCAAATCGTAATTTTCAAACTAAGCAATCCATCACAGAAAAAAAAAAAAAAGAAGAGAAGTACCCGCATCTCGGAGTTCCCAAAGAAGGTGTCGAAGAGCTTTCGGAAAGCTTGACCCATGATCGTGACCAAGATTCTGAAACTCTTCCTCGTAATTTATATATGCGAAAGCGATTGCTGTCGATAATTTCAGAGTGGTAACGTCGAAAAAGCTAAATCGCGAACCAGTAAGGCTTACGCGAAGTTAGATTCGTGGATTGTGAAATCCCTTTTTGAGAAAAATCTTGGGATGAGAAAGAGTCAATCAAGATGACCAAACAGGTCAGGCGGACTTGGCTTTCGCTTTATTTGCTTCCTACCGCCTTCTTGTTGCAAGGAACAGAAAAAAATTCAAAAGTTAAAATGAAAATTAAGAGAAGCAGGATATTTGAATGGGAATATTCAAAAGTAAAAAAAAACAAAAAGAAAGGATAATCATCAATCAATATGTTATATAAAAATAAAATAAAATGGATAGTTGGAAAATAAATAAATCCAAATTATTTAAAAAATCTAAAATCTTGTTTTTTTACCAGTAATCTAAAATCTTGTTTAGGTGCATAAAAATGGACTTATTACGGGCATAAGTGTACCTGGTTTTCTTATTAATAATTGGTCCATACTTCTTTGATTAAGTTTGTCTTATTACTGCACTATACTATGAGCTTGGTTTGACCTCAAATTTAAAAGTGTTTATAGCTCAAATTTTAATTTAAAATTTTTTTAAAATAAACAGTCATATTTGTTCATAAGTATTTTTGGACAAAATTATAGTTTAAAATTATAGTTTTGAATAAGCTATTGAAACTAACTTTTGGAACAGTAAAAAAACTTATGAATAATTTAATTACTATCTTACCCCTATTTTTTCTTACACCCTCTCTCCTCTCTCCTACTTTTTCTTATACCCTATCTCCTCTCTCTTCTCTTTTCTCTACCTCTCTCCTCTCTCTTACTTTTAATCAAATCATACCCTTTTTGATAATTTACCAATATAAAAAGTCATTCTAAAAATAACTATCCAAACACTTATTTATTCATAATCATTTTTTTTTTCATAAACTCTTCTCTAAAAGCCCTTTTCCATAAGTTGTCCATAAGCCTTTTTTTATAAACCCTTTTTTAAAATCCTATCCAAACAGGCCCTATATTCCCACTCTTCCATTTTTAAAAATAAAAATTAGATAACTAATTTATAAAAAAATTTAAAATTATTTAAATTAGATTTTTGTAAAAAATATGTATTAATTTTTTAAAATACCCCTTTAATCATTATATTGAAATTATCCCTAATAAAAACTTTTTGATAATTGCAATTAATAGGAATAAATTTTTATCGGCAAAATAGGAAAAAAGTCCCCATAGTAAAAATGACCTAATAAATTTTTATACATAAAAAGTATTAATATTTTATAAATTTTATTTATATAAAGTATAGTACTCTGATTTATGACATTTTCACCCAAAAAAAATTAATAGGGGTATCCCCAATTTTTTCTTTTTTATTCTGGTGTATAAAAATGGGGATAATTTGAAGGATAAATTATAAATGTAAGAAATAAAATATATTGAAGTGTTACATTGAATACAATATATCCGGTCAATACAATAGTTTAGGTAGTTGTATGATATGAATTTTGTGAAAAAATTTCAGGCAACAAAAAAAAACATCGAATTTTCTCCAAAATTTTTTTGTCAATTCTTTTTTAATGTCCATTAATAAATAACAACGCACATGGTAAGTTTTCTAATTACATAAAAAATTAAAAATATTACCAAGAACAATAATGGGAAAAAATTTAGAAAAAATAGTAGACACAGGTTTCTTTTTGCATATCCATCAAAAGTGTTGATGGTTGAGGTCAGATGGATCCATGTGTGGGATCAGAATCCAGAAGATTCTAGCACCTCTCCCTCTATCAGTATTCTTTTGTTGTTTTTCTTATTCTGTCCTTCATATTTTTTATATTTTTCATATATTATTATTTCTTCAGTGACTGAATATTTTCAGTGTCTTTATCTTACAAAAGCAAAAAAAAGCTTTGAGCACAGAGCAATGGCTGTTTCCAGAAACTCCATGACACTGAGCCATGTACTGTGTCAGGACTCAGCAGCAACATCTCAACCAGGAAGCTTCAGCATCTCATTGTTTTTCCAGCTGAATAAAAACAAGCCAATTGTTAATTGGTAGTGTAACATTGTCTTCTAAAATGCCTTTTTTACACAAACAGAAAGATAAAGATATGTTTGTATATAATTTAGACTAAATTACATTTAAAAAATAATACTGAATCTTACATGAACCTCTATTGAAAACAAAATTTAAATTATTGAGACCCTTTTTTTAGTTATGCTAAAATTATACAAACATTTGTAATATTTTTAAAAACTTCCATAAACCTACATTGAAACTAAGGAAATTAGAAGTATGTCCTCTGAATTTTGTTCAAATTATACACAGCTCCCTTTTGTTTACTGGCAACATTTGGACATTTTTTTAAGATAAATTAGATAATTTGTGTACTTTCATCAAAACCAAGGAGTGAAGCTCTTGTAGCTCTGTTGGTTAAAGCACCCGTTTAGTAAGCAGAAGGTCTTGAGTTTAACTCTCAAAAAGACCATTTTCATAACCCAAAAAAAAAATCTGTTTTGGAGGTTTATGTAGGTGTTGAAAATAAAGAACTAGTACGTAATTTAAGCAAAATTAAAAAAATTTGCATTGGTTTTACGAATGGAGACGATATCTATGTAATTTCACCAAAATTCATAGGTGTAAAGCATAAATCTGACATTCAACAATAAGATTTATCTTACTAAGTGGGATTGGCTACATAGATCGTACGACAAACCATAAACTGATTTGGAGGTCTTGAGTTCACTCTCAACAAGAGCATTTTCATAACCAAAAAAAAAATCTGTTTTGGAGGTTTATGTAGGTGTTGAAAATAAAGAACTAGTATGTAATTTAAACAAAATTAAAAAATTTTGCATTGGTTTTACAAATGGAGCCGATATCTATGTAATTTCACCAAAATTCAAAGATGTAAAGCATAAACCTGACATAAAATAACTCTTATCCTACTAGATGGGTTGACTACATAGACCGCCCAGCAAACCATAAACACTAACATCAGGTCAAAATAAAACAATGGATTAGATTAGTTAGGCAAGTGATTTACCTCTTCATGTAGTAGTAGAAAAAGTCCGCATAAAGAGCAGTCTGAACTAGGCCTGAGATCCAAGCTGTATCGGACGTTTGAAAGGAAAAACTCATCATCAGTAGCAATGGCAAATATAAGTATATACTTCATAACTTAAGGGCGGGAAATTTGATCATGCTTACGTATCCACCGAATTTTGTGAATCTCGGTGAAGTAGCGATAAATCCAATTGAGGATGTATAGAGCCCGGTATGCACTGCAAGAACATCGACCAGGACATGTTATCACATCATAATGAGGATATACCATGATTCATCTAAATTAGAAAACCAAGTCAACCAAAAAAACCTTAATTGAAGCTATAGGATCAGCATTTCAAGATCTAAACATCCTCTTGTATCTCAAACTCAAACAATACTCATGTATATCCTGTAACTCATCATTGTAATTAAATTCATTTAATTGAGAAGCTTTCAAGCTCGTGTATTCAGTGCCTTTGTTTATCTTCATACTTATGAAATTGAGAAAGTATGTTTTTTAAGCTCAAAATTAAAGCACATAAAACAATGATATTTTATTGAAGGCAGGCAAGCATGAAATGAACTAAACCGTCACTTAAATTAAAACCTCATAACCATCAGGAGCTCAACTTCATAATAGTGTTAAAATCTGAATCCCTTGTATTTGGAATGTCACTGGAAAGGGATAGTTATTTTCTTACCTAGGTGAGGTACTGAGATAAGATAGACGGTTTTACTTGCATATATAATGGAGATTCGCCAATGAAAAGATTTTCATAATTATGCTTTCTCGTGTAGAATCTAGAATTTCAGCCAAGCCGATTCACAAGAAATAAAAAGGCATAACATACCCAAGCAGGAATACATATTTCCCAGTGAGATTGTCAATATTCCTTGACCTTTGCAGTAATACTAATTGTGGCAGAATAGCTACTGCTTCAAGATATATTGAAAATGTCCACAATACCTACCCAAGGAAAAAACAGGTATCCATCAGAAATTAAAACCCAAACATATAATAGTTTGAACATCATGTTGCAGAAGTTTCTTTAAGAGATTAAAATTGAATGAGGGGTTTGCTAGAAACGATGCAGAAGATGGATTCAGTTTCACTGGACATTTTGATGAAATATATATCTTAACCTTGGGTTTCATTATCACACAAAGCCATACAAAAGGTCTTTTCTGCCCAAAACCTTTTTACAAAAGAAGGATAAAGAAACTAAAACCTTCAAAAAGTTGAGACATAACCATTAAAGATGGCCATTTATAAGCACTGATACTATAAGCATTATTGGCCCAAAACCAAATAAAACATTTTTTTACAATGTATATGACTAGTTGAAACTTGCCAATCTTGAGCACCGCAACCTCTGCCAACTTCATTTGGTTGTTTGTTATGACTTTGAAGCACAATGTCATATATAAAATTTCAGCATCTACATACTCAATTCCATCTAAGTTTTTTTTGATAATATTAACTAGATACTATTACCAGGTATCCTAGTTTAAGGGTTCGTAGATGCCCCTCCCAACATAAGTGACTCCTATAGGAATCGAACCTGAGACCTAAAGAGATATAGTGGGGCCTTACACGACTAGACCAATCCTATATTGGTCAATTCCATCTACGTAATATTAGTTGAATTTTATAATGAGGCAGCTAACCCTATTTGATGCATAAAGGAAAAACAACAATGTAAAATAAACTTCTAACCTCCATTATAGTAAACTCAAGGGGGATCAAAATGGCTATCAAGAAGCACGCCAAAACAAGAAAATAATGCCTGAAAGTATCTTGATCCTTGTTGTATGTCTGCTTCACCACTTTGTGGAACCTCATGTACCAGACGATGCCAATTGAACTTAAAATAAAAATTAGCTTCATTACAATGTTGTAGATGGAATAGTACCGTGTGAACAAGTCAAGATATCGAGTAATGAAAACAAGAACATAGAGTTCCTGAGTCTTGAGTGAAATTCCTGGACCAAGTAATTGGCAAGGAATCAATACATTTGAAAAGAGTACAGATCATTCAAATTCATCTAACTAAAGCAAAAAAAAAAAAAAAAATTCATCTCTGTAAATAGAGAGAGCAAAATGACGTAAAAATGCTTTTTTTCATTGATATGTTGAATACCTATTTATAGATATAATAGGTAACCCTAGATATAATAGGTAACCCTAGACATTAATTACAATATCATATCAGTATCATATCGTATCCTCTATACTAATTACGGAATATTACATATCATATAATATCACTACAATATCTCTACACAATATCTCTACACTCCCCCTCAAGTTGGAGCATAGATGTCAATCATACCCAACTTGTTACAAAGATATTCAATCCGAACCCCATTAAGAGCTTTGGTGAGGAGATCGCCTAGTTGATCACTGGATCGGACATGTCCTGTAGAGATGAAATTTTCCTTGAGCTTGTCTCGGATAAAATGACAGTCGATCTCAATATGTTTCGTGCGTTCATGGAATACCGAATTAGAAGCTATGTATAGGGCCGCTTTATTATCACACCACAACTTAGCTGGTAATGAGGTTTGAAGGCCAACCTCTGTCATCAACTGATATATCCAGACTATCTCGCATACAGACTGTGCCATGGCTCTATATTCCGCTTCTGCACTCGATCGTGACACTACATTTTGTTTCTTGCTTTTCCAAGATACCAAGTTTCCTCCGACAAAGACACAGTAACCAGTAGTGGATCGTCTTGTGGCCTTTGATCCACCATGATCAGCATCACAAAAACACTCAATATCTATATGTCCGTGACTCTTGTACAATATCCCACGACCTGGAGATCCCTTCAAATAATGCAACACGTGTTCTAAGGCTTCCCATTGTCGAACAGTTGGAGAGACCATAAACTGGCTAAGAACACTTACTGGATAAGTGATATCAGGGCGGGTAACTGTAAGATAATTCAATTTTCCAATTAATCTCCTGTACCTCTCTGGGTTTTAAAACGGCTTACTCTTAGCAGCTTCAATAGGATTCTCATATGGTATACTACCATCAGCATCAAGCAACGGATTATAAACCATAGGGAAGCTAGTTGGGGCAGCTCCAAGTTTACCAGTTTCTTTTAGCATATCAAGAACATATTTTCTTTGAGTCAATAAGATGCCCTTCCTGCTTCTCATAACTTCAATTCCCAAGAAATATTTTAGTGAACCCAAATCCTTTGTCTGAAAATGGGAGTTAAGGAATGACTTGAGTGATGAGATCCCCAAGGTATCACTCCCTGTAATCACAATGTCATCGACATACACAACTAGTAGAATCATGCCAGCATTTGTTCGCTGATAGAACACCGAATGATCACACTTACTCTGACACAAGCCAAAGTCCTTCATAGCAGTACGGTAAATCAACTAAGGACCACGTACCAGCACGATCAAGGGCCGCCATCTCTTCTTCCATAGCAGTACGCCAACCCGGGTGGGACAAGGCCTCAGATAGGGAATGAGGTACAGAAATAGTGTCTAAAGACGTAACAAAGGCACGAGAAGCAGAGGAGAGGTGGTTATATGAAACAAAGGACAAAATAGGATATGTGCAAGTGCGTTTACCTTTACGGAGGGCAATAGGCAGATCGAGGGAGGGATCTGGATCAGGAACAGGAGGTATCTCAGAAGGAGGAACCGGGTCAGACTCAGGATGAGTAATACTTTCTGTAGGATCTGATGAGGAAGTAGACAATGGTAGGGCAGAATCTGGCGTAAGAGCAGTGGTAGTTTCCTTCAAACGTCTGGTGTAAACCCGAGACAAAAGTGGTTGACCAGGTGCCAGTACGGGAGCTGGGGCCGGTGATGATGAAGGAAGGACAGAGTATACCAGAAGAGTATCCTCCTCTGCAGGTGGAGGAGGAGAAGCTGAATTAGTAGAGGCAAAATAAGCAAGAGATTCCTGAAAAGTAACATCAGCAAAAACCAGATACCGATTAAGAGACGGAGAGAAACACCTATAACCTTTCTGCACACGGGAATAGCCAAGGAAGACACACTTGAGGGACTTGGGATCTAATTTCGAGATACTCGGACGCACATCTCGAACAAAACACACACATCCAAAAATCTTAGGGTTAATAGGAAACAAAGGTTTAGAAGGAAAGAGAGTAGTGTAGGGAATATGACCATCAAGAACAGAGGATGGCATACGATTAATGAGAAAACAAGCAGTGGAGACCGCGTCGGCCCAAAAAGGTTTTGGAACCTGCATTTGAAACATGAGGGCACGGGCTACTTCTAATAAGTGACGATTTTTTCTTTCGGCAACACCATTCTGAGCTGGTGTATCCACACAAGAAGATTGATGTAAAATTCCGTTTTGAAGCATAAAAGAGGAAAATGATTCAGAAAAATATTCTTTGGCATTATCACTGCGCAAGGTATGGATAGAAGTATTGAATTGATTTTTAACTTCTGCAGTAAAGGCACAAAAATGAGAGAATAATTCAGAACGATTTTTCATTAAATATAACCAAGTAGTGCGGGAATAATCATCAACAAAGGTAACAAAGTACTTGAAACCAGCTTTGGACTCAACTGGACATGGACCCCAAACATCAGAGTGCACTAGCTCAAAAGGAGACGAAGCTCGTTTATTGACTCGAGATACTAAGGGAAGACGATGATGTTTAGCAAACTGACATGACTCACAATCTAAGGACGACAAATGCTGAAACTGAGGATAAACCTTTTTCAGAGATGATAAAGATAAATGACCTAAACGACAATGTACTTCAAAAGGAGTGACACCACCGGTACAAGCCACCGCACGAGACCCCTGATCATCAAGAAAGTAATGACCACCAGATTCATAACCCCTACCAATAATCTTCTTCGTCAAAAGATCCTGTATCAAGCAATGGTTAGGAAAAAATGAGACCCAACAGTTTAATTCACGAGTAAGTTTACTAGGGGACAAAAGGTTAAACGCAAGGTTAGGGACATGGAGCACAGATTCCAAATGAATAGAAGAAGTAGGTTCAACAGTGCCAGAGCCAATGGTGATATTAGAAGGGTTGGCATAAGACGTATAAGTAGAGAAGAGATAGCGGTTACCTGTCATGTGGTCAGTAGCACCAGAGTCTATGATCCATTTGGAAAACGAAGAAATAAGGGCAGTAGACTTATTACCTGTTGCAATAGTAGCACTCACAGGAATCTTAGTGACTACTGGAATCATCTCAGAAATTGCAATAGTATTGGTCGCAGCCATAAAAAAAAGGATTAGTAACAAAGGCGAGAGTAGCCGAACAACGACTAAACAAAAGAACCAAAGGATCCAACAACCAGAGCTTCACCGGGAGCTCCGTAAGAACCAATATTCTAACAAGTAGAAGAAGACCACTCCAGGGGTCAAAACAGCGACCAAAATTGTCAAAAAATTAGAAACTCCAGATCTACAACGAAGGACAGCCACAACGACGCTACAGTAAAGCCACAAACGTCGCTACAGTGCGCTACAGTGCACAGCAGGGAGAAAGAAAGAAGAAGAGGAAAAAAAATTAGCAAACATTAGGTTAACCTGCTTTGATACCATGTAAATAGAGAGAGCAAAATGATGTAAAAATGCTTTTTTTCATTGATATGTTGAATACCTATTTATAGATATAATAGGTAACCCTAGATATAATAGGTAACCCTAGACATTAATTACAATATCATATCAGTATCATATCGTATCCTCTATACTAATTACGGAATATTACATATCATATAATATCACTACAATATCTCTACACAATATCTCTACAATCTCTTTAGTTGTAATATGGCTGACAATAAACTGAAACCTCTTAACTTATAGGAAGACATCAAATGCATGAATCTAATTTGTTCAAGCGAGCAATGATGTACTCACTTAGTAATATGATATGACCAAACAGATACATAACTCTCATTTTTATCATATACTAGTTCAAAGGTACTTATCATTTAAAATAGGAGGAAAATCTCATTTAGGAGTATAAGTAAACAATATTATACATAAAGTGCATGAGCAATGAAGTCCATGAAGTTTATTTAACATTATCTGATAAGAATACCAAATATCATTTTTCTGTTGCTTAACATCCTCAAAATTTACAGAAGGTTTACAGAACAATAGATAAAAAGTAAAAACAGGCCACAAAAGAGAACTTATATCATAGCTATTTAAATAGAATATGGAGATTCTATTTTTGAGATTAATAGAGAAGACAATTGAAAAAAAAAAACAAATTACAAATACTTCCATAGTGTATACATCCAAAGTTCACAGCCTCAAAAGTGTAATTTATGGTATGCAGAGCACTATAACCAAGAGGACTTTAACAGTACGTAGGGTATGCAGTTTCAAGAATGGGATATCTCCATGAACAACCTTTTTTTGTAAATGTGCAGCGCAATGAGACTGAAACTAATAATCAACCATAAGAATAAACCAATAGCAAGAGAAATAGCTCTCAGAGCTAACCTAACAAACTTCGGAAATTCAAATTAATACAGACACAAAGTGGCGTGTTCACCATTTTCTTCAATTACTGAACATCAAAGATCGCTTAATTTTAGATTTTCCAGTATCTATTCCACAATACATAACTTTATACATCAATTTCGACCTAAAATCGAGAAAAAGTATAGTAATTGAACTCAGGACTCAAAAAGCAGCCTCTCAGTGGAAAATGAGAAGCAGGAAGCCAGCTTCTAAAACAGAACCCTCAACTGCATTTTATTTCTATTTCTGCTTAAACCAACGTAGAAGCAATAGAAGAGAAGACTAATTATAAAGTTTGAAGATAAATAGAGAAAACAAGAGTTTGAAAAGTTTGAAGGAGGGAGAGAGACCTGCACAGGACTTAGTGGTTCGAATCTTGAGGAGAAGCACCAGTATGCTGAGAAGGTGAGTGAAATCCCCAGCCAACCTGAACAAGTTCATCATTGATTATTCACTGTTGAGTTTTGCCTCTTCTCCTCCACTGCTCCTTCTGTGACTTTGTTAGCGTCAATGGTTTCTTTTTCTTTTCTGTTTGCACCCAAAACAAAAGGAAAATAAGGAGTTCAAGTCAAGATTGCGGCTTTATGGTCTAAAAGACTTAAAACTCAGGTCGCCGCCTTCTCTATTAAATTAAGCTTTTTTTTGTTTATTTTATTTGAATTGACTTCTTATTGATCTGTTTATTTTATTTTATTTTTCTTATGTGTAAGTATCATCTAGCCATGCTTGATGTACAGTCACATACTCAATATAAACATATTTTTTAATAAAAAATTTAATTTTAATTTAGGACATTATAAAAAAAATTAGCGTATTTTTTAGACTTCAACCTGTTGGTTTAACTGTTAATTTGTATTTATACACTTTATAGAATTTATTTATGAAAATACATAATTATTAAAACATTGTAAAATAAAACGAAATAGATTTCATAAAATTTCTATAAATTGAAATTACCGGTTTTTATTCTTGAACATGAATTATTATTACGAATCAAATTATAAATATTGATTTTAAATAAAATAATTTTTTTTTTGTTATAAAAAATTTAAGCAAGTTCATCCTCCATCAAAATTAGGGCATAGCCTTAGAGTTCTCAAAGTACTTATAGAAGATTTATGAGATCGTTTATTAAAGGAACATTTATAACAGTAACAAAAATTAAACTTACGTCTTTGTGGGATACGAGCCCTAAACAAAATAAATTATAAGGACATTATTAATCCATAGGCAAGAACAAGTCAAAGGGCTGGTAAGCGGGAAGCCTACGTGCCTCTTTATCAACGGGCGGCTCTCAAGTGATCTCTGTCATTAGATTCGCACGCAGACTAAAGTGTATCAAAAATACTTATATATTTTAAAAGTATCATATAATCTAAACCCTATTCAATTAAAATATAACAACTCAACTGATAACTCATTTAAAAATATTTATAATTTATTTTATTTTTAAGGAAAGTAAATTTTTTAATTTGAAAAAATAAACTCATCTGAATCAAATTAAGTTTATTTTTTTAAAAAAATAAAATAAAATATATATTATTTTAGATGAGTATGCCTTGAGTTGTTGTATGTTTATTAGATAAAATTTAGATCACGTGACACTTTTAGTATATGTAACTATTTCTCTTGGATTATTTTTTAATAAAACATTTTTTTCTAAACATGTGTGTGTGTATACTCCAATTGAAAACCATTGAATAGGCATTGATACCAAACAAAAAAGTTGATCTTATTAATTTATAAAATATTATCTTTTATTTTTGTTAAAAAAAAAACAACTAGTTTTACTTAATTAAAATAAAAATTTAAAGATTCTAGAATTTTTGGACGATATGTAAGAGTTTGAGATGATGGGAGCAAATTATATCAGAAAACTTTGTATTTCTGTAGATACCACTTCAGTCCTAAAGTGTGCTAATGCTAATTTAGGAAAATACTCCCCAAGCGGCCACTACTAATTTAGATTGAGATAAATGCATACATAATAAAACTGGCAAGGGGAAGGGGTAGTACATATTAAAATTTTCTATATCAATAATAAACTGCAAATATTTTAATAAACAAATACTTTTTAGTTAGGGAAAATTAATTCGAAAATCCTTGTAGTTCATATCATATTAATTTTGAATCAAACCCCTGCAACTTGATATTTTTTTTAATCAGGCATTAGTCCTTGATAACTCCCTTTATGATACATAATTCTAATTCCTCTATTAATTGGAATTGAGAAAATTCTACAGGAAAACAACGAATTAGAATTAATAAAAAAGTTAAAATAGAGAATTTAAAACATCAAGTATATATTTTAGAAATAGTAGATGATATAGATAGTAGTCATTATAGCTACTTAAACAAGTGAAGGATCTTTAACAAATCCCCTCAACCATGACCAAAGCGGATTGATTTTTATTCAATACATAGAATATCCAACTTCACAGACTTTCAATAAAGATTTGGCCAGAGAATTTGGCGCTCATGATACATGTTTCAAAACGAAACACTAATATCAGGAAACCCATATATTAAATGCAGCAGCAAGTGTACATCAATTCCCTAAAATTGATCCTTAAAAAATACAAAAATATATCAAAACACAGGGTTTTCTGCACAAAACCGCCAGAGGTTAGGAGGTCAGATCTAACAGGAATTGAGTCATCCAATCCATCCTTGTGAAATTCTATTGGAAAGAAACCTTTTCATCAATTCCCTTACAGAGAGGACTCCCTAAATTAGCCACTAAAGTAATCTACACTCACTCAATAAACAAGGCAGTATCGCCGCCCAACCTAACCTCTGCAATCACCAACCTTCTTTTTCCCGACGTGAAATCAGGGGACCAAGGTAAAACCTAAACTTTGCGAGGAAAATGGCGCACATCTGTCTCAACCGAGCCACCCGTGAAAACAAAGTCATATCAACTCATGCTACAAACCAATTTATGAGTCCACCATCTCGTCTTGCAACTCATTTGGGGCGATAAGCCCTGGAATAGACAGCATCCTTTGTCGTTCTCTTTCTCTCTGAGCCGCAGCCTCTTCAGCATACAAATCCTTGTTATCCTGAATCAACCAAGTTTGTCAAGATCAAGGTATAACAGGATTAAATATTAAACGTCAAGACTTTCCATGTGTTGCAAAAAAAAAAACCTTCAAACAAGCAAACCCCATGATGACCAGAAAACTGCCAAACATCTAGTTACAGAATAATTGAAGACTTTCACTAGCAAGATGCAATGTCAAATTTTCTAGATGCACAACCGCACAAGTCCAAACTTACCCCGTTCTTGGTCAAATGAAAGCATCAATATAGTACAATACAATGAATTAAATATTACAATAAGTATTACCTGAGCTGAGAACTCTTTTGATTGTACCAGAAAATCCCGTATACGTCCTTTGAATGTAGCAAGATCATTGGTAGACTCAAAAAGTCCATTGACAAATTGTGTAACCTGAAAATTACTTAAAATGAGTCATCTCTTCAGACCAGCTAACAATTAAATAGCATTTATCTTTCACTTCACCTCTGATGTTGCCATGTTGGGAAATGAAGTACTCAGAAGTTTTATGGTGCACTCACGTACAAATGCTGCATTACTTGGATAAGGATATGGATTTGTAGCAACATCCCAGAGTGGCTCAGTTAAGACACCACTTTCCACCTGAAGAAATTCAAACTCTGATCAGTATATTCCATGATAAAGTAAAAACAGAATAAGGATGATTCACAACTATGATACCATACCAGACAGAACAAATGCTGTAGAACTAAAACATGTAATTTGAATCCAGGCTTGTGAAATGTGTCTGTTAGAACAGCAAATATCTCCTGCTCGATTGTCAGGAAGTATGTCCTATAAAACTGATTACAGAACTCAGATGCCTGTTCAATTCCCAAAAAGAAAAGGGTAAGCCTAGATGGCAACACATAATATGAAGTATTAAAAAATAAATAATATACACAAACCATACCTGAAACTTCTTCAGCATCTCCAACAACAAGTTAAGCCCAGTTTCAGCAATATTCCTTTCAGTATGCCGAAAGGCCCATATAATTGAATCCATAATAAGTTTTAGTTGCTGTTAATGATCACAAACAACATCAGCCACATACTACAGAGGCGGCAAATTTTTGCGTCCTAGTATCATATCAAGTCTAACTAATTGACATGCCACTTGTTTTGGAAAGGAAGAGAGGATACAAGAAACAACACCTGACTTGATAAACAGATTAATGCAGGAAAACAATGAGTAGCTATGGCACGTAGTAAAGAGAAGAACTTGAGCCTATGCTCTGGGTAATCTTCAAAATTTTTGGTAATCATCTGCAGGCACATCAAGAAGACATGTGAAAAAAATTAAAAGATAAAAAAATTCAACCAATCTATACTGACATATACCACCATCTTACGCTAATCTAGTTCTTTTACACCATAGATAAATACCCCAAATTTTTACCTCCAGTGTGCACTGAAAAACAGCTTCAAATATGCGAGGTACATCTTCAACCATTGCAGCTTTATATCTGCAAGTACATGAGAAGACATGGGAAAAAATGTCACTCCATCGCCCTACCAATTTTGGGCCAAGCTAGGCACATAATAATGTCACAACTATACATGAAAACTTGAAATGTCAAAGCACAATACTTCAATAATATAAAAAGCATAAAAGATATGTAAAGAAAACATAAATATTAATAAAACAGAGAATGAGAAGAATACTTGTTTACAATTGTAGCAAAAAGTGACAAAACTTCTGATTCCCTAGCATCTGGCACATTCCTAGAGTAATCTCCCAAAACAGGATCCAACATTGGGGGCACAAATTGTTTCCCAATTTGTGGTTGATCTTCAGCTTTGTCCAAGAACGTATCGATCAACTTAAGCGTCTCCCTCTTAACCGAACTGCACCGAATGACAATATATGAAAAAGCATTCAGAGAGTTATAAGGCTTGTGCAACTTACAAACATGCTCAATTAATCTTACCGTAAGAGTTTTACATATGATGATTTAGATGCAAAAGGGCCTCCATCTGAAATGCTTGTTGATATAAGCTCACTGTACATTCTGCAGCAGAAATCAAATACCATTAGTAATTACCAGCAAAGAAGAAACAAATCAAACAGATTGTTAAGTATCCACAATGCTATGATCATTCCAATATATCACATATTACATAAACATACCTGTACACATTCAGCATGTCCAAAAAGATCAATGTAACTTGGGGCAGAAAATATGTTCCTAAAGAAGATGCAACGCTTGTATTTGTCTGCAGAGTGATTCAAGTGAAAGTTTAGTTATCATAAGGTAACAAAATAATCAAAGATAAGGACTTAAAAGTATACTATATCACATTGCACATCAACACAGTGGAAACCAAAACATAAGACATTAATAGCAAAGGGCCTCAATACATGGCTCCAACTGCAAAACAATGAAGTCAAGAATAGTAACATGATGGGATGAACCATCTGCTACTGTTGCTAATCCAACTGCCAAACAGTGAAGTCACAGTATTGACCAAAAAATAAAGTACATGGCAAGACGAATGTGCTCGACACAAAAAAAGTCTGATGTTCCAGGAGGACAAAAACATGTATATAATTATAACTACAATTGGAAATAAACCATACAAAATTAAAAAAAAAAAATCCTGTTTTTGGCCCAACTATACAAAACCAATTTTGTTGGTATAGTATATAATACAAAATTAAGAAATTAAGCAAGCCCGTGTCTGTTTTATTCGGCTACTTGTTATTCTAGGAATAACAAGCAGATAAACATTTCACTCGAGAGTTGAAGAAAATTTGACAGTTAGCAGAGTAAAGAACAAACAACCAAATACTATAAAAGTTTGCAACTAAACTAGTACATGAAATATAAAAAAGGTAGTTGTATAAATCCAAATCAGATTCTAACACAGCAGATAAAATGGATCATACAATGATTATAAAAATTATTGATAGATTAGAAAGAAGTACCTGTAATATATTAAGCACAGTCCGGATCACCTGCTGATCCTTCAGAAACTCCACATTTTGATGTGCCTGCCCAATGATTTCAAGCCATTTCTGCCAGAAACAGCACAATGAAAAAACATTCATGAAAAATAAGAAAAGCACAGACAAGGTTTTTCAAGCCAAGAAAATACCTGGTTTGGAAGTTCCATCAATCTTTGAAGATATTCGTCTCTTTTCTGGGTATCAGATTCTGCTTGAATCATGTTGCCAACCTACAACAAAAAGCACCGTTAATTAATATAACAATGAGGACAATCTTAATGTATTTCAGATCTAAGAAATCCAAAGGACATACAGATTCGTAAAAAGTGTGAATCTGATGGGGCTCAAGATCTGCAATGGTCGTTGGAAGGCCTGTGAGGAGTTCAGATACAAATGGCTCAGATTCACCAACCTGAAAACACAATTATGGTAAATATTATGGCATTGTGCACAAGGGCACTTCACTTGTGTCTTTCATTTTATTTTTAGGGAGAGGGGATTTGAAGCCCATATTACCTGGGTGATTACAAATTTACGTTTACACTTCTGAACAATTTTCAAGAAAGTGTCACATGCCATATCCTGAAAGAAATGAAGCGTAGAGGTACTGTTAGAGTGAATGCAATTTCAACAGCACATACATTTATATTTCACTAGCATGGAAATGTATCCCATCATATTTAAAAATTAATCGAGAAACTGGCTGTCTATTTTCAGCATATATATACTATTTGTAATATTTTAGTATCATAAGTAGGAGTCAGATAACTAATTCACATATATTAAGGAAATAAATTAAGTTAGTTATTTATAAAAAAATGTGTCGGTTTCCCCAAAAATAAGAAAAGAAATTATTAAATAAGGCATAAACTTGATAAAAGATACAAATTTTTGCAAACCGCAGAACATAAATGACAGATGCCATACACATTAAACTTATCAAAGGCAGGCATAAGCTTTTATTTTTAACTGCCCGTGTTCTTGGCGGGTTTCAGCATGAAAGAAATTAATCAAATTCATCACCTCCATGCTAAAACCCAACAAGGACACATGCATACATGAATAAATCAAGGCACGAGGGTGAACAAATAACCTGAACTCCAGGATGGGTCTCATGCATAAACTCAAACAACTTATTAACAACAGTTTTTAGAAACTTCCAGTGGGCTCTTAAAAAGCGTGGATACTGCCCAACAACATACCTGCCAATAGAAGCAAATATATAGGAAAAATGAAAATAGTAATATTCAGTTCTAAGCAAAACAAAGCAAAATTCCAAAAATCAAAGGTGTGAATAAACAAGACTTACATGATATTACTTGCAATAACAGCTTTGTTATCTTTTCCCTTCGTGATCTCACAGAGATTCAACAAATCCCGGATGACCATAACCAAAAATCTGTTTTCCTGCCAAAGATCCAAAATATAGACAATAAGCAATAGAAATAACACCAGTAAGAACGCTATTCTAAAAATTATAATTGATTTTTTAGATGCATCAATTCTTTTAAATCAAATTGCGAAATATAAATCACTTCAATCATAAAAGTCAGAAAGTTAGCCGGTAGATAAACCAATCTACCAAAAAGTAAGAAAAAGTGAATCAGTTATAAGTGAAGTCATGAAAAATAAAAAGTGGATGAAATAATAGTGACAGCATGAGTTAAATCCGGAAGTTTATAAAGCAAGAGATGAAGGATGAAGAATGGGAAATCATAGAAGGAAAAGACCCACATTGATATATAGCCTTATTTTCACATGGCATGTATTTTCACATGAAATGCTGTATGACATGTTTCCGGCGCCAATATCGGCCATCAAGCATTTCAGGTCTATGATTTTATAAAACAAGTGTTATTTTGAAACATGTATATTTGGTTATCATGTCAATTATAACCCTGAAACTCGGCGCAGTACCTGATCTTCCATCATGGAACCAGATATGGACCCTATTGCCCAGCAGAGAGTGTTCAAATTATTCCATGTCCAATCCTCACCACTCAATTGTTTACTTAATTTCTTCAGCATCTGCATATTACCCAACAAAGGCCAATCCCACATCAAGATTCCAAATAGGTAAAGTGCAACAATTTCATAATGAGTAACTACTAGTAAGTCATGTCATCCTAAACAACTTGATACACTTATTTTTAACATTTCAGATTTAAGAAGCTAACAAGTACATTAAAGCATATTCGGATGTTACCACTTAATGAAAAACTAAAGGAACAAACAACAAAATATTGTCTTCCTATCTGTTCAATCTGTTCAAAACTTCAAAAGAACCAATGCTTTTAGAATCACATACCTGCTTTTCAGTATCCTCATGATCAAGATGTGACAAGTAGATAAGAGTCTCCCTCATACTCTGTTTAACAAATTATGATTAATAGCCAGGAAAAACACAATATGGAAGTTTATAAAAATTCCATAATATCTTGTATATCTAAAAGACGTAAACTCTGAAAAATGGCCTTAGGATGAAGATATAAATCTTGTGTGTTTCTACGACAATACATAAATATACTCACATACAAACTAATGTATACTTATAATATATATACACAGCAGCAATTCTAACAGAACTCAAACAATCACTTTATTACCTTATATTGTACAAGAACATCATTGTCCTTCATTGTTTCACGAACAATATTCCCATTTTCATCTTCAACTATAAGAACTTCTTCAGGCTTAGCCATACGACAGATCATAAGCATTCTCAACTTTGACATTGGACCAGCATAAAGCTGACGGCGCTGAAGGACCTGTGAACCATGACCATCAACCATACCAGGTACCATCATTGGAACCTGCTAGATCCATTGAAATTCATTGATATGCAACATTTCCATGTAAAGTAGACAGGATGAATTTGAATATACCAATCACACAAGGTACATTTTGATTTTACTACACAAAATGTTCTTAACAAAACAATTGAGATTGGAATGATACTAAATGTTCTTAACTTTGAAGTAAAACTCTAATTTTCTATATTTAGTTCAGTGCATTAAGACAGAACAATATACTCAAGCACTGACTTGGACTGGACCTAGGCCCATTAGTTCTAAAACCACACTTCCAACACTCATTTACACTAACAGAAAATATATTAATCAGGACAAGGAAAACACAAAATGAGAAGTGAGAGATTGACAACTAATGTCAGGAATCGATTTAGGTTATCAAGAGAGACACACCTGAAGACCCATCAAGTTTGCAGCAGCTACAGCAGGATTTTCCAAATTGCGGTGTGCCTCAAACAGCTCCAATACCAAAATGTTCCAATAGTCCAGACAGACCTATTATTTTAGCAAACCAAAGACAGGACAGACACAAATATTAAGAGAAATCAGTACCACCTTAGCCGATGATATAGATTAAAAGGAGAAGAAGGGAAATAATAGTGCACACAAATAGGTAAATATTCATAACAGAAGATGTGTGAACAAAGATGAGGCCAATGTAAACCTGAACATACCTTAAAAACCTCTGTGTCATCCACATATGAAATGTTGATAAGATATTCCAGACCCAACAGCAAAGCAGATATATTCTCTTGTGAAGTTTCCAGAATTCTAATGTGAGACTGCATATAGAGAAGGCACCAGGAGTAACATCAATAGAGAACTGAATCCCCAGTAAGCAAACAAAAAATTAAAAAAAAAGAGAGAGAGGGGGCAACTGAAAACAAGTATCAGCCGCTGGGGAACAGAAGCTGTTTTAGAAACCAGTATACAAGAAAAATTACATAAATTCTTAAATATGCCCCCTGCATGACATGGATGATATAATTTATTAGTGTTCCATTCATGAAGTGATACCACCGTTATGATAAGAATAGTAGTGTCAAGAAAAATATACAAGAAACACATCCTCATCAAATCATTAGAACCAAGAAAAAAGAACACTTGCCTTGTAAAACGAAGTGAAGAACAGCGCCAGGTTCTGTATAAATGCCTAAAATTAAAATAAACAAGACAAGGACTCAGACAGATAATACTCAAGTTCTCAAGCAAATCAAACTTGTTTTCCTGTCAGTGAATTACAGACACTCACTTGCTCCTCACTGGAACCATGTGCATAAGCCTCTGGTATATTTGTAGTAGGAGGGAGTATGCTCTACATTAGAAACATTTAAAAAAAAAAAGTCATAATCCCCCACAAAATTGTACATAAAACCGAACAAAGAGCACAATAAAAGAAGATAAACTAAAGCAGAGACATGAGATAAAGTACAAAAAACATAGCATATGACATATGAAAATGAAACCTATCCAACAAACCTGCAATTGAACCATGAATATAGTATACATCTTAACATACTGCGCATCAAAATGGTCCCCAAAACTAAGTGCTGCCACCTGTAAGCAAAAAGAAAAAAGAAAAATAAGTGGCATTTTTTAAAAATGAAAAAAAAAATACATAAGAATTCAGATGAAGCAACATATACCTCTGTTAGGCATTGCAATGTCAGGTTCCGATATGCTGGAATTGGAAAAAACTTGAGGAGCGTCTCAATCTGTCAAGTAGACAAATACCAAAAAGTTACAATTTTCACTCCTTCAAAGGTATTGATTAAGGAGAAGACTCCACCAACCAGGGGTGATTCAAATATATATCCCAAGGGAATCCAAGATAGGTAGGCATGTAATGTGGATAGCGTTGCACGTATGAGTTCAGCCCGTTGGGATGCTGACAAGACATACAAGCATAACTCGTGGATGAGATGAAAATCACTGTAAACAGCCAAGTAAGTTTCTCAGTCACTGCATATCCACTGATTGAACAGATAACCTAGAATGTATGATCGGTTTTGTTCAGGAATTCAAAGCTGTCAACAGTTACCTAAACAATGATTGTTTAAGATCTTTTATCTTCTGCTGAGTCATTTCCCCTCTTGAAAAATCGAAAACCTCTTCACTCAAAAGCTGACAGAACATGCTTATGTTATGTATTGACTTAAGGAATCAAATCACAAGAATAAAAGTAGAACAGACTCACTTTCAATATAGCCATACAATTCTCACAGATTGTTTCACTAGTTTTAGCTGCTAAAACAAGGTCTGGAATAAAGCTTTGCCATCTTGCCGGCCACTCATGCTTCAATATCTGCATAAAATACACCAACCATTAACCATTACGTACAGCACAAAGTCGTCAATAGATACAACATATGCCACCAAGAACACAACTAAGAGTTACATTCAAGAATAGACAAAGAAACAACCTACATAACAAGTAAAAGGTTCAAGAAGATATATGTTTATCTATGACGAATGAGCATAGTAAACATAAGGCATCACAAGAAAAGTAAAGAGGACAAAGGATAGAGATCTCTGAACCTCTAAAATTCATGGTGAGGAAAAGCATAGAATATACTAAGTGAATGACCAATAAAAAAGAAAACAAGAATAATGAACATCAAAGTAATATTAAGGAGATGAAGTATTTTACCTGAACTAATATAATGTTCAACTTGTTGACATACAACCTTTCTAATCGAAATGAGGCCTCTTCGCTAGAAAGCTACATGAACAAATAGATATAAATATGTCAATAAAGTGAGCAGGCATTGAGAAAACCATTGATAACTAACGATTAACTTTCTCTAATTATGGCCGATACCTTTACAATAACATCAGAAATAAAATTCTTCATTCCATCTCGCTGCTCAACCGGTAGAGCATTCCATCTGTATTTAATCACACCTTCTAAGACCTGTAAGCAGGAAAGCAGAGAATTGATACGTTAATAAAAGAGTTATCAGAAAGATTCTCAAACAGAACACAATTTAACGCCTAACAGTTCATGCTTTTAGAGACACTGCAACAATAGCCAAATGGGATCAATCATTTAAAGGACCAACGTAAATACCATCAATATAATAGTTGAAAAAAGGTCCATAGCCCTATCTCATGGCAAATTTGTTGCAGGAACAGGAGCATTCAGCCTATGCGCATGATTGACCAACTCTGTTGACCAAGCCCTAGGACTAACTTTTGGGGTCAATGGACTAAAGTCCAGGCAATACTCCGACACAAACTTCTTGGGTCAATCTTGTGCCAAGCAAGGCAGAACGGCCCAACCCATTGACCTATCCACTCTCTAAACTCCACATTTAGCATTTTGTATGCCCTATTCGATTTTCAGCCCTTGATTTCCATTAAATTAAAAAATATATGTTAAAATCATGACTTTTTAAAACAAAAAACCCATTTCTAAAAGTGGCATTAAATTTAATATAAAATCCACTTCAGGCTCATTTTTAGACTAAAATTCTCTTTATTTATCTAAATTGGCAAATCCACTCCATATTGCCTTGAAAAGCCACAAAAAGTCTTCACACAATATCAGGCATGAGCTTGATTGGACCTCACGCATGCAATTGGGCAATGACTAACCCATGACAAAAGGCATCAGCTACTTTAGAATTAGCACTATGCGCATGGCGAACACGTAAATCAGCCTGGTCATAGAGAAAGAGAAATTCCTAGACCATTGATACCATAAGCCTCCTCAAAACTAAAGATGCCTGTTAAGAGGCTACCAAAAATATGGATTCCACACAAGCAATTATGCAAGCCCTCAAATAATTCAACCCAAACTGCATCTACTTCCAGTCAGACCTCCCATTACAACAGCTATAAGATTTCTTAAGCACGTGACGCACTACTATTCCAATCAACCTAGCACCCATATCTTTATCCTGACCCAAACCACAGGCCAAACCAATTTGGGTATGTTGCCTTTTTCTAAATCAAATCAGGGTATGTTGCTGCAACAAAAACTTCAACAGGGCCACAATATTATGCATCTATCATGACCAATAAAGCACAAACACTTGAACAAAACAAGGAGATGCATCTGTAAAACACACATTGGACACTCATAATGGACAAAATAGAGCACCAAGTGATACTTCAGAATTTTTTGTCTTGTGAACACATCAAAATCCATGCTTCCTACAGTACTTGGCATGGGCTAATGTTGTACTTCGCACATGCATTTGGGCAAAGACCCCACCCAAAACAATAGGCATCAGCTACATAAATACGGGCTATGGGATCATGCCAAACACCTAAAGACACCTAGACCACCAAACCCGCTAGATAATCGTCAAAATATGAGCAACCTGCCATATAACCATTAAGATATGATATCTTTTTTTAACGGTTTTACACTTTTTCTCTGGTTGGTGGGATGGGGAGGGGAAGTTACACTGCTTTGTCTTTATGTGCCAGACATATAAAAGGAATTGGCAAAGGAATTCGTCCTACGTAACATAAAAATTTGTCTAGATCAAACACCAAAAAGCACTAACCTGCAAGGCAAAGAACTTAGTATTCAGATTTTGAGTGTTTTGTAAAATATGCATGACTTGTAGCCAAGTGTCTGGATTATTTTGCAAGTCTCGCAAAATCTGGTCAGCAGCACTTCTCTGCAAAGCAAGACAAAGAATTGTTATAAATTGCAAGGTTGAATAATTGGAGGGGGGAATTTGATTATTAGCTGTGAAATATCCAATGGCTATTATTTCATGCACCCATATTGATGATAACTATACACGCAATAAAATAATAAATAAATAAAATAAGCATTCATTTTAACGAGGTTGAGTAAAGCATGTCACATTGACCAAACAGAACAACAAATAGAATATTTAAGATTGTTCAGCAAATTAGATATTTGAGATTGTTTAAAGTTCATAACAAATCGAATTTATTCAAGCACTTCAAAATACATCACAACAGCTGTAGAAGGCTAGGCACACTACATATCAGTTTGAATATGCTTAAATAACTGTATATTCTACCATTTATTCAATCTTTCGATTCAATTGTGTGAAAAATGGGAAAAGGAAAGTTTATGAGGACTCTGCTCAATGCTGATAACCAGAGTACGAAGAGTTAAATGATAAGGGCAAGCCAAAACTTCTTTTTCACAAATTTTTTTCAGTAAACAAACAAAAGCCAAGAAATAGACGCTATTTCCTCGAAGACATAAACACAAAGGCGAAACCGTACAAAAATTAAACCCTCAAACTCTAAGACTCACGTCATTCCACTGCCCCACACATTCTGGAATACCAAAACAGTAATGAGCGACTAGAACCCTCTAAAGCAAAACTGAACGTCCCAGTAAACACTCAGTGACACTAAGGACACTAAATCAGCACCCAATTGGCCCCTAAACCCCACCATTTTCCCGCGCTTGCCGAAAAACAAATACTAGTTATGTTAAAGTACACGAGGGACCATGCCCTGACCTCTTCCTTAGATCCGGTGCCATAGAAGGCAGCAACAGTGGCGTCGAGCAAAGCCACATCAATCGGCTGGCTCAAATCTCTGAGCCTCTCGGCTGCCATAGTGAAGAATTAACACGGTGGGGAGTGATAAACCCTAGAAGGTGTACGGCCACCAGCAACACCACCACCGAGTAACCAGCCAAAACCCTAGAGGAGCTTATAACGTTCTAGAGAAGAAGAAGGGGGAAGAGAGAGAAGGAGGTAGCGAGAAATTTTCCGGAGAGATTTGGAATGAGGGAGAAAAGGGAGGGAGAAGGGTTTGGACTTTATATAGTGAGAGAAAAAAGACAGCTTGAATTTGAAGCAGAGTGGGAGGAAGAGAGAGAAAGAAGAGGGAGCGTGTGAGGGATGGGGTATGACTTTGGGGGTTTGTTTGCCGTCTATGTATATTTCGCTTCTTCGCTCCCAAGAAGTACACAAACAGAACGAAAGGCCGCTCCATGACTACGGGCTAGGGGTGTTCATGGGCAGGGCTGAGCAGGGTAACCCCCTGCCTAGTGCCCTGCCCGAAAAACTTATGGGTTACATTTTACAGCCCGGTACCCGGCCCTGCCCGGTAAAAACCCTAACTATTTTGGGCAGGGCATGGGCGGGTTGGGCATGGGCGGGCTGGGCATGCCCGAATTGTGATATCTTGCTCATATTGTGAAAAAAAATCTGTAATCATAAAATTATAAAATAATACCATATTTATATCTTCAATAGTTAAATAATATCTATAATTTATTAAGAATAAAATAACAAAAAGATAGTAATTAAAATCTTGAAATATATTATATATATAAAAAAAATTTGACATCTATATCAAGGTCTGATATCTGTAGAGATATTACAACACTAATAATTAAATGTTTGGTAAGTAAAGTATGAAAGTAATTTTAGTATTTACGTAAATATAATATTTATATTCAAAATTTAAAAAATGAGTAGAGAGAGTTGTGAAAAGTATAAAATTATAAATTAAAAAAATTAAAAAAAATAAATTTATAAGAAAAATAAAAAAATAATATATATGTATGTATATATATATAGGGCCGGGCCAAATGGGCAGGGCGACATATCTTGCCCGATGCCCTGCCCTGCCCGACATTTGGCCCGGCCCTGCCCTGCCCAAATGTATTTTGGGCAATATTTTTTGGGCCGGGCTGGGCAATTTTTTCCCGGGGGCGGGCGGACCGGGCCACGGGCATAATGAACACCCCTACTACGGGCTGTTTAGATTAATTTTGAGGGAATAGATTTTGAAAAAAATAAATTTTTAAAAAAATAAATTTAAAAAATAAATATTTAGATAGTTATTTTTAAAATAATTTTTTGTATTAGTAAATTATTAAAAAATGTATGATTTTATTAAAAGGAAAAGAGAGGGGAGAGAATGGAGAAAATAGAAGAGAGAAGAGTGGGTGGAGATGAGGGATGAGAGGGGGTATAGAGAAGAGAAGAAAGAGGGTAGAGAGGAAAGATGAGAGATAATAAAAAAGATAGAACAGAGATAAGAGATAGTGTAAAAAAAAATAAGGGTAAAATAGTAATTGAGTAGTTCATAAACTCTTTTTACTGTTTTAAATGTTATTCTGACAAACTTATCTGAAACTATAGTTTGATCCAAACTGAGATTTTGGACAAAAATAGCTGTTTGTTTCTAAAGTTTCCCAAACTAAAATTTAGACTAGAAATCCTTTTGAAATCATAGTTTAAGAGTTTCCCAAATTTAACACTTTTTAAGTAAAATTTTCAATTCAAATCTTATCAATAGAAAATCCATTAAGAGAATTGTATTTCTTATTTAAATGATCTAAAATTAATATTTGTAGAATGCTAGATGTTAAAAATTATTTTAAGAAAATAAATGTTGTTAAAAATATTTTAAAAAGTTGAATGCAACTTAACTATTTATTATATTTAAATACGGGTGATATTTTTTATGAAGATATTTTTTTAAAAAAAATATATTAATATAAGTAGATTCATTATTTTTTTCACCTTATCATTTTAGATTATTTTAATTTAAAGAATTAAAATAGTATATAAGTAACTAAATTCTTATTAAAAATTAAAGATAATAATATTATTTAATACAGAAAATAACGATACTTGTCATTTTATATTATTCTTATTTGATTAGAATAATAAGTAAAAGGAATTGATGTGTATGGATTAAATATTTTGGAGATTGTAGAATTAGAGAAGAAAACGAGTGGGGCCCTTGCTAGTCAAATTAGTTAGTTGCACAATTTGTTATCACTGAATAAGGATAATATTAGAGTGTGTTTGGATTAACTTTCAGAGAATAGATTATGGGAATAATAGATTTTAGGAATAAAGATATTTGGATGATTAATAGTAGAATCACTTTTTATATTGGTAAATTACCAAAAAGGGTATGATATGATTAAAAGTAAGAGAGATGAAAGATGATAGAGAAGAAATAGGAGAGAGAAGAGAGTGTAGAGATGAGAGAGGAGAGAGAAAAAAGAGATAAGAGATGAGAGATGATAGAGAAAATATAGGAGAGAGGAGAGAGGGTGTAAAAAAAATAGGGTTAAAATAGTAATTGGATAATCCATAACCTAGGTTTCAAACTAAAAGCTATTTTCAGTAGCTTATTTAAAACTTAGGTTGTAAACTGAGGTTTTATCTAAAATCAATTCTCAATAAAAATTGATGTTTGTGTAAAAAAATTTCAAACCACGGTTTTATCTAAAATTAATTTTGAAATCTAAATGCCAGAGACAAGCACTTAATGAAATCGGTTATTTGTTTTTAGTAAAAATTGCTCTGTAAGCATCGTAAATGAACGAGTAAAGATATAGCCTAATTTATATAATTAAGGTTCTCATTATTCTTAAATTTAAACTATTTACTAATTATTTACGTCAAACGAAAAATACTCAATATTTCTTACATAAAATTTAAAATTCAGTTAATGTGAATTAAGATAAATTATGTTAGGATAACTTCACCACTTATCTAAAGCTTGACAAATCAAATTTAAATTATGGGTCTTTTTTAAGAATTAGTTAATTTTTAAAATAAATTAAAAAAATAATTAATTTATCTAATTTTATTATTTTACTTAAAAAATTAACTAGCTCTTATATATTAAAAATCGGAGTATAAGCATTGCCTAATACCAAAAGGTTTAATAAAAATTTATAAGTCCTTTAACTTTACATAAAATTTATTTTAGATCCCTAATTTAATAAAAGGTCTTTTTATCATTTAAACTTGATGTTATTAACAAAAATATTGATATTATAATTTTAAATATTAATAAAATATTTCTAAATATTAACATATTAAATTTAATTTTTAAAATAATAATCATTCGCATGATAAATTATTATTTAAGAATAATAATATTAGTTAGAAGATTATAAATATATTTTATAAAATTAATGGATCAAAAGTAAGACTTTATATAAAATTAAAAAGAACTAAAAACATTTAATTTTTAAATGTTTAAAAGCTTTATTTTTATTTAAAAAAGAACTAGCAAAATGTGAATATTTATCCTTTTTTTCGTGGAGTGAATTATTATTTTAGATTATTTATATTAAAATTGGAATCAATATAAAATACAAAATCTATATAACAGTTATAAATACTCCGACTAATTTCTCATAATTTAAGCATGGCTTCAATTCTCTTCTTCTTCTTCTTTTCCTTTTTGGCCCACCCATGCATGGCTTCGACTAAGGGTGTGTATGGGCAGGGCTGGACAGGGTTGTCCCCGTGCCCGGTGCCCTGCCCAAAAAAAGCATGGGCTACATTTTGCAGCCCGATGCCCGGCCCTGCCCGGTAAAAGCCCTAACCATTTTGGGCTGGGCATGGGCGGGCTGAGCATGCCTAAGTTTTGATGCCATGCTCATGTTGTAAAAAAAATCTGCAATTATAAACTTATAAAATAATACCATATTCATATGTTTTTATGACTTAAATAATATCCATAATTCACTAAGAATAAAGCAACAAAAATATAATAATTAAATTCTTGAAATATATTGCATGTAAAAAAAAGCCTTGAAGTCTAAGTAATACATCAATCTTCCTAATATTGACAAATATTAAGCATCTAAAAAAAATAAAATAAACAATCATAATTTGTAATGTAATCATATGATGATTAACAAAGTTAAAAAAAAGAAAAAATTAATATAGTTATAAATATTAAAAGATACAACTTACCTATTTAATTACTCATATTTTTAAAATAACCCTCTAGTCACCAGTAACTATCATATTCTCCCTTCTAAATGTAGCATTTAGGGGAAAAAGTAAAAAAAAATAAAAGAAGTGGTGCTCCAGGGCAGGGCAGGGCAACTCCCCTGCCCGGTGCCCAACCTGAAAAAAGTATGGGCTGAATTTTGTAGCCCGATGCCCAGCCCTACCCTATATTTATCGGGTTAGGCAGGGCTATTTTAGTACGGGCTGGGCTAGACATACCAGGCTATGGGCTTTATGCATAGCCCTAGCTTCGAAGGGGATTAAACTTGTAATACAGTCACATTATTTTTTTTATAGCATCTATCAAAAAAGTTTCTATCTTCTTCAAGTATCCTATCATCATTATCTTCTTGTTAATGATATTACCAATTCAGGAACAAAATATTTTTCAATTATAGCATTTCACCGCTATTAATATAAAAATTAATTAATTTTTTTATATAAATTAAAAAAATTAAATAAATCAGTTAATTATTATTAAAACTAACCTGTCAAGATAAATTTATATTATATACTCTTTAATCAATCAAATTTAATTAATTAATAATTATATTAATTATAATTAAATTATTTATTTAATATTATTAGTCTATCTAAAAAAATTAATTAACTCTTAATATTTTTGTTTAACTAATGCATATAGATGCTGGATTTTCCCATCAAGCTTTTAAATCTTCACAGTGATATTTGGAAAAATATTAACTAATATTCAAGCTTTTAACACAACATTTTAAGAGAAGAGTAGTCAAATAATTTCATTTTGTAAAGAAGTACCTTTGGTACTTTATTGTAATTTCAAAATGTTTTGATTTTGAATTATAATGAAATTGGATGTATTGTTTCAACAATGTTATTCCACCTCGCCATTTCTCTTTGATGATGTGTTTAACTTTCTAGTATTACGTACACAAGGCACCAACCTTATGGCAAAAAGGAAGCAAATACTAAATTTATTTTAGTAAATTTCGGCTCGGGAAGGATTTGTTATTATTATAGGATATGTATAATGAGCTGCGTTTCTCTCGTTATTATTGTGTTGGCTATGGGTGTGCGGCCCTTATTATAAGGAATGATTGGGTGCTTTTGTGATAAAAAAAAATATTTTTCTGTTATACTCTGTCGATACTAATTATAAGAGTTAGTTTATTTTTTTAAATAAACTATAGAAATTAAATAAATTAATTAATTATGATTAAATCCAACTACTCAAAATAAAATTATATTATATACTTATCAATCTATCTAAATTACTAAACTAACTATTATAACTAGGACCGGAGATAGTAGTAACTATTAATAGAAGGAATGTGGCAAATCAATATTTAAATTCTTGTTGGGAAAAATAATCACATTTTGTATTTAACAGTATTTCAATTAAAATTAACTCTAATAGAATGATATATATATACATATTAGAACGTGTTAATATAAGATATATTTAACTAATTTAATTAGATTAAAGAAGTTAATTAATAAAGTATATTTTTTTATAATATCATAATCATTTTTCTTAACTACCACATCCCTCTCTTATTTAATTATTGTTCAAGGGGTATCAATAAGGATAATTTAAAAAAATTAATAAATATAATAAATATATCTTATATTTAAAATTAGGATTAAGGGATAAGAATACCATGAACTTTTCTCAAATAAGCATCTAGCACCATAGTAAAATCTCATGTAAAAAATGCTTATAAAGATTAAAAAAGGGGTAAAAATACTAAAATCATTAAATGAATGTTGACCACCATTCATTATGTATATGTTAACTAAAGATGGTGACATGGAGGCTAACATGCCATAAAAATAAGGGTTAAGATTAAAAAATACCTGTGAACTGTTCTAAAAAGTGTCTGGGGGCATAATCTAACATTTGATGTAAAACCACCCATGAACTCTCATAAATTGGGCAAAAATACCACTTACGTTAATCGATACAAACGACCGTTACTTTTTAGTTTAGTGAGTCCCACACTTTTGTCTAATGTCCTCTAATACCATCTCATCTAGACAATATCTACTCATATTGCACAAACTCGTTAATTTCCCCCCCTTGTCATGCTCTCTTTCATCACTTTAAATGATTATTTTATATAAAAAATAGAGAATTACTTGAGGTCCGGTAAAAGATATTTTATCACTAAAAAATTCAATAAAATCATCAAATAATTAAATAGTTCTAAAAAATTTAGGGTGATAATTTTAATTTGTGCAATTATCAAATTATCCTTATATACAAATTAAATGATAAGTTATTGGGCACGCAATAACAACTCATCTGGCACAAATGACAACTTGGGGCAGGTATTGATAACTTGATGGAGCCTAACTAACAATTAGGAACATGTGATCATCCAAACATATGACATCCTACTCAAACTAGGAGAGTTTATATTTAGTTTTGCACCTAAAGCTGAATTATACTTTATAGTACCAGTTATACTTTTGAGAACAGTTCATAGGTATTTTTGGATATTAACCCTTATTTTTATTACCATGTCAACCTCCATCTTACCATCTTTAGCTAACATATGTATAACTAATTATTCACGTTGCCATAATTAATAGTGATAATATTTTTGCCCAATTTTTAATCTTTAAAAACGCTTTTGTACCTAAAGTTTTACTATAATGCTAGACGCACATTTGATAATAGTTCATAGGTATTCTTTAACTTTAACTCTTAAAATTAACAAACCCTCTAATTAAATAATATATTAAAAATAAGAGGAACACACACACACACACACACACATATATATATATATATAGTTTTTTAAATAACACGTCCACAACCTCCTTGGCCATGTCATTTGCTCGATTTTTTAACATTGACATATGTGTTTAGTTTTACCTAAGTTGAGGGAGGGGTCCGCATATCACTCCTTCTCTCTGATTTTCTCTGTTATATGTTCTCTTGTCCTATCTTTAATATACAATTAAGTTTGTAGTATAAATTATATCTTATCCTAAAACAGGAGGTAGTAGTTGATTTTAAAGTTTGTATTGCGCAAAGTATAAGATGATGAGAGTAGAGTTCAGTGGTGTTAACTTCACTAATGGACATTAACATCATTAAATATATTGGCATGGGTTGCTTACTTGTACTAATATTACTTTTATGTAAGATTAAGGGTCTATTTGGATAAGAGTTTGAAAAATGATTTATGAAAAAAAAAAAGACTTTTGAACAATTTTAAAAAAAGGGCTTTTGGAGAAAAGTTTATGGAAAAAGGTGGTTCTAAATAAATAAGTGTTTGGATAGTTATTATCATAATGACTTTTGTAATTGAAAAATTACCAGAAGGTGTATGATTTTACTAAAAATATGAGAGAAGAAAGAGAGTGGAGAAGAGAGAAGAGTGAGGGTGGAGAGGAAATAGAAGTGAAGAGTGAGAGTAGAGAAGATAGAGGATACATGATAAAGAAGAGATGGGAGATTGCGTAAGAAAAAATAAGGGTAAAATAGTAATTAGATAGTCCATAAATTTTTTTACTGTTCTAAAAGCTAATCTTAATAGCTTATCTAAAACTTTAATTTTAAACTATAGTTTGGTCTAAAGGCCTTTTTAGACAAATATAATTATTTATTTTAAAATTTATCTAAATCAAAATTTAGATTAAAAACCCTTTTAAAAATACAATAATTTAAAATAGACTTAATTTATATATTTTTTTTATTTACTCTAATTACCAAATATTGTCAACAAATGATCCCAATGACTTATTTTCTGAAGCATTGTATCATCTATATAGCTACTAAATTTATGTTGACCTACTCAGCCAAACTCAAAAGATTGAAGAAATCAGACTGTCGATATTTCGCCTCTCCAAAACTTAAGTCTCATCAAATGTGTGGTGTGTGGTGACGAAATCCTGTGCATAAGAAATGGACGGTGGACATTGCATCCCAAAACCATGGACAGAGATTCTATGCTCCCGCAAACAGAATCAGAGAGATGCTCTATTTCAAAATTAGCCATTTGATTGATCGACTTATCACTATAATGTCATGTCATGAAAAGCCAAGGCACGTTCCTTCCCTTCTCACCGGAAAGCACGTCTGCTTTCATGGCCCAGACATCATCCCATTTCACCACAATATTCCTTTTCACGCTATTTATATTTATTTTATTTTATTATTGTCACAAATCGTAGATTCTAGCAAATTATTAGGCCTCATTTTCTGATTATCTACTGGTCCAATTTTTTTAGGTGAAATTTAATCAAAGTGCATGAAAAGTTCAGTTGAGATGAATTTTAGCTGCTCATTAGGGCTATGATATACTTACAAATATAAAAAATACTTATAAAATATTAATAGATCATTCACTTATAAAATCTCTATATTGATAATAAGATTTGAACTTACATATAATTTGTGAGCTAACTTTTTTTAATGACTAGTCTAAAATTTAATATATGGAATTTGTTTTGGTTTGAAGAATGCATGATTTCTTTCATAATTTTAATTCTATTTTCTATAATTATTTTTAATAATTATAACTTTAAAATAAATAGATCAAGTAATATATAGCCATCTGTAATCAGTTTTTTATGTTACCTTCTTATTTTAGTTTTGATGAGCCTTTGAGACTTAACTCATAGAAGCCTTTTAATACAAAAAAAAAATCATATTGAGATACAAATAGATTCATAACTTTAGGCACTAACAAATTTGGAACTTTTTTTAGCTAGTATGAATCTTATTTGACGAATTATCAGGAACTGAATGAAAATATTTCTTTTAATAAAAATTTAAATTTTAATTCATCACACACACATGTGAGGGACAATTTGATTTTGTTAGACTCAACCTTTTATTTAGTAAATTTTTTTTTAAAAAAATTAAGTTCACTTATAATTTAAAGACAAGGCGAATACTCAACCTTTTTTTTGTTGTCCACCCAGTTTACCGGAGCTCTGCCCCGACTACATCCGGATCCTCAACCTTTTTTTTTGTTGCCCACCCGGTTCACCGGAGCTTTGCCCCGACTATATCCTGATCCGACCCGCGTCGCGCACCTGGCTATGGTGGGTGAGTCTCCCAACGGGGATTTTCTGCGTACGCTAAGGCTCGAACTCGAGACCTCGCTTAAGCGATACCGGGCCGCTTACCACTCGAACCAACCCGGTTGGTGATCCTCAACCTTTTTTTTTATTGCCCACCCGGTTCACCGGAGCTTTGCCCTGACTACATCCGGATCCGACCCGCGTCGCGCACCTGGCTATGGTGGGTGAGTCTCCCAACGGGGATTTTTTGCGTACGCCAAGGCTCGAACTCGAGACCTCGCTTAAGCGATACCGAGCTGCTTACCACTCGGACCAACCCCCGTTGGTAATCCTCAACCTTTTTTTTTGTTGCCCACCCGGTTCACCGGAGCTTTGCCTCAACTATATCCGGATCCGACCCTCGTCGCGCACCTGACTATGGTGGGTGAGTCTCCCAATAGGGATTTTCTGCATTCACCAAGGCTTAAACTCAAGACCTCGCTTAAACGATACCGAGCCACTTACCACTCGGACCAATAATCCTCAGCCTTTTGATTGGGGATATTAGTCACTCATCTTTAAAGAAGCCCATTTGGTGGAAACAAAAAGGAAGTAACTCAATGGGCTTCGTTTTATTCGTTGGCCCAACTGGATTGGGCTAGATTAGATTTAGAAAAAAAAGGTCCAAAGTATTAGCGAGTATTGGGTCAAGTGGAGAAATTAGAAGGCGTCACGTGTTAAAAATTACTAATCATGTGTTGTTTGTAACAAAAAATTAAAAAAGTAAGCATGTGTTGTAACAAAAAAAAAATAGTATGAAAAAAATTCTTATTGAGAGACTCACCCACCATAACAAGGTATGCAATACGGGTTAGATCCAAATGTAGTTAAGACAAAGCTTTGGTGAACCAGGTAGAAAAAAAGAAAAAGAAAAATTAGTAATCATGTGTTAAATTTTGGTCACATCCTTTTGCGTCATTTTATATATATATATATATATATATATATATAAATAAATGTATGAATGCATGTAGTCATGTAGAATATCCCGATTTACATAAATGAATGGATCCAAATGTGCCGCACAAAATTAGAAATAGTAATAACGAAATATATGAAGGTCTTTGATGGATGTTCTTTTTATATATAAAAAGGTTGAAGTGAGTTGACTCCAAGGATTTATTAAGATAAGGATATGCCTCTAGCTCTTTAATAGATGTTAAATATGACAAAATTCAAGAGATATTTTTTTTATAAAATCACTAATTAAATTAAAATATTGTCATGAGTCTCGTATTAATTTGATTTCTTTTAAAAGATAGGCCTTCTAAGATTTTAAGTCCAGTAATTTTGACAGTTAACTTTTAGGCGAGTTGGCAGCTATTTATAGTTGATTTTATAAACCCATCGTCCGTGAATTTAACTGATAAAAGGGTGAAACATACGACTATTTAGAGCATATTCAATCCTTGGAGAATATCATTTTATTGTGGTTCTAATCGTACTGCTTGGGGAGATATTCTAACTCCTAGGTGCCTAGATTTACGCCTGAGGGTAATAAACGACTCACTATGCTCGACATTTATATCATCCAGGAGGAAGGGAGACTTCGCCCTGTCCTTGAATCGTGGGTGAGCCCAACTCTTTTCCAAAAATTTTTATAAAAAAAAATAGTTAGTTTTATAAGAAAAAACATATTCTACAGAACACATAATACTTTTTTTTTTTAGAAAAAAATATTTGGAACCAACTGTAGGGCAAGCGTCGCAGAAGATCAAACATTTTAAAATCAAAATCTTTTAGTTGTAGCGCTTTATTTTCATTTGAAAGTTTTTCTATATATACAAGTGCCACAAATCATGCGCTAATAAAGCTCATATTTATAGAAGGGTTTAATTTCCCCCGTATTTCATACGGATTTGGTTTCTATTTTTATTCACATTTCAATGCCGTATGGAAAAAGAAATTAAAATAATTGAATTACTTATGGTGGATATCTATCTATGCTGCGCCTGTGTCCATAATAAGTTTCCAAGTCAAGTAAAACGACGTGTGGAAAGTGACAATCTTTTTGCTATGCATGCATGGGTCCATTATTTGTAAAGTCGAGTCAAGTATAAATGCCTTCTCAATGTGACTGTAGTCCTATTTATAAGAATTCATACATTCATAAGGTAGAGAGAAATATTTATTTTCCTATTTATAGTATATCATTAATATTTAGATGTTGGGCGTACTTTTAGAAAGAATGTACGAGTATTTTTGCGCATTTATCCTTTTTATTTTTTTAATAGCATGGACCTCACTAGAAAAAGTAACTCTGTTAAGGTAATCTGACTGTGATGATATTTTTGCTCTAATTTTAAAATTGTATGAGTACTTTTATACTTTTAAATAATTTATGATATTAAGCGCATTTTTATAAAAAATACATGTGTATTTTTACACTTTAACTCTTAATATTTTTATATAAATATATAATTTCATATTTATTTATTATGTACATTTTATACTTTTAAGATAAAACGTAAGAATATATTAAATATGAATAAAATTAAAAAATACTTAAATTTTAAAAGAGTTGTTGAGGTTTAATTTTTTATTTAGTTCTAATAAAATATATTGTAAACGAATTATAAATAGGATTAGGATTGTATATATCGTATAGAAACTAAATAGTGTTAAAGTATTACCGATTATTAATATGCCTCTGACATAGAGCTAGTAAAACGGGTCCAACACGCCCCTTAAGCCTGTCAGTCTATTTTTTTTAATTTTAATATTATTATTTATTTTACTCAAATGTTACTTTAAATACCCCTATTATTGAATACTGGTAAAGATGATTATTTATTTATTAATATATGTTTATATATTATAATTGATTAATATTATGTTAATATTTATTTAGATTTATAATTATAAAATTTGAGATTTTTTTATAAAAAATATGAATTTTTAAGAGTATAACATTAGTAATTTTTAATTATGTTAATATCATATTTTTTTAAAAATATTAAGAAAAAGTGGCGAGCTGACAGCCACTTTTTTTTTAAAATTATATAAATATATAATTTTATATTTATTTATTATTATGTAAATTTTATACTTTTAAGATAAAGCCTAAGAGAATATTAAATATAGATAAAATTAAAAAATATTTAAATTTTAAAAGAGTTGTTGAGGTTTAATTTTTTTTTAAGTTCTAATAAAATATATTGTAAACGAATTATAAATAGGATTAGGACCGTATATATGGGACAGAAACTAAACAGTGTTAAAGTATTACCTATTAATAAAATAACTTGAAAGATATGAATATTCCTTGGCACATATCGCTAAGACAAAAAAAACACGTTTTCGTCTTGTTCTGAAAATTTGCGCAAAAGACAACCTTATAGTTGGTTCCTCATGGGCAAGTATTAGGGCTTGTAAGATCATCTTTAGGATAACATAAGCATCAGGGCACCTTTCTTTGAAGAATCTTGAATAACTAGTGGACCCACAATTCCCAGAACCACTGCAACAATATTGATCCGTTTTAAACACCGTGCAAGGGTTGTTACAATCACCTGAAACTCTTAGTACGTCTAAGCACTGTGTATTGATATCGACGGTGCACCGGACGCCACGGCGCTGGTTAGAGGTCGGAGTGAACTCCATGGGAACGTTGGAGCCATCAACAAGTGAGATATCAAAGAAGTCCAAGTTATTATATTGGTTTAGGGCAAATTCTGCAAGTGTGTTTTGGGGTGTCCCATGGCCTTGACATCCAAGGAGACCTCCACAATCACCAGTCTGGCACTGTGAATGACCCGACCCGATAAAGTTGCAATTGGTTCGACCTCATATGCGACCTCCGGTAGTGCCGGCGGCTACATCAAGGCTCCATGTCTCGTTGGGGTTTAGTTGCCGGCCGCCACCGGGCACAGCTGCTGCCCACACGGTGTAAGGACATCTGTTCGTGACATCAAACCTAGCGCCATGGGTGAAGGTGAAGCTGATAGCAACAAGGAAGGAGAACACAAGGAAGCTCTTATTGATAAGAGCCATAGATTAGAAGAAAAGGCAAAAAACAACAATGGGGTGTGAATATATATATATATATATATATATATATATATATATATATATATATATAAAAGTGGTGGCGTGCTTTGAAAATATTGACCGTTGATGTTATCAAGCGATAAGATAAAATATGAGTTAGTTTTTGTGATTCATTTGAGGTGGCGTCGCCCTGCCTAACCCACCTGCAGCAAGCTGGGTTAAATTTAGTTTATAAAAATTTATAATTTGATTTGAAAATTAGAAGAAAAAATAAAGGACAAATGGCGAGAAGGATATGATAAATGATAATCGATATAAAGTATATGTGTTTCCCAAACAAAAAAGAACTCTAATACTTAGATAAATCTAATAAGACTTTTAAACTAATTCTATATTATTTTTACCAATACAATTTTTAACTGTTTACCCTTAATTTTCCGAAGAGGAGGTGGCTCAATAGTTATAAAAGTTTTTGGTATCTTGGAATCAAATCCCACCTTAACCAACTATTCCATAAAAAATATCAGGCTAGCTGAGGTGACTTTTTCTTGTGGAAAAATTATCGTGTAGTCCCATGCATGACAAATAAGTACTAAAAATTCCTAGGAAATAATCAAATAATTAAGAAGTCCCAAGGGACCTGAGTGTGAGAGATTGGATTATGCAATTACTGAATTACCCTTAATGATTTGAAAAAAAATTTGAAGCATTAGGGCATTTCTCGCTTCTGAAAAAACATCAGCCCTCACTCTCTCGCCTCTGCTCCCTCAGCCCCTCACTCTCTGCTCCACCGTATTCGACTCTCACCGATCATTCACAATAGGCATGGATCTTTTTTTCTCTTCGCCAGTGTTCAGTCGCCGCTCTCCTCATCACCATTGAAGAAGGTAAACCTCTATAATTTTGGGCTGTTATAATTGTCAGTTGAAAAGCTTTGGACTTTGATACTAATTGCTCAAGTTTGTGGGTTTGATTTGAGTTTCATATTTGATTTTCACTGACAAAGCTTTGGGTTACGTATTGTCACTAACAAGTTATGAAGCCCTAGGTTACAAGAATTGTACGACACAGTAACAAGTACATAAAAACATTGGTAATGTGATGAAAGTGGTTATTTTGGCAGGTGAAGAAGATGGCAAAGAATTATCAAAACAGAAAGACGGATAGAAGAGCTAAAACTTGTCTGCTTACTCGTTGTTCACTGGAGAATTTTACAAGAAGAACAAGGAGAAAAGATAGATAAACAACTTACATTGTATCTAGGAATGATCTTATTTGTATAGGCACTGGTTATTGACAATGATATAGTTTTTTCTTTTTGTTAACGACTTGGTTAGAGTGGTTATTAATGTGTTGGCATTGGCAAATTAAATGAAATATATCAAATTCTTATCAGCACAGAATTGACACTAACAAAATTGTCATTCCAAAATATCATTGCCCATTCCCAAAAGATATAGAATGGTGTAAATGCCAGAGGAAAATTCCAAATTAAACTTCGATCATTCAAATCTAATGTAGATTACAAGAGTAAATAAGCATGTTGTTACAAATAAAACCACTTAAATACTGAAATACAAGAGAACTGATTAAGGTAAATCCTTATGATACACAAGATCCGGCTTGGTTATTGATAAAATGAATAGATATGTCATTTTTTGAAATTGCGGTTACAATCTCAACTCCACAGCAACTTTTGTAATCCCAAGTAGATCTACAAGTGTAATATTTGATGAATGAAGAAGGTGAAATTCCATGTGAAAATAACTTCTTCAATTGGATGTACGATGTTAGGCAATTAAGAAAATAATCAAGTCAATCAAGTATCAAGTACTAAGATAATGCTACCTAATGATTGCATTCATATTTCATAGATCCAATTTGTGACATGCAAACAATCTAAATCATGAAACACTTTCCAACAAGAATCAAGAATGCATATCTTTAACATGATGGGTATTATTAATCGTATAAAATAAACTTGTTCCATTACATGATAAAATGTTAGATGCCATAAATTAATGAAATCAACTATTCGCTAGATATCCATGAACACGCAAAGATATGGATAAGAGCCCAATTTTACCTCAGCGTAGCTTGGCCAGGAAAAGACAGAGCTTTCCTACTAATATTCTCTCAATCTAGGGGTTTATCTCCCTACTCAACAATCCATCTTCATTAACAAAAAAGTTACAACATTAGATCCTCAATAACTTCTTCAGCACTTTCCTAGCAGAAAACTAGCAGATTACCAATCAGATCCAAAAATGTTCATCGTACTAGGCCGTCTAGTTCTCTTTTTCCGATGGCGCCGGTGAAAAGAGGCCGGGTGAGATAATTTTTCAAATCCCTTTCCGTGTATATTAGCAGGGGTAAAGACGTCTTCTTACAATTTAAATCTCTCCCACTCAAGTCCCTCAGGACTTCTTAGTTGTTTGATGATTTTCTGAGACCTTTCAGTATTTATTTGTCTTGCATGGATTCTATAGTAATTTCCCCTTCTTTTGGTTCTTCACATCCTTTAATCATAATCTGTTAATTTGAAAAACATTAATAAACTTAGATTAATTTTGTCACATGGATCTAAATAAAATACAAATTAACTAAATTACAGGTTTTATAGGTAAGGACACTATTATGAGCATAGTAAAACTACTCATCAGCAAAGATCATGCCGACCTTCCATGTCAAAAAGGGGAGACCTTTTAGTCACGGTCCACTTCCTGATTACTCAAGCAACAATAACCCAAGTATCCTTGCTCAACGCAGTTACATACTAAATGGGGGGGGGGGAATACTGATAGAAGCCTCAATAGAAGATTTTGAAAATGGAGATGTATGGGATTGGGGGTCTTTGGGGTGCAAGAGCGTATGTGGGGTAAGACTCGAGAGACTTGAGGGTCTAAATATATCTCCTCCAGGTTTCTTACAAACTAAGAAATTGATTCTTTGTCTGTCATGGAATAGGAAGTTATCATAACATAATTATAATTATAATTATGTTATGAGAAATTAGATTATTTGTTAATAAATTAGTACGGTGCATTGTTAATAAAAATTAGATTAAATAAGGAATTATTATAATTACTATGAATAGCCAACATATCACAATATTAATGGTATGGCTAATTAATTACCACCATTATTATGATGAAGAAAGTTGAGATATCATAAAATCAATTGGATTATTAATTAATTACCATCATGGGTTGAAAATCTTTTAAAGATTAAAATGAGATTATTTATTATAACTTGTAAATAAATGAATTAAAATTACTAAATGAGGTTGACCTATACCTATTTTTAACCGAATTAGGTATTATAATATTTTAAATGTATAGTTGATGATTGATTGATAGTTGAGATTAATATACAAGTTCTTATAATTTCATCTCATTTTTTATTAGATCCTAGTAGGTTTGTCTTTTTTTAATTGTTTTTTTTATAATTTTCTCAATTATAGGTATTGGTCCATATAATTATTAAAAGAAACAGCTTTGGAAGCCAATATTCTAAATCCCAAGATTCTTATAATGTATGAAGACAATTATGAGTATACTAAATTTTTTGTTTTTCTGTTGATAGATTATGAGCATAAAAACTAATGTCTATAAATGAGAAAACTATAATAATTCAATAAAAAAAATTTATAAAACCTGATTAAAAGTTGAATAAAATTATAACTTTTGAATTAATTTTCCCAAACGAATCACAAAAGCTAACTCATATTCTATGGCACGATCACTTGATGACATCATCAGTCTATATTTTCAGAGCATCATGCGACTTTCTGAACTATATATGTAGTTATGATACTTCTTTTCTTCACCAAGCAATCACAATAATTATGATAGTTATCAATAAGAACTTCCCTGTCTTCTCCTTCCTTGTTACTATCAGCTTCACCTTCACCCATAGCTTTAGGTTTGACGTCACAAACAAATGCCCTTACTCCGTCTGGGCAGCAGATGTGCCCAGCGGCGGGGAGAAGCTAAACCCTAGCCAGACATAATTTCTAAGATAACATTGCTACTAAGTAAAAAAATTTTAAGGCAAATTTTACACATTAACCAAGAATATAATAATGCAATTTCCTTTTTATATATTGATATTAATGATTACACACACACACACACACACACACAGACGTATATGTGTAAGGTTACAAAATTGTTTAGTGAATCATAACTTCAAAGTGCTCGTTGTGGTTGTGTGTTGGGAGGATAATGTCAATTTCTGTAGTTTAGGTGTCAACCAAAGAAAATATCTTATCGAGTAAAGTTCAGGAACTAAAAGAAAATGAACACACTTTTTCCTCAATATATTGACAGTAATTTTAAGTAGAGTAAATTAAAAAATAATTATAAGAGGCGTTTTAATTTTCTCTGTAAAAATCCGACTGGGGTTACGCTACAGGAAGAGAAAATAAAGTACCTTTGAATCATTTCAAGAAAAAAAAGAGAGATGTCTTTTAGATTGAAACAACTTGTAAAATCGAACTTCTCTCAAGCTGGCAATTTCTGCTCTTCATCTTCTCAAGCCTCACAACAATAAGCCTTATGTATCCGAACCATCAATAATCAAATTTTTAAATAGATTATTAATTTAAAAGTTACGTTTAATAATTCTTCGTATGTATCTTAATCATATCTCAAATAATTTTCTATCATTTTATCTTTAACAGATACCCGTTATCACTTCAACTATTCCGTGTATATGTTTATTCTGAATCTTATAGACAATCTATATCTGAGATTTTAGGATGTGTTTGACTCAACAAAAAAAAGGGAAGCGAAAGATTTTAATATTGCTTTGTTTGATCTAGGAGGAGAGCGGAGGAAAAATATTTTTCTATAAAGAAGTTTTCCCTTATAGTATTTTAAGTTGTTTTATGCAAATTTTATAGAATATTTAACAAAATATAAATATATATATATTGAGAGACCACGGGCGAGCAAGTTTTGAAGATTTTTTGTGTGATTATTACTACTTTGTTTTTAAGTTCTATATCTTTTTATTCTCCAATTTTAATAAAACTCACATTTACAAATTAAGATATTAAAATAAAAAAAGTTCAATCTTTTCAAATACTCCCATATCAGGTTTGAGCTCTTCATCCACCATCAGATTCCAGATTTTTGAAGCTTCAGTGGCACCACCCCTATGACAAAATCCCCTAATCAAATGCTTGTAAGTTTTCCATTGGGTTTGGTTTAATCCATCAACACAAAACGATGTCATCCCATCTCTTGTATACACCAATGTAAACATATTTAGTTATTTATCTATTAGAAACAATCATATTTAAAATAGTATCGAGTATTAAATATAAATATTTTTCTCCATTTGAATTCTATCTTAATTCATTATATTGTGAGAGATTATCTTTCTAATAAACTCAATTATGTTAGTAAAATTTTATATATTATAGCATTATTTATTGACAATTAGATTTTTTTTTTGCCCAAAGAAACAATTATATTACTCAAAAAACAGAATCTAGTAAAAAAACAAAAACTAACCAAACATCCACATAAAACCAACTAGTCTATGCCAGATGCAACCTCATGCATAACAATAAAAAAGGAGGGTGTGGAGTTAGGACGACAATTAGATTCATTGTAAATTTATTTATTACATATACTATTATTATATATACGTATAATTATTATTTATTTATTTTTTTGTGAATAATTTTTTTAATTATTATTTCATTGTTTTGATCGCTGGTTTAATCAATTAGAGCATGGAAAAATAGGAAATCTTTGACATTGAAGAAATCGGACGGTCCATATATGCCCCTCCAAAACTATAATAAAGTTTCATTAAATGTGTGGGTGGGGTGGCGAAATCCTGGGTACAAAAAAAGGATGGTGGGGATTGCATCCCAAAACCATGGGGATGGAGATTGGATGCTCCGGCAGAGAGATGCTCCATTTCAAAATGAGCCCTCCAATTGATGGGTGTATGAGTGTAACGTCATGTCACTAAAAGCCAATGCTCCCTTCTCAACGGAAAGCAGGCAAGACCCTAGAGCCTCTGCTTTTTATGGCTGGGACATTATTCCCCCGCAATATTCCTTTTCACGCTATTTATTTTTATTTATTTAATTGTTGACCCAAGTCGTAGATTCTGGTATATTATTTGGCCTCATTTTCTGATTTTCTGCGGGTCTAATTTTTTCTATATAGAATTAGACATAGGTACCTACGAAGTTTTAGTGAATTGCATTTTATTGGTTCATTAGGACTGAGACATAGTTACAAATTCAGATAATGCTTATAAAAATATTTATAGATTACCCATTAACAATATTATCATATCTGTAATAAAATTTAAACTTATAATTTTATAAGTTATGGGCTTACTCTCTACCAATTAGACTAACATTTATTTGTTACTATAAATAGAATTTGATTTGAAGGATGCATGATTTCGTTTAAAATTTTAATGTTATGTACTATTACTCTGATTCTTAATATATTATCTATATATTTAACTAATTTAATTAGATTAAAAAAGTTAGTTAAATTAATTAATATAACATATTTTTCACAAGCACCTTAATTATTTTCATTAACCTCACTACTACAAAATAGACTTTATAAACCGCTTGAAAATATTATTGAGAGAGTATCAATAAAGATAATTTAAAAAAATTGATAAATATATAAAACATATATTATATTAAGAACTAAAGGAGTATAATTTATTTTAATAATTATGGCCTTAAAATAAATAGATTAAACAAAATGTAATTACCTTTATAATTTTTTTTATCTCATAAGTTTGTTTAGACTCTTATGAACTTCTGAGATTCAACTAACGTAAATTTTTTTGTGATTATTGAAGTGTGTTTTACTTTTTCCATTAAAATATTTTTCAAGCACATGACCTACTTTAAATTTAAAATAGTATATTTAAATTTTTTTTATCTATTAATTATATCGAGGTTTGTTAAAGTGTGATATTGATTTTGTTAAACTCAACTTCAGCGATTAGTCACTCAACCATAAGAGGCCCATGACAACACATTGTTTGGTTGAAATAGAAAGGGAGGTACTCGACTTCGAGCTTTGACATATATAAAAAATCTTTATTAAGAGACTCACTAACCATAACTAGGTGCTTAACGTGGGTCGAATCTAGATGTAATCAGAATAAAGTTATAGTGAACTGAGTGGGCAACTAAAAAAAGAAAGGGAGGAACTCAATGGGCTTCATTTAATTCGTAGGAAAGGGCTAAACTAGATTAAGAAAACTCAAGGTCAACATATTATTCTTGGCAAGGATTGGGTCAAGTTGAGAAATAAAAATTGGTCACTTTCTTTTTCGTCAATTTTTCTTTGGGAAAACCATTCTAAATCCTTATAGTTTCAGTCAAATTTGGTCAAGGTCCCTAAAATTTATTTTTTTAAGGTATAGATCCTTGTAGTTTCCTTATCTATTTTGGAGGAAAAGATAGTACTTTTAAAATTTATTATATGCTTTTACTTAAAGTAGTAAAGGAATATCGTTGTTATAAATATAAATTAGATTACTATATATTAAACAGACAACTAAAATTATACTGTCAATCTATAAAAAAAAATTCTAAAAAAGTAAGTTTCCTTGTCTATTGTCTATATATAGGAGTATTTACTTGTTTTAAGTTATCTAGTGTACATATTTTAAGAATTTTGTAGCTATCATTATTGGTGCTTAGTGGAAAAAGCTAACTCATCATATTTTATGACATCACCTGATGACATCATCTGGCAATATTTTCAAAGCGCCATGCTACTTTCTGAACCCTATATATATACCCCATTGTTGCTACTTCTTTTCTTCACCATCACGATTAAAATGATACTTATCAATAAGAGCTTCCTTGTATTCTCCTTCCTTGTTGCTATCAGCTTCGGCTTCACCCATGGCGCTATGTTTGCTGTCACAAACAAATGTCCTTACACCGTGTGGGCAGCAGCCGTGCCCGGTGGCGGCCAGAAGCTAAACTTCGGTCAGACATGGACGCTCAACGTGGACGCCGGCACTACCAGAGCTCGCATATGGGGTCGAACCAAATGCAACTTCGATGGGTCGAGTCGTGGACGGTGCCAGACCGGTGATTGTGGAGGTCTCCTTAGATGTCAAGCCTATGGGACACCCCCAAACACACTTGCAGAATTTGCCCTAAACCAATACAATAACTTGGACTTCTTTGATATCTCACTTATTGATGGTTTCAATGTTCCCATGGAGTTTAGTCCGACCTCTAACCGGTGCCGTGGCATCCGATGCACCGCCGATATCAATGGACAGTGCAGGAACGAGCTAAGGGCTCCAGGTGGTTGTAACAACGCTTGCACGGTGTTTAAAACGGATCAATATTGTTGCAATTCTGGGAATTGTGGGCCCACTAATTATTCAAGATTCTTCAAAGATAGGTGCCCTGATGCTTATAGTTACCCTAAGGATGATGCTACAAGCACTTTCACTTGCCCAGGAGGAACTAACTATAGGGTTGTCTTTTGCCCTTGAATGAGTATATATGTACGTACGTCGTCGTATTATGTTTTCTCACTCCAAATAAAGAGACTATGTCATGAGACACACGCCAATCTCCAAAATCAATGGACCATATAACGTGAATCCTACAAAATCAATGTGTTAATTTTTTTTAAAAATAATCTTTTAATTATTTGTATTGAAATTATTATTATTAGTCGAAACCCCTTTAATATTTAATACTGATAGTTTAGAAATAAATTAGAAATTTAATTAGAAAAAAGTACTGGTAAATTGGGTTATTAATTATTATTTACAACAACCAAAACAAAACTTCAACTAGTATTTATGCACGTCTCACTCTTGTGCAACCCGTGATCCCTAAAGCAAATATAAGATGGAGTGGTTTGGACTTTTTGGATAATGATATATTTGTCCATTTATTAAATTTCAAAATTAGGATATAAATAGTTTTAAAAATATTAAATTTAAAATGCTCCAATTTATTTAATATGGACTATTGTGTAGATCTCATGGGTTGAAAAGAAAATTAAAGAGAAGTAAGAAGATATTAATTGCAACCAAGGCAATAAGTTATGGGAGAGGAATCTCTCATTTTCCCTTCCCATCCCATCCAAGCAAGGCAAAAAGATTGTAATAAGTTAGAAGAAATATGATATTTATGATAAATCACCAAGGCGGGTTCTACTCAAGTTTTTCTAAAATTGCTTCTATTTAAAATCTCATTTATTACACATTCTATGATTTGTTCAATTTAATGTGAGTAATGCTTCTAGAATATGAAAATGGATACTCTCTCCGATCCAATATATAAAAAGTCTTGTAAAAAAAATTAGTTTAAAACATAAGGTTGATATAGTAATTATTAATTATTATTTTTTATTTTTACCCTTACAAAAGAGAGATATGACAGATAATAAATATATATTTAAAAATTATATTATTTAATAAGAATAAAATGGACAAGTTTTATCTATTTAAGACACATTAAATAATTTAACTAATATTTTTTAACTTATATAAATTAGTTAACTATATCTTATATATTAAATTGAAGGGAGCAGAAATTTGGGTGTGTTCAAAAATGGGTTGGTGAAGAAGGTGGCTTTTAATTATTTGCAATTTACAAAAGTTAGCTAGGTTACATCCAAATCCAATTGATCAAATAGTTGGTTTGAATTGTTGCTCCATTCAAGATTTTTTTCCTCCTTTTTGAAACTAGAAAACTAGCATTATACTATTTTAATTAAAATATATTCTCTTCGATGTGGCATGATTCCCATATCTTATCATATCAAATCTCATACAATTAAGTTTGAAAAAATATATTAAGTTCTCATGATTTTATGTTATTATCAAAACCACGATATCAATCCCACGATTTAGTACCCCTAGATCTCAAGTAAAAATATTAAATACAGATAGGGTCTCAAAAGATTCATATTTACAGCTTAAACTTGCATGTTTACAAATCAAATTCGAATATTTACAAGTCAAGCTTCTTCATTTATAAGTCAAGTTGTATTATTTTATTTACAAGTTCAACTTGTAAATTTTGGAATTTTTGGGACCTCTTTGTATTTAATTGTTTTCTTGAGACCTATAGGTAATTTTTCCTAAACTAATTATTGCTTTGGTCATTCAGGTAGCTACGAAGAATGTATTAATAATAAATTATTGTTTATATGAAATATCAAACTCCAAAGTGATAGAAAACAAGACAAAATTTCATCATCTCACATCATTTATCATATATATATATATATATTCATTTTGAGCACATTTTTCACATTCAGCAAAAGAATAATTACTCATGAATTGAATGAACTCTCGACACCTAAAAGCTAAAAATTAGCTAATCATATAGAACTAATTACGGGATATAGTGAGAGGGTAAATTAATTAGAAAAAATCCCAATTAATTAGAGGCTAAATAATACACCTCAATTGATTTTTTTTTTTTTGCCAACAGATTCACCTCGATCATTAACCCCTGATTAAGTATCCCACCCAAGTTGAATATTTTTCTTTCCTAGGCATTAGTGGAGCACTAATTAAAAGATGGTCAAACAGTAAAATCAATTCAATTAAATATCATTCATTTTTATTAATGAGGGGCTGTCCACTGCAAAGTTGCTGCACCACTAATTAATGCACCATGAAGACTGCATTATCGTTTTTTTATACTCCCACTAGTCCTTTTTTTAAACAACTATATAAATTATACGGATGAAAATAGTCATTAAAAGCTATAAATATGTTAAAAATATAATTTATTTTTTAAATATATACTATTATTTATGATAATGATGATGGGTAGGAGAGAGATATGTAATTAATTAGAGGGTAAAGATAGAAAAAGTGTATTAAATTTTTAGACAAGGATAATACATTTTGAAACATCGTTATTTTCAGCGGCCGCACAATGATAATTGACCAAATTATTTTTTTGTAAAACATTCGTCTTAATTAATGACCTATTAAACTAAACTTTAATTAAATACATGGAAAATAAAGTAAACTTTGTAAAAGAACAAAGACATATGAAAAACATAGAGCTAAATAAGATAGGAGCATAATTCAATAATATAGATGACCTAAGGCACATAAAGCACTTTCATCCACAACTTTTTTGGTGGGAGGGTTTTGTAAAGATCAATTAATAATTGACAAGTGTGTATATATTCATGCATATAGGAAACAGAAGTTACATGGATGATATTAAACAAGCACATCAAATTGAAGTTGGGAAGGGACCCAGAAAATGCAATTGGTGAAAAGAGGATCACTAGGCAAGAAGAACAAACAAGGCATGATTTCCGGCACCATCCAAATCAATGAAATAGTTGGCCAGATTATTAGGGCTTCACCTTATGGCTATTCTTTCTCAGGGACCCACCCATGCTAAAGATTTGTGTTCCTGAATATATGGTATTTTCTTATCTGCTGATATCATGCACAAGGGGCAAATAATAATGTATATATAGCTACTTAGATTTTGTAGATTCAACTTCTAGTTTGTGGTATATATGGAACCTGCCTTTTCTTCCATCAAGCTGATGTTAATTTGTGTGTATATATCTATATATCTATCCTCAATATCCAAACATTGTTTGTTCAAGACAAGCAAGATCATCGTTGCATGTATTGAGACTTTGAAATTGACATTTGATAGTTTCGTTTCTGTTTCTGGTTCATCGTATGAAGGAGGATATCCATAATGCATGGGCTAGATGGGAATTGGCTTATAAATTACTCCATCGGTCCTAAATATAAGAACTGATTGGTAAGTTAATTTCTAGTCCTAAATATATACAAAACTCCAATCCATTTTATCTCTCATATTTATCATTTTTCTCAAACTAATTTATCTACCTTATAAACTGATATATAATCAAATGTTGTACAGAGATATTTTAAAAAAATCATATCACATTTATTATAATTAAATAATTTATCTAGTTTCTTTAATGTATTCAAATTAATTAAGTAACTCTTATGAGTTATTGGATTTAAATTTCTCTAAATCAAAATTTGGGCCAACAACTCTTTTAAAACTTTAGTTTAGAAAGTTTCTAAACAAGCCCTATATGGAATTAGATATAGGTGCCTACAAAGTTTTAGTAAATTGGATCTCGTCTGTTTATTAAGACTAAGCCATGCTTACAAATTTAGATAATACTTATAAAGATATTTATAGATTACCTACTAATAATATTATCATATCTGTAATAGGATTTGAATTTATAATCTTATAGGTTATGAGTTTATTCTTCACCAACCAGACTAACATTTATTTGTTACTATATATAGAATTTGATTTGAAGGATGCATGATTTTGTTTAAAAGTTTAATGTTATGTACTACTACTCTGATCATTTATATATTACCTATATATTTAACTAATTTAATTAGATGAAAGAAATTAGTTAAATTAGTTAATGTAACAATGTTTTTTATAAATACCCTAATTATTTTTTTTAACTCCACTACTACAAAATAGATTTTCTAAACTAGTTAAAAATGTTATTGAGAGAGTATCAATAAAAATAATTTATTAAAAAGTTAATAAATATATTAAATATGTCTTATATTAAAGACTAAATGAGTATAATTTGTTTTAATAATTATAGCCTTAAAATAAATATATTGAACAATCTGTGGCCGCCTTTGTAAGCATTGTTTTTATCTCATAAGCTTGTTTGGGCTCATATGAACTTCTAAGATCTATCTAACGTAGCCTTTTTAGTAATTATCGAAGAATTTATTTTCTTATGAAAATATTTTTCAAGCACGACTTAATTCAAATTTAAAATATTAAATTAAAGAATTTATTTATCTATTAATAATGTTGAGATTTTTTTTTGGTTGCCCACTCAATTCATCAGAGTTTTGCGTCGACTACATCCGGATCTAACATGCGTCTTGCACCTGGCTATGGTGGGTGAATTTCCTAACAGGAATTTTCTATATATGTCAAGGCTCAAACTCGAGATCTCGCTTAAGCGATACCAAGTTGCTTACCACTCATATCAACCCCCGTTGGTAATAATGTCGAGATTTGAGATTTGTTAGTGTGTGATAATGACTTCTTTTATTAGACTTTTTTTTTGCCCACCCAGTTCACCGGAACTTTGCCCCGACTACATCCTATGGTGGGTGAGTCTCCCAACGGGGATTTTATGCATACGCTAAAGCTCAAACTTGAGACCTCGCTTAAATGATTCTGAGTTACTTACTACCCGGACCAACTCCCGTTGCTGACTTCTTTTATTAGACTTTTTTTTTGGTTGCCCACTCTGTTCACCGAAACTTTACCTCGACTACATCCGGATCCGACCTGCGTCGCGCGCCTAGCTGTGGTGGGTGAGTCTCCCAACGGGGATTTTCTGCGTACGCCAAGGCTCGAACTCGAGACCTCGTTTAAGCGATACCGAGTCACTTACTACTCGAATTAACCCCCGTTGATTCTTTTATTATACTTTTTTTTTGGTTGCCCACCCGGTTCACCGGAGTTTTGCCCCGACTATATCCGGATCCGACCCGCGTCGCGTACCTGGCTATGGTGGGTGAGTCTCCCAACGGGAATTTTCTGCGTACGCCAAGGCTCGAACTCGAGATCTCGCTTAAGCGATACCGAGCCGCTTACTACTCGGACCAACCCCCTTTGGTGATTCTTTTATTAGACTTAAATTCAAGGATTAGTCACTCAACCATAAGAGGCCATAACGACACATCGTTTGGTCGAAGGGAGGTACTCAATGGGCTTCATTTAATTCGTTGGCAATGACTGGGCCAGATTCAGAAAACTGAAGGTCAACATATTATTATTAGCAAGTGTTGGGTCAAGTTGAGAAATAAAAATTAGTAAACATATGTTAAAAATTGGTCACATTCTTTTTCGTCAATTTTTCTTTGGGAAAACCATTCTAAATCCTTATAGTTTCAGTCAAATTTGGTCAAGGTCCCTAAAATTTATTTTTTTAAGGTATAGATCCTTGTAGTTTCCTTATCTATTTTGGAGAAAAAGACAGTACTTTTAAAACTTATTATATGCTTTTACTTAAAATAGTAAAGGAATATCGTTATTATAAATATAAATTAGATCACTATATATTAAACGGACAACTAAAATTATACAGTCAATCTATAAAAAAAAGATTCTACAAAAGTAAGTTTCCTGGTCTATTGTCTATATATAGGAGTATTTACTTGTTTTAAGTTATCTAGTGTACATATTTTAAGAATTTTGTAGCTATCATTATTGGTGCTTAGTGGAAAAAAAGCTAACTCATCATATTTTATGACATCACCTGATGACATCATCTGTCAATATTTTCAAAGCGCCATGCCACTTTCTGAACCCTATATATATACCCCATTGTTGCTACTTCTTTTCTTCACCATCACGATTAAAATGATACTTATCAATAAGAGCTTCCTTGTATTCTCCTTCCTTGTTGCTATCAGCTTCAGCTTCACCCATGGCGCTATGTTTGCTGTCACAAACAAATGTCCTTACACCGTGTGGGCAGCAGCCGTGCCCGGTGGCGGCCAGAAGCTGAACGTCGGTCAGACATGGAGGCTCAACGTGGACGCCGGCACTACCAGAGCTCGCATATGGGGTAGAACCAAATGCAACTTCGATGGGTCGAGTCGTGGACGGTGCCAGACCGGTGATTGTGGAGGTCTCCTTAGATGTCAAGCCTATGGGACACCCCCAAACACACTTGCAGAATTTGCCCTAAACCAATACAATAACTTGGACTTCTTTGATATCTCACTTATTGATGGTTTCAATGTTCCCATGGAGTTTAGTCCGACCTCTAACCGGTGCCGTGGCATCCGGTGCACCGCCGATATCAATGGACAGTGCATGAACGAGCTAAGGGCTCAAGGTGGTTGTAACAACGCTTGCACGGTGTTTAAAACGGATCAATATTGTTGCAATTCTGGGAATTGTGGGCCCACTAATTATTCAAGATTCTTCAAAGATAGGTGCCCTGATGCTTATAGTTACCCTAAGGATGATGCTACAAGCACTTTCACTTGCCCAGGAGGAACTAACTATAGGGTTGTCTTTTGCCCTTGAATGAGTATATGTACGTACGCCGTCGTATTATGTTTTCTCACTCCAAATAAAAAGACTATATCATGAGACACACGTCAATCTCCAAAATCAATGGACTATATAACGTGAGTCCTACAAAACCAATGGTTACGTAGTTGACTATATATATGTATATACATCACTATATCAGCTTGTTTTCACCCCTTAAGCTTTTGCATACTCCTTCCACTTCTAATATAAATATAAAAAAGATAGATAACTAATAATTATTTATAAAATATGTGTGTTAGTTTTTCTAAAAATAATATTTTAATCATTTGTATTAAAATTATTATTATTAGTGGAAACCCCTTTAATATTTAATAATGATAGTTTAGAAACAAATTATAAATTTAATTAGAAAAAAGTACTCGTATATTGGGTTATTAATTATTATTTACAACAACCAAAACAAAACTTCAACTAGTATTTATGCACGTCTCACTCTTGTGCAACCCGTGATCCCTAAAGCAAATATAAGATGGAGTGGTTTGGACTTTTTGGATAATGATATATTTGTCCATTTATTAAATTTCAAAATTAGGATATAAATAGTTTTAAAAATATTAAATTTAAAATGCTCCAATTTATTTAATATGGACTATTGTGTAGATCTCATGGTTTGAAAAAAAATTAAAGATAAGTAAGAATATACTAATTGCAACCAAGGCAATAAGTTATGGGAGAGGAATCTCTCATTTTCCCTTCCCATCCCATCCAAGCAAGGCAAAAAGATTGTAATAAGTTAGAAGAAATATGATATTTATGATAAATCACCAAGGCGGGTTCTCCTTAAGTTTTTCTAAAATTGCTTCTATTTAAAATCTCATTTATTACACACTCTATGATCTGTTCAATTTAATGTGAGTAATGCTTCTAGAATATGAAAATGGATACTCTCTCCGATCCAATATATAAAAAGTCTTGTAAAAAAAATTAGTTTAAAACATAAAGGTTGATATAGTAATTATTAATTATTATTTTTTATTTTTACCCTCACAAAAGAGAGATATGATAGATAATAAATATATATTTTAAAAATATATTATTTAATAAGAATAAAATGGATAAATTTTATCTATTTAAGACACATTAATATTCTTTAATTTATATAAATTAGTTAACTATATTTTATATATTTTATATATTGAATATCAAGGGAGCAGAAATTTGGTTGTGTTCAAAAATGGGTTGGTGAAGAAGGTGGCTTTTAATTATTTGCAATTTCCAAAAGTTAGGTTACATCCAAATCCAATTGATCAAATAGTTGGTTTGAATTGTTGCTCCATTCAAGGTTGTTTTCCTCCTTTTGAAACTAGACAACTAGCATTGTACTATTTTAATTAAAATATATTATCTTCGATGTTGCATGATTCCCATATCTTATCATATCAAACCTCATACAATTAAGGTTAACAAAATATATTAAGTTCTCATGATTTTATGTTATTATCAATCCGACGATTTAGTACCCCTAGATCTCAAATAAAAATATTAAATACAGAGAGGGTCTCAAAAGATTAATATTTACAGATTAAACTTGCATATTTACAAATCAAATTCGAATATTTACAAGTCAAGCTTCTTCATTTATAAGTCAAGTTGTATTATTTTATTTACAAGTTCAACTTGTAAAATTTGGAATTTTTGGGACGTCTTTGTATTTAATTGTTTTCTTGAGACCTATAGGTAATTTTTCCTAAACTAATTATTGCTTTGGTCATTCAGGGTATCTACGAAGAATGTATTAATAATAAATTATTGTTTATGTGAAATATCAAACTCCAAAGTGATAGAAACAAGACAAAATTTCATCATCTCACATAATTTATCATATATATATATTCATTTTGAGAAGGGCCGGCTTGGCTCAGCGGTAAGCTCGCTTGCCGTGGGGTCTGAGGTCGCGGGTTCGAACCAGCCTCCCTGCAAAGCAGGGGTAAGGCTGCTTAGATTATTCCCTTCCCCAGCACCCCCACCAAGTGGGGACTCGAACTGGGTTGGCCCTTTATATATTCATTTTGAGCACATTTTTCACATTCAGCAAAAGAATAATTACTCATGAATGAACTCTCGACACCTAAAAGCTAAAAATTACGGGATATAGTGAGAGGATAAATTAATTAGAAAAAATCCCAATTAATTAGAGGCTAAATAATACACCTCAATTGATTTTTTTTTTTGCCAACAGATTCATCTCGATCATTAACCCCTGATTAAGTATCCCACCCAAGTTGACCTAGGCTTTAGTGGAGCACTAATTAAAAGATGGTCAAATAGTAAAATCAATTCAATTAAATATCATTCATTTTTATTAATGAGGGACTGTCCACTGCAAAGTTGCTGCACCACTAACCCACACTAATTAAAGCACCATGAAGACTGCATTATCGTTTTTTATACTCCCACTAGTCCTTTTTCATAAACTATATAAATTATAAATATGTTAAAAATATAATTTATTTTTTAGATATACTATTATTTATGATAATAATGATAAGTGAGAGAGAGATATGTAATTAATTAGAGGGTAAAAATAAAAAAAATATATTAAATTTTTTGACAAATAAAATTATTGTTTATATATAGGATCAAAGGAAGAGAATGTTGCTTATAAAAAAGACTAGAGGGAGTATTATTTAGTTGATCCCATTATCAATATCCAGTTCTAAAATTTGTAGTTACCCTTTTAAGTATACGTGTCTCATTTAGAAATTGAACTCGAGACTTAAAGATATCTAACATGGACTTTGTACTACTGAACTAATTCTATTGAATTTTTGTAATTGGGTCCTTAGATAAATTTTAAAATTGAATTCTTTTTCTACCAATATTAGATGAGCACGTGCTCTTGATGAGAGATTATGTTTTTCTTTTCAAGGAAATATCAGAATATGGAGGACGAGAATAGTTTTGTTACCATGAGATGATGGACTTAACATACATGCAAGGGCATTAAAACTATGAAATATCTTAGGTGTAAAAAGTGAATAAAAAATAATTTTTATTCAACCTGTATAAGTAGATTAAAATTAAAATAATCTTATTAAGGGGAAGAGACTCAATTCTTTTTAAGCTAAGGTCTCGAGGGTTTGAATTCTGTGAATGGAATAAAAATCATGTTGGGAGAATTACTCTTAATTAATTAAAGTTAGAAATACTCAAATTAGACTGAGCAGCACTTAATATTATTGGATAATTAGCATTCAGACTTTTCAGAGATCTTCAATAATTTTATTTGTTACAAAAGAATGGACTCAATATTTAGTGAAAATGATGGAATGATATATTAATAATATTTCTAAATAGATTTTTGTGAACTTTTAATTAAAATAACATATATTCTAATTCAGTTTTAAATAAAATCATCTTAATTTCTTCAAAAAAAGGGGAGGGGAGGGGGGGCTATTCTCTTTCCAAAGACTCAACATTATTTTGTATGATATTTTTAGCACGCAGAGTGACTTGACTTAGAAAATAATGCTCATGACCAAAAAGATAAGATGATCATCGACATATTTTTTGACTATTTTTTCTCCTTATCTTCACCGCATCAATGGTTTGTGAAAAGTGAAAACTAAAACAACTTTAAAAATATCCATGTACTGATCTCATATTTAATATAAAATATATTTAACTAATTTAATTAAATTAAAAAATTAGTTGAGTTAGTTTTTAATACTATTCACTTGATCATATTACTAAGCATCCAATTTTAGGGTTCGTGGTAGTCCCTCATAACATATGTGCCTCCTCTAGAATTCAAACTCAAGACCTAGTAAGATTTAGTGGAGCCTTACACTATTAGACCAATTTTATGTTAGCAGTTAGTTGAGCTAGTTAATATAATATGTATTTTTACTAAAATACCATAATAATTTTTCTTAATCCTCTCATTTTTTCCCTTACTTGATTATTATTGAAATATTATCAATAGAAGTAATTACGTAAAAAGTTGATAAATATCAAAATTAAATCTTTTATTTATGATCAAAATTAACTCTCCAATTAAATATTATAATAAATATATTTTTTTACATTAAAATTTAGATAAATTATATCTTGAAACTTAGTAAAGTTAGAACAAAATTCAAAGTTCGAATAGCATTTACAAAGTAACTTCAATGACGTTATCACATCAATGGTAGGATTCAAAGCTAAATTTTATGTAAGTTTGGGTTTTTTTTTTCCTTTATCAATTTACCAGACTAATCTTCTATTCGTTGGCAATTTGGTAGTGCTTTTTTTAATCCATGAAATGAGTAATTAATATCGTGACACATAATTTGGTGCTAGAATTTTTTAAAACAAAATCTACTTATGTAAATAATTTTAAATCAATCGATATATGAAATATTAGGATAACATAATAAATGTGATAAAACACAATATTCATAGAAAAAGTTTAATTTTAAATCAATCAATATATGAAATATTAGGATAACATAAAAAATGTGATAAAACACAATATTCATAGAAAAAGTTGTCTTAAGTTCTAAAAAAAATTCACATGAACTAACATTTATTTTTAATATAAATTACTCTTATGTATATTTATTTGGAAAAATTGATAAAAAGTTTCTGTTTAAAAAAATTTATTAGTCCAAAAGCATGATACTTTCTATAATTAAAAATTTTACCGATTTATCTTATTTATCTTTAATACTTCTTATGTTCTTAATATAAAACTTAATAGGGAAGTTAATCCCAATTCTAAATATGAGACATTTCTCCTATATTTATTATTTTTTTAAATTATTGATACTCTTTTAATAATAATAAAATAATTAAGAGAGAGTGATAGGAAATTAAGGAAGATGATTATGGTATTTTAGAAAAATACTACCTCTAATCCTTAATATAAGAGCTAGATAACTAATTTGATTAGATTAAAAAAATTAGTCATGTTATTTATTTATAACAAATATAGTTTAATTTTTCTAAAATATTATTTTTCATTATGACTACCTTTAAATAAAAATTATTTAATACGTGCAGGCAATGATGATATTTTGAGAAAAAAATATAAATTTGAGGGATAAAAATATGGAGTGAGATATTATGTTTAGGAGTAAATATAATTCTTAACTAATTTATATTAAAGACTGAAGGGAGTATTTTATATTAATTAATTCAACCACTTTTCTTAATTATAATATAATTAGTAAGGATTATAATTTTGAAGCGAAAAAAAATGTAGAAACAAGAGGGCATATGGCTAGTCATATGGCGCGATGGCGTCATCCTAATGGAGTAGCTTTTGCGTCCGTACAAGCAAGACATCTTATTTTCAAATTAAGTATATTATTTTACGTTTATATCCTGGCTGGACTAGAACAATTGTGCTCCACTTCCATGGCGTCTCTGCTTGTTGCATCACTCGATGACATCATCCTCACAAATTTCATAAAACTTCATCCTGCTAAACCCTATATATCCCCCATTGTCCATATCTCTTTACTTCACAAACCAGTACACCATAATAAAACCCTAGCTCCAAAAATGGCGCTCATGATAACCAAAAGCCATCACCTAGTTTTGTCATTTCTTCTGGCTCTCAACTTCATCACCTTCATCCATGCCGCATGGTTTGATGTCACCAACAGATGCCCTTACACTGTGTGGGCGGCATCCTTGCCGACAGGTGGTGGCCGACAGCTGAACCAAGGCGAGAAGTGGGGCTTCAGCATGGCATCGGGAACCGGCGGGGCTCGCATATGGGGCTGAACTAACTGCAACTTTGACGGGTCGGGACGTGGGCACTGCGAAATCGGTGATTGTGGAGGCCAGCTCTATTGCCAAGTCTCAGGCCAACCGCCGACGACATTGGCAGAATTTTCACTGAACACATGGAATAATTTAGACTTTTATGATATATCAGTGATTGACGGTTTTAATATTCCCATGGAGTTCAGTCCAACTTCTAATTGCCAAAGCCTTCGATGCTACGGAAATAGGTGCCCTGATGCTTACCTTTATCCAGCGGACAATACTAAAACTCATGGTTGCCGAGGAGGAACCAACTATAGGGTTGTCTTTTGCCCTTAAATATATATGTGTGTTTTTTTTTTTCATATTCCTAGCTACCTTCAAATAAGGCACTAAATGTAATGAGACAACTCATTCTCAGTACATCTACGTACCCTACGTGTGAACTTGTACTACTGAGAATATAATAAATTCTCAACTTATGTGTTACATATACTTGGATTGGCTGTGGTTGTCTTTTATTATTGTCATGGTCATTGTTGTCATAGCTTCTTTGACCTCTCCAGCTTCTACGAGTCATCTTCTTATCTTTAATATAAAAATTAATTAATTAATTTAAATAAATTAATAAAACTAAATAAATTAGTTAATTATAACTAATATAAGAATTATTTGATTAATTTGAATATATTAAGGAGTATATAATATAAATTTATCTTATATTAAAGACTTAAGATAATATTTTTATACGAATGTTTTTATTTGGAATAATTATGAGGTCTTAAGAAAAGAAATTAATTACTTTAATTAAAGTTTAATAACAATTGAAAAACATGTAATGATAAGTTTTAATACTGTAGGAAATAACAACAAATTTATCTTGCTCACTTGTAATTGAAATTTTCTAATGATTAAATTCTTTGAGACTTCATAGTCATTAATTCCTCCTAAATTCTTTTGCAACCTTCCGTCATCATTAGGAGGACTTTGATTGATCGTCATCGATTCATGCGTTTAAGGTTATGTTTGGATAGAGAAAAAAATAAAGGAGAAAATAAGAGAAAAGGAATACTAAGAAGGAATTTTTTTAAAATAGTAAAAAATTTATTATTTTTGAGAGCTTTCTCTTCTAATATTCTTTTATCCCTAATTTTTTTTTCCATCTAAATATAAGGTAAATGACTCTGATGTGGCTGAATAATATTTAAAGATGACATTAGCAAACATAGATTAAGCTCATGAGTTCCTTAATTTAATAGGCACCAAATGATAATTAATTATAGAGGACATTCATTTTAACACTAGAAAGGCAAAAGACACAAAAATCTATTATAACTCATAGCTTCATAAGGGAAAATATATATAACATTAGAAATATATCTAAATCAATCAAATCAGGGCAAATGATTTTAATTATTAGTGATTTTTTTTATAAATTTTCCTCTTGTATATTATATTTTGAATATCACTTAAAGGCTATATATATATATGTGTTTGTGGAATGGCCATAAATCCGAGCATTGATATTTAAAATTCTTATTCATGCTAAAAACTGTACAACTGAAGAATTTATAACCTCCTGGAAAATCGAAAGATAATAAATCAGATAAACTAATCTAATTTGAATCCTAATATACAATATTAATATTTAATAATAAATGAACACTAATAAACATAAGTGGGCTTGAGTTCTCCAAGTGCTTCAGCACAGCTTTTAAGTGAGGTCCCAACATTAGAGTCAGGTACAGCTTCTTTATAGCCCCGAAATTATCTATAAGCACATTAGATATGAATCGTTTATATCTAAATTGGATAGTCCAAATTCAATTTTTTTATCTTTATTTTTTAAAGATAATTATTTTAATAAGTAGAGGATCTAAAATAAAGATAATTTCTCAACTATCATTTTTTTAAAAATAATTTTTTTACTTAAAATCGTCAAATAAAAAGAAATTAAATCTTGGACTGTATCTATGAGCTAGGGGATGATGAGCACTGAAATGGGGTCCATCAACGAGGCATGTGAAACAGAATTAAAAGATTAAAACAAATCACCTTCTAATGCTAATATTTATTTTAAGGTGCACCTTCAACCAGCTAAGCTTTGCTGCTTTATATATCTGCAAGTACACGAGAGAAATGGGGGAAAATCCGTTCCAATTTTGGGCTAAGCTAGGCACAAACTAATTACACAACTATATATACACACACACACACATGAAAATACTAATACTTCGTAAGTATAACTGACGAATATATAAGGTTTGTAATTATTTAGAATATGTTTAATTTTTAAGAAGTACCACTAGAGCATGTTCAATTTTTAGGAAATATCACTTTATTGTGATTCCAGTTATAATATAATTAGACCTTAGCTCATTTAAATTGTCACGCCCTAACATACTACAGCGTGACCGGCACTAAGTATAAGGTGACCTCACTTCGTAAGCCTATTTAATTTAAATTTTTCTATCTACAATAGGCAAAATTTATTTCATTAATACAATATTGAGTGGCATTATAATATACATTCGAGAAACCTTGTATAAATATTCATTATAATACTAAAATAATTCAAAGCATATATCTAATAATTAAATCATGATCGGTTTCTCAAGGTGAGAAAGGTGAATAATTCAAAATCTATAAAATAATTGAAATAAATGTGGTAAGATATGTTTGTACTACAAATTTAACAATACAAGAGAGATTAATGTTATCATTAACATACGTATAGAACTTTTTTTCAGGCTTATCATAATCATGTTTGTATTAATAAAAATTAGAAACTGATGAAGAAAATAATTATAAGTTCAATTTAAATAAAAATCTAAAAAAATAATTTCTTTTCAATAATAAATAATCATTTTTTTCTTCTCCCCAAAACCTTGTTTCATCAGATGAATTGACACAAAACGAATAACAGGTACAACTTAAAGGCTACAAAGCGAAAAAACAACATTGCACTATTTCCAAACTATAAACAATCTGGTTCATTCATCGAATTCCCTGCAACTATGCAACGGATAAGGTGTTTCAAGTTGCATGATAAAGGGGGGGAGGGGGAATAAAGTGCATCCATAAGCGTAAAATCAAAACATAAACAAGAGGCTATAAAAGCAAGTTTTTAACAAAACGAGCACAATTTAATTGATAAGATGAAATAATCCATCATAAAACATCTTACGTTTTAAACCTCTAAAATTCGTGTTAACAAATCCAAAAGGACATTCCTAATTATATAATAAAAGTGGGGCAAAAAAGAGTGCACCATGGTGGCCATGCAAAATAAAATTAATACATAAGGGTAATAAAATTCTTCATCCAGTTCTAAGATTACTAGGTTTGGACTAGAGCATACGATGGACAAGCCTAAGGCTGAGATTCCTCCAAATGCTCTCTACCTTTTTTTTTTTATTCACTCACAGTTCAAGCTGTATGAGGAGTTGCAGCCTATGCAGGTATACAAGTAACAAAATCAATTCCAGAACCAAACTTGCAAGTCTAGCAAGAATTGAAGCACCAAAACTATGATGCTCTTACAAATTTGTCCAGAACCGATGTGTCTAAGCCTGGAAATTCTTTTACAGCTGCCCCCACAGCGAGTCCAAGCTTTATGGCGTCATCATTGCTTGCTGCCTAGATGATCATTCGGGGTTAGCTGCAATGTTTCAGTATTGTGCATAACAGCTCATGCAAAGGCTCAAGAACCTTTTACCTCAATATTAAGGGGAAGGACAGGGTCATGGAGTGAGAGTCTGAGAAGGAACCATCCGCCATAGCCAGAAACACGAACCTAATTCACAACCAGATTGAGGGGGAAAAGGATGAAATTATATTAAAACCACGATAAGAATACATAAACCAATTTCCATTTCAATATTGAGATGCATTTTTCATAAAGGCTTTACTAATCTGGCAAAAATTCATTTAAATTAATGCTAACACACGCGGTTTAGCATACCCCTTCATAGTTTACAGGTGCCTTTAGTAGCTTTGGATCTGCACTAATCGAGTTCTCCAAGTGCTTCAGCACAGCTTCTAAATAATCCCGAAATGATCTGGAAATTCTAGCTTCTAAGTGAGTTCACAACATTAGGGTACAGGCGCATCCTAAGAGAGTCTATACAGGAACTTACCCTCCCTTAAGGTCTAGATGATTTTGGTTGATCTTTAGTCTCAGTTCCACAGAAAAACCTGGTTCCTGGAGTCCTTCCAATAATTCGGTCAAAACCTTGCTTCCTCCAGCCTTCCTGAAGCTCTTGCCCAGGCAAGTTTGTTTAAGATCTTGACCTGCATAGTGTAACGTTACCAACTGTCATTTCTGTCCTCACAAGACATTTTTTCTAAGCATGTTATCTGCTATTATAATTCATCAAATGTTTAGATACTTGAATTCTCTTCAATTTAATCCTTACACCCCTGTTTGCTTAAAATGCAATGCACAAAAGATACATGCAATAAGAATGGAGGCAAATTAATATTTTTTCGAGGACCAAAATGAGAGTGTACTCAATAGTCAATGATTGACTAGATGGCCTAGTTTTAATAAAAGCCTACCATTAGGTATGCACCATCATCGAGCCAGTGATTCTCCTTGAGAGCTCCATGTCCACTGGTTTCAATTGCCAGATGTGACTCCTCGCCAACTGAGTTCTGTCAGAAATATTGCTTCATTAGGCAAATATATAGCTTAAAACATAGAAATCAGAGATTCCAAGTCAAAGGATGCAGAGGTTAAAAAATCAAAAAGAAAGATGAATACAAAGAATATAAGTTTTCTGTGCATAACTTCAGTTTCCATTTTATCTACTTGTCAATGAGCAGCAATAACTAGATGTGATTGGTACTAGGATTCATTGTCGAATAAATTCAATTAAAATTTATGAGTTTCAAATTTCAAACAATGGTGACGTATTCTTGATATGTGATTATGAATTTAGACAAGATTTAGTTAGATTTATTAGCTCTTTGGATTTTAATTAGGATTTAAATATATTTAGATCAGATTTATATATATTAGAGATTTGGATAAGATTAGGATATTTATTTATGCAGATTTATGCCTATAAATAAGTGTAGTCTACAGACCTGATTTGTTATATAATAAGATTCAAATCTTTCCAGATTATTCTCTTACTCGTTTCTTTTGACCAAAATTATTCTTACTCTCAGACACCCTTTTTCTTAAATATCTCTTTTTTCTCTCGTTTTCATGATCAAATTCCATAACAATTCCACTCCAATTAAAGGGCTTCTTCACATGACAAAAGTCATCCATATTATCCATGGAAAAGCTATGAGCGTATGATCGAGAACTGCAGATCTCACCAGTCGAATGGCTTCATCAATCACATTTTTGTAGCCCCTCTTGAACCGATGATGTTTCCCACCTTAAAAGAAAGCACAGCTAGCATGTTACTCACCATGTAAAAGCAAAAGTACTTTGAAATTCAAAATGAAGCAAAGAACAGGTTTGGATTATTTATTCCATAAGCATTTTTCTAACTTCCAAACAATAGGTCCAAATTATTCTAACACCCAAGGTGGAATGTCAAACGCTAAAGATTATGCCAAAATTAAATTCCTTCATACCAAGCTTATTCTCAATAAATGAGGTGAGGCCATCGGAAGTCACACTGTCTGTGACAATTGATACCATTTCCTAGTTCTACCCCTATATAATTTTGCAATAATTTTACTACTTATTAGGACAAACTTGCTATGCTTTCTTGCAGAAAAATTAAAAACATGGAATCGATTGATTCGTGGGTGATAGAGAAGTGTATGAATACATCTGGGGAGAGGTGGAGAAAGTGTGCCAAATCCAGTTACTATTTGAAGAAATGAACTTGTTTACTATGTTAATACAATTGGTGCACTCTTTAACGAAAGGGAAGTTGCAACGGAGAATGATAGCACAAAACTTGTTTTGCGGTATCTCCATACTAATGAATTTAAGACATCTACTTAGGGAAGATGTCACGTTAGTAAACGGATTTAGAATTATAGGAAAAATGCCGATCTACTTTTGGTGTGTTAGATCTAGACCCATATTTATATGGGGCTGAAGTAGAAATACATAGAGTTAAGTTATCATTTTGAATATCCTAAAATATTTAAAATGATGGTGGGAATAGTTATGAGATAACTATCCACTCCCCCTCTTTTCTCTTTATGCGTGCATAGAACAAGATAAAAACAGTTTTTGATGGGTACTTTGTATAAGTTTTTGCTCTCTTCTCTTAGCAAACAAATATATTCTCTCTTCTCTCTAGTGTTTTTTTTTTCTATGTACCAAAGTCTGAGTCCAATAATAATGTCAGGTTGCTATATGTGTACCTGAAATAAGTGAACTGATGACAAGTACACCTGAATTCCCACAAGAATTATGCAAAAAGTCTTGTATCGGTTGGCAACATGCGCATCCACATTGAATAATAAGCTCTTTTTCATCATAAATCCTAGTTATCACATTGCATAAATTTATTTGCTAGTTTGTGGATTTTTCAGTAACTTTTGTTTAGCTATTACACCAATGGGTTGAAATATATTTGATAAGCAATGATTCTAACTCTTATTAATTATGACATTTTCAATTTTTTTGGCCCCAACGATCATGTAGTCCCCCCCCCCCCATTAATTTAATCATTTTCAAAGGACTTGTCGTATCCCTCATCAAATAATTTAAATATTTAAGCAAAGATTTCTTATCAATATATGTCATTTTTCTTCACTTTTCGCGGATTTCCAAATGTTTGATTCATTAGATATTCTGCGTATTTTGATGGGATTAAGATCCTTTTTATAAACTAGATATTATTCTTATTTTTCTTTTATTCTTTTTTTTAAAAAAAAAAGATGATGGTCTTTATTGGTTAATTGAAATTACTTGTGTATCTTTTTGGAATTTCATTTAAGTCCCATCTAATAGAATTTATTTTCATAAAATCTCACAAAATTAAAATTATCAAATCATGAAGAATTCCTATTAAACCTCAAAGATAGAGATTTTAATTGATAACAAGTGAAATAGCGCAAGAGATCTTGTAATATCTTTGAGCGCCTTCACTCCTCTCTCCAGTGCCTCCGGATCAAAACCAGTAGGATGTCCTCAGTTGATCATTATGAACCTTGGGAGGAGGCGGAGGACTATCCTGAGGCAAATTGGCGGCCTGCGGCACCTTGGGATAGGAAAAAGATGGCTGAGGAACATTGGAGGAAGAGGGAAACCCCAAAAATGAAGGAAATCTGAAAGGACCATAGGTATAGGCATGGTTATTCTGAGAAATAGCAGCTGCGGCCGCCATGGCTGAGAGTAACCCTGCTGTGTAAGTTTTGGCCATTATGGATGATGATAAAGATGATGATTCAAACAATGAATTGAAAAGGAAAAAAATGGAGTATGTTGCTGAGCTAAATGGAAGAATATGCAGTGCAGGTGGTTTAGGAGATGTTTAACCCTTGAGGAACCCAAGGGTTTAGCTTCCATCGTAAAGGAAGTGGAAGCGAACAACTTGGGGTTAAAGGCGGTCTTTTCTTTTTCTTTTTCTTTCTTTTTTTGTCTCTGTTTTCTAATTTTCGTTTTTTTTAGTTGCCTACCCGATTTATCGGAGTTTTGCCCCGACTACATCCGAATTCGATCCGCGTCGTGCACCTGGCTATATTAGGTGAGTCTCATAATGGGGATTTTTTGCATATACCAAGACTTGAACTCAAAACCTCACTTAAGTGATACCGAATCATTTATCACTCGGACTAACCCCGTTAGTATTTTCATTTAATTTTAAACGTTAAATAGTTTTTCAAGAAAGAAAACAAAAAGTTTCATAATTTTAACTTGTTTTTTTGGAAAATGTGTTCCTTTAAAAAAAAAGTTTTGAAAATGTTTCATAATTTTTAGAAATAAATAAATACGACCTCCGTTTGGTATTCTCAATATTTGACAGTAGCAATTATGACGCAACAATAAAAAACCACTCTGCCATAAGCCAGATTATGGAGTCCGTACTTGTTTGGGTTTATAGTTGGCAGGTACTTTCATGCAAATCGAAACAAACTGCTTATATAAATCCTAAAATCACAATTAAAAAGCTACATTGGAACTTCAAAATACCAATCCAAACACACATTAGTGAAACATGATTTTGTGGAGTAGAATAGATCAGCGCTTTATATCTTATTTTATCTAGTTTCTTGGTATTTTCTTTTATCTAGTTTCTAACAACAAACAAATCAATGCCACTAAGATTTTTTCCGATGAACTTCGATGGTTTTATTTCTAATTGACAAAAGGTTATTTCCAAATCAATATCTTTGGATTAGTATCATATAAAACCATTATTTTTTTTCCCTATTTTTAGTTAGTACACGATTCTGAATTATTCAAATTAAATTGAAACAATTTTTTTTATGTAATATTATAATATAATTTTATACGCTATTAAGATTAGTGGTACCTGCTTGCCATCACATAACCATTTGTGAAGATGTCACCAATAATTGGAATGATGATTAGCAGTATGAAATTACTGAAAACACATGCAGTATCTGATAAGTATTGCTGAGTGTTGATTATAATTTCAGTTCTATAATTTTTTGTGTTCTAAAAACGGATTTTTTGTTTGTTGGGAATAATGAAAATCTAATGGCTTGATGAACCATATTATTGTAAATCCAACACCTGGAAAACCATAGTTTTTTCAGAACAATACAACACTGCATCGCTGGACAAGGCAAACTATACCATGCGTAGGTAATTCACAGATAATTCCACATTCAGTTGTGGGAAAGTGGTAAAAGCATGAACATTGTCTTGTTATTATTGAAGATGCTAACAAAGAAGTATTCATCATCATCATCATCATCACAGCATCATATATTCATATTGGTCAGAAACATTGTAACCAAAGACAACATGAATTTCAACTCATGAATAATATCACAAAATGCAGACCTATAATACTTGCCAATCAAAGGTCCTAATGGTGGTTATGGTCCTGAAGATAACGTAGGCCACAATACTTGCACACAGCTGGTTCAGCCAAGTCAAGGCATATGAATTCAATTGGATGTCCAAGTGCGGGATTGGTATCTGCAACCATGAACAGCACTGTTCAAATTAGAGCCTGTTTAGATTAAATTTTGGAAAATAAATTTGGACAAAACCATGATTTTATATTTAAAAGCTATTCTTCCCAACTCATATCAAAACCAAGGTTTTGGTTTCAAAACCATGATTTTAGGGGTAAATTCACTTTTGAGCTTTGGATAGGTGTTTAACTACTCTGATTTTCAAACTTTGGTTTAGGTCAAAACCATGGTTTAATCAGGCTCTTAGTCACCTTCCTACCTTTGGTGTGATAATTTTGCCGCAGTAAATAAGGACTGCGATACACACACACACACTGAAAAATTATATCTAAGGACCCAGATGTTAACAAATTTAGGTTTAAAGATCTTAAAAATCATAATTATTTTATGAAAACTAGTTACTATCCGGTTACACCAGGTGTTAATAATGTAGCTACTAAGTTTTAAGAAAATAGTAACAAAGTTACATTCAACTACAACCTTCCTAAAATCTGATAATTACTTTCTTAAGACTTAAGCCATGTAAAACCTAGTAATAACTTTAGTCTTTGGAACTACTAAAGACCGTTTTTTTTTTAAAATAAATCTTTTCACCTAGACGTTTGAAGATTTATGTGATATGTAATTTTCCTGCATGTATCCTTCACAGGAACGATGTTGGATAGAAAAGAAGATATCAGAATTTGCAGACGTTTTCACCTCCTACACAAGCAACGCTCCTGCCTTCCACCTTGATAGGCCGAACTTCATTGATCAGCTCCATTGGGGATTTCTTGCTCGTATCCTATTTAAGAAGGCAACAAAGATAAGTTTCACAACTTTCAGAGCTCATTCAGGAAGCAAGTAATGAATTCAATACTGGAAACTTAACCCGAATAACAAAGCATAACAACATAGAAGGAAATAACACAACTGGAGGCACTTGAAAGGAAATGCTGCAGTTAAATAACATTAGGTCGGTCACACATTCCATAACAGTGAGATTCCAAAAAAGGTCATGAACCAAACAAAAAATGGCTTCACATGTCAATTCTCCAAATAGTAGACGTAATCCAAATCTTCATATGATAACAATAAGAAACTGCCTTTTTTTTGTAAACATGGATTCTGACAGTTTCCACAACATTTAGAACTGACTAAACACTCAACTAATGCAGCTAGATGAAGCATTTATCTCATCGTTTCCTCATGGTGGGACAAATAGCTAGCAAAAACAAAGTAATTCCATTAATGTCAGACAAATTTCATTAGTCTTGATTTTAATATTGAATAATTTTAAGAGTTGGAAAGTCATATTATAACACATATTGTCATAATGCAAATGCACAAACAAGGGGAGAGCTTGCAGGACGTAATTTTTGTGCTTTCATTTTTTAATTATTTTACTCTATGATTTTAGTTTTTAATGAAACAAATTCACCATAAGTAGCTCCCACGATTTCTCATCTCAATCTCCAAAATGCACTAAATTAAACCATTGTGGATTCGTATAAAATTACCAATACAGGACCATAAAACATACACTACATATGTGACAGAACATTCAGTCACTATCACATAAAGGCATCAAACAAGCTTAAAGAAAGAAATTCATTACTAAGAAAAACCTATGCCTCATTGTTATTCAATTGTAAGAAACAACAGAATAACATTTGTCTGCAATGGCAGTTTGGCTCAAAACAAACAATCAAGCTACTAAATCAAAAGTCAACAAAGTCTCCACAATAGATGATCCTGATAAAACAGAATATTGAAAGAACAGCCACATCAAATCCGAATTATAAACCATCTCAATTATATTTATCATTCCTTCCTTACAACACCATCCGAGCATCAGCTGCTAATACTCTGATCATCCAAAATGAGAACGCTTTTAAGCAAAAATAGTTAGAAGATTAAGGACACTACCATTTCTTTCACTTAGACAGGGTTGGTTCACCAAAACCATATAATGGCATCTTCCCTTCATTTCACATCCAACGTGTATTAGCTTTATTTACGAAATTGGTAGAATGTCTATCATCTGTTTTTAGAAAAAAGAGGACATTAAATGTTCCATATGTCAACACTTATTCCTTCTCTTATAATCAAGTTACGAAGAAGGAAACACTGTAATGAATTACGATACTTCATTTACCTTAGCTATTGGCCTCAAAGGACAGGTTCAACCATTAGAGTTTATGGGGCTTCGAGAGCCATAATTTATACCGTTAAATGGGATTAAAAGAAACCAGATGAACTATCAGGACTTTGAGACAACAGAGAATCAGAAATAAACATTAATGTAGAAATGCTTACCAGACGAGTTTTTGAGAAAAAAAAAACCTAATAAATTATTATTAAAGAATTCTTGGTTACCTGCATCCACTTGGCGGTGTGGTTGCCGACTTGATCAATTACAAGACTTAAACTTCTCGTGGTTAATGATAGTTTGGATGATTGAACGAGTGTCTTGAACAGACTTGACGCCATTTCTGGGAGACAAGCAAAAGAGGAAAACGAAATAAACAAAAACAAGCAAAACAGCGGAAATGATTGAGGAGGAGCTGCGAAAGAGTTAACAAAAGATCGATTAAAAGGAAAACAGAATAAGCGAATCTGAATTCAGAATTGCATCGAGCTTTATGAAGCAATGCGAAAAACGAATGATGGAGAGAGATGGGAAGGATACTCGCAGAGGCAGAGCGTCGCCAATCCCCGTTCTTTTTTTTTTTTTTGGTTACATCCAATCCCCGTTCTGGACGACGGAATTGATCTTCGGAACGAGGAATGGTCCTGCTCCCTTTCAATGGGCTCCAATATGGGCCTCAATATGGGCTTCATGGGCCCAAACTTAAAAGGACTTGCGCATGTTTCAACGTCTAACCGGCGGGTAATGGAATTGTTGTACCCAACAAGAAAAAGAAAGGGGAGGCAAGTGACTATTTATATATTCCATTTATACAGATTATTATTTTATTATAATTTTAATCATAAATTTTGAAGAGTTATCTTAACTCTTAGGTGTATAGGTTTACATCTAAGATTAATTAACAGCTCGCCCTATCTAATATTAGTATTACTTATGAAGAAATGAGATTTCATCCTGCTTTTATATTATGAGTAAACCTAACCCATTTTTAAAAAAATTTGAACAAAAAAAACATCTAAGCTACTCAACAAAAAACACAAACAAATTAAACTCCCTAAGAAAATGATAGCACATAAATTCTTTCATTTTAATAAGGGAAAAGACAGATTGATGCTCTAATTTTATATAAAATTTTAATTTAATCTCTTAATTTTATAAAATATTTTTTTAATAATTTACTTTAATACCATTAATCTTAGATGATATTTTTTGTCATATATGTCTTTAAAAATTAAATTTAATAGAAGGACATTTAAGAATATTTTAACATTTAACATTTTAATGATGGAATTTTTTGTTATTAAAATTAAAGGTGTTAGAGTTGGAAGACTAAAAATACATTTTATAAATTAAATTAAGGAGCCAAAGTAAAATCAAGTTGAAAACATGCAAAAAAATACAGTTATTTATTCTTTGATTATCTTAATTATTTATGCTAGAAGAATAAAATAAATTATTATTTATATTTTCAATATGCGCATACTAAGAAGTTTAAATTAAAAAAAATTGTTTGTTTTTTATTACCTCCTTTTTCTTGATTGCAATTTTTTTATATTTTTAATATTTCATAAAATTATTAAATTGAGTTATTATTTATTTGGTTTGTATTCTCAGAACTTGTTTTAGCTCTAAATTGAATATTATTTGCACGTTTATGTAATTTAATATAATAGAGGCTTTCATTATACAACCTTGAATCTAAACATAAACTATAAATACTAATCTATTCATCCAATTACACCTTTGTTTCTTTCAACTCACTCATTGTTAATTCATTATTTGTTCAAGTATCTAAATTGTATTGTCAATCAAGATGATTTCAATATTATTCTATTTGAGACCACGTTATCTTCAAGGAATTAAAAAAAAAAAGAGTTGAATAAAATTGTATAATGTCAAAGAGTTATAACAAAAGAATAAATCTGAAATAAATAATTCCTAATGATAAAAAGTTTATGGTTTAAATTTATTTAGATGAAATCTGACTTTTATTATTTTCAATTAAAATACTCGATTGTATTTCAATGACATTGCACTAGCTATTTCTAATATTTTAATTTCTTTAAATTAAAAACTCTAATCTTTGTAACTCACCTCAAAATTAATAGTCTTCTTTTCTAAAATTAATGATAAAACTCTCTTTTAATACACCAAAACCTCTTAACAAAAAAACAGAGTTTATAAGTGGCTGACGGCATATAGGACCACCTTAACTTGCTAAAGCTAAAGCTGATCTATTTAGAAATGTGATTGATCCATCTACAGCTAACTCAACCATTATTGAGGATGACGAGCCTTCTAAATACTGGGAAGGTGAAGGTCCATTTCTTGATGGCAACAGAAGTTTGGAACCTATTGATTCCTCGCTGCAAGCTGGTCCTGATGTGGAAACCCAAAGTGCTTCAGATTGTAAGGTTGCAATGTTAGATATAAGTCATTCAAATTCTAACCTTGAGAGAGCAGGAGAGGTATAATTTTTCACATATTCTATTTCGTAACATGGTGTTATTATCTACTTATAGAGGAACTTCTGTTTAGGTAGAGTCTGCTGAATTTGAATTGGATCCTTTTGGAGACAATCTCCCTGATCCCTGTCTTAGGAATGGTTAGTATTTAGTAATCTTCCTGCTCTTATCTATCCGCAATAATTGTGTATTACCAAAAGGATAAATTATTTTTTATTTGTTCTTATTATAGCTCGCAAGTTTCCAACTAAGATTAAGCCTCGGCCTAGAGTAGGAACTGCAGTGGTTGTTGCTTCTGCTTCATCTAATGGTATGATGGAAAATTCTATTAAGTTGATTGCTTCTTGTACAAATAGACTTAACCCAGTCAACCAACTTGACTTTACCCATGTCAGATATCCTTGGGACAAATACATTAAGTGATACTGATAATTCACTCTCGAGCTTGGGAACAGCAATCCCTTCACAATCAGAGCCTCCTACTACCATGTTTTCAGAGGTTGCTGTTCACAATGGATCTAGAGATTGGCCTTCTAACGGTGGAAAGCCAGCAGGAGAGGTAAAGGAAGAATTGAGATTGTTTTTTCTATGTTGCTTATTTTTCTATATATTGATATAAGTAAAAATCCTTGACTCAGACTACAGACATATTTTCTGTGTTGGAGAATCTTGATGACTTTCTCACAGAAGTTGGCTCTAGTGCAGGTACACTATCCAAAGTTTTGCAATCATTTGATAAAAATGGTTCTAACATATGTCTTGCATCTATCGAACTGTATCAACTTTTTAGAGTTCATTATCTAAGCTATTTTGCTGCAATCAAATTCCCCCATTATTATAATTGATTGACTCTCAGCCTATGATTTACCTGACTTTGGATCTTTAGTGATGATGGGGGTGTTATCTTTCTTTTGTAGGAAATCCAGCTCTTCATTCTTTCCATGAGAAGGGAACAGAGGATTTTGTCAACCAGCCATGCCATATGTCCCAAGTTCTTAAGTGTCCTGACTATAAGACCACTCATGATTCATTGACCTTTAATGTAGCTGCAGTCCTCAATGAGGGTGATTCTCACACTAATAATGGAAGGTTGAGAGCAGAGGTAAATATCATGTGATTATACAGATGTGGTAACTTCTAGTCCTATGTGTTGATTAATCAATTGGTCATGATTTTTATTGGTCTCAGGAAGTAGGGGGATCACATCCTGCCCACCCTCTTGCTGATACCCTTGATTATTCATCCATGAATTCTGGCTCAGATCCAACTTGTGAAATTCCAGTGCGTGAAGAACCACATGAAGAACCAACAAATACAGCAGATAATCCTACTTATGATGACCTTCTGCATGTGGAAGATGTTCCTGGAGGAAAACTTGTAAAATATCAGTTATTATTAATTTTCATGCACATACTTTCCTTAAATTATGATTTTCCTCATTCTTCTGATCTGTGAATCTGATGGCATACTATTTTTTGGTTCATTTATGATGGGTTTCAGGATGGCGGTTATAAAGAAAAAGATGCCACATTGTCAAGTTCTCCAAAAAAGCATACGAAATCATCTGTAGTTGGTGAGAAGGATAAAGTTGATAAACCTCGGGGGCAGGTGAGAAAGCGAGTTAATCTTAAACCTGTTGATCCAGCGGAGAATGAAGATACTGAGGAGGAGGAGGAGCTTGACCCTACTTACTCTAACATTGATGAACTTGAAGAACAAAATGATGAATATGGATTGAATAATGGATGCAGGAAGAAAAAGAAGAAATCTGTGACTAAAAATGCAAAACCATCTCAAAAGCGTAAAAAGGCCAATGAGGATTCAGATAAAGCTACTAAAGAACCTCGTAAAAAATTCTCTCATTCAACCCAACGAAGAAAAAGATGTGGTAACTAACTAAACTAACTGTGTCTTAAATTTTCTCATTGGCGATAATGGCTTGATGCATTTGATTGTTGTTGTGGAATTACTGTTTAATAGTGGACAAGACTTTGCTGGAAATTCCTGAGGATGAACTGGATCCTCAAACATTACGTATCAAGGATATTATTCTACTTGCAGAATATAGGGAGCGACTAGCAGTAAGTATTCTAATTTCTTAACCTTACATATATTGAATGAGAAAAGCAAGCAGCACCACCATACAGCAATATTTTATTACCATGCCTCGTACATGTTGCTACTATGACTTAAGTAGGATAATTCACTAATAGTTACATATTGTTTCTTTATGCAGAAAAAGGAGGCAGCTGCATTAAAAACATCTTCAACTAATGGAAGGTGCTCATTATCAATCTCCGTTTCTTTATTTATATGAAAATAATACAAGTAGCAAAATCTGTATGTAACGTTTGAAGCATCTTTTTTACTCTAGTATATTCATCTCATTGTTATGCATTCATACACTTCTAATTAGAGCATCTGACGTGGAAAAAATAATCAGATCATTGAAATTCCTCCCCTCCCCCTCTTCTTCCTGAGGATATGTGCAAATGCCTTGCACAATCAGTCATCAGATGACGTTACCGACATTTTCTCTAGAAATAGTATTGCTCATACTTAAACTTAATTTTCCTTGTACATGAGACAGTTAAACTAAATATTTAATTTAATGTCATTTTCTTCTAGATGAAAAAGCACTATAACCCAAAATTAGTACAGTGGTTGAGTTTTTTTTCCCTATAGTTTTTGGGGATTTCTATCTCCCAAAAATTAATATGGCATGACAAATTTGGAGCAATATAATGCATTTTCAAGTAAAAGGTATTTTTATTAAAAGGATTCATTTTTATTCTATTAACTGTTGTACGGTGTGGCACCACACCGTATAATTTTCTAATTTATCAGGTTTTATGTTAAATATAATCCTACTAGGTCTTATTTTATACAGTCTATGAAACAACCCCTAAGTGAAAGTACTATAAGGTCTTATATTGCCTGTATTATTTTTTATACAGTGTATGAAACAACACCGTATAAAATATGTGAAAGTACTATAAGGTCTTATTTTATACAGTGTATGAAACAACACCGTATAAAATATGGCATAACTACTGCTTGTTACAACTGTTATAAATCAGTAAAATGCAGCCTAATGAATAGTTCTGTTTGGAAATAATCATCTGCAGAGATGGAGACTCCCTTCATGAGGCTGCTGATCATAATGAAGACATGTTAGGTTCAGAATATGGAAGAGGCTCAGATGATGATCAAGCTAATGAAAGCATTCCATTAGCTCCCACTCTATTCAATTACCAGTCTTTCGTGGACAAGAAACCTAGAGGGAAATGGTCGAAACAAGACACTAAACTGTTCTTTGAGGTGTTTGTGGATGGCAATTTGCATTGAATTTTTTTATTGGAATTTACTTCTTATGTGTGCAGTGTTTGATAGTTAAAATTGTGACTAAAGCTGCTAAACTTGATGCTAATCTGGTTTCACAGCTCACTCTAACGGATGTCTCAACTAATAGCTTCTCTTTGATGCAAGTAGCAATGTCTTGGGGGCAGGGCATTCCTTAATGATAAATTGACTAATTTATTCTTCTTCTTCTTTTTTGATTTTAGGCTGTTCGCCAGTTTGGCACAGTTTTTTCTATGATACAACAGTTTTTCCCAGATCGAACACGCCATCAAATTAAGTTGAAGTACAAACAGGAAGAACGTCAACATCCTTTACTCCTATCTGATGCTATAAATAATCGTGTGAAAGTTTAAGACCTTTGTTTACAATTTTGGGCTGTTATTTCTTTGCATGATAATTACATTATTGACTTAATCATGGCAAATAATAATTCAAGGGTTAGCTGCTTTGTAAACCAATTGATGAAAGAATGTAATCTAACAGGTGCAAAACTGTTCTCTTATCTTCTGCAGATCTTTCTCATTTTAAATCGGTTATTGAGCGGCTGCAACAAGCATCTGCTAAGACAGAACAAGACACTACAGACGCCTCAGTTGGCGCGACAGAAGAATTGGTGGACTTGACATCTGATCCTAATCCTAATGTATGTTCCTTTGGCACATTTGATTTATCTTCTGAATTTCCCTTCTTTGTTGTCAGTTTTATTTCAACAATATCCTTTGAATAGAAACAAAAAAAAAAAATCTGTATTAGAATATGGTGCCTGCTAGAAAATGATCTTGCACATGCTACATGATGTTTGCCATTTGGCGTGGGGGACAGAGCAGATCCCTGAAGTAATATTACATCACCGACCTGGTCTCAGCTACCTAATTCTCTTTGTGAAACGTACTTCAATGTATAGGGCCATTTATACTTGATTCCTTTTGGTTTAATCCATTCATTATATGCCCACAAAAAAACTGTTCTGTCCAAATCCTTTGATACAAGGGTAGTGTCAAGAAATCTTCCAAGGGACAAAAATATATTGAGAGTTGGATAATGGGAAAAAATGACTTGCTACTAGGTTTTCAGGTTTTAGGCACCAGTATCATTCAATTCATGTGTTTGTGAAACCCTTGATCATGGAATCATATCTGAGATGATGTTGCAGGAATTAGGGAAAACATCACTAACAACTATCTTTATAGAGTAGCACGATATCATCACTTGTTTCAACCTTTTTAAATGACATTTAACGTCCTGAAGCCAATAAACTTCTAGTACAAGCTTGAAGCCCGCTCGATGATCAGGTTGCTATCATAAACCATGTTACATTGGCTAGCGTAACCGAGATAATTGCCAATATGGAATTGTAGTAATCGTCATTTGTCAAAGCTTACTAGTCCTACTCTTAAAAATTTTGTAGAACTATTCATTTAAAGTTATGTGGGGCCTACCCCCATCAAAATAATCCTTGCGAATTAATAACCGTTTTGTTTGCATACAGGAAGGGAAAGATGCAAAAACTGAGCAGGACGGAGCTGTGCAAGATCATCAGGAAGATAATGGGTCATTGCATGGTGCTGAGAAACCTGATGAAATTGATGGTGGTGGTGGTGATGATTATTATTGTCAATATAAAAGCGATTATTAGTGTTTAAGATCTTTTTTTTAATTGAACTAGAAAGGTTTCAATCCCAGGTTAACCTAAGTGGCCCAATATCAAAATTTTAGATATTACTCACACCTAACCTTACCCTTATCCGAAAAGCTAGTTCCAGATGCCAATAGCCTTCAGGTCCAGTGGCATGACAGTCACCCTTAGTGGTTATATCGCGGGTTCCATAGGGAAGAATGAACTTTTTTATTATTATTATTTAAAAGGGCAAGTACTAACGGTCTGAGATGACTATAAGCATAATCAAACCCCCAACCTCCTACTTGTAAGAAAGCTTTCATGTTAATAGACCATTGGTGGAAAATTTAAACTTTCGGCTTCTACTTATGATCCACAATCCACATCATCCTTACCATTTTTGAACTAGCCTCAAGTGACTTATATTGTAGTTTTTCTACTCTCCACGTAGTTATTCTAAAATTTGATTTCAGTTAAGATACTTGTCTGTCATATTTCTCCATCTATGGCAAAGTGGTCTGAAATTTTCTTCCCCTGAATTTTTTTTGGGAAAAGAATTCACATATAATTATTTCTGTTGGAATTTCAGGTGTCTAACAAGTGCTGCAGGACCAGTGAAACCAAAGGTGGAAAACGTAATCAAACAAATAAAATAGGTAAACGTTTGTCTTATTTGCTTAATCAGAAATCAAAAAGTAGTTAGAATTTGAAAGAAACTAATGAGTGAGCTGGTGGAAATATTGTCAAAGTTTTACAGTGTCTTCCACTATATCTTGTGATAACGTCTCTCTCCTTTCTAAAGTCCAAATAATCAACAGACATCATCTCTTTATTGTAACCACTAATTATGTCAACCTGCCTTAATTTTCCGACAGAGTTAATTGTTTGTTCAAGAAAGTACTTTACTACAAGTTTGACTGGAAGTTCATTTAAGAAAATATTAATGAAAAATGAGTCTTCATAGCCATCATTTGGAAAGGTTAAGGACCCTTTTTTTTAAAAAAAATATATATATATATACTGTGTACTGTATACTCATATTTTAGGTTATATATGTTCATTGACTTGTATAAAAACAATCCTGTAAGGCTGTAAGGACGTCATGTGTTACCTTGGGAAACTATTAAGATCTGAAAAATGCTAAAGGTTTGGAGACTTGGTGATTTGTTGACTTGTGTTGTAAATATTGGTGCTTTTATTCTCTGTAGATGATACTTTCTCTGGGAAAAAAATGTTTACTTGTTTTAAGGATTCAGAGTGAAATTCCCAAAACCCTTTTTACTTGTTATACGAAACACAGGATAATCTATGGATGATAGTTCCTCGGCAAAATGTTTCTTGTTTAAAAGATTCTAAGTGGAACTCAATTATTTTTTTTACATACCAAAGCACAGACAAAAGTGAAAGTAAAAGTAGTATTTATAAAATATCATAATCATCTTTTTTATTTTTATTCCTTTCTCTTTTAATTGATTACCTTTTAGAGAGTATTAATAAAAATAATTTAAGAAAATATTGATAACTATTAGAAATATTTTATATTTATTATCAAGATTAGTTCTATAATTAAGTCATATATTAAGGATTAAAATATTATTTTATTTAGGTAAATTGGATTTTGAAGATTTAAAGATATGCATCAAGACCAAGTACTTACGAAAGTTAACCGATATTTTGAATTAGAATTGATGTGAATATAAAAAATATTGACAATTACATTAAATTAGATTCAATAATATTTGAATTTGATACTGTTAAATAGTTATTATAAAAAAAATTATCTATCGATAAGATCATCGCATTAAGTATTTAAATCAATGTCCTTATGAGGTATGAATATCATCATCTGACAAATTTTTGTTGGTATTCTTTACTATTTTAAAATTAAATAGAATTACTAATATAATAATGGAGAAAGACACAAAAATATCCCCATACGTGTAAATCCCAATTCAAGACCCGGAAATGGCCTAATCATTGTAAAGTCCTTAATGCCCTTAATTTGAAAACACAACTAAAACTATTACATTTAATCTCAAACTAGGCCCTAGAAACTTCATAGTGATTAAATCATTTCGAGATACTGAATTGGGATTTGCAGATTTGGGGGTATATTTGTGTCTTTCTCTTTGTAATTAATTTACTAGCAGAAATACCAACAGGGGTTGATCCGAGTGGTAAGCGGCTCGATATCGCTTAAGCGAGGTCTCGAGTTCGAGCCTTGGAGTACGCAGAAAATCTCTGTTGGGAGACTCACCCACCATAGTCAGGTGCGCGACGCAAGTCGGATCCGGATGTAGTCGGGGCAAAGCTCCGGTGAACCGGGTGGGCAACCAAAAAAAATTTACTAGCAGAAGTGGGTATTGAGTGCATGGGGTAACCTTGTAAACGATGAAGTAAATCAATATTGAGGACAAAAACTGACTGAATTGAAAAGATTGAAAAGCACAGATTGTTCTTTAGTATTTAATTTTTGTTGTGTTAATAGATATATGTAATTAATTACAAATGAAACTAGAAGAGTAGTAGTTTTCAAGATTTGGAGAGCACATATGAGTCGCATGTAGGAAGGACAAAAGTGAGACATGTGACACATGAAGGTGCCTTGTGGGTTTTGTCTTCCAACGAATACGATGTTTTGGTAAAAGAGTTCAAGTTATGTAGTGCCCCTACACTCACTCACACACACACACACATCATTTAGGAACAAAAGGACACACAACAAGTCACATTTCACAGTTATATAACAATGGATACTTCCATGCTCAATGTTTCCTTGGCGTAACTAACATGGGCCTCTCATTTCAATACTCACCTATCAATCATTTTCATTTAAAATTAATCATCTTGTTTATGTATTCTTTTTTTTCCTGAATAATATGTATTATTCTATTGGAGACAATCTTATTCGAATTACTGCCAGGTACTAAATATGGGCACCTTTTTCAATAGGGATTTAAACATTAGTTTACCATATTATGAGGGACTAAACCTTTCTACTATACCCAATCTATGTTGGTAATCTCTGAAGTATTATAAATGTAGGAGTTAATTGAGAAATTTATTTTAATTCTAAATATAAATCTTCAATTATTTTGTCTTCTAAATTTATAATTTGTTTCAAGTTATTCCTATTGGTTACATGTATTAATGGGGGTTTCATCAATTAAGGTAGTGCTTAAAGGGGTATTTTTGAAAAATTAACACATATTTGTTATAAATAATTAATTTTACTAATTTTTTTAATATTTATAAATTAATTATCTAACTTATTATAGTTATAAATTGATTGATTATATATATATAACTAAAATTGCATACCCATGTGTAGTATAAGATAGTAAGATACAATACTGAATTGTATTTGAGTCATGTGTTACTTCTAGTTAATGACATAACATTAACATAATAATGTTTTTCATTCATGCCATAAAAATTTGACAATACTTTTTATTAGCCGTTGAGATTTGAGAGCTTAATGCAACATTCCTCTTTTATTTGGGTTTGAGACCAACCATACAGAAATATAAGCGAAGTTATAGAGTAGGTTGTCCTATCAAATTTAAATTTAACTTTATGTAACTGAAGATTAAATCATTTAATTAAATAATCAAATACAAGCAATCAAATAAAGCCATTTGAAAAAAAAAATTATTATGAGATTTTAAAAAATATATATATAATTACTAAAAAGTCTTACAACAAGTGGACAATATAGATTTATTATTATTTTTTATATTAAAATTTATCAGTATATCATGCTTGTTACCATATTTTTTAGTGATAATATTTTTTATGACCTCATAATGATTTTTTTAAAAAAAATTGTCCATAAGCTAAATCACATGATTTGACATTTTACAAAACTTATAAATTAGAAGACATGGTATAGAAATAAAGAGAAATGAAAGATAGATGCAATGAGAAAATTTGTAAGCTTTATATATACTTTTCTTTCTTAATGATATTTTTGTGTGTCTAATTATATGATTGGAGATTATTTAATTTTTATAATATTATTTCTCATCTTGAACAATGTGATTTTACATAGGGCTAAGTGATATCTCACATTTCACAACAAAATAATGAAGGATAGTTCCTCAAAATCATGTGTGCTCAACATGAGCATAGGGTTAAGAACTAAGGACCTCTTATTTCTTACATGTGATCATAACAAACATTTTATTTTAAAATTTTCTACATATTTTCACATATATAAAAGTTAACAAATGACTTAACACATTATTTATAATTTTTATATTATATATTGATATATTGATGACTAACCATATTTTGCAAAGTTCAAATTATTTGCTATTGTTATATATAATATAAAATAAATAAATAAAAAATAAATAAATTAAAGTGAAGGGGGGGAAAGAGATAGGCGTAAAGAGGAAGGGCATACAAAGCCTGAGATTATAAGTAAAATTAAATCTATGATCTCTTATCTATAAGAGAATTTTTATACCGTTAAGTTACAAGATTATTAGTTTTCTTGCTTTGATGTTATATATATATAGAAAAGTTTAATTTTCTTGGAGATAAGAATGCACCAAAACCAGAAGAAATTGGAAGTACAGATTAAGGATGGGATTGAATTGTAAATTTTTCTTTAAAAAATGATACGACTTTTTCAAATATTAAGTTGAAATGAAAATAAAATTATTTATCTTGGGCTAATGTTAATATCCGTGAAAAGAAAAGAAAAAAAAAATGAGGAAGGAAGGAAGATAAAAGTAAAGGTATGAACTCTTTGGTAGACGATTTTATAAGTCTCCTGTAAATATTTTCTGAATTTTAAAGTTATGTTATAACCTTAATAGGAGATTAGTGTCAAATTCAACTAAACTTTTCTTGTAAAAAGAAGTAAGGGTGTGAAAACGACAATGAAAAGAAATAACTTTAAGAGGGGATGATGAAAAGTATTGATAAGATTGAATTTTGATTATGGTGGTTCAAAGATAAGCAAATTAAAGTATGGTTTGCTTTCATTTCGTGTCTAATCATCTTACCATTGACTCTCCTAATCACCTCTAATTTTTGTCCCCTCTTCGTTTCCCATTAATTCTCACATTTTCATCAAATACACCTTTTTCTCATTTATCCATTAATTAATTAATTATCATTATCTCTAACAATGTGTATCATACACATTCATTCATCTAATCTGCCGACTCCTAGATCCATACGCCAATTATATTGTCTTTAATTTATCTGATTCTATTTATAAATTATTTTTAATATATTTTATTATAATTAAGATAAATTTTAAATATTATTTCTGTCTTAAAATTTAATAATTTTTTAATTTTACTATATATATATTTTGCCTCAAGAGTACATAATCTATATAAATACATCTAGAACACATTTGTTTTTAGTGGCAAAAAATACCCATTTTTAGTTACGATTAATTAATCATTAATCAATATATTAAACAAAGGTGGAATATCCGTTAAATATTTGTTATTTTTATCGTTAATTTAGTTGACCACAAAAAAGACCTCAGAAAATTATAAATAAGTAGTATATTATAAGAAAAGTATTATCCATTAAATTTAATAAATAAATTCCAAGAGACTAATGTTTTTTTGTGTTCATATAAAAAATCAAAATATCATTATATAATCAACCACTTTGACTAGTTATTAGGCGACCAGCCACTTTGTTAAAGATAACATCGATAAGTAACTAAAAAATTTATAAGTTAATGTGTGATAATTTATAAATTCTTTTCAGAATTTATAAGTTTTTCTTTAAAAATTTATAATTCGACTAGTCTATCTAAGATTGATATATGAATGTGTGTTTTCGCACTAAATAATGTGATAAATTATAATGAGTATACTTAAATACAGTAGAGAACATCTTGTTGCACATGATCGTCCACAACATTACACACTTTGGTGTGTTCACACATCATCAAATTCTATAGATTTTGACGTGTAAATACCATTTTATGGCTATTTAATTGAATTATATTTAAGTATTATCCTTTTAGTCTTTAATATAAGATATATTTAAACAAATTAATGAGATTAAAGGATTTAACTAAGTTAGTTAATATAACATATTTTTTTTCTTAAACAATCTCGTCATCTTCACTAACTCTATCCCTCACTTCTTTTACTTGATTATTATTGAGGGAGTATCAATATAGATAATTTAAAAAAAATTATAAATATAAAAAATATGTCTTATATTTAGGATCGAGATCAACTTTTTAATTGAGTCTTATATTAAGGACCGGAGAAGTATTTGGTTTTGATTAAATTGAGGTAGTTTTTATGAAGACATTATTCTGCAATCACACCTTATTTTTAGCAAAAGTTTTTAGTGGCTGAATCCAAAATTAATTGATATTAGATATAAAAAAGGAAAAATTGTTGAAAAGAATATTTAGAAAATTTATTATCTAAATGTATATGGATCCTTGAGCGCACGTAACTTTTCTTTAGCTTATTCGCTTCATATCTTTTATACATATATAGATCAGTATATTTACCATCAAAAATAGTAACTAATCCTTTAACTGTGGAGCCTCCACTTAAAGCTAAATTATTAGCTACGAGATGCTTTCCAGTCCCAATAATAGGATTATAACTCCTACCACTTGGTTAAAAGATTAAGTGAGGTAACTATTAAACTATATTCGTGTGGTTTATCGTAGCATATCTTTAACTATGTGTAAATATCTTTTATTTTATATTTAAAATATGATATGTACAACTCATCTTTAATTGCATGTAACCTATGTTTAACTATATACAAAAGTTAAAATATGAAGTATTTGCATATGGGGTTTCACCCAGTTAAAGATATATGTTTTTAAATAAATTTTAAGTATCTTAAAGGCGATAAATATTTTAATGAGTAATATGTTCAGCAATTTTTTCTATAAAATATGCTTTTGAGCCAAAAATACATTCAGATGAGATTTAAATTATAAGAGTTTAGCTTGTCCAATAAAAAACATGAGTTCCGAGGGTGAATGTTCTCCATTCATTGAGGACCATTCAAAGACACACACATAAAAGCAATTATGATATATCAATTCTACTTGCACTAATGTCTTTATTTTAATTTTTTTTACAAAAAAAAAATTAAATGGATTCGGTATCAATCATCCACTAAGATCAGGGTTCAGATAACGTTTACAAGGGACTTATGAGATCGCCTATCAAAAAAATTCTTACAATGATAGTAAGAATCGACCTCACGTCTTTGTGGAATACGAATCATTTTTTATTATTTGTCCCAACTCTTACTGGCTTAAAAATATATAATTTGAGTGAAAAATGAAAAGCAAAAAACATAATTTGAGTGAAAAATACATAATTTGAGGGAAAAATGAAAAGCAAAAAGACATTGATGGGGTTGGCCCATCAAAGTATCCTCCACCGCTGCTCTTCATTTTTTATGATTAAAATACATTAACCATCCATTTATTTTATTTAAATTATTTCCATCAATCCAACAGTTAATTAACTATTGAGTTTGAATTTAAAATTTTTATTTTGACCAAAATCGATTTAGAATAAGAATTATTTAAGTATTTATAATTTTTCTAAGATAAAAAATAATTCATTTTTTATTCTAATACATATTTTCAAAATTTTTAATATGTTATAAAATTTATTAATTTTTATTATGTTGTTAAATTTTATAATTTTAATTTTTATCACATTTATTGAATTTCTTTTAAAGAATTAGAAATATATTTCAAACATGATATAGTATGAATGATGTAAGCTTAAGAGCTTATATAAATTATTTAAATTTATCATTTAAAATTTTTAAACACGATTTTGCTACAAACCTATATAAGTACATTTTTTTTTTTTGCAAACTATATAAGTACATTTAGTCAAGTATATATCTGTTAAAATAATTGATCAAATTTTTAAATAATTTTTTTAATGTTTACGTTAATTAAATTACTTAAGCTTCTATCTCAATATGATAAAAATATTAAACAAATGACTATTTGCAAAGGAAAAGAAAAAAATCTTAATTTTTTTTAAAACAAAAACTAAAGTTAGGGATTTAATATGATCAAGGATAAATTAATGAATAAAATTTGTTTTAACATATTTTTAATTATAAACAATTTTTTAAAATATTCTTAACAGAGTTAGTTTAAAATTTGAACTAAAGTGTATGTTTTTAAAATAGAGAAAATATCTGTATAATTAACATAAATATAAGGGAGACTAGAGTATTTTAATTTTTATATTTTATTTAATTAGAGCCACCAATTAAAATAATTAGATATCTATACAAAATTTGAGTTTAACAGTCCCATATAAAATTCAAAAAATGAATCATAATTGCATTGCTCCGATCTTTAATATATGACATAATTAAATAGTTAATATTAATTATAAATATAAGATATTTTTTTTATTTATTAAATTTTTTCTAAATTACTTTTATTGACATTCCCTTAATAATAATCAAATAAAAACTTGAGAAAAAAAATTAAGAAAGATGATTAAAATATTTTTAAAAAAATATCTTATATTAACTAATTTAACTACCTGAATTAAATTAAATTAGTTAAATAAGTATTATATTAAGGATTATAGGAGTATTTATTTTCTTTATTTCATAAAATTGATCCTTTTATAAAAACTAATGAATCGTACTAGATTAATTTTTATAATTTAAATCTAATAAGAAACAATTATTTTATGAATTCTCAGATTCAAAATAATTATAAAAATTAATAATAATATAATATTATGTAAATATTAATATTGGATATTCAAAAGAATGAAATAGAGGTCGCTGGTGGGAGTCACATGGAGGCCCACATAGCACCGCTTTTTATAGATAAGTGTTTCCCCAGTTGGCCCCTTCTGGACCGTTAGTGGGCCCATCAACCGCCCCTTCTCTTCCTGTCTTTTTCTTATTAATTAATAATTAATTAACTCCAAACCCTAATCCTAATCCTCTCTCCCCACGCGCCGTCATTTCTCTTCCTTTAAAGCTGGATAGAATTTTAAAAAATGACTTATGAAAAAAGAGAGCTTATGGACAGCTTATGAAAAATGACTTTTAGAGAAGAGTTTATGAAAAAAAAATGGTTTTGAATAAATAAGTGTTTGGATAGTTATTTTTAGAATGACTTTTTATATTGGTAAATTACCAAAAAGGGTATGATTTGATTAAAAGTAAGAGAGGAGAGAGGTAGAGAAAAGAGAAGAGAGAGGAGAGAGGGTAGAGAAGAGAGAGGGTAAGAAAAAGTAGGAGAGAGGAGAGAGGGTGTAAAAAAAAGTAGGAGAAAACGTAGGAGAGAGGAGAGAAGGTGTAAGAAAAAATAGGGGTAAGATAGTAATTGGATAGTCCATAAGCTCTTTTACTGTTGAAAAGGCTGATTTTAATAGCTTATTCAAAACCATGGTTTTAAACCATAGTTTTACCCAAAAGCACTTATGGACAAATATGGCTGTTTGTTTTAAAATTTTTTCAAACCAAAGTTTGGGCCAAAAACTCTTTTAAAACCATGATTTAAATACTTACCAAACAGGCCCTAAAACAACTTGTCCCCTTTTGCTTTTTTTTTTTATTATTATTTTGTAAAATCTCGTCTCTTTTTACTAATATGATCATTTATATTTATTCAACAAAATAAAATAAATTTCATTTACTTAAAAAAACAGTAAATTTCAGAAGATTAAACGAAGTAGAAGATGATACTCATTGATCATGCTTAACAATCCTTCTCTCTCTCTCTTTGAATATTTTTGTTGGTTTTAAACGTATAAATTAAATAATTAATTTATAAATTTGTTGAGTTAGTTTTTATAAAAAACTTTGCTATTTATATTTAATCATTTACAATAAAAAAATTATTTAATATATACAATCAATAGAAATAGTTTATTTGTCAAAAAAAATAGTTTAGAGAAAGCTATAAATTTTAAAAATAAAATGAATTAATATCTAATATTTATAATTAAAATAAATATTTTAATTAATTGACTAATACATCTAAGATCTTAAATGTCATCCATCGTGACCTAAAACCTCGTTAAACCAATAGCATATAATATCAATACATTTAGAAGGTATAACTATTTTATATTTTATATATTAGTTAATCTATTTAAATTCGTTCATTAATTTTTTTATTATTTATAGTTTATTTATTTTAATTTATTTAAATTAATCGATTAATTGTTATATTAAAAATCAGATAGATTATAAAAATATAAAATCGGCTCTCAGAACCAAGGCCTCTAATATTAAGAAAAAGTGGCTTTTGCATGATTATATTAAGCTAAATTTTCTCAAGGGGCACAAAATGTCAGTCTCACATTATTATTATTATTATTATAAGATATCATTTCGCCCCTTTAAGCTATGATTTATGCTGACTTAATCCAATAGGTCTTGAGTGGGCGATATTGGATTTGGTTAGGATGGTTATATGTTACGTATAAAATCTAAAATGAGTGGTTCAAATAGAGAAAATATAAATCATATCAGAATCATTTATGATAGAAAAGTACTTAATAAAATTGAAAAGAAGTCTTATAAAATTGCTATAAGGCCGTCAAATAGAGAAAATATAAATCATATCGAAATCATTTTTGACAGAAAAGTACTTAATAAAATTGAAAGGAAGTTTTATAAAATTGCTATAAGGCCGTTAATAATATATGAGAGGGAATATTGAGTTTTTAATAAAATAATATGAACATGCAATAAAGATAATAGAAATGAGAATGTTAAGATACAATTTGTATATAAATAAATAGGAGGGAGAGTTGATGTATATCTCTTGATGAGAAATTAGTAAAAAATAATTTAAATTAATTTAAATATGTACAAAGAAAATTATTAAAAAAATAAATAAGAAGAGTATATCAGATAGTATAGAGTCCTCTAAAAAGAAATATAGAAAGACAAAAAAAAAATTTAATGAAGTTATTCCATTAAAACTTTTAGTTAAAAATATATATAAAGATTTATCAAAGAAAGTTAGGTCTAACAGAATGAACTAATTTTTCACAATATAACGAATCAAGGTATGAATTCTTACAAAGAGATGTGTCATATTTAGTACTCGATAATATTTTAAATAAAATTATCTCATATAGATAATACATATGTTTAGTAATAAATATATATATATTTAAAGATTTAATTGTTGTATATCATAATAATATTACATGATTAATATAGGAAGTTGGTTTAGTGAAATAAGTTGTTATATAAATTATTATTTATATTTGTAAAAATGGTTAAATTTTAGTCATCAATGTCTTATCCAACTCTTACCATTTTTGGTTTGGGTCACATTTTTTTCCAACTTTATCGTCTGAATTTGGTTTTGGAAAGGTAGGTTTTACCTTTCTGGTTTCATTTTTTCTTTTCTGGAATTTTTTTTTTACCAAACGTTGTTGATTGCTAACACTATCATTGAAAGCTAACGTCACTTGAAGAAGCCAGCTAAGAAAGTTCACATTCACAATTCTCAATGTCTGACCAAAGGTTAACTCTCCAATACAAATTCCAAAAATTTACCATGAGCTCTTTTTGAGCTGTACTTTTTTATTTTATATTTTTATTATCAATAAAAAATAATTTTTATATATTGGGTATTTTTTAAAAATATTTTTATGTTTTAAAAACATTTATTTTTTTATTAAAGATAATCTTATTCAAAATATTATCTAATATTAAATATGTACAGCTCTTTCAATAAAAATTTTGAGCTTGTTTTATATTCTTACAATAATTTTTTAAGATAAGTTTAGAAAAAAAAAAGAAAGATAGTGAAGTAAACTGTGAGAAAATAATTTTCTTTATTGATATAATTTTCATTAATAAAAATATAATATTCTCTACCTCTTCTCTAATTCTGCAAGACAATAAATAGCAAAACATAAATGATGTTCTATTTTTTTTTTCAAAACAAAGTTTAAATTTTTTATTTTTAAAATACATAACTGAAAATAAGTTTTCAAACAAATTATTTTATTTTTTAAAAAAACTGTTTTGAAAATCTAAAACCAAATAGATCCATTGTGATTATTATTACTCTATTTTTCTTTAACACTTTTTCTTATTATTTTAGACAATTAGACTCTTACTTTTTGTTTTTCCAAATTCTGTTTCATAAAAGGACTTCTTACTATTTTATATTTCCAAACTTTTAGCATTAATAAATCATAATATAAATTTTATAAATTATAATATATTCCTTTTGGCCAAATAGAATATTTTTTAAAATTTTATTTATAAGCCACTTTATATTCTCAGAGATAATTAACATATTTTTCTAGGAAAGTAAACAAGTGAAATGAGGGGATATTTTGTTTTTCTTTTTTTAATATTAAGAAAGTCTCAGTAGAAGACGGCTCGTTCACCAAAAAAAGTAAACAATCTATGACGTCACTCAGACAACGGCTTCAATTCTTCAGAGCGCCGTACTGACGTGTCTGGGTCCCACTTTTCGTTTCTTTTACGAAAACATTATTTTTCTGTCGATTTTTTTTTCTGGTTAAGAATTAAAAAAAATACATATTTTTCTTTTATAATATAAATTAAAAAATGTTTCAATTTTTAAAAACCATAAATTTAATTTTAGTAGAAACAAATTGATGATCTAGCTTGTCTCCCTCACCAATATCTAAAAAAATAATTTTTAACAAAAATTAGTTCAACTAATAAAAAATTAATTCATAATATATAAGATTATGAGTTTAAATTTTATTATTAATATAAAAATTTTATTAATGTGTAATTTATAAGTATTTTTATAAATATTTTTTAAATTTTAAATATATATTGGCTCTGTGAACCTTGAGACATGACTCTTATAAACTTTTGTATATAAAAAATATCCTATAAAAGAATTGAAGGATATTATTATCGAGATAGGTCTAGAAAAACGATTACAGAAAGTATATATAGATTATTTACATGTAACTGACTTGTTGACATAGGGAGCTGATTTTTTTTTTTTAATTATTGAATCAAAATTTAATATTATTAGGTATAATTCAAGTAACTCTCCAAATATAATTGATTTAATTCACAGAATTTTAAAATTTAAATTTTTAACAAAAATATGCATTATATTACAAAGTATTTTAATTTTGAGATTTATAGTTGCCTCTTTTTATATAAATTAAACTAGAGACATAGAAAAATTTAGCGAGAGTTTGCACAATTAGATCAACTTTATATTAGTATAAAAGTTAGTTATTTAATCTAATGTAATTAATCTTTCTTTTAAATCTTTTATTCACTTTACATAAAGAAAACTAATTAATGTCTTTAAAATTTCTTCTTATTTCGCAAAATGCCTATAATTAATTAAAAGTATTATTCTTCAAATGGCCATTTTCATTAAAAATATATATTAATAAATATATAAATTTTAGAAATTGTCTTATTAATACAATTATCCAATTTCTTATTGATAAGAAAAAATGGGTGTTACCCTCTATTTTTTAGTTAACAAAGATTATTCAAGTTACTAACATATAAGGTTGTGATTCAAATTTTATTATTGTGTATGTGAAAATTTTATTAATTAGTGATTTGTAAATATATTTATCAATATAATTTGAATATGAGACATATTCTATTATGAATAATATTTAATTTACCTAAATTTTTTTCATCTTTCCTATATATATATATATATATAAAAGAAATATCCAATTTTTATCTATTTTGTCTTATGGTGAATTATTATTTTTATTAGTGTGTTCACAGTTAAGCGTATGGGTGATTTTGACATGACCTGTTGTGAGTTGTTAATCATATGGGCCCATGCTTTCATACAAGCTTAAAACGACTCTTATTATTGTTGGTAAAGGAAAAAAAATGGCATTATTTATTTATTTATTTATTTTATCTTTATTTTTTTATTTAAAAAAAAAATTATATTGACATTCGATTATTCATTATTCGCGTTTAGTCAAGTCTTATCTTTCTTTAGATTTGTTTAAAATTAAAATTAAAATATCAGTTAATGTTATGAGTATCTTAATAGGTTTCTTTAGTGTGCTTCTTACGTTTATGTTTTTTTGTTTCCATATTTGTTTCTTTTCCCCTAGTTTTCTCTCTTTACGTACTGTAGTTTTATTGTAATATAAGTTGATCTACTTTTTCCCAGAAAAATAATTTTATATCATATTTGTTCAATGTGTTTTCTTTTGAAGTGTTATGAAAATATTATATTTTTAAATTTGCATAACATTCTTGATTGATTGATGTATGCTAATGTATAAATTTATCTAAAAGTTTCATATAAGGGTGTTGAGTATTTAAAATGAAGCTTTTAAATCATGGCAATGATGTTTCACTACTATACATATTAAATTTAATTATTAGTTAACTAAATATATTAAATTAGTAAGTCCACGTGTTAACTATAATATTTTTTAGATTAATGTATAATTTTTTTAAAAAAATTTTATTCAAAAGTACAAAATATCTAAAAATTTTATTAGGTATAATGTCACTTTGAAAGTCTCGTGGTTTCTACCATTACTCAAATTAAGTTTTTACGTTATTAACCAAATATATTAAGCTGATAAATTTATATATGATTGACTTTATTTCGTTTTTAAGTTAAATTTATAATTTATAAATAAAAAACAATTAATACAAAATGCTTCCCGCGTTAAGGATTGGAAAAAATGAAGAGGTAGAAATATCTTATATGACAAAGAAAAAAATGGAAGAGGCATACATTTATCTCGGCATCACTAGCATATAGTAATAGAGGATTGTCAGTGACCTTATTCTCGACAATATCTCGTAATATACCATGCTTCCAATAATCAATTGAATCTTTTTTGTTACTATAACTCCTCCTTCATATGCTAGTTCTTATTCTTAATTGTTTATTCTGTTTTATTTAGTATATTTAATTAACTAATAATTAAATTTAATATTAATAATAGCTAAAATGATAATTTAAAAATTTTTAAATTGACATTGAATCAATTTTTTTTCCAAATACCTATACTTTTGAATAAAAATTTTTAGGCAAATTTGTAATTTAAAAAAAAAAGTTAATATAGATAACACGTAGATTTACTTGTTTAATATATTTGATCAATAAATAATCAAATTTAAACTTAGATAAATATTCAAAAAATATTGTTAAGATTTAAAAACTTCTAATAACATTAAATTAAAAAAAATTTTTATATATTCAATATTATTGAGCGAAAATTTTTAGAATAAATTTATACCTCCCCTATTTTTAATTATTGTATCAAAATTTAATTATTATTTATAAATTATGAACTTTATAATAATATATATTATAGATATATATATAAATATAACACAAAAACAAATTTAATATATAATGCGTGAATAATTATTAATTGGTAAAAAATAGAACAAGTGCTTTAAATTAATTAATAAAATTTTTTAAAGAAAAAAAGTGAGAGCCATATCTAATATTTGAACGAGAGGAGAAAAGTGGGACCGTTGGCGAGTGTCTCTCCAAAGCTGCTTTAACCTTCTTGTCGTTCTCTCCATTGTTCCCTGCTCCCTTCTCACTCTCTCTCTCCCCTCCAATCTCCTCTCGTCTCTCTCTCTTCATCCCCTCCCAAACCAAGGTACCTACTCTATCACTCACACGTATAAATCCCTTCTCACTCTCATCATCTTGTTTCTCCCCTTGCCTGTGAATGTGATTGCAGATTTCGCTTCTTCAGATTTGGCCTCACAAATGTCCTACATGTGTGCTGACAGTGGCAATCTCATGGCGATTGCTCAACAAGTCATCAAGCAAAAGGAACAACAAGAGCAACAGCAGCAGCAACATCAGCATCAGAACCATAATCATCATCACCACCACCATCAGCAACAGAATCATCAGCAACAGCAACTTCTGGGGATTCATTCAATCGCTCTTCATCCATGGACGACGAGTACTCCTCCTCTGGGTTTTGGCCTCGCCGGAGCTGATTTCTCCGACCCCTTTCAGGTTGTGTCTGGCCCTGATGCTTCAGAGTCCGGTTTTCAGTTCCCTCATCTGGACCCCCACCATTCTCCTGGGTTTAGATTTTCTGATTTCGCAGCTGATGCTGGCGGCGGCGCGTGCGGTGCTGCTGGTGAGTTTGATTCCGATGAGTGGATGGATAGCTTGATGGGCGGTGCTGGTGGTCCTGGTGACTCAACGGATAGTTCCAATCTGCCTTCTGCGTGCGACGCGTGGCAGAACAATGCCGATTTTGGTCTTTACGCCTCTAACCCCTTCGCCACCTGCCCTACCCGACTCTCGCCTCCGTCGGACCTCAATCGGGTCATTTTCTCGTCGGAGCCTGCCACGTGGACCTCTCCCCCACCGCCATCTCCACCGACCTTAGTTAAAGAACCTGCTGCTACTAAACCAGCACCAGCTTCGCCACCACCGGCGGAGCCGGCCGTGCGCCGAAACGACAGTGGCCACGCCGTTTCGTCAAGCGTCGCAGAAGCCAGCGAGTCCACACATCCACTTCTGAAAGCACTTATCGACTGTGCTGGACTGGCCGAGACCGAACCAGATCAGGCCGAAGAATCTATGGTTCAGCTCAGCAAAAGGGCGTCGCAGCACGGAGATCCTACTCAGAGAGTCGCCTTCTTCTTCTGCGAAGCTTTACGCAGCAAAATAAAACCAGAAATGGTTGAGACTCCTAGTTGTACTACTTCAGAGGAAGAGTTAACACTCTCGTACAAAGCTCTGAACGATGCGTGTCCTTATTCCAAGTTTGCTCATCTAACAGCGAATCAAGCTATACTGGAAGCTACTGAAGGAGCTACAAAGATTCATATAGTGGATTTTGGGATTGTTCAAGGTGTTCAATGGGCGGCTCTGTTACAAGCATTCGCTACTCGATCTTCAGGGAAGCCTGCAAGCATTCGCATTTCTGGAATTCCTGCTATGTCTCTGGGAACATCTCCTCGTTCTTCTTTGCTTGCCACAGGGAATCGTCTTTCTGAGTTCGCGAAGATTCTGGATTTGAACTTCGAGTTCGAACCTATTCTGACTCCAATTCATAAGCTGAACCAGTTCAGCTTCGCTACTGATCCTGATGAGTCCTTGGCTGTGAACTTCATGCTTCAGTTGTTTAATCTGTTGGATGAAAGTAACGTTGCGGTGGAGACTGCACTCCGATTGGCTAAATCTTTGAAACCTAGAATTGTTACTCTTGGAGAGTATGAAGCTAGCTTGACTAGAGTTGGATTTGTGAACCGGTTCAAGACTGCGTTGAGGTACTTCACAGCGATTTTCGAGTCTTTGGAGCCGAATTTGCCGCGAGACTCGCCTGATAGGCTGCTAGTGGAGAGACTTCTACTTGGCCGGAGAATCTCTAGTGTGGTTGGATCAAGGTCGCAGGGGAATGTAAGAGAACACATGGAAGATAGAGATCAGTGGAGGGTTTTGATGGAAAGTGCTGGTTTTGAATCTGTGAATCTCAGCCATTATGCAATTAGTCAAGCTAAGATTCTTCTATGGAATTACAAGAGTCCTCTGTATATATTGGTGGAATCTGAACCTGGGTTTTTGACTCTGGCTTGGAATGAAGTCCCTCTCCTGACGGTTTCTTCTTGGCGTTAAAGGATTATTGCATATTTGCTTCGATTGGAAATGGGTTTCCACCTGGTGCTTTTTCCTCTGGCGTGGAACAAGTAATTGTCTATATGCCATTAATGATCATGCTTGGTCCTTAGTTAAGCTTTATACAGATTGGATGTTATTGGAACTGCAATACAAGCCCCTGTTCAGGATTTTTAGGAAGAAGATTTACCAATATGGTGTGCTTTCTGCAGCTTGATCATAGTTCCACGCCTTTCTCTTCTCCTCTTTTCAATTGATTTTGCTTTTGTAGTACTTTGATTTCATGTTCTAGTGTTTTCTAGGTTTGAAGACTTGACTAGACAATTAGTGAACAAGGGAATGCGAATGAAGAAAATGGGAGGAAAGAAGTTTTCTCTCCCATTGTTGTCTCTGTAACTCTGTAAATCTGAATTTGTTGTATGCATTTAATTTGGTCTTTAAATATCAAAGGATTTTCATCTTTACTTTCTGATTCAGACAGGAATTGTTCTATACTATACTGAAAGTTATTTATAGCCCCTTCAAATCTTCACAAGTTGTTGAGTAGGATCATGGTCAAGGTTTGAGTTCTGTAATATCAATATGTATCTTCCTCCTAGAGTTCCAAATCTGCAATATAGGTTCTTTCCTTTTACTCTGATCATTGGGTTTGTTTTCATCAAGTCCAATTGAATTCTTAAACGCATGATTCCCTTTGAATTATATGAGTAAGGATTTGATTTGATGACATATATTATGCCGTTTTCCATGTAAATTGTTTGCTGATGCAGAATCATTGGTCAGATGTCACAGAGTAGTAAACTGCTGGACAAGTTCTTTACCTTACAGTGAGTCTGTGACTCACCGTACATTTCTGCGGGTGAGTGGGGAAAAAAAGGTTGCTTGGTCCTAACATTGATTTTCCCTTCACACACAATTTGCAGAGACTTGGATCCTTCTTCATGAAAGTGTGGACTGCTTTCTGACCAGTTGCATCCTGCCTTGTAGACCAAGTACTTATGGCTTGAATTCCATATTTGATTTTTTTTTAGAGCTTATAGTTACCGAAACAATTTATGTAAAATGACGTTAGAAACTTGACTCTTATTATGAAGTGAAATGGCAGACTATTATTATTTATTGCCATACTGTGACTGTCAAACTTAGTACTATTTTCTGAGGGGTGAAGTACACTCTTACTTGGACCTGCCATTGCTTTCTTTCACACTATCTGCAGAAATTTTTGTGTCTTTCTTTTACTTTTTTCCAGGAAAGTGTTGATTGCTTTGTTGCCAGTGAGTGCTTGTCCTTGTCAGATCTATTGGGCCAAACTTAATCGCTTTGTTGGTTGTCTCTTTCATACTGATAAGAAGGGGTAAGAGCCAGCCCCTTTTTGAGTCTCTGATACAATTGGCTAAGATTGTGACCAAAGTAAAGACCATGAATGATATTGCTGTTTCTTGTGTTCTGTGATTGTGACAATTCAAAGTTGTGAAATTAGAAAACTATCTTATTTGAACCCTCTAAATTTAAAGTTGGAGTTGGAGAGATAGTGATATATAAGGAATGAAAATATTCATGAGGCTCACTTTTTTCCTTACTATTATTATTATTTTAAAAAATCTGTTTATTGTTCTGTTTTATCTTAGAAGTACTTTGTAAGGTTTTAACTTATAGTGAAAGTGGAGAGAAATAGAGAAAGTGAAGTGAAAAGTATGGTTTTTCCTCATTTCAATATATCTTTCTTTACTTTACCTCTAAATTACTTTTAGGGTTTAGGAGATTTTTAATACATTTTGACATAAAATTCAAATCTCAACTTTTTCTCCCTTAGACTTGATTTTTGTTGAAAGTGTCCCATAAATGTAGAGTCTATAGGCTACTAAACTTTGCGACTTAAGGGTCCTATTTCTCACATTTTAATGGTAAGTCATGACTCATCAAGTACCATCCTCACCTAAAAGAATTCGTTCAAAATAAATGCAAGTACTTAGTGCTTGTTTGGAATTTAGTTTAAAGGTCCAAAGAGAGGTTTAGATAAGTAGATAACTCAATTTTTTCTCTAGTTGGATTTCTCATGCATCTAATAAAGAGTTCAATCTTTTGTGGTGTATATGAAGAAAATTTCACGACGAGTACTAAAGAGGGAAGCCTCGGCTTTATAATGTGAGGGGATTAATCAATGCTTCTAGAAGTGGATATCTTTGATTTGCTTAATTTTTTTCCCCTCTATCCGTGTTTGGTTGCTCTGAAATTTGTGTTTCACATATTGAAATTATCTTTTAAATCCCAGTTTTTCCAATACCACTCAGTTGAATTTCCAAACTTAATATTGTTTAAATTTATATTTGACAACGGATTTCCAAATACAACCTTAATTTTAAGTTTACCACTTCAGTATAAAACCATACAAATATTTGTTTAGAAGCGAAAGTTTGTTTGCTTTTCACATAACATGACGTTAGAAACTAGAAACTAAAAAAGAGGTGATTAAGTGAACTTTATTTAAAAATAAAATAAATTTTCGATTTTATCTATATTTAAATAATTTTTTATATTTGTATTACATTATCTCTCATTGTTAATGACTTTAAATATGGATGAAGTTAAAAAAACTTAAGTAATATCCCATTAAATAATTTATAATAAAGTCCATTTATATTTTCTAATAGTTGCCTTATAATTAGGACATGGGGAAGTAAAATGGATAAGAGACCCTTATGGATAATTTGCCATATTTTATCAACGTGTAGTCTAAGTACTTGGATCTAAAACTGTGTTTTGTGTGCATTCTCTCCAATGCACTGAGATCCAGGTCACAGGCAAATAGAGCAAGAGGAAAATTCTTAAGTGAATTCTAGTAGCTGTGGGATGACTAATAGGGTTGATCCGAGTAAGCGGCTCGGTATCGTTTAACCGAAATCTCGAGTTTAAGTTTTTGTGTATGCAGAAAATTTTTGTTAGGAGACTCACCCACCATAGCCAGGTGCGGGTTAGATCCGGATATAGTCGGGGCAAAATTTCGGTAAACTAGATGGGTAAAAAAAAAAAAGTAACTGTTGGATGCTTTCAGTGCCGAGACAAGGATTGGCTATTTCATTAATGGACTTAGGTTAATGAGAACAATATTTTTTTTTTTTTTTGAAAAAATTACCTACAGACCCGAGCTAGCTAAGAAAATAAAATACATAGATTTTATGAATTTTATTTAATACTAATAAATCTTAAAAGATTTAATATTTACAGGTTTAACTTGAAAATGATACAACTCGACTTGTAAATATGAAAGTTTGACTTATATTTTTTTTGGGGACCTATTAGTAATAAATAAAATTGGCAAAAATGTAATTTTAGTCTTCTAACTTTATACAATATTTCAATTTAGTTTCTTACTTTTATATAGTATCTCTCAGTTCTCTAACTCTAATATCATTTGTTTCAAATAATAATTTTTTATAACAATAATTGTTATTTTAAAAAATTAAACTCAATCTTGTAACATTTAAAATTTCAATCTTAGCAATTTTTTTAATTACATTTGGATTAAAGGAATGAAAAAAACACTTTATAATGTTAACCAACACTTTTACCAAAATAATTTATTAAAGATGAGATGTTAGACAACTTTATCTTGTAAGTAAAGATGTGCCCCAAAACAAGCTCTTTATAAACCATGTCCTTGTAGGGTAGGAATAGCATTTTTTTTCCTGGTAAGTGCATTTAAGTTTTTCCATATAATAATGTCGTTATCATTTTCTTGTTTTGGTATATATTAATTAATTTGTTTGGTATCCACATTAAAGAAATCCATATTTTATTATACAAAAAGAATGAGACCCTTAATATTTATTATCTTATTGTTATTTGTAATTTAAAGACAGTCACACAGACATTTTTTATTTATAAAATTATATTAATTATTTTTCATGTTCTATTTCATTCTATTGTACAGATTAATAAACTTTAATGCAGTAAATTTCCAAATCTTAACCCTTCTATTTTAAATGTTAAAAATATAAATGTGAGGTTCTATGTTTAGGTTATGCTGTATTATTGCAGTGAGTCCACTACTTAGTTTACAGAGACCTCACATGGCTATCCCTTATGTTTCTGAAATAAAAATATTATTGTAATTTAAATATTGACCCCATTAAATAATAAGAACTATTTATTTAATTTAAAAAATTAAAAAAAATTATTTAATTATAACATACACGACCAGATATTAAAATAAATTTTGTTTGACAGTATAAAATCTCACTAAATTCATTTGAATCTTAAATTTGATTTTTAAAGAGGATATCTATCTTTAGAGGATAGCCACGTTTTTAAAATTAGATATTTAATAATAGAATATAGTAAATAGAATAATAAACTATACACAACCACCCCCTAGAAACCCCATGAGTCCACCATCTGATGTTGTCCTACATTTATGACAGGAGTACACTGAATTCATGCTTTTCCATACGGATTGATTTTAGATGCGATGAACGGAGCTGTCCTCTCATAGTGATGATAATCGTATTTTGATGATAAATTATAATGAATAAATAGATACATAAATAAAATTGGCCTATAAAAAGCTCAATATCAATATTGTACAATACATCCTGAAATTTGGTTAAAAGAAAAAAACTCATCTCTCTTAACCACAGCTTCATTGAAAACATTTACTAAAATGTTCCTCAAAATTATCAGTGTATTTATTTATTTTAATATAACAAGACACTAGACTAGATGCAAAAGTCACAACTCATAATTTTCACACAAGGAGGGATCGATGTGGGAGTTCATCACAGTAATGAACACTATATAGTGATCATTATTTTGCTCATCGTTATGATGAAATCTAGATTGTTCAAAATACGGTCCAAATTTAAATTACAAATAAATTAAATGCTGAGCACCTGACCTCAATCTCATTTTCACAAGCACTTGTTGAGGCCAACAATGTCTATTATTATCATTATTAAGCTGCTTCAAAACATTGAGAAGATAAGATGGATAGAGGAAAGTAGTACACTACAATTTAAGACAAGAACAATAATGTCTATTGATTTGGGTGGTCCCTCTCATACCTAACAGACAATGAAGAGCAATCCAACTTAATAAATATATTATCTACTATGTTTCTGAAATTATACATATTACTCACTACTCACTACTCACAGAGATATGCTTTCAAACATGACAGGTTTAACGGTTACCATAATCAGATATCTAACTATCAGCATAAATAGCATGGATCACCTTCACATTACTAGAGGAGCCACTAAAAAGAGACAGACAGTGATGCAACCCACATGGCATGTAGGTCCCACTGCCTCCCTCTCTCTAGTTTCACTGAATTTTTTAGGAAAAATCACTCTGGGAGTTCCAATGAAGGAATATAATCACCAAAAAGTACCATGACAAATGAGCAATATACAATGATAAGTTCTGGTATTAGAAATGACAATAGATCCATGCTGCTCACTTATTGTAAGACTTTTTGGTAACTACATTTCTTCTTTAGGACTTCATAGTGATTTTCCCAATTTTCTAGTCATCGTAGAGGATCTATTTCATAAGAGGTCATTAAGTGACAGACCTTATTAGAGGCATTTGGCCTCAATCTCCTCCAGAGTAAGCCCCTTGGTTTCTGGCACAACAAAGAAAATGAATGCAAGTGATACCACTGCTATTCCACAAAATATGTAGAACACAACTCCTGCTCCCACCAATGCCTGTGATAAGAAAAAGATATAGTCAGACAAAAACCATCTCAAGTTATCAATAATGTCAAATCTAGTGGGCTAAGAAGAAGCATTGGGACATTTATGGTACTTGACATGATATGGATACTTTAAAGATGACAAGATGTATAAATGTAACTTGAAATGTCATGTTGTGATAGACATGACTTGGACTTGACACAACTTTGCTTTTGAAGTCTCTATGCTTGATAGTTAATTGGTCAATGGACTCAATTCAGTATTAAGTTTAAATCAATTTTTTTCTAATTAAGCCAATAGCATATATGGCACTGGCCACATCTTTAGATTGAGATGAACTTAATGTTTTGGATTAAATTAGTCTCCGCTCTTTCGCAAATTCCCTTCTCCAAGGCGCGAACTTCCTATATAACCCAAAGAAAAAAGAAAAAGGGTTCTGCCAACTTTGTGATATCCATAATCGTGTTTAAAAAAAGTAAAGGGATTGAAGATCTTAATTACCTTGAGTGGGGAGAAAGAAAATGTCACCAGGGCATTTGCACCAAAATTGACAAGTACTGCTAAACTTAGTCCTCGTCCTCTAAGTCGCAAGGGGAAAATCTCTGATATCATGAGCCATCCGATTGGACCAAAGGAAACCTGCAAATATAAATAAAGAATCACATAAAGCAATCTTATGCAAGCACTACAAAAGGATTTTCTCAAATCAATGTGTTATGACCAGAAACAGAAAACAGAGAAAACTAGGGTACTTAAAACAAGTTCAAACAAGCCACTCCAACGGGGAGAGATGCTTCAATTCCCATATTTTCACTAAGAACCTGAATTCTTTGCCTTTTCTCTTCACTACTCTTCTTCAACAGTTTCCCATCTCCATCTTCATCTTCAAACATTAAAAGCAATTGAAGAAGTTTTGTGTTCTGTTTTTTGCATCTATCATAGTCCAAAACATCCCCTCAAGGCTGACAACCACCCTCACATCCTTGCTTCTTGTCTCACCATAACTACTTCATTGGACATTTTATATTAAACTAGGTCTCGTCCTTAAATTATGAACTAGCATCCCAAAGATTTAACTTTTCGTACGCTATTAAACAAAAACTTAATATTTCTAAATCTTTGACTACATAAAAAGCATATGTGAGGATCAGTGTCGAGATTGATCACCGTCGGAAACTTGTCTCCTGCGTGATTACCAAGAAAGCCATTTTTTGGTGGAACATGAGAATCTCAACATTATTTGTTTGACGTGTGGCATCTATGGGCATAGAATGGACGATTGCCCACTGAAGGCAAAACCCAATCCTCCAACTGAGAATTCTCTGCCGCTGCCTTCACCAGAATATTTTCCTCTTTATATTTCCCTCTTAATGTCACTACACGCAGTTCATTCTACAAGGGCTGTTCGGCCTCACAATGTTTAAGGAAAATTATCACATTTCTCTGGCAATCCAGGAACTACCAAAAACAGCATCTTTAACTGTCTTTTCGGGTCATTGATTTCAACAAGCATTCATAAATCTTGGGAGATGCAGTCCATATCTTCTCTTTGATTATGACAACAAACATTGAACTCATGGAAAATACAGCCTAAACATTTACGTGCACAATCCTGGACTGAAGAAAAATCAAAAGGAAACTTGTTCACCTGATAACTGCCCACGTACAACAGCAGACCAACTACAGCAACAGCTGATACATCATCCAAGAACGTGTAATATGAACCCAGAAGGAATAAAGAGACAATCTGCAATGCATATAGTTCAATTTTAAAATTGATGCTTGAATTCCTTTTTTATTTATTTATTTTTATTTATTTTATACCAGTTAATTTTGATGTCAATCATGCAAAGATGACTAATAAGTGAATTGGTTTCTCAATTTGCTATGAAAATAAAAGGATAGACTCTGAATAAATTGCCATTACAAACAACCAACATTTAGAGATGGGTAGTAACTTACCATCCCTGTAACTCCTACAAATAGTAGAGGTCTCCTTCCAACTTTATCAACAATAACAACAGCAACTCCTGTCATAATCAACTACAACATAGAAAGATAAAGAAGTTGCTGTCAAAAAGAATTCGTGAACTTGATAGGAAAATATTCAAATAGACTTAGCAAGAGGAAAAATAATAGAAAAACCAAAAAATGTTGTTTTATGGAGGTTTCGAGGTGGAACAACAAATAATGTGAAGACATTTTTGGATCACTCTTTTACTTTTCCTTTTCTCTTGATGAGAATGGGACTGATATGTTGTATAGATAGATTGTGAATTTAACTGAAGTTTCCATATTAGACTAAAAAATCTTACACTTTTGGTAGGTATTGGAACACCCTCACATAATCTTCTCTTTTAAAATGAGAGCTCAAGTTAAGAAACTTAAAATGGATACTAAGAGAAAAGCAACATGAAATAAAACAGGAAAAAAATTCACTAATTAAATTTTGTTTTGGCTCTGCCCTATCATTTTTAATGACCTTTCAGGCAATTTTCAGTTATATTTAATGTTTTTTTAGGTAAGCTTCCTGCCCTTTCTATAGAACATAGTTCTGATTGGCAGTTTTCAAGCTTTCTCTAGTGACAATGTTATTTTCCTGGTTCAATTGCCAATTTCTATAGCTACCTTCCATTCACCTTTAGCATGTCCCCTACTGGTTTAATAATGGTATTTACTCTGTTCCTACTGATGCCTTTGTTAAAGTAGTCGCTAGTGAATCTCACCTCAGCCTATTTGAGGTCCTCCTCTCCCCAAGGTCCATGAGTTCTTGAATCAAACATCTTACCATATTTCTAGTAACAAGGGTCTTTTCACTAATCTTCATATTATTGTTCACTTCCTAGCCGCCATTACCTTAGCCAGCTGATCACCAAAATTTGCTAAGGCATTGGCCTATCTCATCTTATTCATTCTATGCCTGTAGATGTTGATCTTTATGTTTCTGAATGCCTGTTTAAATTGATATATGTTAGCAAATTGACTCACACCCTTCATTGTTTCATTACGTTTTCCTTCTCTTTCTATAGTTTCTACATGGTCTAACACTTCACATCAGAATTCAGTAGAACATTTATCTGCATCCCCAAAATACTAATAAATGTGAAATAAAGTAATAGCATTTAATTTAAATTTACATATTGCAAAAGCATAAACTCTACCTTTAATACACCAAGGAGAATTGAAACACGAGTTGCATCTGATGCTGCAGAGAATCCTGCGCTCTACCAAAATATAGGATTTCAGTATTGTCACATTTCATTAGCACCTCAGATTTTTTTCACTACCTAAGTTACCTCAATAAAAATTAGCAAATTACCTCGAGGATTGTTGCAGCATAGTAGAGCACACTTGGTTGCCCAGTGATCTGTCACGAGTTACATTGTAAAAATACACATCTATTGGCAGCTCTGATAATTTGCGTTATTTGACTTAACAGATTACAATACCTGTTGAAATAAGACCAATCCTATACCAATTGTAAGGGCTTTCAAGCATTTTCCTCGGAACATTTCTCCAATAGTAACTTCTTTTTCTTCACCGACATAAGAAAGCTCTGCCAGAATCTCATCCACTTGCTGAAGAGCTGAATCGCCAATAGCTGGACCCCGAAGTCGACACAAACAAGAAATTGCATTGTCTTTCAAACTCTGAGCATTCCCTTTTCCCTGTATACAACGTAAGAGTATCCATCTAGGAGATGATGGAAGCCACCACATTCCGATTCCCATAATTATTGCCAAAGGACTACTAACTCCAAACATATAGCGCCACCCTCCAACCGTGTCTACCAAAAGGCTACCTACTCCATACCCCGCCTACACAAGATAATATGAAGCCAAGTTTAATGCAGGTGTTCTCAGAACAGAAAATAAAAAATAAATAATTTTTTTACTCAGAAGCCATAATACAATACAACAACAACAACAACAATATAAGGCAAAATTTAAGAAGCTTGTTTTCTTCATTTCATTTATAGATCTAATAAGTTCAAGGGGGGAAATATAAGAACTTACAACCATCCCAAGTACTATGAAAAACTCTTTCAGTGAGATTAATTGACCACGCATTGGAGCTGGAGTTGTCTCCGCAATGTACATAGGAGCAGCATGCATCGCCTGAAAGAGAGAAACTGAACATCATTTATATTGCTTAAACTTTAGAGAGACACTATAAAATTGTATTAATAAGATTTTACCCACAAAAATTCTCTAACAATTCCTGTATAATGCAATGATATCATTCTTCCATTTTATTCTTTTTGTGCATGTCTACGGCAAAAAAGCAAAGTTAATATTTCTGAAATCCATAGAATTCATTTTTATTTTAAAATAAGGAAATGCAAATAACAGCTACAGTGGAACAAAAATACTGATGAGATGACGTAATTACATATAGTCAGAGTGATATTATATCATGTGATAGCTCCAACATTCATAAGTCAGTAAACCATACACGGTGGCATAGGTTAAATTGATAGAATCATATAGGAAAAGGTGACAATTCATGGACGTCAAAATAAATAACTGCCAAGCTCAAATGCGATCCTCCAGTATGCAAGAGCACAGAAACCCTCGCCTCCAAATTTGTTAAGTGGTTTCCTACCTCATCAAAACAAAATAACGGATATGACCTAACAAATATCATGTCTATAAAAAAAATCATACCAGTCCAATTCCTAGACCATATACAAATCTTCCAATCACCAAAACAGCATAGTCAGGAGCAAATGCTTCTATAAGAGCTCCAACAAAATACAGCAATGCAGCCACAAACAACTCCCTTCTTCTTCCTTAAATAATACATTTAACCTTTGTCAAGAGATGAAAATATCCAAAACAATAGTTGGCACGTGACAAAATTTACCTAAGAAGTCAGCAACATTGAAGGCCAACACAGAGCCAATCAGTGCACCATATAATGATCCACTAGTCTGAAAAAGCACCATAGAATGATTTAAAACGAATCCAAAGTGCATTTTCTAGATCATTGCACAAAAAAATATGAAAAAAATAAAGGATCAAAAGAATTAATGAAATTACTATAACAAAAGAAAGAAAGAAAGTCTTCTGTATCTAATATAAACTTACCACAAGACCAATTTCAACAGAAGACAAATCATACCATGATACTCCACTTAGTGCAGCAGACTGCAATAAAGAGAAATTATAACTAAGTCAAGCAAAGAACAGAAATATAAGAAGCATTAATCAGCTTCCCAAGAAAATTTCAAGTGCAACAGTAAGTTGAACAAAAAAAAGAGTTAATAAGATGCAGTATAAGCAGCATCTCTGAAATTGTAGCACAAGATCATAAGGGCATACCTCAATGACAATTGTAGCACAAGATGTGGCGCCAATGTCATAGCCATATAGTAGCCCTCCCAGAGCTGGAAAGAGAAATCTGAGAATTTTAAAAATCTGTTAGGTATCACTGTAGAAATCAAACATCCACTATCAGCAACTCAATAGGGGTACTATATCAACATGAAATCTATTTCATGTTAAGGAATAGGCACAAAATGATGAGATAAATTTAGTCAACCCAGTAACATGGACGCATGCTAAATTGAGCATTTAGATATTAAGTAGTTGCTTATGTTTAGGGAATAAAAAAGATATTAAGTAGTGTCAGTGTACAAGCTTAAATTCCCATGGGAATCAAGTTTATAAAAAACAAAGGAAATAAACTCTGATTGATAACCATGGAACAAGATTTATCCACATGACAGCTTTGGATTATATAAGTGTCAAGTTTAATGTCACAATTTGTGTCATCACCTCCATCCTATTTATAAAAGTTGCTTTGAGAAAAAATAATAAAATATTAAAATTTCATAGAAATCCTAAGAAACAGACTAAACATGGTAAACTTCATTATCTAAATGTATGGCTGAAATTGTTCAGAAGATGACACGTAGATTCTGAGAAGTGAGAATCAAGCATCTCCTTTGAGATAAGAAGCACAAATTATGCAGGGTAAGATAAATAAGCCCCACCCACCACACACACCCCTCCCCCCCAAAAAAAAACAAAAGAAAATAATTGTGAAAGTGCAGTCATGTCATTTGTAAACATAAACATTGAGCCTATGGGGTTCAAAAGCGCAAAATCTAACCTCTCCTCATATCAGACAAGGAAGTTCCTTAAAAACAATATGCAGAATGTCATATCTAAGTAAAACTCTATATATGCTTATCTATATCATATAATAATATTAACTTGCACAGAAGGGACTAATAAATAATACTTACGGGAGAATGGCAGCATAGACGGAATAATTTTCAGAGTCATGAACCCCATTAATAAGAGGCTCTCTTGAACTCCCAACTTCACCAGATGTCTTTCTTGCCTAATGAAAGTCAGTGAATTCAAATTTTATGAACAGTGAAATAAATAGATTAGTATGGTCTATAGGAAACTAGCTTGTAGCCATATATGCACGACTATGTGCATGACAATGCATTGATCGCAGGAATTCAGCTTTTTTCCATCCTTTAACATATTCAATCCTATCAGCGCAAAATGAGAGCGAAATATTATTTATTATCTTGGTTTATGATGTAATTATCACTTGGGATTTAGGGTTTGTAATTGGATTAGTTTAAAGTTTAACGTTTAATTATCAGTAACTAGGGATTATCAAAGTGGTGTTTGAGCCTAGGAACATGTTACCCCATAGTAGTATCTTCAAGGATTTGCATTTGAGTAGTGGTAAGACGAACAGATGATACTTTATTGTCGAAATCATTTGAGCCTAAGTCAGTTTAGAAGATTAGACCTCATCAGTTGATACTTTATTGTCGAAATAATTTAGTAATTGATTGAGTTCAAGATATTTTGCTTCCATTTCTTTCCCTCGTGTTTTTAATCACATATAAAAAAAAAGATCTTAATATTACTAAATTGACTTAACGAGACAATTTTTAGTACACAGATCTGCAACAGTGACACGCCAATAAATTCAATTCTCTTACTACTGTTAGCACACAAACTCCCTCAACAAGCAAAGAAAACCAAAACGAAGTGGAATAGGATGAACAAAGGTCGTAAACCACTTGCAGTTTTAACTTCCGACGAAATAAACAAGCAGAATTATGGGAAGAGAGGGAAACAGTATACCAATTACTCAAATTGAGCAATTTTTTGAAGAGAGAAAGAGTCAATAACTTAGAAACTAAAGGAAGCGATTCTCTCAAGTATCCACATACTACAGCAGATAAATCGTTGGCTTTAGAAGAGAGATAATCATACCGTAGGCTGATCAAGTTCGGACGCCATTGCTTGAATTGTTCAAAAACAGCAATGAAATCGAATTGAAGTGGGAGGATTCTTATATATAAAACGGACAACCAAATATCCAATCCCCCTTGAAGTCATCATTCTCACATATTGAAAAATTATTAAAAAAATCAGCTTTTTTGGCACCGAGAAAAAAGTACACAAGGATTTCAATAAGGATATTTTAAAATATCAAATTCGTAAAATCATTTCAGAGTGAAAGGGATAAGAATGTTTTTTTTTTTAAAAAAAAAGCAAACTACAGAATCTAAACACGAAAAATACCAAGTGAAATAAGAAGAGAGTAGAAGATTGAGAGTGTTGAAAGGTGCCACGATTCGGATTTGAAGTGCTGGCACATGGCGTTTTCCAGCGACGAAGACGTTTAAATTCAAACTGTAAATGAAAACGACGTTTATCAAACGGCAAAATTGAAGTCATTCCCTATCCAACAAGACGAAAAACAAGAATGTTCATTCCTGCAATGTTTGGTTTTGCACGTATGAAGGTATTCTTTACAAACAAAATAACAACTGAATCATTTTCCTTTTAAAAAACATTTTTTCACGTAGCATTCATCTTCTTCTTGGTTAAACACACATGGATCCATGTGCCAAACCCCATTCGTAAAGAGTCTCACCTCTCTTTGTCAATTTTTGGGAAGAAGATGGAACACAATAGAAAGAGAAAATGACTAGTTTGGCAATTTATTGCGTCTTAATGTTTTCATTTTTATACAAGAGTAACTTCATGTGAGCAAGATTTTGGGGTCCCCAAAGCCAGACCCTTTGTACCGATAGTGCTTATAAAAGTATTCATGGGTTGTTGACTAATACCTCTTTGGTAAAATTTTAAACCTTAATTTTAAAAGAGTTTTTGGCCCAAACTTTAGTTTAGAAAAATTTTAAAATAAACAGCTATATTTGTCCATAAGTGCTTTTGAGCAAAACCATGGTTTTGAATAAGCTATTAAAATTAGCTTTTTGAACAGTAAAAGAACTTATGGATTATCTAATTACTATCTTACCCCTACTTTTTCTTACACCCTCTCTCCTCTCTCCTCTCTCTTCTCTACCTCTCTCATCTCTCTTACTTTTAATCAAATCATACCCTTTTTAATAATTTACCAATATAAAAAATCATTCTAAAAATAACTATCCAAACACTTATTTATTCAAAACCACTTTTTTTCCATAAACTCTTTTCTAGAAGCCCTTTTCCATAAGCTGTCCATAAACCTTTTTTTTATAAGCCCTTTTTTAAAATCCTATCTAAACAGGCCCAAAATATATTAAAACAGTCAATTATTATGATTTATTTGTTATGACTAACTTTTATCAGATTTACTTATGATTATTATAGCAACAAAAGATTTGTAGTCAAAGTCTAAAAAGTTAAGGGGTTAATTTTAAATTTTGAAAGATCAGAAAGATTATACAAGCAACATCACTAACATTTGGGAGATATTTTTATTTTGTCAATTTATTATATTATACTGATAGTTTCTTTTTCAAAATCATACTAATATAGTTATAGAAGTGAAAAGAAAAAAAATAATAATGTGATTAACATTTGTAAGTGGCAGAGTAATTTTGTTAGCACAATTAACGGAAATTCAGTCTAAATCATCTTGATTCATCCCTCCCACCTTGGGCTAGTTCATGTTACCTAAGGATATTTTTTTTATATATAAAAATATTTAGGTGGGTTCGGTACTAATCCCCCACAAAAATCAAGACACAGCCTCAGAGCTCAGAAAATACTTATAGGAGACTTTCGAGATTATCTACTAAATGAGCCCTTATAATGACAGTAGGAATTGAACTCGCGTTCTTATGAGATACGAGCCAATTCTTTACCAAATATACTAACTCTCGTTACATGTTATCTAGGGATATGTTTGTACTTACTCACAATTAAACTTGCATAAGCCCAAACTAACTTATAGACATATTTCAAGGTAAAATTACCCTATAACCTTTGTTAGAATTGTGCAACTAATGGTCAGCATTAATCAAACGTTACGAGTGACATTGTGCAAATTTTGAAACTTTTAGAAGATATTATGCTAATCAAAAGTTAAATATACCAATTATGCCTAGCAAAAAAAAAAAAATGTAAAGGCAAGTTTACCCTTTAACCCTTATAACATATGAATAATTTTGCATTTTCATACACTTTATGTTTGGTATAACATTTTGTTTGTTTGTTTTTTTCTTACCAAACATTCCATTTTGATGATAAACTTGAACACCTAATGCTCTAATGCTCTACTGTATGTATGAATACACGTTCTACCTAACCCCATTAATGTATTTTATTATTTTCTTCCGAAGAAACTAGAAGCATATTAAAAATACTCTTTATTATATTTTTGGAGATATCAGTATTCTGCTGTAACTTAAAATAATACAATGTTAAAAGAAAAAATAACACATCAAAATCTCTATCTATTTTAGCTTCAATTAGTCCTCTCTTTTAATTAGCCACCTAAGGAAGGGTGGTGGTGGTGGGGGGGGGGTTAATAGTTCAAATTCTCTTGATATACTTAAAAAAAGTTAGATCTTTTACAGGAATTAATTTCGTAGCCTTTGCATTTAAATCATTTTTTAAGAAAAAGTTTTGCTTCTATGCAGAAACCGCATGGCTGTCTAGTTTCGCTTCACTAGTTTTTGTTGGGGTCACTGTTATTTCAAGGTCACATTCCCCCATCGGGGTCTGCTCACGAACTTGTCAACGTTGCCTTTCCTAAGATCATGCACTTTAGCTACAGGTTTCGAAACTTCCTTAAATACTCTAAAGAAGTCATATTATCTATACATTTTTTTATTGATAATTAATAAATAATTTAAATTAAATAAGTTTATTATTTATATAATAGCTACAAACTGCATGGCTGTCTACATGAAAATCTTTCAATGCAATTTTCTTAACCCTTGCTTGTGTATAAAGTTGTCAATTAACATTGCAATATTTAGATTATTCATTTCATTTTTGAGACAAAATAAATGCAAGGGATAAAGACACTAATCCCAAAAAATAGTTAACGATATTTTAGTCCACATGGTTAGGTTTATTGTTTTTCTAGTATATTTTTTTACTATTTACTAGGTCAGTATCTAATTCTAAAATTCGTGAATATCCTCCTACCAATATAGGTGTCTTTCTTTAAGAATTAAATTAAAAACTAAAAAGGATATAATAAAATTTTAATCGCTAGACTAACTCTTTAATCCCAATATTCCAAAATACCAAAAAACAAATGCCACAAGTCCTTAGTATAATGTTTGGTTTAATGGGAAGAAAAACATCTTAATAGTCCCCCCACTTTTGAAGGGATATGAAGAGGAGGAAAATTCATTTAATTTTCTCCCCCTACCCTCCATTTTCTTTCTATCAATACCAGAGGAGAGGAGTAACTCCTCCCTTATATTTAACGAAACGAGAAGGGTTATATGGGCAAAGTGAAATTACTTAAATGCCCTCACTCACCAAATCACAAAACAATAACAAGTCCCAAGTAAACCCTTGTCTCAAATCTGTCATGATTGTGTATTTGGAGGCCTCATTCCATGCATACAAGTCACAAAAGAAGAGCAAATCCTTTTATCATCTCAAACACAAGGAGATCAATGGATATTGGAAACATTTCAAAGCGAACTTCTGTATTTAGATGTCACATATAATAAGATCGAATTTCTTTTTAAAGATCACTGAATTTCACAAGTTGAATTTGAACACAAACCATTTATTCTCACAATGTTAAAAAAAAAAGAAGAAACATCCTTGCAGCTCAGTCACAGCAGCTGAACTGCGCTCCAAGGTTAGTTACTCTCAGGCCCTGGACTGCCATGACTGGTACCGGGTCCAGTCTCTCTGACCCGGATTAAGAGCATGTCCCTTGGAATGATAGATATGCTGTTCACCTTCTCCAGACAAATTCTCCTTGTGTTCAACACCGTACCTTTTAGGTTTCAGCAAAAGAAGCTGCAAAGAATCCACTTATTTATTATTTCAAGAGCAAGACTTTCAGGTTCCTGGCCACATGGCATCACCACAGAAGGAAAGAAATGAGTTTACCTCATCTCCTGTGTGATCAGTTATGAAGTGGAGCCAACCGTGCCATTCAGCTGGAACCTGAGAAGCATTATACCTAGTCTTCTCTGCATATTCAACCCACCTGTGTCTTCCTACAAGTTTTTTAAGTAAACCACAATATGTAACAGTTCGTTAGGTAAAACTAGTGAATTTACAAAATCTAATAAATTTGTTAATCGTTAAGAGATTACATGCTCATAAAAATATAAACACAAATATAGGTTTGAAGAATACTAAAAGTCGTCTGTCTGTTGAGAGCTAGTTGCTTAAGTTATCTAGTCGATTGATGAATTCCTTTATTGAAGTTGTTGATTGATCTTAATTTTTCTTGAGTAGGATTTATTTGTAACAGGATGCAAGTTTTATTGGCTTTATATTCATGGGTGTTGCGAGGCATTAAAGATTTTGGTAAGCATTTTATGCTCATTAAAGAGTTACTTGTAGTGCAAACAAAAAGATTTTGGGAAGCATTTTATGCTCATTAAAGAGTTACTTGTAGTGCAAACAAAAACATGTTTTGTAGTTAAAATATTATTGTACTAGAATAGTTGAGTCGTTTGGTGATAAATTTTCTTTGGTCCATTTTTTCCCAAAATTTTCTTCTCATTTGTTCAACACAGTCCTCTACAAGGAAAGCCATTAGGAAGTTACTTATAGCACAACCAAAGTAAAAGGCAAGAGTCTTTGTATGGTTACACAACTAGTATAAACAGGGAAAGGATCAATATCAAGTAGAAAATACTTCAGCCTTTTGGCAAGATTTTTTCTTTATTCCGTTCTCTCCCTAACTTTTGCTATCACAATTTCTCAACACTGCTCCGTACATGTCTATTTTGAATAAGAATTTCAAAAGCCGCAGTATTTGGCATTACCTTTTCTTGTTTATAATACATCAAAATCAGAAAAAAGGTATAAAAGGGGGGAGGGATTTAAGAACGAATCTTTTCTATTAGCATTGAAGGATGAAAAACATGAAACAAAACTACCAAACATCACAATGTAGACATATTTTTCCATCATATTTCATCTGACCTTAGAAAAAAGAAAGACTAGGTAATGATTAGTTGACAAAAAAAGAAAGACTAGGTAACGATAAATTGACATTTATTGTTTTATACTTCCATTCAATTCAAGATTCAATCACATCAAATTACAGTGAAAACAGTATTTATAAGATTGATCATTGCCAGTCTTAGGCTCAAATACCAAAGGTTAGATTTCAGGAATTTCAGCAGTGACTGAATTATAATAATATCCATATTAAAGAAAATAATGTGAGCAGAGAAGGCCCTTACCATATTGCGTATCTTCAAGTCTCTCATAATACTTGTTACCAAATTTATCAACACCAACAAGCCTTGCCCCAATATTATGGATCTTTGTTTGCCTACATAAATTTAGAAAAGAGACTGAATAACAGAGGAAAAGGGACTTACAGAACATAACCCCCCAACCCTGCTTGTGCTTGCAAAATACCGCTTGGTACTAGAATACAGATATTCTTCCCATCTCTCTTTCGTTTCTTACTATCATTAGTATCATTTACATTCAGGGTAGCAACATGACTTTGGAGGGAGCTTCAAAATTACAAATGGGTTTATCAAGATCATATTCCTATATAAAGAGTGAGCCAAAACTTGGATCTTGAGAATTATTTACATGAATAAATAGCAGAGGATTCAAGAGTCCATGCTTTGCTATGGATATTGTGAAAGGTGAATTCTAATAATAATGCGCAGCATTTTAAAGAAGTCCAGCTAACGTCTGAGTTTGTTTTAAGGGAAACAATAGAGGGCAATAGAAGCAAAGATAAGGTCACAATTGTTAAAATAAATCAGATTCTGAGGCTAACAGGGCACACCATTCTGATTTTTCTGATAATTCAGATTCAGTATAGAGATAATTTCAGATGAAGTTTAGTTCCAAAGGGAAAAGGAAGGCCAAGTGAAGGGAAATTGATGGAGATCCTCACAGAATTTCTCAACTTTTGACTGAAAATAATACCAATGAAGCTGGAAATTTATGGAGGATCAACAATTTGGAACATATCAGGGTTATTCTGTTGGATAACACAATACTTAATGCAGATTCTTTACTGGTGACAGGAAATTCCTTTTCTTCCCAAAGTCCCCTTGAAATACTCTTTGTTTGTCTTCCCTAGTGTGTTTTCCTAAGTCCTAAATCTGATGTTGTGCTTTCTTATATGGCGGTTGGACAGCATGCAGGGAAGGCTTGTAGTAAGTAGCTGTGATCTTGGATGTGGACTATCATCATGTTTATCCTTCATCTAGTATTTTTGATGTATCAGGCTCCTAGAAAACAGTGATTCACTTAAGTCCTTTAGTGGGGAATGTAATGGGTTGGGAAATTCTTTAAATCATGGGAAGGTTAAGGAGGTTAACCATAGGGTAGATGCTGATATAATTCTCTTTCAAGAAACAGTTACAAAATTATCGATTAAAAAGTAATTGGCACAATCAGCTCAAAGGTTGGGAACTTGGGATGCATTCCTTCTTCTGGTTCTTCAGGTGGTCATTTGGTGTAGCCTCCAAAGTAGATGTTCCAACGTTTGTTATTTTTTCCATTGTCAGACATCAAATTCCAGTGCCGAATGTTCATTATGCATATAATATACCGCTATCAATTTATGGTGCATACACACACACACACACACAAATCAGAGAAGTATCGCATAGACTAAAACACAGAGGAACAGAAATCCGATCTAGAAACGGAAAACATTAATGCAAAGATATGCAAAGAGACGACTTACAAGAGGTTTCCATCGGGAAGGCATCTCCTGGAAGTTCAAATGATAAAAGACAAAATCAGCACGATTCAATTTTTTTAAAATACATTTAAAGAAGGGAAAAAATCGAAGGGCCCCAAAGAATTTCTACCGGCACGACCTAAAATGAAACGCCTATAGCACCAATCCACTAACCATAATTTACAATTAACTCTTCCCGATAATGTGAAATGAATGGCAGAGTTAAACAAATGAACAAAAGCAGAACTGAGATATTTCACCCACTTCACAGCATCTACCATACAAAACAAAACTTTTTCAACTAAGCCCCAAATTCTTGGAATCTAACATTTTTCCTCTCAGAATTTTCCAGAGATTTCTGATGCAACGAAATAAATCCAGAAATCAACTCGCAAATAAGCCAAAAAATAAAATAGACTCACAAATAGCCTTCTTCCTTGAGGGTTCTAAGGAAAGCACTGAATCCCTTTTCTCTGATCAAGTTCACCACGCTCTTCACTACCGACGCCATTTCTCGTCCTCCCTTCCCTCACCTCACTATTCGCTTAGCAAGGTTCTCCGCTGGCTTCCTTGGGTGAATAGTTACTGATTCCTTTTGGCGTTAATTTTATTTTACGTGTATTCGATTTTTAAACATCACATCTGTTTAAAACTAATTTCTTACAAATTCAAATACTAATTTTTAGTATATTTATAATAAAAATTAATAATATAAATATCAATATACTATTACAATATTTAATATAAAATTTAATTAGAATTAATCTTAATTATAAATATAAGATATATTTTTAATATTTATTAATTTTTTTAAATTATTTTATTAATATTTTTTCAATAATAGTTAAATAAAATAATAAGAGAAGGAGTTAAAAAAATAATTAAAATATTTTTAAAAAAATATATATTATCTTAATTATTTTTTAAATTTAATCAAATTAATTAAATATATTATATATTACATATTAAAAAAATATATAATTAAAGAGCAGTATACACTCAACCTGAGGTTTTTAAAGTACTTATATTATAAACAGGAGGCCATATGTAAACTTTTATATAACATAATAAATTAATTATTAAGCTTAAATCATGGCATGGTATATGCTCATTAATTATACTTCGATATAAAAACTAATGGAATGTCGAATTTAAATTTAAATATAAAATTTTAATTTATTTTATTTTTTAAAATTATAATTTTTTTAATGTATTTTTATTGATCGTGTATATGAAGAGATTTTTATCTAAAAATAAATATGATAAAAAATAATATTTTAAAAAAATTAAACCATATTTATTACAAATAATTAATTTTTTTAATTAATTTAGATTAATTATCTTACTTTTAAACTTAGATGGCTCTCAATTCTCATAAATGCTTAATATACAAAAATAACCCCACAATTTGAGAAATTAAAAATTAGAAAAATGAATAATTTATGTAAATATTATGTTAATTTATTTATTTAATAATTTATACACAATAGCAGTATGTAACAATCATCTAAATACTTTCAATTTTATTAATATTATTTTTCACAAAATATCATCCAAACATCATCATAATCTCAGTAAGTTATGACTTTATGCAACCTGTGAACCAAAGCCCATTAAACAGCAGATGACATGGCAGAATTTCATTGGATAAACAAACATCATTACCCCATTACCCCTCTCTAATTGAATAAATTAAAAATTAAAATTTGTAAGTTATGCAAATATTTAAAGATAGTAATTTTAATAACAATAATTTAAAGGGATTTTTATTTAAAAGTAATAATAAAAAAAATATTAAAAAAAATTAAATCATATTTATTACAAATAATTATTTTTTTAATTAATTTAGATTAATTATCTTATTTTATATTAAGGATAAGAGTTATTATGAATTTTATGCTCTTGACTTAACGATGACTCTGAATTCTCATAAATGCTTAATGTACAAAAATAACCCCACAATTTGAGAAATTAAAAATTAAAAAAATAAATAATTTATATAAACATCACATTAACTTATTTGTTTAATAATTTATACATAAAATAGCCGTCCATAACAATCATCTAAATACTTTCAATTTTATTAATATTATTTTTCACAAAATATCATCCAAACATTATCATAATCTTAGTAAGTTATGACTTTATGCACCTGTGAACCAAAGACTATTAAATAACAGATGACATGGCAGAATTTCATTGGCTAAACATACATCATTACCCCTCTCTAATTGCATAAATTAAAAATTAAAATTTGTAATTTATGTAAATATCATATTAACTTATACATTTTTAGTAACTTATACATAACAATAGGAATTTTAATAACAAAAATCTAAATACTTTTAATTTTGTTAATATTATTTTTCAGAAATTATCATCCAAATATTATCATAATCTTATATTAACTTATGAGTTATGACTTCATGTTGCGACAGACCAGCTTTTGAAAACAACGGATGACGTGGCATAATCTCATTGGACAAACATACATCATCATTTGTTCTGAGTTCCTTGGAAATAAAAGTCCCAGAGAGACCGACCGAACGCGAGCTGCCGAAGGTGCTGATCAATTTCGAGAATTGTTAGGTGGGGATTCTTTTGAAGTAAAGATTTTACTTTTTCTTTTTTCAATTGATTCATCAATTTTCGTAGCTGTATTGATTTTAGACTGTGATCTGATTCTTAGTTTAGGGTTCATCTTCTTGGGAATCTTTGGCTGAGAACTGGTCGTGGAATTTGAGAGTCTTTATCCATTTGGGCCTTGCATACCGATCTAGTATCTGTCTTTTTCGCTTAAATATTTATATTGCTCGTTCTGTTTCGTATCTTGTTTGAAATATTTATCGGGGATTTCTGAAGCTGAATATTGAATGCGTTGATTATTCAATTATACCGTTCCTGTGGCATCATCATTATTCTTTTTAAAATTAATGGGTTGTTTTATTTATCAGTTTCCGGATTTCTTGGTTGCTCACCTACCAATGACCTTGGTTTAGTTGAGGAAGAAGAGAGGATCAATTTGATTTATTTCGTATTTCAATGCGTTCTTTTATGAGAGTTAGTGACTGTTGATAACACAACATTCTTGCCATTTAAATATGAGTGTGCCAGAAAGATAACCGTTTTATGTTGAGTTAGGACTTCTTTTGTATATGGGTTTCCAGATGTTGATTAAATGGTTGCTTTCTCTCTGTGTAGAGCAAAATGATGAGGCTACATACATATGCGGGGCTTAGTTTGATAGCAACGTTAGCTGTTACATATCATGCATTCAGCAGCAGAGGTCAATTTTATCCAGCAATGGTTTTTCTGTCAACTTCCAAGATCAGCTTGGTACTTCTTCTCAACATGGGTCTGGTCATTATGTGTCTTTTATGGCAATTAACAAAGAAGGTGTTCCTTGGCACACTCCGAGAGGCTGAGGTTGAGAGGCTTAATGAGCAATCATGGAGGGAGGTTATGGAAATTCTCTTTGCCATCACCATTTTTAGGCAGGATTTCTCTGTTACATTCCTTGCTATGGTTACAGCACTGTTGTTGATCAAAGCTTTACATTGGTTGGCTCAGAAAAGAGTTGAATATATTGAGACGACTCCTACAGTGCCTTTGTTGTCTCACATTCGAATTGTGTCTTTCATGGGTTTCCTCCTCCTTCTGGATGGACTCTTTTTGTATAGTTCCTTGGACCATTTGATACAATCATGGCAGGCTTCAGTTTCCCTCTTTTTTGCTTTCGAGTAAGCCTTCTTCTCTGTATTCTTCCTAAACTATTTGACAGTTGCCATCTTGTTAATTCGAATTAAAAAAATGGTTCACTTTATATCAATTTTAAAGTTTTTGTGTCTACATTGGTTGTGCCAAGATTAGAATGATGTATGGAGATTAAAAAGTATACAATCTTTAGCTTTTCATAAGCCCAGCTAGGCCTTTTAAATATATAGAAATCCACAATATTGTTAATTGAATTTCTTGTTTGATCAAAGGCCATTTTATTGTAAGCAACCAATCATTAGGTTTAATTGACCTTAGTCATAGGATGATTGATGCCCAGAAGTTATAAAATTCTTTTTCCTTTGATCAAGATCCAATTTATCTGGGGAAATATTGGCTTAGCAAAGAACAAATTATAGGAGAAGAGTTTTTATCTACAACAATAAAATTATAGTTGGTTGGCTCGGGAAAAAACTAGTTTCTAGCATATAGAGTTAATCAGTCAATCAAATGTCAAAGGGTAGGCTTAGTGGATAAGGAGGTATGCTCCTTACTTTTAGCAACTTGGTTTCGAACCTAGGGGCCAGTACTGATTATCAGATAAATCATGGTTTTTAAATTACCGAAGGTTGATATTATTCCTATAAATTGTTCAAGTTATGTGTCTTTGTGAATCTTATATTAAATAATTAAGTTATAAAATGCCGGTATAAATTTTGAATCACTTCACCAATTAGGGATCTGTTTGTACTAATATTTAATTTAACATTTCTGTTTATTCAGTTTGGGAAAGGTTCTTTGAATTCTTTTAATAATTTATCCTGGGGATTTGTCTTTGACACTGCCTGTTTCTATCTCAGGTACATGATACTGGCAACAACAACAGTGTCAATTTTTGTAAAATATCTTTTCTACGTTAGCGACATGCTTATGGAAGGACAATGGGAAAAGAAACCAGTCTTCACATTCTACTTGGATCTCATTAGGGATCTGCTTCACTTGTCGATGTATATGTGTTTCTTCCTTGTCATTTTCATGTAAGCGATCAGTCAACTCTTATTTTGCATATGCATGGTAACCCTCATGAATTAAACTGGCATCTGCACTAAAGAATTCATATGCTCCCCCCCCCCCCCACACACACCTCTCTCAGACACACACTCATCAAAAGTTACTCTCTCAGCCATTGGATTGCACATAGAATCAAATTTTCTTTCATAGTTGACAATGATACTTACTGGATCAGTTTCTTTGACATGAACATTTGAAATTCATAGTGATATAATTCTTATACCTGTACTTACATTTGCATGGCCTTGTTTCCTGATTGGGCATTATTAAGGTGAAATTTACATTTGTCTTGTTAGATTGTTTACGAGGAGGGTCTTGCCAACTTAAAATTTTAAAGGTTGAAATTGAATGTTAACATTTTGATTTATGAAGATGAATGTTGGTTCAAGAATTTGACTCTGAAGGTAAATCATATCTGGAATTAGACAAAAAAGCTGCTGGAATTTTTGTGCAGCACAAGCCCGCTTATTTGAAAACTAATGGGTGAGAGAGTATATGTAGTTTTTCACAAGGCTAATAGAAATCAATCCTCTAAAATGGCGTATTAGGCATCTTCAGTTCCAGATTGAGTTGCAATTGCACTGAGTATTTAATTTAATCATAAGTTCCTTATTGGTGCGCCCCCCCCCCCCTTCACTTCCTAATAACTGGTATATGTCATCTGTTCAGATAGTTTGAACGTTAACCATGAGAAGGTCCTTCTAAATTACGTAGCTAATTATAATCTTAATTAAACATATGCTTGCTTTGTTTGTCATGGTACTTGGCTTTTATCTTGTTTATCATTTGTTCAAAGATATTAAATTCAATAAGGTTATGGTCACCAGTCACCTTCTACCATTTTGTTTTATTGTTCTTTAGTAGTGAATGTTGTTTTAAAATAGCTTGTCTGGCCTTTGGTTTACCTGTTTGTCATGTTTTTGTTTTGTTTTGACTGCATGTTTAGTCTTCACAGGCTATTTTTTACTTACTAACATTAAGTTGGTTTTGATAGAAATTATGGTGTGCCTTTGCACTTAATACGGGAGCTGTATGAGACATTTAGGAACTTCAAAGTTCGTGTTGCTGACTACATTCGTTATCGCAAGATAACTTCAAATATGAATGATCGGTTTCCAGATGCAACCCCTGAAGAACTTAATGCGTAAGTTGTTAACTCAACATGTTACATGTGCTTGTTAGTTTTTTCAGTTAAACTTATACTACAACAACAACAAGCCTGGGGTTGACTGCATGGATCGTATGACACCATTATACAATATTATTAATTTTTATAATGGCTATGCAGAAGCGATGCTACATGTATTATCTGTCGTGAAGAGATGACTACAGCCAAGAAACTTATATGCGGACATCTGTTTCATGTGCATTGCCTCCGATCATGGTTGGAGCGACAACATACTTGCCCTACCTGCAGAGCCTTGGTTGTACCACCTGAAAGTGGGGCAACTAATGCTGGAGGGCAGCATGGATCACAGTCAGATCGACAAGGTAACCATATAGAATTATAGAAATGCTATGGGCATAACTTGTTAGCAAATTAGTGATTTTACTATACCAAAATCAAAATGTGATGGAGATTTAGTGGTATGGTATACTAGGTCTCACATTGAGTAGGATGGGATGCTTGATGGGGTATTTAAGTGGGTTGGTTCTCCCACTTGCTAACTTTTGGGGTAGCTAGGATTCCCCATCCCACTTAAGTACCCATAAAAAAATGATACTATTTTCCAAGGAAATACTATCTTTAGCAACTAAAATGGAAAATGGGAAAAGTGAAGGTCATAGTTTTTGAACCAAACATTATCCTTTTTGAAGTATTTGAGTTTTGAAAGGTGTTTACTATACAAACTATTTGAAAGAGTTAGGGCATTTCTATACCGTTTTCTTTTATATTTCTTGGGGAGTCATATAATGTTGTATTGTGTATATTGAAAATTGACATAATTTATTCAACTCTTAAAACCATTTTATCTCTTTTCTTGGGACTGTCATGTTTTCTTATTTTTAATTTAATATGGTGTCATTTTGAGTTTAACACAACCTGTTTAAAGATTTATAAAATAATATGAATAAGATGAAGATTGTAGCTTTGGATGGTGCTGAACTTGATTTAGGGTGGGCTATTATAACATGGAACTGGAACAGGAACAAGTACTGGAAGCTCACTTCAAGCTGAAGTTGGCAGTGGGGCGGCTACTGATAATTTAAGTCGTCATCAAGCTAGACTCCGAGCTGCAGCTGCTGCTGCTTCAATGTACGAGAAGTCTTACGTGTACCCATCTGCAACTTCTTCAGTATGGTATGACAATATCTCTTTTTCCTTTCACCAATTTAAATATCAATGCCTCAAATAAGATTGTTTTCAATATAAGGATACTTGTGCCTAACAAAAAGAATCAGTGATTTGCCCTGCACCTTTCTTTATATATATACACCCTTAAACAGACTTATCCAGGAACAATGAATTTAACTGAAAGAATATTGCATGCCTGGGTTGTTGTTATTGAAAAAAATTTAGCAGATGCTGCGAAAATAATAAATTCTATATTCCTGTCATATTCTGTTAATCTGTTCTAGTGTAAAGGAGTAATAAACTGAGGCAAGGGTCTTGTATGTTTGTGAAGATGGTACATGAGCTATTTGTTGAATTGAGACAAAGGTTTAATTTTTCTATTTCCCCCCTCTTTTTGCAGATCTTAGTCTTACATATGTAATCTGATTCATGCGTGTTATTCCTAAAGCTTAATACATTCTAGTAATGCTGAAAAGCAGTTTGAACATTGATTACCTAATCTTACTACAATGACATGCATTTTGGAAATATCTTGAATTTTGAAATTCTTTACCCTTGCTTCACCTGCAAAAGCATGAATAGAAGCTAGTTAAATTTTTGTTCTTTGATGATGAAAAATTTCTTTGGTTTTGAAGGTTAAAAGCTTCGGCCATATACAATTTCTAGTCTTTTATTCTCTCAAAATTCAAACTGTCTTTAAAAGCTAAGATGTATTTTATTCAAAATCTGTTCAATAAAATGTGAGTCAATTTGTGATTAATGAGGCAACAATCAATTTCAAGTCCCAACTCTTAATTAATTGTGTTTGTTCTCACTTGCAGCGCCCCTGGATACACTGTTTATCCTCCTGTTCAAAGACCCACTGCTGAATATAACGCTGAACTTAATGTAGAACATACTTCAAGTGAACAAACACGACGACGGTTTGTCATCCCTGGTGGACCAATGAATGTTTCTTTTCATTCGATGGGACTGTTTCCTTTTCCTCCTTCTCTAACACATGTAGCAAATGGGAATGGGAATTATGGAGAGGGATCTGGATCTGATCCAAATATGCCAAACTCTCTGCTCGAACTCGAAGCTCAAAGAATTCACCACCAGATTGAGGTACGATTGCACTGAACTTCTTTAACGGTAACTTGTTTGTCACTGCCCTGCCAACTAATAACTGTAGTATGTCATCTTACTGTACCTTTGTAAATTGGTCAAGTTTGGCAGTGATCATGGTTGCCATCAAATGAGTATTTACCCTGTGGCTTTTCTCAGCCTCATCTCTGTTTTTTGGTTTGTTTGATATGGCTATCTGACTGGATCCCTTACCTCATCTCTCTAGACATTGGTGATATTATAACTACTTTCTCGCAATCGGTTTTCTATGAGCATGTGTCATCACAAGAACGTATAAAATTAGTGTATAGCATTCCATGATATTAGACTTTGGTACTCTAAACTATGAAACATGATTCTCGATGTCATGTTGGTAAATGTCCACATTAATTTATTCTGGGTTTGTGAAAATTGAAGAGGTTTCAGAAATTGACGTGTCCCATATGCTTAATATTTGAAAGTATACCTTAGTCCTTAAGGTGGAAGTTTAACTCTGATGTATTGAATTAACCTTGAGTGCTATTAGTCTCTTTCTCTGGGTATTTAAATTGTGTGCGTTACATGATCCGTGAATGAAGATTGAAATTCATCCCTGGTATAGTAACTCATGAAGTTAATTTGTTCTTGTTTTTTTGGTAAAATTAAAATAGATTCTGCAAAATCAGCTCCAAATTCTGCAGAAGGAAAGTGTTGAGGAAAATGCAAATGAGGGCAAGTCATCAACAAGTAGCAAAGACAAGCAGGTTGCTTCCTCTTCTTCATCGTAATGAGGAAAGTCAAGGCGACAGTGTATAAAACTGCTTTGCTTTGCTTTGTTTTCTGGTTGTATAATGAGGAGACCTCCAAATGTAGATATAGGAAAAGTAGAGTACAGAAATTACAGCATTTTAGGTCACATAATCAATTACAGATCGCTGAAGCCTTCTTCTTTGTTATATTAATCTTATTAATGCATAGTGCCTCCTAAAAATGATTTAATTTGTGTCTGGCAGGCTTTTTGTTGTTTTATGCAGTACTTTCTCTAGTCTTAAATGTAGAATCTCAATCTAATATATTTTGTTTTCTAAATGTATAATTTTTTTCTCAAAGATTCTAATATATATTTATTATAAATAATTAATTTATCACAAATAAGTTATTCATTGAAGTGGTAAGCTGACTCCTTCTTTAAAGAGGAGAATACAAGTTTACATTTTAAAAAATATATTTGTTGAGAGAGGTGCTTAAAATGTAGTGATTTGGGGATACTTTTGATTAAATAAAAAAAATCTTGTAATAAAGAAAATATAAGTTAATTTTGGGAAGTATATTTGTTAGTAGAGATAAAAATTCTTATCTTGGATTAAATAAAAAATAGCAAATTAAATGAATCTGAAAGGAACTAATTAAGGGGTTCTTCACAGTCTCTGTCTTGTTCATCGTTTACGTATCAGCACAAAAAATTAAAGATATGATCAGAGTGTGAATTTGAGGATAAAAAGGTGAGGTAGACTCAGACTTTACAATATTTTGGTCCTGCGATTTTGGACATATAACGGTTAAGTCATTGATCCTTTTATACGAGAAAGTTCTTTAATAAGAGCAAAGTTCAATTAAAGTGTAGCAGTTTATTTCACTTTGGTACAGATGAGTTGAAAGAAATAGCAGTAAATAAATTCATTACTTAAAAATTTAATTTCTAATGCTAATTACGTGGTCTTGGTATAAAAGCTTCAATGTAAATGGGATGTCACCAGATTGATCCCACCTTATTATCCATTAAAATATATAATAATCTAAATCAAAATCAAACTATATATATAAACTCACTATTTTATATCGGTTATCAAACTGATCCAAACAATGGTTGAATGGTTAATATTATAAGTAATGTTAGAATTGAGGTCAATCAAATCATAATATAATATAATTAAATATAAAAAAATATTTATATATAACTTAAAAAAATATTTAAAAAAATTATCTACTAGTAAATAGAATATTTATATATAAACTATATAACATTTGACAAAATAGAGGAACGAATCTAGATTGCTATTTTTATTTTTTTTACTCAAAATAATTTTATTTCAATATCAATAAAAGGAGGAAAGAAAAATTTAATCCAGTTGATTAATCCAAAACTTTTGACTAAGCCACATGAGTTAAATTTTAATACTAGATATAAAATCGTGAGAACATCTCTTCTGATTATTTTGTAAAATATCGACTTGGGATCTTAATAGAAAGATAAGAAATATTTATAGCATTTTGGTAATCTAATAGCTATATATATATATGTCATGGTTTTTTATTTAAGAAAACAACTAAAATTCAAAAACATTGCAACAAAAAATTTGTAAATGAATGTGAATTAAAACATAATCAACCATAATCCACACTTATTGCAATTGTTAGGTGGCCTTTGAAAATGACTTGCACAATGTTCTACCTTTTTCCCTTTTTTCTTATTTTTGGATTAAAGTGTAGGGACATACCAAGTGAAGGGACATTACTAAGTGAATTATTCTTTAGACTTTAGGGAATATGAATTCCTTTGATAAATCTCTCCACTCAATTTTTTATTATTATTATTGGATTAAATTTGGACAATTCAAATTTAATATTTTATAATTTGACTTATTACAAGAAGTGAAGGGGATGGGAAAAATGAGAAAAATATTGTTCATATAAATATAATTCATGCACACTTAACTGAAAAATCATTTTTCAAATAATAATTGAGATATTCCTAATTTTATTAATAACAAATGCTTTGAAAACTAGTACTTTAGACTCATATAATTATGGTTTAATTCGTAAACAGTTTTCAGAAAATTAAACTAACATTATAAACAGTTTCGTGAACTACTCAAAACTAATTCTTTTAAAAAACAATTAAACTAAATTCAGTGAGACTCAGATGAGATTAAATTTTGAGCAAGCTTAGGATATATATATATGTATAGATATAAAATCATTTATATTATGTTAAATCATCTTAATTAATTTGCTACCAATAATTACAAAAAATGTTATATTTTCTTTAACAGCATCTCTACTTGACTTCTATCATAATTCGGTTCTGATTATCAGGTAATTTCTATAATTAAGAATAAGTTAGATGGGAAAATAAGTCATTTAATTCAAAATTTATTGCCATAAAGGTATTCAAAATTTTGATATGGAGAAGTAATTTAGAGTTGAAGGGTTTTCGTCTGAGTAGAAGTAAGACTGAATATATGCATTGTAATTTTGATAAGAGGCAAGTTATAAATAACTTGGAGGTTAAATTGGGAGATCAAGTTATTCCACAAACAGATAAGTTCAAATATTTGGGATCAATTATACAGAAGGATGGTGAAATTTTGGAGGATGTTAATCATAGAATTCAAGCTGGGTGGTTTAAATAGAGAAAGGCTACTGGGGTTATATGTGATCGGAAAGTACCAGATAAATTAAAAAGAAAGTTTTATCGCACTGCTATAAGACCAACAATGCTTTATGGAAGTGAATGTTGGGCTTTAAAAGGACAACAAGAGCATAAAGTTGGGGTAGCTGAGATGAGGATGTTGAGATGGATGTGTGGGCATACAATAAAAGATAATATTCGTAATGAACAAATAAGGGGAAGAGTTGGAGTGGCATCTATTCAGGAGAAAGTGGTAGAGAACCGTCTTAGGTGGTTTGGACACGTACAAAGAAGGCCAAGGGATGCGCTAGTGAGGAGGGTGGATCAAATAGTATGGAGCCCGGTTAAAAGAAATAGAGGAGGCCAAAGAGCACACTCAACGAGGTCATTGAGCGGGATCTCCTAGTCAATAACTTAATCAAAGATTCAGTTTTTGATAGAGCATAATAGCGTCGTATGATCCATATAGCCGACCCCATTTAATGGAATAAGGTTTTGTTGTTGTTGTTGTAAAGGTATTCAAAATTTATTTAAGGACTTATGATGATTAATGGGTGTAACTTCTCTTCAGCTTTATGTAAAATATCTTCAACTATATGTAAAACATAAAATATTTATATATAACTAAAGATATGTTGTATAAAAAAAACAATTGTAATCACTAAAAATATTGAGTTGCACTGATCAAGGGTATAGATCTTTTAAGTACTTTTAAATAATAAATTTTATGATATAGATTTTTTAGTAATTTTCTCAGAGTTTAATCCTTTTTACTCTTGCTCACTAATAGTGGTACCGGTTAAATGGTTGATCTGACTTTTTTTGGGATAGAATATGTGATATTTCTTAGCCGATAACTTAAAAGACCCTTTAGCCATCTATTAGTTGTATTAAGTTTTGTTTGTAGTTAATCTAACTTTTAATAATTGTTTTCTTTTCATATTTTATTCGTTTTTTTGCATTCCATCACATCTTGTCTCATAACACTAGGCCTAAAGTAAAGCAATGTCTTAAAAAGTTGGATCCCGTATCACCAAAAAAAAAAAAAAAAGTTGGATCCCACGTGAATTCGGAAATCCTAACAATTCACGGTTGTTATGGTCGAACAAATTAGTCCGGGGGTCGACCGGGAACATAGTAAGTAAATAAAAATAATACGCATATATTATAATAATATATATGATAAATAAATTTATAATAAATTTAATTGTCATTATAATAACATTACAATATATGAAGTTTTTAATAAAATAACATCATATCACTAAATGATCTGAAAAATATACGGGACTATTTTTTTTGTTGAGATGGTTAGTTATTTTATTTTTTAAGCATTTTTTTTGTTAGGCCCAAAAAATGGTCTGGTTTTCAATTTAATTTTGTATTCTTTCTTAATAATGGCTCCACTTGAGTCATATTTTTTGACATGTAGGATGACTCAAAACAAATTATGTATTAAAAGAATTAAATTATTAAACATAAAAAGTTTAGAAAATAAGTTTTAGACGATTTAAAAGTTTAAGAATTAAATTACACTAAATTATAATTTAGAGATTGAATTATAAGTGAGTTAATACTATTAAAAGATTATTTTTTTTATTATTATATATAAAGAATCCATAAAACCCACAATATTTAACAAGGAAACTCGTAGGAAAGCCACATAGCTTGTTCATATGTGAGGTGAAAGAGGGGGAGAGACAGAGAGAGAGCCATGGAAATGGGAAGCAGGGGAGAGGAAAATACCAAATTTGACCTCAATATGGAAGAACCACAGAGATACGCTTTACTCAGAAAATGGGACTCCTTCAAGAACTACTTCATGAAAGACGACCATCAGAAAGCTGCTGATCTGATCCAGCCCTTCAACTTGGCCGGAAACACCGCGATTCACATCGCAGCTCGATCCGACGACCCCGACCTCATCCGGGACCTTCTGGACATGCTTCCAAAAGACTCTGATCGCCGGAAATCGTTGAGGATGGGGAATTCTCACAAGAACACGCTTCTTCATCAGGTTGTCTTGTGCGAGGAAGTGAAGATGGTAGACGCTGTGCTCAACTACGAGAGGAAGAAGAAGCTGAAGCAGGATGGTGATGAGAAGCTGTTGGAGCTGCGCAACGACCTCGGCGAAACTCCGGTGTATCGGGCCGCCAAACACGGCATGCTCAGGATGCTGAAGCGCATGGCGCGATATGTAGATAATATGGAGCCACACTTCTACAGAAACTCAGACTTTGCTTCCATCCTTCACATCGCTATAATTGGCCACCATTTTGGTAATCAATATATGCTCTTTGAATTCAGTTTGGTCACCAAATCTGGATGGTGTAGATTTAGTTTTTATTTTTTGAAAAATTTATTTTAGTATGTATTCAATTAAAATAAAGATATATAATCTATTAACTGTCAGTTTATAAAAAAATGATTTTATATTTTAAAAAATTATTAATTAAAAATTTTAAATTTAAACTATTGAAACTATATTTAGACAGTATAAATCTCACCATAATGATGAGTACTAAAATCGATTCCCTTTCATTTGAATTTTACGTATGAACTTATAAGTTAACCTCCTTGATTTACAACTAAAATATCTTATATTTACAAGTGATTCTACATAATTTTGTACTATTTATTCAAATTTCATATATATATATATATATATATATATAAAAGTCAATTTTTTATATTTATAAGTTATCTTTTTGTTTGATTGATAAAGGGGTAATTTGGTCTTTTTAAATTATAAGAATTGACACTTAGGCACCTTGGGACATCACACTTTTGTAGGACTTATTTATAAATAAGTACCTTATTTGAGAAATTTTTTCCCCATAATTTTTCCTATATAAATTCATACATACATATAAAATCTTAAAACTTCTTACAACTCCATCCTTCCCTCTCTCGCACACTATCACTCAAGCCTATTTATACTATTTCTCATAATTCTTCAAATAACTATTTATTTAGTAGGGAAATAACATTTAAGTCCCAAAAGAGAGAATTAATGATAGTTAGGTCTCAAAAAAAAATTCTAAAAATTGAGCTGCAATAAACTGAAATCTCACAGTTGCAATTTGAAAGTTACATTTTAAACATAAATGCTTTCTTTACAATTGAGACTCCTGAATTTGCAGTTGTTTGCACTGTTTTTTTCAACTCATTTTTTTAAAAAAAAATTGTTAGAAGACCTAACTATAGTCAATTTTCTCTTTTGGGAACAACTGCCATTCTCCCTATTTAGTAACATTGCCTAAAAATAAAAAATCACATTATCAAAAACCACAAACAAAAACATAACACTAAAAAGACTGCAACATGAGTTTTGTGGGTCTAGTGACATTAAATTTGCCATATAAGTGAGAGGTTGTGGGTCTGATCTCCTTATAACTCAGGTAGACATTGATAGAATACAATAATCAGGTCATGTAAAGACCAGAAATTTACTATGTGTGTGTGTATATATGCTTTCATCTTGGTAGAAATGTACTTCACACACGGAAACACATATTTAATTTCCTAATACATACTGAATAATTAATCCTACAAGATACATTTTGTTTGTGATATAGTAATTCCTTAATTTGTGGGCCATTTTATTATTAAGCAACACGAAATTGAACTTGATGCATGCATGGTGCAGATGTAGCTTTGTGGCTATCAAAAAAGAAAGGCATTGAGAAAGTAGCATTTGCATACAACGAAGGCATTAATAATGAGAAAGTAGAGCCTGAAAACGAAGATGACAATGAGAAAGATGAAAATTATAGGCTGAGTTGTCTTCAGCTGCTATCAAGAATGCCTTCAGTTTTCAAGAGCTATCATTCTCAGGCTGGATTTGCACACAAACTCCTTTATGCTTGTACGTTACTACTTCATTCTCTCTACTTATGCTATATTTACATTCTTTTCAATTTTATTTTTTAATCCCTTAATTCGTTTATTCATAATTTTACTTATCATATCAGCCTTCCACTCAATATATGACATATATGCATCATGTTTTATGGAAAATACATACATGTTTGTGTGTGTGTTTGTGTATATGCATGCAATCTGTATAATTGAAGAGAGAAATTTCTCTTTAGGTTAGATGCTCAAGTGCAGTGAGAACTAACTAAGGAAGCTAATATTTCCCTTTTGGCACAGCGGCCTGCGGTATTGATCCTATTGGTGGGAAGTTGTGGGTTTGATTCTGTCCATTAACTTGTTTGGGATGTAATTGGGAAGCTCAAAAATGATTTTTGAATCCTTAAAACCATGTTGAAGCCAAAATTCATGTTTGGCTTAGCATTGGGAGCAAATGATATTTTCTTCAAATTAAAAAGCTAGTTAGGTTATAAGTAATTTTTCTGGCTTTTATTTTTTTTTATTTGAACTTTCTGAAATTGACTTTTTAACATATCATTTAAATAAATTTTTGTTAAACTGATTTTTTTAAATAAAAACTTACCTAAATATAAATCATATTACATTAATTTTACCCCAACTCCAATATGTAAAAATCAATTGGGATAAAAGTCGCTTTTGTAAATGTTAATATCAAGTCACGAGCTTGCTCTTTGTATTTGACTAGAGGAGGGAGGGAGAGGTTATGTGACCGCATCTCAATCAAAAAATCTATTTATGTTTGTATTAGCCACTCTAATGTGATTTTGTGCTTTCTAAGATAAAGCTTCTGAAAGTACCTTTTAACTGGGAAGCCTTAAATTATGTGTGCAACTCTAAAATCACAAATAGCTACACTCCACCTTTAAGAGAGGGATACTTTTGTATTTACGATTTTCTTCGATCTTAAATATATGAACTAAATAACTAATTTATAAATATTATAAAAAAATTAGTTATTATGAAAAATATATGTTAATTTTCTTAAAATACTCACTTTAATCACTTTCATTGAGAACTACTAGCTTATTGATGGTAACTCCCTATAATATATATAATTAATAAAGATAATTTGATAAAAAATTTATAAATATAGAAGACAACGTAAATTGAGATATTATATTTATAATTAAAAATTATTTTTCAACTAGCTCCTACATTTACATTTAGGACAGAAGAAATATTTTTTTCCTAGTTATACGGTTATATTGCATGATTGAAGAGGATTGGGATTGAGGATATATAATTTGGGTGACATACAGGTCTTCCTAACAAAGGTTATGATGATGAAGATGAAGATGATGAGGATGAAGATAACGAGGATGGGTTTATTATTCGAGGTAAGGAAGATTTAGAAAGCGGGAAAAACAAGGTAAAGAAATCCATGTCACCATCTGCAGGTACGTATGTGCCTATGCTCATTAATTACCATTCTTCAGAACACAAATAAGTTCTTGATATGAATGCTCCTGTGTTGCAGTTTCTTCCAGTATCTATTATGCTCTTTGCAAACTTGTGGCCAAAGGTGAGGATCGATCTTGGCTCACTTTTTAAATTAGAAAAACAACAAATCTAGACCTTAATTAGTGAGTTGGATCCTGGGGTTTATTAGGATTAGAGTATATCTTTAGGCTCAAATAATATTTATAGAGATACTTATCATATATAAGTCACTAATAAAATTTTTATATCAGTAGCAAGATTTAAATTCATTATCTTGTAGGTTATGTGTGTTATGAGCCAACTGGCCAGAAGGAGTATTTTGACACACTATGTACTGTTATACTAATTATTATTCTCTTGGTTAGGAGCTAGTTAGGATATTCGATTTGATTATAAATATAATTTATAAATTAATTTATATAACTTATAAACTGGTATATAATCTAATGTTATATGGAGATATTTAAGAGAGATCATATCATAGTTATTATAATTAACTAATTTAATTTATTTTTTTAATGTATCTAAATTAATTAAGTTGTTATATTAAAAAGTGTATAGGGAGTACAAGATATAATGAAATGTTTGAATATATGCAGAATGGGACATTGTGAAAGAAATTTGGAAGGGAAAGAAGCAGAACATGCAAGCAAAGGAAGTAGCAGACTTCTTAGTGAGCATAGACAACTCATGGATGGAAACAAACCATGGATATCGTCCACGAACAGAAGTTGTCCTACCGGTGATTCAACCCACAAACGTTGCTAAAACAAGGAGAGCCTTTCTGGAGAAAACCAACTCCATGAGACCTGTTAAGTGTAAAGACTACACGCCGTTGCTTCTCGCTGCAAGCACCGGTATCATCGAGATCGTCGAGAAAATAATCGACGTTCATCCCGACGCCATCTCTCATGTCCAAAGCAATGAACAGAACGTCCTCCACATCGCCGTCAAGCACCGGCAAATGAAAATCTATAAGCACCTTAAGAAATACAATGTCCTCAAAGGCTTGGGTTCTCAAATTGCGTCACATAATCGTACTCTTTTGCACCTAGTTGCGAGGATGGATTACTATGATGGAGGAAATCAGCCCGGTGTTGTCTTCCAACTTCAGGAGGAGCTCCAATGGTTCGAAGTAAGTACTCCCCAATTCTTAACGTATAGATAAATTATTAATTATAATATTTATTACATGATCTTTAGATATGTGTAAATAGGTTAAAGCAAAATAAGTCTAAGCTTATGATAAGAATAAGTCTAAGCCTGAAGACCATTTTTAGGCTCATACATGATAGGCCTTAGGCTTTAAAGGCCTATTTATTTAGTACGCTTTTAAAAAAAGCCTCATCAATTATACTTTGATAGCCTAGATTTTAAATCTATTAAAGTTTACATAAATGCAAGATATTAAAATAATTTGATGCTCTGAGAGCTATTCATATCTAGTGTTTAATAATATTTTAAATATGATTATATTTAATAGTAAGATATCTATATTTATTTAAAAAATAGTAATTTTACAACAATTTATTATATATTATATATAATTAAAAGTATATTTAAAAAATTAATCAGCATAAGTCTACAAGCGGCTTTGAATTAAAAAGCCTAATACACTACACAAGTCAAGCCTAACTAGATTTTAATTAGACTAGGTCGTAAGCCTTTGATAGGAGACTAGCCTAGCTATTTTTACGCTTAATAATCTCACTAAAGTAACATTATGAAATATTATATTATATATTAGTCTATGAGTAAGCTAAATTAATTTAAAAAAAAATAATAAATAATAGATTGAGTCTTCCATTTAGACTAAAAACTGATGGAAACGGCAATTATGCATACAAAAAACTAACTATTATTGCATATGTGTATGCAGAGAGTGAAAAAGATAGTTCCTTGTTATTACCAGTTGTTTTGCAACGACGATAAGTTAACAGCAAGAGAGCTTTTTGATTTAGAACACTCAGAAATGCTCGAGAAAGCCCAAGAGTGGATCAAGGGGACAGCTCAGTCCTGCTCGGCCGTCTCCGTCCTGGTGGCCACCGTGGTTTTCGCCGCAGCCTACACGGTTCCAGGGGGCACCAATGACCACGGCGTGCCAAACCTCCTCAGCTCTCCTCTCTTCCTCTTCTTCACCATCATGGACGTTGTGGGGCTGGCAAGTTCTCTAATTTCAGTGATGTTGTTCCTTTCTATCCTTACGTCCCCGTTTCAGATGCAAGAGTTCTACAAGTCTCTACCCAGAAAGTTGACGATGGGATTCACATTGTTGTTCATCTCGTTGACAACAACGTTGTTGGCTTTTGGGTCAACGATTTTGTTGACGATAAGGATGGAGAACAAGAAATGGAGTTCTAGTTTGATTTACAGTGCTACGTTCTTCCCTGTGACTCTGTTTGGATTAACGCAATTTCCGATTGTGATGGCCATTAAGCATAGAATGAAGAGGCTGAAGAAGACGATTAAGAAGATGATTCCAAATGACATAATTACCATATCCACTACCAAGCCAACCTGCAAAAGAGATTATTCAAAATACTTGTAACCGTAAAATTTTCTTATGTCAAACCCACCAAAACCTCTCTCTCTCTATCTCTAATATATTTATATCCATATATCCTTATGTTTTGGAGGTGTGCTTAAGCTTAATTGGTGCTTTGGATGGATTGGTGTAATTTTATTTTATGAGTATGTTGTATAATTCTAGTTTGTGTAGCTTGTTTCATGTATCATTTGAGCGTTGTTTGATAATTATTGAATCCGATGGTACTAACACTTCTCCAGTACTTAAAGTTTTAAAAGTTAGTTATTTTTTTTAGATAGATTAAAGAAATTAAATAGATTAATTAATTATAAATAATATAAGAATTAGTTACCTATATTAAGTATACTAATGTGCATATTACATGAATTCATCTTGAGCGATCATATTTAGTCATAATTAATTTATTTATTTAATTTTTTTAATTTTTTTAAAAAAATCAACTAATTTTTATATTAAACACCGGAGGAGTATTATATATTAGATTAATTTATCCACTATACTCAAGAAAGTCAATCAAGTTCAGTCTTCATTGAAATCCTTGGCTGTAAGTTTTGCCTTTGGGATATTTGCTCTTTGTACTGTGGCGATACCCAGCTTAGTCCGGATTAATCTGGGTCCCTATTAAGTTCTCCATGTATATTTGGTTGCCCATTTTCTTTAAATGTTAAAAATTAAAAGATCAATTGATAATGGATTAAGATATAAATTTATCAATGAAGTATTTGCAAATGCGCATCTAACATCATAAAATTATCCTTCCAGTTCTTAATATAAGATATATTTAATTAATTTGATTAATTAAAGATATTAGTTAAGTTAGTTAATACTGAGTATTTTCTCTAAAATACCCTAATCATTTTCTTTAACTACTTCTCTCTCTCTTATTTGATTATTATTGAGGGAGTGTCAATAAGATAATTTGAAATTTTTTTGATAAATATAAAAATAAAGTCTTATAATTATGAACAAAATGGTGAAAAATACCATAGGCGTTAATATGACTTAATGTCCATTATATTACTTTTTAATATTTAGACAATAGTGTGGGCCACAGTAAAATTAACAAATTTTAACAGCCGTGACATTTTTTTACATTATTTTAAAATCTTCACCACACAAGAAAACTTTAAATGGTGCCAAATGCACATTAGTAGATATTTTATGAGTAGATCTATACCTTAACTAATTGATAATTGTAAATTATTATATTGTTAGTAGTAAATTGCAGAGCATGAATGTTTCCATTAAACACTCATTCTCCATGTCAACTTGTTTAACTGATACTAGTATATTCCTCTTTCGGTCTTTAATATAGGAGCTAATTGAAGAATTAATTTTAATAATAAATATGAGACACATTTTCTATTTTTATTAATTTTTTTTTAAATTACCCCTATAGATACTCCAACTATAATCAAGTGAGAGGGGGAGGAAGTGAGTTGAGGAAGATAGTTAAGATATTTTAAAAAATATATGTCATATTAAGTAATTTAACTAACTTATTTAATCTAATCAAATTAATTAAATGTGTCATACATTAAGAACCGGAAGAGTACTATGTGTATTAGTTAAATAAGTTTTTGCTTTTCAATCTTTCATGTTAAAAATAGGATGTTGGCTAATTTTTCAAATATTTTGCATCAAATTTTATAAGATTAGTGTGAAATTTCTGTATTCAGTTAAACTAATTCCCCTAATTTTCTACGTTACAATTTGGAACATCAATTGCAAAAATTTCACGTTTAAGTTTCAAATTTCAAAAGATTGAACAACATTGCATTCATTAATAAGGTTGTAGGGATTTGATATTCATCTTATGAAATTAAATTTGTTTGTGTTTACAGTACATAGTTTGCAACCGATTTTTGGAACAAATAATATGAAATATTTCACGGGGAAGGTTAGTTGAATAGTTTCATTTTATGTATCATCTAATTATCAAAGACCTTTTGTCCCTTTCCCTTGGTAAACGGTAAAAAAAATCTTTGATTTATAATTTACTATATAATTTTAAAATATTTTTGCCTCAAATTATATTTAATTTTATATGTTGATCCCAAACTGTCATGTGTTTTTATACTATCAACTGTGATTTAGCGATTTTAGGATTTGTGGCTATCCTTCTCATCATATATGTCTCCTCTAGGACTTGAACTCGAGATCCAGAGAAAATGAACTAATCATGGCCTCTAAAAAGCAAAATAATTAAACAGACACTGTTATATTTACTGTTTACGCATCAAAACAAAAAATTAAAGATATTGATCAGTGTGACTTTGAGGATAAAAAGAGGAGGCAGACTCAGACTTTACAATATTTTGTTCCTCTGATTTTGGACATATAAGCTTCATTGATTGATGCAGAGCTTACCTTCAAAAGTTTAAATTATTTAGCAAAGTTTGACCCTTTTATAAAAGAAAAGCTTTTAAAGAGAAAAATGCAATTGAAGTGGGGTATAGTTTCAGTTTGGTAAGGATGAGTATTGAGGATGCTGAGTTTGGTACTGAGGATGCTGAGTTTGAGCAGGGCCCTCTAGTTTTAAATATAAAAGCAAGGGGTTGCTTTGATCCTAAACATAAATTTTTTATCCACTTTATCTTTTAAATTTATAATTTTTTTTAAATTATCCTTATCATTTCACATATTAAAAGGAATTTTAAAGGTATCACTAAAATATTTATTAATTTATATTGACCTAAAAAACGGAAAGAAAATTCTTTTTAAAATAAAAAAGACGCTTATAAACAAATCCCAATAATAAAAATTTAAAAGCATTAATTAATTTTCACTTACATTTTTAATGTATATAAAGTTGTTTATATATCCTTATATAATAAGGAGTAAAGAGATTAATTTGTTCATTGTTTTCAACTAAATGATGGTGAAATTAATTTGACGCATGGTGAATTACTAGTTAGTTAGACCTAATAATCATTAGGTCATAATATTTTTTTTCCAAGAAAATTAAACGGCAAAAGATTCAGAGTAACATTGCCATACAAAATTTATAATTGAAGATCGATGTGAATGAATTAAACAGAATCGACAATCGACACTTATTGCAAATATGAGTTGGCCATTGAAAATCACTTACACAACGTACATACCTTTTCCTTTTTTGGATTGCGTGAAGGGAAATAATTGCGTTCATAATCAGCCAACTGAATCATTCTTTAGATTTTTAGGGAATTTGAATTCCATCTATCAATTATCAATGTCCCCACTTTCCTATTTCTACACTCTTCGGATGAAGTTTGGACAGTTTAAATTTAATATTTTATAAAATGTTTTCATTTTTATAACATTTTTAAAATTTTTAGATAAATTTTGATTGTTAGTATCGGACTTTATTAGAAACCAATTAATCCAATTTACAGGAATGTAAACTCACAATAGGAGGAACATCACCTCGCTGTCTCTAAGTAATTATCGCAGTTGTTTACTCAAAGCTAGAGTATAAGATTACTTGTTAAGTTGAAATAACCTATATCCAGTTAATTCAATCGTTAGGTGGTGACAAAATCAAATTTTCAATGGAGGAATATTCAATCAATTTTCAACAACAAAATCTTATTTCCAACATTTCAATTCACATGGTAAAAGATTATATTATTTTAATTATGACTAATTTTACCCCAATTCTTCAAGCACGATTATACCGGTGACTATTGAAATATTGATCTGGTTTGTCTTTTTCCAGTACCTTCCTTTTAGATGATACTTTTTTTCTCTATATTTTTTCCTTTTTCCCTCCATTTTATCACATGCTGTTGTGGGAACCACGGGTATGTAAAGCAGAGTTTAAACAAGCCACAATGTGTATAAATAACCCATCAAGCCACAATGTTCACCAAAGAAACTCGCAAGAAATTAAAGCCACATAGCTGCTTGTTCTGTGGGGGGGGGGGTGTGAGAGAGAGAGAGAGAGAAAGCCATGGAAGAGGAAAATTCCAAATTATTTGATCCCAAAATGGAAGAACCACAGAGATATGCTTTACTCGGAAAATGGGACTCCTTCAAGAACTACTTCCAGAATAACCCTACTGATGATCTGATCGAGCCCTTCAATTTGGCCGGAAACACCGCGATTCACGTCGCGGTTCGATCTGACGACCCCGTCCTCATCCGAGATCTTCTAGACATGCTTAAAAAGGCCTCCGATGATCGGTGCCGGAAAGCGTTGAGGATGGGGAATGCTCACAAGAACACGCTTCTTCACCAAGTGGTCTTGTGCGAGAATGTGGAGATGGTGGACACTGTGCTCAACTACGAGACTGAGCTGAAGCGGCCCGGTGTCGATGAGAATCTGTTGGAGCTGTGCAACGACCTCGGCGAAACGCCGGTGTATCGGGCCGCCAAGTACGGAAGGTTCAGGATGCTGAAGCGCATGGCAAAATGTGGTGATATGAAGCCACACTTGTACAGAAATGACTTCACTTCCATCCTTCACATCGCTATAATTGGCCAGCATTTTGGTACGTATCAATATATATCTTCTCTTTCATATGAATTTACAAACTCTAATATTTTATATTTATAAGTAAATCTGCATAATTTAATCATTCATAGATTTACAAGTCATCAATTTCTCACTTTTATTCATGAAGGGGCAATTTAGTCATTTTACATGTATAAGAAATGACATTCAAGGACATTGAGAACCGTTGCAATTTAGCAAATCTGTAGGATTTATTGGTAAGTAAATTCCTTATTTAGGACTCATTCATAATTTTCCTATATAATTTCTTATATATATACACATATATAATAACACTCCTCTGGTCCTAAACGTATAGGAGCTAATTACGGAGTTAAATTTGATCCTAAATATAAGATATTTATTTACTTTATCTCTTGTATTTATTATTTTTTCTCTAAACTAATTTATTTAATTTATAAATTGATATATAATCTGATGTCACATAAAAGTATTTTAAAAATGTTAGGTCATATTTATTATAATTAACTAATTTATCTAATTTCTTAAATCTATATAGATTAGTTAAGTAATTCTTTAAGGGGTAGCTTAAAACTTGTACCAACTCCATGTTCACTCACACCCTATATCACTGAAGCCTATTTTTACTAGTTATCATAATTCAAGCTACTATTTATTTTTTTTGGGCATTATTAAGTCTTAATGGGGACTTTTCCTCAAGGAAAACTTGGAAAAAAGCTTATATTTATACTTCTTAATGAGTTTTGATTCTAATCTATATACTTTTAATTTCCATACTTTACGACATTAACATATCCAAGTCTTTATGAAATTAATAGAGACTAATATTTTGGAAGGAAAAAATTATAGGAACAAAAAATCATGATTTCAAAGTATAAAAATTAAAATTAAAATTAAAATTAAAATTTAATTAAGCTGTAAGCTCCAAAAATAATATTAACCTCAGATTTTAAGGGCGGTTGTTGTTGTTGGATATATAATGCTTTGGTAGAAAGATACTTTATATATATATATATGATCTAATTATAGAGTTAATTTTGATCCTAAATATAAGACTCATTTCATATATTTATCAATTTGTTCCTAAATTATTACCATTCATACTCTTTTAATAATAAACAAGTAAGAAAGGAAGAATAGATGGAGTTAAAGAAGACAATTAAAGTATTTTATAAAGAACATATTATATTAATTAATTTTTTTAATATAATCAAAATAATTAAATATATAATATATTAAGGATTGGTAGAATACATACTCAATAGTGAATTCTACAAGATATATTTTTCTTTGTGATTTAGTAATTCATGGAACACGACGAAAATGAAGTTGATGTGCGGTGCAGATGTAGCTTTGTGGTTAACAAAAAGGGGAGACATTGACATTGAGAAAGTAGCAATTGCATACGAAGGAGGCATTAACGAGAAAGCAGAGCTTGTAAACAACGAAGGAATTAATAATATTGAGAAAGTATCAGAAGAATCTGTAAACGAAGGCATTAATATTGATGAGAAAGTATCAGAAGAATCTCTAAACGAAGGCAGAAATAAGAAGAAGAAGAAGAAGAAAGATGAAAAAGAAAATGATAGATTGAGCTGCCTTCAGCTGCTATCAAGAATGCCTTCAGTTTTCAAGAGCTATAATTCCAAGGCAGGATTTGCACACAACCTCATTTATGTTTGTACGTACTACTTCTAACTTCTCTCCCTCTCTATGATTCTATTCCTAGTTATACAAATACAATTGGTTTTTTTCTCCTATATAAAGTCTAATTTTGTCTCAAAATTTTTTGCATAAGAACTGTAAGTATTTAGAAATTTTTCCTGAATCAAAATTGCTCCAGAAGTTTTAAAGAAGAAAAAGTTACCCTAACAATTAAAAAAGAAATGTTGATTGTCAAAAACCAACTAACGTTAACCATAACATTGCTCATTTTTTAACACTTTTAGTAGGTAATATTGATGCAAAAGAAACGTGATACTTGATACCTATAGGTCAGGTTCTAAATGAAAAATTTTTAGGACAAAATAGAACTTTAACCATTTTCCAATTGATCATTATATTCTATATAAAATGATTGACATCTTGATATTTTATGGGCAAAAAATATGCAATTTTGAATTTTATTAAGATTTTTTAAAGAAAAATACTCTAAAATCATGTAGTTTTGATTGATTTATTTTCTTAAAAAATTTAAAACATATATTTATAAGATATCAAAATGTCAGCTCAGTTAATTCATGTAGAATCTATCTAATCATCAATAAAAAACATTTGAAAACTTGGGATATTTTAAGATGTATTAAAAGGTCCCATTAGAGACGCTGTTATGATTTATGGAAGAGGATTATATTGGGATTGACTATATATATATATATATATATATATAATTTGAGTGTCAGGTCTTCCCAACAAAGGTTATGATGATGAAGATGATGATGATGATGATGGGTTTACTAGAGGGGAGGGAGATTTAGAAAGCGGATCAAACAAGACAAAGAAATGCACCTCGCCATGTGCAGGTATCTACGTATACCTTAAACCTTCGACTCTAAACATACTCATCCTCGAGACAATTTGTATTATGTAGTTTATATATATAATCAAAATACAATTATATAAGTTATTGATATATGAATGTTCCTGTGTTGCAAAATGCACCTCGCCATGTGCAGGTATCTAACGTATACCTTAAACCTTCGACTCAAAACATACTCATCCTCGAGACAATTTGTATTATGTAGTTTATATATATAATCAAAATACAATTATATAAGTTATTGATATATGAATGTTCCTGTGTTGCAGCACTAGTTTCTTCCACCATTTACTATGCTACTTGGAAACTTGTGGCCAGAGGTGAGCATCTTAATGAGAACTTTTGTAATGAGGTTATAATCTCTAAATACTGCGACTCATTTAATGGGACAGACATGTATGTTTACTGCTATACTAATTGCTCCCTCTATCCTTAAACGTAAAAACTAGTAAATGAATTCGTTTTCGTTCTAAGTGTGTGTTTGGGTGTTTGTAAAGAGATTTAGGGCAAAACCTTGATTTAGAAATTTTTTTTACCAAACATTCATTTTTTTCTATAAGTAATTTTAGGCAAAACTATAGTTTTAAATAAACTATTGAAAATAGCTTTTGGAACAGTAAAATAACTTATGGACTATCTAATTACTATCTTACCCCTACTTTTTCTTATACCTTCTCTCATCTCTCCTCTCTCTTCTCTACACTCTCTCCTTCTCTACCCTCTCTCCTCTCTCATACTTTTAATCAAATCATACCATTTTTAGTAATTTACCAATATAAAAAAGTGATTCTGCTACTAATCATCTAAACATCTCCATTTTCAAAATTTATTTTTTTCAAAATTTATTCTCCAAAATTTATTTTTTCTAAAATTTATTCTCCAAAATCTATTTTTACCAAAATCTATTCTCCAAAACTAATCCAAACACACCCTAAATGTGAAACATTATCATAAGTTTCACGTTAAGAGTGACCTTAAAAGGGATCAGGGTGTTTACTTCCCTCTCTACTACGTCTCAAAATTTCCCATCTTCCCAAACATTTTTGTTGTTGTTGTTTTCTTTTCTATATAAAATGAATAAAATTTTGATCTCTTATAGATAAAAATTAGTGCTATTTTTAATTTTTTATGATTTTTTAATGATTTAATACTCTAAAGACTAGAGAGGCTGGGAAATCAGCACCAAGGGGGGTAATAGACACCCCTAATACCCTTAAAAGAGGGACCTTATATATAAAACATTAGGTTCTTTAATTCTAATAGCTAGCTTTTGAGGTATAGTTTTTTTTAAAAATTTGTGGTTCGTTACAATAATGCTTTCATAAGGAGGCTATCCTCACAGAGAGGGCTACATACCTACAGAGAATTGTGATTGGCAGAAAGGTCAAGTGAAGCTCCATGTAGCATAGAGCCGTCGGGTCACAAACATCAATATATTGTCTTTTAAATTTATAATTATTTTTTTAAACCTCATATTGATTACATATGTTAAGAGCAAGTAAATTATTAGAAAAGGTACAATGTAGAAAACCAACACACAATTTTTATCGATAACCAACTTACTTAAACCCTACATTTAGGATTGAAGGAGTATAAACTACAAAGATAATGGAATGTTTGAATATGTGCAGAATGGGATAGTGTGAGAGAAATCTGGAAGAGAAAGAAGCAGAACAAGCAAGCAAAGAAGGTAGCTGACATCTTAGTGAGCATTGACAACTCATGGAGGAACACGAAACATGGAGATCCACGAACAGAAGTTGTCGTGCCGGTGATTCAACCCTCAAACGTTGCTGCAACAAAGAAGGCATTACTGGAGAAGAGCACCTCCTTCATGATGCCATCCGTTATTAAGAGTAAAGACTACACACCATTGCTTCTAGCGGCGAGCACCGGCATCATCGAGATCGTCGAGCAAATCATCGAAGTTCATCCCGACGCCATCTCTCATGTAAGCCCGCACGACGAACAAAACGTCCTTCACGTCGCCGTCAAGCATCGTCAGAAGCACATCTATAAGCACCTCAAGAAATACAAAGCCCTCAAAGGCTTGGCCTCTCATGTAGATAAATATGATCGCACTCTTCTGCACCAAGTTGCGAGGATGGACTATTATGATGGAGGAAACCAGCCTGGGGTTGTGTTCCAACTTCAGGAGGAAATCCATTGGTTCGAAGTAAGTACTCTGTCTAGTATTAAATATAATCTTTAGATAACCAATTTATAAATACTAACTAAATTAATTAATTCAGTTATTTATAGCATGTCTTGTTGATAAAAATCCTTTCAATATATAAAATCAACAACTAGGGATAGCTTAAAAAATTTTAAATTTGATAAATAAATTGAATTGAAATCTTATGTTTAAAATTAAAATAAACTCATTAACTAACTCATATGTTTAAGATTTGATAAATACTACATTCAGTCCTTAATATAAGAGCTAATTGATTTTTTTAAATAGATTAAAGAAGTCAAATAAATCAATTAATTATGATCATATCTAACCTGTTGAGACGAATTCATATTATATGCTCTTTAATCTACTCAAATTATAATTAAATAGTCTATTTAACTTCTTTAATCTATTTAAAAAAATTAATTAGTTCTTATATTAAGAACCGAGGCAATATTAACTAACCTTTAGTTGAGTGTTGGAGTTTCCGTATTAGGAGAGTGTGTGAGAGACAAAATAGAGACCCATGAACTTTGTGTCTTGGATATTTTAACATGTCTAACCATGATAACCCAAATTGATAGATTCGTACGTTTGTAATAGCACAAGTGAAAGGTGGGATATTAAGAGTTAATGTGTGTATGAGAGAGAACTTATCCATAAATTCAAGGAAAAAATGTTAATAGATCTTAAAGAATCAATATAGTCATCAAAATGTCCTACAAGAAAAATGAGCAAACATAGTGATTAATTAATTACTTTCTTTCATTGTACTTGATATATATAGTGATTTTCCTCAAATTCAATGTCTTAAACAGTATGCATATATTTGCAGAAAACAAAGCTAACTATTGTTGCATATGTGTACGCAGAGAGTGAAGAAGAAAGTTCCTTGTAACTTCCAATTATTTTGCAACAAGAGTAAGTTGACAGCAAGAGAGCTTTTTGATTTAGAACACTCAGAAATGCTCAAGGAAGCCCAAGAGTGGATCAAGGGGACAGCTCAGTCATGCTCCGCGGTGTCGGTCCTGGTGGCCACCGTGGTCTTCGCCGCAGCCTACACAGTTCCGGGGGGCACCGACGACCACGGTGTGCCAAACTTCCTCAACTCTCCTCTCTTCCTCTTCTTCACCGTCATGGACGTTGTGGGGCTGGCAAGTTCTCTAGTTTCAGTAATGTTGTTCCTTTCGATCCTCACGTCGCCATTTCAGATACAAGAGTTTGAAAAATCTCTACCCAGAAAACTCACAATGGGATTCACATTGTTGTTCATCTCGTTGACGAGCACGATGCTGGCTTTCGGGTCCACAATTTTGCTGACGATAAGGATGGAGAACAAGAAATGGAGTTCAAGTTTGATTTACAGCATAACGTTCTTCCCTGTGACTCTATTTGGATTAACTCAATTTCCGATAGTGATGGCGGTGAAGTATAGATTGAAGAGACTATGGAAGAATGTTAAGAAGATAATTCCAAAAGACATGATATTTAGCATGCACACAAAGCCCACTTGCAAAAGAGATTATTCAAAGTACTTATAATTAATTAAGCACGAAGTTTTATCATTCATATGAAACCCTCCAAAACATCTCTCTTAATTAATAATAATTAAAGTATCATTTGCTCGTTGTTTGATAATTATATATTGGGAAAATTAATTTTTTTTTTGTCTCTTCAAGTTTTAATTCTATTATGACCTAGTGTCTCAACTACAACTTAATTCCTGAATTGTAGTTGGATTAAAATTTAGTTACTAATTCTTTCCTATTTAATAAATTAATCCTCGTCATATATATATAATTCGCCTTGAGTCATTACCCAATCATCCTATATGGCAAAAGAGGTTGCTGACACTATTAAAAAATGTTGTTGTGGCTTCCAATCAAGCTAAGAGTCAAGAACATGTTTTGCCACATGGGATGACTGGATGATGACTTAAGATGAGTTTTGTATGACTAGGAATGAGAAGAGATTAAAGATTGAGTTTTAACGAGTTAAAAATTTAGAGAATGACTACGTGAATCTAAGTTTTAACAGAGTGAGAGGCAAGGAAGGGTTTTGTTTTTTCTCTATGAACCTGAGTTGGAAGAAAAAATGAGGTGGATGCAATATGGGGTACGCCACCTCAATATAATTAGGTTAACAAATATAGACTATTTGGATCTGATAGGGCAATTTAACATTATTATGTTTTTATCACTTTTTAAGGTGACACCTACAACTCTTTTGTGGATATTTTTGGGGACAAAAATTCTGTTTAACCCATAAATCTAATTAGCTATTGAGATAGAAGAGAAAGAAGTCCACATAGTCATGTGTGAATTAACTGCTGAGATGTCAAACATGTGGCTGACACGTGTGTATACTCTTCTCCAAATCATGTCTTCCCCATCATTGAACAATAATTGAGATTAGAACTAAACAACACAAAAGTAAATAAAACCATCTTCAAAATTTTATCTCTAAACAGGGGAGAAGAGGAAGAAAAGTAGAATTATGTTCACTCTCACTTTCACTGAATACAAATATTTTTGCTAAACACCGGTTTCCTCTTATTAGAGACAATTATATTTAAGATATTGTTAGGTACTAAATGTGGGCATACCTTCTGGCAAGAATTCAAATCTTAATTCGCTACGTTGTGAGGCAGTAGTTTTCGCTAGATCCAACCTTTGTCGGTTCACTGAATGCAAATTAATAAATAATTCTGATAAAAAAAGTGAAGGAAGAAATTTGACAATACGTTAAGTACATGTTCGTTGATTATCAAGAACTAAGGCATGGATTCATCATTACTCAACAATACTCTGAGATATTAAAATTAAAAGATACTCAAACATACGAATATAATCCCAGAAATTAAACTGAAGAGGTTGATGAAGGAAAAAAGAATTCACCTTCTTCTCACTTCCAATTCCAATAGAAGAAAACTGATAAACAAAAATAATTCTGATATATATTCTTCAAAAAAATAAAGGAGCTAAAAGATATTGAAGAAGGAGGACAACACATTAGAAACATGTTCGTTGATGGCCATCTAATCAAATAAGAGGTATGTATTAGATGGCCATCAACAAACACATATCTAGGGTTGCTGCATCATAATTCAGTGTTGAAGGAGAAGAAAGTCTTCAACTTTTGTTGCAAATCGAAATGAAAAGCGAAAAGCCAAAGTGGGTATTTAAATAATATGTATTTTTTTTATGAAAAGGGTTTATTCTGAGGTTTATTCTCTTGGAAGCACATTGGTACTTTCCTTTCCACGCCTCTTCCTTTTTCAGAGTCGGAATAATATAAAATTGGAAGGTTTGGTGGCCTAACTTTGTCGGTGAGATTGTCTATTTGATGATGTATGCTTATTTTTTATGGACAAACCAAAGTCAAATACTTGCCATTTGTCTCCTTTCCATATGTGCTTGCTTTCATTTTTAAGTATTTTATTTGTAACAAATATATGTACTCAAAATATCCACTAGGAGTTAAATCTACAGGTTAGTTCTTTAAAAACTAAAGTTTAAATTCTCATTATAAAATGTACTAATATTTAATACCCGATAGTACCTTAAATAAGATTGTCTCTAATTAAAGGATCCATATACTTAGCCAAAAAACCCTTTAATGAAAACTCTATTTAATATATGCAATTTATATAATAGTTTGAGAAAAAAAATTATAAATTTAGGATAAAAAATTGACTTAGATCTTATATTTATGATAGGAAAGAGTGATAGATACATATCTCTAGCAATGCCTATATTGTACAATGCACAATCCCAATTATGATAGGTGGCACTTGAGTACTATATGAAAGATGCAGTGCAGGGGATCCAAATCTAATTGATACTAATTTTATATATCATATTAATTAAGTTAACTAACTTTTTTAATCTAATCAAATTAGTTAAATAGATCCTATATTAAGTACTGGAGAAACCTCTTCACATCACACTTTATGATAAATTTTCGGACATATGTATATATATACACCTTTTTGTCTATAAAGAAACAGAGAACATTGGCAAAAAGAAAAACTATCAAGGGTCAAGTGTATTTGGTGAGTCCATGGCAGCATCATGCTTATATAGAGATGGTAGGAGCCATTTGAAGAAGCCAACATTGGTCTCTGCTTTCCATCTCAACGTTGAGTACTCAACTAACATGTTCCACAGGTCCCCAACCGTCCATTGATGCAATAAAATCCAACCTGCAACCTGCAAAAGCATGTCAAACTGATCAAGTCCAAAAACATGAGTGCAAACCAACAACAATAAGCCTTATTTCCAACAATAAGCCTTATTCCATTAAATGGGGTCGGTTACATGGATTGTACAACATTGTCAAATTCAAAACATCCTGAACAGAAAGACCAAGAATTTATGTTGACTTGTGTTGATGGTGCTGTGTGAAATGAAGATGGTTTAATTCTTGGAAGATTTTATTGCTTAAGTGAAGAATGAAAAGGAATTAGGGAGGAGGCTGAGTACAGAAAAACGAGAACGCCTAAGGATACATCGTATACTAGTTAGGAATTTCAATGATCTTTTTAGATTTGGAAGCTGAGAATGAAAGCTCAAGATACCTGATCTAAGTTCTGCAATGCCTTCGAGCCAAAAGTGTAGTATGCTATAAATGGTCTTCGAGCCTGGAACATATGAACAAAAAACAAAAAAGCCTTTGAGCCAGAATGAAGAAATATAAACAGTTAATGACGTGAAATCTTTATACTTCATCTATAAATAATTTACGGTGCTATTCAAGGGTTACAAACGGTACAAGTGAACAGCAACTATAGGATTCTGTTGGGACTTGGGCAAATCTGAAGGACGGTGATACAAGATTTGTTGAATTGGGGGAATCTAGGTTAGTTGAATGAGTAAACAGATATTTGAAAGATTTTATCCCAAATAAATCAAATCAGACTATATGAGTAAACAGATTTGACAGAGTCTTCAAAGTTTCATGCGATTTCATCATGATTGCTGTAGATATAAAATTACTTGAGAAGCAGCAAGCCATTGAATTATGGTCTTCACTTCAGGATCTCCTCCAAAGGCACCACATCCCCAGTTTCCAGTAGCAACCCCAATATTATCGTGCTCCTCCTCACCACGACAGCTCTTTTGAGAATTTTTCAATACTTCATCTGCAGATTGTCGTCCTTTGTTCACTTCCTTAGATGTTGAGGTGGAAGCATAAACCTGTGGATAAAACAAAGAATGTACAAGAAAACCATAATGATCAAAGATCAATGAGTACAACAGACATAATTTATTGTATCAATGTCCAGGCTATTCAAAAATCATACATCAAAAGAAAACCCAACCTGCCCAGAAGAACTTCTGTTCTCTTGCAATATTTTCTGCCATGGCCGATGTGTAGTTTGACTCAAAAAGCCACAGAATGCCTTATTGATCTCACTGCAGGAATGAAGGTGCTGAAATCAGTTTTTATTTTTCTTTTCTTTTTGATGGAGCGAAATCAGTATTTTACTATTGTTACAATTTGCAAAAAGTGAAAAAGAAGATAATAATTGCATAATAATCCACTCTAAACCAAAAAAGTTTACAGATTGCTACTCTACCCTTTAAATCAGATGGTTGTCCATTCACTTAATATGTTTAGAACTGGCATGTTACATGCACCCTATAATGCCCTCAGAATTCATGGAGACTGAAGTTCATTAGGTCTTTTAAACTAAAAACACGTACATACAATACTTTTGTCACTTATTGGAGGCACAGACACTAGTTTGGCCAACTTGTCCTCAGCTTGACCTCACTCATGATTCGTGCTGCAAGAAATTAGTGTTCATGGACTATCCATCATCCCAAAATCTCAAATTACACTCTATTTGATTGAGAAAAAGTGTCCCAGACCAATTCCAAATAGTTTCCTGGGAATAATGCAGGACTCACATTTTGTACTGAATTGCAATTTTCAAGGCACAATAGTCTAACATAAGGGTTTAAGAATTATAATATTTATATATCTCTGCCTTGTTTGCATGGATGCATCATACCAATAAACCAAGATTTACTAACCGGAGAAGATACTTTTCCCTGTATTGTCTCATCCCTGGGCCACATAATGCATCAATTGCAACAATCCGGGTTCTACGTCTTCCAAATTCATCTACATCCTTTTTATCCACATAGCCACCAGAAAATCGAAATGAGGAGGCATACCTAAACAAATCAGGACATATATTCACATCAGTATATGAAGATACAACCCCGCAATTACAATATCTCAAAAGTCTAAAATGTTAAAACCTAATATATTTGACATCACAACAAATTATTACTTTCATATCTAATTTATCCCACTGCATGAATGCACACAGCAACAGAGAATGATAGAAATATCAGTAACATATTTTCAGTCTGTTTTATTATTTAAAGGAGACAAAATGTACTGGCCCAGCTATTAAAACTTTAATTTTTTCTCTTGGCTATTCAGACTTCAATTAGAACAACATCAATGACATATTTATAAATGAACTATTTAAAAGAAAAATAAACCATGGAGCTTCTTTGGGGATGAAAATAAGATCTTTGTACTTCACTGATATAAGGGAGTTGTAACAGAAATTAGTGAGCAGAGAATAAAACAGTTCATGATCATTTAGCTTAAAACTAAATGACTAATCTGAGATTAAAAAACTGTGCATAACAGCATTGATTTTAAAGCAAAATTAAGTCAAAATTTAAGTATGGAGATATATTTTGTAGCTATGCGCAGTTTTTTCTTAAAATTATTAGTCATTTAAGCTTTAAAATTAGTCAACCTGCGTTCACACAAAAAAAACAACAACTAACAGTCAACCTACTACAAATCTCCAAGCAAAATTGTATAAAGTACTATAAACAAATAAAAATTAACACATCCCATACTTAAACTTTTATTCATTATTGAATAAAACAAAGCAAAAAAAAGAAAGCTAAAATTTTCGCATGCCTTCTTAAATTCCCACTGACTAATGCTCACCCTGTATAACTTGAGAACCTTTCCACACCCACGATTTCTATAGCCTCATTTTCTGCCATTGAAGGCAAGAAAAGCATGCCAACAATCAATTCTGGACTGATCATGAAGCGGATTTCCTCCTATGGCAGATGATTACATAATTGTATTAAATTTCCAGGCGGTGATTTTCTAGAGAAAAGATGTCAAGTTGTCAACCTGCAACATTTACAAGAAGACAAAAAAAAAATTTGTAGAAAACGTGAACAAGATAGCAGGCACATTTTCATCAAACACATAGAATTACTGTGAATTTAAGAAAAAAGCCACAGTTCCAAAATAATCGAGCACTAAAAAGAAAAAAGAAAAAGATGAGAACATAAGCCTATCATACCTGTACACAGCCTCTACGAAGAGCACCACCACCTAGATACTCATTTGCGAAGTCCACTTCAACAGCTCCACCTGATTGATCCTCTATGGCTCCAGAACTGTGAGTCTGTATGCCAAATGATCACATGACAAACTAAATGAAACTTTCAGGAAAACCCTTAAGTTTTTACAATTTAAAATAATTGTTTTCATTGACAACCTCAAATCTGCATAGAGGAATCACAGAAGTGCTCCAAAAATCAGCATCGGGGTAAGAAACTTGAAGGTGATTTCCATCAAAGGGAAGTACTTTCCGCTCAAATGAGACAATGCCCCTTGGCATATCAGAGCTTATTCTTTTAAAATAGTGAATGATGCACCAAATCTTATTTTCCTGCTTTTGACTATAATCATCATACAGACTCCTGAAAATATTCATGGCCAATCTTCTGGATTCAGAATTCTTTGACAGCAGATGAAACAAGAAATTAAATAATTTGTTCATATAGACATTAAATTGTACCAGAGAATATATGCCTTGAAAGAAAAAAAAATAGAAGCGAGAAAATAATGCCATAGACTAATTTTCCTTTTGATTCATTTGCGAGGTTTAGAACTTTTGTGAAAATACATATAAAGAGAAAATTTTGGCAATGCAGGTTTTGATCTTGATTTACAACCCTAAACTATCAACAAAAGTGGAACTTTATGTCTCTATCATCTTCCCTAAATTTCTCCCTTGCACATTACAATCTTGTGATTGTTAGACTTGAATTTTAATCAATGTACAATGTTTTCAATTTCTGTGATAGCATCTAGAAAGTAAAGTATTACATTTTAAAGTCCTATATAGCATAGTTGTAATTATGCTAAAGTTTGAGGCTGTGTATGTAGTTTTATCAAATTTTTAAAGTTGATGTTCTTTTTCCCAAGCTCCATCGGAAAAAAGTCCCAGCTCCAATATTTCCCCCACCCATCCCCCCTCTCTACCTCTCTCGCTCACACATATGGCATTGGCTCCACCATTCTAACACCACTACTACCTATGAACAAAATGAAAATTAAAACGAAGAACAAGCATAGTTGTTAATGGTGCCAAGGCACAATGCCATAGCATTTAAAAATTCAAATGCAATTATACACTGCCATAAATAGAAAGTATAGTAAGTCATGATGTGCCAGCATAGAGATCACCTTCCATAAAAGACTGTTCAGAGCTCCAAAAAATGGCTAAAAGTTACCTACCCAAACAATTCATCAAAGTTGATCACAGGAGGAAGGTCTTTAGAAAATCTGTTATTGACTGGGAATAGACAAAAAAGAGAGCAACAAAGGAGAGCGGCCACTAACTCCTGAAAAGAAGCAGGTAATTCACCATATAAACTATATTTTTTTATCACAATTACAAGAATAACATGACAGAGGAGCAGCCAAAGTTACCAACAGAAGTAGCAGAATAGATAGTAATGGTAGCAGTCAAGTATTACTAAGTAGTGTGATTATACAGCAAGTTATGCTCACGCCATTACAGTTAAAGCACATAATATTAAAGCCGTTGGAGGCACTAATGCCACCAGAAGAAATCATATTCAAGTACACAATATCATAAGCATGTTATACATGTAAAGGCTATCAAATGATTTGAAGCAAATTTTTTGCAGATTTGATCATAAGTTTTTGTCACGCTGGTAACATTCATAAACAAATAAGTTTGTAAATCTTATAATCCTTTCCAATCTATATAAAAATTTATATCCATTCATTACTCTCTAAAATTCAATTTTCAAACCAACTTCCAACAAGAGGGACATAAGGCTAAATATGAACGTATAAAATATTACAGAGACAGACCTGGCTAAGGAAAACTATTCCAGCTTCTTGTGTTCCAGCAGGCGTAAACCAGCTCCTCCCTCTCCATCTATAATCATATCTGTACTTTGATAGTGTTCTTCCAAGAGAGAGGGAAACTGCAAAAGTAAATTTGCCAATGCTGGAATTACTTCTTCAAACCACTTCTTAGATTCCACTCCAGACACCAGCTGAATCAACAGGCCATAATTTCAGCACAAAAAAAGAGATGTTAAAAGGGTCTTTCTTTTTAGTCGTTGTTATGAGAACCTATAACCTAACTCATCAATAAATACAAAACCCAGGTACTCAAAAGGCCACAAGAACTCCTTCTAGTCCCATGTTGCCTCCATTTAAGGCTTGATTGGGAGGACAGCTCTGGAGCGGAGGGGACTAAGTGTCCTAATCCTGAACACTAATTAATGACACTGGAACATCCAAACAATGGGAATGGGTTACCATTAAAGTTCAACAAGAGTAATTATTCGTCCTTTAAGTTTGGGGTCAATTTCAATTTCATCCAGAACTCTTCTGTCAATTTCGTACGGCATGTTCATAAAACTTCTGTCTCCATTATTTCTAACGCCATTCATATTGCTAAGAAAAATAGCTACACAGTCAAACATGAAGCCATGGCCAATATTAGATGCAAACATGGATCCTACATTTAGAGTTTATTAGGCGTGCATTGCACGTTCCAATGACCCGAAAAGGGATCCTTTGACCTTAAACTTGCAATTAACAGAGTCATGTGCCCGTCAACTGACTCCATATAACAATCTGCTCAGTCCATGACCAGCGCAGCCCGATCTTTTCAAAACTCTCAATCAAGCCCCATAAAAATATCAAAACGAAATCAATCATTAAACGGATAAAAATGCGACCCAGATTAAAATAGCACAAGTAAACTGAACATGACCTCATCGAAGAAGAAGGCGTAACCTTGTGAGGAGGAAGGGGCTAGAGGTTGATTAGAGAGACAGAGAGAGTTCCTGAGGTCAGAAATGGCGAGGAACAATAGCTCACCTGAGTCAACTTGGCTATGAAGAGGCCCTCTTGCCAGAGTTTTGAGTGCTTCCAAAACTTGGGAAGGCCAAAAGAGAGAGGAAGAACGAAGGAGAAGTGGCAGAAATGGTAAAATTGACCTCAACTCCTCTCTGTCTTCCATAGTTTCTTCCTTGGTTCCGGTGCGAAGGGCGCGAACGGGGTGGGAAACGCTTATAAAGCCAATGCAATAGTTGCGAGTTGCGACCGGCGTCTCTCTCTACTAGAGTTAAATTATTTTGTACTATATAAATTTTAAAATTATATAATTTTATCAAAATTACCCATATAATCTCTTCTATAGTTCTATATGTTCAAATTTCCTATTTTTGGACCAGCACCAATGTTTATAATTTATAATGAAATTTTATTTTATTTTTCTTTATAAACTAGAAAACTAGGTAAAGCCAATCGTTTTATTTATTCTAAATAATTAAGTTGTAAACTAAACCAAAAACTCTTTTTTCTTAAATATGATGTCAATTCAATTTATCACTAATTTTATAAAATTTTATAACTTTAACTCAAGTTTTAAATATTTTTTAATACCAAGTCATTTTGTTCTCGGTGTAAAAGGTTTTCGCCTCTACCAATAAGTGAATTTATTGATATGTGAACGAATTTATTGATATGTGAATATTTTTACTCTTTATAAAATAAAATTGTTTACCATATCAACTAATAACTTAATGTTGCCGTGGGCTTTCTTTTGATTTTATTTTCTTGTTTGTGGTTCTACAGTTCTAGGTTGGGCTTATTGCACTCAGTTTTATGATGTAAAAACCTAATGAGTTCGTATCATGTTACTTTCTAGAATAAATTGTCAATCAATGGGGTTGGTCTGAGTAATAAGCGATTTGGTATCGCTTAAGCGCGGTCTCGAGTTTGAATCTTGGAGTATGCAGAAAATTCCCGTTAAGAGACTCGCCCACCATAGCCAGTTGCGCAACGCGGGTCGAATCCGGATGTAATTGGGGCAAAACTCCGGTGAACTAGGTGGGCAAATAAAAAAAACAAAGAATAAATTGTCAATATTTGGAAACTATATTTGGAAATGAGCTTTGAAAGAGGTTAAAATCAACATAAGTAAAAGCAAAACAATTTGACTTGTTGCTTCTGCCAAAACGTGGTTTTAATTTGTTCTAACTTGTTTCCAAACAAGCATTTTCTTGCAAGTCACCCGGCTTCCTCCTCCAATGCTCAAGTCCATATATCATTGTAGTTCAGGAATAGCATCTTCAGCAATATAATCTCAAATAACTTGGGCAAAATATATATTTATTTCATATAATTTATTTAAACGTACGTAGCTGGGACCAATTGTTCTTACATAAGTTCCATAAGACGCATTATCAAGAGAGAAAGGAATGTCTATATCTACATATGGGTTTATATAACCCCATGGAATTATTTATTAAGGCGGCAAACTCAAATTCTTCTGACCATTTTCACTTTGCACCCCCTTTACAACTTGCTGCAACATTCAGCAGATTAGTCAATATGCATGTGTATGCGTGCATGCCAGAACAAACTAAACCGGTCCCTTTGCCCCAAGCGGCACAGGAATGGATTCTCTCATTTTTCCCTTTCCATCCACCCTTCTCTTCCTTTTCTAACTATAAGATCAACATTTTAATAGTTTAACTTTAAGTATTTATAAAGTATTTGTTAAATTTCGGTAAATTTTATTTTATTATTTTTTAATAATTTAATATTTCAAAAATAATTTTAAAATAAATTAAAATCTAAGTTGTTAAAATGTTGATCTAACGGTTAAAAAAGGAAAAGGATAGGAAGTGAAGAGGAGAGAATATTCTCCTAAGGACCCCTGTCCCTCTAAGTGAGATAGATACACAACTACTGGGACCCACTTGGGCGGTGGGCCCTACTTAGGTGGGTCCTACTAACTCTGTGTGGGGAGTTAGAAACACCAAGTGCCAAGATAATCTTATGTCAGTGAAAGGAATGAGACAACAAGACCTGAAAGCATGACAAGGTGTACTGCACATCACTTGCTGATATTTGGTGGGGCAACACAATTCTCACTCTGAAGATTACAAACATTAATTAATTCATCACTCACATTGCTCAAAAAGAACTGGAATTAGTTATCTAACAAGAATCTTAGGCAGTGGATTCAGACCTTTTAGAGCTCTCCTGCATCACAAGGATACCAGTTGTTCCAAGTCCTCCCCTAGCTTTCCTGCTGTAATTCTTGAGCTTTCTTCAATATCAATAAATATCTGGTACCAGTACAGTTAAGTAACAAGGAAATATAGGAATATTTGTTCAAAGCAAACCAGTCAAATTAGACTATTACTCCTCAAGTTCTAAAATTGGAAGTTATTTTTATCCTAAATATAAAATATCAATCTACTTCATCTCTCATATTTATCATTTTCTCCAAAATAGTTGTGTTTTATATTTAATTAAGGGTATCCCCAATCCGTTTTGGACTTACAACTAATCTATTTTAAGACTTAGAGCATAAGGGTTTATACCTTTCTCAATAAGTGTACTTCCTAAAATTTGAACATATATTCTCCTCTTTACGAGGCGAGGCCGCTTATAACTTCAACTAACAGTTTGTTAATTCCAAACTAGTTTATTTATATTATAAACTGATATATAATCCAATATTATACTAGGTATTTTAAAAAATCTAAATTAATTAAGTAACTCTTATATTAAAGATTAAAGGCATAATGCACGGTTCAAAATTTTAAGAAAAATTTGCAAACTAAATTGAAAACTAATGTTCACCAGGTTTCCACTTTTGTGTAATATACTCGCGATATTGGTCTCGACTGAACGGACATCTAGCTTAAGTCCTTTAATTTGGTTGTGTCCTTCTGAAATGGAGGGACAAAGATTATTGATCAAAATAAAAAAAGTGAGTGCCACTTAGATGTGACATGTTTCAGATTAATTTGGAAATGATGTAAGAAATGTACCTTCCAAAAGTTTAGCTTTCTTGTGATCACTCTCCAGTTTTGCAGCATTTTCCTGCACAGCAACCAATGCTGCAGCACAAAGGATGCCGATCTGTCTCATTCCACCACCTAGGGTTTTTCAGAGCCGCCTTGCCTACAGAACACACATGTCAAGTTCAAGTTCTTTCTGTAAGAAGATGGCTGCTATTAATATCTAGAGTACCTTGGTGATGAAGCTACTGGAGCCAACAATAACAGATCCAACTGGAGCACCCAGACCTTTTGACAGGCAAACCTGATTCATATATTGGAAGAAATGAAAAGTTCGTTAATTCGATTTCATACACTAGAATTATAAAAGAAGCAGAGTGCAAGTTTGATATGAATGAGATTATGATACAAGTATGTAATTCTGACTTGTAAAAAGAGAGAACAAAGGAAATCAAATAAACAGAGGAGAATGAGAATGAGAGAAACAGAACAATCTCATGGATTGGTTCAAATGACCAGCAGAGGCTTACGCACGTTTAATGAATCCTGTATATGTTAGGATCACCATGGATATATCCTATAACTAACTCTAACTGTATGTATTTTCTATATTATGATTATATAACAGGTTACCAGTCTAATAGATTAGTCTTTAAAAACATTATGCAAATGCCAAGAGAATAAGCTGACATCTTAGCCAGACCAAAAACAAAAGAAATCAAATGACATACTGAAACTGAATCTGCTGCTTGGACAAGCCTATCCACAGGAAACCAAGTGCCTGAAATATCAAAATTTTCTAGCAAGTGATCCTATCATTGCTTATAAATCAATCTGTGCAAGCTTCAGAAGTTAATTTTACAATCCATACTAGAATTAAATTATGGGCAAAGTACTTGCAACCGATGCATTGAAAATGCGAGCTCCATTGATGTGAAGCTTCAGTCCATGCCTCCTAGCCAATTCTCCAACTTTGTCTATATATTCTGCAAAAAGGCATCTCCCATCAGAACTGCAGTCAGAGTAATTCAATTTCCATCAGTTTAGAAAGGGATGGGACTTTCAGTGCCCAAAGACAAAATAGTAAAAGCAACTGAAGGGGTGAACATTGGGCAGGATCGATTCAGCTGATGTTCGATTGAGCATTTACCATTAGATCAAAAACCTTGACCTGATTTCAGCTTTACTATTACTTTTTACAGCAGTTTATAGTTCTATTTCTCTTCCCACCAACGTCATTTTCTTGTGTTTTCAAATTTTCGATAATTATCTTTATTATTCTCCATCGTCTCTGTCGTCATGATCTATCATGAAAGCTATAAGTCACCGTTTAACTTCTTTATTTGTTCATTTTTCTTACTTTTTCTATTGTTTGTTGTTTATAAATTGCAATACATCGTATGGGCTACCATCTTTGTATTAAATACTTATAAGTTTTTTTTCTTATTCGTCATCTTTCTCTTCATTATGTCAACTTTGCACTCGTTTGAATCTCTTCACCATCTTGTCAAAAATAGATTGAGATTCTTCAACTTTTTTAGCAGATCTATAACTTTTTTCCTAAATCCGGTCCAATACTTTTAGTGAGGCTGACCGTGATGGCTAACAGTAGGTGGTAGCAGATAAACTTTGTTGGAAGGAGCTCGAAGAACTTTAATAGAAGAAGTTTCTGGATCTTTAGTTTTTTCACCAGATCTTTGACTTCTTCCTTCTAGATCTGGTCTAATACTTTTGATAGTGTAGCCGAGTGACTGATGGTAGGTGTAGGCAGAAGAAAGCTAAAAAAAATAAAAAAATGTAAGCTTTCCATGATAATTTTAGCTATAACTGTCGTGGAAAGAAAATAATTAATTATAATTTTTTTAAATATTGCCGCTAATCATTTCACTTTTCATGGCAATTTTTGTATAAAATCGTCGTGAAATATTACCTTTAACGGCAATTATAAAATTGTCATTAAAAAATATATTTACAATGGCGGTAGAATTTTGATCGCTCCCAAAACTACCATAAAATATTACTTTTAATCATCGTTAAAAATATTTTTTTCCGTAGTGTTAGATGGAGTATTAATATACCCAATGATCCAGTGCACCTACTTTTTCACTCACATACAAATATTCTATTAGAGACAATTTTATTAAATAGCCAAATATTAAATATGAATATTTTTTCTATAAATATTAATGTGTTATGTTATAAAAGATTAATTTTTTTACTAAACCCAACCTCCAATATGATCAGGCACTTATTTAGTTCAACTTAGTGGTGCAAAACTGTGTTTTCAATCTCACTTCTCTATGTAATAAAACAAATTATTAATGTTATAATTTCAATTCATCACTCCATTGCCATCCTCAACCCTACCGCAGATTTTCTCCATGTGGCCTCCACATCCATCCGGCCGTCCGAGTCGATGAGGTCATGAGATCAAAAGATCTGGGCCCTTCACTCGCACACTGATCATGGAGCCTCTCATTTACGAGATGGACCCAAACACGCTCTCTATCAGTTCGTTGAACAAGGACTCCAAGCACACAAGCATATATTTTTTTATAATATTAATTAGATCCTATTATCAAATATCTTAATTTCAGAGTTCATAGCTTTTCTTTCAGTATAAATATCTGCTCTAAAAAAAACTCTAGAGGGCTCTAACAACATCTTACACTATTAGAATGTAACAACGTACCTTTTTTCTAAAACTGTTATTTTTTTACATAAAAGGACCGTATTTCTTTTTTTTTTTAATAACATACATGACCTGATGCAAACTCAAAGATATTAAACACAACTACCTACCAATTATATCTAAAAAAAATAGTTTCATCTGAACCTGTATTTTTAAGAAAAAATCCCAAAAAAACACCCATTTAAATTTTAAAATTCTGTTTACTATATTTTATAAGCTATTTATAATTCTTGTAAAGCTATTTATAATTTTTTTTTGTAAAAAATCTTCATTTAGAATTTTAAAATTTAAATAGGTATTTTTTAGAATTTTCCCTATTTTTAACATCTACAAACAATTATAACAAAACTAAGAGTACAAGTTCATTGAAGGCCTTTTACGAAATCCCTTTTTAGTAGACTGATGGCCATTGAAGCCCACATAACTCAAACGAATCATACGTATAAAGAGTCCCTATCATTCAAAACATTTAACCCAATCAAGAGGGTTAGTCGAAGTAGTAAACGGTTCAGTATCACTTAAGTAAAGTCTCGAATTTGAGCTTTAGCGTATGCAAAAAATCCCTATTGGGAGACTCACCCACCATAGCCAGGTGCGCGATGCGGGTCAGATCCTGATATAGTCGGGGCAAAGATCGGGTGAACCGGGTGGGTAACAAAAAAAAATATTTAACCCACCCATCTTTCATGAGTTCAACTGGTAAAGAGATTAAACATACGATTATTTGGAGCATGTTCGATCCCTGGAGAGTACCACTTTATTGTAGTTCCAGTTACGGCGTTTGAGAAGGCATCCTAACTCCTAGGTGCCTAAGTTTACGTCTGAGGGTAATAGACAGCTCGCCCTGCCCGATATTAGTATCGCTTGGAAGGAAGAGAGACTCCGTCATACTCTTAGATCGTAAATGAGCCTAACCTTTTTCTAAAATCTTTTGTACCAAAAAAAATTTAACCCTAAGCACGAAGTCTTTAATGTAAAGTATAGGCTCATTAACCAATTGGAGGTGAGTATGATAAAAGGGACTAATCTCTCACGATATAATAAACTGAAATTTAAATCAACATTTAAATAAGTGTCTATATTTAGTATCTAACAATATTTTAAATATGATTAGTTTTGAGAGAATAATACATATAGTTAGTAAAAATTTAGCCCTGCTCATGTTTAAGTTCATGTCACAAATTTCGAATCCTATGAATTTACCATGATTTAAACTATAGAATTTTTAAAATAAAATAAACTTCATACACTTCTAAATCACTAGTGCCATGTTTGGTAGATAGGAAGTAAAAATAAAAAAATAGAAATGAAATTTTTTATAATAGAAATTATTTCTACTTCAACTTTTAATATTTTGAGTCATTTCAGTTCTATGAGAAAAACTAAAAATTGAAATGATAGAAATAAAATTAAAAAATTTTAGACCATTTTATCCAATTATAAAATTTCTAGACAACTTTAAATTTTCCGAAATTATAAAAAAATATTTTAAACTATTTTATTCTAAGTTATAAAAAACATATCATTAATTACATAGTCATTTTTATCCTATCAAATAAACTTTTAAAACTTCTCAAAAACTCCCCATTCTTACCAAATCAAACGTAACAGGTGCAATATTAGAGAATTCTGAGAAACCGTGACCGTTACCCCTACCTCCATGAACCCCACCTCCAGGTTTTCTCTCCCAACAGAAGGCTGTGTGTGTGGGCGCGTGTGTGTGGGCCTGTGGGTCCACACCCGTGCGTGCGCGGGGTGCGCGTGCGTGCGTGTCATGCAAATACAGATTAATTCAAGAGATCATGCAGGTCAGTAACCAAAGAAGCCTTGACCAGAAGTCTGAGCTGCCATAACCTTTACTCATTACATAAATAACTGGTAAACAAAATTCATGAGCACAGTTCTAACGCAATTATAAGGTAATAAAAAGAAGAAAAGAATGTTAAAATAAGAAATTTTCAGGACAGATTCAACATTAACGAAAAAGAAAAAAGAATGATCTATTTAAGGAAACTGAAACGATCCCCCAATTTGGGTAGAACCAGCAGGAGGATTGATTGCCACCCAAAGGAGAGATATAGTGATTGCTATCAGCCCTGACCATACAAACACAATGGTTGGTGTCCTTCCTCTTCTTCCCATCATACCTTTTGCAAATGGATACAGATGAGCTAAGACCCAGAAACTGAAGAAGACGCCACCGAGCAGACGGCTCCACTGCGGTATGACGCTGTATATGGTTCGGCTAACCCCAACTGCTATCGCTATTAAGTTGACCATCATGATTGTTATGGGTGGTATCATCAAGGATGTCCATTTGACAATGTAGAGATCAGCAAACTCATCATCAACATCATCACCTCCAGATTTCGAAGTCAATGTGAAGGAGATTTCGATCCCTGCTATGACTTTCAGCAAACCTTGGAGCACGGCAGCAAGATGGGCGCTAGTGCCTCCAATCAACCAGAATTGCTCATTTCTCCACCATTCTTCAAGCTCGATACCCGACCACTTAATCTCGAGGATAGCAAGCATGCACAGAGTCACAGTGATGGTCAAGAGATAAGCAAGGAATGTGACATTGAGGGTCTGAACAATGAATTGGCCAGAGAAGAGGGAAAGTGCAGGAAGGAAACAGTAGACAATGAGAAATATGGAAGTGAATGGGTATATGCCGACGTTGAGGTATGCGATTCGCTGAAGAAACTTCATCCTTGGGCTAGCCAGAAGGGCATTGTTTCGAGAGAAGAATATCTCAACTGAGCCAGTAGCCCATCGAAGGACCTGATGCAACCTGTCTGTGAGATTGATTGGAGCAGTTCCACGGAAGGCATCACGCTTGGTCACACAATATACAGATTTCCATCCCCTATTGTGCATCCTATAACCAGTAACCACATCTTCAGTAACAGATCCATAGATCCATCCAACACGATTCCCCCACTCAGTTTTGTCCTCATACCAACACGAGATGACACTGATTGCCTCTGCCACTGTCGATGCATCAAGAAGATCACGAGGTATGGTGAGAGCACCAGGTGGGCGGCCATTTTTCACAGCAGGGTGATCAGCAAGAGGCCGGCCCTGGAACTCTGCAACTGGGATAGAGTCAATGAGGAAAGTTGAGTTTCCAAATTTTTTAGGGAATGTTGAAAGATCCATCTCTTCATCATCTGAATCACCCATCCTTAATGCCCGATTCTCTTCATTGTTTGCCATCGCGGCATGCTTCTTGCGACGGCCAAAGCAGCAACTACAACAACCTGGGTGGTTTTCTTTTGCACGAGGTGGGTCAAAACCATAAAGGGCAACTCGTCTAAAAAGGCACCCGGTTCCCACATAGACTGGACCTTGAAGTCCATCGAGAGCTCTCATATTGACATCAAAGAAAACTGTGTTATGATTAGCATATCGATCAGATGGATCAATCCCCTCAAACCTCTGTGGGAACTGGACATAACAAAGGCGATCACCTCCACGATCCATCATGAAGCACATACCTTCCTTCATTGCCTTCGAGTTGTAGATATAATGATCACAGTCAAGATTGAGTATAAAGGGGCCATTAGACATTATAGCTGATGCTCGAACCAAGGCATTCATAGCCCCTGCTTTTTTGTTGTGATCATAACCTGGACGCTTCTCACGAGAAACATAAACAAGAAGGGGCAAACGGATATCAACATCAGTCAAGTCAATGAGCTTCGCATCATCAGCACTTCCAAGAAGAGGGTCATCACTGGGAGGTTTCAACATCACCTGCATCATTGATGAATAATTATATACTCATTTTCATATCCAAGAACAATTTCATAGTTGAACAGAACTATAATAGGATTTCTGAAATACCTGAATTACACCAGCATGATCACCCCTAGAGTGCTCAGGTGCAGAACTTATCCAAGTCCCAGGCCAATGAGTTCCATCAGCCATCCATGTTGCTTTTGGAATCTTTACACTTTCAACAGGTTCATCTTCCCTATTTTGTCTTTGAAGTTTCATGGCCTTGATCTCCTCTCTTGCATGATAGGCATCTGATCGGCGACGGATAGAGTCAGGAAGACTATTGATTCTGACCTTGAACTCATCATACTCACGCTTCACCCGTCTACGGTCCTTCACAAAATCTGGCCGCACTTTGTCCTTATAAGGATCTCTCTTCAAATTGAAATATGATTCAGGATTCCTGGGCTCTATATCATGCTTACGACAGAAGGGTACCCATATATTAGAAAAGCTTGCAGCTTCAGCCATAGCCTCAAAAGTTAGAAGTGCACCTCCATCGTCAGAAACATAACAAGATAGCTTCTCAACAGGATAATCTGCAGCTAGAATAGACAAGATGGTATTTGCAGTGACAAGTGGTGGCTCTTTTTCAGGATCAGCAGTAGAAACAAAGACATCTATTCCAGGGAGATCGGACTTTCCAGTTGGATTGTTAGGGGTCGGTGTCTCAAATTTTTCCTTCAAGACATTAAGATCTGTGGCACGATTAACTGGGCATAGCTTTGGCAGTTGATCCAGAAGCCAAGAAAAAGCAAACCATATCTCACAAACAACCGACATGCCCCATAGCCAGATTGCATCAGTATTTTGATGTTTGACCCTCCATGCTAAGAACAAGCCCAGAACAACCATGCGAATTAAAATAAGAAGACTGTAAAAACAAATGGAAGAAGAAAAAAGGCCATGGTCAGATAGAGTCAACCGCATTTTACAGCTACTCCAAACAATGAATTTTCCAATTTAAGAAATTCAAATGCTTGAAAAGTAGCCCCCCTCCCTTGAATTAATTCGTGAAATAGACACTAAATAAACACTCCATCAAGCCCAATTTTATTTTACCTTTAAACAAAAATCAAGCATGATTTTATAACATCAATTTTCCAAATAGAGTCCAAAGCACACCACTAACAAAGTTAGTTGTCATTATGTGAGATTGGTTACCTAAAAACTAATCACTCTAAGCCAATTATTTACACTTAACAATAGCATGCAGACCCAATGGTCTTACAAATTAATATATACTATATAATTTTTTGCAAGGAAATCAGTATAGATTCCAATCATGATGTTACATTAATTAAAATAAAATGCATAAGATGTAATCATTCTAAACCAAGAGGAACTGCAATGTTTTCTAAAATGCTTAATCCAGTTTTACAAGGAAATAAAGAAAGTTAACAGATAAAAAGAATAAACTATACCGATATGGGCTCAAAACAGCAGCAGGTATTTTCAGTTTCCTCGTAAGTGGTCTCCAAGGTCTGTTCATGAACTCAGTTGGCTCAGCAATATCATCCTCTTTTCCATTCCCAAGTCCACCTTCCTTTGGCCATATAGCATTTCCATAGCCATAGGTACCCCTAGTTTCAAACAGCCACCGATTGTGGTCAAAGTCCCCAGTTTGGCTCCTCATTAATGCTGACTTAGTTGACTTCATTAAGGACAATCTCCTCTCCATTTTAGACATTCCACTTGGTGGAGGAAGGGGAAGAGGCCTCACATTATCCACAGCCACTTCATCTAAGTCTGTGTTTTTATATGGCTCCTTGCATCCTGGGCACAGCCCACCTCCTGTTTTTACAGCATCTATATAACAATCTCTACATATCTTGAAATCACACTCACAAGGAAGAATATCAACACCACGTTCGTCACTCATCACCTTTGAATCACAACCAGGAATTGCGCAGGAAGATCCTTTTGCACCAGCCATCTGTGGGTGGTTTGCTTCAGATTCTATCACTTTGTCCATTAGATGGGCTCGTGTAACACTATTGAACCCACCTGTGAAAAGAGAGTTTGATACATATTGCTGCTCAACTTTCTGTGAGATTGATGGATCCATAGGTTGGTTATCTGGGGTTGGCGGTATATGCACTGTATAATTCATGAAATCAGTACTACCTAGCTCACTGTCAAGATCATCCCTAGAGTAACTGACGTATCGACCGGATGAAGTTCTCCGGCCAAATGTTACAGTTGGAGGCAGAGGAGGCTTCTGGCCATCAGGCCCATCAGAACTTGTTGACAGAGATGATCGGCTTGCCCTGAATGATTTTGATGCCATGTTTAGGGGCTAAGATTGATAATCTTTATGCTCTGCAAATCAGAAATGTTCCAAAAGAGATTAATTTCAGTATTATACTTAATTCACTTCATTTGACATGAGATGGTAAATTAACAGTCAATAAATGTCATCAAAGTTCAAAAAAGAATCTAAATCTTCCGTAGATCAGAACCCAGTGATCAATAAAATGAAATAATGACAAGGGGGCACTTAAGAGTCACAATCTCAAAGCTTACAAACTTTTGTCACATATTCCTCTGTCATTATAGGAATCAAAGTATGAACCAACCGAAATTCCCAGGGAAAAAAAGGAAGCAGAAAGTTGAAAAAGCGAGAAACATTTCATAAAGCATTTGCCCATATAGCACTATGAAGCAACAGAGTAATCAGAATCTACAAAAAAAATTCAAATGGTACAAGAAGAACAGGTGAGAGGTGACAGATTCGCCCGAATATAAAGTACCCAAAAGCAAATACTCGACCCATGGAGATCTTGTTCCCAAAATCTTCTTGTCGCCCCTCACAATTTTTCATAACCAAAGCTCCCACTACAGCTAGGTGCTGATGCCGAAGTTCAATCCTCGACTACGGTCCCTCTATCCTTAGATTTCACAAAATTGCAGAAGAAGAAGCACAACGCTGATCTCCCTAACCCCATCATATCAACTTCAAGTTAGCAGTATTAGGTAAATCCATTTGACTTCCCTCCCTGCTTTACCAAACCCCACAAACAATGGCCATAAATCTAGAAGAAAAGAAAAGAAAAAAACAAAAACTGGCCATTTTCCTTTTCCACCGCTTTCTCGCGCTTTTCTCGGCAATAAATCAGCCCGTATGCAAGAAAAGTCACCATCACCAGGAAATCAAAAACAAAAACAAAAAAAAACCCACAAAATCATTTTTCGCAAAAGGGATCAAGCAAGAAGTTGCATACACAGTGTAAAGAAGCATACCTAAAGAAAGAATAAGCTAAATCCTACTGAGCATTCGGATCTCTGGTCGATCTTCTCAGAATCCCATTAAAGCTGAAGGAGCTTTTGCTTCGAAAATGAAACGATGCATGTAAGTTTTGAAGAGCTTGCAATCCAACTGTCCCTTATACAAGCAAAAACACGCAGAGAGACAGAGCGGAAACAGATGGACATAGTCGTGAGAAAAATTAAATATCTAAATAAACGATTGAAAGCTTCATTCTTGGAAGAAGACAATTAAATATCTTTATTATTTGAATATTTAAAAATAAATAAATTTTGCATAAAAAAGAAAATATTTGCGTTTGAAAAAGCGTGAAGGTTCTTGGATGTGAGGGAAGAGAGAGGGAAGCAGTCTGAAAGGTTGCGATTTTAAATCGTCAAAGGAGGCAGAAATAGTGGCTGAATCATCATTTAGATTTTTTGTTAAATTAGAATTTTAAACCTTATCTTTTCTATATTTGCTATAGACCCATGCTTTCATACAAGATATTATTATAAAAGCTAAAATACATAAAACTTATAAACTTTAAATTAATTGTGTATAATCTCTTTCACTTTCAAAAATATTAAACTCCTGCCATTAAAATAAATAATTTTTATCATATAATAATTTTTATATTTTTTATTATATATCATATTATTTAAAATATAACACTTTTAACAATTTATATTTAGTTTAAAGTAGTTTATATTTTTTATTTAAATAATATAGAGTCAAATAAATATTTTAAATATTTTTTAAGTATTTAAAAATTATTTAAGTGTTAAGTATTATTTAAATATTTATATTTTATAAATATTTTATTTTAAGTATTTAAAAAAATTTAAAATTATATAAGAAGTATTAAATATTATTTTTTAAATAACATAATTTATAATAAAAAAATATAAAAATTATAACATGATAAAAATTATTAACTTAAACAAAAATTTTAACGATAAATTTTAATAATTAAAATATAAAATATTAAAATTTTTAGTTTAAATTTTTAAAAGTTAAAAAAATTGTGCTTAATTGATTTAAAATTAAAAAAAAATATATATTTTAATCTATAATAAATAGCAAAAATATAAAATATTTTTTTTCTTATTTTTGTCAAAATACCTTATTATTATACAAATATGATGAATTTTTTTCTTAGATTTTTCTATAAATATGCCTTTCATATCTGTTTTTTTTTTGGGGAAAAATACCTTATTATTATACAAATATGATGAGATTTTTTTTCTTAGATATGATGGTAAATCTTTTAAAAGCAGAAAACATTATTACCTTAAAAGAAGAAATTAATTATTACAAAAATAAAAGGAGAAATAAATTTTTTCGGATACTGAGAATATCGCTCCCATGAAAAAGAAGAAGAAATATGTTCCCAAAATGACTCAGTATTAAATCAGTAATCACATTATTCACACGTTATCCTTTGAATTTTGTCACATATATAAATAAATAAACATAAAAAAAATTAAGAGGGCAAAAATTCGGGCAAAAACATGCAAATTTTTTGTAAAGATTTTTCTTTTTTTTGCCCTTTCACTACCCAATTCTTTTTTAAAAAATAATTTTCTTGTACTACTACCACTTAACCCAAATTCAGTTCACTCCTAAAATTATAATTAAAAAATCAAAATAAAATCTTATATAAAATAAAAGTACCAAGTGTATATTTTTCCCTTTATTTGCATGTTCGGTTCAATCAAATCCAATGCTTCAAACTAGTGAAATTTAATATTCCTTGATTGGATCTTAAATGACCAAACCTTCCAGTTGGACAAAAAAATATTAGCCATATAATTCTCTCTATTTTTTTTTATTTTTTTATAAGAGTTAAATTCCTTGATTGGATCTATGCATCCATTTAATTTTTTTTTTCTTTTCTTTATTTCACTTAGCCATGCTATTTATAAGTTAAGGATAACGTAATTTAGTCAATGATTTTATATTCATAAGGTGAAAACTTATATGTGAATAAAAAATTACAGATTTAATCTTATTTATAATCTATTTTTATTAGTACTTATCCTCTTAATAAAAAAAATAATGTATTATTTCTTGTGCGTGCATGACTCATTTAGGGAAAGGATATTAAATAGAAGAATTTCTTCTATATGGTTCATTTGTTTAAATTTTTGTGAACTTATATAAATCTTTTTTATATGGCTAAAATACACATAATTTTGAAACAAATATATATATATATATGGTACTCTGATCAAAGTTTGCTTTTTTTTTTTTACCATAATAGCAACCATTCTTACATGTTTTCTAATGGAGAGCATTTCAATAAAAGAAAAATTAAAATCAAACTACACATCTGAAAAATAAAATGGGGTTCAATAATAATTTCAAAAAAAACTAACAAAAATATTGTAATTTATTATATTAAATATGATTTGTTGGGAATTTTGTTTTCTTGGTAAACTGAGTTGTTGGGAAATTAATTACTACTAATTCTAGCACGTTTATGCCTTAGTTTGTCTTTTTTTGAAGTAGTCTCAACTCTCAAGGGCTAAATCTTTGACATGTGTATATTTTATATAAGTTATCATAATTTATTAAATAATTTATAAAGTTAAATTCAGGGTTATTTAATTATAGCAGATAATTCTTAGACATGTTCTTCTGTAAAATTTGAATAATAAATGGCAACATAATTTAAATATTAATAATATACTTTGTCAGGCAAAAAATGCAAGAAAATGACTTGTTTGTAAATATTAACCTACTCTTTTTTTAAAAAATATATATACAGGTAAATTAATTATTATTATACACTTTGCTGACTAATGAATCTCATTATTAAAGAATTTTTTTTTTAGAAAATACTAGGATGAAAGAAAATGACTGGGTAGGACTTAGCAATTCTTAAACCCTTTTTCTTGTTGGTGCATGAAAAAATTGACCAAAACCAAAATCAGCGTGTTACGACTAATTAATTTAATTTGTGCGTGTTAATTAACACGTTAAAATATTGCCAGTTGTCATTTTGCTGTGACATCTTCAACAATCACCACCCGATATTCTTTTGTCCATTTTTGGCCATTCTTCTTTTCCCTATTTACACAATTGCCACCAACCTTTTCAATAATACCATGTTAATACTCCTTTTTTTTGGGCCAAAACTAATTTAATCCTTATTACTAGTAATTTTATAATTTTTTAAATAAAGTTACTCTCACGTTATTTTGATTAAAATTATGCTTTTGTCACTAGTATCACATCTAGGTTTTGTTTGAATTAATGTTTATAAAAGTAATTTATTATCTCAATTATCTTTTACAAACTAAAATTATGATAAAATTTAATTAATATAATATAATTTATATTTATCTTTATAAAAATATCAATTTAATCCTTATTTGACTTTTATAACTCCAAAAGCTTTAAACCACGAATATTAGTTTAATTAATTAAATAATTTAAAAAATTAAATAAATTAATTAATTATAATAATTATATATTAAAATTTTATAATTTAAAATTAAATATAGCTTTTTTTCTAATTTTTATAATTCAAAACCGAACGGAGGGAGTAGTTCATTGATTTTTTAAGTCTTTTGATCATGTTTACTATATTGTTTGGCAAGAGAAAGTCTTGACACTTGATCACGTAGTGGCAAGTTTCTCCATTTCCATGTATTAGAAAGTCTTGAACGTATCAAGCGAAACCCTTGATCTATGACCATTTCTAACCTCTATTACTCATTTTCAAGAAATGAAGTCCACATTCTGACAATTTCTTTTCTAAGCTTTCTTTTTTTTTATACAAGCAAGGGCTATGTGCCCGAAATAATGAAAATTAATTTAAAAAAATTAAATTTTAAACACTTAGTACAAATAATAGATTTTAAATATATAATATTTTTATAGAAGTTAACACATCTTTTATCTGAGTATTCGTAAATATAATATCCGAGAGCCGCCTTGTTTAGCTATTAACCAGTTCTCCTTCCTCACCATAACTTCGTCGCCCGTATTTGCCAAGCAAAACCCGTTCCCACAAATTATTTTATGGGGTTCCTTATGAATCCTCCAAAGGTACGTTCCATGTGAAAAACAAAATGAAAACTTTTCATATATTAATATTATATTCCCTTTAAAAGTTATGAAATTTCACTGCACCCCTTAAACTAAAATGAAATTAAATTTTATAGGTAAAAAAACATTTGTGAATTTGTAAGAATTTATAATAACACATAAAAGAATATAATTAAAAACTCTCATTTTCCTATATTTCCACCAACTTAATTTATAACTATAATTAGCAAATTTACAATAACACATAAAAGAATTAATAACTCATATTTCCTATATTCCCAACACATATTCCCCTGTGTTGTTGTAAATTTTCTAGTTGTAAATTAGGTTGAGAATATAAGAAATAAAAGTTATTAATTCCCTTATATGTTATAAATTTATTAATTATAGTTGTAAATTAGGTTGGTGAAAATATAGGAAATGAGACTTGCTAATTCCTTTACTTCTTCTTGTAAATTTGCTTATGGTCTGTTTGGATAAGATTTTAAAAAAGAGTTTATGAAAAAAAAAATTTATGAACAGCTTATGAAAAAAGATTTTTAAACAAGAGCTTATGAAAAAAAAAGTGGTTATGAATAAATAAGTGTTTAGATAATTATTTTTAGAATGACTTTTTATATTGGTAAATTACCAAAAAGGGTATAATTTGATTAAAAGTAAGAGAGAGGAGAGAGGAGAGAGGGTGTAAGAAAAAGTAGGAGAGATGAGAGAGAGTGTAAGAAAAAGTAGGGGTAATATAGTAATTAGATAATACATAAACTCTTTTATTGTTTCAACAGCTAGTTTAAATAGCTTATTCAAAATCATGGTTTTAAACCATGGTTTTGTCCAAAAGTACTTATAGACAAATATGGCTGTTTGTTTTAAAATTTTTCCAAACTAAGGTTTGGACCATAAGTCCTTTTCAAATAATGGTTTCCTGTCAAACCAAACAGTCCCTATGTCTGTAAATCACATGATATTGTAAATTTATGTAAGGGCATCAATGTCTTTTCACTTATAAAATTTAATTTTAGTCTGATGGATTGCATTGAAATTCCATAATCTTTCGTGGAATCTGATATTAAATTGTTTCAGTGGTCCTTAAATAAAATTTTCTCTTAAAAAAATATTGTATACATCTAAAAAAAAGTTACATCATCACTGAATATAAGTTGCACAAAAAGGCATTTTGGTTATTTTAGCCTCACTTATATATACCCTTAAAAATTGGAGTTTTTGAATAAATTTCATGTACAATTGAGTAGGTAATAAATATTTTAAAGAAGGATTTTCAACAATTTTTCCGATAAATTGAATAGCAATTGGTCTAAGATGATTATTAGCAAGTATATTTCCTTTTTTATATTGCAAAATGTATTTTTCTATTATTCTTCTACAATTTAAAATTAAAAATTATACTCGCTAGATTCGAGATTCTATATGTAAAAATTAAATAACTAATTTATATATATTTAAAAAATTAATTATTTGTAAAAGATTAAAGTTAGTTTTTTTAAAATATTATATCTAATAATTTATATTGAAACTACCACATAAGAGTAGAAATAGATTATATCTTTAATAGGAGCCTATGATCTAACTTGGTTAAAGTTTGATAAGACCTAATTTATTTAGTAAATAGGTATGTATGAGTTTGGACTGTTTAAATAAGCGAAAAGTATATTTAAAATTTTTTATTTGTAAATATATGTTTTAGAACCTATTAAAAGTTTATATGAATATAGGTGATATGAAACCCTTTTAGGGTTTACATTATAAGGATACTCTTAAAAAAAATTTAAGCCTGGCAAATCTTTCAAAATCTCATATCTAAGCCCAGAATATATATACATGCTTAGATTTTATATTTTTTTTTTATAAAAAAATTTTTAGAAAGAGGTTGAACTCATCTAAGATCTAAAAGTAAGGTAAAATTTTATTTTTTTAGACGATACTAATATCAAATAGGGAGAGCTGTCTATTATCTTCAAACGTAAAAATTTAAATATCTAAAAATTAAAATATCTCCTTAAATAATATTACTAAAACTATAATAAAATAATACTTTTTAATTACTTCTCAAATTTTGGATTCTTATTACAGCATATATCTATTTAGTTAAAGTCTATCTAAAATATTTGTAAGTATCAGTCTCTTGACTCTCAATGCTTAAATCTTAATCCAAGGGAAGCAACGAAGGACGTGGGAAGGCGTAAAAGCGAGGGAATAAATATGGAAGTAGCACTGCTTCCACATGACGTGCGTCCTCACATGCTTCTTGCCATCACGACATCTTAATATAACGTTTTGTTTTATTTTATTTATTTAGGTATATTATATTCTTCACTTTGTGTGGGTCCCTTTCCCTTTTTCTCTCATACTCAAATCATGATTGCTTTCATATGTGCTTTACCGATACATGTGCCCTCTATTGGCCAACGCGTTTCCTCCTTTTTCTTCGTTTTATCCCAAAACACCGTTTTCTGACACTTTTAAGGGTGTGTTTGGATTAGCTTTTGGAGAATAGATTATGGGGAGAATAGATTATGGAGAATAGATTTTGGGTAGAATAGATTTTAGGAAGAATAGATTTTGGGAATAAAGATGTTTGGATGATTAGTAGTAGAATCACTTTTTATATTGGTAAATTACTAAAAAGGGTATGATATGATTAAAAGTAAGAGAGATGAAAGATGATAGAGAAGAAAGAGGAGAGAGAAGAGAGTGTAGAGAGGAGAGAGGAGAGAGAAAAAGAGAGATAAGAGAAGAGAGATGAGAGATAATAGAGAAGAGAGAGGAGAGAGGGTGTAAAAAAAGTAAGGGTATAATAGTAATTGGATAATCCAAAACCTAGGTTTCAAAGAAAAAGCTATTTTCAGTAGCTTATTCAAAACCTAGGTTTCAAACCGAGGTTTTGTTCAAAATCAATTCTCAACAAAAATTGCTGTTTGTGTGAAAATTTTCCAAACCGAGGTTTTGCCCCATAATTCATTCTCAAACCATGGTGCCAAACAGGCACTAAGATAAAATTATAATCAATGACCCAAACTTCATCAAATTTATGATCAAACCTTTAACAGTTCAAATTATTCTCATGTATTAAATAATTCTTTCATACCCCCATGTTAGACTTATTTAAATATTTAGATCAATTAAAAAAAATTAAAAAAATTATTTAATTATAATAAATGTCATTTGATAGGTCTAATATGCTCGTGTTATGTTAAATTATATATAAATTTATGAAATAGATTGATATATTATATATATAACCAAAATAATTCTTTAATTAACCTTTATATTTTTGTGTTACAATAATTCTGTTATCATCATATAAATGAAAGTTTTTTCCCCCCAAAACAAACTTCGTTGTGTTACAAACCCTTAGACATAAAAATAGACACTTAAGAATTAATATGCGTTTTTAAGTGTTACGATTGGAACTACAATAAAGTGATATTTTTTAAAAAAGATCAAACACACTTTAAATAATTATATGTCTCACACTTTCACTGACTTAACTCACGATGGGTAGAGATTTTGAATTATAGTCAAAAGAATATGCTTTTACTACCCTTTGGTTATTAGATCCCACTCCTTGCGTTTTCACTTTTATGTTCCCGCTTTATGCTTTAAAGTGGATATTAATGCATCATCGATTTATGAATTAAATATATAAGCTTCTTTTATTTGGTATTTTAGTTCATTTATATATATATATATATATATAAATACAGCTTTTGTGCTTTTAATTTCATCTGCGATGGAATATGATTTGAAAATTTTATCCCACTCCGTTTTTGGGGACAGATAAGAGATACAAGCATAATTATCCTATCTCATGTTGTGCATACCCCTAATTGATGTTAGAGTTAATATCTAATTTTATTTTAAAAGTTTTCACGTAGGAATTATAAATATTTTTAAAAAAATTGTATCAATATTGTCCCAAAAATATTAAAAAAATAAGATCAATGTCACCCTAACCCTTGAACTTTTATGTTATATTTTTTTTTTGTTTTACTTGTAATAAAATTGATCTTTGTGTTAAAAATAAAGAGAGTATTTGTCTCTCCCAATTAAAGTGCATCACCAAAGTTGGGTAGAATCGTTAATAAAAACCTTTAATAGAATACTTTTACTCTCTGTTTATTCATCTCTCCTAAACTCACCAACAAAGATCCATCAATAGTTTTTTTTTTTGGCTAACTATAACTATTTTTTAATTAGGGGCATTTATATTTGAAATAAAACTAAATTTAGACATCTTTTTTAATAAAAATTTGAACCTCAGGTAGACTAAACCCTTTACACTAAATCTAACCTCATTGATACATCGATGAAGTTGTTATTAAGGATCTTCTCGTTAAGAATATTAGCAGTCCGTCTTGCTCAGTCCTACGGTAAAAGCTTGGCGTTATAAACTCAAGATAGATATTTACATTTAACTAGCAGTCCATCTTGGACGCATTATCTAGCTCACTTCTTTATTATTTATTTATATTACAAAGAAATTAACAATTCCATAAAACGAAAATGACAAGCTAACTTGAAGCAGCAAGCTCCTTAAAATGAGAGTTTCCAAAAAAAAATATTATTCATAGCTGTAAAAATACTATCTACTATTATACAAAAAATTAACCATTTCCAAATTATTCAATGAGTCAATTCAGCCATGATTTCTACATATTACATATCCTCACACTAGTCATTTTATATTTTTAATATTATTTTTATTTGATTATTAAATTTTACAGTTTGAATATTTTATGATTCTTAATACGAAAAATCATATTATTTTTTAAAGACAGTAATGAAGAATAGAATTTATATTGGAAAGAACTAAGCCACATGTTGACGCTTCTCTGTTTCGATAACAAAATCAAATTCTTTCACCCCTAAAAGGATACATAATTATGTATATGAGTACAACAAAAGATATAAATAAATGATCAGCTTTGTGAGTGGTTACTACCAGAGAATTTAGCTGAATCACAAAGATAGAGCATTTACACAATACCGTTAAGAGAGATCTTAATGTGCTGGAGTGGTATTAGAAGTGGTATTGGCACGCCTACAGTCACACGTGCAGATACTTCTAGATCCTTCTACTACACGTTGAGATCTTCGCAAATGAAGCTTTATGTTCACCACCTTTCCAGCCAACTGTTGCATATCATATAACACAAAACGTTATTATAGTTCACATACATGGTTCCATATAACAACAACAACACAACAGAATATGATGTAAATACTAAGAGTGTGCCTCTTTTTAACACAAACCACCTCAAAGCGGTGGTGATTATGCAGTTCTTCATTGATATTTCTGGTGGCTTCCAGCGCAAATTAGCCATGCAACACACCATCTTCCATTGAACATCATTTTCTAAATTTGGAGGAATTTCTCTAGAAAAGAGTAGAAGAAGACTGAAGAGAATGCTCAACGAAGTATTTGAAAGGGATTGTTTGATTAAAAATCTATCTAAATGTTTAGTTGTTGATATAACACAATTATGCCGTGTGATCCATATGGCCGACCATATCTAGTGGAATAAGACTTATTGTATTCTAAATTTAGAGGAATAGATGAAGCACCTAATAATAGGTGGAAGAAATTGGCAAAGACTAAAATTAGGGTGAGACGCCTAAGTTACGCACGGATTAGCATTTAGATGCTCTATGGGATATTTAAGTTGGTCAGGTCCCTCATTTCAAATAGTTAGTTTCTTGGAGAGGGTTCTCCATCTTACTAAATTACTCATCAGAAACATGTTTGATCAACTCAATGTTTAAAGGAATAATCTCGAACAAAATGGGCACAGAGAGGATAATGACCTTAATTACGTGGAGTACGCTTCTTAAGCAACTCAAACCTTGTAAACCTCACAACTCATGACACTCAACCCATGGATGCAAATATTTCCATTATATAAGGACTCAAACTACTAAAAGGAACCTAATCAAATCCAAAAAAGTCAAGGTCCTCGCTACAGCATTCAAGCAAGGTCCCAATCAGACTTATCCTAGATTAATAAAGCTCATGGACTCCTACTGTTTGGCCTGTCATCCTTCTTCATCAGGACTAAACATAGGATTATCCCAATCACCACCACAATATTTTATTGACCCTTTACATATGCATCTCAGATGGCCCAAAGAAAAACAAAGTCACAAGTTGGCGAACCTAAGCCATATATAGAGCGTGCATTGCATCTGAAAAAAATTAATGCCATTTCTTTTTATGAAAAATAAAAGGAAACACAATAAAGGAATTTTAAAAATATAAGATATAAACAAACCATTCTCCAGGCCAAGTCTTCAGGACCCAATGGTTGAGCAGGACTGGAATACAGGAAATGCCTTGAGTACTGAAGAAAACACAATCAAAAGAATCATCAACCAGAAGACAAGGAACAAATTATTAAATTCTGAAAAAGAATAAATAAGAGCGTTTTTTCATATTACAAAATGGATGTTAATTACTCTAGAATAATTTTTAGACATAACCAATTTCCAAGTCTGACGCGTTTGCATGATACTTAACTCCAAACAATACTTGTGCAAATTGATTTTAAAAGATAACCATCCATATTTTGCAAGGTACAAAGCAGAAGAATCAAACAACAAAGTTCTAAATAGAAATTACGAAGTCAAGAAATAACATGATCACAAACCTTTGCAAGATTTTGTTGCATTTCTTTGATAACAGCAGGGCTAACGCCTCTCAAAAATCTCAAAAGCCAACCTGCTTTTACGGCGTCACTAGAAGAAACAAACACTGCTATCTGAAAATATGCAAAAGGAGTCAAACCCTTAGCAATTTCCCATGGAACAATCAAATGCAAACATAGTCTAAAGCTCCAACAATTAAATTGGCCATTTGACACACTTGACAACGCAACCACACCACCAAGACAATCATCAACAATGTCACGTGTATACTGACCACCATAATTTTTTTAAGAATAATATATCAAACAACATTTTATATGATAGGCTTAATTGAAAATAATGGAATAAGCTTCAAAAGTATCAAAGATGTAGGATAATGCTGATTGCATTGTTTTAGAAGAATAAGAGTAAATGGGATGTCCTAAGAATTAATATTAGATAATAAACAAATATACTAATGTAAATAATATACACCATGTTGAGATGTGTTTTAAATTTTGTTTGAAATTTGACACATTAACGCTTCATAAATAAATTAAGCCATTATATGCTGCGATAACTATATATGCTACCATAGACATACAATGCAACAGATATAACAAAGCAACTTGCCCACATATTCCATGATAAAATAAAGCCAGCAGTGCCATTAGGCTAGCTAACTAGTAACCTAAAAAGGCTACATATTATTTAACAACCGATTAACATTAACATTTAACCTCTAATTAAATACTTGATGCTCCCTAGATATGAATATATCAAAGCAACTGACATGAATGCATACAAACCTTCCTGTAATCAAGTATTCCTTCAAAAGGGAGCTCCAGTTCATCACTAATTATTAAAGGAATGCATCCACTAACAATAGCATCAAATAATCTAGCAGATGATGGAGTGTCACCAGCTGGACTCATGCAAAATAGAGACCTGATCCCATAGAACGAAACAAAATAATTACCACAAAGTAAGTAACGCTGCTAAATATTTTCAAGTGTTATATTTATATTACTTGCGCATGCCCCTTTGAGCTGCTGCTTTTCCTCCCTCTCCAGCTGTTCCCTCCTCTATAATTACATCATCAGTTCCACTTAACTCTGCAACAAGTTTAGAGCGGATTTTTCCTCCCTGAAATTGCAAGATGAAAAAGAAATAAGCCAAACCTATTTAGAAACTTCTGAACCAAAATATAAAAATAAACAACAAACCCATATAGCGAGTGAATGACTAAACTTTTAACCACATACGTATTTCTAGAAATTAAATATGCAATCTCTTGTCATATTTTCACCTCATAGCAGCAAACGAATAATATAAGCAAATTAAATTTTATAACCACCATCGGAAAGCCTTCAATGAAAGTCAAATAATCTATAGGATGCAAATGAAGTCACATGATGCTGCCAGAGTCTTGAAGGACTCAGACATAGTCAAGAATGCTTAGAACATTACAGCTGGATACCAGATAACACCTTTAAAGAAGTGCATTTATAACCATGCACTTCCATATACCAAATCCACTCAAAAAGGTAGTTGAGTATCACAAGGAAAAAGGTCTACCATCAAAATCTCTTAACCAGATAAATCAACAACTGATATGTAATAAAGTCGGGAGTTTTCAATCATTTATTTCTTCATAGGATGGTACCATACAATTAAAGTCAAAAGCAATGGGTCAATCAACTCTGGTTAAAGTTGAGGTAGTAGATACATGAGGCTACAATTTCCACTTCATGAATTGATGTTTACATCATGCCTAAACAAAAACAAAACATGATCAAGATAATTTGACTTCCTAACAAACAACGAGCTGTTCCATGACACACATAATAAGTACAGTTATCACATGAAGAACAGTAGAAGTCTAGAAATATTGCTTCACACAACATATACCTAATTACCACAAAGGATGGCCTCAACACTAATTCAGACTAATAGGTGAAACCATGATTAATTGATTACAAATTAGTACATTATTTTACCATTAAATCAGGATGTTATTAGCCATAAGCAGTTATGAAAAGATAAACAACTACTCAGTAACAAGTACAATATTTCTTACGTTCATATTTTCAACTAGTAGGATGCTTACCGCATTTCTTTTGAGCCGACCACGAAAGAAAAGAAGTGTACTTCTCTTTGGATTTGTTTCAGATAAACATTTGGAATCACATAAATCAAGATTGGGAACATAAGGAAGAATCAGGTCTTTCTCAAGATAAACCTGTCCTGGTTTGTACCTAAAAGATAAGACATCAGGGCTAGTTTCAATGGCTAAAATTTTGATATACAAATTTAAATGCAACTTAGGCATTCACCAGTTTCCTGTGGAATCCATATCTGGCAACAGCCAAATTGCATTCTTCATGAATCGCCGAACAGTTTTAAATGACCAGGGATGATGCACAGGAAGTATGTGGTCTCTTCCACCAGATCGCTTCCATGCGGGTTGATCTTGCACCCACTTCAAAGCTTCCTATGCCCACAACGAAGAGCATATTAGAGCTAGAAGACATAGTGAATTATTAATAAAGGAAAAATTACACTAGATTCATCATTCATACATATAGCACAAGGGATACAAATAGTTCCTGTTAAAGATGAAAAATGGCTTCCCCCAACTATCAGGAGAATAATCATAAAAATTTGAAAAACACAGTGATCAGTATGCTGCTTTTTAAAAATATCCATAGTGAAAAATCTGAATGGTAAAAGAATTTTCATGCAGCAACTTTCAGACAAGGGACTTTAGTAAGCGTGAAAAAATAAACTGCTAATTCTTAAATGCATCAGGAAAAGAATTTCTTCATCGATAATCAAACTCAAAGGTACCAAAACAGACAAGGGACAACAGTGAGCAAAAAAATACACTCTTAGAAGAGCACTCACACCCTATAAAGTGCCTTGCATTGTTGTTTCTCCATCAGGAAGAAGCTTATGGTAGTGAAGAAGGGTATGTAGAACAAATCTGCCTCCTCTTGCCGATGAACTCTAACAACAGTCTTTAAAAGTCTTTCTGATTCTGGAGCAATCAAATCTGCCCAAAGCCAATAATCAATGGAGTGCTGCATTGACAACAAATTTCACCGATTAAAGGAGAAATTATGTGACAGAGAGGAAAGAAAAAAGGACATGGAAAGTTATATAAAGCAATCACATATTACCAACAGCACAACATACTCCAATATCCCAAGATTTATAAGTAGAAAAAGATATAAAAAAAAAATTCTACTATGTCAATTCAGTATAGATGGCTTCCTTCCCATTATTTCATAGAATAAGCATTCTAAAATTGCAAAATAATAAGGACAATCATTTAATCATGTGTTTTCCGTTAGCAAGATACTAAAAGTACCAGTGGGAAATAATGAATTAATCCTCGACAAAACAGTCATTCAAGTAGCACGAGATAACCTTAAATACCAAAATACAGCAATAGCAACAATGACAACGATAGCTTCGAGAAAAGTAAACTTGATTGTCCAATGATTTCAATCCTCTTTCATGCTACTCCTTATATCATCACATATTTCACCAAAACATTCTCCAAGTGGAAAACAATTTGCAAAATCAAAATCAGAGAGAAAAAGAGAAAATACAACGAATATCATTGAAAAACAGAAACACTTTGAAATGTGACGGTACCTGTTCGATGAGACGGTGCACTGGACTGCCATTGGAGGTCAGATTGCCGGTATCCTTGTAAGTATTCCTAAACAGCCAGAGCAAATCGTAGGTGAACTTGCTTGGCATGTTATATACATAAACCTTAAGCGGCAAACTCACAGGGTAGTCAGGATCTCCATATAACCGATCCATCTCCACTTCATAAATCCTATTATCTAGCTTTCTCACCTCCTCTTCCCCAGCTTCGCCACTCACAGTATCATCACGAACGAATGTTGATCTAGAGGCTTTATGTGTGAGGAAATCCTCGAGTGAGGCAACAAATGAGGTCTCCACATTAACGTTAGGGTTCAGAAACTGTGAACGCGCAGATTGGCGGTTTGAAGAGAGGGAGAAGAGGAAGAAGAGGAGGGAGAATCCGAGAAGCAAGAGACCGTAAAGGAGGATTCGAGATTTGGATCTTGGGATGTGCTTTCCTGCCATTTTTGCCTTCTCTCTATCTTTCTCTGTAAGTCTCGTTCCCTCTGTAAGATTGACTATGGAAATAGATAAACTTCAGAGTAGAGATTCTGATGAAGAAGCCGATCTTACGAGCAAGACATTGTGAAGCATTCGCGTTTGGATCTTCTGAAAGGGAAAATGATGCTAAGATTTAGTAAGTGAAGAATTTTGAATTAATTTTTACTTTTTTATATACACTGGAAAGAAAAAATTAATTTTGATTTTTGAAAAAAATTAAATTGTTGGAAAAAATTGAATCAATGTTGATTTTTGAAAAGAGGCATGGTGCTTAATATTACTATTTTTAAAGGTACTTAACATTATTTTTTAACCATAAATAAATATTATAAAATAAAAATCCATAACTTCTCAATAATAAATAATAATTTGGCAAGAATATTATAACGAGAGGGGGCAGGGAAAATGATAATAAGACTAGATAATATTATGCAAATATGATCTTTAATATAAAATTTATTTAATTAATTTAAATATATTAACAAAATAATTAAATTAATTATAATAATTATATGTTGATTTATTTTAAATATTATATCTAATCATGTGCATATATGAATTATTATTGATATAAAATCTCTTAATATGCACAATTATATAAGGATATTTTAGAAAAAAATTAAAAATTAGGAAGATAAAATAGATTATAATATTATATTTAGGATTAAAATAAATTTACTATTTAACTCTTAATATTAATTAGAACTTAGGAGAAGAATTTAAAAAATTAACTTTAGAGATCTATAAATAAAAGTCTATGGACAAAATCTAGATAACTCTAATTTTAACCTATCAACTAGCAATACAATTTATTTATCATATGCAGAGATATATAGTTTGGAAGAATTACTATAAAATTCTAAATAACTTTATTATTATTAACTCTTTAGTTATTATTAAAATTTTTAAATAATTAAATCTATTATTTGGGATATCATAGTAATTTTATTAGTTTTATTTAAATATATGAAAAATAAAAAAAAAATAGGTGAAGAGACACATTACATTGTCATGTAATACCAAACAATGTAAATGTAAATGGCTTGTTTGGTTTTAAATTTCAACTAGACAAAAAGGAACGAAGGAGAAAAAACTTACAACAACGACTATATGCAATTGAATTCTATTAATAACTAAATTTTTAGATAAATTATTAATTAAAAAATTTATATTTAATAACTTTATGAATATTTCCTTTAATTTTTTTTTCAGATCTTAAATATTTTTTTTTAATAGGCATGATTTCAACTATTTCTCATATATATTTATTATGTACGATTGATTGTTATACACTTGAGTCTATTTGTTATATAAGCTCTTGATGGCCTAAATAATGTGAGACTTTGTTTCATTTAACACATCCACGTAAAACACATTTTCACAACATTATGAATATTATATTTTTTTGGTATAACTATATTCATTTTAATATCCTCATCTAAAGTTATCATTACTCCCCATGTCTCTATAAAACCCAACATTTATTACGGTCTAACATTTCTGGACTGGGAACATTGTGATAAAAGGTAACTCTTATTAAGGGGAAGCCAATTTTAGTAACCAAAATGCCCTCCAACTTTCATCAAATTTTCAGAACATGGCCAGCCTTTCATGGTGCTAGTTTGCCCCCACATCTTCCTGTTCATCATCACCCAGATCTCCTCGGCCAGCCGCCCTTCTTCTTACGTAGAATCAATACTAAACCCACATGGCCTCATCATAAGGACTTGCATTGGTGTGAAATGTGTTCAAGTTCGGCATGGTGGATGCCTACAAAGTCGGTTCTGTCACCATTTTTGGCACCGCCAACCGACGTTGGTTGTGGGAGCAGCAACAACAGCAGCGGCAGCTTCCTACATTCCCTTGACAAGTGGTCATTTTTGTTATTCACTTATCTTTGACAGCTCTTTTTTTTAAAAAAAATAAATTAAAGCTTCTATTCTATTATTTAAATTTAATGTTGTTCTTATTTTTATTCTCATCTCATAAAAAAATTATTTTTCATAAGATCAAGATATCTACCGTCAATAAGTATGACTAATCACTTTGTTTGTTGTAGGTCCTTTATTTAAAAGTAAAGTGTTGACTATGAAATATTGTACATAACCAAAAGTAAAATTCGAAACTCTACCACTTAGTTACAAGATTACCAAATAAGGAAATCACTAGGTCACGTTGGTATGACTTATAAAAAAATTATTCTAACATGATGTTTTGTACTGTAAGGAAAGGAAAAAAATATTTGTTTTGAAAAACGGTTTATTTAATTTGTGAAAAAAAAAGATGAAAAAAGACTCAAATATGCAAACCTATAGTTATATTCCTGAAGGACAAAATTTTCAAAGCACTCAAATTCAATTCCTAATCTACCGAAAAACCAATAAACTCTACTTATGAATGCAAGGAATCAAACAATCTGAGCATATAAAAATTAAAAAAAATGCAACTAACCATATCATAATCATAATGTTTAGAATGTGAGTAAACCATAGAAAATAAAGTAAGGAGTTGAATACACATTCAAGGAATAGGATTTTTGGACCTTAATTTCATCAACCTGCATAAAAAAAATACAACTTAGGGCTTCATTCATAGGACAATATATAAATTGAATATTATTTTCTAGTATTTTTGTTATTATCAAACCTTGAACAATAAAAAGATCAATGAATATTATCAATTAAATCCATGTTGAGGGACTATTATAAAGTATGAATAAAAAAAATATGCAACACGTTTATGAAAGGAAAAATTACAAAAAAAAATATTATTTAAATTTTAAAATTATAAATCAGTTTATTTACTATATTTTTAAGCTACTGATAACTGCTCTTATAAAATAAATAATAACATATTTTTGTAATAATTCCTAATTTGGGATTTTGAAATTCAAAAAGTTTTTTTTTAGATTTTTTCCTTTATTAAAAAAGAAGTTAATAATAAATCAATGGGAAAAACAAATTAGGGGAAAAGCCTTACCTTAAAAATCTAGGATATACAAAACATGGTAATCTTAAAGCTAGAAATTCTGGATTTTAGCTTCAAATATTTTTGATATTATCCAAAGAAGTGTTGATGCAAATGAGAAATTGAGAATTGATATGAATTTCTAGAATATGCCACTCTTCAAAGAGTATTACGTGACTATATTTACTTACATATAAGAGTATCAATCATCTGATTAATCATAACTCTTTTAAACACAATATCACGATATAACATATTTTAACAAAAATATCATCACAAGAAAACACACCTACTTAAATAATCTATTGTTGTTAAGAACTAGCTCTTGTATTTATTAAGATTGGAGGGATTATAAGAAAACAGTGTTATTAAACTAATGGAAATAAAAGCAAGATGATAGGAGTAAGAGAAAGTTTGGTTAGGATAAACAGAAGAGAGTTTGATTCATTTATAAGAGTTTAGGAATGACCACTATTTATAAGTCTCCAGTCATTAAATACTGATTCAAGATACATTGCATCTATGCTAATATTATGTTATATGTTTCTCAAAATCAAAGATTCATGGATTTATTTAGTACGCATGAATGTTCTAAAACTTAATAACTTGGATTCATGAATATGAAATGATTCATAAAAGTAACGGTTAGTGTATTTATAACAAAGGGAGATTAAAACTTGTATATTAATTAGCCCAAAAGAAAAATAAAAGGGAAAATTTGTGAAAGTAAAAAGGAGGAAATTGAACTTTAATGACATATATTTTGAATTAAATAATGTTTAATACATGGATGGTTCTAAGTGCATGAATGTTATAATTATGCACACGAACATCTATGTGTATTAATATCTCCATAATCATTTTTATAACTATAGATATTGTCATTATTGGTGCACACATGCTGAGGGCCAAAGCTTCATTAAGAGCAATGGTTTACAGTGCTTAGGAGAGAGAGGGATGGAAGGTGGTGAATGGGGATGGCAATGTCGGACGAAGGAGATGGTTTGGTCGGTGGCAGCCATTGTTGTGAGCTTGATGGGGGTGATGATATGGGAGAAGCTGTGGTTGAAGCCAAGAAGAATCAGATCAGTTCTGGAGAAGCAAGGAATCAGAGGACCAAAACCTTGTTTCCCAATGGGCAACCTCTCTGAGATTAAACACATTCAATCACACTGCTCCAATAATCTCTCTCACTCCTCTACCTCACAACCCCAACAATGGTTTCACTCCCTCCTCCCTCTCTCTCTCTCTCTCTCTCTCTCTCTCACACACACACACAGACAGAGTTTGACTAGGTAAACCAAACATGTCATTGAATAAGTCAAAAGACATTGATTTAAAGGTTAGTAACCGTGGTTGAATTGAGGTCTACATTGATTAAAATAATATAAAATCTAACATATTCAACCTATCCAATTGATTCATCGGTCTACCGATCAACTCTAAGTTGGGTTTTAATAGTATGGTTAATATTTTTTATTACGTTTATGTGAATATAAGTATATGATGATGGATCAGGGGCAACATTCATGTACACGACTGGACATAGGCAACATCTAAATGTGGGAGATCCCAAACTACTCAGAGCTGAGTCGGATAAAGACTTGGGATCTTGGGAAGCCTGCCCACCTCACTAAGCATTTAAAGCCATTGTTTGGTTCTGGCATTCTCATTGTCAATGGACCCCACTGGTCTTTCCAAAGGACTCTTATCGCTCCTCAATTTCACATCTCCAAGATTCAGGTTATATATATTCATTTCTAATTTCTACTTTCACTTATTCTACACTTGCTACATGTTAGGAACGTACGTTTAAAGAATTATTATTGAGATAATATTAATAGAGATATTTTAAAAAAAAATAATAAATATTTAAAATAAATATTATATTTAAAAATTAAGATCAACTTTCTAATTAAATTTTATATTAAGAATTAAAGGAGTAGCTTGTTGAATGGGGAGCCCCTTAAACTTGTACTTATGAAGGGGCTTCGCTTCACAACACTTTACCCAGCCTTTTCGTGGTCATAACTCAATAAAGTTTTCTCTATTAGGAGCCACTTCACTTGGCCCTTACCAATCAGAATCTTCTATGGTAGCCTTTTGTGAGGAGCTTGTCAATAAAAGGGTGAATGTTACGGTGCAAGTTGAAATAAATAGTCTAATCCTAAAATACTAGTATATTAGATGAAAGATCATTTTGAATTTATAAAATATACTTCATTTATGAGGTTTCCCGATATTTGACTCGTTATATTATTATTTTAAGTAACGAAGCAATGGTCTATGTAGTTATTGTTGTTGTGGAATTTACAGAACATGGTGGATTGTATGGAGGAATCTACAAAGACAATCATGAAGAAATGGGAAAGGATTATAGAAGAAAGTGATGGAGGGAACATGGCAGAGATTGTGATTGACAATGATATGAAAGAACTCACAGGTGATATCATTTCCAAGGTTTGTTTTGGTGGCTCTTATGAGCTCGGCAATCAAATCTTTTCCAAACTCACTGCCTTGCAAAAAGCTCTTGCTAAACCCAACGTTCTCATCGGATTCTTATACCCCAGGTTTCATTCATGTCTTTTATATCCTCCGTCTTTTTTTCCCTCTTCTATTCCATCAATTCGATTATATATAGAGAGAAGAATGACAGAAAAATTCCCTGAAATATGTGAATATTAAACCATCAGGACCTTGAAATGGTCTAATTACGGGGAGGATTAACATTTTGTGAAATTACCTAAATGCTCTTGATTTGAAAAAACAAAATGACAATAACGACTCAACAAGTAACAATTTTAACTAATCAAAAGACAACAAAAATTAAGACAATGACAATTAATTTCAGTAAAATTTCTAACTAAATATCAATGAGAACATCAGTTTAACAAATAACAACTAATTTTATAAAAAACTTAATTCCAGAATAGTGATTTCATAGAAATTATGTCATTTTGAGAGACTATTTTGAGATTGATATGTTTCAGTGGTACTTATATGTCTTTCTCCCATATATATATATATATACACACATATGTATATGTGTGTATATATAACTAACAATCTTGCATTTTGTGGCCAGAATTCTTCCGACCAAGGAAAACAAAGAGGTATGGAGGTTAAAGAAAGAGATAAAGGAGCTGATTTTGAAAGTGGTTCATCATCACAAATTACAAAACCAAAGCTGTACAGATCAGAATCAAAAGGATCTGCTTCAGATAATTCTTGACAATACAGCCGATGATGATGAGGCCAAGAATAATAATAATAGGCGTGGTGGTGCATGGGGAATATTGAAGAAGCTCATCAAGCATAAACGTGAAACAACCCAAAAACTAATTATGGATATCTGCAAAAACATGTACTTTGCAGGATCTGACACTACTTCTATTTTACTCACTTGGACTCTCATTCAGCTCTCCATGCATCCTCAATGGCAACATCTTCTTCGAGCCGAGATCTTCGAAACCTTCCCCAACATATCTCCTCATTGCTTTCGTGACATGGGCAAACTTTGAAACATGAACCAAGTTAGTATCCTAGGCCTAGCTAAGATCCTTATCTTAGTCTTTAATATCTCCTTAAAGTGCATTATTAAGTATGTGATAGGATCCTCCAGGAACTTGTAGTTTAGAAACCTCAGGAAATATAGAACAAAGACTCCAAAGTACAGAGAATAAGATCATGTCAAAACTCTAGAAGAACTTGTTTTTAGATCCTTTGCTAAAAATAGACACTACAATGAGTTGATCAATTCTATCAAGAACACAAATTAACTACTAAACGCTTGTCAAAAGAAATTTCTCATTCATAACTTTCTATTTTTCTACATGTGGCACCTAGAAGTTGAATGTCACATACAATGTCATCTAGCATGCTATCTACTCTTCTCAGGCTTCTTTTTTGGGGATCTATATACTCTCATTATCCTTTCTCTCCTTTTTTCTCCTCATCCCATCTCTACCTTTAGATTGAAAATTGAATGGTTGAGATTTAGTATCTTATAAAATTATATTATCATATTACATAAAAATAAAAAATAAATAGTTAAAATTTGATCTGAACAATTTACAGCTGTAGACTATAAGAAAATAGAAAAAAATAATGAGTTTATAAAATATTGAATCTCAACCGTTCACTTTTCAATCCAATGGTGAGGATGAGGTGAGGAGAAGAAAAGGAGAAAAAAGAAATGAGGAGAGGATCCAAATCTGGTGGGGCTTCTCCCACTTGACTAGTGTCATGTAACTGGGTTCATATTAGTATGATTGTGACTGTGACTGATTCCAAAACATAATATTGTTTTGTGGTAGCTATCATTGGTGATCCAGGAGAGTTTGAGACTGTATGGGCCAGGAATAAGAATTTCAAGGGAAGCATTTGAAGAGGTGAAAGTGGGGGACGTGGTGGTACTAAAAAGAACAAACGTGTGGGTGTTCATAACTGCGATGCACAGAGACACAGAGATTTGGGGAGAAGATGCTAATGAGTTCAAGCCAGAGGGATTTGAGAGAGGGGTTTCATAGGCTTGTAATTATCCACAAGCTTACTTACCATTTGGACTCGGAAGTCGAATATGTGTAGGCCAGAAATTCTCCATTGTAGAAGCCAAGATTGCTCTCATTCTTCTTCTCTCAAACTTTTCCTTCTCTGTTTCTCCTAATTATCGTCCCTGTCCTTCTACAATTTGGTCCTCTCTCCCAAATATGGAGCTCCCCTTCTGGTTACCAAGCTATAGTAAGTATTGTGATATTGTTCGTTATACGTATGACAATAACATAGCTAGCTCTCTTGTGTAATGTTGCTTTCATGTTTCTTAGTATATCTATTGTTGTATTTGGTTTTATAATAAATTAAAATAATATGTTAAAGAGAGTTTATTTGTGATCTTTAGGGGTGGGTAAACATGTCACCTCCCGGGTTATCCCGACCCGGTTCTAGGTGTTACGGAACAGGAATTGACAGGGGAAGGGTCAGGACTAGATATGGACATCCCGAGGCTATTAATTTTTTTAAACAAATTACAAAATATCTCGTGACCACTGACCACCCCTTATCCCTTCTCCTTGCTCACTTCAGCCTTCAGCTTCACCAGCCTCTCGACTCCGCAGTAACGCACGGCCAGTCCCCCTCCCCTTTAGGTCTCCCATACTTCGCGGCTAGTCCCCCTCAACTCACAGCCTCGCTCGCTCCTCCTCGGCAATTCGTTCTGTCTCCAGTAGACTAGTACTCTACCATCGTCGCTTGACTTGCAATTTCTAAATCCCTTTTAGGTCTCCCTTACTCCGCGGCACTCCAGTCATCTCAGGCTTGAGGTAAGTTGCTCACTTTCAAATCCCCTTTATGTTTCAATTTGTGCAGCTATTTGTTTTTTTTTTCTCATTTTTTTGAAATCCATCCTTCTATTGCAACTTTGGAATAACTTTTTTTTTTGGGAATCGCTTTTAGTGAATCAGGGACTATTAGTAGGATATACAATGCATAATTTTTTTTGCTCTGTGGTCTATGTAATAGATGAAAAGCTATCGGAATGATCACTTTTGAGCTTTTGGTTCGAGAATGATTGAGCATGGAGAGTAGAGTTTGAACAAAGCCCCTGTCCATGTTAATATATATGGCTTGCTTCTCTTTTTTAGTATTTTTTTTTAAGAAAGGTCTTTGTCTGATCAGTGTTCATCTTTGTCTAATAAGTGATTTTTCTTATTTTACAAGAGGATGGTCACTACACCACCCATTGCTGAAGAAAACTTAGAACAAACTGAAGAAGTTGAACATGAAGCTGTACAAGAAGGACAAGACAAGGAGGGAGAAGCATAAGATATTTTTAGAAGAAGCTAAACCAGTAAAAAGACTCAAATATATTGTTTGGGAGCATTTTCATAAGATTCCTTTAGATGAAAACAATAGAGACCACAAAGCCAAGTGCAAGTATTGTCCAGCAAAGACTCATTTGATAAGATTTCGTTTGAGGATATGTTTTCTGATCCTATACATCATGATGCCATGTCCACAAAATTCTTCATGATCCTGTATCGCTTGTACGATCATTATTCAGATGCACTTGATGCATCTCAGTTTGAAATTCAAAGTGGAAGTCAAAGTCAGAGTCAATCACAAGTACCAACTAAAGGTTGTTGTGGCACGGATATCTTAGAGCTAGAGTTTTTTGATATTGATGGGGAGGGTTCTAGTGCAATCAAAGGTTCCTTGCCTACACTGATATTGAGAGTCAAACAGATAAGTATACGGAGTTAGAGATGTATGTTCAGGCTGAGTTAGCTGACTATCATAATCCTACATTTGACATTTTGGATTGGTGGAAAATGAATGCTAGCAAGTACAAAGTTATTTCATTGATTGCACGTGATGTGTTAGCCATGTCTGTCTCTACTGTGTCTTTAGAATCCACATTCAGTACCGGGGGCCTTGTCATTGATGACTTCAGAAGTTCGATATCCTCTAAGATGGTTGAAGCGCTAATTTATGCACAAAATTGGTTATCTCCATCTACATTCAAATTAAAAGGATTTGATATTGATAACTTCAACGAAACCTTAGAAGTATAAAATGATATTTGGTATATCATATTATTTGTTTTATTTATTAGATGATTTTGTTTTTCTCTTCCTCACATGTTTTTGTTTCTTTGCAGATGAAGTAGTAATTTTAGTGGCTGAAGTGGAAGAATTGAATAAGTAAAACAACAATTGAAGAATTATAGTGTGATTAATGGTAATTGTTGCTTTAAGTGGTGTCTTGCAACAAGTTTGTTGATATTTGTATTGTAGGACCGAACTAGAACCAACTTTGATGTGTTCTTAATTCCCTAGAATGATTTATTGTTGTGTTTTTTTTTGTCCCTTTTATATGGATAAGTGGTTATTTTATATCAGAGATGAATGTTGGTATTTAGAGGAAGTTGGATAAGTTGTCATTTTATGTCAAAGAAAAATGTTGATATTCAGAGGAAGTTGATATGGTATTTTTTTTTGTTCTTACGGCTATATACATAAGTCATAACCTAATCAACTGTTTTTAAAAAAAAAAAATTGAGATTTGAGAATTCCTATCCCGGTCGGTACCAGGGCATGCTCGGGATAGGATAGGACACAAGACGCGAAATGCGTCCTGTGTATTGTATAGAGATGAGACACAGGATAGGGTTATCCCGATCTCGACCCATCTCGTGTTTACCCTTAGCGATCTTTATTTTTGGGTTATACCTAATTCACCCTTAATAGATTCGGGCCCAAGCTCAATTGAGTAAGTGACTGAAATAATTTTTTTTATTATAAATTTAACTAAAGGAAAAAAAGAATACTCCACCTAGTCATTGATATAAAAACTAGTTGACTTTCTTAAGTGAATTGAGAAAGTCAAATAAATCAATTAATTTTGATCAAATCTAACCCATCGAAACACATTTATATTATATATTCCTTAATCTATTCAAGTCAATTATAACTATTCAAGTCAGTTCTAACTACTCTGTTCTCTCCACTTTCTCAATTGTTCATTTTTATGGCCATCAATAGAGATTGCAGATATACTTCATTCATAAATAACAGAAGGCCACAGAGTAAACAGGAAGCAACAAACAGACTTACACTTAAATGCAACACAAAACAAAAGCAAGAAAACACCCAAAGAGATATAAATACTACAATAAACATGAACAAATTAAGGACCCTACAAAGATACTGTATATATAAATATCTGTAAAACTCCATCTCTCTCCATGAGTGGTGAAGGAGATAGGACTAGCAAAGCAGACAAGTCTCATGAGCCATTTGCAACAAAGCAACAAGTTTTCCATAGATTCAGCTTCTTCAGCATCAGCACAGATCTGGGAGAAGCTCTTGTTGCTGCAGTGTCTCCTGAAATTTCAGACACCAAATCTTGTTCCATAATCATAAAGGTGTGGTGGGGTTCAGATGAAGAACAACACAAGGGCTTATCATTTTCTTAATTACATAGCCATACCTTAGCAGAATAAATCCCAAACATGAGAAAATCTCCATTAATTGCCTGTCACTGGCCTCGTGTCGCGAATTTGACGAACAAGAGAGTAAGCAAGAAGACCGCAAAGAGGCAAACAAGGAAACCGATGATCAGACCAGCAAGCTTTGATACTTCTACCATGAGGCTTTAGGTTAGGACCTTAATTAACAGCAGAAACAAATTAAGTCACGGTCACATGAATATGTTGCCATTTATATAGCTGCTGTTAATATAATGCTAACACCTTTATGTATTAAATAAGAATACCATGAAATGATAACACGTACCATGTTCGACGACGATTCGTTGTCAGACATGCCGAGCTCGTGAAAATATGACCAAAATGTTTGTGTTGTGAAGCAATAACTCAATTATGGGACAAGAACAGCATGAGATACATCGCAGCTAGCTATCTTAAACAAGAATACTACATTACACCTACCTCAGACAAGAATAGCATGAGATGAGATAATCAACACTTACATTAGACAATTCATTGCTGTCAATCATGCTCAGTTTGTGTGAATTGGCCAAAATATTTGTACCTCAAAAAGCAATAACTGAATTAATTAGAAATATTGGAGCTATATATGTATCAAAGATTGTTTATTAGTTGGAAGGCATGCGTACACTTTGGCTCCACACATTGTCTATTGGCAAGTTTTGGCAATGATAGGAGCATCAAAGATTGTTAAGATCGTTGCTTTCCTTCTTTGCCTCCTCGTTTCCATACTGCTGACTTTGTGGCTTATGAAATGTACATAGACATGGAGGCTAAATAAATGCAACAATAAAAAAAAACAAAAATTTTGAAATGTTTACAATTCTCTTTGTTTTTAGAGGGCGACACTAATAGCATAAAATTATAAGCGACATTTAACCCATGACCTCCTATGCCACTATACTACAAGTCCATTAACTTTGGACAATAAACCAATCTTTTACAAATTGAGTTTGAACTAATATTTCCCCTAATTAAAATCAAATTTTTATTTTTATTTTAAATTATTGAGACAATAAAGCCAGTCACCTATCAAGTTATTATACCCCCAAAAAAAGAGTTTACATGAGAGCCTACTTGAATTATCTAATTCTACCAAATTTTCTATTCGATTTATCAATATTTTGGGCAAAAAATAATATATTTATTAGGGTTCAAGTAAAAGACCATGAGAATGATAATTGGAAGCTTGGCATCAGAGTAACAGTCAAACAGATTATTAAGCAATGTAGCAGACAGATGACGAACATCTCACTAAAATTGTTCAAGTCTCCCATCTATACCTTGTCAAGAACTTATATGCTGAAATTAAATCATAAATTGCCCGCACAAATGCACAAAAAATAAACGAACAAGCACATGGAGGTTCACAACCAACAATGAAATAAAATTTGCAGCCAGCCATGAAATGAAAGTCAAATGTATCCTATAATTAGGGTTTACAGTCAGGGCAGATTAGAATAAAATGAGATCATCATCTTTAGATGACTGATGCTTCTTAGGATCTTGGTCTGCATTTGGCGATGCATCTTTAGATGACTGCTGCTTCTTTGGATCCTGGCCTGCATTTGGTGATGCATCCCCACTCGTTTTGCCAAATATCATCTCATCAAGATCATCCATCATATCATCATTGTTCCCTCCATTACTACCAACTCTCGAACTAGCCGGCTTTCTAATCAAGGCATCTTCTTGAGTATTAAGAGGCGAATCGTCTGGCTCAATGGCGACAGGGATCATAGCAGGTTCCTGCCTAAGAGGAGCAGCAGCAGCAGCAGCAGAAGGCTTATTCAACTCTTCATACTTTGTGAGAACCTTCTGAATCTCATCATTAACATTCAAGGCCTCGAAAAGAAGTGCCTCATCATCTCCAGCAGTCTCTACAATTCTCTGTACGGTAAATTGAGACTGATGACACTGTTGTACAAGGGTTGAGGTCAAATCATCCTGCAGATAAAATATCAGATTTGTAACCCCTCCATTCAACAGTGCTAGGGTGTGCTTTCTAAAACTGATACATATCAAAAGGGTATTCAAATTAAGGGGCAAACAAAAGCAGCTAAAAGCTCAAACACAAAACAAATTTCCTCAGTCTTCTGTTTCATTCTTTTCTACTTTGGGAGGAGGGAGTGGGTTGTCCAGAAATTACACAAGCCTAAATAATAGTGCAAGTGTGTAACGACATTAGCTATGTACAGCCAACTGGATTAAGAATGGCTTACAAGAATCTTTTGACAAGTGTTGCTTGGGTGATGTCCAGGTCAAAAAATGGAGAATTCTAGCAAATTTGTAACACCAGTGACAATGGACATCAGTCTAGAATAATAAATGCAACTCATCCACAAATTAATTAAAAGTTAAAACTAGTGGTTGGTTGGTTGTTAGATCAAACAGGTTGATAACAACTATTCCAACCAAGTAGTGATTGTTCAATTTTCTTTAAAGAGACGGTATTAATACTACCCTAATTCTTTAACTAAAACATTGGTGAATTTATTCTCTCAAAGTCTACTTTGTCATCAACAACAAAGACAACAGTCATCAACTCAATTCAATTAAGCAGGTGATTCAAAGGGATGCAATTCTGTATAGCTAACCAGCAACGAACTATAGCTAATCCCTATTAACTAAAACACATAATAGATCTTTAACAGTTACACAGAAGTGTCTGACTACACGTAGATGGCCCAGGAACAAACAAGACATATCTCATATGATCAAGGAATTCAGCCAATTGAGAATTGCCACATGGACTTATAAAAGGACCTCACTTATATGCAAGCTTGTTTATATGGCCAATAAATACACACCCATACACACAGTAATTTTCTTCTTCCTGAAGCTGTGGATTCTTACATCCACCATTTTACTATTATATAGAAATGAAGGTGCTCTTTCTTGACGCCATTTGTTCTATTCCACTTGAATTTCATTTTTTGTGGAGGAGAGAGGTTTTGATGATGGAATTCTTTCTTCATCCCCAAAAGCAAAAAGGAACGGGGCATATGAATTAGATAGGAAGTTAAAATTTCTTAGTTAATAAGAGTCAAAGGGATTAGGCTATGTATAAATGGGTTGGGGTAGTTTGTAAACTAGGCTTATGAGTAATGAGAAATTGAGTCCTGTTTCCCTCTCTCCTGTCCATCTATCTCTCCCTCCCTTCTCTTAATTCCATCTGTTTCACTCTCTTTCACTTTTTCCCCTCTCTTTCCTACCTTACACATCAGAACTAGTCTGATAAATAAACTTAAAACAAAGATACTAATAGCAGAGAAACCACATTGAATTTGGTCTACTAGAGGATTAGGAGTTCATTATTATTTAAGAGTCCTACAGTTAACTATTTTCTAGGATTCTGCGTAATATTTACCATTATTACTAGGAGTTTATCTTGTATTTAATAAAACTAGGACAGGAAGAGGAAGTTGTCACAATGGATGTAAGAGTTGCACGTCAGTGCGAGTCTTCCCACTCACCGCATGGCAAGTCCAATGTGGAACATATGGCATGACAAAACATATCTGCAGTTGACACACAGTATTACTTAATAAATAAAATTTAATTATTAACCACGAACATGTATTTTCAACTTTCATCTGTATAATCCTTTCAATATCTAGTAAATGTTTGCTCTTGATCTAACCCTTGTAGTATAAAAAAGTCAAAAAAATAACTAAACGATATTAGACAGCACCATCGCACAAAGCTGTATCTCCCCTCATGTTCACATCAAGTTTCTCAGATGCTAAATCAAAAATATGAAGTTACATAACATGCATGTACACAAATGAAAATTCCTAAAAGCCCAATAGAATGTGGTAGGCACTTGACACAAAAGGCAGAGATAATATTGCATGCTATATGTTATACACTTAGTTATAGAGGACAGATAATCTTCCAAGCAAAATCCTGTGACGATCTATCTTTGGCACCATATTTGAGTCCAAACAATTATCATCAATAGTTATCAATTATTGGATACATAAAAGCAGCACAACATGACAAATTAATACCTGTAGAAAATCCTGTTCAGGTGATGAAGACAGAACGGTAGAAAGAAGCTCAATGCTATTTCTTGCAACATTGAAAGCCTCCTTTGTTTGCTCAGGTGTGAAAGTCTGCACAGGAATATCATGCTGAACCTGTCCTGACTGATCAACATGAACTTCTGAAGCAGTCACTGAACGAGGGGGTGTAAAAATAGGTACCAAACTTTCATTGTCACGACCTGGGAATCGAATACCTCTTGACTTCAAACTCTGGACCAGAAAAGTTGTAATCAAGGAAAGTTCAATAACAAGTTCTCAAATAATTGATTCCTTGCACAAAAATAAACTAACAAGTAATTTATCTAAGAACTATAACATGAGACTCCTCAGAGTTGAGTTATGATCCAAAAAAATTCCAAAATCATCGTTAGCATTTTGGCAAAAAGTCTTCCAAAATTTTCTTATTCAGTGAATTGGGATTTGGAACAATAATTAATTAATAGCAACCAAAAGAAAGCCCTCACTTTTTCCCTCTTATTTCCTTTATAAGTCTTCCTATAACAATGAAAATAATTAGGTTTAAGAGCATCCAAACTGTTAATATACCTTGTACGTTTCTTCATATACGGGCAAATAGCGAAGCTCACTGGTTGACTCCCCCCATGCCTCAATGAGTGTTAAGGCCTTGTTCCGGTTATTCACAACAGTCTGAGGATCATCAATAAGCCTGACCATCTCATCAAGGACTTTCTCCGCTGCAACTTCTGAGAAGGCCCTTTCACAATTCTTAACGCATGTTTCAAGCAAAACCATAGCCAGGTACTGAACCTTAGGGCTTTTAAACGCGATCCGTCTCTTGATTGCACGAATCAATTCAACACTGTTGACCTGCTCATGATTTATCGCATCACAAAGCTCAAGATTCATAGCCCAATCAGGCTCATCGAGGGCCTCAGAGGTGGCATCGTCAACAAGTTTATCAGTCTCGTTTGGACCCTGAAAAAATTCCCTCATCTTGAAGCTCATAGAACTCATTCCTTCACTCATCTTTCGACCCACCTCAGACCCACCAATTTTCAGGCGCTCCCCCAAGGCGCTGACTTTATCCATCAAATTGTCACTCATCTCTCCAGTCTCTCACGCCCTTTCAAAAACGTAACCCCCAACAACCCCACAATCAATCGTCCTCAAAACCTAGGAAATTCAGCCGAGAGAAAATTGCATCGATTGATATACTCGTAGAACGGATTAGTTAAAACGAAAATGTTTGGATCAAAACACAAATGCAGAAAAGAGAAAAGAAAGTTCCATGATAGAAAAAGTAAGAAAAGAAAGTTCCATAATCGAAAAAGTAAGATTCCAATCTGAATTGAAACGCACCTTTGGGAGATTGAGATGAGTGTGGTTGAGTAAACTCGCGCAACAACTGAGCGAAAGCGTTGTTAGGTTCCTTGAAGCCTCAATCTGTGGTCATTCGCTGTTTGGATTAGGAAGAATAGATTTTGGGAAGAATAGATTTTGAGAAGAATAAATTTTGGGAAGAATAGATTTTAGGAATAGAGATGTTTGGATGATTTTAGTAGTAAAATCACTTTTTATGTTAGAAAGAGGAGAGAGTGTAGAGAAGAGAAAGAAGAGAAAAAAATAATACATACATATATATATATGTGTTTGAGGAAGATAAAAATTTATAATATTTACTTTAATTTTAATTTTTTCTCACTTAAATAATATTTTTTAATATAAAATTTTTATAGATAATTTAAAATTTTATATAATAAATTAATATATTATAAATATATATGTAAACTTTTTCCATGGGACCAGTGTCAGGAGCCAAAATCATGATTCATCCTGATTGTTTCAAAACCATGGTTTTACAAGTTAAAACCATGGCTTTAAAAAAAATTGATTTTTGAAGTAAAATTGGTGTCCGGGTGAAATTTGTCAAAACCTAAGTTTGAGTTGAAAATTGATTTTAAAACTGAGATACTAAACACAAACTTTGAAAAGTTCAGTTTTTCACTCTTAACGACTGACGTACGGCGAGAATTTAAAGTTCATAATTAATCCTTATTAATAATTAATTGTTTGAATGGGTTTGCTACGTAGAAGAATAATTAATTCTTTAATTCAATTTATTTTAAAAAAAATTAATGAATGGAGCAAACGAGGCATTGCAAGAGATAAGAAATTTAAGAAAACAGATTCCCTAAAGTAAAATCCAATATAACAACATCAATACCAACCAATAATTAATAATTAAAAGATAAAATGATCAATACAATAATCACTATAAAATTATATAACAATTATATCATTCAGAAGAGTCCTCCTAAGTCTTAACATCATAATACTGTAGGTATAACTTATTAATTAAGTTATATATTTAATATTTTTTATTTAAAATATTATATTTGATATAATAATGCATTTTTTCCCTGTATTTCTTCATTTTACTTCTATATTTTTCCCAATCTTTTCCAAATTATGAACTAAATAGATCATAATTTTAATTTCTTAAATTAGCATATTGTTATTATTTTAGCATTTTCGTGATATTTTTATAAAATATTAAATTTAAAATGTGGATATCTATTAAGGATTTTGAGTTCACTTGAAATTTAAGCAACAAGAAGTTATGTGTGGGACATAGAATCAATCATTGCCTTAAATTTAGTCTTAAAGGGAATGTACCCTCTCTAGTATGATTAAGTGGTTACTTAATCGTATTGAAGATACTTTGAGAAGGAAGTTACTTTGTGAATATTACTTGGACACATTTTAGAGGCAACAAATTGGATTAATTGGTTAGTTAATCATCACCAACCACATGATATGATGGTAAATAATTAGAGATTAGGATTGAACGGTCCATTTAACAGATGTTATTAACAATATTTTATTCTTCTTGTTAAAATTCTCAAGTTGCTTTTGTATAGTTTGAGGGATTAAAATCACTTTTAGATTACGTTTGGATTTGGATGGGGAGAAAAGGGAGAAAAAAATATAAATAAAAAAATACTAAACAAGAAATTTTCTTAAAATAAAAAAAAAATACTATATTTTTTTTAATTTTTTCTCTTAATATTATTTCCTTTTTAATTTTTTTCTCATCCAAATATAAGATTAATGTTTAGATAGACGGTTGACTATTGTATTTTTTAAACTTTAATTTGGGCTTAAAACATAATTTTAGAAGTTTTCCTCTAAGTTAAAATTTTCATGCTCACTATCTATTTTAATAAGAGTTGTCATTTATGAGCGCTCATCTATTCTACATACTATCTTAAGTTGTTAATATAATATCTATTTAATTAATTTAGATAAATTAAAAAATTAGTTAAGTTAATTATTTTTAATAATTATATATTAATTTCTCTAAAATACCATATTTAATTATGTATATTTGAATTACCTTGACAGAAATCTTTATGTGCGATCATAGATAGATACATTATGAGAAAAATTATAATTTTAAAAAATAAAATAGATTTATATTTTATATTTAAAATTAAAATAGATTTCATATCTATTTTTTGTATTTAAGACTGGAGAGAGTATAAATAAAATTGTTATTCATACTGAAGTTGTGATTAAACTCTAAGTTGCTGTTTTTTTAGATACAGTGACAAGCATAAGTTTGAGATAAAAAAACTAGGAAAGCATCTTAGACATGACCCTCAGAACAGAGTACACAACGATTGCTAAGATGATCCTCGTTTGTCTTCCAAATACACTTTTCCAAATACGCAAAAGGCTTTAATACTCAGTAATAATAGCTTTCAAAGGATGATCTATAACACAGCATGTAACTATCATTAATATCATAATTAATTAACTAATTTAAATATATTAAAGAATATATAATATATATTTATTTTTAAAAATTAGATTTAATTATAATTAAATAATTTATTTAATTTTTTAGATATATTATAAAAAGTTAATTAATTTTAATAATTAGAATTATAGAGAGTACTAAAATTATCATTGAATTGAATGATAAACCTTAACATTAACTTACTAAACCCCTTCACTGAAACCCTAGCAAGTCAGCATCTTATGTGGCTTATTAATCTTATGAGCCAATAATTCATTTCCGCACAACTTTGGTTGTCTTTTGCAACTTCTGGGATAAATCTATTTCCAGGTTCATTTAGTCAAAATGTTGTTCTAATTCTAACCAAAACTAACTATTCTTATGCCACCCTCCTCATAGGTTCAACTAATGAAAAGATGAGACATACGACTATTTAAAGGTATTTTCGATCCTTAAAAAATATTATTTTATTATAATTTTAGTCACGGCGCTTAGGGAGGCATTCTAACTCTTAGTTGCCTAAATTTATACTTGAGAATAATAAACAACTCATTCTATCCGATATTAGTATCGCCTAAGAAAAAGAGAGATTTCGCTCTGTCGTTAGATTGTGAGTGAGTTCAACTCATTTCAACAAATTATTATGCAAAAAAAGCTACTGCCAAAAAACACAAAAATAACTACTTTGCAAAACAAACCCTCATCTCTTGGATTAAAAAAAAAAAATTAGGTGCATGGACCTTTCTGGTGGCATTTTTTTCACGTTCATATTTCAGGTCGCGTTAACGATCGAAGCGTGTTTTCGTTCCCTATTTTTATTTTTATTTTTTATTATTTGTTCCCCTTGGAGTTGCCCTGAGCTTTCCATGATAAACCCTAACATTAACCACCTTGAACTCTTCTTCCATCTTTGATCCACCGACCCTTCTCTAGTTCTCAGGAGCTTGAGAAGAAGACGGTGTTTTTCAAATGGATTTCACATGGCTGAATGCGCTTCTAGTTGGGGCAGGTTGTATTGCTTTTGGGTACTTCATTGGTTCTAAGTATCCTCTTCGCCTCCTTATCTCAGCAACGATCGCTAAAAGGAGTTCAGTTATGGAAGGGAAGGAAGGGAAGAAGAAAAATCCCAAAGAGCCGCTTGAGATTGAACATCTGGCTGACTTACTTGACGATTTTAAAATGGTAATTCATTATTTCTTCTTTCTCTTACAAATCCAGTTACTGATTTTCAGTGGGAAGCTCGAAAATGTGCCATTATTTTTCTGTAGGTGTTGGTTGTGAGAAATGATCTTAAAATGGGTAAAGGGAAAATTGCTGCTCAGTGCAGGTATTTTTTTTAATTAATTTAATTTTTATTTTTATTGAATGTATTAATTATATATCTCTTAATATTTGACTCATAATGCAGCACTTGCCTTTTGGCTATCCTAAATTGAGTGAGTGATTTGAAGGTTATAACTTAGAAAACAAATGATAAATGTACATCTGGAAGCAAGTCCTGATTGCCAATACTTGTGAAAATAAGGAAATGTTTTCCCCTTTAGATGCTATTAAGATGGGATGATCTTGAATGTCCATAAAATTATAGGTCAGTTGCTTTGAATGGTCATCTTAATTCTGTTTTCTGTCCTTGGCTTGTTGGTACGATTGAAGCCATTTGAAAATGAGAACTGATAGCATGGTTTATGAAAAGGGTAATTCATGTAGACAGTCATTACTTCTGCTTTTAAGTGGCAGTAGTTGTTTGAGTAAAGATGGTGTTGGTCAAAAGTAGTCAATACATGGGGCTGACTTATCTGGTTGTAAGATTTCATTTTTTTTCACTGTCTTCGTGAGAAGTAAATTCACATGGGGTTTAGGTGTTCTAATTTTTCTCTTTCATTTGTTGATTTTTTATGTTTTTTATTTTATTTAAATTTAAATGGATAAATTTTGTTTTCCAACTGATATATGGTTGAATCCGGTTCTTTTTTATTCTGTAGTCACGCGACTTTGGGTCTCTACAAAAAGCTTCTCCATCGAGCTCCAAAAGCTTTGAATAGGTAAAGCCACAGATCTTGATTTCACTCTTAGGTCGTCCTTGATTTTATCTCTTCGTTATGAAGTTTTTCTATGTGCAGGTGGGAGATGTGTGCACAGCCTAAGGTTGTTGTCAAAATTGAAAGTGAGGAAGATATGCTGGTTTTGCAAGTAAGTGGTTTTCAGAATTATTTGGTGCTATGTTGGCAAAATTTTTGTTTAATCTACTTAGTAGCAGAGTGTTGGCATGCCTGCCTGCTTTGTTATATTATGCAGAGCTGTTGATTATGATTATGATGCACAGTAGTAGCTTTAATTGGACATTTAATCTACTTCTACTAATTAATCATGTAAAATAGGTTGGAAGGTTAATTCCCTGTTCACATGAATAGTTTTCTTATTATACCATTATGCAAACAGCGGTGGTATGTTCCGATTTCTATTCTCATAGCTTTAATGTACAAGTGGGCAGGTCTGCAGATAAAAATAAAATAAGAGGACACAAGTCCTATCAGACTATGTGACCAGAAAGGAATAAAATTGATTGTGATTATTTATGACTTTTTTGAAAGGACTATGCACTCTGAGGTCTTATAATTGGTAACACAATGCAGAAGGGAACATCTGGATCTTGCGGATGACCTGACCTGACACAGGATAGAGGTTGTAGAATTTACCGTGAAAACAAAGAAGCATCTTGAACTAAATCGTTAAAGTGTAAATATTGGTTTAAAGAGACTTGGCTGTGAAAACCCTAACATAAAGCCTAAGTTTAAGGAGATCTGTTTCTGTTCTTACAGGTTGCTGCAACTCTGCAAATGCATATCCTTGAGTATTTCTTGAAGTGCATGTCTTGATAAATGTTTATAGAATCATACGGGGATAAAATGTGGTTGTTTGGGATTGTGAAAAGGACAGGAGTGGACATTTAGCTAAAAGTTTTGCACTTTGTGTTTGCAATAACAGGAAATTTGCATAGCCTCAAACACCTCTATGACTAAACTTGTCCTGGATTATGTCGTAGTATTCTATTATAAGAAAGACAAAATCAATGTAAAACTTTATTGGCTTATCCTCATTGTTTAATTTGACAGGAAAGGGCAAAATCATTGAAATTGCCTACCCATATCACAATTGATGCAGGGAGAACGCAGATTGCACCGAGTGAGTTACTAGCACTTTGCATATGGGTCGTTCTATAGTTCTCGGTTTAAGTTTATTAAGTCCGTTTCTTGTTGTTTGTTTTTCTGATGTTGGTGAAGCTCTTCTTGCAGTGATCGACATAGTCAATTTCTATTTGCCAATAATCTGATTTGTCACAGATTCTCAAGAAAAGGGGTGTTCAGTGTTAATTTTGACTGCCCATACCTCGTTAGTCAATAGAGAGTTGGTCTCCTTTGGATCTACCATAAATAATCTCATCTATTTTGCTGGGAAGTAGACCGGAAACAAGGAAGCTAATGAGCAAGTTGTGAAATAGGGAATGTTTTCATATAAAGCTTGACTGATCTAGTGCTGTAGAGATGGCTGACAACTATATATTGACCATGAACTAGGGTCTCTAAACTCTTCCTCATTTTGACAAATGGGATTGTAGGTATAGTTCACAAGTTGCAGACTAGCTGTTCCGTATGCTTGTGTAGATGAAAGGGAGAGAGAACGTCTTGAGAGGGAACTTCTTAGAAATGCTGTTGGATAAAGTAAACATCTTGAAGAGAAGTTATAATTGAATAATAGGAGTCTTGATCATGATGACCAGGAGAAGCAATAATTTTTCTTTTCTTGTTTTTTTCTTTCTGGTGGAAAGAAGGGATATTTCTACCTATAGTTACTACTGGAATTGGTAGTTTCCACATCTTGTTTGATTTAATTTGTACACTATTATTATATGCTCTCAGCTATTGCTTATTTTATTTAATGTACTAATATTTTTTTTCCTTTGTTCTAGATTCCAGAACAGTAATGGCAATTATGGGTAAATATCTTTTCTAATGCGTGTACTTTTGCCATGGAATATTGCCTTTTCCTTCTCCTTTGCAGCTCAACTCTTTTTTCTTTGTTTTTTTTAATTCCATCTAATTTTCTTGTGCAGGGCCAGTGGATGTGGTTGATGATGTGACCGGGGGACTGAAACTTCTATAGTCCTTATTTTCATTGACGATGTCTCTTGTTTATGAAAACCAGTGTGTTCTTGGAGAACAGAATTGATGCTTGTGGCTGGCATACAGCCATGATGGTTCTCTCAAAAAGCATTGATGGTTTTCTCATAAAGATTTGCTGTGTTCTCCTGATAAAAGATTCATGTTTAATCTTAAATTAACGGCCCCAACGATGATGAAAATTAGGTCCTCACTGAGAAAGCTATGGTAGTTTGGGGGTTATGACTTATGACAGTCAGTTCTTGTCTAGTTACATGTAATAATAATTTCTTAATGTAAAAGATGGTTCATGAAATTGTATTGTGTGCCCAATTTATAAATGAATCTAAATTTATTCGTCTTTTTAATTATGATTTTATAAACTATCAAATGTAAATTATCCAAATTAATTTGATAATCCACCTTGTGCATGCTTGTTAGTGGGACTAATGTGAAAAACAAGGGATTGATGTACACCAATTCAGCCAAATCCCTTTTTTTTTGGGTTAGAATTCATTCAAGTCCCTTTCGTCAACAACTAATCTAAGCATAACATCAAAAAAGAATCGAACCACTTTCACTTAGCCCATTACTAATGGTACCCTTTGTTCTATTTAATTAATTAATTTAATTTTGTACTAAAAAAATTGATTAAGTTGAGGAAATTAATTATTATAATATATATATTTTTTTAAATTATCATAATTATCTTTCTTAATTTTTTTTTATCTTTTACTTGATTATTATTAATAGAATATTAATATGGATAGTTTAAAAAAAATTAATAAATATATAAAATATATTTTAGATTTAGAATAAGATTAATTATCTAATTAAATTTTATATTAAGGATAAGAGGAGTATTTGAATATCTGTAAAGCTCAAGAACCAATTTCCACAAAGTGTAGGCACCCACTAGGCACAGGTGATATTTCATGAGAATCGTTTTGACAAAAAATAAAGTATGAGGATTGATTTGAAAACCAATGCAAATTGTAGGGACTAAAACACGTATTTCCCAATTTTCATTGGCAAGGACCAAAAGAAAAAAACAGAAACCGCTGAATTAGCATTTCAAAATTTGAAACTCAATCGAATTGCAGGAGACAGGAGTGAGTGCGGGGCCACAACCGCGCAAACTCCCACTCTGAATTTTCAAATCCTCTCACACTTTCTCAGCGAGAGAGAAAAATGGAACCTCCACACCTCAAGCTCGTGATTCTTCAAGGCCCTCGAGAAGGAGAAGCCCTAGGGTTCGAACCCGGCAAGGTCGTGCGTATCGGTCGCATTGTTCGCAACAATACTTTCTCCATCAAAGACGCTGGCATTTCCTCCAATCACCTCTCAATCTTGGTCGAATCTTCCAAATGGGTACTCCGAGATCTCGATTCCTCCAATGGCACCTTCCTGAATGGCTCCAAAATCCCTCCCAACACTCCCTTCGATCTCCACCACGGAGATACCGTCAAGATCGGAGAATTGACTTCTATTAGGGTAGATCTACTGGCTCAGGAAGGTAGCTGCTTACGGCGAAACCCTAGGCGTCAAGCCACAGTCGAGGAGAATAGTACAGTACTCAAGAAATTGGAGGAGGAGGATGATAAATTGCAGGGGGAGAGTTCAGAAACGGTAGTGGTTGAGCCAGTGGAGAAAAAAAGATGTAGGCCTAGGAGAGGCCGGGGCTTGAAGAATGAAGTTGGGGAAGAGTCTAGTAAGGTTCAGCTTCAGAGCATTGATGAAAATGGCGAGGATGGTAGTAAATTGAAGAATGTGGTGAAGTTGGAGGATAAGGATGAGAAATTGGAGGGGGAGAGTTCAGAAACAGTGGTGGTTGAGCCAGTGGAGAAAAAAAGAGGTAGGCCTAGGAGAGGCCGGGGCTTGAAGAATGAAGTTGGGGAAGAGTCTAGTAAGGTTCAGCTTCAGAGCATTGATGAAAATGGCGAGGATGGTAGTAAATTGAAGAATGTGGTGAAGTTGGAGGATAAGGATGAGAAATTGGAGGGGGAGAGTTCAGAAACAGTGGTTGTTGAGTCAGTGGAGAAAAAAAGAGGTAGGCCCAGGAGAGGCCGGGGCTTGAAGAATGCAGTTGGGGAAGGGTCTAGTAAGGTTCAGCTTCAGAGCATTGATGAAAATGGCGAGGATGGTAGTAACTTGAAGAATGTGGTGAAGTTGGAGGATAAGGATGAGAAATTGGAGGGGAAGAATTCAGAAACAGTGGTGGTTGAGCCAGTGGAGAAAAAAAGAGGTAGGCCTAGGAGAGGCCGGGGCTTGAAGAATGAAGTTGGGGAAGAGTCAAGTAAGGTTCGGCTTCAGAGCATTGATGAAAATGGCGAGGATGGTAGTAAATTGAAGAATGTGGTGAAGTTGGAGGATAAGGATGAGAAATTGGAGGGGGAGAGTTCAGAAACAGTGGTGGTTGAGCCGGTGGAGAAAGAAAGAGGTAGGCCAAGGAAAGGCCGGGGCTTGAAGAGTGAAGTTGGGGAAGAGTCTATGAAGGTTCAGCTTCAGAGCATTGATGAAAATGTTGAGGTTGGTAGTGAATTGAAGAATGTGGTTCCTCTGCAAGAAAAAATGGAACCGCCCGTGAATAAGCAGGCAACCCGAAATTCGAAGAGGAACCAACAAGAGCAACAAGGTGTGATTGGAACTTCTAGCTCCAGTATTGTGACAAATAGTATAGACAATTCTGGTTTGAAGTGTATAGAAGAGAAGATTGTGGAAAAGAAAACGACAAGGGCTGATACTAGAAGGAGGAAATTACAGGAAGAGACATCTCTTTGTGATCAAGTTACCATCTCGGAAGATATGGTCCAAGAAGCGAGGGACAACATAGAGGCAAACCAAAATGCTGGTGTTACAGAGGGTTTTGAAGAAGATGAGAGCAAAAAAGATTGTTGTAGTGTCAAGGAAGCTTGTAGTAATAAGAGGGAAGGCGAAGAAGCTTGTTCTTCTCAAAGGAAGGATTCAAATGAAAATGTGGATTGGCCTGATTTGGAGAAGTTAACTCTTGGTGAGTGGTTCAATTTCTTGGAGGTTCACTTGCCCAAACAGATAATTGATGCAACTGAAGAGATGATTGACTCTATGAAAGAAAAAGCCGAGCGGGTCCGTGATTACATGGCAAAGCAGAGGAATGACAAGAGTACATTGCCTGTGGGGTAGAAACATTTCGTGCTTTTGCGGTAACTAAACATTTTTTTCTCATAGTTTAAGTAAGGTGCTTCTTCTGCGTTGAAGTTATGGGGTTCTTTGTATATAATGCCTTAAATTGTGTCCTGCTTAACTTGACACTTATTGCAAACATTGAATTATCTGTTTATCAGTAAGCGGCAAATAGTTAGCGATCTCTTACTTGAAATGGTTAGGTGTCTCGAAGGTTTCTTCCACTCTTAGATGTGAATAATCTAAATGCTCTATTATGCTGATGATCTTATTATGTAAAATTTAAGTAGTTCCTCTAGACCCTTTTCTCCACAGCTTTGGAAGGTACTTTTTGGCAGAAGTGAGATCTGTATATATGCAATTATGCATCAGCTGTCATGCGTCTTATGTTGGCATTGACAAAAAACTGTATTTACACCTCTGAAGCTCTTAATACTGATATACTCAAGCTCACGTTTATATAGCAGGACCTCAAAATTACATAACAATAAAAGGGGAAAAAAAAAGGCAAACTTTTTAACTGGGATGGCTGGCTGTATACAGGCAATCACATAAAATTTCCTTTTTCTTCTCTTTTGGGTTATGGGTATGCAAGTGGTAACTTGACACCATATAAAACTGCCTTGTTTTCTTTGATTGCTTACAACTATCCTTTTATTGGACACAATTATTTTAAAGCATTATTTAGATTCTAAATATAAATATTTCTTTTAATAAGAATTCAAATATCAATTATAAAGGATTAGTCCCTTTTATTATATCCAACTCGGTGGTAAAAATACCCTTTTAAGTTCAGTTCATTGACCAGTTTTTTCATGCCTCTTTGCTGTGAAATGTATTCATTCAGTTGCTGCATATTTTACGGTGGACGAGTTGAACAGCCTGAAGTTACATTATGTATAACACTAGACTGTCTACTGCTCAATTCAAAATGAGGTTCTTGGCTTTTTACCCTACAGAATAATGTTTTGGTTTTTGGAAAATCTTAATTTATGAGAAGGCTAACGTCTTAGGCCTGGACAAAACTTATTTTCGTTGACCTGTTTATGGATTGTATCTCAATTCTAAAATTAAGTTTCTTGTCATAGACCTAAACAATAATTATTTCATTTTTATCTCAAATTTAAGGATTAAAATTATGTCTGAATTTGAGATGGAACTTTTTTATATTTAATCCCAATAATTATTTCATAAGGTTCTAAAAGGAATTTTGAATATATTAGTGATGATAATTTACTTTGAGGGATAAAAGTATCCAAATTGCACCACTTCAAATGGCATTATCAAGGACTTGACTTGGTAACCCTTTTGCTAAACGAACTTCTCCGCAGATCAGATCACTTACAAATCCGTGTGTGTGAGTAAATTTAAGTAGCATGTTGACATCTTTTTCCAATTTGCCGCTATAGTCAAAATGGGCAAGAAGATCATCGATTGTTTTATTAACACTAACTCTATAATACCAATCTTAGTTGTATAATTTTCTTCATTTTATATAATTGATCATTTTATAAAAAAAAAAAATAGTGTTGAAGTGTATGCAACACTCCAAAATATTTTTTAGCTAAAATATTAAAAATAGAGCAATCATCCCCTCAACCTAGCAGAGTTTATCGTCTGTTTTTTACCCCTCAATTTGACTCCACTTGTCTCTTTCTTTTTTCATCAATCTGTCCAAGAAAAGAGAGAAGAGAACGTCATGGCCCAGAAAAGAGAGAATTTCACCCACGGAGAGAATGGGCCTAGGAGGGGGGAACTAACAAAGTCCATGCTAGCTGCCACAATTTCTACGAACCCATAGATCTTAGATAAAATTCAACTTACGTCTCACAACTAACAAAGATAAAAAATTTATACAATAAAGGAGGATAGAGGTCTAAAATACACAACCCCTGTTCTTGAAAATGGGAAGCAGAGCTTTGAGGGATCAAAAGCAACCCCCTCGGCCAATTCACAGAAGAGAAAAACTAAAAATAAAATTAAGAAAAGAATAAAGAGCAAGTGTCCCCACAAATATATATATATCCCCAGCCTCATTCAACTCTTCACCTGAGGTTGAAACGCGTGACTAGATTTGGGAAGGAAAACGAGGTTGTGAGTGCAATGGCGGATATGAAAGGAGGGACCCGACCGCCATGGGTGGGACTTGGAGCTACTGTGTGGTTTCAAATAGCTTCTGGAAACTCCTACGGCTTCCCTCTACTCTCACGCTCTTAGATCCGTTTTGGGTTTTAACTAGCGCCAGATTGCCATGCTCGGTGTCGCCAACGACATTGGTGAGAATATCGGCGTTCTTCCAGGTCTGGCCTCCAACAAGTTCCCCCCTTAGCTCATTCTCTCTGTCATGATCTTCTCTGTTCTCTTGGGTATGACGTTCTCTTCTCTCTTTTCTTGGATAGATCAAGGAAGAAGAAAGAGACACGTGGAGTTAAATTGAGGGGTAGAAAACGGACTTTAAGCTTTGTTAGGTTGAAGGTGATGTGCTCCGTTTTTCATTGGGGTACAATTATACTTTAAAGCGCCAATTGCAACTCCAAAAATATATCAGACCCCTTGATCTAAAAACATATTAAGAGAAAGTTACCTTTTAAATTTAAATTTAATACTAAAAAGGAGCCTTAATTTAATCTGTAGAGTAAGCGGACTAGTTCATAAACTAATTTTACTCTCTGTGCCCCCAACAATGGGAACAATGGGCTGATGTACCACTAACTGCATTGCAACAAATTATAAGACTCCGCATTGAACATAAATAACTTTCTCCAGATGATCTGAACTCCTCTGTCACATCTTACATAACTTATGAATGTTCTGGTCGCCCCTCCATAATTAGTTTGATATACTAATTATATTTTTAAATATTTTATATATTAATTACTTTTTTAAAATTAACTTAGAGTCGCTGAATGTACTAGAAAAAATAGTATAAAGGGTTAAAAGTTAAGAACCCGTGACGAGGACGGAGAGAACTCTGTCCAGTGCCAAGAAGCCTCTGACCAGAGGTTTAACGAGACGACGGTCGCCCACGCCACTTGAAATCTGAGTGGCACAAGCTACCATTGTGATGTGCTACATGCCATGACACATCACTATAAAATAAATAACTATGACCATGACAACACCCAAAAACATAATTCAATGACATCATGAAATATGAGGAGCTCAGGTACATTCCCAGATATACATATATATTATTCACATGAAGAGATCACGTTTGCACCTCAACTATTATAAATTTGCCTTGGGCAAATCTTCATTATAAGAAATAAGACTACCAACTTATGGACTCATTAGTTGTTCCATACTTGACAGTCCAACAATTCTCCACATCTATATGCAATCATGTTTTCAAATAAGCAAACCTTTACACTAATTGGCTTGCTCAACAGGCTTATCATGTTGACGTGAACTTTGTTGTCACTGATATCTCCCCTTTAGAGTGCAGGAATATCTTTAGAATGGACATGTGTAAGGAGCTAAATGCTCCTAGTTTTATACTCTCCTTTGAATGGCTTGTGGCCATTGCCTTGTAATTTTTGTCCTTCTAAAAAAAAATCCCCCAAATGTAAAGCTTGTGAGCTGCCACTGCGTGCATAAAACTGATAGCTGCAAGCTGCAAAAAGGGATTAAAACAAAAAGGAATGCAAAACGCAGGGAAAACAGCCCCAGCTAATTCCACTTGAGAGAACGACACTTAGGCAATTTCATGTATGAAACGCGCACATACAGGTATCAATTAGATTGCAAGAGCAAACTAAAAACACGTGTTTATGCATAAAAAAGAAAAGGACTCAGATTCAGTGCTAGATATGGCTGATTTAAAAAAATAGAACTAAAAAACAAAGATGGAAAGACACTGATACTCCATCTTGATGAGATCACAGGAATTCTTTCCTTCTTTATTCTTTTTTGTGCACTTATACATAAACAGCTTAAGTGGTATAGTTTAAATCCTTGTTTGCAGAATCTTTTGAAAAAAAAAAAAAAAACAGTTCAAGCCTTTAAGGCTATTTATATGGGTAACTCGTGTCCTAACCTTTTTAACTTTGACATGTCAATATGTACATGCCCTTTGTCTGTGGTGCACAACAAACAGGAGATGAAAACTATCTACAATTGGTAAGAGATTAGAAAAATGGCGGTTTGTTCATAAAAAATAAGCATAATTTCCACTGTTGCAAATGATGACCTTTTTCAAGGCTCTTTTATATTTCCAATAGCACTATAACAAAGGGATCACTGAAAACTGTGCGCCTGAAATTCCAGGCTGACTTCAAGTGTTATCCACCATTTCAGAAAGAAGAGCTTTCCAACTTTCAACCACATCTCTGCAACAAAGAGCCTATGTAACCCAGGTTGGCTTCATCCCTCTTGTTATCATGTCATCACGCAACTCAAGTGCCTTGTTGAGATGTCCATTAACACAACATCCATGTATTAGAAAGTTATATGCCAGCCTATCGGGCTCTAGACCTTTGTTTAGCATGGCATCCCACATCCTAACAGCTTCTTCTATATTACCCATTCTGCAATATTCATAAATAAATGTTGAATAGGTAATGCAGTCTGGCAAAACACCATTTTCAGACATTTCAAAAAGAAGCTTGGTAGCTTCCGAAAATTTTCCCAATTTACAGAAGCCACGGATAAGGATATTATATGTTACAGTGTTTGCTAAAAGGCCCTTAAGCATTGCATTATGAAGCCCGACTGCTTCCTTCATATATCCCTCCTTTGTGAGGTGATCGAGAAAGCACCCATATGTAACAGAATTTGGGAGCAAATTTGCACCCAGCATTTTTTTAAAAATAAGTGCTGCTTTGTCCATTTCCCCTGCCTTACATAAGCCATTAATCAAAGCAGTATAAGTCACAGCATTTGGAAAGCATTCCTCAGCAACCATCAATTTCCAACATTCAAAAGCCTTCTCAAAAGATCCTGCTTTGCAGTAAGTGTCAATCATACTAGTATACATTAGGTTATCAGGCTTCAATCCTTGATCATGCATTTCTTTAAAGAGATCAAATAATGTTTTCATGTCTTGCTTCTTCAGAGAAGCATCAACAAGGACACCGTAGCAAACCATATCCATGTTGATTCCTCTCTGAATCATTTCCTGCGAAGCACTCAATGCCTCCATCAATCTTCCTTCTTGGCAATAACCCTGAAGGAGAGCACTATAGCACAGTTCATTTAACTTAAGATCCTTCTTGTGGAGACTATCAATGAAATCTTTCGCTTGAGAAACCCTATGAGTAGAACAAAGGCCATGAATAAGAGGCCTGTAAGTATATGTGTCTGGCACAAGTCCCCTTTGAAGCATCTCTTCTAGTAATTCAAAGGCCCTATCAATGTTACCTCCTCTACAATGCCCTTCAATCATTACATTATATGTCACCTCATTTGGCAAAATTTTCTTTTCAATCATTTTAACAAAAAGTTGGCTTGCTTCAAACATCTTATCAACACTACAGAGCCCAGAAATAAGTGCTGTGAATGTATAAACATTAGGAGAAACTCCTTTCTTAATCATCTCATTATATATTTGAAATGCCTTTTGTAGTTGTCGATCTTTGCAGAATCCATGAATCAATGATGTAAATGTTGTGACAGTTGGCTCCAACCCCTTATCGATCATCTCAGTGAACAGAGACTCAGCAGCACTCAAATTCCCATGATTGCATTGGCCATTTATCAAAGAATTGTAGGGATATACTGTTACTTTTATACCAGATTCTATCATTTTATCAAAATAAGATATGGCAACATCCAACCTCCCCCTTCTGCAAAAAGAATCAATAAGTATGGAATATGTGATATCATTGGGATGCAAGTTCATCAAGAACATCCTATTATATAATGATTCCGCCTTATCTAGATCTCCATGTTTACACAAAGAATTGATCAGTGAATTATAGAGAAACAAATTTGGCAGCAAACCGAGTCTTCCTACCTTTATTACAACATTATATGCAGTATCAATCTTTCCCTGCTCTCTTAGTCCCTCCACTATCCCTGATATAGCTGCTTCAGTAGGAACAAAACCAGACTCAATCATTTCATCCATAAGCTTCACTCCAGCCTCAAAGTCTTTCACTCTACAAAGACCAAGTATTAGGGTACAGTATGTAACCACATCTGCTTTCAGACCCTTTCCGCTCAATGATCTTTTGACATCAACAGCTTCCCAAACACGTTCACTCTTGCATAAGCCATGAATTAATACATTATAAGGTACAATACTTAGATTGAACCCGTTTGATTCCATCCACATAATCTTTTCCTTAGCTCTAGCAAAATCTCGCAATTCACACAAACTCCGGATAACAGCAGTGCAAGTATAAACATCAGGTTGAAAACCAGCATCTACAGACTCATTAAATAATTCCCAAACCATTATAAATTGTCTAATCCTCAAAAGCCCGTTTAACAGGGCACTAAGTGTCCTAGCTTCAGGCAACAAGCTGTTCGCTATCATGAGCTTTACAATCTTCACCGCATCAAAAGCTTTCCTACTTTGAAGATAATTTTGAACCAACAAATCAAAACCCAAACAGGACGGAAAATTGCATTTCCTGTAAGCATCCAAAAAATCTGAAAAAACCTCTTTTGGGTCTAACCCGCGAAGGAAGAGAGTCTGCAATAGCGAATTAGCAGGCCAGAAAAGCCTCGCCTGCACAAGGGCATGAACCAAAATAGAAAACGAGGCAGGGGAATGGTTGAAATTTTTGTGTAAACCCAAAAAATTGAAGAACCTCAAAGCTAACTTGGAGTCATCAATGGTCCTTATCAAGACTTTTTCAACATGATGAGGTCTCAATTTGCTTGAAATGAAGGAGTCATTGAAAGCCACTTTCCAACTCTGCTTCCCACGAACGATCTCTGAAAGCTGAGAGACAAAATAAGAGTCATCATCGTCATCATCATTGCAGGGATTGAACGAGGATGAAGTACAGAAACTCCGATTTCTCAGAAGACAAGGATTTACTAGGGTTCTGCGAGTAAGTATAAGCTTCATTAAGATTATACTGCTGTGATGTCTCGGCTTTTAAGCCATTTCAGATTACAAAAATATCCAAATCATGGAAACAACAGGACTCTTTGAGACACCGCAAAGCAACAAAGAAACCCCGACACAGAAAAGAGAGGAACTGGCTAGCCTCTGACGCAGGCGCTGGAGACAAGATCAGCGAAAAATTCAACTTCAATTCAGGGATAATGGAAGGGATGGAGGTGTAAGGTGATCTACGAACACCTCCTTGTAATGGAGAAGTAACGTAGACACAGAGCAACGCTGACAAGTGATGAAGAGAAACGCTGTCGGAGTCACCAAGCAGAGGCGCAGAGCGGCGATGACAGAGGAGAGGACGCCGGAATCCTGAAGGTTGAAGCTCAGAAGCTCAACAATGGAGGTAAGGAGGCCACACGAGAGCGATTGGAGACGGCGTGAGGGGTTCCATTTCCAGTTCTCTGGGCTTGCTCTGGTTCCTCTGATGGTGTGATTGGGGATTTCCAAGTATTTAGTTAGGATTAATCTAACTTAATTTCTTTATTTTAAATTTAGTTAAGTTTAATATGAAAATTTTCTAAATTTAAAATAATTTTTGTTGAGAACTAATATATATTTTTATAGAAAGTTGTAACTTATAACCTATTTAAGTTAACTAAATAATGAAAGAATGTAATATAATAATAATTATATGAATTTGTTTGATACGGATGATGTATAGGCATAAAAATATTTAGTTGAATTATTATAAATATAAAAATATATTAGAATAATAAATTAAAAAATAAAATTATTCTTATCAATATGTATAATGAATTAAAACTGTATATTTTTTTATCAAAATATATAATAACTTTGTCTATATATATAATAAAACAATATTAAATTATGCTAGTCTATATATACAATAAAAAATTAAAAAATTTATTAATCAAAATTGTGTTTATATATTATAATAATAAGTATAATTTTTATATAAATTTAAAATTGATAAACAAATAAGTGGAATATATATTAATTTTACTTGTATTCAGATTATTTATTTATCTCACTCATTTTTTTCTTTTACTAACTTGTACACAAAAAATATATAATTAAATTAAAGTAAAATAAAATTTTTATAATAGCTAATATAATTTTTATATAAATCTAAAATTGAACCAATAAATATAATGTAAATATCTACATAAAAACTAATAAATGAAAACTAATAAGTTGAATTATATATATATTAATAAATTAAAGTATAATATAATTTTTTTATTAAATTATACAATAAATTAAAATATAATATATATTTTAATTAAAATTGTGGATATTATATTAAGAAGTATTATTTTTAAATATATTTTTATGATGATACTATGTCGTCATAGGAAGATAGGGGCAAAGAGATTCACTGACGGCAAAGTGTTACTGAAATATGTTGAAAAGCAATGATGAATCAAGTGGAAGAAGATGAGATAAGGGTAAATAATTTTTTTTTTAAATTCCCACGTTGTAATCCTCATTCTTATGTCCCAGTAGAATCCTTTTACGCTATTTAAAGTAATCAAAATTATAAAATATAATTCTTTTTATATTACATAGGTCTAACTAAATATTTGAATTAACACACCCTATTAAAATTATATATAATCTTATTTCATATAATTCAATTAAAAATTTAAACTAGTAAAATGGCTCAACTCGCGAGTTTAACCTATTTTATATAAAAAATAGGTGAATTTCGGGTTGACAAAATATTAGACTATTTAGAGCGGTTGTGCTCCTAGCCCGCTAGTATTTTTTTTTAAATTATTAATATTATTATTTAATTTATTTAAATATTTTTATTATCGAATACTAATATAAATAATTACTTATTTGTTGATATATTTTGATATATTATAATTAATTAATATTATGTTAATACTTATTTAGATTTATAGTTATAAAATTTAAATTTTTTTTATAAAAAATAAAATTTTTTAAGAATATAATATTAATAATTTTTTATTATGCTAATATAATATTAAAAAAGTTTATTAGTATTTTAAAATTTTAAAAATATTTTTTTAAAAAAATATTAAAAATTAAAAAAAATAATAGGCTAACGAGTTCACATACTGATCAATCATTAAAGTGAGGCGGGCTTTTGGGGCGGGATAAAAGGTTCACCCCTCTGGGTTTCCTACTTTCCTAGGTCTATCAAACGGTTTCTTAAAATGCTTATAACAATTAACAGGGGTTAGTCTGAGTAGTAAGTAGCTCGATATTATTTAAACGAGATCTCGAGTTCGAACTTTAGCGTATGCAAAAAATTTTCGTTAGGAGACTCATCCACCATAACTAAGTACGCGACGTGGGTCAAACCCGAATATAGTCGGAGTAAAACTCCAATAAACTGAATAGGAAAAAAAAATACTTATAAGAGTACTTACTAATTATTATCTACTATCATTAGTTTTTTTTTATACAATTTAAACACATTTACACACACAAACATATCAAGATCAACGTCAAATCAAAATTTGGGCCCTCCTCCATCTAAAATTATTATTATTATTAGTTAAACATATATGAATGAAGTTGATATAGATAAAGAAAATACAGATATATCAATAAACTTAATTTTTTTATTTTATAAAAGGAAAAATTTATTTTAATTTTTTTTGACCCTGAACACAAATATCTTAGTGTAAAGAAAGTAGTTTAAATATACACGTTAATTAGTTTTTGTTTGTTTTGCCGGAATACAAGTTAATTAGTTGTTAAACCACCGAAATTTATTTTCCCACTCAATATTCAATTGCAATTATTTGGTCGAATCAAAATGAAAAACGAGTAATTGACTTGGGAGTTGAACGCGAAGCCGCTTCCCCTGCTCGAGAGTTCTCCTCCCCAACCCCGCCGAGTTTTCTGTAAAGCCCTAATCTGCGTTGCCGTCAACCTTCCGGAAGAGAATAGGTTCTTTATCCTTTTTCTAATCAGGTAACCAACTCTTCGCCTTCCTGCGTTCCAATTTTTCATCGCTATTTATCAAAATCCTTTTCATCGGAACCCATCTCAGTTCCCACCATGAAACTCTCTTTCTCTGTGCAATCGAAATCCAACTCCAAAGCAAACCCCATCAGGCCCTCCAACAAATTCGACGCCGCCGATACCAAAGATGGAAACTCCAAGACCAAAGAGTATGTTACAGAGTTCGATGCATCGAAATCCCCTTCTGATCCTAACAAATCCACCATCGTTATCCCCCCTATTGAGAACGAGTGGAATTTAGGGAGGTCCCTCAAGAGAATGAAGAATCTAGACTTACCCATCACTGAATCTAATGGAACAGAGTTGGGATTTGAGCTGGATACGTCAACAGTTGTGGAACCCGGTTCGGACATGTCTTATGGTCTGAATCTTCGGCAGATAAAGAAGAACGATGGGGACGGGGAGAAACCTGCTGCTGTCAGTAGTGGTGGTGATGATAATAACGGAAGGTCGCGGCCCGTTTCTCTGGACTCTGTGGTGCTGCAGAAATTTAAGGATGATATGAAGAGGTTACCGGACGATAGAGGTTTTGAGGAGTTCCAAGATGTTGCTGTTGAGGGTTTTGGTGCAGCTTTGCTTGCTGGGTATGGATGGCGTGAAGGAATGGGCATTGGAAAGAATGCGAAGGAGGACGTGAAAGTTGTACAGTATGAGAAGAGGACTGCTAAAGAAGGGCTGGGTTTTGTCAGTGATCATGCTCGTAAGAGTTCAAAGGAGGAAGTGAAGATACCTAAGGAGTCTCGTGGAGGTAGTTCCTTCTTGGGGAAGTTTGTTAGAATAGTTGAAGGCAGAAATGCAGGTCTGAAAGGTAAAATTGTTCGAGAAGTTGAAGATAAATGGGTTATTTTAAAGCTTTCGGAGAGTGAAGAGGAAGTAAAAGTGGACCTTGGCGATTTTGTAGAATTGGGTTCTACTGAAGAAGAGAGGTTCTTGAAGAAATTGAAGGAGTTAAAGATTCAACATGCTGATAAAGATAGAGATTCAAGGAATAAACGTGGTAGAGATGAGGGAAGGAGAGGCCGCAATGAGGTTGTAGTTGATGTTAAAAGAGATAGTAGGAAGGAAGAGCAGGGGAAGAAACAAGTTTCATGGCTTACAAGTCATATTCGGGTCAGGGTTATTGGCAAAGATTTCAAAGGAGGGAGATTATATTTGAAGAAGGGGCAGGTATTGGACGTTGTTGGGCCTACTACTTGCGATATATCTATGGATGATAGCAAGGAGATCATCCAGGGGGTTTCCCAAGACCTTCTTGAGACTGCTATCCCTCGCCGAGGAGGGCGAGTTCTGGTATTATATGGTAAACATAAAGGTGTTTATGGGAGTCTAGTTGAGAGGGATTTGGACAAAGAAATGGCTGTTGTTAAAGATGCTGATACCCATGCACTGGTCAATGTGCGGCTTGAACAAATTGCAGAGTTTATAGGGGATCCAAGTATCTTGGGATACTGATTCTGTTGTATCAATTCCTGCGTTGGACCTTATCTTATGACCCTTTTGATAAAATTTTCCAATGTAGCATTCATAGTTCAGAATTTGATATGGGGTTTTCTACGAATCAGAGGAGAAAATTTTATAATGGTATGTATGTAGTGTATTCCTAATGTCATTTGTTAGCCAATTCTAGGATGAAATATCAACTTGTTTGGTAACTATGTAGTTTATAGATGATGAAAATAATGATCTCTTCTTGAATAGATCTTCAAATTTGAATGCAGTCTTTAGTGATATTATAAAGATAACACTTGGTTTTGTAGCAATCATTAAATTTGAATTCTTGAATGATTTTTGAGTTTCAGAGCTCTATGCTCAGAAAATCGTTTATGCTTTTAAATATTTTGTGTGTTGATTGTTGAGAGCCAATAGTATAATTTTTAACTTAGATGCGTATTCCATTTGTGTTAGGTAAGGTTGCTCTGAGCAGAATACATTCATAAAAATGTAATGTTTTAGTTAACTTTGCACATTGATATGAGTTCTGCTTTGAGTTTCAGACATGAATGACTTAGGATGTGGATCATGTTTTATTTCCTTACAATTTTTGTATATTCTAATGTTTTTAGTGCATTTTGTGGGTTGGCATTGTTACACCATACTAATTTTGTGATGTTACACCATACTAAAATCTGGAAAATTCTGTGTCTCGGGTTTGAAGAAGATTTGAAAGTATATGAAGAAGATTAGATATTATTTGTAGTAGTTTTAGAGTAGGAGGAAAGAGTATCATAACCAGGCTGCTCCAAGTCAGGAACTAAGGATCAGCCACTCTGTAAAATTTGGACCTCCAACTGCATTTTGAACTTGTGTAATGAAGGTGGAAATTTCCAAAGAGTATGCTTGGATGAGAGATAATGGAACGAAGGGAAGGGATAGTTTCAGTTGGGGATATATTTGGACTAAGTTACCTCTAGATTTTTAGGGGTATTGGAGAAGTTTCTCGAATCAATGTGGGTGAAAATTATCACCTAACTAATTCTTCTCTTGTCGTTCTTTATTCATCAGATTGGACGTATTCATCAATTTTGAAATATGAATCTTGTTGGTACTCTTCTCCCTTATCTATTTTACCTTTTGTTACGCCTCATGCATTGTATGAAGTTTGATGAATGAGATGTATCGTTCATAACTCAAATAGTGTGATTTTTAGGGTTTTTATATTATATCTAAATTTTTTATCAAATTCAACCCCCACTTAGTTCTTTTGTGGAGAACTAACAATTTAGTTATTTTACTTGGAGCACTTCAGTCGTGTCACATTCTTTAGTGTTTACAAAAACGTCTCTCTGCTGACTTACTGTATTATAATTTGTTCGGATTAGGTTTTAGATGTAACCCCAGCATCATCCTGTTGGTCTGGTAAATTTTAACTTTTTTTGTCGACGATTTTATCCTATAAGTGGGCAGTGCAGCCATCCAATGTTGTACAAGAGTGGATGGAGGAATAGCATGAAACTTAAATGGTTGAAAATTGTAAATATTTTACCCCACACAGGAAACTTGAAGCAGTCAATTGAAGAAGTGACTTCTGTAGGTGGGTGATGGAAGAAAAGCCTAAACTACTTGATTGGTGGAGAAGTGATTTGCCTCTTCAGAGTGAAGTTGCTGGTTCTTGAGGATGGCTTTTACACAAGTCCACTCATGTATGAACTACTGGCTTCGACATAAGGTTGCTCAATCGTCGGCGATTTGACAGATTTTGTTTAGACCCAGTTGAGGAGCTTAAATTGGCATGCAAAATTTGGGTATCTTTGCTAACATTGTCGCATAGCTTCATGGTATCTCAAGAAGCATACAACTTTGTTGGGAACTAGCAATTTTTTTTTAATATAATAGAGTGCTAAAGGCTAAAATAAATATAACTACTAAAAAGGAATTGGACCCCAATCACTCATTTCTCATAAGGGGAACTAGCATGTTGTAAGGTGTGGATCTTCGCTGGTTCTCTTGAAGCCATTATTTTTTTCTTTTTTGATACAACTCATTATTAATCTGGTTAAATGAAGTTGGAGCAATCAGTCCCGCGCGCTAATATTGGGAATGAAATTAGAGATTGGTTTATGCAAAACTAGACCATAACAAAATACTATGGGCTCATTTGTTTTAGTTTATGGAGAAGTGTTTATGGAAAAAATGAATTAAAAGTGACTCTAGAAAATAATTTTTAGAGAAGAGTTTTTAGAAGAAAAGTTACTCTGAAGAAATAAATGTTAAATAAATATTCTAATAATTTTTTTATAAATAAATTATTAGAAATCGTATAAAGTAAAATGATAGAAAAAAAAAATAAAGGTAAAGTGATCATTACATATCCTAAAAATATTTTGGTTACTCATAAGCTATTTTCATAAATTTATTCGAAAACATGATTTTAAATTATAGTTTAATTTAAAATCTATTCTAAATATTTATAACTATTTGTTTAATTTTTAATTTAAATTTAACCTAAAAGTACTTTTTAAACTTTAATATTAGACCAACCAGGTTCTAAATATTAGACCAAACGGTACTATGTTTGGAAACTTATTGGAAACAAGATTTAACAACTTTTGAGACAGTCACCCTTACATTACTTTGTTAAAATAACGTTTGGAATTAGACTTTCTTAAATAATAGTTTTAGGCTAAACCAATGTTTTAAAATAAGCAGAATAAAAAAACACTCATCTTAAATCTAAAACTAATTTTAACCTCCAAACTGTAGTTTTGAAACCAAAATATTAGTTTTGATATAAATTGAGAAGAATAGTTACTTTAAAAGCATTTTTTTTTAATATCTAATCCAAAAGGCTCCAGAAAGGTCTCTTGAAAGGTGTTTGGATTGGTTTAGTTTATGTGATTTGTGTTGTGGGGATAAATATGGGAAAAGAATTTCATCTCATAAAATGTTAAAAGTTTTATTTTATTTTATTCTCAAATGGGCACTAATGGGATTTTAAAAAATATACATATTTCTCATGGATTTTTTTTAATATAAATTTTTTTAAAAAAAAGTTAAATTTACTAACGATCTAAAAATATAATAATTTTTTTTTTAAACGATATTAATATTTAATAAGAGGAAATATCTATTCCTGACTTGTGAGAAAAGTTCATGAAAGGAAGCATGACTTATATAATTCCTAAGCAAGCCCCTTTTGGCTGTGGGCTTTTTCTTCTTGATAAGTTGTGCCATGAGTAATTTCTAGGACACGTATGCGTAAAATTACCAATTGTGTTCTTCGGGAATGCTTCAGGACAAAAATGTCATTGAACACAAATCACAATGAGATAAACCAAGGAATTCAAAGTAAATTATATAGGTTTCCTTTTTCTGCACGTGATGGTAAATTAAATTATATATGTCACATCAATACAGATCAAATCAAAACAGGATCACGCTTTTTCATAGACTTGGCTTTAGAATTTTTTCTCTCTCTATATAATACTTGTAGGGTTTTCGGAAGTTTTGTTGAGGAGCATCTATCATCCAGAAATTTTTTTAAATATAATGTCTTAAAAATTTTATTTCATAATAATTTTATTTTAATAGTTAGTCTGGGTTAATTTTGACTGTTAAAGATAAATAGATTAACAAAATTTAACTGTTAAATTTAATTTTGACTAACGACTAGAACGAAATTATTACGAAATATTAAATAAAAAAATAAATATTAAGTGCTCTTTGATAAAAAAATTTAGAATATTTAAGCACCTGAACACATGCTTTAACTATCATATGGCACTTAATTATTCCGCAAAATCGTTTGATTAATTCCATTCAATATCGTGTAAATAATAACAAACTAATTTCCATTCGTGAAGTTAACTCTACCGAAATTTTCTAATGATAACGTGTCTGAACAAATTAAATCTAATGTTTTTTTTATCGACGAAATTAAGCACTTGAATTGACCATCCATTAATTTGCGTCCCTTTCATCATACATGTGGTTTGTTAACTAAAATATGAGGCCAAAGATTTTCGATAAGGCTCGTAATTTTCCTTTTCTTTTCTTGCTTTAATTCCTTTTTTCATTTCTTATTTTATAATTTTTACTTATTTTGATGATGCAAACTCAAGATTCTCCCCTTCTCTACAACCTTTATATATATCACTTTTACGTTTGAACCATGTTTATAGGATTTGAACTAAATATCTCAAGTTTAAGTAGTCGTAATCTTTTTTATTTGGACTAACACATGTTGGTTTTCTCTGAATATTTTCCTCCGTATCCAAACAAAGGAAGCCTTTAAAGTCTATACTCATTTCTTGTTTTTGGGGTTATTCATGGCAAAAGGAAAAGAATCAAACGTTAAGCTTGAAGTGAAGAAATTAGGAGAACCTATTCTGGTTGCACCAGCAGAAGAAACAGAAAAAGGACTTTACTTCCTTTCAAACCTTGACCAGAACAAAGCAGTTATAGTTCGTACAGTTTATTGTTTCAAATCTGGTTCTTCGAGAGGGAACGAGGATGATGCTGCAACAGTTATCAGAGAAGCATTGTCCAAGATTCTTGTCCCTTATTATCCCATGGCTGGCAGACTAACTGTCAGTTCTGAAGGGAAGTTGGTAGTTGATTGTAGTGGTGAGGGTGTTGTGTTCGTTGAGGCTGAAGAAACAAATCCTGAGATGATTGAGGAAATTGGAGATTTGATCACAAAACCTGATCCTTCAAATCTTGGCAAACTTGCTTATAGTGTTCCTGCTGCTAACAACATACTTGAGATGCCTCTCATGACCGTTCAGGTTTCACTTTGACTTTTATCTCTGTTAAATTATTACTCCTTTGACACTAAATGCAGAAGTTATTCTGAGTTTATAGTGTAATTTATATTATAAATTAGATTTTATATTAAAAATTAAAGAAATAATATATTAATCTATTTTATTTCTTAAATTTATAATTTTTTTTAAACTATCATTATTAATTGTATATGTTAAAGAGATTTTCCTTAAGGAGTAATTCAGATATTAAAGATTAATAAAGAGGATATTAAAAAAAAAAACATACATTTTTTTTATAAATAACTAATTTAACTAATTTTTTTAATCTATACAAATTAATTATTTGGATCTTATAGTGGGGAGGATGTGTGTATATACATATAAATTCCTTGAAGTCATTATAAATGAAGAAAATCTTTGTTAATATTAGCTAGTACTCCTTTAGTTCTAAAAGTGTAAAAGCTAATAGAAGGGTATGTTTTTATTATAAATATAAGATTGTTTTGAAAATATTTTAAATATTGTGAAAGGGTGTGTTAAAGAAAGAAACGTTTTTCTGACATAACTCTTAGTTGTGAAAAGGTGTGTTGAAGAAAAAAGCGTCTTTCTGACATAACTCTTAAATTTAAAAGACATATGTCTAAAAGACATGTCTCGTGTCTTTTCACATTCTATAAAATGGGCTTCTTGATGAAGGAGAAGAAGATAGAGAATAATACACTAATATTTTGAGATTACTTTTATCTTCTACCAATTATGGTATCATGTATTTTTATAGAAAGAGTTCGCTTAATCCTAAAGAGTATCACTTCCTAATCTGATGAGGGGTCGCGGAATATTTTTTAAAGACGGTGTCCTCAGACACGACTTGAACTATATTCTTTGTATTTTTGCAAATTTCGCCTACAGATTTTTATCTATTTTATCTTATAAATTTATATTTTTTTTAAACTCTCCCTATTGATTACGTATACACATATTAAGAGGATTTTCTATTAAGAGAGTAATATCAAATACAAATTATTAAAATTGTTGATTTAGTAAAACCAGTACAAATTTTTCACACATACATATAACTAATTTAACTAATTTTTTTAATAATATTTATAAATTAGTTATCTAGTTCTTAATATTTAAAATCTATATTACATTTCTTTATATATATATATATATGTATGTATGTATGTATATATATAACATCCATATGTTGTAGGTGACAAAATTCAAATGTGGAGGATTTAGTTTGGGGTTAGCCATCAACCACTGTATGCAAGATGGGTTGTGTGCTATGGAATTTGTTAACGCATGGAGTGACATTGCAAGAGGCTTAGACTTAAAGATACCTCCATTTCTTGATCGAACCATTCTCAAAGCACGCGATCCTCCTCTTATAGAGTTCCCACACCATGAATTTGCAGAGATTCAAGACATATCAGATACCTCAAAGCTGTACGAGGAAGAAAACGACATGTTTCTGTACAAGTCCTTCTGTTTCAATCCACAGAAACAAGAACTTCTCAAGAAAAAGGCTATGCAAGATGGTGTTCTTCAAAAGTGCTCCACTTTTGAAACCCTTTCTGGTTTTGTATGGAGAGCTCGAACTGAAGCCTTGAAGATGAAACCTAATCAACAAACAAAGCTTCTCTTTGCTGTTAATGGGAGATCCAGATTCGTACCTCCATTACCAGAAGGTTTCTTCGGAAACGCCATACTGTTGACAAATTCACTGTGTGAGGCTGGTGAGTGAATATAAATTGTGTTTGTGACATTATTAGAAATCATATTGTAGAGAAATTCAATTTAGTTATGTAATATTAATTATTTAAAATTTTTGACATTCTTATGATTTATATACATTTTTTTAATAAATGTATATAAATTTTTATTCATTAAATATATAGAAAATTGGGGAAAATTAAAGTCCCCTATTCTATTGCAATTTGTATTGGTGAAAAAGACTTTATACATTTTTATATGGAGAAAATACCAATGCTCTATAAATTTTTTACACGATTGAATTTGTCAAACTAATTTTCTTATAAAAACTTATCCAAACATAAATCACATTACACTTATTAATTTGTAAACTTTAATATGTAAAAGTCAGTTTTAATCCAAATAAGCTCATAATGTTGACCAATTCACTGTGTGAGCCAGGTGAGTTGTTGAAGAATCCTCTATCATTCAGTGTTGGGTTGGTTCAAAGGGCCATTGACTTGGTTTCAGATAGGTATATGAGATCAGCCATTGACTATTTTGAGACGACAAGAGCTAGGCCTTCATTAACAGCAACACTTGTGATTACAACTTGGACTAGGTTGTCTTTTCACTCCACAGATTTTGGATGGGGACCACCTCTGTGTTCTGGGCCTGTCACATTGCCTGAGAAAGAGGTTGTCTTGTTCCTCTCCCATGGTGAAGAGAGGAAGAACATAAATGTTCTTCTGGGTTTGCCTGCTTCTTCCATGCAAATCTTTGAAAACCTCATAATGCAGTTATAGTAAGTTAGCTGTCGTATCCTTTTATCTCTCAGTTTGTCGGAGGCTTTAATTTGGCTGTCAGTTTAGGTATTTGTAATGGTGTATATAAAGTTTCTATGTTCTACCTTGTAAACTTTCTTAGTGTCTGTGTGTACTGATGTCATTTTGGGTTTGTTTACCTGCTTCTCCATTGATTTGCAATGCTCATTCAAGCAGTTGTTCGACAGATGCTGCTTTCCTTAGAGTTGGCTCATACAACATACCATTTTGTCTTGGTTTGTTGTTTAGTTTGTTGGATGATTTAATTAGGTTCTCGGTTTGGGTAGTTTTAATAGGTTTATCTTAAAGTTGTGACATCAAAGAACAATAAATTTGTGAAATCAAATGATTATATTAATCTAAAAGTTTTTTAAAGGAGAGAAAGGAAAATTTTAATGTTTTATAAAAAAAATAATAAATGGACCTCAACTTTAGGGATTCATTCTCACAATATGAGAATGAGGATATAAGAGATCATTATATAAAATATTGTTTACTCTCTACAAAGTTCCAGAAATAATACAATGAGACCGAATCATTACATAACGTTTAACAATACACTTTATTAATATCTACTGCACTTCCTCTAATTCTATAATTCTATATACATTAATTTGTTTATAATGAACAAGAGAAGCTATCTGCTTCACCTTCTGTCCATTGTCAACCACACTAGCCTATATTTGAAAAGTTAGTATTGATAGAATGAAGAAAGATTGATAAATGCATAATGATAGGCCTCACTTCTGACATGTGGGTCCCATAAAAATATAGCACATTATTACGTGTTTATATTTTTCTTCACTTCAAGTAAAGTCACTTTAAAAGAATCCAGAGTTATCACCTGATCAAGAAAATGATAGTGGATTCAAGCTGGGGAAGATTCTGTGGGAGTGGTTAGAGTCAAAATTGAGTCATTTCTAGCAGCATCCATCAGTTCCAACATTTCATCTCTCTTGAAAAGTGTACATTTTCTACCACAAGAGCAATTCTGAGTCTCAGTTTCTGTATAGCAAACCAAGAGAGGAAGAAAAGTTCAGATAAGGAAATAAGTTGATGCGAATAAAAACGCAATAAATATATCTAAAACCATCATCTGCATGCAAGAATCTAATTAGAAAGGATCACTTCATTTTAAATTCTTCACATTACATTAAAACTCAAAGCTTAAACTTTTTGCTGTTGTAATATCACATATTTATTAGCAGCAAACAGGTTAAGTATTAAGCAAATGAAAATAATGATATCTTACCATCATGGAAAATACAAATGGGTTGAGAATTGCAATACTTGCAGAGCAAGAAAGCCACATAACAGTCTCTACAGCAGAGGCTGCATACAACAGTACCTAGAGAATTTGAAGAACTTATTGAACACTGTGTTGAACCTTTTTCCAGTCTTGAAAGGGCCTTGTCATAAGATCGTATGAGCTGCATAAAAGATAGCTTTATAGCATGGTCGGATTCCAAATCGACTTTGTTATTATTGGAGCCTTTGAGATGATTTGGGGCCTTGTAAATTAGCATTGCCTCATTATAAAGAAGTTCCTCAAAGGGAATAATAGGCATCTTTCCCAGGTGTGCATAAAGCCTTGTAGCTTCAGCCCCTAATGGAAACCAATCACCCACTGCAAAGTTTACTGCTTCTCCACAGTTGAATCCTGAAACCAACAACAATCCAATCCAATAAATATAAAAATTTTATATATATTAAAACCTACATGATGTGTAACTAATTTGGGTTTTCTAGTCTTAGATATGATCTTAGCACCGCTGAACCGAACCTCAATTATGGGATTTATGAATTTCTGATAAAACAAGCAGAAAGATTTAGATCCTCTGAAGTAAGAAACTTCTGAAGTACTCTTCTAGTCTTAAATATAAGAGCTAGTTGGGAGCCGGATTTTTTTTAGTTCTAAATATAAGACTTCAATCCATTTTTTCTCTCATATATGATTTTTCTTTAAACTAATTTACCTAACTTATAAACTGATATATAATCTAATGTTACATAGGGTTATTTTAGAGAGATCTGGTCGTATTTGGGATAATTAACTTATTTATCTAACGCTTAATTTATCTAAATTAGTTAAGTAGCTTTTACATTAAGAAACAGAGGAGGAGTACTTTTGAAGTATGAGAGAAATGTTAAAAAACACTTTTTATGTCATTGTCTCCCTCACTTCAAACACACTTTAACTTAAGAGAATCAAACTTATGATCAATGCACAGAAAGATAGATAAATAGATTAGTTACCATGACTGAATCCAGCATGATATGATCTAGGAAAGGTGATGACAAATTCTCCAGGCTTCTGCATAACCTTGTAAACTGGCACACTATGTTGGAGCAAGACATTTGGAGAAAACATGGTTGTTTTCTGAGCAAGAGCTTGGAAGACACCAGCCTCTCCATCATGTTTTGATGATAAAATCTTATTATGGAAGACATGTTCTAAGGAAACCTCTTCGAATCGAGACGCTGCATAGCTGGGAACGCCGTACCAAGTTTTATTTGCTCCTGAGTGATGATAGTTAATGCTACAAAAGATTCAAATATATCAGAGCTAAGTTCAGAACAATAGTTTCAGAGTAATAGATTTGAGAATTACCTGTACAAATAGTGATCTTCTACATGCCATGCAAACATGCTGAATAGCATTCCAATATAAAGCATAGGATCAGTTACTCCCTAAAAAAAAGTTGACATGAAGTTTATGATAATCATCAGAAGCAGTGTTAAAATTTTTACTGAGATTAGGTTTTAAACATTGCTTTCTTACTGGAATCTCTTTGTCAATGAACCGCAATGTAGATTTCTGCAGCCGCGAGAAATTCTGAGATTGATGGAAAATGAGAGTTATTTTATTTTCATAACAGTTAACAGAAGTATTTGTATTACAGAGAATCTCAAAAAGCACCTTCAAATTCCATTTGCTTTTTGCAAGCTTGTCATTAGGATCGCATGAAAAAGCACTACCTTCAACATTGACTCCATACTCAACTGTTCCCATCTGATCTCCATGCTCCATCTCATGCCAGAACAACTTTTCCACATATGAAGAAGGAAGACTTCCTGAACTGTAAAACCGACTGAGAAAGGCCTTGTTCGCCAAAGTCTCGAAATCACGGTAAGTGTATTTTCTGATGGAAACAATATTATGGATCAGCAATTGAATCATAATCTTAGAACTATAATCCTAATGCATTATTATTCTCTTACCTGCCCCTGAGAGAATAGATTGTTTCATTGATCTCTTTCAATTCAGAAAACCGAAGAGGTTGTACAATAGTTTCAAACTTGAACTTTTCCATCTCTTTCATTAACACAACAGCAGCTGGAATAGAGGCATTTAGGGGGGAAACAATTTTGCACATTCCTGAAATATTCAAAAGAAGCTTTATTATTACAAGGATGCAGAAAATCTTTGAGAGTCTTATGAGAATAAAAAACCACGTGCATGGTCATTTGCATGAGCAGGATACAGAAAAGGCCCTTATATGTTCTATTGTTATGGAAAAGTCTTCATGAACATTAATATAAGAATAAACTATACATAACTCCCTGAACTTTAGGTTATATGCTAATAACTTCCCTTAACTTCAAAACTTGACAATGAATCTTCATAAACTTTTAAAAATATACAAATAACCCAAAATTTGAGGGGTTTATTTGCACATGATTTAAAAATTAGGGTAATCACCTACTTATAACCCAAAGTTTAAGGCGTTTATTTGCATCAAAAAAGAAATATAACGGGGTACATGGTCAATGACATATCGGGCTTCATTAGTAAGATAGAGAGTTAATTAATGCAAGATTCTTCATCTAACTTTAAAGGTCATGGGAGTTATTTGCACGCGGCTCAAATTTCAAGGGTATTTCTTGCAATTTAGCTTTAATATTATGAAGAACAAAGGACTAACTACTACTAAAAGCCAGTTCATTAACATATTAAAGAGTTCAGAATAATTAAGAAAAAAAAAGGGAAATATGACGAGTTTGATCACTTATACCATATTTTTGTGCCTGAGGGAAAATCTTCTGCAGATAAACTAAAGGATCCTCAAACTCTTGTTCTGATGGGAAGAACACTGGACACTCTGGAATCTTATTGACCCATTCTTGATCTGCCAAATCTACTTTCCTCAGTTTGCTCAAAATATCTTTGCCTGTTGTTTCTTTCTGATCTCTTCCACATCCAGAAACTACTTTAGATGCTCTTGTTTTGTTTAATGGCTCTGATGTCACACCAGACTCAAACCTTCGAAGCCTTCTGTACATCTTGTTATTTCCAGTTATTACCTAAATTTTCTTCTTGTTATTTCACGATACATAGGCTTGGCTCAATCGTCAAGAGAACAAAAAACTGGGTACATGGAAAGGCAAAACTATGAGAAAACTATAAAAACTTGATATATTTTCTAGTCTTGATGTAGAGTAAGGATTTATTTTCTTAATCCATTGGTTGCTTCGTAACAGTACATAACATAAAATATCAAAGTTAAAGCATCAATATCGATATATATATAACATAAAATATCAAAGTTCACGAGGAAGGAAATTTGATACATTTAACACACAAAGTATCATAACATGAAAACTCGGGAAGCAGTTTTTTATGTTTCCAACTATATATATACCAGCACTAAATACAGAATAATTTTTAAAAACACATATGATTCACATATCAGTAAAAGTCAACTTTTTCCAAGGTGTAATACAAGACAGATTATTAATAGACGATCTATATGATTCAATTTACACAGTAAAGTAAAAGCAATTCAAAACAAAGAGTCGTGTTCATGTTCCAAACGTGTGCGACACTTGTATTAAACTTCAAATTTTATCATTTTATGGCGTTCAGTTATTGTCCGTAAGAGAGACAAATAAACAAACACTTAGAGAACTCTGCAAAACGAACGAACAAAAGAGAACTTGTTCTTAGATCTCATAACCATGAGAGTTTGAATTACATATTAAAAATGATATACAGAGGATTGAACGGAGAGAATAAACTATATTGCGACAAAAAAGCCCAGGGAACATAAAAGAGACAGAAAGTGATTACTTTCCAGTTATTCCTTGAAACACAAGTAATCCAATTAACAACTTCACTACGAATGTCAAAATTTGACCCTTGTTTTTTTTTTCTAACACAAAAATGGGTGCAAAATCAAACAAGAAAATAGAAGAAATTTCAATTTTACTATCCCAAAAGCACAAAAACAGACTATGATTTAAGCTTTAAAACTTGCAATGTGTTCTCCATTGAACACACCAACCATCTCGTTTTAGTTTCCTCTTTTAGAATTTCGAAGAAAGCAACAGATATAAGAAGACAATAAAAAAGGGAAGTAACTGTAAGTATAAAATCTGGGAGGAGAGAGAGATACTTTTCGATAGTGATCAGAAACTTTCTTCTGTTTTCTTGGCATCCAAACAGAGAAGTTGCAGAAACTGGAGGAAGAAAGGAAATGAACCAGCGAATGAATGATTTGCTTCCTAGAAAGAAAAGGATAAAATCTCTGAGAAAAAATTAGGGAAGTTTGAGCAATGTAAGAGATTATAAGAGTGAATCGTTGTGAGGGTGTGATAATACCTTTTAATTCTTTCGTTTCAGGCGATTACTTGTACGTGACTTTTTGGTGCGTGATTTGAGAAAACACGTGGCAACATCTCAGTGGGTGAGTCCATGAGGATTTATACGGATGTGAGACACTTGATCAATCATAGCCGTTACGCTAATAATAAGTAATAACCTTACAAATTCCAAGCCGACTTAAATCGGTTTGAATATATTTCCTCCTTTGCCGTTAAATACTTTCAGACAAAAATATGGTTAAGATTATCGTGTCTTGAAATTAATGAAAATGAAAATGTTTAGGAAAAAAATAAATATGTATCAAAATTATATTTGTGAGTAATTAATTATACAGATTTTAAAAGTTTGATTTTCTTCTTTATCCGTGGGACGGGGGGAGTTTTCTAAAGGGAAATTCTCCTATTCACCTAATCAATTAGTGAAATACTTATATATTCTAAGAGTGTTATGTCATCTAAATTTATATAATTAAAATATAATAATTTAATATATTTTAATTTTAGTTGCTGATAATTCATCTGAAAGTTAAACCTAAACAATTCATATTTTATTTTAAAAATAAACCTCTTAATTTAGTTCAAATGTGTTTTTTTTATTTTTTTTAAATTAAAATATTTATTTAAAAAAAAATAAAATTAACATGAATTTCTGTAGCTAAATTGTTTTATTTTGATATGACATAGTTCAAATATCGTGGCGGGGAAATATATAAGTATTTCACAATCAATTAAGGGCAAAATTATCAAGTTATATATTTTACATGGGTTACCTAATCAATTAACCACACATCCAATTTAGTGGATGTTATATACTACTTATCACTGACATAATTTTTTTTCGGTGTTACAAAGGCAAGCCTCATGCTTGAAGTTCCGACATAATATCAAGATCTTGTCTTATGTCATAAGCCTTATGGCCAAATAATTAGCACACTTGATAGTTTTCCTGTAAGAATGGAAAATCTCTATATCCCAATTGGAGAAGGTTAGGGATCTCAAATCCTACATTTCATCTCTTAAAGGATGCACTTGAACCACAATCAGCAAATAATAGATGGAGAGCTTCTAAAACAGAATCAATATAAAGTTTAATTTTGGAGATCCGTGCATTTGAACTTGTGATTTGAAGTTTATATCTAATTTTGTAATTGTGATTTTACAATTTACGAAGTAAATATATGAAAAAAAAATTATTTCAATTTATGTGAATGTATTTATTGAAAATAAATCTAATATAATTAGATTGTCTGGATTTCCATGGCAGTTGAGATTGTGCCAGAGATTTGGTTGAAAACCTCTAATCCATAGATAGAATGTTTGAACAATCACATTCAAAATTTTTAATTTTTTTTAAATTATAAAACGATTTTTCTATAAAACCCACAGTGAAAAAGCATATTTATTTTATACTATGCATATCATAATATAAATAAATATTAAAAAAATAATAAATCTAACTTTGTAGTTTAAAAAAATCTGGACAGTAGGCATGAGCAAAAACGAGGATATATACTGAATCTATTTTCAATAATTACATGGTTTTTCATTAATTACTGATTTATATTATGTAATCAGTGGTTTGGAATATAACTAAATGGTCAAACCTTTAAATACACTTACGTAGCGCTCAGATCCGCAAATCAAGCTACAAGGAGAAAGCGACTTGTTAGACTTTTGATAATTAATCACATGTTCTTCTTACCATTTGATTATTCTCAGACTCTGAATTTTCTCGAGAAAACGGACCCCTACCACCAAGAAAATCAATCAATCCATCAATCGCAAACACATTGGTTAATCATCGGATCATCAGGAATGAGCGCGGCGAACAAGCAGCCGGTGAAACTGGACGACGAGCAGCTGGCGGAGCTGCGAGAGATTTTCCGATCGTTTGACCGGAACAAGGACGGAAGCTTGACGCAGCTCGAGCTAGGGTCGCTGCTCCGATCGCTGGGTTTGAAGCCGAGCGAGGACCAGCTTGAGGCGTTGATCCAGAAGGCAGACAAGAACAGCAACGGCATGGTGGAGTTCTCCGAGTTCGTCGCCATGGTCGAGCAGGATCTCATCCACGCTCGCAGTCCCTACACGGAGGACCAGCTCCGCCAGATCTTCAGGATGTTCGACCGCGATGGCAATGGCTACATCACCGCCGCCGAGCTCGCACATTCCATGGCCAAGTTAGGCCACGCCCTCACGGCCGAGGAGCTCACTGGAATGATCAAAGAGGCCGATACCGACGGCGACGGTTGCATTAACTTTCAAGAATTCGCTCAGGCTATCACTACCGCTGCCTTTGACAATTCTTGGGGATGAAAATCAAAATCTCATCACTTTCGCTCATAAAATTGTCTCAGACCTTCTTCAGATTAAACTCGCGAGGCATCATCAGGTCTATATCAAGCTTCCTGTTCGTATTATTTTCATCATTTTATCAATCAGGGTATAGTTTAGCATAATAGAATCATTTTTTGAAGTACAAATTTTGAACTTGTGAAGTGGTATACATGCCATATATATCATGAAATTATTCAACACAAGTACATTTCATAATCATCATGTTGTTAGCAAGCAATTCAATTGACTAATTTATTCTTAAAATTCAAAATACATATTAAAGGGAATTTTTCTGGAGACTTACTTTATGTTTGGCTTCAAGTTTTAGGAGTTCAAAAGTCTTGTTGGCGGCATATTAGGTTCAGCTAAATGTCGTTTTGGGTGTTTTATTTGCTGATTTGGAAGTCTATTTAAAAAGTCTATTCAATTAATTAACCCCATTCTAAAACCTAGTTAGAGATAGGTAACTTTTAGAAAAAGGTTTTTAGAGAATAGTTTATAGAAAAAAATAGTTCTAGAGTATTTAGATAGTTATTATTAAAAAGACTTTTGTAATTGGAAAATTAACAGAAAATGTATTATTTTATTAAAAATAGGAGAGAAGATAGATGATGGAGAAGAGTGAATAGAGAAGAAAGATAAGAGAGAAGATATGAGAGATGGTGGAGAAGATAGAAGAGAGAGGAGAGAGAGTGTAAGAAAAAGTAAAGGTAAAATAGTAATTGAGTAGTTTATAAACTCTTTTACTATTCTAAAAGCTATTTTTACTAGTTTATCTGAAACTATGGTTTGGTCTCAAAGTCATTTTGAACAATGACTGTTTGTTTTAAAAAATTTTTAAACTAATATTTTACTTAAAAAAATTTCTAAAACTATAGTTTACGGTAATTTTTAAACAAGAGATAGCTTTTTTACTTTAAAATATGAAAGTTGGAGTATATGATGATGGATGCTTTTTGTGATTGTACTAGTGCTATATATCAGCAATCACAAGAGACAATCATGACTATTAATTGTCCCTTTCAAGATATCATTAACTCAACTAGAAGAATTTTGTATAGGAATTAGCATGTCTTGATCTTCAACTTTTTTCTATAGAGGAAAATAGGAAAGCAAATATTTTGTTTAGGGTGGCTTATAAGTAAATTTCTTACTTCAATTCCTTTGACCATTCACCCAAAGGAGGTGAATAATGTTGGGATTGACCAAGATCAAAGCGTATATCCACGTTCAAATAGTATTTATAAAATTTTTATTAATTATTTATTAACAAAGTCTTTATATTAGTATTATGATTTAAACTTATGATTTTATTCACAGTTGAACTGTATTCTAACTGTATTTTTAGTAAAAAAAAAAAAAACTGTACTTTGTATACCCAATCTCTCTGGCAATAAGATTCATTGAACCTAAAAAAGAAAGCCTGGATGATCAAACTTCGATTTGTAAATGTAGGCCTATTGTTAACGTTGGAATTAGGATATTGGTGAATAACTGATGGGCTAACCTCATTGCATAAGCCCATTAGTATCAAATTAATAGTAATTTGATAAAATCCCATAAGCACATCCAATTAATGAGAGATTGGTATACCAAAAAAAAAAAAATAATGAGAGATTGGATTAATTCAATAAAATATATTTAGTTTCATTATTTTAAAAAATGGGATTTTCTCTGGCACTCATTCTTTCTCTTCCTTTCTTTTTATCCAAGACAAAATTATATTTAAAAAATGAGTTTTATAAATTATATACCGTTAAAACACCAATAAGAAAAATAAAGAACTTAAGAAAACGAGGTAAAGTAATAGTCTTCGCACCAAAGAAAAAAAAGAAGAAGTCATAAAACAATGCCAAAACGGCAATACCTTTTGCAAAGTAGAAGATGGAGTTGGAATATATGAGTGTTATTATACTTGGATGAGGAGGTGGATTAAATGCAATAGATTTGCTTCTCGTTTTCTTTTGGATGTAATTTCAAGACTTGATCTTACCTTTTAAATTTTTTCTAACAAAATATATCTAAACATAAATCCCATTACATTAATTAATTTTTATTCTAATTTCAATTTGTAAACGGTAATTTGTGAAAATTTTAGTTTTATAAACATCATTCCAAATAAGTCTCCGGGTGATTTGACACTAAAAAAGTCCAAATATTTATTTTCAAGTAGTGCACACATTTTTCTGTGCAATGCTACAATGCATGGTATCTAGGGAGCTCACTACAGATTTCGTAGTGGTGATATTGATATAGCCATGGCATGGCCATATAGTGAAGAATAAGAATAAGAACCATGTGTAATCAAACGAATATTCCTAATTGTCTAAAAAGAAATCAAACGAATATTATTTTTTATTTTTATTTTTATTTTGAGACAATAAAAAATATCCACTATCTAGAAATCCAACTCAAAATACTTTGTTTACTAAGAAATTACTAAGAGGTTCAAATAAATAATTTAATTATTTAAAAATTTTAATAAAAATTACGAAACTAATATTGATAAATTTTAACATAAAAATTAATAATAAATTTATTCCACTTGAAGTTAGGACCGGGACCGCTTATGTATTCTTTTCGTATAAAAAATTGTAAAATAAAAAAATTAATATTTCTTAGAATAATAACTGTCTTTGAATTCTAACTTGCCTGATAGGTTTTGAGTTTCGACCGTTCGAGGCTCTCTTCCTCCCCCTAATTTCCTGTCAACCCTAGCCAGCCACCGTTTTCCGGGTCCCTGCACTGCGTCGTCGTCCACCTGAAGTCTTGGTTTCAGATCAACGGTAACAAGTAAGAACAATGTGACGGAAGCTTTTGTGTTTATGAATTTGGTTTTGTTTGCTTGTTTCCGCACAATATATTGAACTCAATGATCTCGGTGTTGTGAATTTTTTTCGATTGGTTTTCGCGAAAAATATTATAAGTTTGTGGCATTTAGTGCCCAAAAATTAAGTTTAAGTTTAGATGCTTTTGTTTCCGGAGAGCATTTCTAAGAATTTAAGGCTATGCCTGATAGGAGGGAATGAGAGTTAAAGAAAAGATCAAGGGAAAACGAAAGTTGATTTTAACATATTTCTAGGAACTTAAGAGACACCTGTTCATTGTTGTGATACTTTCTGAGGAATCTAAGCTATTCATTGCGAAAACTTTTTCATAATTGATGGGGAAATTGATGAACTTTGAGATTAACCTTTTTATTTGGCATTTTTATCCTTCGTTGTGCTTGAGTAATGTTTTGGTAGTGGAAAATGAAGAGACTGTGCTTAACCTCCCTTAATGAATCCTCATTTTTTCCCAAACGCTCTGTTTTACAGGGGAATTTAGTCGACTCTTGTATATTTTGGATCTGAGCCGTATTAATGGCTGATAATTCGGGAAATGAATCTGGAGGCTCTTTGGACGTGAAAGAAGCTGAGAAACCTCAGATTCAACCCATAAGATTGCCCACAATTGAGGAGGTTCGTGGTCAAGACATTTGGAACAATTGTGCCATGCGTAGTGTCGTAAGTGGAGTCATGGGTACGACAGAAGGAGCCTCACCCTTCAATTTTTTGATTTCAAATCATATTTTTAATTCTATATAAATTGAATTGTTCTGCTCCTGATGTGATTTAATAAACATTCATCTTCACCCTAGACATAGAAAGCTGTTTAATATCTATGGCCAAATATTTATTTTATGATCTGATGTGATCTTTTAAGGTGGTGGGCTTGGCTTGTTCATGGGTTTGTTTCTTGGATCCCTGGACACCCATGTGCTGCAGGATGAAATGACTGGGAGGCAACAACTGATATATCAAGCAAAGCAAATGGGGCGAAGGAGCTGGAGTTCAGCCAAAGCATTTGCTGTGATGGGTTTGATATTCTCAGCAGCCGAATGTGTTGTTGAGAAGGTGTGACTCTAATGAAGTTTTGTTTTTTTAAGATTAAACTTATCAGGTTCTATTTTCTTTCTTTCTTTTTTTTAATAATATCTTTTTCAGGCACGGGCTAAACATGACACAACAAATACAGTTGTTGCTGGATGTGTTACAGGAGGTGCCATATCAGCAAAAGGTAACTCCTTTCAAATTCCTACTATACTTGCTTTTATAATTTTCAAATTTCCTGTTTACATTTTCTATGCGTGGTGCTTTCTAAACCTACGTAGCTTCCATATGTGCCGGCTAACTGAATAATCTTTTACTTTTTTCGGGGCCCGAAACCGAGTAATAGAACCAGGACATACTGGAGCTTAAGGTTTACTTACTCTTGGTAATAGAGGCATGGGGATTAGGGAGATAGATTCTTAAGGTTCATTTTCATAAAGAGGAGTAAAGTGATTTAAAAGGTTACTTGATAGTTGTCTCGTAGTTCTAAGCAAGTCTAACTTCCAAAACTGATAAAGGAATTCAAAATGGCTTCAACAATTTGATAGAGATGTAAGTATAAAACTAGATATGGCAAAGGATCCAAAATTATATACAAAAAGAAATAGGGAGCACAATAACTGGAGAATTCGTCAATGCGCTGGTGACTGCTGAAGCCTTTCCAGTATTGGCATTTATATGAAGAAACAAAGCTATTCACTCCTGTCTAAGAGTACTGAAGTACCATGAAACCGATAGGTCAAAAGCCAAGCCAAGTATGGGAAAATGGATCAAACAGAAGAAATTATAAAGATAACCTGCAAGAAAATAAAGGATAGACAAGCAGAAAGAAAAATAGAGTTCTAGCAGTATGCTAAGTTAGGTTTCTTCCAATCCTTTGCCGAAATTTTTGCACCAGCAAATGCTATCAGACCTCCCTCTCGGACCATCTCTAAAGAGACTGCCTTCTCTCTCATCCACCTCAGTCTGTATACTTGTTATTTGCCGGAGTTAGTTTCCCTGGTCATTTGCCATGTTTACCCGCATCCAACCTGTACAGCATTGTTCCTTTAGCATTCACCATGAAGTCATTAGGCTTCATCAGTTACTCCTAATCTGGCACATCATAAGAATCGATTGGGTAGAAAGCAGTTTCAGTGACGTCCATTTTAGTAGTCCACTGTGCGTAATGTACTTGGTAATGGATGTGAAACAATTGTATTTATTATGTAAATCCCCAAACTACCTGTAGAGTCAAGTCTTACAGCCAGACGGGTGCAACTCATCTTAACATAGGAAAACGTAGTATGACCATAACAAATATCATCACCAGTGAAAATTAATTGTTCAAAACTTGCAAATTTATCTATTAGCTTTACGTAAAGCTAAAATATAAGCAAAGGATTCACTCAAGTACCAGTGCATTCTAGAGTTAACTCTTAAACTCTTTACAAGTTCAAAGTTCATGTCAACTCGTATGCAAAACTTGGACCCTCCAAACTTGGTGGTCAACTCTAAATTCTTTAAATTTGCATGTAACTTTCATGTTTATGCAAGTTTGGCAAGTTTTTCCGTCCCCATCTTATTTGTGCCAGTGAAAATTAGCTTTACGTTATAGGTTTATGTTCTTTTAGATGAATAATACTTGTACTTTATTGATATTCAGAAGGGATATATATATACACAATAGAGAATCCTAGATAATCCTATATACTAATAAAATAATATTATATCTTATCCTATATACTAATTATAGGATATTTAAATATCTTATAATATGTCTACACTCTCCCTCAAGTTGGAGCACAGATGTCAATCATGCTCAATTTATTACAAAGATATTCAACTCGAATCCCATTAAGAGTTTTGGTGAGAAGATCACCCAGTTGATCACTATATCTGACATGTTCTGTAGAGATGAAGTTTTCCTTGAGCTTGTCTCGAATAAAATGACAGTTAATTTCAATATGTTTTGTGCGTTCATGGAATACCGAATTAAAAGCTATGTGTAGGGTCACTTTATTATCACACCACAACTTTGCTGGTAACGAGATTTTAATGCTATCCTCCTTCAATAACTAATATATCCAGACTATCTCACATACTGATTGTGCCATGGCTCTGTATTTTGCTTCTGCACTCGATCTTGACACCATATTTTGTTTGTTGCTTCTTCAAGATACTAAATTTCCTAATACAAAAACACAGTATCCTGTAGTAGACTGTCTCGTGGCTTTTGATCCACTATGATCGGCATCACAAAAACACTCAATATCTATGTGACCATGATTCTTGTACAATATCCCACGACCTGGAGATCCCTTTAAGTAATGTAACACATGTTCTAAGGTTTCCCACTGTCGGACAGTTGGCTTGATCATAAATTGGCTAAGGGCACTAATTGGATAAGTGATATCAGGTCGGGTCACAGTAAGATAATTCAATTTGCCAATCAATCTCTTGTACCTCTCTGGATTCTCAAACGACTTGCTCTTAACAGCTTCAACGGGATTTTCATACGGTATACTACCATCAGCATCAAGCAGAGGATTATAAACCATAAGGAAGCTAGTTGGGGCAGCTCCTAGTTTGCCAGTTTCCTTTAACAGATCAAGAACATATTTTATTTGAGTCAATAAGATGTCCTTTCTGTTTCTCATGACTTTAATCCCTAGGAAATATTTTAATGAATCCATATCCTTCATTTGAAAGTGGGAGTTAAGGAATGACTTGAGTGATGAGATTCTCAATATATCACTCCCCGTAATCATAATATCATCGACATACATAACTAGTAGAATCATGCTAACACTTGTTCTCTGATAGAACACAGAATGATCATATACTCTGGTACAACCCAAAGTCCTTCACAACACACTACTGTAAAAAAGGCTTTCTAAATCGGTTTAAAATGGCATTCTACACCAGACAAATAACCGGTGTAGAAACAGACCGTGTAGCAAGTGAGACATTCTAAATCGGTCAGATTTCTGGTATAGAAAGCGAGACATTCTAAACCGGATTTAAGGAAAACTGGTGTAGATGGACATATTTTTTACACTGTTATGTCAACGTCAGCTGTAGATTAACGAATTTTTTTACATCTGATGTGTTTATATGGGCATTGTATATAAATATATTAGGTTATTTTCTACACCGGTTGTGTTAACGACCGATGTAGATTATGCTATTTTTTACACTGGCTGTTTTAATGATCGATGTAGATTATCCTATTTTCTATATCGGTTATTTTAACGACCGGTTTAGAGTATGCTATTTTCTACATCGGTTATTCTAATAACTGGTGTAGAGTATGCTATTTTTTACACCTTATAGTTAGCACAACCGGTAATTTTTGTCCTGTTTAAATGTAGGTTTAAAAAACTGCAAGTTTAACGTTTCATTACCCTATCCCCTGAAGCTTCCAAATATACAACTCAAAGAGACAAAAGCGGAGAAATAATTCAATAAATAAAATTGAATACAAAATTTGAACAATTTGAATAAAAAAATAAAAGAATTTATTCCTTGAAACACAAATACAATTGAGAAGGAATGAATTGAACAAAAAACTCAGCCTAAAGATTGCATAGCTCCTCAAAATCTTGTGTAGAAAATGAGTCAGATTGATTAAACATCTGAAATATCAAATTAAGGTATTACTAGTATATGTTAAATTAACAAGAAATATGAAATCATTAGGAAACACAATTGTACCTCCTCAGGTAGGTCAGTCCTATTTAACAAGATAATATTTGTCATGTGTCTAACGATGTAGAAGTCGCACAAGTTACTTTTTCTAGACTGCCTTTAACTCTGTAATATTAACACGATAAGAATTATTTTTCAAGAGTAAAACATAGAACATAAGACTTAATAGTTTAATTACCTTCGGTATGATCCATTCAGGGTCCCTCATCGAGTTGGCGTGCTTAAGACCCCTGGCAAATTTGAACTTCCTCATAGCCCTATGACTAAAGTTATAAGGTTAGTAACCCATTTATTACAAAGACCATATATATATTACAAAGACCATTGTTCTATAAAAAAAACTCACGAGCTCATAATTTTCTTGACATCAGCCCCTAGTTTGTAATGGAGGGAGTATAAGACAATTTTTTTATAACTGTGCTTACATAGGAAGACCAATTGCCAATGATTGTTGAAGAAATTAATTAAAAAAGAATGATGATTATCTTAATCAAAAACAAAACTTGTATAAAATAAAATGAAATATTATTATTCTTACTCTTGCATATATGGTGCGAAGAAACAATCAATTTCGGTTTGACCGAGCCTCCTTGTTATGTATTAGAGCCGCAAAGGTTGAGAGGTCCCTTTTGCATAAATTTGAATTAGGCATAGAAATTCAAACTTATCTTGTTTGCCATTGGAAACCAACTTAGCTTGTATATACCTATAGTTAATGCAAACATTTGTTAATTAGTTATAAGAGTTAAATTTTGTTATTACATGTATTTACATTTAAGTTAGACTTACATAAAAAATACTTGGATGCACCCAGAGGTTAGTTCATCCCGATGAGTGAGGAGAGATTTCACATCGGCATAGTTAAGAAAGGCCGAAGCCCCTGTGTCGCCTACAACTAAATCCATAGGCAATTCATCCACATGGAACGTTTTGTCATCTGCCAATCGGATGACATGTTGCATGGCACTCAAATTGGGAGGTGTGGGAAGTTGGCTCGGGGAAGACGCGACATGCTCCAAAACAAGATGCTTTGGCATAATATGAAAGTCCCCTTTGCTTGCATCACTATCTTCACCTCATCAGTGGGAATTAATACAAGAGCATCTTCAACTATCATGTCTTCAACTGTCACCCTCAATTGTCTTCCTGAATTTGGATGTGGTGGGCAGTTGCTCCTAAGCTGTGGAAGGAACCATGTGCCACTAACTGTTTAATTGGATCCTCTACATATAGGTCATACAGTTCAGCATCCTCAGACACCGACGCGACCATGCAACAACTCCCTTTAGTGCTATGAAGGGCTGCATGTGAGAGCGTTTGGGGGGGCACTTGCCTCCTGTTGCCTTGTCGTCATCATGGATAATATTTCTTCCTTGAACTTTGCTAAGCCCTCTTGTATCGTGCCTCAAATGAAGTTTCTGCCTGTGCCCTAGTCTTTGCCCAAATCTCTGCCTTAGCCTCTACCTTAATGGTGGATAACAACGATTTCAACTCTGCCCTCGGCACCAAATGCGTTGTATGTCGTTGAGATGCTCCAAAGTAATCTCTTATGCCCACACTTTTGCCAACTTTGACACGGCCCCCATGCTCTTATTTGGGTGTATCAACAGTCAAGATGCCATTCCTACTATCCGACTTGAAGGATTCTTGGGCCTCTTGTTCTTTAAGACATGACTACAACATATAAAAAACAAACATAAGAAATAATATCATTAGTCTACTAAAATAAAATAATAGAAATATGTCTTATAATTTTTTCAGCAATCGTGCGAGCATGATCGCTTGTATATGTTCCGCTCCTTGTTTGGTGAGCATATAACCATTTATCTTCACGACGTATTGGAGATGGGGGAGCAAGACTAACACTAGGATTGTCAGAATTTTCTTCTAGTCTCTTCTTGGCCCCCATTTCATTCACACCACGGTAAGAAGAAGAGAAAAGAAGAGAGAGAGAGAAATAAAGGAAGAGAAATAAGGATTTCTGGCTGAGTTAGGAGCAATCTAAGGAGCTTAGGGACTCGGCAAGCTTAGGAATAAGGTAAGTAATTTATTCTAGTCTCTACTCTAATAAATTAGATGATTGTTCTTATAAATTAAGTAGTTAGAATGGAGAAATATCTCTCTCTATAAGGTTGGCCGTGGATAAAAAGAAAGCTAGGAGATTATTAGAATAGGGGTATTACCTCAAGATAAGCTTGAGTTAAGTGGAGTTATGCTGGATAAGATAATAATGAAATATTATTATGCTATGTATAGGCTGTGACCTATGAAAAGGTGAAACCTCATATCAAAAGTTAAGGACTAGAGGAAGGGCTACACGCCAGGTAGTAAACTTACCTAAACTTGTATGTGTTGAATGTATGTTTGATTGTGTTATGACTTAATTGATTGATGTTAGTATGTAATTGTTGAAGCTCTGTGCTATGATTACCTTGGCCAATTGTATTTCATATGTTACATGGAAGCATGCACATTACATTAAGTTAACACAATCACAAGCAAGCACTAATATCAATCATTGATACATACACTGTTTAGTATCGTTGGCTACTGAGATTTCCCCTGAAATCTCACCCCTATCTTTTCCAAATATAAAAAGGTACTGGTTTGGAGAAGATGAAGCTAGGAAAATAAGGATGTGACATTTTGGTATCAGAGCAAAAGGTTCTGGCTCAAAGCATAAGATTCTGGCATAGAACACAGAAGGTTCTGGTTTAGTGATTCTTTGATTTAGTTAGACTGACCCCTTAAACAAGTTAAAAATTTGAACGATTCTCTCACTAGAGGACAATATAGGGATGGTGTTCACTGCTTAGAGAAAGATTCAGATAAGAGACAGTGACACCCAGATAGATAAAACTATACCCCGAGCTTTATAGTCTTACGAAGGATATGATTACGATAGAGTAGTCTTAGTCAGCCTTACCGCCGAGGTCTCGTGTTCCTTAACACGATGTGGCTGAACTAAGTATGATAATGTCTGAGAAGCAATTTCCTCTATAGATAGAGACAGAAGCTGACCAGTTCAAGGTCAGGGAAGCTGCAAGAGTAGCTCGATGTATCATTCTGTGACCAGACGCTACAGTGAGGATAATGAGATGTCCAAGTTGCGACGTGAAGGCGTGTATGTCGTGACTAGCTGCTATAGAGAAGTGAGGTTGCGACGAGTTAAGTGACAGGTCGCGACTAGTGTGAACAAAGGAGTCCAGGTCGCGACGGTATAAGAGTTAGGTCGTGACTAAAGGACACAGAGATATCTGGTCATGACGAGTAGAGTGCGGGGGTCGCGAGTAAAAGTCACATAGCATGTGAGTCGTGACTAGGCAGTGGTCAGGTCGTGATGAGTAGAGTACGATGGTCGCAACGAAAGATCACAGAGGATATGAGTCGCGACTAACTAATACTCAGGTCGCAACCAGGATGTACAAAGACCTAATGGTGAGAATGAAGGTATCAACCTCGCTAAAGTCTTTCGCTAGAGGATTGGTATAACACATGATCAAGCTAGACAATACAAAGTACTAAGATATGAAAGATTAGTTTAAGACGATGTTTAAAAGTAGATCCTCCATGTGATAGCTAGGAGTAGATCTACATTGCAAAGGTTTTATTCAGCTGGTCTGAATAGAAGACCTAAAAGTTAGATTGAGACTTGCCTAGAAATGATCCTAGCACATGGCCTAAGGCTAGAGACGTGATGGTTAATAGATAAAGAGCTAATGTTCCCTAAGTGGAGGGATTCCATTACGGAGAAGTAGTAAACTTAGGGTAAAGTACCCTAGAGAATATAAGTGATAGTAAGAGATGATGAATGAGATCCATACGACTTAAGTTCGCTAGGATCAAGAGAAAGATCAATAAGGAACCACAGTCTGGTCAAGAATAGACTGGGACTGATAGATAGACAGAAGAAGTTAAGAGATAGTAGAGAGGTAGCCACAGTTTAAAAGATAAAGTGACTCCCCTATAGAAGATAGAGTAATGAAGGGTTGAGTCTATACCTTGATAAGAGGGTAATGTGGCAGCGTAAGTTAGATGAGCTAGTCAGATGAGAAACCTGAAATAAGAATGTTATAAAGCTTACCTAATTGCAGTGTGCGATGGATGGTTGAGCAAATTATGATGATGATATGGCTTATGTTGCCATAAGTTATGAGTTGCATCTCCTTGCAGTTGTCATGTGATGACATGCATGTTAGAGTATGCTATGATGAATGAATACTCCTTTTTGCAGTATATGCAAGGTAGAGTATATATGAGATGAGAAAGTTATGTTGCTCCCATACCATATAACATGCAATAAGGAATGTATTGAGGACGATAGACAGTCTTAGTGAGTGTGACAGTCTGTTGCAGTATGACTAGGGGTTACTCAGGTATTTCTATAGGTTTGTGAATACAGTACTCAGGGCTATTTCTATTGAAATGAGTGGTATATAGAAAGAGCAACAGATAACAGTAAAGAGGTTGTTTTCAGATCACTCTTCAGATAAGAGTTAGATCTAAAACAGATGGCTCTCAGATAGAGCTAGATTCAGATGAGTATAGATCACTCCTTTGATAAGAGTTAGATCTGATACAAATTGCTCGCAGTTAAAGCATAATTCAAATGACTCGCAGTTAGAGTATATATTAAAATGAGAAGTTATGATGAGGTTATAGCAGCAGAATGCAATGGCAGGTGGTTAGACCATAATTGCATAAGGTAATAGCCTATGGTAAGCCACAGTAAAGTAAGAAAGATGAGAAGGAACTCCTGAGTAAGAGAAGAAGTAAGTAAAGTCTGGGTAAATAATGAGGCTACTAGATATAAAAAATTTTAAAATTTTTATTTATTGTTATCAACAAGTGGAATTAGTTAACCTTATAACTTAGTTTGTTGGTTTAAGATCTTCCAGAGATAATGATACAGTACAACATAATCGCAGTTAGATTTTGGAGGGTCGTAGTTAGATCCTAGTATGGCTCCAGGGTCAACAAGTGGAATTAGTTAACCTTATAACTTAGTTTGTTGGTTTAAGATCTTCTAGAGATAATGATATAGTACAACATAATCGCAGTTAGATTTTGGAGGGTCGTAGTTAGATCCTAGTATGGCTCCAGGGTCGCAGTTAGATTCTGAAGAAACTTATGGTTGATCGCAGTTAGATCTCGAGGTCGTAGTTAGACTTAGTCTAAGGAAAGTAATGAGCCATGAAGATATGAGTACAATGTAGTATCTCTGTGAGAAGATGAATGCCAAAGACGAAGTTAAGGTAAGGAAGCTTCACTAGTTGATAAACTTATCCAGAAAAAATATTTATAATGGTTTTCCTCAGATAGCCTATATTATATACAGACTGAACTTAGTTTTTCTTTAAGCAAAGACGGAGTTCAACTTCAAATCTGAGTGCTGATATTCAAAGTTTTGTAGAAGTATGCTTGAGAAACAGAAAAGAGAACCCTATATGTTATGAAAACAGAAAAGTATGAGCAGATAGATCCTCCAGATGAGGATAAAGAAATTAAAAGGCAAGAGAGACCTAGAGAAGAAGGTCTAAGGCAAAATAAAGATAGAACGCAGTTCTATGAGAAAGAGAATGCTAGGGCCTAGAGCTATGCAAAGAGTAACCTAGCCCTAACCTAATAACACGAAAGGTGCTAAGGCAAGAGTAGCCGAATGATAAGTAAGTCTTATGAAGGGATAAGAAAGAGTACAAATGTCACAAAGGTTTGGCATAGATGCATAAAGTTATGTAAAAAGATAAGAAAAGTTATGAAGAATTAGAAAAGATAAAGAAGTTATAAAAAGCAAGAGAATATAACCTCTTATGTTAGAATCATAATCTAAATTATGATTTTGTATCAGGAGAAAGAAAGGCAAAAAGAACAGTATTTCTCCTGAGAGATTAACAAAGTTTAAGAGGAATAATGTAGACCCTAGAATTGCATCAAAATTCTGAAGGGTAAGATATGAAAGAAATGGACACTACTCATAAGTTCAGTATAATGAGTTGTCCATAAGTATGAGTAGATGGATACCCCAAGCTTTAGTCATAAAGCAGGAAAGGATATAAAGAGGAGATATATCCAAAATAATTTGGCTAAGGTATTAATTAAATTTCGAGGATGAGATTTATTGTAAGGGGGTAGAAATGTAATATCCTAATTTTTAGGCCCAGAGATTCAGAAAGTAGCCTAAAATAGATAGGCTACCAGACCCATTTGAGCAGAAATCCCATAAACATACAGAGGGTTTTTAGAGACTAAACTGCAAATAAGTGAAAGTACAGGGACTTATATGTAAATAGTAAAAGTCCCTAGGGGCATAATAGTCATTTTAGAAAAGAAAGGAGCTAAAGTGAAAGTTTAAAAGTTCCATAGTGCAAAGAAGAAAGTAGACACAAGTTGTGGGCCATTAAGTGTAATTGTAAAAAGTTAAGGGACTCAATTGAAAAGAGGAAAAAATTTTCAGGGGCAAAATAGTAATTATAGAAAGTTGAGCCGGAAGTGGCTTAGAACTGCCCGGAAGCATTTTAGTTTCAGATTTCATCAATAGATAGAGGAAATGATGCTGGTTAATTTAGCTTATTACATAAATTTTATTAGTTTCAAATGGCTGATATTTATCTGATAGTCTGGAAGTTATTTGAAATTTTTATCAGATCTCCTGACCCTCAGATATGAGTGAAAAGTTACAAGAATATGCGTCCTGTGAAGCTAGAGGTCAGGGAATTGACAGGGTCCCAAAATGAGATCTGTAAGAAAAGTTATTCACATATTAGTGAATTTTGACGGGAGTTTGTGAACGCCCGATATCCGATTGGAAAATTAATCGGTAAGCAAACTGGGACTGAATGAGCCCAGATGACGTCACGTAGAGACCCATAATGACGCCAAGGGAGGTCCAGGCCTATGATATCAGTTCAACGGTAAAATGGGCCAGTGTCCAGAAAATGTGCGAAATGACAAAATACCCGTGTTATAAAATAATTAAAGAATGAGTGAATGATATTTTGATCATTTGACTAGGTTAGACAGTCAAGGAAGGTTATCTGAATAGTTAACTAGGGTCAAGGAATACTCTGGTGAGATGTGAAAGACAATAGTTCATCTAGACTTATTAAAGTAAATAAAGAGGAACCAAGGGCATTTTGGTAATTTGTCAAGGGATGTTTCTTGGGAATTGAGCCATCAGGGTGCTTAAGCATGATCAGAGACCCAAGATAGCATTCCAAGAGTTCAAAAGCGTGGCCCAATATTTATATGGGTTAAAGTGGCATTAAAATAATATTTTACTGAGTTTTCAATAAAGTAAAGTTACCCGATTGAAGTGATAACCGGGAAATTGGTCAGATAAAGCTTGAAACTTATCCGGAAGCCATGAGGTGGCGTGAAAGGTACCCATCAAGACGTCACATGGCACTAATTTAAAGCAAGAAGAAAAAGATAAGGACACGTGGCACGATCTCTGCCGTTTATTCCGGGATAAGACTTTGGAATTCTCTAGAAGCGCTGAGTCAACTGATGAGGTGTCTCGAGGGCCCCACCATTGTGCCACCTAAGCATGTGAGGTGTCCATGGATGATGTCATTTTGATGAGTCATTGAGGATGATGATGTCATCGCGATGATGCAAGCGAAGCTTCTTGAGGAAGCTAAGTGATCTAATCCGTTCATCGTGATTCGATCTGAGACATCCATTCCACCTCCCTTCACCTATAAATACCCCTCACCTCCTCTCTTCTGAGAAAGGAAGAGAAAGAGAGAGAGAGAGAAAGAAAGAGAAAGAATGAGTTCTGGCTGAGTTAGGAGCAATCCAAGGAGCTTAGGGACTCGGCAAATTTAGGAATAAGGTAAGTAATTTATTCTAGTCCCTGCTCTAATAAATTAGAGGATTATTCTTATAAATTATGTAGTTAGAATAGAGATATATCTCTCTCTATAAGGTTGGCCGTGGATAGAAAGAAAGTTAGGGGATTGTTAGAATAAGGGTATTACCTCAAAATAAGCCTGAGTTAAGTGGAGTTATGCTGGATAAGATAATAATGAAATATTATTATGCTATGTATAGGCTGTGACCTATGAAAAGGTGAAACCTCATATCGAAGGTTAAGGACTAGAGGAAGGGCGACACACCAGGTAGTAAACTTACCTAAACTTGTATGTGTTAAATGTATGGTTGATTGTGTTATGTGCTATGATTACCTTGGCTAATTGTATTTCATATGTTACATGGAAGCATGCACATTACATTAAGTTTATACAATCAAAAGTAAGCATTAATACCAATTATTGATACATATACTGTTTAGTATCATTTGCTACTGAGATTTCTCTCGAAATCTCACCCCTATCTTTTCCAAACATAACAGGGTACTGGTTTAGAGAAGATGAAGTTAGGAAAATGAGGATGTGACAGTATGGGTTGCATTGTTTTAGAAATCTCCTATAACTTAGGTATACTGTCTTTCTTCCATAACAAAGTTGATAGTGGCAAGTCTTTTCCTCATCAATTGGACATGCTTTGTGGTCCTTAACACTATACCCTGACAAATTTTTATATGTAGAAAAGTCATTAATTGTATAAAAGATCATGGTCGGCATATTGAAGACATCTTTCTTAATTGCATAAAAAATATCCACACCTTCCTATAGCTTCTTCAAATCTTCGATCAAGGGTCTTAGGTAAACGTCTATTTCATTTCTCGGGTGCTTCAGTCCTGAGATCAACATAGACAACATTACATACTTGCATTTCATACATAACAAGGTAGATAGGATGCAAATCACCAAGAGGACGGGCCATGAACTATGTATACTACTAAGGCTACCATATGGGTTCATACCATCTATACTAAGTCCAAACCTTAGGTTTCGTGGTTCATTCTCGAACTTGGGAAATAATTCATCAATCTTCTTCCACTGCAAAGAATTAGCAGGGTGACGAAGCTTTCCATCATAAATCCTTTCAGTCGCATGCCATAACATTTTCTTTGCATAATCTTCATTACCAAAGAGGCGCTTAAACCTTGGTATAATTGGAAGATACCATAACACCTTTGCAGAAGACTTGTTTGATATGTACCTTGGTGTCTTATATATTGGACACTTCTCCTCATCTTCAAAATCTTTCCTATACAATATGCAATCATTTGGGCATGCATGAATCTTTTTATACTGTATGCCTAAAGGACATATTACTTTCTTAGTATCATAGTAGCGTTTGGGTAAGACATTTTCTTTTGAAAGTATGTCTTGCAACAACTCAAACAATTCTGAAAAACCTCTATTACTCCACCCATGCCGTGCTTTCACATTTACCAATCTTAACACCGCATTCAACAGATTGTATTTTCTGCATCCTGGGTATCAAGATTTTTCTGCGTCATTGCACATATTACCATATGTATGTGACCGCATAAAAGTATCTTCTCTAACATCACGAATCATGTCCTCTACCCTATCATCGGTATCCATGCTATCATCAAAGGTCTGTTCCAACTGCTCAGATGCACTCGACCTTTCTACAAGTTCACCATGCCATACACATATTGTGTAACTCTTGCAAAACCCCTCACAAATTAGATGAGTGTACATATTTGCAGGACTTTGTTTTCTCTCATTCAAACAACTCACATAAGGACAATAAAACCTTCCATTGTCATCATCACCATTTCGTTTAGCAAAATCTAAAAACTCCTTCACCCCTTCAGCATACTCAACACTTGTTCGTTTAACATTTATCCAACTATGATCTATATTTGTGGAAGACTAAAAAACTAGAAAAACAGAAAATAAGAAAACCTAGCTTTTAGTTAATAATGGGAGAAAATATATCACGCACAAGTAGAAGAACTCATCAAGTAAAACAAGTAAATGAATGAATCCAGTAACTAATAGCAAAAGCTACCGCTAGTAGTGCATAAATTTTTAGTTCTTGAGACAAGGAGTACAAAACAAAACTCACCGGCTGTGAAAGGGCGAGAAGACTTAAACGCGAGAACCAATAAAAAATGAGAGATGGGGGGTGTAAAGGGGGTTTATGTTAAATTAAAGTGCAAATCTACACCCGTTAAACTGGAACATCAGTGTAGAAATAACTTTTTCTAAACCAGACATTATATTCTACACCTGTCACTTTTACAACCGGTGTAAAATAAAAGAAAACCATGCATGTCTTAATCAAAACAAAAAACTTCATTCATTCAACTTTACTAATAACTTTACAATAAAAGTTTGAAATTTTCAAAAAAATATATTTATCACAATATATAATATATTATCTCTTTTTGTACAATATTTACACTTTTCACTCCTCATCAGAGTCAGAGTTTTCGAATTCATCAGAGTGTGTAGGACCAAGAGGATTATTGAACCTATCATTTTGTTGATGGCAACGGACTTTGGAGCGGAAAGCTTTGAAACTGGCTTTTAGTTTGTTAACTTTCTCAGTCAGTTCTTCCACGGAGTCCTCTAGGCGCTCCATCAGAGTAATAACCAGGGGAGGAGGAGAAGGAACTCCAGGGTGAGGGTCAGGATGTTTGTCTTCAAATTCGTCTCTGTTTCTTTTTTGGGGCGGAGAAAGAGGTGTGCGTGAGGAAGAAGCCATTGGAGGGTTCAGATAGAAGAGGTGTAAACAAAACAGATATCAAGTATTGATAAGATGAAAGTTACTGATCATAAGAATAATATACATATGGTTGAGGGATAAGAATGGTTTCAGGAAAGCACATTGAAGAAAGGAATTGGCCTTCTATCATAATGATAACTACAAACGTTAGGAACCGAAGAAGTGAAATGAACGGTCTAAAGAAGGTAAAAAAAGACGCGGGAAAGTATAAACAAGAAACTAAAGAGTCATAATAGAACTAGATTTTCTACACCGTTTACGTGTAAATATGGTGTAACTATTTCATCTTATTTATAAAAATGCCACCGCTCATTTATTTTACACCGATCATGTGTACATTCGGTGTAAATATTATACCCTTATTTATAAAAATGTCACCGCTTATTTATTTTACACCGGGCATGTGTACATCCGGTTTAAAAATTGTAACCTTATTTACAAAAATGACACCGCTCATTTATCACTGCACAGGGTATGAATAGGAGTATGGAATTGATTTTTAATTTTAGCAGTAAAGGCACAAAAGTGAGAGAATAACTCAACGACTTTTCATTAAATATAACCAAGTAGTGCGAGAATAATCATCAACAAATGTAACGAAGTACTTGAAACCAGCTTTGGACTCAAATGGACATAGACCCCAAACATCGGAATGCACTAACTCAAAAGGAGTTGAAGCCCGTTTATTGACTCGAGATACTAAAGGAAGACGATGATGTTTAGCAAATTGACATGACTCAATATAATGATGACAAATGCCGAAACTAAGGATAAACTTTTTTTAAAGACGATAAAGATAAATGACTTAAACGACAATGTGCTTCGAAAGGAGTGACACCACCGGCACAAGCCACCGAACTAGACCCCTGATCATCAAGCAAGTAATGACCGCCAGATTCGTAACCCTTACCAATAATCTTCTTCGTCAAGAGATCCTGTATCAAACAGTGATGAGGATAAAATGAAACACAACAATTGAGATCACGGCTAAGCTTGCTCAGAGAAAGAAGATTAAATGCAAGGTCAGGTACATGTATGCTAAGGTCTGTCTCTCCTACTCAATTTCCCCACAAGTATCTCGTAGAGAAAAATAGGCAGAAGCCAAGAGGATCTCAATGGGATGCTCTGTAAAAATCCTTGTATATTCTTTCTCGGGTCCAGTGGCCCTTTTATATTCTTTTACAAAGCATATTTTGGTGTTTTTCTAAAAAGATAAATAATAGAGAAAGTAGAAAACTGAATCCCACTACTCGTACGTGCCTAATGCTCCTAAACGTGGGTAACCCACTACTTTGCCAATGATCCAGAAATAAACGTGCAGTAAAACAGTAACTGACAGAAAAATAACTGACAGAAAATAAGTTAATTAGTTGTTGCTGGAGCCCTTTGTCGTTTGAGTCTCCTGGAGTAAGTCTTTAGAGGCTTTGTTGTTGGGACGTTATCAATACTGCCCTCCTGGAAAAGCGACTTGTCCTCAAGTGGAAAAGATGGATATTGGGCTGAGAGTAGATCATAATCTTCCCAAGTGGAGTCTTCTATCGGGCGGCATTCCCATTGAACTAGTAACTCTAGAGTGCCCTCTTTGGTCCAACGATGTTGCAGTACCTGTAATGGGGTGAGAAGGAGTTCCACATCGGATGATAGAGGTAATGGTGCTGGAGGAAAAGTATTAGTCTGACCGACTACTGGCCTGAGCAAGGAGACATGAAAAATAGGATGAATCTTAGCCTCGGGTGGTAGCTCCAATTCGTACGAGACTTCGCCGATCTTGCGAATCACCGTATAGGGTCCAAAAAACTTCGGAGATAGCTTCTCGAATTTGCGTTTAGCCAAGGTCTTCTGGCGGTAAGGTTGTAACCTTAGCCAAACCAAATCCCCTGGCGAGAACTGTAAGTCTCTTCTCTTTCGATCTGCTTGGGTTTTCATCCGATTTTGAGCCTTCAGCAAATTCTGATGCAAAATTTTGATCATTTCATCTCGTAGCTCTAGTTGTTCCTCTAATTCTGCCACTGCTGTCTCACCTTTGACATACGGGACCAGAGGTGGGGGTTCTCTGCCATATACTAGTGTGAAAGGAGTAGTATTGGCAGAGACGTGAAAACTAGTGTTGAAGGAGTATTCAGCCCAACAGATGAATTTACTCCACCTTTTGGGTTGCTCATGGGTGAAGCAGCGTAGGTAAGTTTCTAGACAGCGATTCACAACCTCTGTTTGCCCGTCGGATTGAGGGTGGTAGGAGGTGCTCATGTTTAATCGTGTTTGGCTTAACCTGAAAAGTTCTTTCCAGAACTCACTTAAAAAAAGCGGATCTCGATCTGAGACTATCGATCTGGGCATGCCATGTAACTTGACGACTTCTCGGCAGAATATTTCAGCTACTGACTTCGCTGTGTAGGGATGAGATAAGGCCATCAAATGGCAATATTTGCTGAGGCGATCTACTACTACCAGGATAACATCATAACCATTTGATTTTGGTAACCCCGTGATGAAATCAAGCGATATATCTTCCCAAATTCTTGTAGGAATTGGGAGAGGTTGTAAGAGTCCTGCAGGAGCTAGCGTTTGATACTTGTTTTGCTGACACGTGTAGCACTGTTGTATGAACCTTTTAACATCATTTTTCATTCCCCTCCAGTATAATTGTTCACTCAGTCGCTTTAAGGTTTTAAGATAACCAGCATGGCCTCCTGAAGGGGTGGCATGAGCTTCCTCTAAGAACTTAGCTTTGAGAGAAGTGTTGTTAGGAATGACTAGCCGAGTGTGGAAATACAACAGGTTTTGTACCACAGAAAAGTGAGGGAATGCGCCGGGCGTCTGATGTACTCCTTCGATGATTCTCCTAGTGTCTACATCTGCCAATAAAGCTTGCGGTAATAGCCGTAGTTCATCCGCAAGGGGAAAGACCAGGTGGTAAAAATCTGCATAAGTAGGCCTTCGAGATAAAGAGTCAGCTGCTGAATTGTTCTTTCCAGACTTGTAGGAGATGGTGAAGTCAAAAGGAAGTAATTTAATCAGTAAGCGTTGCTGGGAAGCTGTCGTGGCATGCTGATCCAACAGGAATTGCAGGCTATAATGATCTGTTTGTACGAAGAAATGATGGCCCAGCAAGTAGTGTCGCCATTTTTGTAAGGACAATACTAGGGCAAGTAGTTCTCGATCATATGCAGATTTATACCTATTTGAAAAGGAAAATCCTTTACTGAAATATGCAATCGGGTGGCCCTGTTGCATAAGAACAGCTCCGACTCCTTCCATTGAAGCATCACATTCCACAGTGAAAGGGAGTTGAAAATTTGGTAGGTGTAACACAGGCGTGGTGGTCAAGGCAATCTTCAACTCGTCGAAGGCTTTCTGAGCTGTTCCATTCCACACAAAGGCACCCTTTTTTGTTAAATCGGTCAGAGGCCGAGCAATGATACCATAATCTTTTACGAACCTCCGATAATACCCTGTGAGTCCCAAGAACCCTCTCAATTCCTTGACTGAAGTGGGAATAGGCCAATGGGCCACATCGTGGATCTTCTCATGCATAACCTCCACCCCATTTGCTGTGACAATGTGCCCAAGGTAATTGATACGTGACTGGCCAAACGCGCACTTCTTTATATTGACATAGAAGGAATGTTGATGTAAAATCTGGAGTACAGCTTTAAGATGTTCCAGATGTTGACCCGCATCAGTGCTGTATATTAAAATATCATCAAAAAATACAAGCACAAATTTGCGTAAGTAAGGTCGAAACAGATTGTTCATAGCTGACTGAAAGGTGGCCGGAGCATTCGTGAGGCCAAAAGGCATCACTACGAATTCATAATGTCCCGAATGAGTGCGGAATGCAGTCTTGTGCATATCAGATGGGAGTACACGAACTTGGTGATAACCTGAGCGCAAATCTAATTTGGAAAAATACACTGCCCCATGTAATTCATCTAACAGCTCATCGATGTTGGGAATTGGGTACTTATCTGGTATGGTGATTTTGTTGAGACGTCGGTAGTCAATACACATTCTCCAGGAACCATCCTTCTTGCTTACTAACAGCACCGGACTTGCGAAGGGGCTGGAACTAGGACGGATGAAACCCCGTTCTAGTAACTCTGAAATTTGAGATTCAATTTCATCCTTTTGATAGTGGGGATAGCGGTATGGTCTCAAGTTTGGGGGGGCTGAGGCTGGAATTAACGGTATGGAGTGGTAAAGTCCACGGGAAGGAGGCAATGTATAAGGCTCTGTGAAGACCTCCTGGAATTGACGACAGAGGGCTTCAACATTTGCTGCCATGGAGTTGCTGGGCGAATTGTCTGTGTCGCATTGCATGCTCTGAAGTTGGATAGGTGGACTGCTTTGGGCACTAATTCCTTGGATTTTGTACCTTTTCCCATTCACCCAGAAAATCATAAACATATCATTCCAATTTGCCTGAATCGTATTCAGGGATGCCAACCACTGAATTCCCAATACCAAGTCTGTGCTTTTCAACGGAAAAGGGAAAAATTGTTGTTTAATCATCAAGTCAGCAATATGAACCTCGACTTCCTCACATACTTGGCTGCACTTCACAGTCCTGCCGTCACCAATCTGGACCCCGAACAAAGGAGTGGCTTGTGTCGGCAGATGGAGTTTGTGGACAATACCTTCTGAGATAAAATTATGAGTTGAGCCACTGTCCACCAGTATAACCACCGGCTGCTCCCGAATTTTTCCTTCCAGTCTCATAATTGACGCTGAGGTCCTGCCCAGAATTGCATTGAAAGAGATCTCTGCAGTGTGATCCCCTACCTCTTCTTCCTCCATGATTGGCTCCAAATTTTCTGGTGAGGCGTTTTCTCCGTCGACGTCCAGCAGAGCAAGGGTCGATGTACTGCAATGATGGCCAGGGCGAAAAGGAGTCCCACACCTGAAGCAAAGACCTTTGTCCCTCCTTTCTTGTCTGGTAGCGTCCCAGTTGTACTGCTTTGACGGACCCGTCACTGAAGGATGAGTAAACACGGGTGTTGAGGACGATGAACTTGCGACTGGAAGTGCTCTGGTCTGCGGCGTCATTGGGCCATTCCGACTGTATGCATTTGACCGGGTTGGGCCCACGAAGGAAGTGGTCTTGGATCCACGACCCGCTCCAAGTGACTTCTCCAGCTCTAACGCGAGGCTGGACGCACGGTACACTGTTCGCGGCTTGTGCAGCCGAACTTCCATCCTCAGTTCTTCCTTCAGTCCGTTCAAGAACACCCCTAGGAGACAGTGGTCCGGCCAGTTTACCACGCGAGCCACCCTACGAGCCCACTCCTGTCTGTACTTCGCCACACTTCCAGATTGTTTGATGCTACAGAGGTGCTCATCGGGATTCAAGAACTCTGGTGGCCCGAAATGTTCGTTTAGGATCTTGACCAACTCGTCCCAGTATAACAATGTCCTCTCCGAATTAATCCATGAGAATAGATCAAGTGCGTCACCTTCCAGGTACATGGCTGCAATCTCCACTTTATCATCCTCTGGCGTCTGATAATAGCGGAAGAACTTCTCGGACTTAAGCACCCACCCACGCGGGTCGCCCCCGCTAAATCTAGGAAATTCAATTTTCGCATAGGGAGTTCTGGTTCGTTGGTATGTGTCTCCTTCCTCTCCGGGCTCGTCCCCCCAGTGATTCATGTGCCTCTTTCCGGATTGGGTTCTCGTCTGCACCTCCAGAGTCGCGACCTTGTCTCTTAACTCCTCCAACATGTCGAGCTTTGCTGCAATTGCAGCCAATGGGTCATGCCCAGGAATTCTCGTGCTCCCCGGAATGGCAGAGTGATCAGGGTTGCCGGCAGCCGAGGAGCGCGTCTCGACCATCCTGCTCTGATACCAAATTGCTAAGGTCTGTCTCTCCTACTCAATTTCCCCACAAGTATCTCGTAGAGAAAAATAGGCAGAAGCCAAGAGGATCTCAATGGGATGCTCTGTAAAAATCCTTGTATATTCTTTCTCGGGTCCAGTGGCCCTTTTATATTCTTTTACAAAGCATATTTTGGTGTTTTTCTAAAAAGATAAATAATAGAGAAAGTAGAAAACTGAATTCCACTACTCGTACGTGCCTAATGCTCCTAAACGTGGGTAACCCACTACTTTGCCAATGATCCAGAAATAAACGTGCAGTAAAACAGTAACTGACAGAAAAATAACTGACAGAAAATAAGTTAATTAGTTGTTGCTGGAGCCCTTTGTCGTTTGAGTCTCCTGGAGTAAGTCTTTAGAGGCTTTGTTGTTGGGACGTTATCAATGTAGCATCGAAGGTAACTGAATGGAAAGAGTAAGACTTACTATGCCAGAACCAATGACACGGGAATAGGAACCATTAGCAATGTTAATACTTAATGGATTGGCATATGAGTCATAAGTAGAGAAGAGATGACGATTACATGTCATGTGATCAGTAGCATCCGAATCTATGATCCATTTAGAAGTAGAAGAGACAAAGCATGTCTCATAATTACTTTTTGCAATGAGACCACTAACATTCAGAGTGGCTTACTTTTGCAACTTGCCGTATTTAAGAAATTGAGCATACTTCGATGCAGTTATTATGAATGTGTTATCACAGTTATCGGCCATAAAATACCATAGGAGAAGATTTAGCAAATCAATTGCTATATCCAGATCAAAAAAGTTTAACCAGATGTCACACCATGGAGAGATAATCAACAACTATTTAAGCCAAGAACAATATACTAGAGAGACCAATAGCCACACCAGGGGCTTTGTCACAGAAAATATCAAACACAAAGGCATTACATGAGACATTACGTGATATGATAGATAGTCGATTAGTATTGGAAGCACTTAATTAAAGTAAATATAGTAACCAAAGGCCACTCTAGGGACCAATCAGTAAGAAAATATTAACCAAGATGTCAAAGTGTCTCACGGGGACAAAGGGGATCATGAATCGAACAAAATAGAGATAACCTAACCTGAAAATATCGAACTAGAGTGCAAAACTACTAGGGGTAGGCTAGATTCAGTGAGTCGATACCAGAGAAGACGAACGCCGTCGAAGAAGGGCATTACACGCGCTGCCACAAGCTGAAGCATGAAATTGACGTAGTGGTTGCGCGTGAGAATCACGCGCTGCTATGATGATGACAAAGCTTCAGAGGAGCCACCAATTATAACCTTACTCTGATATCATGTTATTTCAGATAACTAATACTTGTACTTTATTGATATTCAGAAGAGATATATTACACACACAATAGAGAATCTTATATACTAATAAAATAATATTACATCTTATCCTATATACTAATTATAGGATATTAAAATATCTTATAATATCTCAACAATTTACAAATTATATTATTCTGTTGTTCTGGCATTATCCCAATCTTAACTGTTACCGTTCTTGTATTGTTTGGTTCTAGGTGGTCCTAAAGCGGCATGCGCTGGTTGTGCTGGCTTTGCAGCATTCTCAGTTGTGATAGAGAAGTTTCTAGAGGGCCATGATTAAGTTAATTGACTTCAGCCAAGATTGTTTGGTGGAATAGATTGAATTCTTGGTGACAATCTTTTGCCCGTCAATGAAGGATTGAAGGGACATGCTAGGGAGCACACAAATTTTAGGATCTTTTTTTCACACCCATAATTTAATTGTATACCATGTTGTCTCTATGGAGATCTCTGATCTAAATGATACACATTGGCAATACTTCCCTTGAGGATTCCCTGAAAGTCTTATTTTGGGAAACCTGTTCTACAATGTTTGGTAGCACAAGTTAAGTGAGGTTTATTAGGAAATTAATTTTTGGCGGGAGTGAATACATAATTGTTATGTGTTTTACCTTTGGTAATAATTATTCAACACTATTTATCTTTCTTTTTTTTTTACCAAAATAAGGGAATGAAGCTATTTCTTGATCTTGAAATTATTATTGTACAAAAAAAAGGTGGGCAATGAACTGGTATTCATCCAAAAAAAAGAAAGAAAGAGGTAAGTGTGTTGTGGGTGTTATTTCTCTTTCTATGTTTGTAATATTGACATCAAATTTTAGTAGTATAGATTAATTTATAATTTAAAAAATATCAAATTTAAACTAATGGTTTATAATTTAATTTCCACTCGAGAGTCCCTCTATATCTACACAGCAAGCAAAAGGAAGACTCATTTTTATAAATATGTATGGGAACATAAGGGATTGAGTTAGTATTAATATCCCAATATAATATTGCCAAAGTTTATTACTTTGCTATTGGGAAACAATGATATATATATATATTATCATGTAATGCTCAATAAATATAACTAAAATTTTGGCGCAAAAACAGTATATTTTTGTTCCCAGGTCAAGAATTAGCCCCTATACGATTTCAGTTGATTTCCTTTCCAATGAATGTGACCATATCATTAAACTTATATAAATATGCTCTTAAATATCAATAATTACTATTATAACTAATGTTGATAAAATTAATTGAAAAAATTGGGTTCCTTGCATTATATAGGCCAATATAGGGTTTAAGAAATGAGTTGTATAATTATAAACTAATGAATAACATTTTTAAAAAAAATTAATATGTAAGTCCTTTTAATTTATTTATTTTTGAAATGGGCCCTTATATTTTGATCCGTTAAACCCATCTATCCTTAAGGTTAAAACTTTTTTTTTTCCCACCCGGTTTATCAGAGCTTTGCCCCGATTACATCCAGATCCGACCCGCGTCGCGCACCTGGCTATGGTGGGTGAGTCTCCCAACGGGGATTTTTTGCATACGCCAAGGCTCGAACTCGAGACTTCGCTTAAGCTATACTGAGCCGCTTACCACTCGGACTAACCCCTGTTGGTGGTTAAAATTGTTTTTTTTTTGTTGCCCACCCGGTTCACCGGAGCTTTGCCCCGACTACATCCGGATTCGACCCGCGTCACGCACCTGGCTATGGTGGGTGAGTCTCCCAACGGGGATTTTCTGCGTACGCCAAGGCTCGAACTCGAGACCTCGCTTAAGTGATACCGAGCCGCTTACCACTCGGACCAACCCCCGTTGGTTTGGTTAAAATTGTTATAATGCCGTTAACGCCTTGTGGATAATGGGCCTATTTGGTTTCTATGGAAACCATGATTTTAAAAGCCCTTTTAAGCAAAATCTTAGTTTAATTTTTTTTAAAATAAACAGCATATTTATTCAAAAGGGCTTCTGGATCAAACTATGGTTTAAAACCATAATTTCAGATAAGCTGGTTAAAGTAATTTTTAGAATATTAAAAAAGCTTATGAACTACTAATTACTATTTTATTTTTACTTTTTCTTACACTATCTCTCCTCGTTTTTCTATTTTTTTTTACTATCTCTTCTCTCTCTTCTATCTCCTCTCTCCTACTTTTAATAAAATTATACCATTTTTTAGTAATTTTTCAATTATAAAAGCCCTTTTGGTAATAATTATCCAAACACTCATCTATTCAAAACTACTTTTTTTTTCATAAGCTCTTTTTTAAAAGTCTTTTTCTAAAAGCTACCCAAAAATTCTTTTTTTTTTATAAGCTCTTTTTTAAAAATCTATTCAAACACACAATAATATGATTTGGCAGACGGGTGATTAATTATGTGAAAAGTGATTTGGAATCAGAAAAGAAACCCTTGCGTAATTTAAAACATCGGTCAGTAACAACATTGTTTTTACAAACAGATTATTATAAGGACTAATACTTATAATAATTGAGAAAATTATAAAGACTAAATGAAAAGAAAGAAAGAAAAATAACCTATTATAAACAAAGTGAAATTATAGATATTTGTAGTTTAATTTTCTAATAAATATTGATTTTTTTTTTATATGAAGGCAATAAGCTCCAGTCTCCGTCCGGACCCATGGGTGCAATTTCGATGGTGTTTAGATTGCTTAAGTGTTTACAACTTCGATGTAGTTGAGATTGCTGCTGGTTAATGGTGGTTTGGACTTTTGATGTGTATAAGGTATTGTTAAACCAAACCCATGAGAGCAATTTCAAGGTTGTTGCCGTACCTGAAGCGATTTCCCTGTTCGTCCTGTTTCACATATCTTGCATCCACACATAGTTCGCCTGTAAATTCTTCATAGCTTCTCAATGATTTCACCAATTTTAGCTACAATAGAGACCTTCCCAGAGCCATGCGAGCCTTGGAAGCCATGGAAAGGCACAAGGTGTGGGCAAACGCGATCCTTATTCTGAGCTTTTTAAGTGTTGTTGGTGCAATAAAAAAACAACCAATCCGAGTCGCGTTTAAGGGCATTATTTTTAAAAGTTATTCTTGAAAATCGGTAAGATGAAGCGAGAGTACGAGTATTATCATATGTATTTTGAATAGTTCTTGAGTACTACTTTTATAGGCACGAAGAGGTACAAAAATATGCGAGTTGAACTCATCTTTTGTCAGAAACAATACGAAGTTGGTCGGATGACAGGGTCGCTTTTTTCCGCCGTCAACAATTCCTTCCCAACAGTCATAATATTAATGTTATCCAACATTCACAATGTTAACCCTATATATTTTATTTTAACTGTAAAGATTTGAGGACTTCCCGTTTAAGTATATTTAAAAAATTATTTTTGAAAAAATCAAAAATACTTTTATAAAAAGTACATAATACCATGTTCTAACTCGCTCACAAAGTGGGAAATTGCTAGATTTCAATTGAATTTTTCATTGATGGCCTATTGTCGTGTGTACAAGCCCACATCTCTTCTAAACCCATTTAGTAGCCCATAATTATATCTTATTATTTATACACTTGAGCCTTCACTCTCTCAAACAATGCGGGATTTTAGTTTTTTTGACACACCCATATTTCATGAAAGTGTTGCTTGGCTCGTGGGGCTATCAATGAAGGTAAGTGCGTTCATAAGCACATTTTCTGCAATGGTTATGAGCCAAAGACGTTCTTAATCAATACAATAATGCTTAAAATGTATGTGAAATTCAATCTCTTGGGAGAAGCACAGATACTGTTTGAGAAAATGCCTGAAAGAAATGTTGTTTCATGGACCACAATGATATCCGCTTACTCTAATTCTAAGCTCAATTCAAGGGCCTTGTATTTTTTGATACTTATGCTTAGAGAAGGTGTCATGCCTAACATGTTCCCGTACTCTTCTGTTTTGAGAGCTTGTGAGAGGCTATCTGATATCGAACAACTACATTCTTGCATAACAAAAGTAGGATTGGAGTCCGATGTGTTTGTCCGGAGTGCTCTTATTGATATATACTCGAAACTGGGTGAGCTGCAAGAAGCATTGAATGTTTTTAATGAGATGGTGACTGGAGACTCTGTTGTTTGGAACTCCATCATTGGGGCTTTTGCTCAGCCCAGTGAGGGAGATGAAGCGTTGTACCTTTATAAGAACATGAGAAGAGCCAGTTTTCTTTGTGATCAGTCATCGATCACGAGTTCTCTTAGAGCAAGTACTAGTTTGGCAATATTAGAATTTGGACAGCAAGTTCATGTTCATGTGCTGAAGTTTGATCACGATCTGATCCTCAACAATGCACTTTTGGATATGTACTGTAAATGCGGTGGTTTGGAAGATGCAAAGTTGATTTTTAATCGGATGATTGAGAAGGATGTAATTTCCTGGAGTACCATGATTGCTGGGTTAGCCCAAAATGGTTGTAGCATAGAGGCACTTAATTTATTTGAGCACATGAAAACCTCTGGTCCAAAACCAAACTATATCACACTTGTTGGGTTTCTGTTTGAATGTAGTCATGCAGGGCTTGTAAATGACTTGTAAATGAAGGTTTGCACTACTTTCATTCTTTGAAGGACCTTTATGGGATTGATCCTGGAAGAGAGCATTATGGTTGCATGCTCAATCTTCTCGGGAGAGCCGGGAAACTCGATGACGTGATTAAGTTAATCAATGAAATGAATTGCAAACTAGATGTTGTGATGTGGAGGACTTTGCTTGATGCATGCAGGGTCCATCAGAATGTGGATTTAGCCAAATTAGCTGCCAAAGAAATACTAAAACTGGATCCACAAGATACAGGAGCCTATGTACTTTTATCTAATATCTATGCAAATTCAAAAAGGTGGGATGATGTTGCAGAAGTTAGGAGGAAAATGATAATAAAAGGTATGATGAAAGAACCTGAATGTAGCTGGATTGATGTGAATAAGCAGATACATGCTTTTACTTTGGGAGGTAAATCACACCCTCAGACAAATGATATCAATAGAAAGTTGAATGAGCTTATTTCTGGACTTATTAGTGTTGGTTATGCTCCTGACACAAATTTTGTGTTGCAAGATCTTGAAGAGGAACAGGGAGAAAATTCCCTTAGCTACCACAGTGAGAAATTGGCAATTGTCTTTGGTATCATGAACTATCCCAGGGAGAAAACTATTAGAATGGGGAAGAACCTAAGGATATGTGGAGATTGTCATTTATTTGCAAAACTTGTAGCCAAGTTAGAGCAACGGCATATTGTAATAAGGGATCCTATACGTTAACATCATTTTCAAGATGGGTTCTGCTCTTGTGGTGATTATTGGTAGTACAAGAGGCGAGCTGGTCGATACTATGAGAGATACACGAGAAAGAATATCCAACCACCCCTGCGGCCTTGTACCAAATGAACAATCACGGCTACCGCAAAATTGTTGCCTTTAGCGACTCTGGCCTAAGCATTGCAAGTTATCAATAACAATCTTACTCGAGATCATCATCTCAATAGTTGGATCAGACAAATTTGCTACTTTTTGATGCGTCATTGGACTATTACTTGTCATCTCATGTCTAAGGAAGCTAAATGTTGTGCTTTGTGTCAATTCTCTGGCTTATTAAGGTCACCAAATAGATGTTGAAACTGTCATCACGGTAGAAGAGGTGTGCTATTTCATACCACTTTACCATTTTTTTGGTCGTATTTTTTTAATGTTGTAATGGTTGGTCTCTGATCTTGACTATCAGTCATAATCCTTTCATTTTCAAATCATGGATTTTTGTCTATGCAGTTTCATTTTTGGAAATAAATGACACCTAGAAGAGATGTTCTAAAATTTTGCAATGGAATGCTGCAGGTGAACCAAATTTTCTTGTAAATAGCTGCAATTCTTGACCAAATGGGCTGTAGACAATTTAGTCGTTGGTCAAATGATTTCAACCAAACGTGTTTTGCACGTTTGCATAAAAAAATGATGAGACTGGTTTAATTATCCAGTATATTTCTAAAGAAACAAATATTAGTATAATTGTTGATATTACTGCAAAACAGAGTTTTTTTTTTTAAGAGCAATTGATAATTCTATATCGATATAGTTTCTAAATATGTTAGGGGTCATTGTGTAAAATAATGTAGTGGGATCTTTATTCTTTCGTTTAAATAACTTAAAATTTGTTTTGGGTTTAAACCTTCTCTTTCTTATAAAAATAAGTAAACAAATAAATGATTTCAACCTATTTTATTGTTAGAATTAAGGGTTCACATAATCAACAATGTTATGATAAAAACATTTATCACTAAGTCCTCATTAGTTCCAATATAAATTGTATAATTTACACAAATTTTCAAATTATATATAACATATTGATAATATGTTTAAGTTTAACTATAAAAAATAATTATTTCAAATATTTTAAATAATTTATTTTTGTTATAAATAAATTCTGCTACTAGGAGCTTACCTTGTTGATGGGGTTTGACTTATTTTTAAAATTAAGTGAATATTTAGTTTTGTGAAAGAGAAGCCTTATTTTTAAGGAAAAATTACATTTAGATCCCGTAGAAAGAATTAAATTATAAAAAAGTCCCCCGAAATGACAAAACTATTATGAAGTCTCTGGGACCTGATATTAATTATTTTTAATTATAAAAAGATATAATTCCCCTGTAAACTAAAAAAGACAATAAAAAGTGGAAGTGACTTGACCATAGGTGAGTTTTAAAAGAAACACAGTTGGGTCCGGTGCAAACCCTCTAGCATCCATCTCCTCTTTAATCTCCATAGCTTGGTCCGGCTTATTGTTATCTCCCAAACCTTTAATTAGAATTCGATAAGTATTAGGAGATGGGTTCATGAGGGCGTCATTGATAAACTGCTTATAATGCTCCAACGTTGTGTCAGGCTTTCGGCAATCAAGATAAGTCTGAAAAATGAGATTGTGAGTTATGATATTGGGAACAACACCAACTTGGGTGATGAAACGATGGAGGGACAAAAGATCAGAGTAATTAGAGTAAATGGAGAGTATAGAGAGAAGCTTCTTCGATTAATCTCCATCTTTTAGAAAATATGGTAGATCTTGCTAAAAGTGACTGTGTGTTGTATTGATGTTATGTTCAATGCAAAAAACTTGTGTAATTGTAAAGTGTATATATATGAAGATATATTTTAGTATGAATGGTGTTGGGAACCAATGTATTGAAGTTGTTATTCATTGCCCAAGGAGTTGTCATTCGAAGTGATAAAATTGTTATTTTGATACCCATATTGCTATTTTTTGGTTCATTCTAAGTCTTGTGCTGGCGTGTCTAATGCATTTTGTGTCTCGCAAATTCCTTGTAAGAAATATGCCCAAGTTGTTATTTTTTCACCATATACTTGTTATTTCTATTGGGGGAGTTGTTATTCTGCTACCCACACTATTGATTTTGTTGGTTCATTCCAAGCGTTCTACTAGCGTGCCCAATGTAATTTAGGTCTCCCAAATTCATGGGAAGAAATGTGCCCCAGTTGTTAATCTTTCACGACGATGTTATTATTTCCTAGTAATAGAGTTGTTATTATTTCACCCATATAGTAACATTTTTTGTTCATTCCTAAGAAAAAAAGATGTTTGAATTGTTATTCTTTCACGACGAGTTATTATTTTCAAATTGTGGAGTTGTTATTCTTCCACCTAGACAGATATTTTTGGTTTATTCCTGGGAAAAAAAGATAACCGAGTTGTTATTCTTTTATGACGGAGTTGTTATTTCTTAGTGGTGGAATCGTTATTCTTCCACCCAAACAATAACATTTTTGGTTCATTCTTGGGAAAAAAAGGTGCCGAGTTGTTATTCTTTCACGACAAAATTATTATTTCCTAATGATAGAGTTATTATTCTTCCACCCAGATAGCTTTTTGGTTCATTCCTAGGGAAAAATGTGCCAAAATTGTTATTCTTTCATGACTAAGTTGTTAATTCTCTCACAAGGACGTTGTCATTCCTTCATATTTGAGTTATTATTTTTTCACGCAAAAAGTAATATTTTGTTGTCAAATTCTATGTGGAACTAAACAATTCAACGTCACACATGATCAATTAGCTAACGAACAACATAAAAATTTTAAATTACTTTAAATTCTCTGAATACATGAGTTCTCACTAATTATGAACTTGATGACTAAGTATAAGATTCTTAATTATACACTAGTAGCCACTAATTGTCCATATTCGTTTTCACCTTCATGTCCGCCTTCGTCTTTACTTTCATGTCCATCTTCTATCTTTACCTTCTTCTTAGTTCAAAAACCAAAAAAAGAAAAGAATGTTTTTAAACAATTCATCAATTATGTAGGAAATGACAAGTTATTATGTTAGTAATGACAACTTAGTATAACTGATATGATAACTTATATTGTAATATATAATATCATAACATTATTAAATCAGCAGAATATATAACTTATAACTTATACAACTTGATCCTCCATTAGATCCGCATGACATATGACAGCAGAATTCATTCATGATAGGAGCGAGCAAGGAAGAGTTTCTCATGTGAATAAGCTAGTTAATTCTAAAACCAAAAAAAAAAAAACTAATATATAAATCACAAAATAGCATAGCGCTTCCATAGAATTTAGAGTTTCTCATGACCAATTGATGATTACAATTCAATGAACTTCCTGTTGGTAAACAATTACTTCAAAGCTCAAATGAGAGAACTTCTCATATAGACATCAGTAAACTAAATCTTTGTTAGATCAAAAGAGTGACACAGTGCATAAACAAAGTCTGAAGTTAAATGTCCTATCATAGACCAAACTGTGAACAACAAGAACAGAATATGAAGAGCTACAAGGCCACCCAATACAATGGTAGCATAGACAAAGTCTAGGCTGGGAAGAATTGTTGTTGGCCATAGAGCACATATAATAACAAAAGGCCAAATTATATCAAAAGAAATAGTAGAGAATTTAAAAACTTCCGCATGTAGGGACTTCTCTAAGAGCCAAGTTCAAAATTATATCAAAAGAAATAGTAAAGAATCAGCAAATATATCCAGCCCTTGGGTCAGGAAACAAATGTGCAAAGGAGATAAAATGAGAGGTATGAAAATTAATAGATTATTAATCCATGCACAGTATCCTGATTCAATCCCCATTTTCATTCTTTTTCAGTTCCCTTCTCATTTTGTTTTCAAAAGAAAGGCTAAAGGTTTAACCAACCACTTCTCCGCCACTCCAACTAAAGAAAAATTGGACAACCAGTAAATGCCAAAAAAGCATGATCCTGCAGTCTCAATAGGAAGCAACACGACTACAAACCGGTTGACATTCCAGAGTTCATGTGCTGCATAATGAAAAGGATACATCTAAGGATAGAATAAGTGCAAACACTAACATACAAAGAAATGCAGACAGACAGGGGTGCAAACTATGATTAAATGATTCAAACAATTATAAAGCATCTCTATTGTAGTCACAACTCTTCAAATAATTTGGAATGATTATAGATAACTAACATGATAGATTACGCATCATTTAGGAGGAAAAACATATTGTAAGCATGACTCTATAAGATCTTTTGGAAAGATGTAATGCAAAATTGATAGTAATAATTCAATGCAAGGGGATGGATCTTATCAAAAGAGTTTTGGGTTTATAAATAAAGGAAGGGGTAGAGCTATAATACTTTCTTCATAATTGTTTCTTCTCTTTTTGAAATTTGGTTATACTTTTGAGATACACTGGGATTTGAACCAACATCAGCCACAAGCTGCTGCTTACATTCAAACTCAGAAGTGATTGTAAGTATAAGCAGCAAGAAGACAAGCAACATAGGCCTCGATACGATTACCAATTATAGACAGAAAACCTGCAGATAACAACAATTTAATAACGGCAATCAAAACTGCCGTAAAGGGAACAAATGCACAATCTAAAACTCAAGTTATGTGTTCTTCTATGCTTTTTCTCACTTTGCAACTGCTCGAAAAATTCTAATAATTTCTTAAACTCAAAAAAAATAAAAGTGTGATGGACTGATAAGTCTTCTTAACCCATCATTTTGCTCAACGGATAATGAGAGAATACAACCTACCGAAGAAGATGAGTTTCTTTATGGGAGAAGACGACGGATAACGGGCAAAGGGTGGACTGAGTTGGAAGAGCTGTCGTTGGAAAGCCGAAGTCCAACGATTAGAGAGCTGGCTGCCAAAGAAGGAGCAAACCTTAAACCCAAAAGGGAGAGAGAAGGCTGAGGATAGTAGCAAGAGAATCTAAGGAAGAATATTGCAGAGAGACAGCGAGAAACGTAGAGGAGATTGAGGCGATGGATTGAATAGAGAAATAGAGGCTAGATTTTGTGAGAAGCCTGATATTAGGGAGAGATAGAGTAGGTATGGCTTTTTATATTTAAAAAAAATTAATTTTAAATCACATGAAATTTCACAATAATTTTATTATTTTTTTAGATTTATTTGTAATTTAATTTTTTTTCCTTAGCCTTAGATGCGATTTTTTTTATTTTTAATTTAATTTTTTTTTAGAAATTGATAAACTCTAAATTGGGACTATAAATATTAAAAAAGTGATAGGACTCAAATTGAGATTTTAAAATTTAGAGCTAAATGGTCAATTATTTTGTTTAAAAAAAAGTCAATCAACCCTCATATGAGACTACCTTGTGCTAGTTTGCCAGCAACAGAACTCTAGTGCTAAAGGGGGTTATGGGATCGATCATAGATGAAGAGTGATCTCCAATAAAAGTTGATTGACCTTTTTAAAAAAAATAAAATAAAAGATATTGGGAGAATTAGGAAGAAAGACTTAAGAAAAATAATATTTATTCTAAAGGATCTTTAAAATTTTAATTATTTAGAAGGACCAAAAATTAAAATATAAATATATAAATACTAAATTACCCCCAATATAAGAACTGTTATTTATAAATTTATACATAAAATATAAATATAGATATAGTTGAAAAATAATTATTTTTTGTTAAAAAAAAACCTTCCTCTTTTGGTAAATCATTTTTATGTTCCTGGGGTCGTGTCTAAAATGTTAGACGTCAACCATTCTTTAGATTTATCGCACTATTCCTCTTGGCTAGTCTTGAAACCACGTGTTAGCCAAACAAGCCTATATGAGAAACTATATTCGATCATAAGTTAAAAATTGTAGTATGTTTCTGTCTAAATATTGAGGCAAATACAGGTTTTTCAAAGACTTACTTTGTGGAGAATTTTGAACTAGTTTGATTCCATGAGACAAGAGTAGACAATAATTGCAATATTTTCATTTGCTAAAGTGATGAAATTCTGCATATGTAATCTTGTATTTTGTGAATCCAAAGAATGGTTAGAGCTAATGCTTTGGGCACAACGCCAAATGAATAGCAGAACACTATAGCAATAGGGAAAGGGCAATTCATAAATACATAATTTTTGTTACGAGAGAACTCAATTTTTCAATAACTATCATATATTTGAGACATGGTTGGAGAAAATATAGTGCTAAGGGCAATTTAGTATTTATATTTTAATTTTTAGTCCTTCTAAATAATTAAAATCTTTAAGATCCTTTAAAATAAATATTATTTTCTTTAGGTCCTTCATTCTAATTCTCTCAAAGATATTTTAGTCATTTCATTCTAAATTTTAAAATCTTAATTTAAACCTGCCATTTATAATATTAGAGTATCAATTTAAAATTTATTAATTTTTAAAATATTTTTTAAAGAATTTTTTCTTTTAATTTTATTGGGCATTTCTTCATCAAGGCAAAGACCCGATAGTGTCAGAGAAATGAAATGACGTTACCAGTTTCCCTTCTTCTCCCCATGAACTGAATAGAAAAGTCCCTAATAACAGCGAACAAAAACCCTTTCCCCGCCCCTCTTATCTCGCTCTATCTTATCCCTCTGTTGTAGACGTTACAGTGACTCTCTTTGATCTATATTCCATCGGTGATTCTTCCGATTTCATTTCGCTTTCCTTTGTAGAATGATGGACGGAGTTCATGGCGGTGCTGCGGCAAATGTGAATTCTCCGCCGCCATTCCTCAGCAAGACCTATGACATGGTGGACGACCCTTCTACAAACTCGGTGGTCTCATGGAGTGATAATAACAACAGTTTTGTTGTTTGGGATGTGCCCGAATTTGCTAGGGACATCTTGCCCAAGTATTTTAAGCACAACAATTTCTCCAGCTTCGTCAGGCAATTGAATACTTACGTGGGCTTCTCTATCTTTTCTCCAACACCCCAATCATCATCATATTCAATTCTGTTCTTTTAATCTGGATGAACTCTTTATGTTTGTTGATCATCATACATCTTTCGTGCCTTGATTGTGATTTTATTTTGGGGGCAAGGGGGGTCGTAGTTACTTTCGGAGTGGAATCAATTGCATGACTCTGACTAGGGATGGAGGATAGTTGTGCTGATATACTGAATTTTTGGTCTTTTATTCTTCTTCTCTCTCTGTTGGTTCTATGACGGAGATATATTGAGGGAATCATTGTTGACTGTGCAATTATGATAGTGGAAATGGATCTACGGTGCTTTCTGGTGGTGAAGTATGATAGTGATTTTTTTGGGTGTTGGTGGGGGACCGCGGCGGGGGAGTGGGGTGCTTGATTCTTGGGAGGCATTCCGATACCATAGCATGAACCGAAAAGCGAACTCTTCCTCTCGAAAACGAGCTAGCATAGACCACTTGCTTCAAAGCTCAACGGTTTGTTTCGGGAACTAGTGCAATAAAAAAATAAATACAATCGGCTTAGGAGCAGAAAACATCTATTTTAGTTCTATCATCAGCTATGGGTTCGAATTTAAGAGAAATTTTAGAGAATGTTTGCTATCCTGAGATTTTCTTGTCTTTCCTGAATGATAAGGAGAAAAAAAAAATCGGGTCAAAAGAAAATGCCATTTTGGAGTTTTATCAACAATTTGCTTGTGGGGGCGGAGATCCAGTCTTTTCTGAATCCCCGGTATTTTTGAAACATAAGAAGAGCCTTACTTTCTATTATATTAGTAAAGCGCTAGCTGTTAGATCTTCATGAAATCTAGTTAATGTATGCTTTTCTTAGATTCTACCTGTGGTTGTAACTGGGTTTGTAGTTGGTGATTGAAAATCTGTGGTTTTGTTGGCCCCCAAAAAAATATGTGGAAGCCTTTGGCTAGCCATTTGCAAACCAAACATTTATCCATCTAGTCATGAAGTAGATCAGCCACTACACCTCCAATATGAAAAAAAAAATTATGCATCATTGTTTTTGCTTCTCACTTGGAATCTCTTTCATGTAGCTTGGTGTTCATGTTAAAAAACGTTTCTACTTTTATGGTCTTTTATGGCTAACGTTATTGGTTGAATTATATTTTTCTATTTTTCCTTATAATTAATCTTTTTCTCTTCCATTCATCACACGCTTCCTTTTTTGTTGTTGTTGTTGGTGGTGGTGTCGGTGTGTGGGTGTGGATATCTGTGTTTGCATTCTCTTTATTTATTTTATGGCTCGATCAAACATGTATAATTTCTAGTTGATGTCAATCTTTGGTAATGCTTTAAGCAAGCAACTCCATTCTAATTTGAGGACTCTCATTCAAATGGATTTTTTCCCTTTAAATAGTTACGTGTGTGGATGCTCTCTCTTGCATGGTATGTTTTTGACCTTTTGGATTTGATATCTTTATATAAAAGGTTTGATGAAGCTTCAACTCTCTCTGTCTCTGTCTCTCTCTCTCTCTTTCTTTCCCTGTATTGTGATTAATTTATTTTCTCAAACTTGCAGATCAGCTTACACCTTCAAGGGGTATGCTGGACTTTGCTAAATTTGAATTAATAAGGAAATTTTTTTGGTTATATCTGGATTTGCAGAGTAAGTTAGCAAAGTAAACTCAATTTTTTTCCTGAACGGATATATCACTGCTCCGTGAATTGTTAATGACTTCGGTAGATGTCAAATCTTGTATGTGGCTTTTACTTTGTTTGACTTGAATAAATGTTATTGATAATTTTATTTTTCTCCCTCTTCCTGCATTGGCATTTAGTTTAGTAGTCCATTCTCAGTAACTTTGGTATTATAGCTTAGGGAACTGTGCTTTTGAAGAATGAATGATGGAATAGCTAATGGGCTTTCCAGCTTGTTGCCATGAATCTTAATTGGAATTTGGAACTGTGTTATTTAATAGTTTGACACCAAAACCTTGCAAGACTGATGAATTGATTGTGATATAACAGTTTCATGGGGAAAATATGCCACAAATGCATAAAAAATCTTGTTAAGACATTAGCTGTCATGTGTACTGAAGCTGAAGAGAACTACTCAAATGAACAGGTGTAAATTTATAGAGTATTGTATGAGCAAAGCTAGATAAGGTGAACTGGCATAAATAATTTTGCTTGTGAAATAATATATCATCATCAGATAGAAAGGAAAGAAAGTACATTCCAGAGGGTGAGGAAACCTCTTGGAAAGGAAATATGAAAATAAAATAAAATGAAGTAGAAGCATCTGAAGAATACAAAAGTTGTACCATGTCCTTTTATATCAATTAGGGATTCCCATGACTGTCGAAATAAGCATTAGAAAGAGAATAAATTATATTGGAAATGAAATTTAATACTTACCTTTGAATGATTGATAAGTTTCTCAACAACTCAAAAAATTGTCAGTACATACAAATGTTGTGGATTCTGTTTCATGTTATTTGCAGAAACATGCAATGTGATGGTACTCAGAAAAAGAAATTAGGACTTGAAATAATCACTCTCCTAAACCACTCACAATAAGAATCACTGAGAGGGGAAATAGAAGCCTAAGGAGTATCTCCAATAATATGAAAATGTATTAAGCCAAGGATATGCTAGCTTAGGAACTGACTAGCATATTTATAATATTGGAAATACAATGAACAATAACAAATAATCAAATATCCCTACATTATCAGGATTAACTGATTACCTAAGACTTAGTGGACCATAACAGCATTAGTGGCCCTTTTATTGTGCTAACTGAATGGAAACAGACTTGAAAATATTAAATCAGTATTAATATAGAAACTTAGTGAAACTTCAGCAACTAATGCCCTCTTCTTGCGCCTCTGATAAGTCTGGATGGGATTGTGAGTTATATCACAATGGGAACTTCTTTTGCTTTTGCTAATAATGATATACATAACTTTATCTCGTGGAATTATCGTGTGTTTATTTTCAATTAGTAACTGCCCATCTTGCCCTTAGGCCTTTTAATAAGGAGCCCGGAAGGTTACTATGAATGAAGTTTTTGTTACCTATCTCTCCTGTTATTACTAAACTATTGATGACCACTTCATCCCAAAAGCTTAAGTTATAGATGAAGGCCCGATGTTAGTTTTATTAATATGTCTATCATAACATGCTCCTTTGCACAAAAGCCGTTTGGGCATAAGTCTGAACAAATTCTAGGCCCACATGCCTAGTGCTGAATTTTAATTTTAATTGGAGCGTGGAAAGTGGCAAGTTTCAAACCCCCTGACTACTTGGTCATAAAGGTCATGAATCAAGATATCATGACAGATTATCCCAAAATTTAAGCTTTAGGTGAAGGTCTGAGTTTTGATTTTATTCACAATGATATTCAGTCAGATTGAGACTCCCAAGAATAAGGATTGAGGATTCTTTAGTTGGTGCAAGAAACATATGGAGCTTACCCAGCATTTTAAGTTTTCATAGTTATAAACCAACCTTCTTGTAACCTAGGATGGGGTTTCTGGTGGGAACAGAGGATATGAGTAGAAATACAAGTGTAAAGGACAACATAACCATCAGTCTTATACTGCAGGACAATGGTGACAATCAACTAATAGGATAACAGATAGATTTGGTGTACATGGATCTGTTGCTGGGCACCCTAATATAGATGTTTAATTACGACAATCATCCAGTGCTAACCAACAGATTTTAACTCAAATAGTAAAGGGGCTTGTTCCTCACCCTATCTTGAGCTTAAATTGCTGGGAGGCTGTCGGAAGGCATAGGGAAGGCCACTTGGACCAACAGGTAGGGAACTGCTTACTCCACATATTCAGCCTAGGAAACTTTACTGTAATATCCAGATAAAAATTGTAGTGCTACTTTTTGAACTTGATTGTATTCTCATGCGCTTGAAAACTGATTTGTTGTTTGAATTTTCTATCTTTTACATTATGCATTATATATAAAACACAACTCATGTTGCATTTTCTTTGTATAATTTTTTTAGTCAATTTTATTTAATCACCTCCTTTTAATTGACAATTAGGGTTTTCGAAAGGTTGACCCAGACCGCTGGGAATTTGCAAATGAAGGATTTTTAAAGGGTCAGAAACAACTTTTGAAGAGTATCAGTAGGAGGAAATCTGCTCAAGTGAATGGTAATCAACAGCCATCTCCGGCACAGACTAAACCTGTTGCGGCATGTATTGAGGTTGGGAATTTTGGGCTTGAGGAAGAGGTTGAAAGATTGAAAAGGGATAAGAATGTTCTTATGCAAGAACTTGTAAGGTTGAGACAACAGCAACAAGCAACTGATAACCAACTGCAAAGTGTTGGGCAACGTGTGCAGGTTATGGAGCAGCGTCAACAACAAATGATGTCATTTCTGGCAAAGGCCATGCAAAGCCCAGGATTCTTGGCACAGTTTGTACAGCAGCAGAGTGACAGTAACAGACATATTACTGGAGGCAATAAAAAGAGGAGACTCCACAGGCAGGAAGAAGATACATTACCCTCTGATAATCTCTATAATGCTCTCGATGGACGTGTTATTAAATATCAACCTTCTATGAATGAGGCTGCAAAAGCATTATTGCGCCAGATATTGCAAATGAATGCTTCTTCAAGGAGGGAATCATCAATAAACAACCCTGATGCTTTTCTCATTAATGATGTTCCTTCTGCCATTCCGTTAGATAGTGGGAGTTCCTCTAATCGGGCTTCAGGAGTGACTCTCTCTGAGGTTCCACCTACTTCTGGCCAGTCTTATATGGCAGGCCAATCACAATTCCCTATTAATCGTGTTCCCACCAACATATCTGAGATGCAATCTTCAAGTGCTGTGTTTACTGACCCTGTTAAAGAAGCTGAATTTCCGGGATTAAATTTGCATAATTGCCCAGAGAATGTTTTGGGTATTGGTGAAGTCCAAGGTGTGGAGATAGAGAGCAGTTTAGTGAACCCTGAACTCACTTTTGCGGGGCCCAACACTGGGAATGCAGGGGACATAGACATGATGTCAGCAGTTTTGGATGGGACACAGTCTGTAGAACTAGAAGCTGATGCCTTTTCACCTGATCCGGATGGAATTTCTAAGCTCCCAAGCATTAGTGATGTTTTCTGGGAACAGTTTCTCACAGCAAGTCCGCTTACAGGCGATACAGATGAAATTAGTTCTTCCTCTCTTGGAGATGGTTTGGCCAAGGAAGGGGAATCTCCATCTAGAAAGGAGAATGGACAGGAAAAGTTGGATAAGATAAAACATATGGATCATCTTACTCAACAGATGGAACTTCTTGCTTCCAACACTTCCTAATTGTATTTATGTTTCTTGCCAAAAAAGGTAAAATTTTAAGTGAGCCTTTATCATATCAAGCATGCTGTTTGTATTATATTTCATACACTCAAAAATAGGCTGTGGATTAAAATACGTCTTGTTGTGAAGGTCTATAGAAACGTTTACCATGTATATATCATTAAGAAGGAACATCATTACATTAGTATTACTTTCTTATTTTTTTACAGAAGGGAGTAGAAGTGAGAGAAAGGAGGATTTTGTGGGTTGGGGTGAAGGGGTTGAAGGAGCTTTCTTTTCTTTTCTTTGCTTTCCCCCATTTTGTTTCTTACGTGCATTGATGTGGATATGTTTCCGAGATTATGTGGACTTTTACAGAATTTGAAAAAAATGAGTGCTGCCATTTTATACTCCATCCAGTCCTTAATATAAGAGTTAGATAATGATTAATTTGTGGATATTAAGAAAATTAGTTAAGTTAATTATTTATAACAAATATGTGTTGGTTTCCTTAGAATAACCTCTCTTATGTGCATTATAACTACCCTGTGATAGAAAATTTTTTACTATGTGCAATTAATATGGATACTTTGGTGAAAAAATTATAAATTTGGGAGACAATGTAAATTGAGATTTTATATTTAGGATTAAAGTAAACCCCTTGTCTAGTTTCCATATTTAGGACCGGAGGTAGTGTTTTACAGTTGAGTGATGATACTCATTTAGTCATTTAGAAAGGGGTGGTTAAGGGTAAAAGAGGAGGTTAAGAGTGATATTTATTTGAGTTGCCAATATTTGTTGTTCATTCATGATTCCTGACCGTGTTGAGGTCCTTTGCAGCTGAGCAGAACAAAGTCATCCACATCTACAAAAAGACACCTGACAGATATATAACCAAATTCTGATCTGAGAATACTCTTCTCTTTATCTGCTTTTGTGTTGTGTTTTGTTTGGCAAAAATCCCACCAAACTTAAATGAAACTATAACCCTATTTGTAGTTTGATAAATTGTGTGCTTATTTCCTAGACTAGCTATGATGCCTCTGCTTCCTCCTCTTAAACGCTTGTAATATTTTATTTGGGTGGGTTATGTTGCGCTTTAATACTTGGGTGGAATCACAATTTTTTTATGGATTTCTAAAAAAGCAAAGTTAGTAGCCGATTGGATTATTATATCTTCGCTGAAACAGGAGAATTTTGTTTTTCTTAAGGATTTTATTTGGTTTTTCCAAACGTACAGGTGAAGCAAAGCACGTATATCCCTAAACCCAAATTTAAGTTTGAAAATTGCTTCTCCATTATCCATTTTGTAACGTGGTTTTGAAACATAAGAAGAATTGGAGCATTCCAAGGGAAGTAGTAGATTGGTGATTGATGGATGATGAATAGTCATAGCCAACCAAGAGGGGCTTGCGTCTAGGGAAGATGTTAAACGAATTAATATTTAAATTTTATTAAAAAATATGTTTATAATTAGTATCGTCTCAAATATAATTATTTTGTAAGATATGTACCTAGAAAAAAAGGATGAATAGCCATAGCTAGAAATGGGCTACAGAGAAAAGTTGGAGCCTTCCATTTCAATCCATTTCTGAGCTTCAATCATCAGCTAGGCCATAAGCATGTATTATTAATTGATTTTATTTCTTTCTTTCCATTAGTAAAATGCTACTCTTTCCAAACCTAAATATGTATATGAGTTTTAAAAAATTTATTTTGATTTTAAATATAAAATTTGAATAATTAAATGGAGTATTTTAAAAAATTAACATATATTTATTATAAATAATTAATTTAATTAATTTTTTAATATTTATAAATTAATTATTTAGTTCATATATTTTAGATTGGAGGAGTATTTTCTCCTCTTATCACTTTATTGTTCTCATATCTTTTTGAAGGGTGGGGAGAATTAGTTTGAATCAAATTATTTATGTCGGAAAACTTGTTCCATTACTAGTAGTTATTCTAAAATGTGATAAAGAAGAAAGTAATTAAATAATTTAATAATATTAAAAAAATGGTTGACCTTAATTTAAAATGAAATCGCCTATTCAGTTAAAATAATATACGGAGTGAACAGAGTGATGCTTAAAAAGAAAAATACAAAGAAAAGAAATTTACTCAAATACATAAATAGGGATAAGCAAAGCAATAGTGAGGGGGTTAAAAAGAGTGCCAAATAGTTGGTAGTTCAAAGGGTTATAAAAATATTTAATTGGATGTGAAGAAAAAAATTAAAGAGAAAAGAATATTAAAAGATAAAATTTTCAAAAAGAATATTTTTTTATTATTTTAAAAAAAAATCTTTATAGTATTCACTCCTAATTTTTCTCTCTAATTTTTCTCTCTATCCAAACTATCTAAAGGATTATTAAAAAAAAATATACGAAGAGGTTAAAAAAAAACAAGAAACCCGGCAACACTTTCAGCTTGAAAAAGTGTAGGTGGTAACGTTATTAAGGACTGGTTTAGTTTAGTTTTAATTACATGCAGACAGTAAAATGCAATGATTATTATAAGTTGAGGACAAAATTGTCCTTTCATGAATAGTTCGGATCTGCCTGACCCCGGACTTGCAGACATGCTCCTTGATAACGCGATCCGACCCGTACCGACCCGTAACTCGCACTTGCCGACGTATAAGAGATTAGCAGTACTCGCTTTCTTCCTTCCGTACTCACTACCGATGCCTGGTTCCATTTTCGGAATCTGGACATAGCTTGAGAACTCGTTTGCGATCCGCATTCCTTCATAGTCCAAAGTCTGCTTCTAATGGTATTTTTTTTTTCTTTAAAACTTCTCCATTTGAGCGTAAGTTGATGGCTTAGCTAGTTCTTCTTTCCATTTCACATACCAATGTATCCCATGTAGCGCTTCGTTGTTTTAATCGTTTTCACGGATTTTTTTTTCGCACGTTTCTGTAGCAATTCAGGGTACAGCAGTTCATTGTGTCATTTTGGAGGATTTGAATAAGTGTGAAAATTGGAGAAGAGAGCTAGTCCTCTATCTTGGAAATTACTTTTGAAACTTCACCATGAGAAGGTAGGGGAAAAGAAGGATTAAAGGGTATTTATCATTTTTTTTTCCATTCTATGGGTTGTCGTCTATTTACTTATTTTTCCAGATTTTAACTTTGTTGTTTTATGATTGTTGCGGAGTTGGGAATCACAGGCACAACTTGAAGCAAGGAGGAGGGGGAGGAATAAGCAGGATGATAATTAAGTTGTCAGTTGCTGTCGTGGTGCTATTGATTTGTACAGTCTCATTGTTGTTCTCATCAACAATCACTACTAGTGGTCAATCCAACTACCGCACGGAGGTGAGATGAGACTTTGACTTGTATTGCGATTGGTGAACTGGGTTTTTCTACATTACGCAAATGAGACAAGATAAGGAAGACAATGATTTGGATTCTTTGGTGCTAAAATAATGTGAAGAAACCAGAGAAATCCTGACAAAGACAGCTCACATTAATCCCATGTAATTGTGCCCTGATCTGGAATATATTGAACTAATCAAGGACAAAATTTCAGACAAATATATTGTCATAATCACAAGCCCTATCGGTTAAGTGGAAAATTTTTCCAATGCACTGAAAAGAAAAATGATAGTTTTCCCCTAAACTTTCTTTATAAGTGCTTGTTTCTGCCTTATATTCAGGGATTGGCAATTCATCCTCACTTGTGTTTAAACAGATCCATTTAGAAGAACTTTGGAGTGGTGCTGATTCTGGTGGTTGGAGGCCATCATCAGTTCCCCGATCTCACTGGCCCCGTATCTTTCTTTTCTTTTAATTGTAGCTTTCTCCTGAACGTAAAATTTCTGAATTTTCTGTTGCTGCATTCAATGTTGATTATAAGTTGTGGCAGCTCCTCCAAATGAGAGCAATGGCTATCTGCGTGTTCGCTGTAATGGTGGACTGAATCAGCAGCGTAGTGCGGTTTGTACATTTCTCTCAACTTTAAACTCTGTAGCCTTTTGCTTCTGAGTAGTTTATTCTGTCTTTATTTTTTTTGAAAGAAAATTAAAATCAATACTTGATGCTAGCAGAATATTTGCTAATAAAGGTAAGTGACTACAGTGCTGTTGTTATGATGGGACTGCTGGGCTATGTGGTGCTTTTTTGCGATATTAACGCATTGCATTTCAATGCCATAGATTTCCAATGCTGTTCTTGCTGCAAGAATAATGAATGCTACACTTGTGCTACCTGACTTGGATGCAAATTCCTTTTGGCATGATGACAGGTAAAAATCTTAATTTTAACTCTTAATTGAGCCTTGACCTGCAGCATCTATTGATCAAATTTTGGACTCGGAAGTTGGAATGTGTTTTGCCTAATGGAAGTCAAAGTTGAAAGGTACCATTGAAGCAATAGACCTCTAAAATTACTTAGGCAAAATGCGCTAAATAAAGCATACACTGAAGTGGAGCAAGGGGCTAAAGAAAGAAAATATGGTTCTATACTTCAGAATAAGGGGTTGTTTGCGTTCTTTCTGAGCCCCAAGTTATATTTTATATTTCAGATTTCAGAATCATTTTTAAAAAATTAAATTAGAAGCCAAAGTAAGTCTTTCTCCCACTTGTGAGTGTTAACCAAAATTGTTTTATTCACTGTCTGAAGCTGAACTTTAATTCGTATTACCATTTGTTACGCTTGGGTGTCATTGAAATAACCATAATCATGAACTGTTTACATAACGCAGTGGTTTCCATGGAATTTATGATGTTGAATACTTCATCAAGACGCTGAAGGATGATGTAAGGATTGTTGAAAGCATCCCAGAAATTGTGAACAATGGCAAAAAGAAGAAAACAAAAGCCTTTCAGGTAGAATATGGCAATTTAGTTATTGATCGGTAATCATGGGGTGGATATAATTTCTACATGCTGGATAATACTTCCCACTTTAATTTACCTCAGCTTCGACCCCCAAGAGATGCTCCTATCAGTTGGTATACTTCTGTTGCGCTGGGAAAAATGAAGGAACATGGTGCTATCTATCTTACTCCCTTTTCACATCGACTAGCTGAAGAAATTGACAATGCCGAGTACCAACGATTGAGGTGTAGAGTTAACTATCATGCTTTAAGGTTCAAGCCCCATATTATGAAGCTAAGTCAATCAATAGTCAATAAGCTTCGGGCACAAGGTCACTTCATGTCCATACATCTCCGCTTTGAGATGGATATGTTGGCATTTGCTGGGTAAGTAAGTTGTCTGGCTTCTCTTGGGATTTCATGGACAATTTTGTTTCATTGGATTTAATAGCATCCACATTAATTGATAGATATGGATAATTGGTATTTGTCTCTCACCTGTCAGAATGAATATGAATGACCTCTGTGGAGAAAGTGAAATAACTTGGCGTTTTTCAATTGTTTAACTTAATAGAATTCAATCTTCAACCTCATTAATTTCTGGGATATAGTTGTTATTGTAAGCAGTAATCTTCTGGTGAATATGAATAACCTCTGTGGAGAAGACAGAAAATGGGGATAGAAGTACTTCAGAACTAATTAGATTTTGTATTGCAAGTGTTGAAAAGTTACAATGCTCTAACTGGATCCCGGAAGTCACATCTGCTGGAATTCAAACATTAATTCTTAAATAGGTTCAAGGGATTTATCTTTCTTTTACACTTTTGAGTGTTTGATAGTGGCTAATCAACATTTGTATATACATGATATTTAGATGCTTCGATATATTTACTTCTGAGGAACAACAGATATTGAGAAAATATCGAGAAGAAAATTTCGCACCCAAAAGACTTGTCTATAATGAAAGAAGAGCCATTGGGAAATGCCCATTGACCCCAGAAGAGGTAAGATCGTTTTGCTTATTGCCATTTAACTTGTGTGTAATTATACTTCTCAAACATGTTGAGGATTACAATATTAGCAATATTAGTTGGCCCACCAATCAATGTGTCTCTCATGGTAGGTTGGCCTGATTTTAACTTGTGTGTAATTAAGATCGTTTTGCTTATTGCCATTTAACTTGTGCGTAATTATACTTCTCAAACATGTTGAGGATTACAATATTAGCAATATTAGTTGGCCAACCGATCAATGTGTCTCTCATGGTAGGTTGGCCTGATTTTACGTTCAATGGGTTTTGACAATGCTACCAAGATATATTTAGCAGCTGGTGAACTATTTGGCGGGGATCGGTTTATGAAGCCATTTCGAAGTCTGTTCCCGAACCTCGAAAATCATGGTTCAGTAGAATCCTCTGATGAACTTGCTGAGAACGCTAGAGGTTTGGCAGGGTCTGCTGTGGATTACATGGTCTGTCTTCATTCTGACATTTTTATGCCAACATATGATGGCCCTAGCAATTTTGCAAACAACCTCCTTGGACATCGCCTCTACGAAGACTTCCGGACTGTAATCAGACCTGATAGAAAAGCTCTTGCTCCTATTTTCATTGATAGAGAGAATGGAAGAGCTGCTGGCTTTGAGGAAGCTATCAAGAGAGTCATGCTTACAACAAACTTTGGTGGACCCCACAAGCGTGTAACACCAGAGTCTTTCTATACAAACTCTTGGCCTGAATGCTTCTGCAAATTATCTCCTGATAACCCTGCTGACCAATGTCCATCAAATGATAGTTAATTATTTAGAACGATCCGACGCAGAACAAAGCATTTAATTACTAAAATGCTGCAATATCTTGAGCATAAAGATGAGAGTTGCTTCTCTACTTGAGCTAATGAGCTGCTGTACGCGAAGTTGTAAAGTAATGAATTCTTATAATAAGATCCAGAATGTCAGGTTGTCTTCTCTCTTTCGTAGTCTCAGAAACTGGTTTACATGTCAAGATAATGAAATTAGATACCAATACGAGAGATGCTGATTTTGTTTATTGGTCTTAGTTTCACTTGGAACATGAAAGGAAGATCGCAAGACACTAGTTCCTCATGTGTACTGTTAATTTATTAGCCAAAACTTTCTCATGAAGTTTTAGATGATTTTTGTACTCTTGATCATTCCCCACCTTGTTGTAGGAAGGTGGTGAATGATGAAATTGTGATAAGAAACGCTAGTTTAAGATTGTAATTCTTTGTTTTCTTTTTTCTTTTTTTAATGATAGTATCCCTTTCCATGCAAAAATTGACATGATAGAAAGGTATTATTTACCATTATGCTTTGTTCAACCTCTTTCTCCAAATCCGCTTACTTTTCCATTCTTACCATACACACCAGATTTTAAAAAGGAAAAAAAAAATCATTCACCAATTCAGGACTTGTTTGAATTTGTTTTCAAGAAACACGTTTTCCACAAATCGAAATAAAACTCCTCACAAAAAAAAAAGGTAGAGAGAGAGTGAGAGAAGGACTTGAATTGGACGCTTGAATCACGTAAATGTAACAACAACAAAGCCTTATCCTATTAAATGAGGTCGGTTACATGGATCATACGAAGCTATTGTGCTCTATCAAAAACTGAATCCTTGGTTAAGTTATTGACCAGGAGATCCCGCTTAATGACCTCGTTGAGCGTTCTCTTTGGCCTTCCTCTATTCCTTTTAACCGGGCTCCATACGATTTGATCCACCCTCCTCATTGGCGCATCCCTTGGCCTTCTTTGTACGTGTCCAAACCACCTAAGACGGTTCTCTACCATTTTCTCCTCAATAGATGCCACTCCAACTCTTCCCCAAATTTGTTCATTACGAATCTTATCTTTTCTTGTATGCCCACACATCCATCTCAACATTCTCATCTCAGCTACCCCAACTTTATGCTCTTGTTGTCCTTTTAAAGCCCAACATTCACTTCTATAAAGCATTGCTGGTCTTATAGCAGTGCGATAAAACTTTCCTTTTAATTTATCTGGTACTTTCCGATCACATATAACCCCAGTAGCCTTTCTCCATTTAAACCACCCAGCTTGAATTCTATGATTAACATTCTAAAAAATTTTACCATCTTTCTGTATAATTGAATCACGTAAATGCAATAAGAAAAAAACAGTTGTATATTACTAGGAATATGCTGAAGAAAAATCAGGATTACGATGCTTCCTTTGTATTTAGAAAAAAAAAATAAACTGAGGATTACGTCCGCGCGCATATAAGATCAAACAAACCGCAATACAACCAAAATGTCATTCTGTTTTTCAATGTATTATTTACGAAGAGAATTATATCCAAGGGGACTACTCATTCCATAAAACAACTCAGTCTACTAACAGACACAAACTCTCTAAACGAAGCACCCTGGGTATAAATACAATTACACATTATGAATAAATGAATAGGCACTTGAATACCACAACCTCTGTGTTATATGTTAGCAGACAAAAGTGGCAAATTACATCACCTTGTGTTGAGATACCCTTTCGAGCTTACATAAAGCATTAGAGCTCCACCAGTTTGGAGAAAGAAGAAGAATGCTTACTATCTGCTGGTACTATTTCCATTGGCAGTTAACAGTTAGATTATAAACTGTTTTCCGCCAAACACGGACAAATACAAAGATCATCTCACCAGATCATGTGCTACATTATCTTCAATGTCTGAACTCTGAAGACTCTGCGATTGAAAATAACAATCTTCAATGCCATTAATTTGCAAGCAACAATAGATAGGTTGGCAGATGTATACCTCAATTACATACATTTACTGTGAATCTAATGCAGGATTTGATCTCTTTTCCTTCCATGTTTTCCAAGCCTTACTGACTTCATCCAATTCAGAATGTGGAATGCTTGTGTTCCTATCCAATTTCTCAACCCAATCTGCCCATGGAGAGTTTGATGAATCTAGGAACATTGAAACTTTAGGCAGCATAACAGATACATAGAAGTCATCAACAGCCTGAAGAATTTGTTCTGATTCAACCATAGATACCATTTCTGGCCTTGTCATGTTTCCAGCACTTGCTCTCATTCTAAATGTGTTTCCCCTTAAAATTAAGACTTCTGCTGGGGCAAGAGGGAGGACAATTCGAGAAAATTTAACCAGTGACAATGCAAGGATGTCCCTAGGGAGTAAGTTCCGCTTTACCGCCACAGCAGTTCCAATCATTTTGCGTATCTGATGAGTTACCGAGTTAGTTTGTATATGATTAATCATTAATGCCATAAGTTAAGCATTTAACTCTACAAAGGAATCCATTAAGCTATTTCATTCCATCTATAGAAGAGAAGAAACCAGTTAACAAATGGTAGTTATCCTAAAGTAAAGCAACTAGGCTCCCAATTGAGCATAAGAAGACTGTTAACTGTTAAGATGTTGCCATGCTTAATTTTATGCGCCACATGAAAGGGTAAGCATAAATGGACAGAGTGATTCAAGCTGTCAATCATAATACAATCGTTGCAGCTGGGGTTAATAATCTTGTTTCCACTTTTCTTTCAACATCTCATGGATCATGTGAAGCAAACCAAGCAACAACAGTAAGATCAATTGGTAACATGTGCCATTTAGATATATGAAATCAACATAAACCAACCTGGAAATAATCCAAAAGTATAAATAGAATCTAATCGCAATAATCCTTACTTGATGCAACATAAAAGACTCCCCCCATATGTTGATCTCAACATAATCATATCCAAGTGAATTTTCCAAGTTTCCACAAGAACAGTGAAAAACCCTTCTGAAATGGGAAGCATTTAATCTATCCGTCTCATCAGGCTCATGTAACCATCTTGCATAGACAGCTGAATGAGAGTTTTTATAATTTAAGCTAGAAGCGTCAACATCTAAAGATTCCTGCTTCCGTTCCATGTTGCTTGAAGGGGATGGCTCACAACCTTCAAAATCTTCTCCGTCACTTTCCTCAGACTCTGATTCAGAAGCCGATATCATACCAGGTGAGTTCGTTCTGCTTGACATGCCAACATTTCCAGGTGATTTCCTTGCCTTCAATTTTTTCCTGTACTTTGACCTGACAGTATAATTATGGAAAGGATGTTCTCCCTACAAGAAAGTATCAACAGATGAAAAAATAACTCTAGGGGTAGCTACCAAAATGTTACACTTACATCATCCTTTTTATCAGCTAATAATAGAATGAAAGTGATGGCTAGTCAGTCACTAATAATTATGCATCATACGAGCACAGCAACAAGGAAAGAAAGGGTTATAATTTCACAACTTGCATGGGACAAAAAAATGCAGATTCTGGCTTGGTGATGGAGAGTTGGTGACATCTACTATGTATTTCTTCAATGTCTAGTATATTATTATTTTTCATCTTCAAAAATATAATAAAAGAACAAAGCAGTTTGAAGCTACAAGAACAAGAGATTAATAATGAAATAAATAAGCCTTTTACCCAAAAAAAATACAACAAATAAATCTACTATCGTTATGGTCATGCTAACTATAAAATTTAATTAAGACAAAGCTACACTAACTATATTAGGTAAATAAGGAAAATGGAAATTTCACATTATATAATGTAAAACCTACAATGCTATACCTCAAAGGCCCTAAGTATTGTGTTGAAGTCCGAAATATGATATTGAATTTCACTCTCGCTAAGATGACTTCGGATTCCTATAACATCAGCAGGGAGGAGGTAAGAGTACTTTCTCAGATTGCACTCTCTTCTAGGATCAAATCTCCTGAGACAAACCAAAGCCATATGGATAGGGAACATGGTGAGAGAGGGCATTTATTAACAGGGAAGGGATGCTGCTTTTTACTTAACATGAAAAAACAAAACGGAATACTTCATTTTAAAAACAATTCTTACAACCGCAATCTCTTGTCCAAATGGATACTTGTACTTTTGAATTCTCAAGGAATAAAATTATAACTTGAACGAATCTAGGGTTTTTCATATATTACAAGCATAATATACAAAACAAAATGTGGATTTTGATGCTTGCAACAGATTGGAAGAAGTTGTAACACATGAGACTAATTATCTTACTTTTTTGAAGGCAGTATGCTAAAGACTTTGATAGTATGAGGAAGATAAGAGTTAATACAATTAGCTAGCAAAATGCCATAAGGATCTCCTTGCCATGCATACTCAGGAATTTCCATCTTTAAGGAGATCATAGTTGCCAGAGAGTGGACCTAGCACATCCATCACATCAGACAGCTAGGAAGTCAAATCAAGTGTATGTCCTCTCATGTGCAGGCATGCAAACAGAAAAGGAATAACCAACTTATAAATTCGCAAATGCAAATGATAAGGTTACCCCTTTGTCAGTTCTGCTACTTCGACCCCAAGCAACTTTGTACAGATCCCCATAATTGCTATCACGGATGCCACCAGCCTTGAAAATAGCAGTTTCCAGTTCTTTCTCAATAGCTAAATGTCAAATTTGCAATGCTTTAGCAAGACACCATCTGATTTATAAATATGCCAGAAGCCAGAGTTTTTTTTTTTAATTTGATAAAAAGAAAGTAAATATGTAAGGCTTGTACTCATTAAAACTTCATATATAATCATTTCAGATGAAACCAGATATTACTCAATGCAGCTAATCACAGAAATGTACATGAAACGGTGATGTACAGCCAAATACATTACCCAATATATAGAATTTAAATTTCATACATATTTACTTCATGAATTAGCATAATCATTTCTTATTTTCCAAAATAACAAAGGGGAAATAAGCAGAAGTAGCTTACTGGATATATGTTCATCTCGTTGCATTTGCAGACCTGAAAATATCCTAGTGAGATTACGCCATTCCGAATATTTTAAAATACACACACCCATACAAAATTCGAAAGATGGGAAAAAGGGAACCTCTATAATCGGTGCCAACGTATCCGACACGCATTACGACTTTTTTCTTCATAAAAGGATTCCATTTGTTTGGAGAGAGGAGAGGTGAAGGGTTTGAAGGCAATTGTGTAGAGGTTTCAGTTTCAGTGGAAGAACAATAGTATCTGAACAGTCTGGGAGGTAGAAATGGAAACTTCGAGATAAGATTTGGGTTCGGGTTCGGGTTCGGGTTCGGACATGGAGTAATCGCAGAAAATAAGAGACCACCATTGCTAATCTTCATGAAGCTGAGAGCTCAGCTTCTCATCAGCTCGAAGTCTTGCAGAGATTATCTTATCAGTTCGGCCTTTTCCCGGGAAACTAGAGAAAGATGAATCTCGTTAAGAAAATTGTTTAAAGAGAAAATTACCTATACAATCCCAAACATAAAATTAATTACAAACAAGTCAAAAAAAATTACTTTTATAAATTTGATTGGGGAAAGACACAACTCAATTTATAAATATAAAAATTTATCTTGTAAATATAATTTTTTAAATTTTTTTTTGCATTTATTAATACGTTGTTAATTGAGGTGATAAGCGGCCTAAAAATATAAACACAAGTAATTCTTAGAAAAAGAGATAATTATTTACACTCTGTTTGGATTAGCTTTTGGAGAATAGATTCTAGGAACAATAGATTCTGGAGAATAGATTTTGAGAATGATAGATTTTGGGAATAGAGATGTTTGGATGATTAGTAGCAGAATCACTTTTTATATTGATAAATTACCAAAAATGGTATGATTTGATTAAAAGTAATAGAGAGAAAAGATAATAGAGAAGAAAGAGGAGAGAGAAGAGAGTTTAGAGAGAAAAGAGGAGAGAGAGAAAAAGAGATAAGAGAAGAAAGAAGAAAGAAAAAAAGAGAGATAAAAGATAAGAGAGGAGAGATGAGAGAGGGTGTAAGAAAAAATAGGGTAGAATAGTAATTGGATAATCCATAACCTAGATTTCAAACCAAAAGCTATTTTCAGATGGCTTATTCAAAACTGCGGTTTCAAACCGAGGTTTTGCCCAAAATTAATTCTCAACAAAAATAGCTGTTTATGTAAAAAAATTCCAAACCTCAATTTTGGCTTAGAATTGATTCTCAAACGTGTTCCTAAACACACACTAAGTATCAAAAGAGATTATATCCTTGATTAAATTAAAAAAAAATTGCACTTAATTTTTCTTGAGATTTATAAATAATTTTCTTTTTAATCATCAGTATAATATATTCGTTGGTGTTTTTTTTGTAGCCATCACATTACTTTGATATTTATTGAAGATTGTTTGTTTTGTTATTTATGTTCTTGAATCTTTAGAATTATATTTTGACTTTGTTTTTTTTTCCCTTACAAATGAGAGATACACCTAAAGAATAAGAAAATACAGTTAAGGGAAGAACATTCTCAAAATTTTGTTATCAACTAATGCCTCTAAATAAAGGTGACAAGTTTTCAAAATGGATGAGGTGAATAAGCTCTCTTTAACCGACACATAGCTACACAGTTATGCTTTCTTTAAATATAGTTTATTTCAACATCTCATGTTTGCTTTAACAAAGAGTAGATATATACTATCAAAAAGCTGCCCACTTGGTTACTATCAATTTATTGTATAGAGATAACAATATTTTTTACATCCAACTTCGATATAACTTTTTCGAGTCCCATGGCCAATGCCAGTGATAGACTCTTAAAAATTACTTATTATTCTACTTCAATAATACTACAAGGGCCAATAATATACGTAAAACTAGTAATCCACTTCCAAGCAGAGTCCCTAATAACATTCTACATCCAGTCTTAGACTGTTATTTTACTAGAAAATCATCAACATTTAACTTGAAAAAATCCCTCGGTGGAGCTTCACAATTAGTTACAAAGAAATTCATGTATGCTCTTGTTGGCACACAAAACTACGCCGTACCTGTGTCAATATTAATGGTGGCTGTTAAGGCTTGATAAAATCTAGATCAAAACGAGCTTTATTTCTCCATTTCCATAAGTTCCAAATCCAAACACCCCATATTAGCTTCCAATCATCAAAGCCATATAAACCCATATTCCTCTTAAAATTCATAACAAATCAATTTTTCAAATTTGTAGAGAAAAATTGTCTATAGATAGTATCTCGAGTGAATACAATGATACCGTAGTTGTCTTGCATATTCACAATCCCTTAGCATATGTAAAGTATCCTCTATACCTTGATTATAGTATTGACACATAGCTGATGAAGCTAACTAACTGTTCCTCTAAGTATTTGTGGGCAATGGATTATTAAATAAAATCCATATAAGTGTCTCAATATGCTACACTCTTTCCCACCTCCAAATCTCCTTAAAAGTTGAGTTGTAATTGTGGTCTAATGGTTTCTCGATCATATAATAAGCATTATTCACTATGAAGCTGCCATCGCTAGTTGCATTCCAAGCAAACACATAAAGTCCTGTATCTTGCATTTGAGGTAACATAGTTATTCTTTTTTTTTTCTGTACAATAATTTTTAAAAAGGGGTTAGGCTCACCCCGATCTAAGGAAAGAGCGAAGGCTCCCTTCTTCTTAGACGATACTAATGTCGGATAGGACGAGCGTCTATTACCCTCAGGCATAAATCTAAGTACCTAGGAATTATAATACCTTTCCAAACACAGCGATTAGAATTATAATAAAGTGATACTTCCCAATATATTTTAAATAATAGTATATTTTACCATTTCACTAGGTTATAGAAAACATGGCTCAACATCTTAATTCGGCCCACGTGTAAATTTAAGCCCACTAAAAATGAATGGGGTAGGCCGGTAGGGAGCTATTTTTCAAATCATGCACTATTATAGTATTATTCATAATTAATTTGATTTTTATATAATTATTTTGTATCATTCCATTTTTTATCTATTTTTCTAACAGTGTCATCGCGTCATATTCTATTAATGTAACTCATGTTAGTAAATCTAATTACTTACATTGGTTAAATCTTACTTCCACTTATGTATATAGAATAAAAGTTACTTCAACTTTTTATTTTATCTGTTTAATGGATCCTAATTATAAATAAAAATTAGTTAATTTTTTTTATAAATTTAAAAAATTAAATAAATTAATTAATTATAAATAATATAAAATTTAATTGACTAATTTAAATAGATTAAAAATTATATAATATAAATTTATTTTGAAGAGTTAAATTTAATTTTAATTAAGTAATTTATTTAATTTTTAAATTAATTAAAAAATTAACTAATTTTTATAATTAAAATATTAATAATTTTTATTTTTTAACCCCATATCATTTAAAATTTTATTTTATCAAGATATACTTTTTTAAATTAATTTATATTTTATTTTTATATTTTAACTTGATTTGCTTGTGTTAAGTATAATCCCTAATATGAGAAAATTTATAAAATGGTCGCGTGTTTAAAAATTTTATTAATTAAAAGAATGAAATAAAAAAATTATATACGAAAAATATAGAATTTAAAATCAAGTTTTGTTAATTAATAAAATTTTTTGGACCAACCAACGTTAATTTTTTTGTACGGACAAGTTACATGATATATGGACAATGTCTATTTTAGGCCGAGTGTTGTGCTGTTTATAAGTATTTTACAGGGATGATTGCTGGCAAAAAAATTGATATTCATAATATTTTGATTGAAAAATAAAAATTAAATCATTAACTTACATTTAAATTAATAAAATATGGCTTAAAGAAAAACAAACTGCACAGAGGCAGGGGACGAGGAGTAAGCTCGTTTGTCGATACAGATTCGTTTTTCCAGAATCAAGATCGAAAGCATTCCTCTCCAGGCGTCTTCCATCTTGTTGTTTAGGTATAATTTTTCTCTATAATTACGCTATCTTCTCTGTAATCTTTCTTCAATTCATCGATTTATTATAGCAGTTAAGAAATTCTGCTCTGAAATTAGATGCCTTGCAATCTTTGACGAATTTTCCGTGACGATTGAGATTTTTCATGACCTAGTCAGTTATGTTTTAATTCTCTCCATTATTCTAATATATATGTTTTTGCATCTTTCCCTTTTTTCCTGGGTTAAATTTATATGGGTCGTTAACGGGTTTTCTCATTTCTTCACTCCTTAAGGTATGATTTTTATCCGATTAACAATTTGATTTGATTATTTGGCCTCCCTTTTCTGCAAACTGGGGGTGGTAGCATATAAAAGATGAGGTTAATTTTCAATAGCGGTAGATGGGAGCTTTCCATATTAACAAGGATTCTATTTTCTCAATATTTGAATTGTCCTAATAATTAAGACTTGTAACAGAAGCATTATGCGTGCTCCAGAGATGATTTAGACGTAAAATGCAGCTGGAGATTAGAACAATACTCTGTTAATCCTTTTTTAAGCAAACAAAAGAACTTATTGTTAACTTTATGGGAAACGCAAGTTTCCAGGGTTTGTATGTCCAAATTTGGCTAGAACCCCGGCATGCCATCCATTTTTCTGATCAACTTTAAAGTTGCAGTTTTATGGATGCCATCACAATTTTCCTGTAATAGTAAATTTTAGCTTCTAAATTAGCAACATCAAAGCCACTTTCCTTCTAAAAGAAGAAGCAAAAAATCCTACTAAGTACACTATCCTTACCTATACATGGACTTTGTACCTTTCCAACGTTTCTGTTACCCTTCGCAAACGATTGCAACAAAGGTGAAAATAGAGAGGTTTATACGACATCACGACTCACAAGAGCAGATTAAAGTAAAACTGACTGAAAAACACAACAAACTGATGGCCATAATTCCCTTTTATGAGATTATCCTTTTATCAAATTCTTCCTCCAATGAATTTCGCCCACCCATTTAATTGCATTGAATATACTGAATAGTCAAATCTTTTAACTACTCATATATGTAAAGGATCATACTAATATATCCATTTATTTCCTCAAATTTTGCACCTAAGTTATTTTCTGTCAATAAAAAATCTTTCCTAAAAAAAAAAGGAAAAATCTTTCCTGTTCTCTTATTTGATACTTCTTGTTTGATATGACATCACAACTCACGAGCAGATTAAAAGTAATACTGATAGAAAAACACAGCAAACTGAAGGATATAATTCCACTCATTTTATTTGGCATAGGATTGTTTTACTAGAATCTTTACTGGCTTATGCTAACAGTCTTTATTTTTGAATGAATTACTGTGAATTCCTTGAAGTTCTTATGACATTCAGCGTCATACATCACGGGTGAATGGTGGCCAAAAAATCCACATTACTTCACCAACACATACAGTTTTTCCCTTTGAGGGGGCTAAACTGTGAGATTTAACTTGGTGCACTGAAGTTGACTTTCATGAAAATTTAAGGGGGTGAAGCTGGTTTATTATTATTTTATTTGGGCATTGCTTGGTTTGATTTGCAGAGTATGTCGAGGGCTCTAATGAGATGTCCGTTTCCTGTTCTCTGTTTTTTATGCTTCCTGTTTTGTGTGGAAGGATTCTTTGGCTTTGCTCTTTCTACCTTTCTTTATGCTAGTTTTTTTTTTTTTAGAAAAGACCTAGTACCGGTATATTAGCTTGCTTGATAGAAGTGATTAAATCTCTGGTTTGTCATACTCTTGGAAAAAATTATCCCAATCATGATTTGAGTCAGTATTGCCAATATTTTTTACTATATTTTTACAATTTCTGTTTATTTTGCAGTGGTAACAATATCCAATGGCCTTTGTCATTCTGCGGTAGTGTTAATGAAAGGAGCTGCAGTTGGACAAATTCTACACTTATATCAGATATTTGATGGGGATTAACTGAAGTGCCAAATAGTACTCAATGCCAATGGTAAACCCAAAATCAAAAGTATCTGGTCGTCCAAAAATATGTTACAGATCTATACTACCATCTGACCTTGACACTATAGAGCATTTACATGAAAAACTCTTTCCTATCAGGTGAGATCTGTCTTAATTTCATATTTTTAAATTGTCTTTAAGCTGAGCAACGGGAATTGTGCTAACTTAAAAAATATTTCAAATTTTAGGTATGAGTCATTATTTTTCCAAGATGTAGTAAATGGGCATGACATTGTGTCCTGGGGAGCTGTGGACCGTAGTCGGCCTCAGGGCCAAAGCGATGAACTCATTGGATTTGTAACAGCACGAATTGTTCTTGCAAAAGAAAGTGAGGTTGGTCCTATTACATATAATTGTATGCCTTTTATAATTGCTTGAAGCATTTTCAAAGGAAGCTAAATTTTGAATCATTGGTGCACACCAGCTGGACAGAAAAGCTGAGATTTTAGGGTCTTCTATTACTCCTTGTAAAGGCATCTTTTAGTTGGAATGTGACGTAACCTGCTCATTGCTTGCTTTCATTTAGTTCGTGTCAATATATGTTGTGTGTCAGAAGTTGTTGATTCAACCTATCATTTTATCCTAAGATAAGAAATCTAACTATAAGCCATGGTTTTGCATGGAGAGATTTCGAAAAAAAATCATATTCCCTTAACATTCTAAACGTAACTAAGCTTGGCTTAATGTTGTATGAATCTTTTGCTTTCAAATATTTATGTCTCACTTCGGTATCAGAATTTTATAATACATTATAGAGCACGTCCTCCTTAGAGTACAACTGTTTGAAAGCTGAACTTTTGCTGATTATTAATTAAAGTTTTTTACCAACAAATTTTATTTATGCAGATAGTGGATATTCTTGGATATGACTCATCCAAATCAGATCAAACTTTAATTTATATTCTGACGTTGGGAGTAGTGGATGCATATAGAAATCTCGGAATAGGTATGAGATTCTCTCACTTTAATTTGGTTTGAGTTTTCAGTAGTATAATCTGTGGTCCATTTTCTGCCTGATCTGCAGCTTCTTCACTGATTCGAGAGGTCATAAAATATGCTTCAAGCATTCCAACCTGCCGTGGTGTTTACTTGCATGTAATTTCTTACAATAACCCAGCAATCTTTCTATACAAGAAGATGTCTTTCAAGTGTGTAAGAAGACTGCAGGGATTTTATTTAATCAGTGGACAACATTATGATTCTTACCTATTCGTGTACTACGTGAATGGGGGCCGTTCACCTTGCTCACCATTGTAAGTAACAATACCCTTTCTGCCTTGATTTGCTAAACTGACCTTATAGGTTTTAAATGAACCCTTTGATATGGATAGTGTAAAAGTTGTTGCACCTTTTTTGTATGATTGAAACATGAGTTTCTGGGGTTTTAACCATTCTGGTCCAAACTGATTAAGTTGGATGAGTAAGTGTGATGCTTCTTTGATTTATAAATCTGTAGGTAGTTAAGTGTTCTTTTAAGCAAACATAATGACCTAAGTAAGTAGACCCTTTTTATTTTCACAAGTGTGTTGACTGTTATAAAATAATGATGTCTGCAAAGGTCAAAAAACGATAATCCTGTCTTCAATCTTTAGGGCTTACTTGGGAATCAAAATGTTATGCAAAGAAAGGAAAAGAGGATGAACAATGTTACTCGTGTTTCTGGTCCAAAAAAGTGATAGAAAGGGACTAGCACTATTGAGTAATATTCACTTGGCTGTGATAGACATTGTGTACTCATGTTTCATGAGATGAAAAGGCAATGCTTTGGAATAGTTACTAAGGAGGAAATTGTCCAAAGTCAGATATTATTGACTGTCTTTCAAAGCAGGAATTTTATATAATGATGGAGTGCATGTTGTGCCTTGTAACAACTAGTTAGGTTGGAAACTGGTTAGGATTTTATATTAGTACTCGTATCTTTTAAAGAATTGAAATATCATATTTCACTTTTCAGGGAGTTCCTCACTGGAATAGTAAGTTGCATGAGGAGTGGCTTCAAGTCAATTGCTGCGAGGCTGTGCAGGAATGAGGAGAGGAGGATTTCAAGGTGGGCAAAATGTAAAGAAAATCGTTCTCTTTTATCATCAACGCATAACAAGAAAAGCATGGCTGTTGAGTGTACTAGATATGAGTGTGTTTGATTTTTCTTAATTGTTGCTCTGTTTGCTGTTCCCTGTATAATAATAATACATCCTTACTTTCTTTCCCTCTTGAAAATATCATATTGAAACGTAGAATAACATCTAATTATTGGAACGATCATGTCCTGTTAATAAAGTTCCAAGTGTTCTGTTAAAATGATGCTGACTCTCTGTTTATGCTGCCAGTAAAAACACTTGGGATTCTGTAGATCTTTCCATCCCCTCTCCCCAACCCTAATTGTTGGCTAGTGATCAATAACTTTCAATAGGGAAAATCATGACAAGTCTCTCCTTAAAAAATTTATTTGTCAGAATAACCTAAGTTTAAGTATTAGTATTTTTTAGATATGAAATCCTCAGAGTAACAGTATTTTCTATGTATAAAAATATATTAAGGTCTTGTAGTTATGAAATTTCTAACAGGAACTTCTAACTGATTTAGTATAACTGTAACTGTAATTGTTGTATTATACACAGGACTGTTACCTACTTGATAATTCAAGAGTTTCCTTGGCAGATATGTTTTGGTCTGTTGAATGCGGTTTGTTACCCTTGTCGGTCTGTGGGTGGGATCAATTTCAATGGACCAAAGCCAAAGTAAACAGGTCATAAGATCTTAAGATTTGATTCTTTATCATAAAATTTTAATTTTTAGCCTTTCAAGAATGTTTTGTTCTTAAAAGGGGTAGAGAAAGATGAAAGACAACACTTATCAAGGTTGTGAGTGGGATTTTATAGTTAACAACTTATTTAAAGATTTTTTTTATAGAGTACAATAGCATCGTGTAATCTTTTATTGAAAGCAATTTGTCTTATTGAAAGCAATTTTGTTCGAGACAGTGTCACCCATTAAAAGAAGTTATGTTGGGAGAATTGTCGTCCAATTGGACCTTGGCTGGTATATTGATTGATCGGTTGATGCTAAATAGTTTGTCCAAAAAAATTGAGAGAGAAAGAAAAGTAGGAAGAAATTATGGAATTGTGGAAAAGGTGCTTGCATTATTTTCAGGAAAAGGGCGCATAGAAAAAAAAATGAAGATAACGAAGCATGGTACAAGGAGTTGCAGCGAAAGTAGGATATATAATTTTCGTTATGCATTTGTTATTATTCTATAATATTTATTTTTTATCATCTTCTAAAATAGTCCGTAAGGATGTTAATAATCTTCTGCACAGGAATTTCACAGACTGCTCTGCCTCCCCATCCCTTTTATATAATTTTGTAAACTACTCCCTTTGCCTCCTGTACTTTAGGACCTTATAATTATTTTTATTTTTATTATCATTTTGCCTTTTTATAAAAAAGAGTATCAATTCTTATGTTTTCATTTTTTTTAATCAAACGACATGATTAACAAACAAGTTATCTTTTGCTACATGGAAGGTTTGAAATTAACTATTATACTTTTATTAGTAAGGTAATACTTTTTCGATTTTTAATATAAGATATATTTAATTAATTTAATTAGATTAAAAAAATTAATTTAGTTAATATAATATTTTTTAAAATATTTTAATTATCATATTTAATTTTTTTACTCTATTTTTTATATTAATTGGGTTAATTTCAAAATTTTCATAAAATATAAAATAGATTTTATATTTATAATTAAAATTAATTCTCTAATTAGATCTAGCAGGAATATAAGACATAATTTTGCCAAATGCTTAAACAGAAAAATTAATTTTGATAGAGCTAAGTGCCTAAGTATCACAAGCATCAAACTTCCGTAGTCATTTTTTATGCATCTTTGAACGCCAGTGAATGATCGAAAGATAAGGACTTGCCATCAATTCTACAAAATTAATTACCTAAACCAAAACAACCAACAATTGCAATGGCAATGGCATGCAATTACCCAGTGACAACTCTGAAATATAATTTCTTGCTAAAAATTCCATCTATTCAGATGATAACATTACACAAATTTCCTCAGTCAATTTGATAGGGGAAAAACGCGTATGCAAAATTTCAAAATTTTAGCTCTTTTAACTCATGACCATTAAGGTAGTTAAAGCTACAGTATAGTCATTTAAAAAAAAAAAACTAGATTCCAAGCCTTTTTGGCAACAAGAAACTTCTAGATCCTCAAGGAAGAAAGACATTAAATCTGTTAACAATTAGTGGTCCTAAACCATGCTGACAAAAAGTATGATGTAAGGCTAGTTCCTGCAAGCTATAGCCAAAAAGAATTGTCGTAGGGTTTTGGGTTTGTTGTATGTTAACCTATCTCTAGCACTACGCAGAAGAGCCAGGTTCAGCAGTTGGCTGGTTGGTAGGTTGTACATGTTGTGGCCCTGGCTTTTTTTTATCAGGAGGAGAATATGATGGCCTGTTAGGACAAGCCTTATCAACTTCTTCCTCTTTAGTGTCAAACTGTAAAATGCAAAGATATCATTACAAGTAAAATCAAAATGTTGAAGACTAACAATTTCTTTACGGTGAAAAAAGATGTACGTTTGCCATTATTTTAACAGATCACTATGGTAGAAAAATGGAACTTATATGACACAAGTATGATCAGATATATTTCCCAAGAGCATTATTTCCTCTGGAGCTCGTCAGCAACATTCTCAAGCCAAAGAGTCCATCTTACCATATGACCTTAAAAGGAAACTGTTATGCATCTCCCCATAGACGACTTAACTAAAAGTAAGGTCATTAAAGATCATACTAACCTTGAAACCACAGCCGGATGCACATGCATGGAAGCATTCCTGCACATGAAGGGAAGAGATCATCCATTATTTTCGTTATACTATTAGCAGTGCGAAGCACAATACATTAGCACCCTGCTTATAACATTTTAAATGAGTGTATCTTATTCTCAAGAACTCTTAGCAGAGCAATGCGCAATACAAAGAATAGAAGGAGACATGCTTGGCTTAAGTGAGCAAAAGGTCATATAAAGAAATCATGACCCTCCAAGTGAATAATCAACCAACGACTCACGTGTCACATGACTCAATTTGCCAACTCCCTTCAGAAACTTGGCATAATTTCACCTTTTAAGTAAAACTGCTCATGAGGCAATCAGGGGAATCATGCAGTAACAGACCTTTCTTTCTATAAGTCATGCCCCCATTCTTTTTCTTGAGAAACAACCTTGAATGCATAAGATTCTAAGAGGGTGGAAATCATAGCCAGCCAGCCCTTAGGTGGCGGGCTCGGGTTGCCCTTTTTCCAGCCTGCCATAATGCAGGCTGCACCAGCCCACCCTCTGTTCATACCAGCTCCACCTTAATGTCCACATAAAATGAACTACATCTCAAATGATAGTCATTACTACATAATTATTGCTCTCAATTTCCTGGATCAAGATTTATTGATTATTCTAGGAAACAGGAACAGCTAAGTCGTCAAACCTTACTATTTCATTAAATCTTTTTCACATTTAATCTCAAATCAGTTTGCCTTCCTTTAATTAAGATATTGAATTAAAAAAAGCTTTGACCAAGAACTAGCTACTAATCTCATCTCAGTCAGTTGCTCCTACACCAAAACAGGATCTAAACCCCTGGCCTGGTAGTGCCCTCATTACCTTCTAGGCAGAGTAAGTAATGTCCATTATATGATACTTTAGAACATAATTTTTCCATTATCACTTGCTGATATATAAAATAGTTCGCAACTGACTCCTCTAACTAACCCACAAACACAGTTGGCCAAAAAGGAAAAAGTAACCCACAAATGCCCTTTAGCAAATCCTTTAAATCAACTATAGATATAGAAGGTTCCAACTTCAATTTGGAAGTAATCTAAAGTGGTGCTATTACATCAATGAACACCCAGTAGAAAATCATCAATAGGCCTATGGGCACCATGAACAATATTTAACTAAAGTCTAATAAAATGGTTATTAGAAAATTACTACAGTATGCAGTATCCTGAGTCATAGTATATATGAAATCAATGATATTGCTTAAACATGTAAAAGCTAAAACAACAATAACCAAATAATTTATTTTATATTGCAACAAACTGGCATAAGACCAGATAAAGTGTGATCGGAAAGTACCAGATAAAGTAAAAGGAAAGTTTTATCGTACTGCTATAAGACCAGCAATGCTTTATGGAAGTGAATGTTGGGCTTTAAAAGGACAGCAGGAGCATAAAATTGGGGTAGCCGAAATGAGGATGTTGAGATGGATGTGTGGGCATACAAGAAAAGATAAGATTCGCAATGAACAAATACGGGGAAGAGTTGGAGTGGCACCTATTGAGGAGAAAATAGTGGAGAACCGTCTTAGGTGGTTTGGACACGTACAAAGAAGGCCAAGGGATGCGCCGGTGAGGAGGGTGGATCAAACGGATTGGAGTCCGGTTAAAAGGAGTAGAGGAAGGCCAAAGAAAACGCTCAACGAGGTCATTGAGCGGGATCTCCTGGTCAATAACCTATCTAAGGATTTAGTTTTTGACAGAGCACAATGGCGTCGTATGATCCATGTAGCCGACCCCATTTAATGGGAAAAGGCTTTGTTGTTGTTGTTGTTGTTGTTGCAACAAACTGGCATATAGACAACCTAACATTCAAGGTGGCAGAATCAAACTTTTAAAAAAAATAGAGTAAAATTGAAAGAGAAACCATTAAAAAACAGCACTGTTAGAGAAAATCTGAAACATTAATTTATGCTACAAAATGTAACTAGTAGCATAGCCAGTAGTAGTAACTGGATGATGACAGAAAATACCTCTGAATAAGAGGCTGATCCAGGAGAACGGTCAATATATGCACTCCACTGCTGGTCCTTTATTACAGGGTCCTTGTAGCAAATCTGATTGCAGTCTTCCAAACCTGCTTCAACAATACTCCAAACCATGTGAGCTTCATGCTAATTCTCAAAAATGATCAGAGTCAGCATGTTCTCAGGAAGTTTAAAGGTTAAAGAAAACAGTGCCAAAATCTAAAGCAATGGCCTAATTGTCAAATGCTAAACCCTTCAGTCAAGCAATTAAATATGAATTTCTATAATCAATGGAAATCACTTTATAGCCATGGGCATAATCAATAAGGGAGGTCAACTTTATATATATATTACTTCTGCAGTATTCTATGTTTTATGGTGGTTATACTATTTTTCTGCTTTTTTGTTAATAATTATTTCTTACATTTAGAATATATATTAGGCCCTTATTTGATCACAGAATACATTGATTCTTTCTTGAATTTTCTCACTCTTTTCTCTCTCTCCACCACATTCACCCTTCTGGTCCTGTGTCATAGTCATGTTTCACTAGAATTTTTAAAACAAAACAAATTATACTACTCCCTCCAGTCCTTAATATAAGAGTTAGTTAACTTTCTTGGGTAGATTAAGAAAGACAAATAAATCAGTTAATTAGGACTAAATCCAATCCTTCAAGACGAATTTAAATTATATACTCTTTAATCTACTCAAATTAGTCAACTAGATCTTATATTAGTTACTTATAATTAACTGATTACCTTAATCTATTAAAAAAACTCAACTAACTCTTATATTACGGAACGGAAGTAGTAATATTTAAAAATATCTAGTGATAGGAAGGAACAACAGCTTTGTCCTTATAATGCCAGTACCAATGCAGAAATACCAGAAACTGAAAACTATACAGGGTATGATTGGATTAAGGATGAAAACGAAGGGAAAAGAAATTTAATTAGGAAATTTTCTGGAAATTTTCTTTGACTTATATTAAATGCGTATATATATTTTCTTCACTTTCCATTCATTAACCTGAATCTGAACATATTCTAAAGAAAAGAATGTTAGATTTGAATCCAATTCAAAGAAAATGCCTAAACCAAAATTTCACTTCTCCATTCTCCTCAATCCCAATACACCTTACAGACTATAGTTTGAATGGATAAAATATATAAGAATTCATATGCATATCATCCAATATGTTAAAAAGGTAATGAAGCAGCAAAGTAGTCTCACATTCTTCCCATGTCTCTTCATCCGAGTTGCAACCCTTCTTGCAGAATACTCGCCCTGAAGTATTATCACAAGTAAGGCAACAATCATTTGAAATATACAACAAACTCAAACAATGAATTTCCATTCTTTTCTGTTTTCTGGAGTTAAAAACCAAACAACTAACAAGATAAGTTAGAATCACAAGAATATACCTTCATCAACCAAGCAGAATAAGAATATATTGAAAGCCATCATGAAATGCAACCCACCTAGCTACAGAAATGATACTCTTCTAAGCAGAGACTGGTTTCATAAAAACTTCTCTCAATTAACCACACCAAAAATTTGCATGATAGAGTAATCCATAGCAGATGCCCACAATCTTTATAAACAAAGAGAGCAATTTTCGCCCATGTCATGTACCCAAATTATCAAACAACCAAGGCGCCAACCAAGAATGTTACGAGTCAATGAAATGGGGTGCGCAGTTACACAAATCAAGAAAATGATGCTTATAAGTATACATGATCAAGATGAAACATCTTGAAAACAAGAAAATACAGAAAGTAAAAGAAATTATAGAGAGAAAAGAGGCGGACGACAGAAACAACAATAGAATATAGGAGATTTAGATGGACTGGGAAGAAAACGATTACATGGAAGACCGGTAAGGGCTGCATACTTTTGTGTACATCGATTCCAGCAAGGAGGCACCCACTGCTCCGGTAGCATTGTTTGGTGGTGAGTGTTGTTCGGAACTTGCAAAGAAGGAGGAGGAGAGTCGAGAGAATGAAACGAGGCAGTAATTGAATGAACAGAGACGGTACATTAGTCATTTTATGGCAAAAATTGTATTGCATTTAATGGGCATTGGTCCGAACTTCGCGTTCTAATCTTCTGCGAGTGATTTTGAAAAAAGAAGAACGAAAATAGATTTTTTTTTTTTTACAAAAAAAAAATCGCAGCAAGATGAGGAGAAGAACAATTCTTATCAGCTGAAGCCGCAAAACGCATAAGCAAACGAGAAAGACTTGCTTTCGGGGTCAATAGCTAAGACAACTCAATAACCAGAAAAGGACAAAACCTGGGTCCCGCACTGCTTACGAGCTACAGCTAGCGAACGATAGAGGGTCTTCTTACTTTAGTGTGACAAAAAAAAATTATATTTATATTTCCTCTTAATTGTTAATTTAATATTTATGTATTTTTTAAAATTAAATTATTTAATTTTACTATATTAGTGACGTATATCTAGTATAGGGGTTATCTAGGTTAACAGAGTAAAGTTATAAGAACAGTTAACAGGGTAAAATTAAGAATTTAATTAAAAAATATATATATAGAGACTAAATTAAAAATTGAGAAAAATTAAAGTATACGTGAGCAAAATGATTTTCCCAAAAAAATATAATTCGTTGATGTATGTCAAGTTAAGGAGTTGACGTTGGGTCAGCATTTGAATTTAAAAAATAAAAAAAGTGAAACGTGCATCAATTTTTCTTCTTCCATCCAATGGTTGGACTTGGAGAGATCTATTTCACTCTACACTAGATGATGAGTGAGAAAATGAAAACTCAGCGAGATATTATTATAAACAGTAAGATATTTTGAAACAGTATGCTTACACACACATTATTATAAACAAAAGAGAAACGATGTTGTCAAATCACACACACAAAAGCTTTCTTTAGAGGAAAAAAGTGATAATGTCTAGTGTTATTTGTGTTACAAGACATCCCCTTAATTCTGTTGGTTCAAATGTTCCTTTTCCAGGTCCTGCACTACCTGATGTCCAGGGGTTGTAATTCTACGATATTGAAAGAGTATACTTGTTACACACATTATTGCAAACAGAAAGATATAAAACTATCACATCACTCACACTAAGGTCCTTAAATGAAAGTGATGACGGATTGTGTTGTTTGAATAGTAAGAGATGCACCTAATTTTGAAGCTTGAAATCTGATACGGAAGTCCACATAGAAATTGGAAACACGCCCAAGACTTTCATTCGACAAGCCCTAAAGATGACATCACAATGTTCAATCTAGAAACAACTAATGCTCGTCACAAGCTATTCATCCTTTTATGCTTGGAATGTTTCAAGGGGCTTCCAAAGTTTTGCAAGGAATCGTTGGCTCTAGATTTCATATTTGGAGTTGGCCTTCGGTAGTAGATGGCACTTGTGGTCTTGCGGCTAGGGGGTGGAATGTTGGTAAGCAAAGACATCAAAGAAGGACCAATGAATATGGGTAGCGATGTAATGGTAAGGATAGCGATTGGCGTGCCCAAAATTGCGTGAGTTGTTAGAGAGTGGCCATGGGGCATGAGAGATATCCACAAGGCAACAATGGAGCTGAACATTGTCAAAATCGCAATTTGAATCATGAAAGGAGCATATCTCCAAAATTTGAGAGATTGAGAACGGAAGGCAAGTATGGCCAAGAAGGAGATGGTTGACGTGAGAGACAGGGAAAGGGCCAATAATAGTGATAAGAGGTTCTTTTTATCGAGCTTATCTGACACAATAAAGGAAAAGGCCATCGATGCAACTAAAGTGGACGCCACAGAACATGTTTGTGAGGTCTGATTCAACCACTCTCTGTCACTTTTCATATGTTCCTTGTAACTGTCCTTAAAGATTTCTTCTGCGGTTTTCCCATCTTCATTGTATCTCTCCCGCAATTCAGAAGGCACTGAAGTTTTTACAAACTGCATCCCCATATGTGATTATGAGTATTTTAAATTTCGATTAGATCTCATGGCCACAAGCCACAGGAATTTTAACAGCAAATAGATATACACGCACCTCAAACCACTTGAATTCCTCTACCATGGTAGTTGCTTGCATATCTAGGTTAACCCCAACCTTGGCAGCCAAGTGCAATGCAGTGTTTCCATCTTTATCCACTTGACTAAATAAACTTTTGTCAACGTTTTCATTTCCGCACAAAATCTGGTACAGCCTGGTCTGCCTCTTTTCTGCCGCTAATAGAACTATGTTCTTTCCCTCCTCATTCACAACTTTCATCGTAGATGGAAATGTTTTTAAGATCTTCTCCACCATTTCTGTCAGACCATTCTTAGCAGCAATCATTAGGGGTATGTCAACTATTTTAGACCCTGCCTCTACCCGATCATTCACAGTCCAAATCACAAAATTAAATTCTTCTTGTTGTAGCACAGGAAAATCATGCTAATGCGATGATAATTCATTGATGATATATAGGTAATTCTCATGTCAACCATAATGTAGATAGGATATGACCTATTGAATTTTTAAGTCGACATTGATAAATGACGATGCAATAAGCTCTATGTCCTCTCAAGAGTCATTCATGTAAAATAAACAAGGAAACCCCCGTTGACTTCCCCTAAAATTTAGGCAGAACTTTAAAAGTAAATTATACTATTCTAATTTTGAGATTGTTAAAATTAGTTCAATAATTAATAAAATATTTTAGATTGATAATGTTGATTTCATCATAAATTTTGTTAAAATTACTTGAATATCTCCTCTCTGTTTCATAATTTACACAATTTTGAATTAGACAAATCTCTCTTAAATATATTAAAATTATATATATATCTTTTTATTTTTAAAATATACATAAACATTTGGTGAAAATAGGAAAAACGACCAAGTAATTTCAAATCGCTCATGACAAATATTTGCAATTGATTCATATTTTAGAACTTGCATGCATTTTGAAAATAGAAAGAATGTTTGTGTAATTTAATAAAAATATATATAATTTAATGCTTGGAGTTTAAATAAATCTGTTTACCGCTTTCCTCTTCATATGAGCTTTCGAAGAGACTTTTACATGAATCAATCCAAAGAAGTCGTTCCATTATTTGAAGAGACCATGTGTGCTTCTCCTTCATATTCCGTATCCTGCGGAACCAATTTCCTAGGAATCAGAAGCCCGAGTCAGTGCAGCAAAATATTTTCACAAAATAATATTAAAAAATAATGTATAATATATTATGTATGATTAAACTGATGCTATCATGGGAAGATCTCAATGTATATATATTGTACCCTTATGATTAAGATAATATCAACGAGAATTATCCTCAGATTTGCTTATTCCCCTTTCTTTCTCCACACCTTTAACCTTCGTTTTACCCTTGCCCTTGGAGGCATTCATGGAGATGGGCGATGCTATACCCTGCAACTAGTAGGACAAGAAGTTGGACATCATCTCACCTTTCCAGCGCGCTTTTTCTTTTTTGTATGGCTGTATTGGTGTAACATTTTTTTAGGTAAACCTAAAATATTTATCGCCAGAAGTAATAACTAATCCCCCTCATACGTAAATTTCACGCAAGGACTTTAATACTAGCTATTTGTGTAACTTTTTCGGTTATAGTTTTGAACTTTTTCTAAGTTGGGCTTTAATGGTTGGTATCTCATTCTTGTATTGTTAAGGCCCAACATTATGTCTAAGTATCGTTTTATTATGTTTAATAAAATTGTCTTCTTATAAAATAAGTAAATAAATAAAGTAGACATGTATGCGTATGCTCTTATATGCACATGTATATGACGTACCTGCTGCTTTAAATAAATACTCGAGGGCATATAAGGGAAATAGCAGGATCCTAGACAAATAATAAAACGGATAGCGAATTAGACGCCTGAACTTCGGGTGCTGAGGGGTTCGTTCTTCACTAAACATATCTACAAATATAAGAGTAAAAAATGTATTAATTAGTTGCTAAACAAGTATACATGAATAAACCATATACCACTCCATTCACAAACACTAATTATTTACATTCGCCAGTGTAAATCCTTTTGTTGAACTTAAAGATAGAAATAAAGGAGTGAAGAAAGATAATATTCATGTCTTGTAAAAAACGTGCCTCAAATAATGGTGTCCGAGCTTTTTAGCAATTCAAAAATAAGTTCACAGGAATTAACTGAAAGAAATTGTTCCATTATTTGAGGAGACTATGTGTGCTTCTTTTTTAGTAGTCAATCTCGTAAATTCTCTATAAACACTCTCTAAACCCTTAGACTGTACCTTAATTTTGATGGGGACTAGTGCCGAACTTACTTAAATTTTTTTGTAATAAAAAAAGTTGTCTTCTTATAAAATAAATCAATAAAGTAGGCATGTATGTGTATGCTCTTATATGCACATTCACATGACGTACCTGCTACTGCATAAAAAAAATCGAAGACAAATAAGGGAAACAGCAGGATCATATACAAATAACCCAGCCAAATGGAAATTCGATCCCTGATCTTCGCGATCCGATAGATAATGCGTGCTTTGAGTTCACGTTGTTCTAGTTCATCGCTCGTCGTGGCCCGCTCCTTCTTCTTAACTCTAGAAAACACTTCCAAGTTCCAAACAAACAATCCACAACGCCATACATAAGAGAAATCTCAATGAATAAAAAGGGCATGACACACATTTTATTATAAAAAAGATTCATTATACATATTTTTTTATAAAGAAGCGTGGGGTTTTTTTTTGTTTGGTTCGGTTCAAATGAGGCCATACTTAAGAGAAATCTCAACCATATTCAACATTATAAATTATGGATCATTTCATTTCCATATTTTCTCTCAAATATACCTCTATATATACGCAATTTCATCTATTTATTTAATTGTCCATTTAGTAATATACCTCTATATATACGCAATTTCATCTATTTATTTAATTGTCCATTTAGTTTAATAGTGTAAGTTCTTTCATTGCGGCATTAAGTTTAATATATTATTTATTTAATTATTATCATAGAGAAGTATTATTATCTTGTTCTCAAAGGAACTTAAGCGATAATAATATATAAATGCATAATCATTATATCAAGTGGATAATCAAATTCAGAGATAAGATTTTAAGAAAACTTATTGTAATTACCTATAAATCCGTTGTACAGATGGTCTGAGGATTGTGTATATACGGTTCTAATTACATAAATAAGAGTACATTAAATGGGATCATGTTACTTTTAAATGTTGTTATGTTATCTAGATCCGATAACATTAATGCATGATATGAAGCATAATGGATGTCATGGAGATTTCTTTCTGATAATGTCGTTTGGATTTATACAAAGAACAAAAACTTACAGTGATAAAGTAGTTGAACAATGTAAGATCGACTAGGAAGATCAGTACTTTCAAAAACTGAAGGGGTTGCAGCTAAGATATGGAGTGGAGACAACCCATTCTTATTGCGCATCATCGCCATCTCTTTTAGATGATCTTTATAAAGGAGAACTATTTCGATTGCCACATCTGCCAATTCAAAGAAAACCATATATATATATATGGACTTTAATAAATAATACATTAAAACACAGCAATATGTATAGAATGAATAGTTTTTTCTATTTACCAATATGCTCTTCTTCTAGTGCACAATGAAGTATGGTATTACCGTTGTCCCTCTTTATACAGTGAGCAATGTTTGTTGAAGAAACTCCTCCAGGGCTTCCCATGTATTGATAATGTAGGCAAAGAAAAACTTTTCTGTGGCCATGGAAAGCGGCTAGGAAGAGGGGTGTTTCACCGGCGTGGTTACGTTCAGCAATTAAAGAGGGGTTTGCGCCACGGAACATCTTACATATTTCAGCATTTCCCACTGAAGCTGCTAAATGTAGAGGAGTGTTACCTTTCTCATTCTGAGCCCCAAGGACAAGCTTCTTCTCATCGCCATTTTCATCCACTGGTGGCAATGGCATCGACTTCTTATCCTGCTCACTAACTCTCTGCCCACAAACTATGCGCACCATGGATTCCACCACATACTCTCTCCCACTAGACGTTGCCATGTGTAATACGGTGTCTCCTTTCGTTATCTTGGCTATTCGAAGCTCCCTTTTTTCCTTGTACATGTCAAGGACCTTATACCAATAGCCATTCAGGGCAGCACTACGTAAGTCATCCAGGTCTTTATTGTTGTTGTGGTCTGAATTCATTGTCTCCTACACAGTTCAGGTTTTAGATTTTTAATTTCACTTTACATATCAAATTTATTGATATATCTTTCAAATAATATAAACTCTTCAAATTAAATTGAAATGGTGCAGAACTGAGACACACACACATATCATAGCTATAGTTGTATGGAAATTCAACCAGACCAAACAAGAATCTCGAATAGAATAAATATAACCATGGCACCACGTGAAGAAGGAAAAGAAGGAATCAATCCCACGATGAAATAAAGGGGAGGATTGTTTTTAGAAACAAGGTGGTATTCCCAATCACTCTCTTAACAATTTTTTTTTTAATATATATAGCATAATTTGAACTCTTCCTTAAAGACTTAATCATCAACTTTTGTTGGTATAAATAAGAGGATTTACCAACAAAGAAAAACTAATAAATGACACACAACCAGGGCCTTACTAAAGAATAAGAGATGAGTAGAAAGGTCTGGTGAAGAAGAAAGGGGAAAAAAATAGACTTAGGCAGTTTTTGAAAGGGTGGGGAGAGGCATGAGTATTTGGTTCAAAAAATAGAAGGAAAAGGGGAATTTTTTATTTTTATCTACTCCCTTTCTCACTCTATCACCCCTCTAAAATTGAAGGTTTTTGGAGAGGTGCCAAACTTTAGTTCTTTTCTGACAAAATTGTTAACAATTTTTAAATATTCTAGTGCTACCAGCCTCTTCCTCACCTCCAATGACGCTCCTGTACTCTTACTCCTACTCTCGCGAAGCTCCCTCTCTCTCTCTCTCCCCCTCACTCACAAGCGACACCATTGCAGAACAAAAAAGGAAAGAGAAGAGCTTCTAGCTGCCTGAGATCTGAATGGAAAAGGGTGACAACGGCACGGTCACGGTCACGGGTGAGCAAGATGATGGAATTTCAGGTGAATCGCGAAGCAACACGGTCACCAATTTTGTCTTCTTCGTCGCGCTGCCCTTGCCCACAGCAAAAATATTCTGAGAAAGCTATAGGACTTTTGCCCTTATTTTCCTTTTTTAGAAAAGCTTCCACACACTTCAACTCCCTCAGATTCATAGCCTCAATTGCTCTCGAATGAAAATACAAGAACAATACAACAAAATAAAGAAAGCAACAAAAAATGAAGATAGAGTACCTAGTTTCTGTGGAGACAGCAGAAATGGCTCTATGAAAAGGTTTTCTTGGGGCGTGGAAGTGAATAGAAATGGGGTTCCTGAAGAATAGGAAGCATTGGGGAGTGGAGCTTTATGACAATGATGAAGGAATCGGAATGGCTTCTGGGAAGGGTGAATCTGGGGAGAAGAAGAGCAGTGGAAGGCAAGGAGAGAATCCATGAAAGTTCAAAGAGAGAAACAAAGGTCGATTCTCAGAGGGAGTGTGCAATAATGAAGCCTTAGAGAATAGGAGATGGCGGGGGCTTTCTTGTTCTCTTCCTCTAAACTGTGAATTCTGTTTTGCATAGGGGTCTGTATAGAATTTTTTTTTTTAGATGAAACTTCTTAGAGACCATCTTCAGCATAAAGAATTAGAAAAATCATTCATTCCCATAGCATCAAAAATGGAATTGGGTCAAAATAATTATAAAAAAATTAAATAAAATAATAAAAATATATTTATCAATTTATAATAAACTCATGTCTCTTCTCCTAACAAATAAGAAACATATATTTCTTTTCTTTATTTATATCTTTTACCCTCCTCTCTTCAAAATTAACCCCCCAACCCTCCCTACCAAGCAAAACCTATCATTTGCGTTTTAAATAATATATAATACTACATCCCAGTCCCAGCACAAAACGAAAAACATCATGATTATCTGATGTTGCTACTTTTGTCTTCTTCCCACAATCTGAAGAAATGAGAAGAGCCTCATCAAGTCAGAAGTTTTTGAAGGGAGGAGACATAATGAGGTAAACAACTATAGATTTGAGTTTAAAAATAAAGAATAATGACCTCATGTGTTTAAACGTCATCAATATATAAAATTATAATTTTATCTTTGAAATTTATTTATAAAAGAGACTATTACTTCAACAAAGGGTTGATTAACTAGGCTATTAATATGACTTAAATATATTAACTAGTAACAGTCAAGATGCTATACTTCATTCTCAAGTTGCTCTATTTTAATAAAGTCGTAAACCCTGTGGTCACCATCTTTCCTAAGTTCATACCTTTTATTTTGTTGTTCTACCCCTGAAACTTTGCGTCGTATTTGCAAGTTTTTGTTTTACCAGACTAAGATAAGAAGAGAAGAGAAGAGAAGAACAGATGAGACGAAATGAAAAGCTAAAAGAGCCACGAGACGAGAATGTGTGAAGTGAAGGTCAAAAGTGTGTTTGGCATATGGGTAAACGTCTTTGAGAAATTCTTGCATACTCTTAGTATGCCATGTCACTTATGTACTCTCCAATAAAAACACGAAACATGGTATTGATTTAACATAACCTGTTGTACTTGTTACCTCCTTTTCACAATTCCACCACATTCATGGCGCCAATTCAATTCATTTTGCTCTGCCTCATATCAGTCTCTTAGTTCTCTCTCTCCTCCTAAATTATTTATTTTATTTTTATAATTTTATTTTTATTAAATTTATCAAATTATACACATATAATATATCTATATATATATTATAAAACTCGTGTACTTTCTTATCATTTTATATCTAAATTTATTTTTTCATTACTTATTCAAACAAATTTAATTTGTTAAATTGATTTTTTGACATAAGCTAATCAAAATATAAATTATATTATAATATTTAACTTTTGCTCTATCTTATATGTGCAAAAATCAAATAAAAAAAATGCATATGCCACCAATATTCTAAACATATCCTTGACAAGTCTAACTACCTCGCTAAAATTAAAAAGAAATAGTTGATTGACTAGCTTTATTTAAAATGTTTTTTAAGTTCATCTATGTTTAAGAATATAAAGAAACATTGTCAGAGTGGTTTAACTCAACAGCCACTTTACATCTCCTTCAATTTTGGTTTGAGAATAAGGTTTAGTGTAGCACCCTTCATAGGTGTGATGGGTGCGCGAGTTCTTTCTAAACAATATAAAGAAATACTATATTAGACTTTAAATTTTTTCTTAGCAATTGAGATTTTATAATTATGGTTAAATTAAATTTCTATTAAATTTTTATAATTAATACAGGAGATAATAATTTTTTTGACTGTCCGTAATATTTTTAAAAATAATGCAGAGTCTTGTTCACACGATCAAGAGGGGAGAGATGAACTCTGACCAGGAGTTCGTTGGGATGGACTCCAAAAAATTCAAATCTTGACAGAAGTTGCTAGCTGATGAAAGGCTACTTTGTGTCAGGAGGAGTGAATGTTATATGTGATACGAAGATTTACTCATTTTCTGTTTTTTTTTTAAACTCAGACGGCATTCTCTAAACAAAATTTACAAAATAATTTTTTAAAGGTGTAAAAATTATTAAAATAAGTTTTATTTATTTTAATAAAATATTTTTCATAAACATAGTCTAATTTAAATTTAGAAAATCATGTTTAAAAGATCAAATTATCTATTAATTATATTAAATTTTGTTAACCTTATTGTTTTGTTTTTTTATCATTTTCTTTCTCTTTTTAAAATGAAAGAGTACGGCTAAGCGCTTAAGCCATACAATTACAGAAGGACAAAACGGACTACATCATAAAATCCATTTATTCAAGTGGACCAATCCCTTGTGTAAGGAAAAATGGTCGGCAAGATTGTCAATTTGTCATGACTTGAGGACTCAACGAATATGGGTGGTCTAGAATCTTCATATACTTTGAGAGTCGTCAATATTAGATTGATCCATCGTAAAATGTTTCAAATAGATACTGATGATAAGGTAAAAAATTTTGTTAAAATTACTCAAGCATCACCTATATTTTCTGAAACTTACACAAATTAATAAAAGATTAAATTACACAATAATGCTCTCCTATATTAAATAAATTACATTAAAATTTCTCCTATTTTTAATGCATACACAATTTTTTTTTTCAGAGGACAGAAGTATTGTTTGCGGGAATTCAAAAGTCTCGTGAGATGAATGTGTAATTTATCTAATATTTGGAGAGAGGCTGACAGGTATTTTGATATATAGAAGGATATCTTCCTCTGAGCACCATTTTCACAGGTCTTGTATTTATAAGAGTACTTGTTCCAAAATTTTAAACTCACATTCCAAGACCTTCTAGTTATATTAATCGATTGAGTTTCTGGAATCCAACTTGATGTTTGGCTCTTCATCAAGGCCATCGGGGTGGTTTGGCAGAGGAACATAATCACGAGTAGGAAAGGGTAAAATTATTTTTCGTATGGAGTTTTTTTTTTTTAAAAATTAAGGACGTTTTGTTAATATGTTAATTGGATAAAATTGCTCCATTTTAAATAAATTGGAGGCAAAATTGTATCACATAATATTTTAAAATACTGATACAGCTCCAAAAATATTTCAGAATATAAAATACTAAGACAACTCCAAAAATATTTCAGAGTGCCTGATACGTCTTTATTCCTAATTTTTATCGTCCTACCTTCAATTTTCCTTTTAAGGACATTATGATCTTTTAATAATATTAAAAAATTTGTTAAAAGTATAGGATTGAAGTTGAATTTTTAGTATTTTAACTGAATTAATTGAGATTTTTTCCTTATTTTTATTCTGAACACCAACCGTTGTTTATATAATATTTTGAATTATTACATCAAAAGTTTGAGTGGCCCAAATAATCATTTTGGTTGACAAGTGGACTCGGCTCGGATACTCGGATGCTGCCGACAGTGGCTAGAGCTCCGAATTTGAGTACAAAACAAAACACATCATCGTATATTGTTTAATTCAATCAATAACTTGGGCCAAAAAAAAAAAAAAAATCACTCAATAACCAATGCACGGTATGTGTTTATAATTCTAAAAATGATCATACTGACTTTATAGACTAGTTTTTATAATTCAATAAAAATAATGATTTAATGTAATGTAATTATATATAGAAATTTACCCATCCATGTTATTTTAACCACAAATTTTAACCTTGTAAAAACATTTACTTGGTTTCATAATTTTGCAAATGTCGATTGATTAATAAATTATCTTTTCAAGTGTCGAATCCACAGAGAGGATAAGTGCTATAAAAATAATTTTAATTAATGCAAAATTTATAAACAAAAGTTAGATTTATAAAATATAATTAAATAACAATTACCAAATAAAAATATAAGATCAATTAGGGGCACTGGGGATCATGATTCACCACTCTAAAAAATAACTAATTCTAATTCTAATTCACAACTTTCTAATGTATTCTATTGATCTATCAACCTAATAACTGTGCCTAATTAGTTAAACAATTATCTCTCAAATTAATTACCTAATTAACCAAAACTCAATAAGCTATCACCTCAAGCCATCATAGTTATCTCTCTAGCCTAGATTATTTGTGTTTATCTGAATCCGGATTTAAGCTTCACCTCACAATCCTTTTTAATCAATCTAATCACTTAAATTGCTCACTAGGTTAAGTCATATATTTGAATAAGATAAGCTGATCATTATGAGAACCCCAAAATCCATCCGTAATGAAGGTATATAAGTGAGGTTGAAAAAATATAATAATTACAAAACTCAAAACTACAGTCTGATGGAGCGAGAGTATGCTTACACATATTACTGCAAACAGAAAAGAAATACCACATATTAAAACATCAAATCACACGCAAAAGCTTTTGAAGTAAAAGTGAAGACATGTTCCTAAGTTTGGTGGTTCAAATCTGATCTGTACCGTTTTCCCTCTTCTTAATCCTTATCGGTACTCAATGGGACGAGTGGCCTTGCGTCTTGGGGCAGGATTGTCAGACAATGTGGAACCAAGGAATGTTCGGAGCTGTGTGACAACCGAAAGGATTATCCCTAATGATATAATAGTACAAGTTCGAAGAGCCTTGTCCAATTTTTCACTAACATCATCGAGCATGAAGAAATCACCAGCACAGAAAGAGATCCACAAAGCAACAAGGGAGGTGAACATGAAGAAAATACCTCTAAGTAAAGCTTGGAAGGAATGTATCTCCAAGAGTGAACAGATTGGGAAGGAGAAGCAACTATAGACAAGAACCAGATGGTGAACATGAGGGAGGAGAAGAGGGCCCCAAACGACAAGTCTGCAAAAAATCTGAATATTGGATCGTTTCTAAGGATTGTATAGCCATTGTCATCATAACCGCCTAGGACATTGGTACATGTGGGGAAGGCCACCGACGCAACTAACATGCTTGGGAGGCCTTAGCCACCCACTTTCCCTCTCTTTTCATAAGTTCTTTGTGACTCTCTCCGAAGATGTCTTTGGGGCTTCCATTTTGTCATTGTATCTCTCTAACAAATCATGGGGAATTGAATCCTCACAAACCCTATCAAAATGCCAAATTTAGGTCAAATTATTTATATCCATTAGTTCAAGTTCATAGGTGAATTTATAAATATACATAAGCAACTTGATCTATGTTTTGTCCTATATTAATTTTTAATATCCAAATAATTTTTTGAAATAATGATGTGTGACCTATCAGTCAAAGAAAAATTAGTAGTAGATAAATGGATATGCACCTCCGTTTGATTTCCCTCGACATGGAAAGTGCTTCCCCAGGATTGAGCCAATCAAGAGCGACTCCAAGACTACTTGCAAGTGCAATGCATTGTTTCCATCTTTATCTACTTGCCTCAACAGATTTTGACTTAGCCAGTTTTGTTTGCCCAAAAACTTGTATACTTTTGTTTGCGTATATATTGCAAGTAGAACAATGTTCTTGCACTTGGCATTCACATCTTTAATCGTCGACGGAAATAGTTCCAGAATTTTGTCCACCATTTCTACCGCACCATTCTTGACAACAATCATTAGAGGTTTCTCTATTGTTATTGTACCAGACGATGGTGTTACTATTGACTCCAACACTATCCACCAACTCCATTCACGATCTAAATCACAAAATTAGTTTGTAATGACAAATGTGTATATATATATTAGAACAACATGAGAATAGAAGATTTACAATGAGTATAATTGTAGACATTTAGGGCTTGAATACTACCATGATTTTATTCATTAAGGCTGCTGAATTTATAGAGTACAATTGGATAAAAAATAACAATAATATCTTAGGATATCTTAATTCGAATTAATACTCCTAATATCCCTCATATTATCTCCCAATATCTCTCATACTATCTTAATTGTTTACAATAATTAATTATTTTCATAATTACCACACTCCCCCTCAAGTTGGATCATAAATATTGATTATGTCCAACTTGCCTACAAAGCATTCGAACACATCTTTTGGTAGTCTTTTAGTAAGGATGTTGGCCACTTGTAACTTGGTGGGAACTTATGATAGGCTGATAATCCCATCTTCAACTTTTTCTCTAATAAAATGTCTATCCACATCAACATCCTTGGTCTTGCTATGTTGAATAGTATTCAAGGCCATACTCAAAGCTGTTTTGTTATCATAGTACAATTTCAGTGGAGAATTAAATTGAAAATATGCTTCTTCTGCAACTCTTTTCAACTATAGCCCTTCCATAATACCTTGAGATATGGCTCTTAATGCGGATTATGCACTACTTTTAGCAACAACTCTCTGCTTCAGACTTTGCCAAGTTACTAGATTACCTCATACAAAGGTGCAATAGCCAGATATGGACCTACTATTATCCTGATCTCCTGCCCAATCTGCATCTGTAAAGATTTCAACATCTCTGATATTATTCTTTTTAAAGAACAATCCCTTGCCAGGTGTACCTTTAAGGTACCTTAGAATTTTATACATTAGATCTAGATGCTTCTTCTTGGGAGCATGCATATGTTAACTAACTACACTTACTGCAAAGCAATATTTGGCCTAGTATGCGAAACATATATGAGCTTACCAACTAGTCGTTGACATCGTCCTTTATCTATAGCTGCCTCATTTGCCTTTTGTTTTTTTTCTTGACCTGCTTCCTTTTGTTTCTTTCTTGATTTCTTTTTAGCACAAACAGGTACTTTGCTTGGCCAGCACCCAAGCATTCTTGTTTCCTTAAGAATATTCAGAATATACTTCCTTTGAGAAATATAGATCCCTTTTTGAAACCTTGCTACTTCCATGCCTAGCAAAAAATTTTCAGTTTTCCAAGGTCTTTCCCTTCAAACTGCTTATTGAGCACCATTTTAACTCTCCATTTCTTTGATGTTATTTCTTATGAGAATAATGTCATCCATATATACAATGAGGATAGTTATCAAATCACCATCTTTTAACAGAAACATGGTATGATCTAACAAGCTTTGTTTGTAGCTTTCAGCTTTGAGTAATGTAGAGAATCTGGTAGGGACAAAGGTATTTAAGGTAGCAGTATAATTACCTCGGTGAGCAATAGTAGCGATAGAGCAAACTGTTATTCGGTATGAAGGGTTTTAAAATACTCGAACAATTGACCCATTTGCTATTTGCTTATAGTTAGGACCGGTGGTGGAGCACTCTCTTGAGATTGAGAGACTTGATTAGCACGAGGCTTACTTCTTTTTAGCTATCAGTCAACAGGTTTACCATGAATATCCCAATACTTATCTTTAGTATGACCTACCTTTGTACAATGGTCGCAGGTTGCTTTCCATGAGTCGAGCTATAGTTGGTACCCTGACTTACAAAAGCAGTGGAATCAGCAGAAGCAAGTAGTTTAGATACAGGCAACATTACCTCACCCCGAGATTCTTCACGTAAGATCTCAACACATACCACCCTAAGAGGTGGAAGAACTTGCGTGCTTAATATTTGACCTCGGACATCATCAAATTTTGGGCGGAGGCCAGCCAAAAAAAGTAACACTCGTTCATTTTCGATATTTTGTCCACGTCTCCTCTGTCATTAAATCAAGTTCTTGTCACAAAGCCACAAGCTCAAGCCAGAATTCTGTAACACTTCGTGCACCCTGTGTAGACTTCCAAATTCTACACCTCACACTATATTCCCAAGAATAGTCTTTCCCATAAGAATAGGAGTCACGAACAACCTCCCAAATTGCTTTAGCAGTAGGAAGGTACATGAAACTTCTCTTAAGTTGAGGAGATATAGCATTTACCAACCAAGTGCATACCAGTAAATCATCTGTTTTCCAATAGTTCATGGCTGCAAAATCAGATTGTGCTAGTGTGTCTCCGATTAAGCGACCTAACTTGCAGCGACTACCCACGACAAATTAAATTGCGTGGGCCCAATCCTTAAAGTTGGTAAGGGTGAGCTTATCTGAAACAATTGAAGTTAGTGACCCATCAAAGGGCGTATAGGTGGACCAAAGGGGACCTATTTTTTACGACCCATCAAATGAGTTGTCCATCTAAAAAAATGCTCACAACTCTAGAAAGAAAGAAGGTTCACAACTCTGTTTGTCAGTTTCTGGAGAGAAAACAAGAAGGCCCACAACTCTGGGAAAAATGACCTAGGCCCACTTTAGCGTTGAACAAAAATGAAGGCAAATCCACGATGCCTTGACTCACTTGGGTGCTATCGGGCGATGAAGTTGGCACAGAATCCACGACACCCTGACTCACTTGGGTGCTGTTGGGTGACGGACACGGAGGTAATTGAGACGTCACGCGCAGGCACAGAATCCATGACGCTTTCTTACTTGTTGTCAGGCTCCAAAACAGCGACAGTGACCTTTTAGACCAAAGGAGTTGGGACAGGGATGGTGGTCGTCGGTGATATGGTGACCGTCGAGAAAACCAGTGACGTTGGACTCTTCGTAGGAATAGACGCACGACATTGACACTGGCTTTTTTCTATGGGTCGCACGTCGCAGAGACTCAGGACGACATTGGCGCATGCTTATCTCCGTCGCTCGCTGGCTGGTTGGACTTGCGTTTGTGCTGGAGGTTGTTGACTTACTGAAAGCATCTCCCTGAACCTTTCGCTAGCTGGTTGGACTTACATCGTACTTGTGGCGGTATTCTCCCGCTGGCTTTGATACCATGTAGAAGTTTAGGGCCTGAATACTACCATGATTTTATTCATTAAGCTTGCTAAATTTATAGAGTACAATTAGATAAAAAATAACAATAATATCCAAGATATCTTAATTTGAATTAATACTTTTAATATATCTCCTATTATCTCCACATATCTCTCGTACTATCTTAACTGTTTATAATAATTAATTATTTTTGTCGACAATAATATATATATATAATATGGATGAGAATGGAATGAATGGAAGAGTAGCTTGCAGCTCAGAGTATTGAGTCTTGAACTCGCAGCGTCACAGCACGTTCGTAAATAAACATCCCAGAAAACTTCATATGCGTATTCATCACAAGGAACTACCCTCACGCACATGAAGAATGATTGATGAGTAAGAAACGAGGGAATAGAACAAATAGGCGATAAGTAGTGAAATTGCGCAACATCTTAACTCAATTTTCGAACTTGAGTTTGTGGGTTCCTTCACTTATTATATTTTACTTAGTAAATCTAACTTTATCCGATAAGGAACTTCCCACATCAACTTAAGTTCTTTATGTGACTTGTGGGTCTATTTTCTCTTAATGCAATTCACACAAGACCTACGTTCCGAATGGTCTAAGTATGAAGTATTCTATCTTTAATTGAGGCATGTCTCAATTTCGTGTGTGACCAACTAATTGAATTACTTTGTTTAATACCACACAGATAACAACACAAGATTGAGGTGAATTACAATGAATTTAAGATAAACCATCAATCATAACAATATTTACAATTGGAACATAATTGTCACGTCCCAAAATTTGACCCGTGACCGGCACAGAATATGAATAAATTCATATTCCTTAAGCCTTTCTTTATAGTTAAAACATCTATCAGCATAGTATTAATTATAAATGTATTTAAAACAAGTAGAAACCCTTTCCATAAATTAAGTGGAGCGACTATAGTTCAAAAAAAATAGCACAAGTTTCACAACATTTAAATTACATGATTCGATAATACGTCCACCAAAAGTTGCTTCAGATGGCACAGAGGCTCCTTACTGCTCAGCTGGGGAAACAGGGTCAGCAGCACTATCTGAAGCCAAATAATCTACTCGTGAATAACGTCCCAAAAATATAAGTTAAAATGTAAAAAAAACAATTTCAGCATGTTTAAGTATAAATTATAATATTTCGTAATTCAATGCAATTGTTTCAGTAACTTCATTTCGTGAAAGTAATCACTTTTCCGTATTTCAATACCTTTAAGCATATATCATATAGATTCGTAATTTAAACAAATAACTCGGTAAAAGTTTCCTTTTCGGAGAAATCGTTTAAAACATTCGATTCGAAATAACCTTTTTTCCGTAGGACTTCAACAGAACGAAACGGGCGTGGACACACAGTCCACGAGGGTAACTAACCATCCGTCGTGACTCGAGGCCACGTAAAACAGGCGCAGGTATGAAACCTACGAAATACAGGCGCAGGTACAAGACCTACGAATAACAAGAGCGAGAACAAGTCTCACGAATAACAGGCGCGAGTCCAAGACCCCCGAAATATCCGTCGAGCTCGGGTTTAACCGTGGTGCACCAAGGACTAACAGTACTGCTGTTAGTAACCAGCGTTCTGTGTTCCGTCCTTTAAAACCTTTCAAACACGCATGGGGGCCATTTAACATTCAATAATCATAACATTTTTCAATGCAACAATTTTCATTAAAATCAATCATAATCATGAAACTTCCCCCAGCATGAATATTTCCGATAAATCATCAAAATATGTTCGTCAATCCATATGAACCATGAAATTTGAATAATCCATTTCTAACATTTAAAACCATGAGTGCAAAATTCTTTTCTCGTAATTCGTGCTAAAATTTTCATTTAATAAATATCTCAAAAACTGATTATATTTCAAAATTTTAAGATTAGGGACGTTATTCACTCACCTGTGATACTCCAATTTGACTTACTATTGCTCTCCGCCTTAGAATATCAGCTTTCCTTTATTTCCCTAGATTCCCGAAAATAAAATATTCCGTAAGCTAACATTCAACAACCCTAATTTAAATAAAGCCAATCTTTGCACATATACTAACTTTCAAGAGTTCATACCAAGATCATTTCCTTTCATTCACTCATACCCATATCTAAATTCAAAATCTTTATCCAAATTTCATATTCTCTAATTCAGTTTAACCCTCCACACATTCACAATTTTCCTCATATCAATCAACATATATATACACACATTAAACTTCTGACTCTGCTCTTCAGTTTGTTTTCCAAAACTCCATGTGCAAAATAACTCTCAAATACAATTCTTTTCCCCCCCAACAAACAATATCTTCAATTCCATTGTTCTTTTAAACAACCGCACCTTCTCACTACTTCGGTAAACAGAAAATAAATCCATACAGCAGCATATTCCCAGAGCACTAAATCACATCGTTATATATATATATATACCACAATCCACACAGCAAACTATGAGCATGCATATGCCCCTTTCCATTCATCCCAACACAACACACGACGGTATGCTTCTGTCTCCTCTTTCAATTTGTAGCATTATCATACAATCATCCCTTTAATTTTCCTTAATTCCCTCACAGTAACCAATCAAATATTCAAGTCAAATGATCCCAGAGCAAGGCAACCACACAAAACGTAAGTTCATTCCTTCAGAACCCAAAATTACAAAATAGCAACATACACATACGGCACTTAACTTCAAGAACAAAATAGAGCACAATTCCCCAGCTGCAACTCACGGAAAGAACACAGTACAAACCACAAAAACATTTCCTATTCTCATATGCACAGACACAACAACAGGGGAACGGAGAAGAACTTCAAAATTTCAACCGTGAACTTGCATCCACCAAGGAACAGATCGGAGAAATTAATGGAGGGATGAGAAAAAGGAGCTTACCGAAGTTAACCCACTCGATTTGCACATAACCCAATGCTCCAGTCGCCCTCATCCCCATCGGAAACTACCTTCACTATCCTTGCTCTGTCGCCACCCCGCTTCCTCGCTCACACTTACCGGCCACAGAAGAAGAAATCCACAGCGGCACACAGTCGACGACAGAAAAGATGAAGTCACGACGGCAATGACTTCAAGAACTCGCAGAGAATCTCCGCAGACTCCCTCCACTTCCTTCTCTCCTGTCTGTGCTCAGAATGGGAAAAGGGCGGAAATGAAATACCATAAAAAGGAGTATGACAGAACTTGCGTGCCGATCACTGACCCTCCCCGCCGCACGCTCACCCAATCTCCTTCCCCCACCCGCTGCCTGCGCCATTTCCTTCCGCCACGACGAACCACGCTGCTGCAGAGAAAGGAAAAGGGAAGGGGGTGTCGGCCAGTTTGAAGAGATCAGAAGGGCAATACTGTAATTTCACGATGAAAAATTTGAAAAAAAAACCTCAAACCTGCAGGCACTAAGGTTCAAACCGTGGACCTCTGGTTTAACTTTTCCGTCTCCAACCACTCAGCTAACCCAACCACTTGCGAAAATTCTGCACCAACTAATATTTATATCGTCATTGCAATTTCCTAACTTAAACTTTCGCAGGGTCATAACATTCTTCCCCTCTTAAAAATTCGGTCCTCCGAATTTAAAACTAAACTCACCTTAATTCTCGAATAGGTGCGGGTACTTGTTCCGTATTTCACTTTCGATTTCCCAAGTGGCTTCATCCTTTGAATGATTTCGCCACAAGACTTTCACAGAAGGAATCTCTTTCGATCTCAACTTCTTCACTTGTCGATCAATAATAGCTATAGGGTACTCATCGTATGACAAGTCCTCATCAACACCAATTTCCTCATATTTGACAACATGAGAAGGATCGTACAAGTATTTCCGAAGCATCGAAACATGAAACACTGGATGAATTCCCGACAATTCTGGTGGTAAAGCCAAACGATAAGTTACAGCACCCACTTTATCTAAGATCTCAAAGGGACCGATATACCTTGGGCTCAACTTCCCTTTCTTTCCGAATCTCATGACACCTTTCATTGGTGACACCTTCAGGAACACTTTATCTCCAACCATAAATTCTAATTCCCTTCGTCGATGATCCACGTATGATTTCTGTCGGCTTTGAGCTGTCAATAATCTTTGTTGAATAACTTTCACCTTCTCTTTAGCATCCTGAACCAAATCCGGTCCAAAAATCTCTCTGTCCCCAACTTCAAACCATCCAATTGGAGATCTGCACTGCCTTCCGGATAAAGCTTCAAATGGGGCCATTTGAATACTTGATTGATAGCTATTGTTATAAGCAAACTCCACTAACGGCAAATGCTTATCCCAACTTCCACCAAAATCCAAGACACAAGATCTCAACATATCTTCAACTATCTGAATAGTCCTCTCAGATTGTCCATCAGTTTGAGGATGAAAAGCAGTACTTAGGTTCAACCGAGTTCCTAATGCCTTCTGAAATGATTCCCAAAATCGAGAAGTAAACTGGGATCCTTTATCCGAAATGATAGACATAGGAATTCCGTGCAATCGCACAATCTCAGCGATATAAATCTCGGCATACCTCGCCGGACTATAAGCTGTTTTCACCGGAAGAAAATGAGCTGATTTAGTTAGCCTATCAACAATCACCCAAATAGAATCAAATCCTCTGATAGTACGGGGTAGTCCAACGATGAAATCCATTGTTACATTCTCCCATTTCCACTCAAGTATCTCCAATCGCTGCAGAGGTCCTGCAGGCTTTTGATGTTCCGCCTTAACCTGCTGACACACCAAACAACGTGTCACAAAATTCGCTACATCGTTTTTCATACCCTGCCACCAATACAACTTCTTTAAATCGTGGTACATCTTAGTTACCCCAAGGTGAATAGTGTAAGCTGAATGATGGGCTTCTTCCAAAATTTGCTTCCTTAACTCTTGTACTTGAGGTACGCAAATCCTGCCATTGTACCTCAAAACACCTTCCTGGTCAATCACGAATCTTGTGCTACTCTTGTCTTTGACCACATCTCGCAACTTGAACAATCTTGGATCAGAATATTGGGCCTCCTTGATCTGCTCGCTCAAAGAAGAACGAGATTGCACATAAGCCAAGAACGCTCCTCTATCAACAATTTCAAACACTACTCCATCTTGCTCCACTTTATGGATTTCTTGCACAAGAGGTCTTCTTTCAACCTTGATATGAGCTAAGCTACCCATAGACTTTCTGCTCAAAGCATCATCTACAACATTAGCCTTACCTGGATGATATAGAATCGTACAATCATAATCCTTTAGCAACTCCATCCATCTTCTCTATCTAAGGTTAAGATCTTTCTGATCAAAAATGTATTTGAGACTCTTGTGATCCGTGAAAATCTCACAACTTTTACCATACAGATAATGTCTCCAGATCTTTAGAGCAAACACCACAGCAGCCATTTCCAAATCATGAGTCGGATAGTTTTGTTCATGCTTCTTAAGCTTCCTAGAGGCATAAGCGATTACTTGTCCATTCTGCATCAATACACAGCCTAACCCAACTCGAGAAGCATCACAATACACTGTATACCCTCCAACTCCTGAAGGTAAACTTAAAACTGGAGCGGAAGTCAAAGATTCCTTTAGTTGTTGAAAACTTTCCTCGCACTTGTCATCCCAAACAAATTTCACATTCTTCTGAGTCAACCTTGTCAACGGAGCGGCTATTCTGGAGAAATCCTTCACAAAACGACGATAATATCCAGCAAGGCCTAAGAAACTGCGAATCTCAGTAACCGTAGTAGGTCGCGGCCAACTTTTAACTGCCTCAACCTTGCTAGGGTCAACCTGAACACCGTCCTTAGACACCACATGCCCCAAGAAAGTAACTTTATTCAACCAGAATTCACATTTAGAAAACTTAGCATAAAGCTGATGTTCTCTCAACCTTTGCAATGCTACCCGCAAATGATGCTCATGCTCCCCTGTACTCCTAGAGTACACTAAAATGTCATCAATAAACACAATCACAAACTTATCGAGAAATTCTCTGAATACACGGTTCATCAGGTCCATGAATGCAGCAGGAGCATTTGTCAACCCAAACGACATCACCAAAAACTCATAATGACCATATCTCGTTCTAAATGCTGTCTTTGGAATATCTTCCTTCTTAATCTTCAATTGATGATACCCTGATCGCAAGTCTATCTTTGAAAAGCACTGTGCTCCTTGCAACTGATCAAACAGATCATCGATACGCGGCAACGGATACTTGTTCTTTATGGTCACTTTATTAAGCTGACGATAATCAATGCACAACCTCAAAGATCCGTCTTTCTTCTTTACAAACAACACCGGTGCACCCCACGGCGAAGTGCTGGGTCTAACAAACCCTTTGTCTAGCAGCTCCTGTAATTGATTCTTCAACTCCCTTAATTCAGAAGGCGCCATTCTATAAGGTGGAATAGAAATTGGTTGTGTGCCTGGAATGACATCAATACCAAATTCTATTTCCCTATCAGGAGGCAATCCCGGAAATTCCTCGGGAAATACATCAGGGAAATCTCGAACGACAGGAATTTGATCTAAACTGACAGTAGACCTATCAATATCTGTTACTACGGCCAAAAATCCCTGACAACCCTTTGATAACATTCTCCGTGCTTTAAGGGCAGAAATCAAATTTGTCGGACTCTTAACTTCGTCTCCATGCAACACAAAGGGAGTTTCACCAGGAACATTAAATCTTATCACTTTCAAGTGACAATCCACTATAGCATAACATGAAGCTAACCAATCCATGCCCAATATCACGTCAAAGTCAATCATATCAAGAGTCATCAAATCAACAAGACTTTCCCTATCCCCAAAGGACACTTCACAGGTTTTGTACACCTGTGAAATTAATAAGGATTCCCCAATAGGGGTAGCAACTAGAAAAGAACAATCAAGCTTGGTAGGATCTTTACCCAACCTTTTCGTAAAATATACAGAAACATACGAATGCGTCGATCCAGGATCAAACAATGCATAAGCTTTTTGAGAACATATAGTGATAATACCTGTAACCACTGCATTAGAGGCCTGAGCATCTTGCCTCGTCATCGCATACACCCTCGCTTGACCTTGTCCAGAAGAAGGCTGTCCTCTCTTTCCCGAAGGTCTTCCTGATGAACCTCTGCCTCTCGAAACAGAATTTGCTCCACCAGACGGAGCTGCAAATGTAGCAGGGCGAGGAGAAGGTCGAACTGACCCAAAACTCGGAACAGGCTGAACAAACGGGCAATCTCTTTTCAAATGACCAGGTTGCCCACACTCATAACAAACACCTGAGGCCTTACGACAGGTTCCAGAATGATAGTTCCCACACATAGCACAAGGAGCTCTGGAATAATTAGATTGGCTCGCAGCAGACTGAGGTCTAGCGCCTCCAAATCTGGGTCTCGAATCTGAAGTACCCACAGAGGGTCCATGATATCTAGGCACTGGTTGTACAGAGAATGACGACGACTGACCCTGAGAACGATTTCCCTTAAACGGAGGTCCTTGGAACTTGCCACTTCCTACTTTCTGTTTCTTGGCAATTCCTTCTTCTTCAATATGCCTCAACTCAATCCTTAATGCACAATCTACTACATCAGCGTAGGAAGTAAAATGATTTAACATAGGGGCTACAGCATCATGAATGAATATCGGCAAACCCTGAATGAATCTGCCAATCCTGTCTCTCTCTGATGGAATCAACGTCGATACATAAGAGGAAAGCTCCGTAAACTTCCTATCGTACTCCGTTACAGACATCCCAGTAGTACATTTCAGCAACAAAAATTCCTTAATTCTGGCATCTTTCTTGCTCTGGGGAAGATAACGCTTGATAAAGATATCCTTGAACTCAGTCCACGACAATAAAGGCACTTTATCTCCCTGCAATCCTGGCACCGTCTTGCTCCAAGCACTCGCTATTCCTTCCAATCGAAATAAAGCGAACTCCACGTACTGAACGTCTGGACATCTCAAAGCTCGACATCTCTTCTCAATGCCTTCCAAAAATCCTAGGGGTTCTTCTCGAGAATCAGATCCTGAGAACTTAGGAGGATCAAGCTTAATGAACTCAGACAACTTCACTGCGATATTATCCTCCTCAACCACTATCTGCGTCTCTTCACTAGTCTCATGCCTAGATGAAGTAGAAATCACAGGAGATTGCTGATTGATGGCTCAGCTTCCGAAAGAATCTCCTGAAGAGGTCTAAGGGTTTGACCTCCCCTAACTCTAGCTCTCCTACGACCCCATCCCCTTCCTCTAGGGGGCAAATTCATCTGCTGAGCAGAACCTCTGTCCGAAGCACTAGCACTCCTAGAACTCCTTCCAGCTGGTGGACGTCTAGGCGGCATTTATCTCTATATCAAAAACATGGGAAATATTCAATTTCTAGAAAAATTCTCAGGAATACTTTGGAAAAACACTTTTCATTTTCTAGAAAATCTTAAATGATGCCTCAACTATCATTACGCCCAGGTTCATAATGATACTCGAGACCCCACCGAGGTATCTCTGCTCCACTTAACTATAGAAAACCATTGGCTCTGATACCAAAATGTCACGTCCCAAAATTTGACCCGTGACCGGCACAGAATATGAATAAATTCATATTCCTTAAGCCTTTCTTTATAGTTAAAACATCTATCAGCATAGTATTAATTATAAATGTATTTAAAACAAGTAGAAACCCTTTCCATAAATTAAGTGGAGCGACTATAGTTCAAACAAAATAGCACAAGTTTCACAACATTTAAATTACATGATTCGATAATACGTCCACCAAAAGTTGCTTCAGACGGCACAGAGGCTCCTTACTGCTCAGCTGGGGAAACAGGGTCAGCAGCACTATCTGAAGCCAAATAATCTACTCGTGAATAACGTCCCAAAAATATAAGTTAAAATGTAAAAAAAAACAATTTCAGCATGTTTAAGTATAAATTATAATATTTCGTAATTCAATGCAATTGTTTCAGTAACTTCATTTCGTGAAAGTAATCACTTTTCCGTATTTCAATACCTTTAAGCATATATCATATAGATTCGTAATTTAAACAAATAACTCGGTAAACGTTTCCTTTTCGGAGAAATCGTTTAAAACATTCGATTCGAAATAACCTTTTTTCCGTAGGACTTCAACAGAACGAAACGGGCGTGGACACACAGCCCACGAGGGTAACTAACCATCCGTCGTGACTCGAGGCCACGTAAAACAGGCGCAGGTATGAAACCTACGAAATACAGGCGCAGGTACAAGACCTACGAATAACAAGCGCGAGAACAAGTCTCACGAATAACAGGCGCGAGTCCAAGACCCCCGAAATATCCGTCGAGCTCGGGTTTAACCGTGGTGCACCAAGGACTAACAGTACTGCTGTTAGTAACCAGCGTTCTGTGTTCCGTCCTTTAAAACCTTTCAAACACGCATGGGGGCCATTTAACATTCAATAATCATAACATTTTTCAATGCAACAATTTCCATTAAAATCAATCATAATCATGAAACTTCCCCAGCATGAATATTTCCGATAAATCATCAAAATATGTTCGTCAATCCATATGAACCATGAAATTTGAATAATCCATTTCTAACATTTAAAACCATGAGTGCAAAATTCTTTTCTCGTAATTCGTGCTAAAATTTTCATTTAATAAATATCTCAAAAACTGATTATATTTCAAAATTTTAAGATTAGGGACGTTATTCACTCACCTGTGATACTCCAATTTGACTTACTATTGCTCTCCGCCTTAGAATATCAGCTTTCCTTTATTTCCCTAGATTCCCGAAAATAAAATATTCCGTAAGCTAACATTCAACAACCCTAATTTAAATAAAGCCAATCTTTGCACATATACTAACTTTCAAGAGTTCATACCAAGATCATTTCCTTTCATTCACTCATACCCATATCTAAATTCAAAATCTTTATCCAAATTTCATATTCTCTAATTCAGTTTAACCCTCCACACATTCACAATTTTCCTCATATCAATCAACATATATATACACACATTAAACTTCTGACTCTGCTCTTCAGTTTGTTTTCCAAAACTCCATGTGCAAAATAACTCTCAAATACAATTCTTTTCCCCCCCAACAAACAATATCTTCAATTCCATTGTTCTTTTAAACAACCGCACCTTCTCACTACTTCGGTAAACAGAAAATAAATCCATACAGCAGCATATTCCCAGAGCACTAAATCACATCGTTATATATATATATACCACAATCCACACAGCAAACTATGAGCATGCATATGCCCCTTTCCATTCATCCCAACACAACACACGACGGTATGCTTCTGTCTCCTCTTTCAATTTGTAGCATTATCATACAATCATCCCTTTAATTTTCCTTAATTCCCTCACAGTAACCAATCAAATATTCAAGTCAAATGATCCCAGAGCAAGGCAACCACACAAAACGTAAGTTCATTCCTTCAGAACCCAAAATTACAAAATAGCAACATACACATACGGCACTTAACTTCAAGAACAAAATAGAGCACAATTCCCCAGCTGCAACTCACGGAAAGAACACAGTACATGTCACGTCCCAAAATTTGAACCGTGACCGGCACAGAATATGAATAAATTCATATTCCTTAAGCCTTGAACCTTAAATAAAACGTTTAAAGTAATAATCAGAACATAATTTCAGTTTAAATGAAAAGGCAAATACTTTAATTCAAATTCAGATACTTTCCGAAATGATACGAAAACAAAACTTTATCTATAAGTTAGGTGGAGCAACTAAGCTTTTAGCAAAATAATACATGTATTTCAGAAAATATAATTACTTTTAAAGGTGACGTGTCAAAACAATTGATTCGGATTGAACGTGAGGCTCTTCACTGCTCAACTGGAGGAATAGGGTCATCTGCACTATCTGAAGCCAAATAATCTACTCGTGAATAACGTCCCAAAAATAAAATTTGAAATGTGATAATAAACAATTTCAGCATGTTTATGCATAAATCATAATATTTCGTAATTCAATGCATTTGTTTCATTAAACATCATTTTATGAAAGTAAACACTTTATTTCATGCAAAACCTTTCAGAATAGTCATTTTAAATCAATCACTTTTCCGTATTTCAATACCTTTAAACATAAATCATGTAGATTCGTAATTCAAAAAAGAATAACTCGTTAAACATTTTCTTTTCAAGAAAACCGTTTAAAACAATCGTTTCGAAATAACTCTTTTTCCGTAGAACTTCAACAGAACGAAACAGGCGTGGACACACAGTCCACGAGGGTAACTAACCATCCGTCGTGACTCGAGGCCACGTAAAACAGGCGCAGGTATGAAACCTACGAAATACAGGCGCAGGTACAAGACCTACGAATAACAAGCGCGAGAACAAGTCTCACGAATAACAGGCGCGAGTCCAAGACCCACGAAATATCCGTCGAGCTCGGGTTTAACCATGGTGCACCAAGGACTAACAGTACTGCTGTTAGTAACCAGCGTTCTGTGTTCCGTCCTCTAAAACCTTTCAATCATGCATGGGGGCTATTTAACATTCAATAATCATATCATTTTTCAATGCAACACTTTTCCGTTAAAATCATTCATAATCCTGAAACATCCCCGGCATGAACATTTTTGATAAATCATCAAAACATGTTTGCCAATCAATATGAACAAGTATGCAATAATGAAATATCCATTTTCAATTTAAACCATAATTTCATATGCTTGTTTTTTTTTTCGTAAATCATGAAGTCATGAGTTCAAAATTCTTTTATCGTAATTTGTGATAAAATTCACATTTAATAAATATGTCAAATAAATAATTATATTTCAAAATCTCAAAGTTTGGGACGTTATTCACTCACCTGTTGCTCCTCCAACATATCATGACTTACTCTTATCTATCCGCTTCTCAAGCACATATCATTTTCTTTTGTTCATCTGCCTTTGATTTATATTCCTAATTAATGACCCAAAACAAAATGTCATTACTCTAACTTTAAGTAAAATATACATAATCTTATTAACACTTGAACCATCCAAACTTTAAAACCACGATACATTTTTAAAGTCTTTATCCAATACCATTATTACAACAGTCCAAGCACCTTCCATACTCACTTCTTTATTACTTTGGTAGCCATAGACATGCAACACCAATACTATCTCTATTAAACTTCAAAATAACTATTACTTTAAAACCTTTATGCTTGTTTTATCATTTAAAACTCTATCAACATAACATGAGCTTTCAAAACAACTTCTTAACTCAAGGAGAATGCCAAAACAGAAATTCTTCATCATTTGAGATCAAGTACAGCTAACATAATAATCCCTTCAACCATTATTCGCATCATCCATATGTACCTTAGCCATTAAAATCTTACTTAACAATTTCTTAAAAACAATGAGTCCTTGCTTCCTATCTCAAAGAGTTTTCATCAAATTTCTAAAACCATTTCATCACTTGAACTTCTGTAATTCATCACCCATATAATCATTAATTAGCTTCATCAGATTCAATTTAAATTCAGTTCTCTCCTATTTATAACAACTCTATGCTCCATCAGTTCCATAACCTATAATTTAACCATCTCTTATGTTATCCCTTCCTCAACACTTGGATACATTTATAGCTTAAGTTCTACTATCCCAAAGTATCATTTTTAGAAGTTTGGAAACATAATCATAATCATCCATGACTCTGAAATTTTCTCAACCTTGTGACCATATTAAATTCTAAAACCTTTATTCCAATTTCAACCATATTCTTGGGCTCTTTCTCTTAAATTCTAACTTATTGGACTCATATTGTCCCTTTAATTCGTTGAAGTTTTCAAGTCAAAGAATGAAACTTTATTCAAATATGCATGAGTTGGCCGAGACATAAACATACATATATATATATATAAGCTTGAATCACTTATCTTCTTCTCCTTCCCTGAACATATCAATATATATACACATATGCATAACACAACATCCTCCCTTACTTTCTTTCTTTCTCATTCCCCTTCTTCTTTCCAATCAGCAACTAACATACGCATATGCACACACATATATACAGCAGCACCCAAAACACAACACAGCACATGCCTTATGCTCTCAGCCTCGTTTTCCTTTCTGTTTCCTCATTTATTTTTCTTTCCAACAACCCTTAACACATACCCACACACATATACACATGCTTCCCAACCGAAATAACAGCCTATATATATACATACATCAAAACAGCAGCCCAAACATGTGTGTATACATCTATATCTGCAGCAACAACAACATAACAGAGAGCATCTGGCGTCCACTGCTCCCACCAGAAAAATCTTCAACGACAGGGGAAACACGGATTCAAACAAGGCAACAGAAAGAAAACATCCACCCACAACTCTTAATGTTCAAAGGAGGGAAATATCTCATACCAACCTCCAATATCCTAGAATCTGCGCAAGATAGGGGAAACTGTAGCCGCTACAGTGTAATTTGCACAGAGCAACAGCGACAGAGGCGACTGCTCCCACGGCGACGGTGATAGCCACAAGTGTGGTCGACTGGAGGGAGGACGAGCTCACGGCGGTGACCAAAATCTCAGAACCCGCGAAGCTCCCTCTGGATTTATCCCTAACGCTCACTCGTCATCTTCCTTTGCCGAACAAAGAAATGAAATGGGGAAGGAATGGTCTGGATAAAAGGTGACGACAGCAGATCTACCGTGTCGTGTACTCCATTCCCGCGCCGCTCGCTGGACCAACACCACTCTCCCTCGTGTCGCGCTGCTGCTCCGCCATGGACGACGTGGCTGCACAGAAGAGAAAAGAGGAAAGGGAGTCGGGAGTTGGTAAAAGAACAGAGGGGTATAAGTGTAATTTCACGCATCTGGAAAAATAAAATACATTCTCAATTCTGCAGTTAGAGGGATTCGAACACGAAACCAGTATGTTATTCTTTCGCTTTCAACCACTCAACCAAACATGCCTCTTGTGAAATTCCTGCACAAAATAATATATACTATCCATTAACGAAATCTTATGTGAAATTTTTTTTTTTTTTTTTTAGAGCCTTTACAGTACAAACCACAAAAACATTTCCTATTCTCATATGCACAGACACGGCAACAGGGGAACGGAGAAGAACTTCAAAATTTCAACCGTGAACTTGCATCCACCAAGGAACAGATCGGAGAAATTAATGGAGGGATGAGAAAAAGGAGCTTACCGAAGTTAACCCACTCGATTTGCACATAACCCAATGCTCCAGTCGCCCTCATCCCCATCGGAAACCACCTTCACTATCCTTGCTCTGTCGCCACCCCGCTTCCTCGCTCACACTTACCGGCCACAGAAGAAGAAATCCACAGCGGCACACAGTCGACGACAGAAAAGATGAAGTCACGACGGCAATGACTTCAAGAACTCGCAGAGAATCTCCGCAGACTCCCTCCACTTCCTTCTCTCCTGTCTGTGCTCAGAATGGGAAAAGGGCGGAAATGAAATACCATAAAAAGGAGTATGACAGAACTTGCGTGCCGATCACTGACCCTCCCCGCCGCACGCTCACCCAATCTCCTTCCCCCACCCGCTGCCTGCGCCATTTCCTTCCGCCACGACGAACCACGCTGCTGCAGAGAAAGGAAAAGCGAAGGGGGTGTCGGCCAGTTTGAAGAGATCGGAAGGGCAATACTGTAATTTCACGATGAAAAATTTGAAAAAAAAACCTCAAACCTGCAGGCACTAAGGTTCGAACCGTGGACCTCTGATTTAACTTTTCCGTCTCCAACCACTCAGCTAACCCAACCACTTGCGAAAATTCTGCACCAACTAATATTTATACCTTCATTGCAATTTCCTAACTTAAACTTTCGCAGGGTCATAACAATAATCTTTATTAAAACTCTAAAAATCCTTTGCAAGGTTCAAACCATAATCATATAAAGAATTAATTTGGTCATATATAGAAATCAAGTTACTCTTGCATGTAGGAACATAAAAAGAAAAAGCGTTTTTTCTTTTTCTTTGTTTTTATACGTAATTTTTATTAACTAACCATTGATAAATACTTCAGGAGCGTCCGAAGAAAACATTAGAGAGCTTTGTCTAAAGCATACAAGACTGCTCCATCAATTGTCTTTATTGATGAGATTGAAGCAATTGCTTCAAAAAGAGAGAATTTACAACGTGAGATGGAGCAACGAATTGTGACACAATTAATGACTTCAATGAACCAATCAAGCAGGCTTTTACAACCAGCTGATAGTTCAGAAAGTTCTGACGCCCATCCTGGTTATATTCTTGTTATTGGAGCTACGAATAGGCCTGATGCTGTTGACCCTGCTCTGAGAAGGCCTGGGCGATTTGATCGTGAAGTTTTTCTTGGTGTTCCTGATGAATGTGCTAGAGAGGAGATCTTGTCTGTGCTTACTCGCAATCTAAGTCTGGAGGGCTCATTTGATCTTAAAAAAATAGCCAGGTCTGCATCAGGTTTTGTTGGAGCTGATTTGGCAGCTCTTGCTGACAAGGCAGGTAACCTAGCAATGAAAAGAATTATTCATGAAAGGAAACATGAATTATCCCAAGATCTTTTAGATGAGCATGATGAAGATTGGTGGAGGGAACCTTGGTTTCCAGAAGAGATGGATAAGCTTGTCATCCAAATGTCAGATTTTGAGGTGCTTTAGATTGATTTATATTCTAATATTCTTCTTATTTGTTTTTTCCTTTTCTAAATGCCGCTAAGTTTTTTTTGTTCTTGCCTCTCGTGAATTATATCATACAAGTCATTAAACCAAGTGTTATTCTCAGAATTGTTGTACTGAAGTGTGTATTTCTTTGTATGTTTTCCATTTATTTATGGTTATGGACATGTCAGTTGTTTGATTAGAATAAGTTTTACGTCAAGATTTTTCATTTCAATAAATTGATATCATTTATCATATATTTTTAGATAATATGGACAAACCATCATATCCATCTGGGGTATTTTTGAAGGAAGCAGTCAAATTGGTGCAACCTTCATCAAGAAGAGAAGGGTTTCTTCCATTCCTAATGTAAACTGGGAAGATACTGGTGGGCTTGATCTTCTAAGACAAGAGTTTCAGCGTTATATTGTTAGACGCATAAAATATCCAGACAATTATAAGGTAGTTTCGACTGAAATTATTTAATTGAATTGTGGCATTGGTTAAGGTGTACGGTGAAGTAGGCAGCTGGGCAAAATCATTAAATCAGCTAAACTTTATATACATTTTTTCATCTTTTAGGTTGTATCTTTATATTCTACCCTAAGATTTGGTAACTCCAAACCTAAGTTTTAAAAGGGATTTTGGCCTTAAATATTGGTTTGGGAAAATTTTAAAGCAGACAGTCATATTTGTCCAAAAAGGTTTATGGACCAAATCATGATTTAAACCCATGATTTTAGATAAGCTATTGAGAATAACTTTTGGAATAGGAAAAATGGCTTCTAGATATAAAAATACTAATTTACCCTACTTGTCTTTATCTCTCTCCTCTCTCTTGCCCGATGATTCTTGTTCTATCTCATCATCTCTTTCTCCTCTCTGTGCACATAGGATGTGCTGCACAGTGATTAGTTGCTTATATTTTTTTTAATTTCATACTTTTTTTTTTATAATTTACCAATAATAAAAATTCTTCTGATAATAACCATCCAAAAACTCGTTTATTCAAAACTACTTTTTTCTATAAGTTTTTTTCTAGAAGTCATTTTCTAAAAACTGTCTAAAAGTATTTTTTTTTTCATAAGTCATTTTTCAAAAACTTATCCAAACGGCCCGGTTGCTTGTTAAGGGATCACTTATGCATTTTTGAAAACCATGGTTAATGACTAATTGGGGGTGCAATTGATTACAAGAGGAAAGTGTTTGTGTTCGCAGAATGCTTGATTATTAAATGAGTTGAACCTGAGTATTAATCTATGTTGGATGAAACATATTTGGCCTGCCAATTTTTTTAATGATGGTAAGTTAGCTGTCTGTTCCTTGAATTTTTCTTCCTTTGTTTTGAAACTTGACGTAGGATTTATCCATGAATAAAATCAAAATTTCGAGGTGTCTGATGGGCTGGTGACTGTTCTAAATTCATGATGCTTAGAGCTTTTTGTGCAGTTGTAACCTCTGTTGTGACCATTCCTTAGTTCAGCATTCCAATTTCACGTCAATCTCTGTTAAAGACTTTTGTAAAGAAATGTAGAGAAGAGAGTAATTTATGCAGTGATTGGATTAAATAGAAAGGTGTAACTTTGCACCATCTGATGCAGCTCTTAGATGGGTAGGCTGTAGCTGATATGTTTGAAAGAATTTATAAATTGAGAATTTGACGCGCATTTGCTCAAAATGCAGGCAAGACTTTGTCCGTTATTTTGCCATGGAATCCATTGTTTTACAAATTTCTTGAAATTTTATTTTCAGGAATTTGGGGTGGATATTGAGACAGGATTTTTGCTTTATGGACCTCCAGGGTGAGGTAAAACACTGATAGCCAAAGCTGTTGCCAATGAGGCAGGAGCTAATTTTATTCATATCAAGGTCTGTCTAACAGCTACAGCACCAGTTTCTCTAAAGTTCCGGGTTTAGTTACAAGATTTTCCTCTGTCTGAAATGAAGTATCTTAATGAATTGTCTTAATTTTGTTGTAGGGTTCCTGAATTTCTAAATAAATACGTCGGAGAAAGTGGGCTAGCGGTACGGACATTGTATAGTCGTGCAAGAACATGTTCACCTTTGCATTCTCTTCTTTGACAAGGTTTGGGGCTGTCTCACCTTTGAATAATGTTTATTATGAACCCAACTTTTGCCCTTCTGCAAGGAGCAGCAGATAAATGTCTAAAATGTGGATGGCCTAGTTTCAATTTTTTCATTTAAATCATTAAGTTGGCAGTTATAAGTCTTTGTATGTTTTGTATTGAATCTTTTGAAATAAACAAATATTGAAATTCAAAATATGAAAGCCTGTGTGCTTGTCCTTTGTTAATTTCTTGGCCTACTAATAGAATATAAAATATATATACTAAGTAATCTGAATTTGTTTTTGTACAGGGAACCTTGTAATTTATCTGCAATTTGTAATATTTATCTGTTCATACGTGCTTTATTCTTTTATTTTTCAAATGTTAGTATTAGGATCATTATTCAGTTGTTATATCGCCTTTTTGTAGATAGCAGTTTATGTTCTATATCTATTTGTAACTTATAAACCTTGTTAATTATTGAAATATCATTTTGTCTTTTTACAAAAAAAAAGTAAGATTTATTTGTTATATTTTTTATATAAGTTTAATATCATTATTGGTCTCTTAAGTTGGCACGAATTTTAGTTTTAGTTTCTCAAGTTTTAAATTATAAGTTTTAGTCCTTATAGTTTCATAAAGATTTGAATAATTAATGACGTCAATTAATGCCGTTAAATATATGGATTAAAACTAAAATTTATTAAAAGTACAGGGATCAAAAGATTTTAACGTCGAATCGGTTAGTCCTGATCTTTATCACAATGTTAATATATATGTGAAATTTGTAACAAAGATGTGGTCATGATTCTGGGGAAATTTGCTGACTTTGATGAACATATAGATGAACGAAGCAGCGCTGGCTGCTGCTAAAGAGAAGTTTGCATCAACAGAGAGAACTTCACATACATTGACCATCAAGTTCAGCCATTTTGAGACTGCTCTCATTAAAATCTCTCCCTCAGTGACAGATACGGTATGACTGATTACATCAATTGAATTCTTTTTTTGGCCTGAATTGTTTGTATTCTGATCCCATGTGATATTTGAATTATATATAGATTGAGTTTTATGCTTTATATACTTAAAATGGTTTATTTTATTTCTTGGAGCAGCAAAAACAATACTATCAACGATTGGCAGCGACTTTTAAGGCTGCATGAGAAAAGGAGTTATGTTTTTTTTTTTTGTTAGTGTACAAATTTTCTCTTATTGAAAGCAATTTTGTTCGAGACAGTGTCTGGCTATTAAAAGCAGTTATGTTGGGAGAATTGTCGTCCAATTGGACCTTGGCTGGTATATGGATTGATTGGTTGATGCTAAATAGTTTGTCCAAAACAAAAAATTGAGAGAAAAAAAGAGAAAGAAATTATGGCAATTGTGGAAGAGGTGCTTGCATTATTTTCAGGAAAAGGGCGCATAGGAAAAAATATGAAGATAACGAAGCATGGTACAAGGGGTTGCAGTTTTAGTATATATTTTTCGTTATGCATTTGTTGTTATTCTATAATATTTACTTTTATCATCCTCTAAAACCTGAATGATTATCAATTCTTATATAGTCTGTAAGGATGTTAATAATCTTCTGCACAGGAATTTCACAGACTGCTCTGCCTCCCCATCCCTTTTATATAATTTTGTAAACTACTCCCTTTGCCCCTTGTACTTTAGGACCTTATAATTATTTTTATTTTTATTACCATTTTGCCTTTTTATAAATAAGAGTATCAATTCTAATGTTTTCATTTTTTTTTTAATCAAACGACCTGTGAAGTATGTTGGCCTTCATATAATACTATACGACATGATTAACAAACAAGTTATCATTTGCTACATGGCAGGTTTGAAATAGCTTCATCAATAGATTACTTGCTCCATCTTATCTCACTTAATAATCAATAAATAAATAAATAACTATTATACTCTTATTAACAAAGTCATACTCTTCTAATCTTTAATATACGATCTATTTAATTAATTTGATTAGATTAAAAATATAATTAACTTAATTAATATTACATATTTTTTTAAATATCCTTATTATTTTCCTTAACCCTTTTATTTCTTCTCTTATTTGATTATTGTTAAAGGAATATCAATAAAGATAATTTGAAAAAAAAGTACATAAAAAAATGGAAATAAATTTAATATTTATTATCAAGATTAACTCCCATTATGTCATATATCAAATATTGGAGGACTATAAGACATAATTTTGCCTTTTGCTTGAACACAAATTAATTTTGATAGAGCTTAGTGCCTAAGTATCACAAAAGCATCAAACTTTAGTAGTAATTTTTTATGCATCTTTGAACGCCAGTGAATGATCGAAAGATAAGGACTTGCCATCAATTCTACAAAATTAATTACCTAAACCAAAACAACCAACAATTGCAATGGCAATGGCATGCAAGTACCAAGTCACAACTCTGAAATATAATATCTCGCTAAAAAATCCATCTATTCAGATGAGAACATTACACAAATTTCCTCAGTCAATTTGATAGGGGGAAAAAGCGTATGCAAAATTGCAAAATTCTAGCTCCTACGTAATTGACGACTCTTGGGGAAATATCCTAATTCCTAAATATAGACTAATGTCTGAGGGTAATTGATAGCTCGTTCTGCCCAATGTTAGTATTACTTAAGAAAAAAGGAAACTTCACCCTACTTTTAGATCGTGGGTGAGTTTAACCCTTCTTCAAAAAATTTGAAAACAAAAAAAAAATTCAAAATTTTAGCTCTTTTAATTCGATGACCATGAAGGTAGTTGAAGTTACAAGAACTCCAATTCCCTTAAGCAAAAAGTAGCTTTTGAACAGGTAGTTAGGGTAGACCAATTGGGATGGTTTCAAACCTCGATGCGGATTGGCATTATCAGATCCAGATGCGCTCAGAGCGTTAGCCTAGGCGATAGTCATTTAAGAAAAAAAAAAAAAAAAACTAGATTCCAAGCCTTTTGGCAAAAAGAAACTTCTAGATCCTCAAGGAAGAAAGACATTAAATCTGTTGACAATTAGTGGCCCTAAACCATGCTGACAAAAAGTATGATGTAAGGCTAGTTCCTGCAAGCTATAGAGAAAAAGAATTGTCGTAGGGTTTTGGGTTTGTTGTATGTTAACCTATCTCTAGCACTACGCAGGAGAGCCAGATTCAGCAGTTGGCTGGTTGGTAGGTTGTACATGTTGTGGCCCTGGCTTTTTTTTATCAGGAGGAGAATATGATGGCCTGTTAGGACGAGCCTTATCAACTTGTTCCTCTCTAGTGTCAAACTGTAAAATGCAAAGATATCATTACAAGTAAAATCAGAATGTTGAAGACTTAACAGTTTCTTTACGGTGAAAAAAGAAAGATGTATGCTTGCCATTATTTTAACAGATCGCTATGGTAGAAAAATGAAACTTATATGACACTAAGTATCATAAGATATAGTGCCCAAGAGCATTATTTCCTCTGGAGCTCGTCGGCGACATTCTCAAGCCTAAGAGTCCATCTTACCATATAACCTTAAAAGGAAACTGTTATGCATCTCACCATAGACGACTTAACTAAAAGTAAGGTCATTGGAGATCATACTAACCTTGAAACCACAGCCGGATGCACATGCATGGAAGCATTCCTGCGCATGAAGGGAAGGGATCAACCATTAATTTCCTTAAACTATTAGCGGGGCAATGCGCAATACATTAGCACCCTGCTTATAACATTTTAAATGAGTGTATCTTATTCTCATGAACTCTTAGCAGAGCAATGCGCAATACAAAGAATAGAAGGAGATATGCTTGGCTTAAGTGAGCAAAAGGTCATATAAAGAAATCATGGCCCTCCAAGTGAATAATCAATCTACGACTCGCATGTTACCACATGACTCAATTTGCCAACTCACTTCAGAAACTTGGCATAATTTCACCTTTTAAGTAAAACTGCTCATGAGCCAATCAGGTGAATCATGCAGTAACAGACCTTTCTTTCTACAAGTCATGCCCCCCATTCTTTTCTTGGTAAACAACCTTAAATGCATAAGATTCTAAGAGGGTGGAAATCATAGTCAGCCCGCCCTTAGGTGGCGGGCTCTGGTTGCCCCTTTTCCAGCCTACCATAATATAAGTTACGTCAACCCACCCCCTATTCAACCCATGGATTGTGGCAAGCTGGCCCATTTTACCAACTCCACCCTATTGTCCACATAAAATGAACTACATGTCAAATGATAGTCATTACTACATAATTATTGTTCTCAATTTTCTAAATCAAGATTCAGTGATTATTCTAGGAAACAGGAACAATTAACTCGTCATTATTCAGTGATTATTCTAGCTATTAATCTCATCTCAGTTAGTTGCTCCTACACCAAAACAGGACCTAAACCCTTGGTAGTGCCCTCATTACCTTCTAGATAAAGTAAGTAATGTCATTATATGATACTTTAGAACATAATTATTCCATTATCACTTGCTAATATATAAAATAGTTCGCAACTGACTGCTCTAACCAACCCCAAAACACAGTAGGCCGAAAAGGAAAAAGTAACCCACAAATGCCTTTTAGCAAATCCTTCAAATCAACTATAAATATAGAAGGTTCCAACTTCAATTTAGAAGTAATCTAAAGTGGTGCTATTACATCAATGAACACCCAGTAGAAAACCATCAATATGCCTATGGGCACCATGAACAATATTTAACTGAAGTCTAATAAAATGGTTATTAGAAAATTACTACAGTATGCAGTATCCTCATTCATAGTTTATATGAAATCAATGATATTGCTTAAACATGTAAAAGCTAAAACAACAATAACCAAATAATTTATTTTTATATTGCAACAAACTGGCATATAGACAACCTTACCTTCAAGGTAGCAGAATCAAACTTTTAAAATAAATAGAGTAAAAGTGAAAGAGAAACCATTAAAAAACAGCACTGTTAGAGAAAAACTGAAACTTTAATTTATGCTGCAAAATGTAACTCGTAGCATAGCAAGTAGTAGTAACTGGATAATGACAGAAAAAACCTCTGAATAAGAGGCTGATCCAGGAGAACGGTCAATATATGCACTCCACTGCTGCTCCTTTATTACAGGGTCTTTGTAGCAAATCTGATTGCAGTCTTCCAAACCTGTTTTCATTTGATGCTAATTCTCAAAAATAATCAGAGTCAGCATGTTCTCAGGAAGTTTAAAGGTTAAAGAAAACAGTGCCAAAATCTAAAGCAAGGGCCTAATCGTCAAATGCTAAACCCTTCAGTCAAGCAATTAAATATGAGTTTCTATAATCAATGGAAATCATTTTATAGGCATGGGCATAAGAAATAAGGGAGGCCAACTTTATATATATTACTTCTTCAGTATTCTATGTTTTATGGTGGTTATTCTATTTTTCTGCTTTTTTGTTGACAATTATTTCTTAGATTTAGAATATATATTAGACCTTTATTTGGTCACAGAATACATTGATTCCTTCTTGAATTTTCTCCCTCTCCATCACTTTCACCCTTCTGGTCCTGTGTCATAGTCATGTTTCACTAGAAATTTTAAAACAAAACAAATTATACTGCTCCCTCCATTTCTTAATATAAAATCTAGTTGAATTTTTTGGATAGATTGAGGAACCCAAATAAATCAGTTAATTATAACTAAATCCAATCCCTCAAGACGAATTCAAATTGTATACTCTTTAATCTACTCAAATTAGTCAACTAGCTCTTATATTAGTTACTTATAATTAACTTATTTATTTGGCTTCTGTAGAGATATTGTAGTGATATTATATGATATGTAATATTCCGTAATTAGTAGAGGATACGATATGATACTGATATGATATTGTAATTAATGTCTAGGGTTACCTATTATATCTAGGGTTACCTATTATATCTAAGGTTACCTATTATATCTAGGGTTACCTATTATATCTATAAATAGGTATTCAACATATGAATGAAAAGTAGCATTTGTACATCATTTTGCTCTCTGTATTTACATGGTACCAGAGCAGGTTAACCTAATGTTTGCTAATTTTTTGGCGTCGTTGTGGCTGTCCTTCGTTGCAGATCTGGAGTTTCTAATTTTTTGACAATTTTGGTCGTTGTTTTGACCCCTGGAGTGGTCCTCTTCTACTTGTTAGAATATTGGTTCTTACAGAGCTCCCGGTGAAGCTCTGGTTGTTGGATCCTTTGGTTCTTTTGTTTAGTCGTTGTTCGGCTACTCTCGCCTTTGTTACTAATCCTTTTTTTTATGGCTGCGACCAATACTACTGCAATTTCTGAGATGATTCCAGTAGTCACTAAGATTCCTGTGAGTGCTACTATTGCAACAGGTAATAAGTCTACTGCCCTTGTTTCTTCGTTTTCCAAATGGATCATAGACTCTGGTGCTACTGACCACATGACAGGTAACCGCTATCTCTTCTCTACTTATACGTCTTATGCCAACCCTTCTAATATCACTATTGCAGACGGTTCCCAATCTTGTGTTCTTGGCTCTGGCACTGTTGAACCTACTTCTTCTATTCATTTGGAATCTGTGCTCCATGTCCCTAACCTTGCGTTTAACCTTTTGTCCCCTAGTAAACTTACTCGTGAATTAAACTGTTGGGTCTCATTTTTTCCTAACCATTGCTTGATACAGGATCTTTTGACGAAGAAGATTATTGGTAGGGGTTATGAATCTGGTGGTCATTACTTTCTTGATGATCAGGGGTCTCGTGCGGTGGCTTGTACCGGTGGTGTCACTCCTTTTGAAGTACATTGTTGTTTAGGTCATTTATCTTTATCATCTCTGAAAAAGGTTTATCCTCAGTTTCAGCATTTGTCGTCCTTAGATTGTGAGTCATGTCAGTTTGCTAAACATCATCGTCTTCCCTTAGTATCTCGAGGCAATAAACGAGCTTCGTCTCCTTTTGAGCTAGTACACTCTGATGTTTGGGGTCCGTGTCCAGTTGAGTCCAAAGCTGGTTTCAAGTACTTTGTTACCTTTGTTGATGATTATTCCCGCACTACTTGGTTATATTTAATGAAAAATCGTTCTGAATTATTTTCTCATTTTTGTGCCTTTACTGCAGAAGTTAAAAATCAATTCAATACTTCTATCCATACCTTGCGCAGTGATAATGCCAAAGAATATTTTTCTGAATCATTTTCCTCTTTTATGCTTCAAAACGGAATTTTACATCAATCTTCTTGTGTGGATACACCAGCTCAGAATGGTGTTGCCGAAAGAAAAAATCGTCACTTATTAGAAGTAGCCCGAGCCCTTTTATTTCAAATGCAGGTTCCAAAACCCTTTTGGGCAGATGCGGTCTCCACTGCTTGCTTTCTCATTAATCGTATGCCGTCCTCTGTTCTTGATGGTCACATTCCCTACACTACTCTCTTTCCTTCTAAACCTTTGTTTCCGATTGACCCTAAGATTTTTGGATGTGTGTGTTTTGTTCGAGATGTGCGTCCGAGTATCTCTAAATTAGATCCTAAGTCCCTCAAGTGTGTCTTCCTTGGCTATTCCCGTGTGCAGAAAGGGTATAGGTGTTTTTCTCCGTCTCTTAATCGTTATCTGGTTTCTGCTGATGTTACTTTTCAGGAATCTCTTACTTATTTTGCCTCTATCCATTCAGCTTCTCCTCCTCCGCCTGCGGAGGAGGATACTCTTCTGGTATACTCTGTTCTTCCGTCCTCATCACCTGCCCCAACTCCCGTACTGGCACCTGGTCAACCACCTTTGTCTCGGGTCTACACCAGACGTTTGAAGGAAACTACTACTGCTCTTCCTCCAGATTCTGCCTTACCATTGTGTACTTCCTCATCAGATCCTGCAGAAAGCATCACTCATCCTGAGTCTGACCTGGTTCCTCCTTCTGAGATACCTCCTGTTCCTGCTCCAGATCCCTCCCTCGATCTGCCTATTGCCCTCCGTAAAGGTAAACGCACTTGCACATATCCTATTTCATCTTTTGTTTCATATAACCACCTCTCCTCTGCTTCTCGTGCCTTTGTTACGTCTTTAGACACTATCTTCGTACCTCGTTCCCTAACTGAGGCCTTGTCCCACCCGGGTTGGCGTACTGCCATGGAAGAAGAGATTGCGGCACTTGATCGTGCTGGTACGTGGTCCTTAGTTGATTTACCGCCGGGAAAGAAAGCCATTGGATGTAAATGGGTGTTGACCCCTAAAACTAAGGCTGATGGCTCTCTTGAACGCCTTAAAGCTCGTCTTGTTGCTAAAGGTTATGCTCAGAAGTATGGTGTTGACTACTCTGAGACTTTTTCTCCTGTGGCCAAGCTCTCCTCGGTTCGTCTCTTCATTTCTCTAGCAGCTACCTATAGTTGGGATCTCTCTCAGCTGGATATCAAAAATGCCTTCTTACATGGTGATCTTCTAGAAGAAGTGTATATGGAGCAACCACCTGGTTTTGTTGCTCAGGGGGAGCATGGTAAAGTACGTCGGCTTAAGAGATCTTTATACGGCTTAAAGCAAAGCCCTCGGGCATGGTTTGACAGATTTAGTACTGTGGTGAAGGACTTTGGCTTGTGTCAGAGTAAATGTGATCATTCGGTGTTCTATCAGCAAACAAGTGCTGGCATGATTCTACTAGTTGTGTATGTTGATGACATTGTGATTACAGGGAGTGATACCTCAGGGATCTCATCACTCAAGTCATTTCTTAACTCCCATTTTCAGACGAAGGATTTGGGTTCACTAAAATACTTCTTGGGAATTGAAGTTATGAGAAGCAGGAAGGGCATCCTATTAACTCAAAGAAAATATGTTCTTGATATGCTAAAAGAAACTGGAAAACTTGGAGCTGCCCCATCTAGCTTTCCTATGGTTTATAATCCGCTGCTTGATGCTGATGGTAGTATACAATATGAAGATCCCATTGAAGCTGCTAAGAGCAAGCCGTTTGAGAACCCAGAGAGGTACAGAAGATTAATTGGAAAATTGAATTATCTTACAGTTACCCGCCCTGATATCACTTACCCAGTAAGTGTTCTTAGCCAATTTATGGTCTGTCCAACTGTTCGACAGTGGGAAGCCTTAGAACATGTGTTACATTATTTGAAGGGATCTCCAGGTCGTGGGATATTGTACAAGAGTTATGGCCATATAGATATTGAGTGCTTTTGTGATGCTGATCATGGTGGATCAAAGGCCACAAGACGGTCTACTACCGGTTACTGTGTCTTTGTTGGAGGCAACTTGGTATCTTGGAAAAGCAAGAAACAAAATGTAGTGTCACGATCGAGTGCAGAAGCGGAATATAGAGCCATGGCACAGTCTGTATGCAAGATAGTCTGGATATATCAGTTGATGACGGAGGTTGGCCTTCAAACCTCATTACCAGCTAAGTTGTGGTGTGATAATAAAGCGGCCCTACACATAGCTTCTAACTCGGTATTCCATGAACGCACGAAACATATTGAGATCGACTGTCATTTTATCCGAGACAAGCTCAAGGAAAATTTTATCTCTACAGGACATGTCCAATCCAGTGATCAACTAGGCGATCTCCTCACCAAAGCTCTTAATGGGGTTCGGATTGAATATCTTTGTAACAAGTTGGGTATGATTGACATCTATGCTCCAACTTGAGGGGGAGTGTAGAGATATTGTAGTGATATTATATGATATGTAATATTCCGTAATTAGTAGAGGATACGATATGATACTGATATGATATTGTAATTAATGTCTAAGGTTACCTATTATATCTAAGGTTACCTATTATATCTAGGGTTACCTATTATATCTATAAATAGGTATTCAACATATGAATGAAAAGTAGCATTTGTACATCATTTTGCTCTCTGTATTTACAGCTTCCTTAAGCTATCCTAAAAAGTCAACTAGATCTTATATTAAGGAACGGAGGCAGTAATATTTAAAAATATCTAGTGATTAGGAAGGAACAACAGCTTTGTCCTTATAATGCCAGTACCAATGCAGAAATACCAGAAACTGAAAGCTATACAGGGTATGATTGGATTAAGGATGAAAAGGAGAAAGAAATTTAATTAGGAATTTTTCTTTAACTTATATTAAATGTGCATATATATTTTCTTCCCTTCCGATTCATTAACCTCAATCTGAACATATTCTAAGGAAAAGAATGATAGATTTGAGTCCAATTCAAAGAAAATGCCTAAACCAAAATTTCACTTCTCCATTTTTCTCAAACCCTCTACACCTTTCAGACTATAGCTTGAATGGATAAAATATATAAGAATTCATATACATATCATTCAATATGTTAAAAAGGTAAATGAAGCGGCAAGGTAGTCTCACATCTTCCCATGTCTCTTCATCAGAATTGCATCCCTTCTTGCAGAATACTTGCCCTGAAGTATTATCACAAGTAAGGCAACAATCATTTGAAATATACAACAAACTCAAACAATGAATTTCCATTCTTTTTCTATTTTCTGGAGTTAAAAACCAAACAACTAACAAGATACATTAGACTCACAAGAATGTCCCTTCATCAACCTAGCAGAATAAGAGTATATTTGTTGAGGTGACTTAACACTGACAGAGAGAAATGTAAATTTGACTTTTGATCATTGATACATCTAGTAAAAACAAAAATACAATATGTTGAGGAATTACATACTTATAACAATTGGGCCAGGTCCATACAAGCCCACTAGGCCTAATAGAGTAAATTATAATTCTATCACTCTCCCTCAAGTTGGATGATAAAAATATCAATAGCTTCTAACTTGTTGAGTAATTTATTCTGTACATCACGACCAACAGCCTTTGTCAGGATATCAGCTTGCTGTTCTCCAGATTTTACATGTCGTAAATCAATAAGTCTTCCTTGAAGTTTCTCCCTGACGAAATGACAGTCTACTTCAATATGTTTAGTTCTCTCATGAAATACAGGATTGGTAGCAATGTGAATAGTAGATTTACTATCACAATAGACATTTACTGGACTCAAAACATTAATGCTTAATTCTTTCATTAATTCTACTGCACACATAATTTCTTACACAGCCATTGCTAATGCTCAGTATTCAGCCTTAGCAGAAGATCTTGAAATAGTGTTCTACTTCTTAGTCTTCCACATGATAGGTGAGTCACCCAATTTTAACAAATATCCAGTCACTGATCTCCTTGTAGTAGCCAAGATGCCCAATCAGAGTCACAATAACAGCTGAGAGTCTTGTCCTGCTCTGCACTTATCAAGATCCCTTGTCCTGGCTTCTGCTTCAAATATCTCACTACACCCAATGCTACAATCACGTGTACTTTCGTTGGTGTCTGCATATATTAGCTAAGAACCTGCACAGCAAAACAAATATCAGGACGTGTTGATGTTAAATATATTAATCGTCCCACCAATCTCCTATATTTTCCTGGATCCCTCAGCAAGTCTGTATTCTTGTCCTTTCCTTCTTCAAATGCCCTGACCTTCAAGGTTAGAGACATTGGTACATTGAGTGGCTTACAACCACTCATTCTGGTATCTGCAAGTAAGTCTAAAACATATTTCCTTTGTGATAAAACTACACCTCTATTAGATCTAGCCAGCTCAATGCCAAGAAAATATTTCATCAAACCTAAATCTCTAATTTTAAATGTATTGTGCAAATAGTCTTTGACTTCTTCTATCCTGTTCTCAGAGCTACCAGTAACCAACAAGTCATCAACATAAACAAGTATCATTACAATTCCATCTGAGAACCTCTTAAAGAACATCGAATAATCATTTTTTCACTGGGTAAACCCTCCTTCAAATAATGACAAGGTTAACTTGCAATTCCACTGTCTGGAGGCTTGTTTAAGCCCATACAGTGATTTCTGCAATTTACAAACCATGTTACTCTTCTTAGGCTCAAAGCCTTGAGGTATAGTCATGTAAACTTCTTCTTCTAGATCTCCTTACAGAAAAGCATTGTGAACATCCATATGATACAAGTTCTAATCATTTATTACATCTAATTTAAGAATTAATCTCACTGTTATCATCTTTACAACTGGATAAAATGTTTCATGATAATCCACTCCCTCCTTTTGATTGTATCCCTTGGCTACTAACCTAGCTTTAAATTTATCTATGTTACCATCTGCTTTATATTTAATCTTGAATACCCATTTACATCCTATAGCTCTCTTTCCTTTAGGCAGTGGGACTATTTCCCAAGTTTTATTACTTTCAAGAGCTTCTATTTCTATCCTCATTGCCTTTGCCCATTCATCATTTTGTCCTGCTTCTTCATAAGTCCTAGGTTCTGCAATTGAATCGATTTTACACAAGTAACACAAGTGAGAAGAGGATACATTCTGATATGTCATATATTTTTCTATAGGATATAATCAAGTATTTCGTTTATTTTTAGAGTTATTAGATGCAGCCATATTGCATACATAATCCTTAGACCAAATAGGTGGTTTTCTTTCCCTGTTAGGTCTGACACTAGGCTGATTAACAGAGGTGGGATTATCATAGCTATATGAATGATCTCGAGAATTTTCATCTATTATATTCTCTTCTATATCATTGCTCAGGTGATGTTCTTGTTCCCTGTCTATACATTCTATGCCTGCAAGGTTGTCAATAGTATTTTGAGCCTTCAATTGGGTTAGTTCATCATCAAATAAAATAATTTCTTTCACTTCCTTACTCACTCCCCCTTGATCTACAGTTTGGCTTCCTTTAAAGGGGAATTTGTCCTCTACAAATGTGACATGCCTACTTACTATCATTGTCTTAGTTTTTAAATTATATAGCAAGTATCCTTTTTGGTTATTAGGGTAGCCTAGGAATGCACATGGCACTGATCTAGGCTGAAACTTGTCAGTAGTAGTCAAATCAGTGGCATAGGCTAATGAACCAAAAATCCTCAAGTTATCTAAATCAGGTTCTTTCCCATATATATACTCTTTCAAATAGGGTTTGATATTTTAACACTTTGGATGGGATCCTATTGACCAAGTATGCAGCCATTTTCACACATTCCCCCCATAGCCTAATTGGCACACTAGATTGGATCATGAGGCTTCTAGCAATTTGCATCAATGTCCTATGTTTTCTTTCGACAATTCTATTTTGTTCTGGGGTCACGGCTGGAAAAAAGCATTTTAACACCGGTTGAAAATGGCATTCAACATCGCACACACAACCGGTGTAGAAACGGACCGTGTAAAAAGTGAGACATTTTACACCGGTCACGTAACCGGTGTAGAATGTTTACTTTTTTACACCGGACTAAATTTTAAATCGGTTCACATTTACATCCGGTGTATTATTTTTAACATCTACACCGGTTGAATATTGGGACGGTGTAGATTATTCAAATGTTAACACCGGTTAAAATATGGGACGGTGTGTAGAATGTATACTTTTTTACACTGGTCTGCATGTTAAAGCGGTTCACATTTACAGCCGGTGTATTATGTTTTAACATCTACACCGGTTTGAATATTGGGACGGTGTAGATTATTCAATTTTTAACACCGGTTGAATATTGGGACGGTGTAGATTGTTATTAAATTTAATTTATATATTATGATATATATTCTTTCTACACCGGTGGGTATATACCTCCGATGTAGATGTTATTAAATTTATATTTAATACATTTTGTTGGCCTGAAGCTTCAGAAATAAACTGCCTAAATGTAATATATGACTCAATCATCGATCATCATCAGTTCAAGATGCCAGAGACATATATAATTCAATTGCTCATTATATTATTCATTGAGTAAAACTCAATACAAAAATGCTACAATTTGAACAGACAAGTAGAAAAAGGTATTCAGTGAAAGATAAATACTATTGAGAAGGAAGGATTTGAACAAAAAACTCTGCCCACCGATTACGCAGGTCCTCAATATCTTGGTCAGGAAATGGATCAGGTTGATCAAACATCTGAAATATGAAATCAAAATCAAAGAAATTAAGGCATTACTAATTTAGATTAGATTGACAATTAAGAAATATGAAATCATTCAAAATACAATTTTACCTCCCCAGTTAGGTCAATCCTATTTGCCAAGATAATATTGACCATGTGTCTGACTATGTAGAAGCCGCACAAGTTGTTTTCTCTGGGTTGCCTTCGACTCTGTAATGTTAACAAGATAAAAATTATTTCTCATCATCAAAACGGGGAACCTAGCTAACACCTAATATATACTTTTATTACAATCGGTGTGATCCATTCAGGGTCCCTCACCAAATTAGCGTGCTTAAGGCCTCTGCAACTGCGAATGTCCTCATAGCCCTATGACCAAAGTTAATAAGTTAGTAACCCATTTATCACACAGATCATTGTGTATAGAAGAGAACTCACGTATGTGTTCATGATCTTCCTGACATCAACCGAGGGCTTGTAATGGAGGGAACATAAGAAGAAAACTTTATGGCTATGCTTACATAGGATGACAAGTTGCCAATGATTGCTGTAGAGATTAGTTAAAATAGAATGAGTATTATAATTAAGCAACTACAAAACTAGTATATATGAAATAAAATAAAATATTATTATTATTACTCCTGCATATATGGTGCGAAGAAATAATCAATATCGGTTTCACCGAGCCTTTCTGAAATGTATGCAAGCCTCGAAGATTGAGAGGTCCCTTTAGCATAAATCTGAAGTGGGCATAGGAATCCGAACTTTTTTTGTTTGCCCTTGGAGGAAACCAACTCAGCTTGCATGTACCTACAGGCAATGCATACACGACATTAGTTGTAAGACTTGAACTTTGTTATTACATATATTTATATTTAAATTATACTTACATCAAAAACACTTGGATGCAGCCGAAGGTCAGTTCTTCCTTGGGAGTGATCAGAGATTTGACGTCCGCATGGTCCAAGAAGGCCGGTGCCCCCATGTCACCCACAACTGAATCCATAGGCAACGTGTCCACATGGAACGTTTTGTCATATGCCAATAGGATCACACGTTGCATGGCATTCAAAGCGGGAGGGGTGGGAAGTTGGCCGGGGGATGAGGCGACGTGATCCGAAACAAGATGCTTTGGCCATAATATGAAAGTCCCTTTTGCTTGGCTCACTGTCTTCACCTCATCAGTGGGAATTGGGACAAAAGCATCTCCAATTAGCACGGCTTCAACTGTCACCGTTAATTGATCATCCTGAATTTGGACGTGGTGAACAGTAGTTGCCCCTAGGCTATGGATGGAGCCACGTGCCACTAAGCGTCTAAGAGGATCCTCAACATATAGATCACAATGTTCTGCATCCTCTGATAGCGGCAAGCAATAACTCCCCTTAGTGCTTGGATGGACTGCAGTTGAGGGCGGGAGGGGATCAGTTGGCTCTTGCTGCCTTGATGTCATCATGGACAACATTTCTTCCTTCATATTTACGAACCCCTCTTGTAATCACGCCTCAATTGAAGCCTGTGCTTGTGCCCTAGCCTCTATCCAAGCCTCTATCCACCAGTGTAAATCCTAACTGATCGACCATAACACCATTGTTTACATTAGCCCACTTGCATTTGAATACAGGAACTTTGAATTTGGAGTAGTCCACCTCCCAAATCTCTTTAACAACGCCATAATAAGGGATGGCTCTAATTTAGGATTGTTGTCTTTTGAACTAGAGAAATGCATAGCTTTAGCCACTAACATAACACTACTGTTTTGCACGCTATTTATATCATCTAGGGACTTCGTATAAAAGGAATACCCATTGATATCAAATGAATTCCAACAGATCACATTATGTTCAGGACCACATGCCAACCATCTAACTGTATCAGAAACACAATCCTCATTTTCAACCTCCAATTTGAACTAATGTGCAAAAGATTTGGTGTGTTCTCTAATGAGCCTTTGCTCTGTCATCCTATTATTTGTTTTCCGGACAAGATCTTTATGAACAGCAATATAGTCTTGAACTTCATCAATGTTATTCAAGATGTGTAAGTGTACTTGCTGCAGTTCATTACGATCAACACTCCTCACTGACATTCTGCGTTGACCCCCCTGTGTGGCAATGGGTTTGTGGAGACCAGTAAGTCTTACTTTAGACAGGTATTGTTGACAAAAATTCATAGCTTCTTCGGCCACATATTTTTGAACAATGGATGCTTCGGGCCGATTTGGATTCTTCATATACCCTTTAAGAATTTTCATGTATCTTTCAAATGGGTACATCCATTGTAAGTATACAGGGCCACACAGTTTTATCTCTCGCACTAGATGAACGATGAGGTGTACCATGATGTCAAAAAAGGAAGGAAGAAACTGTTTTTCAAGCTGGCACAAAATAACATAACCCTCGTGCTCCAATTCCTCCAACTTTTCAGTCTCAAAGACTTTGCCACATATAGCATTAAAGAAGAAGCAAAGTCGGGTTACAATGTGTCTCAAATCATCTTGAAGGATTCCTCGAACAGCCACTGGGAGTAATTGTTGCATAAATACATGACAATCATGAGACTTTTGGCCTACTAATTTCAAATCTTTCATGGACACAATCCTCTTAAGATTAGATGAGTACCCAAAGGGAACTTTGATTCCTTGCAAACACTCATAAATACTTCTTCTCTCAGCCTTGGACAAAATATTAGTCTCTTCAACATGATAGCTCCCCTCACTATCTGGCATCGGATGTAACTCCTCCCGTATTCCCATTTCTTCCAAATCCAATCTTGCCTTCAAACCATCTTTGGAACTACCATGTGTGTTGAGAAGTGTTCCAACAATGCTGTCACACACATTTTTCTCCACATGCATCACATCAAGACAGTGTCTTACATGAAGATGTCGCCAATAAGGAAGCTCAAAGAACACAGATCTTTTTTTTAATACATTTTTCTCACTTTTCTTGGTAAGCTTACCGAAAGTGACATTGATGTCTCTCATCTTTTCATAAACTTGTTCGTCAGTCAATGGCTTTGGAGCATTTTCAAATTCTTGGCCACCATAAAATTTCTTCTTTAGTCGACGGTATGGGTGGGCTTGTCTTAGAAATCTCCTATGACCTAGGTAGACCGTCTTTCTTCTATGACGAAGTTGATAGTAGCAAGTCCCTTCCTCACAAATCGGACATGCTTTATGGCCCTTAACACTATACCCTGACAAATTTCCGTATGCAGGAAAGTCATTAATTGTACAAAAGATCATGGCCCGCAAATTGAAGACCTCCTTCTTAACAGCGTCAAAAACATCCACACCTTCCCATAGCTTCTTCAAATCTTCGATCAAGGGTGTTAGGTAGACGTCTATGTCATTTCCCGGTTGTTTTGGTCCTGAGATTAGCATAGACAACATTACATACTTCCATTTCATACACAGCAAGGGAGATAGGTTGTAAATTATCAAAAGGACGGGCCATGAACTATGTATACTACTAAGGTTACTATAAGGGTTCATTCCATCCGTACTAAGTCCAAACCTTAGGTTTCGTGGTTCATTGCCGAACTCGGGAAATAAGTCATCAATCTTCTTCTATTGCAAAAAGTCAGTAGGATGACGAATCTTTCCATCATTAATCCTTTCATTTGCATGCCATAACAATTTCTTTACATCATCTTCATTAGAAAAAAGTCGCTTAAACCTTGGTAAAATTGGAAGATACCATAACAACTTGGCAGGAGAGTTGTTTGATCTGTACCTTGGTGTCTTACATATTGGACACTTCTCCTCATCTTCAAACTCTTTCTTGTACAATATGCAATCATTTGGGCATGCATGAATCTTTCTATACTGTATGCCTAAAGGACCTATTATTTTCTTCGCATCATAATAGCGTTTGGATAAAGTATTTTCTTCAGGAAACATGTCCTGTAACAAGTCAAGCAATTCTGAAAAACTACTGTCACTCCACCCATGCTGAGCTTTCACACTTACCAATCTCAACACTGCATTCAATAGGTTGTATTTTCTGCACCCTGGGTATAGAGGCTTTTCTACATCATTGCACATATTACGATATGCATGTGACAGCATAAAAGCATCTTCTCCAACATCACGAATCATGTCCTCTACTCAATCATCAGTATCCATGTTATCGTCAAAGGTCTGTTTCACCTATTCACCATGCCATACCCATACCGTGTAACTCTTGCAAAACCCCTTGCAAATTAGATGAGTGTAAATATCAGCAGGACTTTGTTTCCTCTCATTCAAACAACTCACACAAGGACAATAAAACCTTCCATTGTCATCATCACCATTCCGTTTAGCAAAATCCAAAAACTCCTTCACCCCCTCAGCTGCTCTGATACCATATTGAGGTGACTTAACACTGACAGAGAGAAATGTAAATTTGACTTTTGCTTATTGATACATCCAGTAAAAACAAAAATACAATATGTTGAGGAATTACATACTTATAACAATTGGGCCAGGTCCATACAAGCCCACTAGGCCTAATAGAGTAAATTATAATTCTATCAATATTGAAAGCCATTATGAAATGCAACTCACATAGCTACAGAAATGATACTCTTCTAAGCAGAGACTGGTTTCATAACAACTTCTCTCCATTAACCACACAAAAAATTTGCATGATAGAGCAATCCATAACAGATGCCCACAATCTTTATAAACAAAGATAGCAATTTTCGCCCATGTCACGTACCCATATTATCAAACAACCAAGGCGCCAACCAAGAATGTTATGAGTCAATGAAATAGGGTGCGCAGTTACACAAATCAAGAAAATGATGCTTATAAGTATACATGATCAAGATTAAACATCTTGAAAACAAGAAAGTACAGAAAGTAAAAGAAATTATAGAGAGACAGAAAAGGCAGACGACAGAAACAACAATATAATATAGGAGATTTAGATGGAATGGGAAGAAAATGATTACTTAGAAGACCGGTAAGGGCTGCATATTTTTGTGTACATCGATTCCCGCCCGGAGGCACCCACTGCTCCGGTAGCATTATTTGGTGGTGGTGGCGGTTGTTCGGAACTTGCAAAGAAGAAGGAGAGTCGAGAGAATGAAATGAGGAAATAATTGAATGAACAGAGACTGTACATTACTCAATTTATGGCAAAAATTGCGTGGCATTTAGGGCCTGTTTGGTAAGGCCAAAAACCATAGTTTTAAAAGAGTTTTTGGAAAATTTTTAAGACAAACAGTCATATTTGTCCATAAGTGCTTTTGAGCAAAACCATGGTTTTGAATAAGCTATTAAAACTAGCTTTTTAAACAGTAAAAAAGCTTATGGACTATCCAATTACTATTTTACTCCTACTTTTTCTTACACCCTCTCTCTTCCCTCTTCTCTACCCTCTCTCATCTCTCCTCTCTCCTTTTTCTTATCTTTTCTCTACCTCTCTCCTCTCTCTTACTTTTAATCAAATCATACATTTTTTGGTAATTTACCAATATAAAAAGTCATTCTAAAAATAATTATCCAAACACTTATTTATTCAAAACCACTTTTTTTATAAACTCTTCTTAAAAGACATTTTCCATAAGTTGTCCATAAACTTTTTTCCATAAGTTCTTTTTTAAAATTCTATCTGCCCTTAATTGGCATTGGTCCGAACTTCGCGTTCTAATCTTCTGCGAGTGATTTTAAAAAAGGAACGAAAATAAATTCTTTTTTAAAAAAAAAACAATTTCACAGCAAGATGAGAGGAGAAGAACAATTCTGTCGAATCAGCAGAAGGCGCAAAAAGCTAAGCAAAACGAGAGAGGCTTTTGGGGCCAGAAAAGGACAAAAACTGGGTCCCGCACTGCTTACGATCTATTCTACAGCTAGCGAATGAGAGGTTCATATTAGGGGTGTTCATAAAACCCGCGGCCCGGTATGCCCACCAGAGCCCGCGAAAAAAAAGCCCTGCCCAGCCCGATAAATATAGGGCTGGGCATCGGGCTGTAAAATGCAGCCCATGCTTTTTTCGGGCTGGGCATCGGGCGGGAGTTTGCCCTGCCCTGCCCTGCCCATGAGCACCCCTTTTTTATTTTTTTACTTTTCTCCCTAGATGCTACATTTAGAAGGGAGAATATGATAGTTACTGGTGACTAAAATATCATTTTAGAAATATAAATAGTTAAATACGTAAGTTGCGTCTTTTAATATTTATAACTATATTGATTTTATTTTTTAACGTTACTAATCATAATATGATTACATTACAAATTATAATTATTTTTTTTAGATACTTCATCTTTGTCAATATTTAGGAAATTGATGTAAAGTTGGAATTACAAACTACTTAGACTTCAAGGCTTTTTTTATATGTAATGAATTTCAAGACTTTAATTATTATCTTTTTGTTACCTTATTTTTAGTGGATTATAGATATTATTTAACTCTTGAAGACATATAAACATGATATTATTTTAGAAGTTTATAATTACAGATTTTTTTCCACAACATGAGCATGGCATCACAATTTGGGCACGCCCAGCACCCTCATACCCAGCCCAAAATGGTTAGGGCTTTTACCAGGCAGGGTCGAGCATCGGGCTGCAAAATGCAGCCCATGTTTTTTTCGGGCAGGGCACCAGGTTAGGGGGTTGCCCTGCCCAGCCCTGCCCATGAACACCCCTAGTTTATATTACTTTAATGCGAACAAAAAAATTGAAAACAAGGAAAAATTATATTTATATTGTCTTTTAATTTTTAATTTAATATTGATATATGTTCTTCGATGGAAAGTGTGAATTTGGAATGGGAGATGAAGGTACTGAGGAGGTGGATCAGTTGATCGGTTGAAGAACAATGGCCCAAGGGGGCTTTGTGACTTGTCGTCTTGCCAATTGCCTTGACATACTTTTTTTTTTACTAATTATTTTTTTTATAAGTAAAATTTTGTATTAATTTTCATATTTCTTAATTGTTTTATATTTTTTTAATATATATATTATTTATTATTTTAATATCAAACATAAAATATAAATTTAAAATTTCACTTTAAATAATTATCATTTCACTCCATACTATTTCTAATAATTTATTAATCATAAAAATAATTTTAATACTAATTATCTAAATAATTAATTTTTTAAAATATTTTTTTAAAACAATTCTCTAAAAATTATTTTTTATAATTATTTTAAAAAAATTATAATTTTTTTTCTAAAAGTTAAACCCATTATCCATGAAAAAAAGTGATAATGGTTAGTGTTTTTTTGTGTAACAAAACATCCACTTAATTCTGTTTGTTCAAATTTTCCTTTTCCCCATGACCCGCACTACTTATGTCCAGGGGATGTGGTTGGGCAGGGCATCTTTTGTAAAGCTAGATATTAGGCCCATTTAGAGCTTGTTTATAAATTATAAAAATCATAGTTTTAAAAGGGCTTCTGACCCAAACTTTAATTTAAATTTTTTTTAAAACAAACAGTTATATTTATCTAAACTTCGGTTTGGATCAAACTATGGTTTAAAATCATGGTTTCAGATAAACTGGTCAGAATAATTTTTAGAACAGTAAAAGAGTTTATGAACTACTCAATTACTATTTTACTTTTATTTTTTCTTACACCCTCTCTCCTCTACCTTTTTCACTATCTCTCATCTCTCCTCTATCTTTTCCACCCTCTCTCCTCTATCTTCTTCACCCTCTCTTATTTCTCTTCTTTCCTTTATCTTTTTTACCCTCTCTGCTCTCTCATCTCTCATACATACCTTTTTTTAGTAATTTTTCAATTACAAAATCCCCTTTAGTAATAACTATTCAAATACTCATTTATCCAAAACTACTTTTTTTTTTCCATAAACCCTTCTCTAAAAGCTCTTTTTCATAAGCCATTTTATATAAGCTATCCAAAACCCTTTTATATAAGCTATCCAAAAAATTTTCTCTAAAAACTCTTTTATATAAGCTATCCAAAAACTCATTTTTTTCTTAAATCTTTTTTTTTAAATCTTATCTAAACACACGCACGTTATCATTGAATATAAAACCATACCCGACTAGTCGAGTTGAAGCGGAAACCAACAACCTAGCTATCTAACCGGCTAGTCAAGCCTTCGGTCAAAGAATAAGAAAATATGGATAACTAAAGCAGTGATTTGATGTGGAAATTAGGGGCTTATAAACTCAAGCCTACAGTCAAGACTGCTCAGATAGATGGGCAAGTTTGGCATGTGAACCTATTTATATTATTTATATATGTATAAATAAACAAATAAATATATAAAATATACATAAATAGCCAACAAAGACGTTAATATGATCTCCCAAAGAACAAGAGCTTAACCAAAATAATAGCAGAATGAGATAGTTGCGTCACCAAAGCCGAATCTTGAAAAGGATTAGAGAATTATAAATAAACAAATTTGGTTAAGTATACGTATGACTGAATCAGATCGATCATCATGTGCACCTTTGTCTTCCTGCCAATTCAAACTTGTGACTCTTCATTAAAGATTGAACCACAAGTTGGATTGAATCATCACGAGCACCCCAGAGAATAAGTCATATAATAAGTGAGGTCCGAGGAATAATTATCACAAACCACCAAGTACAGTACTATGCGACATTGAAATAGTATACTTGCTACACACATTATTGCAAACAGAAAGATATAAAACCATCACATCACTCACACTAAGGTCCTTAAATGAAAGTGATGATGGATTGTGTTGTTTGAATAGTAAGAGATGCACCTAATTTTGAGGCTTGAAATCTGAAACGGAAGTCCACATATAAATTGGAATCACGCCCGACTTCCATTCAACAAGACCTAACGATGACATCACTATGTTCAATCTAGAACACTTAAGTACAAGCAATGCTCGTCAACAGCTATTCATCCTTTTATGCTTGAAAAGTGTCACGGGGCGTCCAATGTTTTGCGAGGAATCGCTAGCTCTATTTATCTGGGGCCTTCTGTAGTGGATGGCACTCGTGGTGTTGCGGCTAGGGCCTGAAACCTTGGCAAACAAATACGTCAACGTTGGACCAATGAATATGGGTAGTGAGACAATGGTAAGGATGGCGATTGGCATGCCAAGAATTTCATAAGTTGCTGGTGAAGATTTGGCATTGAGCACGAGAGTGATCCACAAAGCAACAATGGAGCCGAACATTGTCAAGATAGCAATTTCAAGCATGAAATGAGCGCGTCTCCAAATGGTAAGAGATTGAGAACGAAAAGCAAGTATGGCCAAGAAGGAGATTGTGGAAGTGAGGGCCAACGAAAGGGCCGCAAGTGTTGAGTAGTTCCTTTCATCGAACTTATCTGACACAATATTGGAAAAGGCCATAGACGCAACAAGAGTCGACGCAACAGAACACGTTTGTGAGGTCTGATACAACCACTGTCTGTCACTTGTCATAAGCTCTTTATAACTCTGTCTAAAGATTTCTTTTGCAGTTTTGCCATCATTGTTGTATTTCTCCCGCATTTCAGGAGGCACTGAACATCTCACAAACTGCATCACCATTTATATGTATACATGTTTATTTATCCAACATTCAGAAATGAAGAAATTTTAATGGCAAATAGATATACACGCACCTCAAACCACTTGTATTCCTCTACCACGGTAGTTGCTTCCCAATCTAGGTTGATACTAGGCTTGGCAGCCAAGTGCAATGCAGTGTTTCCATCTTTATCCACTTGCCTAAATAAACTTATGTCATTGTATTTATTTCCGCACAAAATCTGGTACAGCTTGGTCTGCCTCTTTTCTGCCGCTAATAGAACTATATTCTTTCCCTCTTCATTCACAACTTTAATCGTAGATGGAAATTTTTTTAAGATCTTCTTCACCATTTCTATCATACCATTCTTAGCAGCAATCATTAGGGGTGTGTCAACCATTTTAGACCCTGCCTCTATCCGATCATTCACAGTCCAAACCACAAAATTAAATTCTTGTTATTGTGGCACAGAAAAATCATGCTAACGAAAAGTCAACAATTAACTGAATTAATATTTCTAATTATTTAACAAAACTTGATCGATCATAATTCATTGTTGATATATACGTAATTCTCATGTCAATCATAATGTAGATAGGGGATGTGAACCATTGAAACAATCGGTTTCTAAGTCGACATTAATAAATGACGATGCAATAAGCTCGTGTCCTCTCAAGAGTCATTTATGTAAAATAAATAAAGAAAACCCCATGGACTTCCACAAAAATTCAGGCAGAACTTTAAGAATAAATTATACTATTCTAATTTTGAGATTGTTAAAATTAATTCAATAATTAATAAAATGTTTCAGATTGATAATGTTGATTTCATCATAGATTTTGTTAAAATTACTTGAACATCTCTCTCTGTTTCATAATTTACACAATTTTAAATTAGACAAATCTCTCTTAAATATATTAAAATTATATATATATTAAATAAATCTGCTTACCGCTTTTATCTTCATATGGTTTTTCGAAGAGAAGCACACAAGAATCAACCTGAAGAAGTTCGTTCATTAATTGAAGAGATCGCTTGTGATTCACCTTCATATTCCGTATCCCAAGGAACCAATTTCCTAGGAATCAGAAGCCCGAGTCAGTTGCAGCAAAATATTTTCACAAAATAATATTAAAAAATAATGTATAATATATTATGTGTGATTACAATCCCGCAACTGATGCTATCATGGGAATATGTCAATGTATACATATACACACGTATATATATCTTGAATGGGACTTTAGTACTCACTATAAGGCTGTACATTCTATTTGTATAGCTTTTTCAAGTTATAGTTTTGAATTGAGCTGTTTTTTTTTTTTACAAATTTTTTAAAAAAGTGTTAAACTCACTTACGATTTAAGGGTAGGATGAAATCTCTCTTCTTCTTAGGCGATATTAATATTGAGTAGAGTGAGATATCTATTACCCTTAGGCGTACATCTAGACACCTAAAAACTAAGATGTACTCACTAAAAATCAAATATGTTCTAAATAATCATATGTCTCACATCTCTATCTAGTTGAACCTATGCTTACAACTTTAGCTTTAATGGTTAGTATGTCATTCTTGTATTGTTAAGGCCCAAGATTATGTCATGTATCGTTTTATCATGTTTAATAAAATTGATTTTATGTTTCGGGATAGTACTACCTTAAGAAATGGCGATAATTCTCTCTGAAAAAGAAGAAGCAAACTTTGATTCCTCCATCCTTGGAGGAAGACGATCAACTGTTACGAATTGCAAAGAAGATTAAGAGTAGGGAGGAAATATGCTTATCAACAGCAATAGCCAAAAGTGGGAATAGAGTCAAATGGATATTATGTTGGGGGGCCATCTTTTGTTGAAAATTGAAAGGCACTGATAGAGATGATGATCAATCTGAAGATGACTGTGGCGAGGAGGAGAGCTTGTATTCTGATGATACAATGTATGAAGATGTTGGCCAAGATACAGAGATGGACAAGGAGGAACCTCTTTGCCAAACAACCGAAGATCCGGTAAGAAATTTGTCTACTTTAACAGCTCTGGTAAAATGAAAAACATTTGTTTAGAGCCTGAAGGAAGACTATAATTGTTAAGGTACTAGATAGAACTATTGGATTCAAGGCTTTACAGATAAGATTACAAACTTTGTGGGCTAAACATGGAATTATCAATCTCATTAACATAGGACATGGATTATATGTAGGTAAGCTTTCTAATAGGGAGGATTACTTTAATGTTCTTACAGATGGTCTGTGGATGATCTACGACCACTATATTACTGTTAGACCATGTTAGCTGAAGTTCAAACCGAAAAAAGCAAAAATAGACAAGGTGGTTGCTTGGGTAAGAGTTCTGAAGATGCCTATGAAGTATTATGATGAGGAGGCATTGACAATTATTGGTTACAGGATTGGGGTGACTCTTAAAGAACACTACATGTCAACTAGAGGGCACTATGCTCATATGTGTGTCTTAGTTGATCTGGAGAAAAAAATTGATGTCAGGATTTAAACTGGATGGTGAAGATTAATACTTGGAGTATGAGGGTCTTCACATGGGTGCTAAATATGGATATTATGGGCATCAGGGGAAGCTTGTCTGACAAAAACTAATCAGACTCATGATGTGGATTCAAATTGTGATGAACATACAAATGAGCAGATTAAAAGTGGGAATAATCTAATAATTTGACTGGAGACATAGAACAATGGCGAGTTGTTCAGAAAGCTAGCTGGCAACAGAAAAATGAAGACGGCAGTGTGGTAGCTTCACAGAAGAAAAATAGTGGCTCACGGTTCGCTGTCCTGGAAGAGGTGACAGAAAGGCTAAATGACGTGGAAGGAACTGAGGAAGTACGGATAGAAGGGGTTAAAGAGCAGTTGCAGTCATCTCTGGATCAAGGGAACGGTGCGATATGTGTAATGGAAGGAAGAAGGAAAAAAAAGAACGAACAAGAACACTGTTAGAAGCAGAGGTATGGAGGGGTAGGTCTGCGAGAGTCTCATCAATTAATTAATGAAGTGAGAGAAAAAAATGGGTTTCAAAGGAGAGAGAAAAGAATGAGAAACGAGGAGAACATTGGGGGAGGAATAAATGATAGAAGCAAAAAAGGGCATTGATGAAGGGGAAGAGAGAGGAAATGATGTTGATGGAAGTGTGATGGGTAAAGGGTGAGGGAATAATGTTGACGGAAGTGTGATTGGAAATAGGAGGGTGAATAATATTTTTTTTATATAAGAGATAGTATACCTAAATTATAAGAAACTCAAACTATAGGAAAATAATTTCCATTTTCTCTTTAGACATTAATGCCTTCAGTTTATAGGGGCAAACTCCTAAAAAAGATGTCCTGGATACTCCTGGCTTAGCCAATGCATCAGCAACTTGATTATACTTCCGTGGAATATATATAATTTGAACATGTCATTCCAGCTTAAAAAAAGCCTGAATCTGCACCGTCAATAGGCTGGCCCCATGATTATTATCCACGAGATGAATAGAGTCAACTATATTTTTCGCATCGGACTCCAAAATAATTTTCTTAAGTCCCAAATCCCAAGCCAGTGTTAGACCCTTGAAAACTGCCCATTGTTCAACCTCACTAATACTACAAGGGCCAATTGTATGCGTAAATCCAGCAATCCACTTCCCAGCATAATCCCAAATTACTTCTCCACAGCCTGCCTTTGTTTGTTTCTTTGCTAAAGACCCGTCAACATTTACTTTGAAATATCCCCTTGGTGGGCTTTCCTACTTAAGAATAGCAGTACTTCCCACACTCTGTACAATCTATTCTTACTGACATACAAACCTCAGCCAAACCTTTTTCAACATTACTAGAGGCTCCTGAGTTTAACAAAATCTGATTCAAACACAGATTTATTCCTCCATTTCCATATCAACAAAATCCCGACACCCCATATCAGCTTCCAATTCTCAAACTCATCTAAACCCATATTATTTTTTAAATTCATAGCAAACCAGTTTCTTAAATCTGCTGAGAAAAACTGATTATGTTTATTGGGTTTTAAACACTGACACCAAAGATCTCTAGCATACTCACAATCCCAAAAAATGTGCAAAGTGTCTTCTACGCCCTGATTGCGGTATTGACATATAGCTGATGAAGTAGACCAACTGTTTCTCCAAGCATTTGTAGGCAATTGACTATTAAATGCAACCCACATGAATACCCTAACACGTCCTGCACCTTCCCACCTCCAAATTTCCTTAAATGTTGCATTGTAAGCACTGTCAGGTGATTTCTCTATCATATAATATGCACTTTTTACTATAAATCTCCCATCATTGGTTGCATTCCAAGCAAGTACATCTGGTCCTGCATCCTGCCGTGGTTTTAAGATAGTCATTAATTTATGAAAAACCTGACTAGGAACTAGATTAACCAACCTCGTGAAGTCCCAATTTCCATCTACTACCCAATCAACTACTTTGCTATTATTCTCTTCCACAGTAATCGGTCTCATACACATTTCCTTAACGCTCTTCTCATGATAAAGCCATTTGTCCTTAAAGAAATTGACTTCTTGACCATCCTTAATGTGCCATCTCATGCCCCTTTCCACATTAACCCTTTGTTCTGAAATAAACTTTCATAATGCAGAATCACCTTTCCTAGCTTCCAGCAAATTCTCCTCATTACGCAGCATATATTTATGCAGTAGAACATCAGCCCATAAACCTTTTGCACCTTGCACCAGATTCCATGCTATCTTTGCCCCGCACGCATTATTTACTACGAGAGTGTATAATATTGACGGAAGTGTAATAAGCAATGAGAGAGGGAATGATGTTGATGGAAGTGGGCCACATGAAGAAGAGGAGCAAATGGATTTTGAACAAGCCTAAAAGGAAAAAGGAAATGCAAAAGAAGATAGAATTGGGTTTGAAGAACTAGATCCGAGAGACTATGGGCCTAAATGCATGGGCTCAAGTCCAATTGAAATGGGTAATATTATAAGCGAGGAAATTGCAGATTCAATGGTTGAAGAGACCTAATTTTTGCAAGGAACATAAGTAGGCTAGTTAAGATGGATATGGTTTTCACAAATTAGTTTATGGATAGCTTATTATATTAGAATACTATAAGGCTTGTGATATTGGGCTCCTCAAAAATTTAAAAGGGGGATGCAGTGGTCCTAGACCAAATCTTATCATTTGGGCTGAAACAAAATGTGAAAGGTTATCCCAGTTTCAATTTCTTCATTCCTAGGGTTTTGATTATATCATAATAATTCCAAGTTCAGGGCGTCTGTTATGAAAATTATACACTTTTACTATTTTACCGTGGGGGTAGTATTAGTTACTGTGATTAAAAATATAAATAGTAACACAAGTGGAAAGGGAATGTTATGTTAATTGATGAAGAAACACACGTGACTTACAGACTCTTCATTTTCTATCACTCTGCCTTCTTCTCTTCGAATTCCCCTGTTCTTGTCTCTTCTTCATTCTATTACCTCTTCTTCCTTCATCTCTTTTCTTATTTCTGGACAAAAGGCTTAACAATGGTATCAGACCCTAACCTTCCTCGGACCACAAACTACAAGACTCTAGATTGTTTCAACCAGACTCCAAGAAACGGCAAAAATAATGGACGATCAATTACAGAGTGTTGAGAACAGTCTGTCAAAGGTGGACGACCTGCAGGAGACTGTTCTGGGCTTCCGAAAAGAAATGCAATTGCTGGGGCAGTCATTCCAGCAAGAACTGCAGATATTGATGCAAGAATTGCGCGGTCTTGTCGAAGGCGCACCTTAACATAAAGGTAACCAGAAGGGTAATGATTACGGCGATAACCGATGGAGGACCTGCCTACCAAGAATGGAATTCCCATGGTACAACGGCAAGAACATTTACTCTTGGATATTGAAGTACGAACAGTACTTCTGAGTCGAGGATATCCCAGAAGATGGGAAGGTGGATGCTGCAGCAGTGAACCTTGATAGTGACTCCTTCAAATGGCAATTGGCGACTGAGCGAAGATGGGGAGACTATCGATCCACGTGGAAAGAATACACCGAGCTATTGAGGAAGATATTCGGCCCTCCGTATGAGAAGCCCATGATTGAATTGACACACCTCCAGTAGACAGGGTCGCTAGCGGAATTTAACATCAGATTCAATACGATCACCGCAAGGTTGGATCTCTCTGAGACGTACTTAGTAGACGTTTATGTGGGAGCACTGAGGGACGAAATTGCAGACTCTGTGCTAATATTTGACCCCCAGACATTGGCGGAAGCTCGACGACTTGCCAGAATACAGGAAATCATCGTGAATCATTGTAATGCGAAGTCTGCCCATGAAAGGATGGGGAAACAGGTGGTAGGACCCTCCTCGTCCATGACTCTGTCGACCCCGTACAAGAACGCTTTACTAAAGAGTGGGCCTTCCAGGCGGGCGATTGAAGCGCCATTGGGGGAGAAAGAACTGGGTGTTAGACTCAACAACTCTGCAAGATTTATTTAGCCGCTCAAGATGTTGACTACCAAGGAGGAAGTAGAGCATCATGCCAAGAATCTGTGTTTCTATTGCCATGAGAGATACTCACGTGATTATCGCTGCCCAGAAAAATAGAGAATGCAGTTACATTTCATGGTCCCTGAAGAGGACAGCGAGGTTCCTTCCTGCTCTGTCAGTGGCAAGGAAGACACAGATGATTCAGTTCCCCTGCTATCCTTACACGCTATTAATGGTCAAGAAACTGCAGAAAGTATGAAAATTGCAGGAAGTGTGGGTAAGAGAAGTATACATGTTTTGATTGATAATGGTAGTACCCATAACTTTCTTGACAGCAGCTTGGCAAGGAAACTCGAGTGGAAGGGACACAAGGATGATATGTACTTGGTGCAAGTGGCGGGGGGAGTAAACTTAGGGTTCACAGAGTGTGGAAGGGGTTTAAGTGGCGAATGCAAGGATTAAAGTTTGAAGCTGCAGTCAGAATGATTGATCTGCACACCTACGATATGGTGCTTGGGTTAGAATGGCTGAGAACAATCAAGAATGCTTACTGGGAGTATGATCGGATAGCTATGTATTTCTGGTATAAGGGACAGCTGTGCACATTGCAGGCTATGGGGCCAAAAACCCTGGATGTGAAAACTACCGCCAGATTGAACTCCCATGGTAGTAATAATCAGCATATATTCCTAGTACAGTTGCTAAGGTCCCAGGAAGAGAAGAAGGGTCAGTTGTATGCAATTCAAATTGAGACAGTTGGCCATCCAGAAGGGGTTCGGGAGATTTTGACTAAGTTTGAAGATGTATTTAAGGAGCCACAGAACCTTTCACCCTTAAGACCAGGTCAGAATCATCCCATTGTTCTCCAAGAGGGAAACAATCCAGTTAATATCAGGCCTTATCGCTATTCTGCTATACAGAAAGATATTATTGAGCAACAGATCAAAAGCCTTTTGCAGAATGGAGTTTTACAAGAAAGTTGTTCACCTTTTTCTGCTCCTATTGTATTAGTAAAGAAAAAAGATGGGACTTGGAGGATATGTATTGACTACCAGGAGTTAAATAAACATATAATATAGAATCAGTATCTAATTCCTTTGGTGGAGGACTTATTGGATGAATTATATGTTGCTAAATGGTTCACCAAATTGGATTTGAGGGCTAGTTATCATCAAATAAGAATGGTACCTGAAGATTGTTATAAGACAGCCTTTAAGACTCATTCCGGTCATTATGAATGGCTGGTTATGCCTTTTGGGTTAACCAATGCCCCAGTCACGTTCCAAGGGGCTATGAATGATATTTTTAGACCTTATCTTCATAAGTTTATGTTGGTGTTTTTTGATGATATTCTAATCTACAGTCCTTTAATGGCAGAACATATTTCACAGTTGGAATTAATGTTAAATACTCTTCGTGGTCATCAGTATTTTGTTAAGAAGAGTAAATATACCTTTGCTACTCACAGTGTGGAATATTTAGGACATATTATTACAGAAGGGGAGGTGTCAACAGACCACAAGAAGATCCAGGCTGTGGTGGATTGGCCTGAGCCCCAAAATGTAAGGCAGTTAAGGGCATTTCTTGGTTTGGCTGGTTATTACAGGAGGTTTATTAAAGGGTTTGGGGAGTTAGCTCGTCCTTTAACCCTCCTTACGCTCAAAGATGCCTTCCAATGGTCTGGACAAGCCAGAATTTCTTTTTAGAAATTAAAAGACACCTTAGTGTCAGCTCCTATTCTTGCTTTGCCTGACTTTTCTAAGAAATTTGTGGTGGAGACAGATGCATTTGGAGAAGGGGTAGGGGTTGTTCTTATGCAGGAAAGACAACCAATTGCATTTTTTAGTAAGGCACTGGCCCCTCAACATGTTAAACTTTCAATATATGAAAAAGAGCTATTGGCTGTGGTTCTTGCTGTGGAGAACTGGCACCAATATCTGGAACGATCATGTTTTAGCATTAGAACTGACCAACAAAGTCTCAAATACCTATTGGGATAGAAACTTAAGACACCTTTTCAAATGTATTGGGTGGCTAAATTAATGGGATATGATTATGAGATCCAATACAAGAAGGGAGCTGATAATTGTGTAGATGATTCTCTTTCAAGGCTGCATGGTTCTCAAATTTTGCACATGACACTTGACACTGCTTTTCCCGAGTTGTTGGAAGTAATAAAAAACTCATGGGAGGTTGATCCAAGGGTGGCGAGCATATTAACAAAAATTAAACAGCAAAATAATGGAATTTTAGGGAAGTTTTCTTGGGATGGGTCTATGTTGCGCAGAAGCTGTAAGATTGTAGTCGGGAATGTTACTGTTGTTAGGCAGCAGATTCTTGAATAGCTTCATTCCAGTGCCCAGGAGGGTCATTCAGTAATTAATGCAACATATCAGAAGGTTTGTAATCTATTCTGGTGGAAGAATCTGCGTAAAGAGGTAGAGGATTATGTAAAGGGATGTGATACATGTGCTCGATGCAAATATGAGACTACAGCTTCACCTGGACTATTACAACCTCTCCTTATTCCAAACAAGGTGTGGGAAAGTATATCAATGGATTTTATAGAGGGACTTCCTAAATCTAATGGGAAGGAGGTTATTTAGGTCATAGTTGACCGAATGAGTAAGTATGCTCACTTCATTACATTAGTTCATCCATTCTCAGCTTCTTCCCTTGCACAGATTTTTCTGGATCAAATTTACAGACTGCATGGGGCTCCCGTAGAAATAATAAGTGATAGGGATCCTATTTTTGTCAGTAATTTCTAGAAAGAGTTTGTCAAAGTTTTAAGGATTGAGCAGAATTTGTCATCAGTATACCATCCTCAGAGTGATGGACAGACTGAGGTGTTGAATCGCTGCTTGGAATCCTATCTCAGATGTATGTGCTGGGAGAATCCTAAGGAGTGGAGCTCTTGGGTGTCCTTAGCTGAATAGTGGTATAATACCACTTTTCATACATTATTAAGGCAACTCCTTATGAGTTGTTATATGGGCAGAAACCCCCAATTTACTCTCCTTATATTCCTAGATCGGTTGTTATTGAGGTGGTGGATAGAAGTTTTGCAGCAAGGGAAAGGATGATGGCTGTACTAAAATATCATTTATATAAATCTGTCAACACTATGAAGCAGAAAGCATATGCTAAACGCTCTGATCGTGAATTTCAGATAGGACAATGGGTCTTTCTCAAACTACAACCCTATAGATAGATCTCTGCTACCACCAGGAGTAACCAGAAATTGGCTCCTAGGTTTTATGGGCCGTATAAAGTGATAGGAAGAGTAGGACCAATGGCGTACAAATTGGAATTGCCTTCTGAATCCAAAATCCATCCTACATTCCATGTGTCTCTGTTAAAACTGTGTCCTGATCCAGGAGTTAAACAAAGACACCCTCCTATTGATTATCCTAATGTCCCTCATTCTCAATATCCTGAGAAAGTGTTGGCTACTCAAATAGGACGGAAAAGGAAACGAATTATTACTAAAGTTTTGATAAAATGGAAGGGATATCCAGAGGAAGAATCTTTTTGGGTTTCTCTTTACAATCTACAGTAACAATTTCCTGAATTTCAAATGGTTAACCCTTGAGGACAAGGGTTGTTTGAAAGGGGGTATTGTTATGAAAATTATACAGTTTTACTATTTTACCGTGGGGGGCAGTATTAGTTACTGTGATTAAAAATATAAATAGTAACACATGTGGAAAGGGAATGTTATGCTGATTGATGAATAAACACACGTGACTTACAGACTCTTCATTTTCTATCTCTCTGCCTTCTTCTATTCGAATTCCCCTGTTCTTGTCTCTTTTTCATTCTATTACCTCTTCTTCCTTCATCTTTTTTCTTATTTCTGGACAAAAGGCTTAACAGCGTCAGGAGGACTAGTTGCGGCCTAGAGAAGTGATGCAATCAAAATTTCAGTTATATTGGAAAATTAACATTTTTTTCATTTTCAATGTGAGATTCGTGATAGGCCGCCTTTCTTGCTAACAGCAGTATATGTCATTCCTCATTCCAATTTTTGTCAGGTACTCTAGAAAGACTTAAAAAATTATCTATTACTATTTTTACTTTGTGAGTTGTTTTTGGAGACTTGGTAATAATACAAATATGGAAGAGTTTTGTATAGTTTCAAGATAAAATTTTAACTAATCATATGAATTCATCAATTCCAACTGATTGATAGCCTTCCCTCTCAGAATGGGCTAAATTAAATGTTGATGGGGCTCTTACTACAACTAATAGTAAGGCAGGTTGTGGAGGAACTATTCGAGATCATTCATGGAGTTGGGTAGTGGGATTCACAAGTTTTCTCTGTTCTTGTACTATTGTTGAAGCTGAACAGTGGGCAATCTACAAAGGATTAAAGTTAGCTTCGGATATGAGATTTAAGAAGATTATTCTAGAATTTGATGCTAAGAATGTAATGGGTATGCTATTGAATTTCAAAGATAATAGGTCCAGCTTATTAATGTCCCATATATACAGCCTTGTAAAACTATCTTAAGAGTTGAAGATACATCATATATCTAGAGAACAAAATAAACTTATAGATATGTTAGCAAGGGACAGGTTAAATAATACAACAGTTTTATATGATTATCCTCAGCATTTGAGGAATTTTATGATAAATAAGTATTTGGGATATAATCCCCTCATAGACTAGTAGTTTATTTTGGGCATTTAGCCCTCTCTTGTAAAAACAAATATTTAATAAAATTGTCTTCTTATAAAATAAATAAATAAATAAAGTAGACATGAAGGTGTATGCTCTTATACGCACATTCACATGACGTACCTGCTGCTTTAAATAAATACCCGCGGGCAACTAAGGGAAATAGCAGGAGCTTAGACAAATAATGCAGCGAATAGTAAATTAGTTTTCTGATCGTCGCGACACAAGAGGATCCTCCGTCATAAATAGCTACAAATATAAGAGTCACAAATTGTATAAAAAAAAAATACAAGAGTCACAAAATGTATTAATTAGTTACTAAACAAGTATACATGAATAAAACATACACCACTCGATATTCACAAACACTAATTATTGACGTTCGCCAATGTAAATTTTTTGTTGAACTTAAAGATAGAAATGAGTGAAGAAAGATAATATTCATGTTTTGCAAACAATGTGGCTCAAATAATGGGGTACGAGTTTTTCATCATTTCAAAAATAATTCTTTTAGTATTATATATATATATATGTGTCATTCTCTTCTCCATACATTATATTGCAGTTATGAAGAATAATGCTTGTATATGATACTTACCAAAAACACAATCATCATGTGTATCCTTGAGGGATTCGATGCAAGATCGAATGCATGATTCGCGTTCACTTTGTTCTAGTTCTTCTCTCTCCGTGGGCAAATGCTTCCACTTAACTCTAAAAAGCCCTTCCAAGTTGCAAACAGGCAATCCACAACGCCATAAGAGAAATCTCAATGAATAAAAAGGGGCATGACGCAAATTTTTTTTATAAAAAAGGATTCAACCATATTCAACATTATATAAATTATGGGTCATTTCATTTCCATCAAATATACCTCTCTATACGCAATTTCATCTATTTATTTAATTGTCCATTTAGTTTGATAGTATAAGTTCTTTCATTGAGGCATTAAATTTAATATATTATTTATTTAATTATAACCATAGAGAAGTATTATGATCTTGTTCTCAAAAGAACTTAAGCGATAATAATATATAAATGCACAATCATTATATCTAGTGGATAATCAAATTCACATATAAGATTTTAGGAAAATTTATTGTAATTACCTATAAATCAGTTGTGCAAATAGTGTGTGGATTATGTAGATACAGTTCTAATTACATAAATAAAAGTATATTAAATGGGACCATGTTAGTTTTAAATGTTATGGGATCTAGATCCGATAAAATTAAGGGAAAATTAAAATAAAGGAATAAAATAAATTAATATTTAATTAGAAGGATGATAAAAATAATATTTATTTAGACGTACTAATTTTTAAAATATTAAATTAAAAAGACTAAATTGTCCATAGTCAGATTTCCTATATTCTCTCTAACGGTAAGGGTTAAACGGTTAGTAACAAATAGATATCAATTCAAATTAATTTAGTCCCATAAGTGGTTCACTGTGCACGTCACTGATTTAGAATAAGAGTCATCCTTCCTTCTCTCGCTATAAATGAAACAAGCATGATCTAAGGGACAATTTGACACTGCTAAAAGCTCTTCTTTACTTTAAAGTTTATAAAAATTCCTTCTACTTTGTTTTTTATTTTCGTACACTGTTTTTAGTTTAGTTACTTTTATTCTATTGTAACACTTTCTTAATTTAACGATCATTCTGTTCTTTATATAAAAAGAAGAAGCAATAGACATTAATTTTTTTCACTGCTTCTACTCTAGATCCAACAAAATTAATGCATGATATGAAGCCTAATGGATGTCATGGAGATTTCTTTCTGATAATGTCTTTTGGATGTAAAAAAAGGACAAAAACTTATCATGATTGTAAGCATGAAATCTCAAAGACAGTGTACTTACAGGGATAAAGTAGTTGAACAACGTAAGATCGACTAGGAAGATCAGTACTTTCAAAGCTGAAGGGGTTACTGCTAAGATATGGAGTGGAGTCAGCCCATTCTTATTGCGCATCATCGTCATCTCTTTTAGATGATCTTTATAAAGGAGAACTATTTCGATTGCCACATCTGCGAATTCAGAGAAAACCATATATATATGCACTTTAATAAATAATACATTAAAACACAGCCATATGTATGATAGAATGGATCATTATTTCTATTTACCAATATGCCCTCCTGCAACTGCATAGTGGAGAATGGTATCATTGTCGTCTTTTTTATAGAGAGCATCATGAGTTGAAGAACCTTGGGAGCTATTCTCATAAAGATAATGAAGGCAAAGAAAAGCTTTTCTGTGGCCATGGAGAACTGCCATGAAGAGGGGTGTTTCACCGGCGTGGTTACGTATAGCAATTAAAGACGAGTCTTTGCCACCGATCTTATTACACATTCTGACATTCCCGATTGAAGCAGCTAAATGAAAAGGCGTGTTACCTTGATCATTTTTAGCCCCAAGAACATCCTTCTTCTCATTGCCGTTTTCATCCACTGGTGGCAATGATGTCGACTTCTCATCCTGCTCATTAGTTCTCTCTCCACTAACTATGTCCACCATGGATTCCACGGCGTACTCTTTCCCATTAGACACTGCCATGTGTAATGCGGTGTCTCTTTTCATTATCTTGGACATTCGAACATCCCTTTTATCCCTGTACATTTTAATGACCTTACCCCAATTGCCATTCTTGGCAGCACGACGGAATTCATGGAAGGAACATTCTACTACAGTCATTGTCTCCTACACAATTCAGGTTTTAGATTTTTAATGTCACTTTAAATGGAAATCCAACCAGTTCCAACAAGAATCTCAAATAGAAAATATAACCATGGCACCACGTGAAGAAAACGCAGATAATTGCGTTTTAAATAATATACAGTGTGTGTTTGGATAGACTTTTAAAAAATAGTTTATAAAAAAAAAGCTTTTAGGTAGTTTTTTAAAAAAAAGTTTTTGAAGAAAAACTTATAAAAAAAAAGTGGTTCTGGATAAATAAATGTTTGGATAGTTACTACCAAAATGACTTTTACAATTGAAAAATTATCAGAAAGGATATGAGATAAAAAAAAATCAGCCTCACATACGTGCACTGTTCACCTCATTTCTCTTCTTTCTCTCACGATGATGGAAGCGGACGGTGATGGGGAGAAGACGAGCGAAGGCGAGGACAACGGCGATGGCGACGACACTGACGAGGGACGAAGGGTGGCGACAGAAGGACGCTGACCCCAAGTAGCGACAGTGACCAGATCTACCGGCAGCAGAGGGCGATGATGGTAACCAGAAGGAGGAGAAGGCGGAGGGCCACAATGGATCTGAAGTTTTTCCGAAGTGCTTCATTGAGCGGAAGAGAAGGAGAGATAGGAGAGAGGGAAAAAAATAAAGGTAAAATAGTAATTGGGTAGTCCACAAGCTCTTTTACTATTTTCAAAACTAATCCTACTAACTTATCTGAAACTATAGATTTAAACTATAATTTTGTCCAAAAACTCTTTTTAATAAATATAGCTATTTATTTTAAAAAAATTAAATTAAAATTTTAATCAAAAGAATTTTTGAAACCGTAATTTGAATGTAATATAAACATGCCCACAATACTATACAACAGTCAGCACAAAACGCAAAACATCATGATTATCGGATGTTGCTACTTTTGTCTTCTTCCCACATTCTAAAAAAATTGAGCAATTGTTTCATCAACTTTTGGCTAACCCTTTCTGGTCAAATACAGCTGTCATTTTTATATTTTTAATTTTTATTAAACACAGAAAGATTATTTTTCATTTATTATGGGTATTTAAGAAAATTAATTAAATTACTCCTGATCCTCTATATATATATATATATATATATAAAAGGTACATTCACTAGGCAGAAAGGCCTATTTAAACATGTTAAAAAAGCCTTTTATTTTACATTGGTTATTGAAAACCGATGTAGAAATAGTTACCAAATAATAGTAAATAAGATTTAGTACATACAATAGAAATTATATATTTATATTTTACAAAGATGCTAGTCAATTTTTATTATTATTGTGAAAATTTATTTAATAAATAATTTTATAAATTTTTTATAAATACTCTTTAAATCTTAAAATTATGTCTTGATTTTAATAAAGAATCAGTATTAAATTTATTTAAATATTTTTTTACAAAAAAAAGTTATAACAAAACGATATAGTGATTAAGAAAGTCTTCAACTTCAACTTTTGGTAGCGACGGGAAAGAAAAATGGACCCTGAAAGTCCCTTTTTTTACTTAAAAAAAAAAGCACATAGACATTGGGTAAAAATAAAAGTAGACCTTATATCCTCTTTAGTGAAATCATCTCATATTTAATATGATATCTATTTAATTAAATTAAAATAATTAATTAATTTAAGATTATAATCAACTTTTGAATTAAGACATATATTAATAGTACTAAACAAAAATCAACACCAATTTCAATTTCAACAACTTGTCAACAAAACGTGAAGCATGAGCTTGCTTTTGGGTCAATAGGCATAGCTCAATAATAACTAAAAATAAAATAGAGATGCCAAGAGTGGGTATTGATTGATGTGGGGAAAGAGTAGCGGTGGACTATGTATCATCCTGACATCCTGTCCCAAATTATCTCGACCCGATCTCAAATGTTATAGGTCTATCTCATCTCATAAAGGATCGAAATAAAAATTTATCGGGTCAAGACAAAAGAATAGATGAGTCTTAGTCAAACTCTTAAAATGTCCCATCTCAATAGTATTTATTTATTTTTAAATATAATTATGTCAGTGACCAACAAGCCGTAATTCCCCTCACTCACTTCAATGATTCAGTCTTCAGCTTCACCAGCCCCTCGACTCAGCAGTACCGCCCAGTTTCCCTCTGCCAATCTCGTACTCAAAACTTCACACCCTTCTCTACCAGTGCGATCCTATTACATTATCATCTCTATTTTTTTATTTCATAACACTTGAAGCTAAAAAACTAGAACTACAACTTTTACCTTAAATCTGAATACCCACGCGTGTATTGCAACCATATTCAGTTTCAAAATCTTAATCCAAATTTTAGATTCTCCAATTCAGCTCAATACCTACGCATGTACAAGATTCAGACGGAACAATCAATTTCTCAATCAGCAATCAAACATTTCAGATTCTCCAATTCAACCAGCAATCACTTCTTCAATCAAACATTTTTCTTATTGAAGGCTAATTTCTACTCAAACCCAACATCCCAACTCAAAGATCGAACAAGATGAAGAATAGAGTCGACAGGAGAGACTCGCTTTAGCTAAAAGTCAATTTTACATACAAGGTTTTCCCCTCCCTTTTCAGGATCCTTCTCCGACAGTCTGGACGCAACAACCAATGATGACATGGATGATAGAGGATGAAGTTACAGAGAAGAGGAACAGCGGATGTGTGACGTAAAGCTCCCTAGCAACACAAGATTTGAACGGTGAAAAAGACCACGGCAACGAACGATAGAGCAGCGACGTGAAATCGTAAAGCTTCTTCTGTCTGTCTCTCTCTCAGCAGCGACAGAAAACAGAGCAGCAACGTGAAATCGCAAAGCTTCTTCTGTCTGTCTCTCTCTCTCTGCCGTATATACCTCTACGGGAATAAGGGAGGAATGGGGATGTTGATATTTTAAGCTCAGAGGGCAGATTAGTCTTGTTGCGCAATGGGTTGAAACAAAAATTAAAATATAGATGTTGAGATTCTAATCCTATCCTTTCCCTTTTGTTACCACCTTCGACACCACTATCTTTAACACATAATTACAAGAATTAATATATATATATATAAATATTATCTAAATATTTAGGAATTCTTATCCCATCTTGAACTCTTCCCAATCCTAACGATTGGGACAAGACATTGGATAAGAATGTCATGGTTTCAATCTATCACGGAATACCCCTAGAAACGAGAATAGCCTCGTAAAGTCGAAAGTTTAACGAGGGAAACAACTATAGACTTGAGTTTAAAATAAAGAAAAGAAAGAATAATGGCCTCATGTGTTTAAACGTCATCAATATATAAAGTTATAATTTTATCATTAAATATTTATTTATGAAAAAACAATTTAGCCCATTAACTACGACGGTAGCTCCATTTTTTTGCCTTCATCTTTCGGCCTATACCAACTAGTCAAAGAGACTATTACTTTAACAAAAGGTTGTTTAACGAGTCCATTAATATGAGTTTAATATATTAACTAGTAACAGTCAAGATGCTATACTTTATTGTCAAATTGACACATCAAATTTACTAAATTTAAGTTCTTAAGCAAATAAATCAAGTAATTAAACTCGCTTATAAAGCCACACTAGATATAAAATCAGACAAACTTGATCTTTAACTTCGTTAAACTTGGCAAACTTTCTATTTCAAAACCATTTTGAGAGAATTAAAGATCTGAGTTGTAAAATACCAAGAGCCATCTATAAAAAATTTAAAACACAGGATAATATAAAATAAAAACTAAATAAATATTACTCATATAATAAGTTGCTCTATTGTAATAAAGTCGTAAACTCTTTGTGGTCACTATCTTTCCTAAGTTCATACCTTTTATTTTGTTGTTCTACGCCTGAAACTTTGCGTCGTGCTTGCAAGTTTTTCTTAGACCAGACGAAGATCGGAAGAGGAAGAAGAGAAAAAGATATTAAACGGAGAGAAAAGTTAAAAGAGCCGTGAGCGTGAATGTGTGAAGTGAAGGTCAAAAATGTGCTTGACATGAGGGTAAACGTCTTTGAGAAATTCTTGCATGCTCTTAATACGCCACGTCACTATGTACTTTCCAATAAAAATACGCCACATTGTAGTGATTTAATCTGACATGTACTTGTTACCTCCTCTTCACAATTCTACTACATTTATGGCGCCAGTTCAATTCATCTCTCTCTCTCTCTCTCTCCAATTATACATGCCAAGGTCATATTAATCTCTTAGGGCACGTTTAGCATGTGAAAAGTAAAAGTGGGAATTGTTTGATATGGAAGTTGCCTTTCTTCGAGTACAATCATTTGAGTTGGGGGAGGGGGAGAGGGGGAGAGAGGGAGGGAGAGAAACGCAAGGCAGGTGGTGTGTGTAGGCCCCTAAAATGGAAGTGTAATAAAGACAAGCAGTATGGGATGTGACGATATATCAGATGGACCCACAAAACTCCAACAGCAAATTTACATTTTTATCTAAAATAAAAGTTATTTACAACCCGAATTGAATATAGCAAGAAGAAAGGAAGTTTGTCTTTTTTTTTTATGTAAAACTTCCGGTATCCCACCCCCAAGAGGACAGATTAATCCAGAGTGCTCCTTAATATAGAGAGACTTCCCAATATTCAAGCTCATACATAATAGGTACAAGACGTCTTGTTTTCCCCATTTGCGATTAACAGACCAAACCCTCTTGGACAAGAAAATTCATCTTTTATAACATAACGACCATTTAAATTTTTAAAGAAATTGATATAAGATTTCAAGAAAGATATTTAATTATCAATATGAGGATGGAAAAGTAGAGTTAAGATTTTAGTTAAGATCATAATTAATCACTTATGTGACTTCTAGTCTTAAATAAGTTATTTAATCATAGGATTATATAATCCTCATTACAATAAAGAATAGGATAATTTAGATATTTTTTTATAAAATCTCATAGATTATATGATTAATTCATCTTCTTTTGATAAGAGTAGATCAATTATAAATATGATAATAAACTTGTTGCTCTATGATTAATGAAGATATTTTTCTCTAATTAATATTATTAACAATAAAAAAATCTTAACCGATATAAATTTATTATCAATTTCTTCAATATAATTTATCATTATTAGTTTTTAAATTATCAGTATAAATTTTAGGTAATTAAATCCCTTTCTTACGATCTTATTATAATTCTCTCAATTTTTAATTATAAAAAGTATTTATATTTAATGTTTAATAATATTTTAAATAAAATTGTCTCTAATAAAAAAATACATATGTTTATAAAAAAATTAATTTAAAATAATTAAATACTATTATATTTTTTTTGTAACAAAAAAAATCATATAAACTTATTAATGAGTCCTGTTAAATCAAAACTTTATAAGTATGCAACTCACATTCGCACATATAGATTATCATTGTTTTACATAATAAATTATTCCATTTAGTCTAAAATCAATACTGTGGGCACCTTTTTGAAAAAATTACTACTCTATATATAAGTCACCCAAAAACTACTACTTTCAATTACCACCTCTTCTAGAAGGTATTTCGTCTTTCCTGTAAAGCCCTGTAGTTTCAATGAGCGTTAGATATCTTGTTATATATGTATAGTGAGGTTGTAAAAAATTAATAAAATATTAAAATATAGTATAATTAATAAATATAATATTAAAAATTATTTAGATTTTATAATAAATTTAATATTTTTAATTATTTTTAACAGTATGGATAAATTAGTTAAAAATTTTTATTTTTTATACTATTTACCAGATCATATTATTATATATTTATTTTTAGGATTCTTAACTACTTTTTTTTAATATAAGTGTCTCATCTAAAAATTAAACTGGATACCTAAATAAATCTAACGGGGTCTTAGCTACTAAACCAACAATCTCTATGTTGGTCTCAATCTTTTATCCTAAATAAATGTATCATCTTATTAAAAATAATCATATTCAAAATACTATTAAATTTTAAATATAAATATTCTTTTTAATAGAAATTTTTATTTTTAAAAAATAACTTATAAAAAAATTTAGAAAATTTTAAAAAAAAAATCTAAAAAAATATGAAAAAAATAATAGATATAAATAAATATTTAAATAGTTATTAATATAAATATTTTTGTAATCGATATATTATAAAAAAATACTAAATAGAAGAAAAAAAGTCTCTATCATCGCTGTCTTCCTCACTTTCATCTTCTCATCCCTTTTTCCTTGTACTCATTTGATAACTGTCCACCATCATCTTCAATCATCAGCGCGAGAAAGAACGCTCAAATTAGAACAAGAACTCATCTGATTAAACGGTGATTGAATCGCTGTTAGAAACGACAAATACCCACTATCATCACTACATGTACCGCCTTGATAAAAGGTGCTGATTGACGGAATCACCGCAGCAAAAGTAAAACAATGGCGGAAATGTCTTTGTGTACCTCTCTCACCTCATGCGGCGGCTGCGAAAACAATAGGCAGAACTAGCGTCGACAGAAGAGGAGGAAGAAGAAGCCGAGCCTGGGCTTGCAACAACCGGTGGACAAGAAGAAACGAAAAAAAAGCGAAGACATGAGAGATGCGAGGTTTAAAAAATAAAAATAAAGATACAATAACAATTGTTAAGTTCATAAATTTTATTTTAAAAGTTATTTTTAAAATATAATTATTTATTTTAAAAAAATAAATTAAAATTTAGATATAAGCCTTTTTAAAATTTAAATTCAAAAAACAATCCAAACGCAAAGTTAATTGCACATGACCCGTCCTTTGGTTTTTATGAAGTCTTTTCATCTTTTGAGTTTTGTCCCTTAGTGATTTTTCAATGCCAGCTCCATCATTGTAGGACTTTTTTATCCTATCCTAATTAAATGTTATATTATATTAGGTAAAATTTGAATTGTGTCGGGAAGGGTGGGCAGGTGTGATACATTAGAGTAAAGCCTTTTGTCCTTTTTTAGGTTAGACTGTATGTCTAGTCATTTAACATATGAGATTTAATCAACGGGATTTAATTTCAATAGTTTAAATTTAAAATATATTTAAATTAAATTATTATCATGTTTATGTTTTAATGATATAATCATATAGTTTCCACAAGTGAGCTTTTATTTACTCATATTTTTTAACCCACATCCAATGCGAAATCTCCTTTTTTTTTTTTTTAATCTTTTTTAATTCACTCCCTTCTCCTAACAATTGGGCATTTATGATCTCTTAATCCAAAAATATTATTTTTTACAATTAATTTTTTATTAAAATCAATAATTATTTAAATACTAATTTTTTTACATTCAATTTTTCATTACAACTACTAAATTATTCAAACAATAATTTTTATCTAGAATCTATTTGTTTTACTAAAATCATAATTTTAGTATAAGTTAGAGGGAATAATTTTTAACTGTGTTTGGATCAATTTTTAGAAAATATATTTTTTACGAGAGAATAAATTTTGTGAAAAATTTATTTTTTATTGGTGTGTTTGGATTAGTTTTTAAAAAAATAGATTTTTTAAAAAAATTAATTATTAAAAGTGGTCCCATAGTTTTTCTAATTGATTATTAAAATAGATTTTTCAAAAATGTTTGTGCTTGGGATAGTTTCTATCAGTAAGCACTTATGCCTAAAAAATAATCAAAAGCCCCGGTTAGATTTAAGCCTTTGTTCTTTTCTTTTTATTTTGCTTTTGATCACGATTTCTTCTCTTCCAACTTCCCTCTTTGCCCTCGAATTTATGCCCTCCGTCCTCAGTTGATGTAAAAAATGATAAAAAATGATAAAAATACTCTAAAGGACCCAATAACTTAATATTTGTAAAAATATTTTAAAAAGAAAAAAATTAACTAATAAAACTTAGTTATGAGAGTTCATCCTAAAACCAATTGATCTCCCTCATTAATTCTCAATTAAACTCTCAAAATCCATTAAAAATAAAATAATATTCAAAGGCCATATATACAAAAATCATTAAATATATGTAATTCAGTATTTTTTTAGTATTTACTATTATTTTACATTAATTATTTTATTTTTATTAAATTTATCAAATTATTCACATATAATATATCTATCTATATATATATATTATAAAACTCATGCCATTTTTCAATCATTTTACATCTAAACCTATTTTTCCATTACTTATTCAAATAAGTTTAATTTGTCAAATTGATTTTTTGACGTAAACTAATATAAACATACATCATATTATATTATCTGACTTTTATCTTATCTTATATTTGTTAAAATCAAATTGAAAAAAATTACTTATACCACCCCAATTTTAAATCCACCCTAAGTCACCTTTAACTATCTCGCCAAACTTAAGGAGAGGTAGTTGATTGACTAGCTATATTTGAAAATGAAACATTTTTTAACTTCATCTATGTTTAGGAATATAAAGAAACATTGTCAAATTGGTTTAGCTCAACTGACACATTATACGTTCTTAAATCATAGCTTGAGCATGAGATTGCGGGTACCACCTTCATAGGTGAGATGGTTGCTGTGAGTTCCTTTCAAATAATATAAAGAAATTAAACACTACATTAGCCCCAAATTTTTTTAATAATTAAGATCTTATAATTATAATTAAATTAATTTTTTTATTTAATTTTTATAACTAGGATAGGTGGTAATAATTTTTTTAACTACTGATAATATTTTGATGCTAATATTAGCATTGAAGTTTTGTTCACACAATCAAGAGGTGAGAGATGAACTCTGACATAGAGTTGGTTGGGATGGACACCAGAGACTTCCATGAGAGGATGCTAGTTAAAGAAAGGATACTTGTGTCAGGAGGAGTGAATGCTATATATGACTATGGGTACGAAAGGTTACTTGTGTCAGGAGGAGTGAATGGTATAAATGACTATGCGTACGAAAGTGTACCAGGAGGAGTGAATGCTATATATATGACTACCAGCACGAAGATTTACTCTGTTGTCTGTTGTTTTTTTCCTTAAACTCAAACAATATTCTCGACCGATATTAAAAGTATAATTTTCTTGAGATATAAAAATGATGAGTTGTATCTTTTTTAATATTTAAATAATTCAGTTACCTATCCATTTATAACTTTATTAGTTTTATTGTTTTGTTTTCTTTTTCACTTTCTTTTTTTTTAAATGAAAAGGTACGGCTAAGCGTTTAAGCCATGCAATTACAGAAGGATAAAACAGATTACATCAGAAAATCCGTTTGTTTAAGTGGACCAATCATTGCGTAAGCAAAAATGGTTGGCAAGATTGTCAGTTTGTCATGACTTAAGAACTTGAGAAATTTGGGTGGTCTAGAATCTTCATATATTTTTAGAGTCGTCACTATTAGATTGATCCATTATAAAATGTTTTAAATAGATACTGATATCATAGGGTCAAAATTACACTAACATTTCTTCTACTTTTAATGCATGCGCAATTTTTTTTCAGAGAATAGAAGTATGGTTTGGGTGAATTCAAAAGTCTCGCGAGATGAATGTGTAAAATATTTGGAGACAGGCTTGCATGTATTTTGACATATAGAAGGATATCTTCCTCTGAGCACCATTTTCACAGGTCTTGTATTTATAAGAGTACTTGTTCCAAAATTTTAAACCCACATTCCAAGACTTTCTAGTTCTATTAATCGATGGAGTTTCTTGAATCCACCTTGAGGTTTGGCTCTTCATCAAGGCCATCGGGGTGGTTTGGCAGAGTAACATAATCACGACTAGGTAGGGGTGAAAATTGTTGTTCAGATGGAGTTTTTTTAATTAACCGAAGTTTTGTGAATATGTTAATTGGGATAAAATTGGTTTATTTTAAATAAATTGCATAATTGTATCACATTATATTTTAGAATGCTGGTACAACTCTAAAAATATTTTTGACTGCTTGATGCATTTTTACCTATTACATTTTTTCTCCTACCTTTAATTTTTCTTTTTACTCTTAAAATATCCTTATATGATTGAATATATTAAGAGAGTTTCTATCAAGGGTAGTACAAATACACATGACTAAAGAGGATATTTTAAAGAAACTAATACATAATAATACAAAATAACTAATTTAACTAATTTCTTTAATTTATCTAAATTAGTTAAATATATACACATTGGTAGAAAATTGGCAATCGAAATCCCCATTTTTAAACCGGTCAATGCGGAGACGATTTTAAAAAAATGAGCGGTGTCATTTTTGTAAATAAAATGAAATATTCACACCGTATTTACTCGTGACTGATGTGGAAATATTTAGTCCGGTTTAGATGTTTAATTTCTACAGCGGATGTTATAGAGACCGATGTAAAAATATTTGGTTTGGTTTAGATGTTTACTTTCTACAGCGAATTTATATTGACCGAGGTGGAAATATTTAGTCCGATGTAGATGAACTCTGTTAGGATCCTTTCCCGCCATTTTATGTCAAATCTTCTCAGACATGCGCAGTATTTCATCATGATCACCTTCTCCGATATCTGTTTTATATTCATTTCTTCTATTCTTCTATCTTAACTCTCCAATGGCTTTGCCTCACAAAAGACAGGGACAGAATGTTGAAGACAAACATATGCACGTATCTCCTGATAACCCTTCAGTTCCTTGTTCTCCTCCTTCCCTGCTTCAGTAACTGGTGGAGTTCCTGGAGGAACTCATCCCGCGCTTCAATGCCCTGGAGCGCTCGGTGGAAGAACTGACTCTGAAAGTGGAGAGGATGAATGAACGTTTCAGAGCTTTCCTTTCTGAAGTTCGTCGCCATCAACACGAAGATAGTTTCTTTCATCCTGTTGTTGATAGAGCGAGGTCTTTTTTTCTAGATTTCAAGATGTAAAGTTAGTTAGTATAGTTTAATTTGAATGAATATAATGAAGTTTAACAGGTTTCTTGTTCTGCATACGTTGCTGATGATCCGTTTATTTTTCATCTGAATTCCACTTTTAAACCGGTCACTGAGGAGAAGACGGTTTAAAAAAAATTAAATTTTTACACCGGTTTTAAAAGTAACCAATTTAAAATATAAACACCCGGTGCATATTAGCTTCATCCTATCTACCTCTTCAGTTTCCTGTCTATGCTTTCCCGCGCGTTTTCTTTATTTTTCAAACCGTTCATTTCACTTCTTCGGATCCCAACGTTTGTAGTCATTATGATAGAAGGCCAATTGTATTCTTCTATATTCTTATTGATCATGAACGTTAACCATATATATATATGTATACCATTCTTCTGTTTTATTTTCTTTTCATCTATTTGACTCCTCCAATGACCTCTTCCTCACGCACGCCTCCTTCTCCGCCCCACAAAAGAAACAGAGATGACTTTGAAGACAAACATCCTGATCCTCACCCTTCTGTTCCTTCTCCTCTTCCCCTGGTTGTGACTCTGATGGAGAGCCTTGAGGAACTCATACTGCGCTTCAATGGGCTTGAGGACTCCGTGGAAGAACTGAATCGTAAAGTTGACAGACTGAAAGCAAGTTTCAATGATTTCCGCTCAGAAGTTCGCCGCCATCAACCCCGTGATAGCTTCTTTAATCCTGTTGATCTCACCCAATATGATGACTCCCAAAACTCCGAGTCTGATGAGTAGTGAAAGATTGCAACTTTTATATATTCTGATATATATATATTTTGTGTAAAAGTTAATGACATGGTCTGTATCACTTAAAAAAAAATTGATATATTTTACACCAGTCTATATATAGTGGCCGGTGTAAAATATACTCTCTACGACTTTTATATATATATCTACGCCGGTGTAACATTTTGTCCGGTGTATATTTTCTTAAAAAATAAACTTTTTTTTTATTTTTTTACCAAATACTCTTTTATTTGGTACATTTCCTGTGCCTTCCATCTCTCATTTTACCCTGGTTCGCGCGTTAAGTCTTCTCGACGCTTCACAGACGGTGAGTTTTGTTTTGAACTCCTCTCGAGAACTGAAAATTTATTCTCTCCATACATTAGCTTCAACGTAATGGTTTAATTTCTTGTTATCTATTTTTCTAGTTCTTATAGTCTTCCACAAATATGGATCGTAGTTGAATAAATGCTAAAAGAACACGTGTTAAGTATGCTGAGGGGGTGAAGGAGTTTTTGGATTTTGCTAAACGGAATGGTGATGATGATAATGGAAGGTTTTATTGTCCTTGTGTGAGTTGTTTGAATGAGAGGAAACAAAGTCCTGCTGATATTTACACTCATCTAATTTGTGAGGGGTTTTGCAAGAGTTACATGGTATGGGTATGGCATGGTGAACAGGTGGAACAGACCTTTGACGATGACATGGATACTGATGATCGAGTAGAGGACATGATTCGTGATGTTGGAGAAGATACTTTTATGTGGTCACATGCATATGGTAATATGTGCAATGATGCAGAAAAGCCTCTATACCCAGGGTGCAGAAAATACAACCTGTTGAATGCGGGGTTGAGATTGGTAAGTGTGAAAGCTCGTCATGGGTGAAGTGACAGTAGTTTTTTAGAATTGCTTGAGTTGTTACAGGACATGTTTCCTGAAGAAAATGCGTTACCCAAATGCTACTATGATGCGAAGAAAATAATAGGTTTTTTCACAATCGCCGATCAGATGTTAGGAATCGATTGCAGCGAGAAGCCTCTCTTGGCAAAGAAGCAAGAGTTCCGGTGCGGGAGTAATAGTAATAAATCTTATCCTTTAGGCATGCAGTATAGAAAGATTTATGCATGCCCAAATGATTGCATATTGTACAGGAAAGAGTTTGAAGATGAGGAGAAGTGTCCAATATGTAAGACACCAAGGTACAGATCAAACAACTCTCCTGCCAAGTTGTTATGGTATCTTCCAATTTTACCAAGGTTTAAGCAACTTTTTTCTAATGAAGATGATGCAAAGAAAATGTTATGGCATGTAAATGAAAGGATTAATGATGGAAAGATTCGTCATCCTGTTGACTCTTTGCAATGGAAGAAGATTGATACTTATTTTTCGAGTTCGGTAATGAACCACGAAACCTAAGGCTTGGACTTAGTACGGATGGAATGAACCCTTATAGTAGTCTTAGTAGTATACATAGTTCATGGCCCGTCCTTCTGGTGATTTACAACCTATCTCCCTTGCTGTGTATGAAACGGAAGTATGTAATGTTGTCTATGCTGATCTCAGGACCAAAACAACCGGGAAATGACATAGACGTTTATCTAACACCATTGATCGAAGATTTGAAGAAGCTATGGGAAGGTGTGGATGTTTTTGATGCTGTTAAGAAGGAGGTCTTCAATATGCGGGCCATGATCTTTTGCACAATTAATGACTTTCCTGCATATGAAAATTTGTCAGGGTATAGTATTAAGGGCCATAAAGCATATCCGATTTGTGAGGAAGGGACTTGCTACTATCAACTTCGTCATGGAAGAAAGACAGTCTACCTAGGTTATAGGAGAATTTTAAGACAAGCCCACCCATACCGTCGACTAAAGAAGAAATTTTATGACGGCCAAGAATTTGAAAATGCTCTAAAGCCGTTGACTGGAGAACAAGTTTATGAAAAGGTGAAAGACATCAATGTCACTTTCAGTAAGCTTACCAAGAAAAGTGAGAAAAATGTATGGAAAAAAAGATCTGTGTTCTTTGAGCTTCCTTATTAGCGACATCTTCATGTAAGGCACTATCTTGATGTGATGCATGTGGAGAAAAATGTGTGTGACAGCATTGTTGGAACACTTCTCAATACACATGGTAGTTCCAAAGATGGTTTGAAGGCAAGATTGGATTTGGAAGAAATGGGAATATGGGAGGAGTTACATCTGAGGCCAGATGATGAGGGGAGCTATCATGTTGAAGAGACTTACATTTTATCCAAGGCTGAGAGAAGAAGTATTTGTGAGTGTTTGCAAGGAATCAAAGTTCCCTCTAGGTACTCATCTAATCTTAAGAGGATTGTGTCCATGAAAGATTTGAAATTAGTAGGCCAAAAGTCTCATGATTATCATGTATTGATGCAACAATTACTCCCAGTGGGTGTTCGAGGAATCCTTCAAGATGATTTGAGACACATTGTAACCCGACTTTGCTTCTTTAATGCTATATGTGGCAAACTCTTTGAGACTGAAAAGTTGGAGGAATTGGAGCAAGAGGGTTATGTTATTTTGTGCCAGCTTGAAAAACAGTTTCTTCCTGCCTTTTTTGACATCATGGTACACCTCATCGTTCATCTAGTGCGAGAGATAAAACTGTGTGGCCCTGTATACTTACGATGGATGTACCCATTTGAAAGATACATGAAAATCCTTAAAGGGTATATGAAGAATCCAAATCGGCCCGAAGCATCCATTGTTCAAAAATATGTTGTCGAAGAAGCTATGGATTTTTGTCAATAATACCTGTCTAAAGTAAGACTTACTGGTCTCCATAAACCCCTTGCCAAACTGGGGTCAACGCGAAATGTCGGTAAGAAGAGTTGATCGTAATGAACTGCAGCGAATACACTTACACATCTTGAATAACATTGATGAAGTTCAAAACTATATTGTTGTTCATAAAGATCTTATCCGGAAAACAAATAATAGGATGACAGAGCAAAGGCTGATTAGAGAACACAACAAATCTTTTGCACATTGGTTCAAATTGGAGGTTAAAAATGAGGATTGTGTTTCTGATACAGTTAGATGGTTGGCATGTGGTCTTGAACATAATGTGATCTGTTAGAATTCTATTCATTTGATATCAACGGGTATTCTTTTTATACGAAGTCCCTAGATGATAGAAGTAGCGTGCAAAACAGTGGTGTATGTTAGTGGTTGAAGCTATGCATTTCTCTAGTTCAAAAGACAACAATCCTAAATTAGCAGTCATCCCTTATTATGGCATTGTTGAAAAGATTTGGGAGGTGGACTACTCCAAATTCAAAGTTTCCGTATTCAAATACAAGTGGGCTAATGTAAACAAAGGTGTTATGGTCGATAAGTTAGAATTTACACTGGTGGATTTGAATAATACAAGTTTTGGGGATGAGCCTTTCTTTATGGCAGACCAAGCAAAGCAAGTGTTCTTTATCACTGATCCTCAAAATGAAAGATGGTCTGTCGCGCTCGAAGGAAAAAGGGTTGTTGACAATGATGATTCTTTTTATGAGATCCCTTCTTTTTCAGTAGGTTTACCACAATTAAATGAAGAAGAAGTGGATTTTGATTAATTTCTATGTATTTCTTGTTTTTGATGTAGTCTAAACATGCAATTTTAAGTTTCTTGTTATGATTGCGTATATGATTTTGATGTAATAATAACAGAGACAGATTCTTGTTCTGATAAGAATGTTGTGACGCCAAGGATGGGATGATATATGATGATGGAGTTTAAATAAATACTACAACATTAAAACCGGTCTTAAGTGCTATCCGGTGTAAAAAGTCACTACTGACATTTTTTAAATAAATTATGGTTCGATTTTACACCGGGTTTTACTTTATCCGGTGTTATATTTTAAACAATGTTATTTTTTAATCACTTGTAAAATTTATCGGGTGTAAAATATATCAATTTTACATCGTTTATGTTTTTTGTCTAGGTTAGAATAATTTAGACCCGGTGTAAAATGTTTATATTCATTTTTTAAGCCCGCCCCTTGGCGCGATGACCTTCATTCTCCTTTCTCACGTACTCCGTCATATCACCGCTCGTCGTGTTCTGTGGTTCTCGCGCGGCTTCTCTACGCTCGATCAGTCATTCTTCTCTGTTGTTTCTCTTATTCTGCTATTCCGTGTACGTGTTCTCTGCATTTTTTCCCCTGTGTACGTGGATCGCCATTTTTATGTTCGTTTAATCTAGGTTTTCTATATTTTTCCTGATGAATGCTTGCACATCTTTCCATTCATAACTGCTAAAGGAACAAGTTTTGTGTATTCTAACGGGTTGAAGGAAAAAGGGTTAAGTCTGTTTTCAATGTTTTTGACGTTATTATTGCGTACATAGGAATATGGAGGATAGAGTTACTTAGATTGAGGCTAGCGATGCTCCAAGTGCCACTACGCAAAGGAAGGACAGAAGTACGACTCGTTTGAAAGACATTACGAAGGACAGGATAGAGGGGAAACTGCTTCCGATAGAGTTTGACGAAACTGGAACCCAACTGGTGAACACAGGACAAAGTACGTAAGTTTTGTCAGCCTCCTAGCACGCAACAAGCCTAGCATCACCTATTTGACTTGGGATGCTGTGGATGATCACGTGAAGAATCAAATTTGGGACACTATATGGGTATAGGAACTATCTAATATTGCATGCAGAGTAATACCAAATACACAATTGTTTGTTGATTACTTTACTTTCAATGGAAAACATTGCAGCTCACTTACGATGTTCCCAACAATGAGTTCTTGAAGAAGAAGACGTTGTCTTATTGCCCTGAGCGTTGGAGGGCATTCAAGACACAACTAGCTCGTCAGTATCTGCATGGACAGGATAGAAGTGGTTATCCTCAACCTTCTCCATGCAGCAAGTATCAATTCATTGACAAAGTTGCGTGGGAAGAATTTGTTAGGAATCGGACCACGCCAGTAGCAATAGTGAGTGTATCCTTTTGTATGTGTTGGCAGAAAACGTATCAGAGTATTATATGTATTGATTCTAACTACTTCATGTCTTGCAGGAAAAAAGGGCAAAAGAGATTGAATACGCCCTCAAGAATGATTGCCCCTACATAATGTCTTGAGGGGGTTATGCGAAGGCAGAAAGAGAATTGTTGGGGGCCAAGAGGAAGAGGCTAGAAGAAAATGCTGGGTCAGATCCTAGTGTTCTTCTTGACCCCCCCTCTCCGATACGTCGCGAAGAAAAATGGTTGTACGCTAGTAAAAGAAAGAGCGGAACTTTTACAAGCGACAATGGTTGCATGATTGCTGAAAAAATTGTAAGCAGTACTACTTGCATTATTTTGTGTTAGTATACTATATATAATTATATCATTTTCCTTATGTTTGTTCTTTTTATGTTATAGAGTGATCTTAAACAACAAGAGTCCCATGGATCCTTCAAGTCAGATGGTAGGAATGACATCTTGACTATTACCACTGGGAAACAAGAACATGGGGGCCGTGTCAGGGGAGTTGGAAGAGGTGTGGGTTAAGAGATTACTTTGGAGCATCTCAAACACGTTCCCCACATGTGGTGTCGAGGGCAGAGTTGGCATCCTTGCTCTCTACCATAAGGGCAAAGGCTAAGGAAGAGGCTTGGATAGAGGCTAGGGCACAAGCAGAAGCTTCAATTGAGGTGCGATTATAAGAGGGGTTCGCAAAGATGAAGGAAGAAATGTTGTCCATGATGACATCAAGCCAGCAAGAGCCAACTGATCCCCTCCCGCCCTCAACTGCAGTCCGTCCAAGCACTAAGGGGAGTTATTGCTTGCCGCTGTCAGAGGATGCAGAACATTGTGATCTATATGTTGAGGATCCTTTTAGACCCTTAGTGGCACGTGGCTCCATCCATAGCCTAGGGGCAACTGTTCACCACATCCAAATTCAGGACGATCAATTAAGGGTGATAGTTGAAGCCGTGCTAATTGGAGATGCTCTTATCCCAATTCCCACTGATGAGGTGAAGACAGTGAGCCAAACAAAAGGGACTTTCATATTGTGGCCAAAGCATCTTGTTTCGGATCACGTCGCCTCATCCCCCGGCCAACTTCCCACCCCTCCCACTTTGAATGCCATGCAACGTGTGATCCTATTGGCATATGACAAAACGTTCCATGTGGACTCGTTACTTATGGATTTAGTTGTGGGCGACATGGGGGCACCGGCCTTCCTGGACCATGCGGATGTCAAATCTCTGATCACTCCTAAGGAAGAACTGACCTCCGGCTGCATCCAAGTGTTTTTTATGTAAGTATAATTTAAATATAAATATATGTAATAACAAAGTTCAAGTCTTATAACTAATGTCGTGTATGCATTGCCTGTAGGTACATGCAAGTTGAGTTGGTTTCCTCCAAGGGCAAACAAAAAAAAGTTCGGATTCCTATGCCCACTTCAGATTTATGCTAAAGGGACCTCTTAATCTTCGAGGCTTGCATACATTTCAAGTAGGCTCGGTGAAACTGATATTGATTGTTTCTTCGCGCCATATATGTAGGAGTAAGAATAATAATATTTCATTTGATTTCATATATACTAGTTTTGTATTTGCTTAATTATAATACTCATTCTCTTTTAACTAATCTCTACAGCAATCATTGGCAACTTGTCATCCTATGTAAGCATAGCTATAAAGTTTTCTTCTTATGCTCCCTCCATTACAAGCCCTCGGTTGATGTCAGGAAGATCATGAACACATGAGTTCTTTTCTATACACAATGATCTTTGTGATAAATGGGTTACTAACTTATTAACTTTGGTCATAGGGCTATGAGGATGTTCGCAGTTGTAAGGAGCCTTAAGCACGCTAATTTGGTGAGGGACCCTGAATGGATCACACAGAAGGTAATAAAAGTATATATTTGGTGTTAGCTAGGTTTCCCGTTTTGATGATGAGAAATAATTTTTATCTTGTTAACATTACAGAGTCGAAGGCAACCCAGAGAAAGCAACTTGTACGGCTTCTACATAGTTAGACACATGGTCAATATTATCTTGTCAAATAGGATTGACCTAACTGAGGAGGTAAAATTGTATTTTTAATGATTTCATATTTCTTAATTCTCAATCTAATCTATATTAGTAATGCCTTAATTTCTTTGATTTTGATTTCATATTTCAGATGTTTGATTAACCTGATCCATTTCCTGACCAAGATATTGAGGACCTGCGTAATCGGTGGGCAGAGTTTTTTGTTCAATTCCTTCCTTCTCAATAGTATTTGTCTTTCACTAAATACCTTTTTCTACTTGTCTGCTCAAATTGTAGCATTTTTGTATTGAGTTTTATTCAATGAATAATATAATGAGTAATTGAATTATATATGTCTTTGGCATCTTGAACTGATGATGATCGATGATTGAGTCGTATATTATAGTTGGGCAGTTTATTTCTGAAGCTTCAAGCGAACGAAATGTATTAAATATAAATTTAATAACATCTACATCGGAGGTATATACCTGTCGGTGTAGAAAGAACATATATCATAATATATAAATTAAATTTAATAACATATACACCGTCCCAATATTCAAACCGGTGTAGATGTTAAAACATAATACACCGGATGTAAATGTGAACCGCTTTAACATGTAGACCATTGTAAAAAAGTATACATTCTACATACCATCCCATATTCAACAGGTGTTAACATTTGAATAATCTATACCATCCCAATATTCAACCGGTATATATGTTAAAAATAATACACCGGATGTAAATGTGAACTGCTTTAAAATTTAGTTCGGTGTAAAAAAGTATACATTCTACACCGGTCATGGGACCGGTGTAAAAGGTCTCACCTTTTAGACGGTCCGTTTCTACACCAGCTGTATGTGCGATGTTGAATGCCATTTTCAACCGGTGTTGAAATACTTTTTTTCCAGCCGTGACATTATCATATATGAAATGTGAGGAGTTTTTATTATCATATCCAAATTAATTTCTTTAACTAATTTATGATTTATAAATTTGTTTTGAAATGGGAGGAGTGTTGTTTTTTAATTATCATATCTGATTGGTTGTATAGAACTACATACATTACAAAAAAAAAAAGAAGTTTTGGCGATGACTTTTCAGTGGCGACAAAACAAGTCACCACTAAAAGTGCTGAGTTTTTGCGGCTATACTAAAGTCGCCGTCGAAAGTGAGACTTTCTGCGGCTATACTAAAGTCGTCTCCGAAAGTGAGACTTTCTGCGGCCACTTTTGTTTGTCACTGCAGATACTATGACCTACAGAAGGTCATAGTATCTGCGGCATATATGTGTTGTGGTAGAAAGTTTATAGTTTCTGCGGCAATAATTTTTTGTTACAATAATTAAATTCTTATTAGTTGTCAAATTTTGTTATAGAACAAAAGTGCAAGAAACACGATAAATCGAGAAAAACAAATGACTAAACATACTTGTAGTCCTCGATCATTTGCAGATATTAAGTATGCTACAATAATTTCAATCTATCACCACTATAATTTAAGTTTTTAATCATTTTTATTTTAAAATCTATTCTTTGTATTTTCTTGTATGTTATTATTTTGTAAAGAGATCCTACTATTAGACAACCTACCCCTCCTGACCAGCTGTGGGAGATAATGCATACTAAGAAGATATTAGATGGACAACTAGTATGGGCTAACCCACACTCTGAACAGATTCATGTATGCATTATAGTTTAATATTTTATTTTGATTTAGTTTTATTTTTAATGTAATAGTTTCATATGTTTTTATTATAGAGTCGTATGTAGGAACTTTCTCAGCAACAAGATCAACAGTTAGAGAGTGTTGCTCGAATGACTTCAGAGGAAATATTAGCGACAGTTCTTGGTGAGAGGTCAGGGTATATAAGAGGGAAAGGGCATGGAGAGGAGCCTTCAAGGAAGAGAAATCGCCCTCAATCTAGTGATAGTTCAGTTGTGCAGAGTGTGTGTGCCCAATTGCAGGAAGAGTTTGATAAAAAATTTCAAGAGGAGAGAGAGAAAATGGAGGCAGAGCGTACAAAGATAGAAGAAGAGCGTGCAGTAGAACGTGAAAAGATGCAAGAAGAGCATGTGCAATTCGAGTAAAGACTAATGGAATAAATAGAGCAAAGGATACAGGCTCAACTCGCTGCCTTGATGCAGAGGGAACAACCACATGCTCCTACTTCTTCTACTCCTAGTATTGGTCTTTCTATATAATGTTTATGTATAAATTAAATAATTTTATTTTAATTTTAAATATGTTTAAGTAATTGAAGTAATTTGATATTTTATACGATGATCGAAATTATTTATCAATGTTATTAGATTCTAGTTTATTTAGTTATTTATCATTTATTATTTTTGTTATTAAATTATATTTTTTTCATATAAGAAAAATTATAGAAAAGAATTTAAAAAATAATATCAACTTTTAGCAGTGACAAAACTGTCGCAGCAGATTCACCTTTAGGCGGCGACAGTCCTAGTCGCCACTTATTCATTTTTAGGTTGCATTTTTATTTGTTTTCGCTGATTCACTTTACGTGGCGACTTTTGTCGCCACATTTGACATACCTTTGCTGGCGACGTTGACTGGACGACTTGTGTTAAACTTTTAGCGGCGACATAATTATTGACATTCAGCGGCGATTTCAGTTGTCGCTGACAATGTATATAGGTGACAGTCTCATAGGCAGCGATGATAAAATATCGCCGCTGAAAGTCATTTTTTTTTGTAGTGATATTGTGTATTTAATTGTTGTATATGTTGTTTATTATTATTGAAACTCGTTTTTTACTTAGTTATAGGTATTTTTAGAGTGAAAAGAGTTTTTATCTCTTGTTAAGTGTGCTTTACCTTTTCACCTCTCTCAAAACACAAACATATACAGTCTCCCCCTAAAGACATAATAGCACAAGTTCGAAGAGCCTTGTCCAATTTTTCATTAACATCATCGAGCATGAAGAAATCACCAACACAGAAAGAGATCCACAAAGCAACAAGGGAGGTGAACCTAAGTAAAGATTGGGAGGAACATATCTCAAAGAGAGAACAGATTGGAAAGGAGAAGCAAATATAGAAAAGAACCAGATAGTGAGCATGAGGGAGGAGAAAAGGACCCCAAACAACAAGTCTGCAAAAAATCTGAATACTGGATCGTTTCTAAGGATTGCATAGCCATTGTCATCATAACTGCCTCGCACATTGGTACGTGTGGTGAAGGCCACCGACGCAACTAGAGTCGATACCGCAGAACATGCTTGTAAGGCTTTAGCCGCCAACTCTCCCTCACTTTTCTTAAGTTCTTTGTGACTCTCTGAAGATGTCTTCTGGGGCTTCCATTTTGCCATTGTGTCTCTCTAACAAATCATGGGGCATTGAATCCTTCACAAACTGTGTCACCATACAGATAAAATTTAGGTCAAATTATTTATATCAATTAGATTAAGTTCATAGTTGAATTTACAAATATATACATTTTAACAACTAATTAGCAAAATAGTAAGTATGATTTGAGAGTTTGACAGATATAAGCAACTGGATCTAAATTTTGTCTTATATTAATTGTAATATCCAAATAATTTTTTGAAATAGTGATGTGTGACCTCATTGGTCAAAGAAAAATTAGTAGCAGATAATAGATACGAACCTCAAAGCATTTGATTTCCCTTGACATGGAAAGTTCTTCCCCAGGATTGAGCCAATCAAGATCGACTCCAAGCCTAGTTGCCAAGTGCAATCCATTGTTTCCATCTTTATCTACTTTCCTAAACAGACTTTGACTTAGCCATTTTTGTTTGCACAAAAACTTTTATACTTTCGTTTGTGATAACCGTCGTTTCAATTATCAAACAAAACTAAGCTAACCAATAGTAAATGGAGGCTAACCTAGGTCGACTCACAAGGAACCTAGCAGAATGCTAAGGTACCTAATCAATCAACTGAACCACAAGATAACAGAGTAACAGATAGTTTGATGATGATTGTTTGTTCGGACTCAACACAGAAGATAAATCCTATACTATTGTTTTTGGGTTTTTAGTTTATAAAGATAGTGAAATCAATGAATGACAAACGTGTTCCCTTGGAGTTTCACCTTACCTTCCTTATCCACAAAATATCAGGAGCAATCAGTTGAATATGAATAGGTTAACCAACAACTCGTTAGCTAAATCTCAATTAAAGCATACAACTTGCAGACATTAATGGAGAATATGAATCATTCAACTTAGAGATAGTAGATAGAATATAATCACTTCAATTAATCTCAGCAATGTTCAACTCGATCAAAGATGATAATTAATCAAAAGTCATTAATAGGAAATCCAACCCGGTAACCCACTTCTTCATCTACTATTCTAATTGCATCAGTTAATACAGAAGTAACTACATCAACTCGATACAGTCAAATCTGCATTAAAGATACAATAATACTCCCTGTTTTGGCTCAAGGATTCTGGTTTGGTATCATCTCCAAGGGAAGCACAATAGCTTAGCCTTGCATAACTGTCTGAACTTCAGCAGAAGCAATGAGCACAGCAGCATTCATGGTGGGAATGGAAGAAGAAATGGAGATGATATTTGTGCAGAGCTTTCCTCTGGTTCTATCAACTAGAACAGAGGAAAGCTTGCAATGGAAAGCAAATGGAAAAGGAATGAGCGTGAGAGGAAATGAAATGAAGGAGTGAAGTGTGGAATGAGGTGTGATATCAATTGGTGTCCGTAGTGTGTCACTACTGTGTGATATATATAGAAGAGATGTGGTATGGGTGATCTGCTGTATGTCTCCACCATATCAAAATGAGCTGTTCAATATGTAGTGGAAGTATGGGATGTGTGAGCTGGGGTTGTATTCTATATTATCTCCTCTTTTCCAGCACATGCGTCTATCTTCTCCCCCACTTGTTCATTTACTTATGCATTTCTGCTCAGATAGGGGGTATGTGCGTGAACAGTGCTTTTAATGTGCTAACACATGCTAAACTCATTGTCCAGCTGTCCTCTGCCTTAATTTGTTCGTGGAGATTGAAGTCTGGTCGCGACGTAAAGTACTTCGGGTCGCGACGGAATTTCACAGAAGCTGTTTGGTCGCGACTACGTTTTACAGAGAACGCTCCTTTGCTGCTTGAACGTATGGTCACGACTATGAGTTCATATGGTCGAGACGTAATATCACAGACGCTCTATTTTCCACTTTAGTTGCTGTGTTGACCTGAAATGGACATTTAATAGATTATTTATCCAATTAAGTACTAAAATTAATCATCTAAATTCCCAGTTGTCCAATTTCATATTATTAACTAATTTGCTCAATATAGTAGTAAATATGGATAGGAATCAATAATAAACTTCTCTTTTAACATATTAAAATCATTACAAATATGAGTTTATCAACTCCCCCACACTTAGCTTTTGCATTCCGAGCAAAATTATGGATCAAAACTTAATTTAAACACTCATGTTTAGCAAATTTGGCAAAACAGATTCAGCATGAGTACTTGCAATCCTCAATCTTTCCCTTCAATTAGAAACAATCCAAATTAGTCTCATATCAATCAAGGAATCTAACTCATGCAATTAAATTATAGTGAGCAGCTAGGTTGAGATTTCCTTATAAGGTATAGTGTTTCACTCCCTCTATTATCAAGGTAATTTCACTCAACCATCTAGCTTAGTGTAATGATTCAGGAATTTCAAAGTTATAGAGCCACTTTATTTAAGTTATATATTAATTCTTGCTGTAAAATTTCCAAGGGTTATGGTTAGCTGAGTGGTTGGAGACGGAGGAGTTTAATCAGAGGTCCATGGTTCGATCCCCAGCTCCTGTAGAAGTGGGGTTTTATTTTCTTTTTCTGGCACGAGAAATTACCAAACTACCCTTCTGTTCTTTTACCCACTTCCAGACCTCATTTCCCATTTCTCCTTCTGTGCAGCCACGTCTTCCATGGCAGAGCAGCAGCGCGACACGAGGGAGAGTGGTGTTGGTTCAGCGAGCGGCGCGGGAAGGTAGTGCACGACACGGTAGATCTGCTGTCGTCTCCTTTAAGTCGGAGCTACTCCCTTTCCCATTTCATTATTCCGTAGGCAGAAGTTTAGAGGGAGAGCAGGTGGATTTGGCGTGGCGTGTGATGTAGTGTCGGCGAGCGGCGCGGGGAGTGCTTCTACGGCACGGAAGGTCGCCCGTCATTGTTTTTTTTTATCCAAGCTGCTCCTCCCATTTCATTTGTTTTGTCGGCAGAGGAAAGAAGCGCGGGGAGGGCAGAGAGGGATTCCAGAGGAGGCGTCGCGGGTTTTTAAGATTGGCTATTGTGAGTTCATTCCTTTTTCGATCGTTCGTGCTAGAAATTGTCGCCGTTGTCGTGTAACAGCCGTTTGCGCCATTGCTCGGTGCGATGGTTACTGTAGCAAGTCTCTGACTTCTTTTTTTCCCCCTGTTGCTAGAGATTTCTCCAGGAGTGATATCTGTGAACGTCGGCTGTGAGGGTAGCGGTAAGCTTTACATCTCTCCCTCTCATTTATTTCTCATTCAAACGGATGGTTTTTCTGTGTCCCCTATTGCCGTGGCTGTGTCTGTGGGTCTCTGGGGTCATAATTTTGTTTTGATTGCTTTCGGGTTGCTTTGTTGGATCTGTCATTTGAGGGAATCATGAAATGTTGGTGCGTATGGGAGCTGTGTTCTGTGGCTTTGAATCTTGAAAACAGAGAAGAGGGGAGAAGGCGTTGGGCTGTACTATTTTGATCCATGTATAAATATATGTGTTGCTGTTTTGGGGAATTTGATGGCTTATGTATACGTTGTCGCTTCTAATTTGGGGTCATGTGTGTTCATATGCGAGGGGTTGCTGATTTGAAATATATACATATATATAACCTGTAATCATGCTGAGGGAGCTGTGTTCTTGATGTATAATTTGTGTATGGAAGTTTGAGTGTTAGTGTGGGTGATTTCCGATTGATCTGGGGTTTATTGGAGCGATTGGTTAATTTGGTGAGGAAGAAATAGGATGTGGGTTTGATGATTATGATTGATTAAAATTAGAATAAAAAATTCATATTATAAATGGTAGGCATGAACAAGTGTTGAATGAAGAAGGTTTAAGTTTAAAATTGAAAGGAACTAAGTTGAATATGGATGGATATGCTTGCCTGTGGTTAACCGAAGGATTTAATTCTACTTTGGTTTTAGCTGAATCTTGTGAATAAATATATGTGCGTGTATGATATGAGATCATTAAGGTTTATAGAGCAAATTATAGTGAGCTTAAAGAAGCTTAAAGGATGATTTAGATACTGTTTCAGATTGATGTTAGGATAAGGTAAATGAAGTTAAAAATATTCAGGTTTGAAATGAAGAAGATTAGTGTGACAAAGTGGTTTTGGGTTTGGGTTTTGATGATTAATAGTGAAAAACATTGAATATTATGCTGTTTATGACTTTGTTGAAGCATTAATAAACTTTATAAGATGATTGCGTCTAAGTTGTTGTCGTGTGGGCGGAATGACAGAATGGTAAGGTCATGAGTTAAGTTTCCTTTAAAAATGTGTGATGGATCTGGGGAAAAGTTATTTTTCGTTGAATAATGTGGTCATTGAGAAAGTTAGATGTTGAATGTTGAGGTAGTTTGGTAATGTGGAAGTAGTGGGTTTTGAACATGAATCTAGGAATGAATTGGGAAACTCTTGAGCGTAAATTGATAGAATTGATAGTAAAAGGGAAATGAGGATGAGGATGTGCTTCCGTAATGTGAGAACTTGGATTTACTTATTTATTTATTTATTTATTTCAAAACAGTGGTGGAAATAGGTGTATTGAGCTAAATAAAGATTATGAGTTTATTGAGGTTTCTAGAAATTGATTATGGTCATAGGTTTGAAAACTTACGAAAATTTAAAGGGTATGATTTCCGATTTCGAGTAAGCAATAGTATTTAGGATTAATAGATTAATTGCAACTTCTGATGAAATATTTTATTTTCGGGAAATTTAGGAAAGCTGAGATTCTGAAGCTGAGAGCAAGATTAAGTTATAGTGGAGCATTACAGGTGAGTGAATAACGTCCCCAAACTCTGAAGTTTTGAAAAATAAATATTTATTTGACGTATTTATTAAATGTGAATTTTAGCACGAATTACGAGAAAAGTATTTCAAACTCATGATTTTATATATTTATTTGACATTTCAGTTAAATGTTAATTTCAGCATGATTTACGAAAAGCGAGCATTTGAACTCATGGTTTTAAATGTTAGAAATGGATTATTCAAATTTCATTGTTCATATGGATTGACAAACATGTTTTGATGATTTATCGAAAATGTTCATGCTGGGGGAAGTTTCATGATTATGATTGATTTTAATGGAAATTGTTGCATTGAAAAATGTTATGATTATTGAATGTTAAATGGCCCTCATGCATGTTTGAAAGGTTTTAAAGGACGGAATACAGAACGCTGGTTACTAACAGCAGTACTGTTAGTCCTTGGTGCACCATGGTTAAACCCGAGCTCGACGGATATTTCGTGGGTCTTGGACTCGCGCCTGTTATTCGTGAGACTTGTTCTCGCGCTTGTTATTCGTAGGTCTTGTACCTGCGCCTGTATTTCGTAGGTTTCATACCTGCGCCTGTTTTACGTGGCCTCGAGTCACGACGGATGGTTAGTTACCCTCGTGGACTGTGTGTCCACGCCTGTTTCGTTCTGTTGAAGTTCTACGGAAAAAGAGTTATTTCGAAACGATTGTTTTAAACGGTTTTCTTGAAAAGAAAACGTTTAACGAGTTATTCTTTTTGAATTACGAATCTACATGATTTATGTTTAAAGGTATTGAAATACGGAAAAGTGATTGATTTAAAATGACTATTCTGAAAGGTTTTGCATGAAATAAAGTGTTTACTTTCATAAAATGATGTTTAATGAAACAAATGCATTGAATTACGAAATATTAGGATTTATGCATAAAAATGCTGAAATTGTTTATTATCACATTTCAAATTATATTTTTGGGACGTTATTCACGAGTAGATTATTTGGCTTCAGATAGTGCAGATTACCCTATTCCTCCAGCTGAGCAGTGAAGAGCCTCACGTTTGATCCGAAGCAATAGTTTTGGCACGTCGATTTTCGAAGTAATTATATTGTCTGAAATACATTTATTATTTTGCTAAAGGGTTAGATGCTCCACCTAACTTATAGATAAAAATTCTGGTTTCATATTATTTTCGAAAAATGGTTAAACGTTTTATTTAAGTTTTAAGGCTTACGGAATGTGAATTTATTCATATTCTGTGCCGGTCACGGGTCAAATTTCGGGACGTGACACTTAGGCTTCCCATAGGCTTGTAACCATCCTATATCTCTACCACTAAATGCCACAAGGATTATGAATCAAAGGGTCTTTATTAGGGTTGTAATGTTGGAGAGGCTAGATGATGAAATGGAAATGCATGTCAATGATTAATGAAATACTGCGCACAATCCATGTTAAAATGCAGCTGCAGAAAATATCAAGTTACAAACTATCTCCTTTAATACAAGTTGAATACACTTTTTGCGTCTGGTTTCTTTTCTTTCTTCTTTCTTTCTCTTTTCTTTGTACTTCCTTTTTCTTTTCTCTGTATTTTCCTTCATTTTCATTTTCTTAAACCAGATAGCAAATGTATTGAGGTTCAGAGATTCAACAAGTAATTTGCAACTTAGCAATCATTCACAATCAAAGACTTATTGCAGCAACAACTATTTTGTATAGTATTCATTAATCACGGATGGAAAAGAAAGTGAAGGTCTCAAAGGGGTAAAGCAAAGGATTTAATATTTATGTGGTTTCTGTTTGGTCAAGATGGTTTTGAAAGAAATGCCCTTATCATTTTCATAATTCCATGAACCTAATGTGGTTTAGAATCAAGGATTGAGACAAGTTCTGCAAAGTTACCAAGGTAGATGGTGTCACATAATGTAAAGAATTTTTAAACAAAATACATGGAGATTAATCATTCATGATGCGCAATTTCCAATAATGAATTAATGAAACAAGCAACTAATACTTCATCAAACTTACCAATATTCAAAATTCAATTTAGATCCATGACAGCTAATTTCAAATGACCAAGCCACAACTAGAACGCAGTAGAAGGATAAATTTTTTTTATAGAAGATAGTAGTTAGTCGTGACAAAAAGGTCATTAGGTCGCGACAGTTTTATACAGAGAAGATTGGTCGCGACAAAATTATAGCATTATTCACCCATCAAGTTCATCCTCCCCCACACTTAAATTCTACATTGTCCACAATGTGAAGAAGCAATGAACATGTGCAAAGGCAGCAGTAAATGATCATGACAACTTGAACCAAAATCTTTGATTTATTCATGGGATTATTTATCTACCCTACTGACTTGGCCTCCTCCTTCACACTTAATCAACAATTATAGCTCAAGTATATAGTAAAACTAATGAAAGCAGACTATTGTAGGTGGGGAAACAAGGAAGGAGACAACCTGAGTGTTATGGGGGTTTGAAATTCTCTTTGAACAGCTTCCATAGATGGCCCTTCATATTGAATTGTCTTGGATGCTCAAGACTCTTTGGAAGTTGTTCAAGCTCAATCTCTGGAGTTGGAATAACTAGTAGGCTCAACTTCTTAGACTCTACTCCAGATTCATTGCTCTCTGATTCCTGTACCAATTCAGCCTCATATCCAGCAGCAAATTTCTTTGAAAATCCAGCAATGCAATTCTATTGACGTTGAAGAACATCCTATAATTTCTGCAGCCCTGAGATGACTAAAAATTTGAAGCTCAACTGAATAGGGTCAGGATACAAGATATTAAATGAAATTTTCCTTAACCCATAAATTCTGACTTCTTGTTTCTCAAAGTCTGCTGTAATGACATTACCCTGCATGTCTGCCATAAACCTTTGTGCAATACTTGAAATAGTGTGGTTAGTTCCAAATGAAGAAATAATAGATGAAGAGGAGAAATCAGTGGAGGAGTAAGAAATTAAATGTTCTTCAACTCTATCATCATTATAAAGCTCACAACTATTATCACACTCTATTTCAAATAATGCTCCAACCATGTTAAGTCCTTGCAGAGAATAGTTCTGTTGTGGATGTTTATACATGTTAAACTGAATTATGTGCCCACCAAATTCCATTTTAATAAGTACAGAGAGCAGATGTCGCGACACAAATGATCTTCAAGTCGCGACTGATAGTCACAGAGAGCAAAAATCGTGAATCAGGATGTTTGGTCGCGACCTAAGGTAAATTGGGTCGCGACTAACTATCACAGAGAGCAAGTGTTTGAGCAAGTATTTCTGGTTGTGACCAAAATGCACTCTGGTCACGACCAAAAACCACAGAGAGTTTTAGTCGCGACTAAGTATCAATTTGGTTGCGACTAGAAATCACAGAGAGCAAAATTTTTGAAAAATGTCACTTTGGTTGCGACCAAAAATGACAGACAGCAATTCAAGGTTGAAAACTGATTTCTGGTTGCGACCAAATGTGTATCAGGTCGCGACCAAAAATCACAGAGAGGTTTTGTCGCGACTAACAAGCCAAAAGGTCGCGACTTAACAGGTATAAAACACAAAACACTCGGAAAAAAAAAACTAAAACAACTACCTAATCTAAATATTTTTGTGGCACAGGAGATTGCTTAGGAAACCTTAACAAGTAAGGCTCCCCAGCAACGGCGCCATTTTGATAACCGTCGTTTCAATTACCAAACAAAACTAAGCTAACCAATAGTAAATGGAGGCTAACCTAGGTCGACTCACATGGAACCTAGCAGAATGCTAAGGTACCTAATCAATCAACTGAACCACAAGATAACAGAGTAACAGATAGTTTGATGATGATTGTTTGTTCGGACTCAACACAGAAGATAAATCCTATACTATTGTTTTTGGTTTTTAGTTTATAAAGATAGTGAAATCAATGAATGACAAACGTGTTCCCTTGGAGTTTCACCTTACCTTCCTTATCCACAAAATATCAGGAGCAATCAGTTGAATATGAATAGGTTAACCAACAACTCGTTAGCTAAATCTCAATTAAAGCATACAACTTGCAGACATTAATGGAGAATATGAATCATTCAACTTAGAGATAGTAGATAGAATATAATCACTTCAATTAATCTCAGCAATGTTCAACTCGATCAAAGATGATAATTAATCAAAAGTCATTAATAGGAAATCCAACCCGGTAACCCACTTCTTCATCTACTATTCTAATTGCATCAGTTAATACAGAAGTAACTACATCAACTCGATACAATCAAATCTGCATTAAAGATACAATAATACTCCCTGTTTTGGCTCAAGGATTCTGGTTTGGTATCATCTCCAAGGGAAGCACAATAGCTTAGCCTTGCATAACTGTCTGAACTTCAGCAGAAGCAATGAGCACAGCAGCATTCATGGTGGGAATGGAAGAAGAAATGGAGATGATATTTGTGCAGAGCTTTCCTCTGGTTCTATCAACTAGAACAGAGGAAAGCTTGCAATGGAAAGCAAATGGAAAAGGAATGAGCGTGAGAGGAAATGAAATGAAGGAGTGAAGTGTGGAATGAGGTGTGATATCAATTGGTGTCCGTAGTGTGTCACTACTGTGTGATATATATAGAAGAGATGTGGTATGGGTGATCTGCTGTATGTCTCCACCATATCAAAATGAGCTGTTCAATATGTAGTGGAAGTATGGGATGTGTGAGCTGGGGTTGTATTCTATATTATCTCCTCTTTTCCAGCACATACGTCCATCTTCTCCCCCACTTGTTCATTTACTTATGCATTTCTGCTCAGATAGGGGGTGTGTGCGTGAACAGTGCTTTTAATGTGCTAACACATGCTTAACTCATTGTCCAGCTGTCCTCTGCCTTAATTTGTTCGTGGAGATTAAAGTCTGGTCGCGACGTAAAGTACTTCAGGTCGCGATGGAATTTCACAGAAGCTGTTTGGTCGCGACGGTTGATACTTCAGGTCGCGACTATGTTTTACAGAGAATGCTCCTTTGCTGCTTGAACGTATGGTCATGACTATGAGTTCATATGGTCGCGACGTAATATCACAGACGCTCTATTTTCCACTTTAGTTGCTGTGTTGACCTGAAATGGACATTTAATAGATTATTTATCCAATTAAGCACTAAAATTAATCATCTAAATTCCCAGTTGTCCAATTTCATATTATTAACTAATTTGCTCAATATAGTAGTAAATATGGATAGGAATCAATAATAAACTTCTCTTTTAACATATTAAAATCATTACAAATATGAGTTTATCAGTTTGCCTATATTTTACTGCTAGTAGAACAATTTTCTTAACCTTAGCATTCACATCAAATTGTTTGATTTCCCTTGACATGGAAAGTACTTCCCTATGATTGAGCCAATCAAGATTGACTCCAAGCCTCGTTGCTAAGTGCAATGCATTGTTTCCATCTTTATCTACTTGCCTAAACAGACTTTAACTTAGCCATTTTTGTTTGCACAAAAACTTGTCTACTTTTGTTTGCTTATATTTTGCTGCTAGTGGAACAATGTTCTTGCCCTCATCATTCACATCTTTAATAATCAACAGAAATAATTCTAGAATTTTCTCCACCATTTCTACCTCACCATTCTTCACAGCAATTATTAGAGGTGTCTCAATGACTCCAACACCATCCACCAACACCATTCACAATCCAAATCACAAAATTAGTTTATAATGACAAGTGTGTGTGTATATGTATTAGAAACAATATGAGAATAGAAGATTTACAATGAGTAATATATATAATATGGATGAGAATGGTATGAATGTGTTAGAGCATGAATATATTTATTCAATATATTGTTTTGTATAGTTGTATAACTCATATATACGTGTCCCTCTTTTACTAGTCACTTAGCAATTAAAAATACTCATCTATCTTGTAGCTCACATTATATAAAAGAATGAATAAGCCCAATCATTGTTACGGGCTACAGAAATATTAGCAGTAAAAACCTATTCTGTCTATCTTGGTATCAGTGCTAGCCGCTGCCACCATGTCTTTCTCGTCTTCTTCTGAATCTGGTTCCTTCTCGTATTTTGCTAAGAAATCTTATCCATTGTGTAGCTCTTCAAGCCAAAAAACTATGATCAAACTAGATCGCTCTAACTATTTAGTATGGAAGCCAATCGTTCTTCATCTGATTAAAGGGAATCATCTCGATGGGCACATTAACGGCACCATAGTACTCCTTCTAGGCTGGTTCCTGATATTGCAGGACCAAAGTCGAATCCTGTCTATACAGAATGGTTTTTTGTTGATAGAATTTGGTTGGATGGATCCGAAAAACAATGACTCAAGAGGTTGGAGCTCAGTTACTTTAGTCATACTTCTAAAGATCTCTGGAACAATGCTCGAGCTCTCACTTGTGCGTCTACCAAAGCCAGAGTAATGGTCGTGAATAATGAGTTGCACAATACTCGGAAGAACTCCAAGAAGATGGAGGAATATCTTGCTAAAATGAAGAATATAGCTGATGAGTTAGCATTGGTTGGTTCCCTTGTTATGAATGATGATCTCATTTTACATACCCTTAATGGTCTTGATACGTACTATAATGTAATAGTAGTTAAGTTAATAGATAAGTCAGACCTTTCTTGGATTGAAGCTCAGTCGACTCTCCTTGCATTCGAAATTCGTCTCACACAACTAAATCAATTTTTAACTCTTAACATTCAACCCTCTGTGAATGTTGCTTAAAGAGGTGATGATTCTCGCTCTGAGTCAGGTTGTCGTTCTGACATAGGGAATGGCTGTGGAACTTGGCAAGGTTCAAGAGGCTCTAGAGGTGGTAAAACACAAGGCCATCGTGGCGGTAAACGTGGTGGTAATGGTGGTCGTTGCCCTTTCTGTCATTACTATCTACATCCTGGTCACACTGTAACCACATACTATACTCGTCAAGATGATTATGGTTATTCATACCCTCATGATTATTCTCATTTCTCTGACAATTTTTCTCGTCATTCACCTTAGGCTTACTATGTTAATCCCCATATTATCTCAGATCTAGCTTAATATATGGATAGTAGGGCAAATATCATGTCACACTTCATTCAAAAAATCTTCATCATGTAACTTCATTTGGTAAGTCACACCTTACTACTTGTACTAGTGAGCGCAATCAAATTTTGGGTATTGGATATGCTACTATTCCTTATAATCAGATTGAACTTTTTCTTAAAGATATTCTTTATGTACTATGTGCTACTAAGAATTTGATGAGTGTGAATAGATTGATCAATGATAATCCTGTAAAAGTTTATTTTACTAATCAACATTGCATTGTGAAGGATATGAAGACAGGCAATCCACTTATATAGGGAGTTCCAAAGGATGGCATGTACCCAATGGTGGAATCAAATGTCAGTCAAAGCCTCAAGCTCATACTGCTGTTGCTGCTAAGTAATTTTCCAATTACCCTAATTTCCTTAAATGGCATTATGCCTTAGGACATCCTAACATTAGAATTTTGAAGCAAGTTTTAAACACATGTAATCATAATGTTGAAATTAATGTGAATTTTGTGTGTGAGGCTTGCCGACTTGGTAAATCAAAATCGTTACCCTTTCCAAATTTTGTTTCTCATGCTATGTTGCCACTTGAATTAATTTATACAGATCTTTGGGGCCCCTCTGCTGTACAATCAATGGGAGGACATCACTTCTACATTCATTTTTTAGATAATTACAGTCGGTATACCTGGTTATATCTATTGAAGCATAAAGGTGATGCTATGGTAGCCTTTAAGCATTTTAAGAGTTTGGTAGAGAATCAATTTAATTCCAAGATAAAATCACTTCAATGTGACAATGGAAGTTTAAACATTTCATTCCAATAGCACAAGAAGCAGGGATTGATATGAGGTTTACATGTCCCTATACCTCAGTTCAAAATATAGAGCAAAGAGGAAGCATCGACTTGTGGTTGAAACAGGTTTGACCCTTTTAGCACAAGCTCATATGCCTTTAACATATTAGGTAGATGCATTTCACATGGCAGTGTTCTTGATCAACAGACTTCCTACACCAATACTCAATAGAGAAATACCTCTTTTTAGGTTGTTCAAGATAGACATTGATTACAAAAAATTTCAGCCTTTTGGTTGTGCCTGTTACCCTTATTTGAAACCATATAATGTGCATAAGTTTCAATTTCACAGTCAAAGATGTGTGTATCTTGGTATTGCTTCACAGCATAAAGGGTACAAGTTTCTCAATCCATCAGGAAAGATTTTCATATCTTGACATGTTATTTTTTATCCTTTTGTTTTTCCTTTTACTTCAGGTTTTCTTCATAGTAGATTAGAGTCCAATGATTCATAGGGTGTAGTTTCTCTTATTATACAAACCTCTCGAGGAAGTGAGCAAAATCCTCCTATCTTAATTGATGACTCTATTTATCATACTCAGTTGAATCAGTAAGACTCTGTTTCATCTAGAAATGTCTTCTTCTCATTTATTTAATGTTACTCCCTTTGAACCAGCCCACCCATCAAACCTAGTTAATGTCCATCATATGGTTACTCAAGCCAAAGCTGGTGTTACCAAGCCCAAATATCCTTATGTTGGGCTTCTAAAAGCTAAAGATCCAATTTCCTAGTTAAATTCTTAAAACCCTACTCAGCCAAAGAAGCATTGTCATCTCCACATTGGCACCATGCGATGGAAGATGAAGTTACTGCTTTGCACAAGAATAAGACCTGGATCTTGATTCCCTACCCCAATAAAAAAATGGTAGACTGCAGATGGGTGTTTAAGATGAAGTTTAAAGGTGATAGCTTAACTCTGAAGTACAAAGCATGCTTAATGGCCAAAGGTTTTCAACAACCAACAGGTGTCGACTACAATAAGACATTTATTCCGGTTGTAAAACCACAACAATTTGTGTGGTCTTGACGATAGCAGCATCGTTCAATTGGGAAATCTGGAAGTTATATATAAATAATGCATTTCTTAATGGATATTTGCAAGAGGCTATCTATATGAAGCAACCATAAGGATTTGTTGATCAGAAGTGTCCACTTCATGTCTATAACTTGGTTAAAGCTATTTATGGTCTTAAACAAGCTCTGAGGGCCTAGTTTGATCGATTACATCTAGCCTTATTACAATGGGGTTTTCAAAATGCTAAGAGTGATATCTCTTTGTTCATGCTTAAAATTCAGAATCTGACAGTATTTATTCTGATATATGTTGATGATATTTTAGTTACCGGGAGTGATCCTAAGTATGTGATGAATTTTATTCCCAAGTTGAATATGTTATTCTCCCTCAAAGATTTAGGACTAGTGTATTATTTTCTAGGGTTGGAGGTTTTTCATAACAAACAGGGAATATATCTTAATTAGGAAAAATATACTCTTGATCTGTTAAAAAAATTTGATATGTATAACTGTGCACCTGTGTATACTCCAATGGTTATAGGTAGGCAATTATCCTCTGATGATGGTAAACTCATGACAAAACCCACTAAGTATAGGCAAGCTATAGGATCTCTGCAATATCTCATTACTACCCGTCCTGATATTGCCTATGTTGTAAATAAATTAAGTCAATATCTTGCTCAACCTAGAACTAGTCATTTCCAAGCTGTTAAAAGGGTTTTCATATATCTCAAAGGTACTTATAACATGGGATTTCTTTTGAAACATTTTAAACATCTTCAACTTCATGGTTACATTGATGCTGACTGGGCTACTGATATAAATTATAGAAAATCTATGGCTGGTTCATATTTATTTTTAGACAATACTTTAGTCTCTTGGTCCTATCGTAAGCAACGAGTAATTTCTTGATCGAGTATTGAATCTAAATATAAAGCATTGGCTGATGGTGATGCAGAGGTTAAATCGTTTCATTCTTTATTTTTTGAACTTGGTTTGTTTTTTAGGAAACCTTCTATATTATGGTGTGATAACTTAAGTGGATGAGCCTTAGCTGCAAATCCAGTACAACATGCTAGAAGCAAACATATTGAAATTGATGTGCACTTCATTTAAGATCTAGTTCTATCTGGGTTAGTTGATGTTAGATATGTTCCTTCTACTTATCAAATTTAAGATTGTTTAACAAAAGCCCTGCCTCACGCCTAATTCCAACGTTTCCGAAGCAAACTTAGGATGTCTATTACCCCCTCTTATTTGAGGGGAGATGTTAAAGCATGAATATATTTATTCAATATATTGTTTTGTATAACTGTATGACTCCTGTATATGTGTCCCTCTTTTACTAGTCACTTAGCAATTGAAAATGCTCATTTGTCTTGTAGCTCACAATATATAAGAATGAATAAGCCCAATCATTGTTATGGGCTATAGAAATATTAGTAGTAAAAACCTGTTTTGTCTATCTAAATGGAGGAGTAGCAAGCAGCTCAGAGTATTGAGTCTTGAACTCGCAGCTTAACTGCATTTTCTTAAATAAACATCCTAGAAAATTTCATACGGGTATTCCTCAAAAGGAACTACCCTCACGCACGTGAAGAACGATTGATGAGTAAGAAATGAAGGAATAAAACAAATAGGCGATGAGTAGTGAAACTGCATAACATCTTAACTAAATCACCACTAGAAAAAATACTTATAACGACACTATCTCATTGCGGTTAAAGGAAAAAATGCCATAAAAAAGTTTGTAAAAGTTTTTAACGTCAGTTCAACTAAGAACTTCCATTAAAATTCATGTTTATGCTAGTTTAATGTAAAATCACCATATAAAATTTTGGGCATTTTTTAAATCCATCTCGTAGAGTACAGTTTCAATTTCACTTTTTTACAGCTTCATGCATTCTGTTGCTCTGTCGAACGATGATAAACTTGCATGAAAGTCATTTCTCCTATTTTTGGTGCCTATCTCTGTCGTCTCCATCATCGTTCTATGTCGTCAGTGCCATAAGTCACCGTTTAACTTCGTTATTTGATCATTTTTCTTGTTGTTTCGGATGTTTATTGTTTATTAGCTGTAATACATCTCATGGGCCATCATCATTATATTGAAGACATTATGTTTATAGTTTTGGTTTGTTATATTAATTCATATTTCTTTGTGGGTGCGTGTTTCAAATATTCTGAATCTGTTTGTGTTTTTGTCAATTATTCTGTTATTTTATTTGTTTGTTAACTAGCTTATAAAAATGTTTGTTCCTATTTATTTTATATTTAATGGATTTGATTACCATTTTAGATTGTTTTTATTTAAGGAAATAATGGATTACCAATTAGGCTTTACTCCAAGCCTTGCCGCAAAGTGCAATACATTGTTTCCATCTTTATCTACTTGCGAAACACACTTTCACTTAGCTATTTTTGTTTACACAAAAACCTGAATACTTGCGTCTGCCTATATTCTACTGCTAGTAGAACTATATTCTTTCCCTCAGCATTCACATATTTAATCCTCCACGAAAACGATTCCAGAATTTTTTTTACCATTTCTGTCACACCATTCTTGGCAGAAATCATTAGGGGTGTCTCTATTGTTATTGTACTAGACGGTCGTGTCGCCACTGACTCTAACTCTATCCACCAACGTCATTTATAGTCCAAATCACAAAATTAATTAGTTCATAATTGCAAGACTCTTTGGCACAAAAATATATTCATAGTATTTATATATTAGGAACAATGAGCATAAAAGATTTACAATGAGTATATATAGTATGGATGAGAATGGAATGAATGGATGAGCAGAAGCTGACAATATTGAATGTTGAGGTCATAGCGTCACAGCATGTTCATAAATAAACATCCCAGAAAATTGTATATGAGAATTTTTTATATGCACAAGTATCCTCCAGTTGAAGACAATCCTATTTAAGGCACTTTCAGACACTAAATGTGGGCACATCTTTCAATATAGCTACGAACCTTTATCCGTTACATCGTAATTGGCTAATATCTTATACTAGATCTAATCCTATTGGTAACTACATAAGAGATTAGTCTAACTTTACATGTGTATCGAAAGGAACTAGATTTTGGCCAAAAAAGAAATTGAAGGAACTAGAGTGTCCCTCCGTCCCTAGATGTAGTTCATTATTTTATCTTTCGGTGATAGAAAATTCACAAATGTGTCATAAATTTGTTGTAAAAATTTTGTGACCACCATTGCAGGTGAAGAATAATTTGATTCCTACAATGTCAAGTCCTATATGTGATGAAAAGTATGATAATAATGCTTTATTATCCTACAATGTCAAGTCCTATATGCGATGAAAAGTATGATAATAATGCTTTATTAACTAACATCATCTCAGAATTTTTTGGAATCTTTTTACCGTTATCCTCTTTTGTTTGCAAGTAAATTGAAAGCTGCTCGGAATACTACAAAAAAATACCTTTGGCGACGACTTTTCAGCGGCAACACAAAAAGTCGCGGCTGAAAGTCCTGAGTTTTTGCAGCGATCATAAAGTCGCCGCTGAAAGTCTTACTTTTAGCGGCAACAAATCAAAGTCGCCATTGAAAGTAAGACTTTCAGTGGCGACAAATTAAAGTCGCCATAAAAGCTCAAAAAATTTAAAAATTTTGTTGACACTTTTCTGCGATGACAGTTTGTCACCGCAGAAGGTCATAGTATCTACAGCGACATATACGTGTTGCAGCAGAAAGTCTATAGTTTCTACGGCGACAAAAATTCTCGCGGCAGAAGGTTGATTCAGCGGCGACTTCTGTGTCTTTTGTCGCCGCTAAAAGTTGTCATACAATTTTTTCCCATTTGAAGTTGTTTTAAACAAATATATAATATATAGAATTAAATTATTGAATAATGTCATTTTTAAATAATAAATAAAGAAATTTCACATGTTATTATAGTAAAAAAGGATTATACAAATAATAATGTGATGCATGTGAAAAAATGAGATGAAACAGGGATATGTGCATGAGAGAGATTTTGTAAATATGTGTCAATGAGAGTGAGAGTTAATATGTGTGTGTTAGAGATAATGTGGAGGAAGAGATAGAGAGAGGGAGATGTGTGTGTGAGAGATGAGGAGAAATAATAGACGTAAAATACAAACGTATATATATAGTTACTGTTGCATATGCCCTATATTGCTGCATTTTATGTAACATTCTTACTTGTATAAAAAGAATTTATAAGTTATTATTGAGTTTAAGAATGGTTTTTTTGAAAATAAAAAGTTTCAAAAGTGAAATTTTAGAAAAAAATAATCATTAAAAATATTTTGGGGTTAAGAAAAAATTATAAAATAAGTATTTTAGGGGTATAGAAAATTTTGAAAGAGTTTATTTCCCTAAAAGAGACCCAAATGATTTAATAACTATTTTTCGGGAATGAAAGGCCTATTTGTTTTAAAAAAATTCAAGAAAAATAGTTAGAGGTTATTATTTTCCCAGAAAATTTTATAAAAATTCCCTAATAAGTTGAAAAAGTTATTGGAGGAAAAATAACATTAATATTGTAAGAGGATTATTTCTAAAAATTATTAGGTTAAAGTAAAACTTTTAGCGGCGACATAAAGTCGCCGTTGAAAGTCCTGAGTTTCAGCTGCGACGTTGTTTTGTCGCCACTGATACATTTTAATATTTTGCTATGGTTCTCCTTCTCTTCTTTATTCCTCACTGTCACTAAGTATACTGCTTCAGAGAAAACGCGAAACATCGAGAGCGGGAGAGAGAGGGAGAGCACAAGGGAAGGACCAGAGGATTGTGACGTTGGAAGAGTGACTGGAGGTCGGAGATCGAGCTTGTGACATCGTTGGCCATCTGAGGTGAGTTCTCCACTCCGTCTTCAATTTGTCTCCTCTATTTTCTTTCGATTATGGGGTGGGTCACCGATTAAAGTCAAGATTTTGAGTAACTTTTGGTTGATTCAATGAAAATGAGTATATATTTGAGTTTTTTGACTTCAAACCAAACCAAAATTGTTCAACGCTGGGGTTGCTGGTAGATTTACTGTGGCTATGCGTTTTATGGTTTGTAAATGTTTAAATTTGAGTTTTTGAGATTAAATCTCTGATTAAGTAATTAATCAAGCTTAAAAACATGGAATGAAGCTGTAATCTCCAAATGTGGTTGCTGTATGATGTCACACATTTCTGAAAAATGTTACCGAAGAGGGGAGCTTTTGTTTGATGGAATTTTGTTCTTGCCTTCTAAATTTTCTTTCATTGATCTGTCTTAATTTGTCAATTCAGATAGGTAAGAACGGAGTTATTGGACTTGTGCGTCTGAGTATTTCCTTCTTCCCCTGCTTTTTTCGTTTAATTCATCTGTAAGTTGTTATTGATATCTTAACTTTAAAATAAAATCCTATTGTTATATTATTCAAATTGGAGGCCAACGACAACAACATATCATTCAAATTGGATTACTAATTTACTAAACACTAACAAGATAGGTTCAGGGCAAGAAAAACATATATGGTTTCTTATTTTATTCTAGTTTAGCAGAATAGACATTAGTATGTGTTTCCAACAGCCCATATATGGCACTTTCCAATAGCATAATTTGATAAAAGAGGGTAATCATCATCTATATACTGCATGATCCTTTCTCATCTCAAATTGCTGAAAATAGGAAGCTTCTCGTGATAAATGTAGCTGGTATAGATACTTTAAAGCTTCTTTTCCACTCAAATTTATTGCTTTACTACTACTTTACCATGGAATTGTATATATATTATATAATATATATATATATATTACACATGGATTATATATATTATATCTATATGTATTACACTATACATATGTAACACTTTAATTTTTCTCTGCATATAAATTGCATGCATTCACATAAATAAAAGTGATGAAATAACCCTCACATAAATGAAAGTGATCAAAGAAGCATGAGTTTTTAAGTTTGCAAGGCTTCCTGATCAAATACCTTGTCCTTGCTTAATATGTTTATTCACCTAAGACTTACATACATTTTATCATTTTATCATATTATATATATTCTTGGATTCCCTCTTAATATGATGTATTTGTTTGTCATCGTACCTTAAGTTTTCTTACTATCCCTTCTCTATCTTTATAAATAGAAACAAAAACAAAACATTCCCATTTATAATAATGATAAGCTATACCACTTGTTTGAGTTGAAGATTCCCAAAACATTCTCAAACAGAACATGTTGTAGACCCCACTTGTTTCAATTTAGACCCTTCCATGTCATCTAGCGAATGAATGGTCAAATGAGAACTAGAAATCATTCTTTCTACGTTCTTGGTGAAATGTCACACACACACATGATGAGAAGTAGTTAAATTATTTATTTTACTTACAAAATAAAGAATTTTCTCAATTTTTACTTATCAAATGTATTGCTTTAAAAATAGTTTTTTTTAATATGCAACCTCTTGTCTGTTGAGGGAGATGAATCAAAGCTCTAATATGTAAGACCACCCACTTTGCGTTTGTTGACTATTATGATCTCATAAGTGTCTCTTTAATTGGCTGTCACTTTGATCGTGCAAGTGAGGAAATGAATAGGAGACCTAATTTAGTTCATGTATAGATTAGTGATTTGAAATTTGAAATTTTTATTTTTGTTTAAACTAATATATATGATAATTTTGTAATATTGCTACAACACTTCTCACTCCCTCTTTTCATAGCTTCTTTATGGGATTTTAGTATTGAAAGTTATTATTCTTATTTAATGTTATAAATTGACTCCCAGGTTTAACTTTTTAGGGAATATAAATGGATAAAAGTTAGCTACATATTAAAGACAGAGGTAACCTATCATATATTAGAGGAGTGGATACTTTTCTAGAATGGGCATTTGGTCAACCTAGTGTGATAAATCAAATATGTTGCCCTTATAAAAGATGCATGAATGTTATATTTAAAGTGAGAAGAGATGTTAGGACAGACTTATTGAGAAAGGGTTTCTGGAGTAGTTACAACGTGTGGGAGTTGCATGGGGAAATTAGAACATTTAAGACAGATTGTGGAACTTCTGGTCATGACCTAGAAAATGATACTCATAATGAAAAATTTGTTAGGATGGTATGTGATGCATATGGAGTTCCATGTGTGGATTATACAAATACTAGCGACCATGAGAGCGAAGAGCCTAATGTTTAAGCTAAAAGGTTCTTTGACTTATTAAAAGATACTGAAACTGCACTTTATCCAGGTTGTGTGAAGATGTCTAAACTTTCTTTTATTATAAAGTTGCTTCAAGTGAAGTGCCTTAACCATTGGAGTAATAAATTTATGGATGTGTTGTTGGGCTTGTTAAAAGAAGTTCTCCCAGAAGGGGCTTTAGTGCCACACTCATTCTATGAAGCTAAGAAGATAATTCGTGATCTTGGTTTACATTACCATAAAATTGATGCTTGTGAGAATGATTGCATATTGTATTGGGGAGAGCACACAAATGCAAAATCATGTCCTAAAAGTAAGATGCCTAGATGGAGCTTACTTTAGCTTATTTATATCATTACATAGTTTTTATATTTAATTGTTTTAGGATAAATTTGAACCTGCTGATGCAATTACTGAAGAAAAGTTTCATATGGCTATATCAATTATTTTACAAAATGCATTCAAAAAGTGGAAGAACAATCTGTACTCTCACTATAAGAAATATGAGACTGATGAGGATAGGTTAACTAATCCTCCTCAAACTATTAGTTTTAAGATTCAGAGTGGTTATTAATATATTTTAAGCCTGACATGTTTTAGGTATCTCACTATCTTTCTAAATAAATTATATTTTTTATTTCAATAATTAAATTCTTATTACTTACTAAATTTTGTTGTAGAACAAAAGTGCAAGAAACACGATAAATTGAGAAAAATAAATGACTAAACATACTTGTGGTCCTCGATCATTTGCAGAGATTGAATATGCTATAGTAAGTTCAATCTATCACCACTATAATTTAAGTTTTCAATATTTTTTTGTTGTTTTAAAATCTATTCTTTGTATTTTCTTGTATGTTATTATTTTGTAAAGAGATCCTACTACTGGACAACCTATCCCTCCTGACCAGCTGTGGGAGATAACACATACTAGGAAGACATTAGATGGACAAGTAGTATGGGCTGACCCACACTCTGAACAGCTTCATGTACGCATTGTAGTTTAATATTTTATTTTGATTTAGTTTTATTTTTAATCTAATAGTATCATATGTTTTTATTATAAAGTCGTATGCACGAACTTTCTCAAGAACAAGACAAAAATTTAAAGAGCGATGCTCAAATGACGCCAGAGGAAATATTGGCGATAGTTCTTGTGAGAGGGAAAGGGTATGTAAGAGGGAAAGGGCATGGAGCGGAACCTTCAAGGAAGAGAAATCGCCCTCAATCTAGTAATAGTTTAGTTGTGCAGAGTGTGCGTGCCTAATTGCAGGAAGAGTTTGATAAAAAATTTCAAGAGGAGAGAGAAAAAATAGAGGCAGAGCGTGCAAAGATGAAAGAAGAGCGTGAAAAGATGCAACAAGAGCGTGTGCAATTTGAACAAAGACTAATGGAACAAATAGAGCAAAGGATACAAACTCAATTTGCTACCTTGATGCAGAAGGGGCAACCACATACGCCTAGTTCTTCTACTCCTAGTATTGGTCCTTCTATATAAAATTTATGTATAAACTAAACAATTTTATGTTAATTTTAAATATGTTTAAGCAATTGATATTTATCAATGTTGTTATTAGATTTTGGTTTATTTAGTTATTTATCATTCATTATTTTTGTTATTAAAGTATATTTTTTCATATCAAAAAAATTACATAAAAATATTTTAAAAAATAATATTAACTTTAGGCGGCCACAGTTGCGTTACCGCATAATCCACTTTAGGCGGCGACATTTGTGTCGCCGTAGAATCTACTTTAGGCGGCGACACAGATTCCTTTTTAGGCGGCGACATTTGTGTCGCCGTAGAATCTACTTTAGGCGGCGACACAGAGTCCCTTTTAGGCGGCGACTTTCAATTGTCGCCGCCAATGTGTATAGGCGACAGTCTCATAGGCGACAACTTGGCAGCGACAAAATGCCGGAGCTAAAGGGATTCAGCGACGACTTTTGTCAGCGCTGAAAGTCAATTTTTTTGTAGTGGAAGCGGCTCGGATATTATTTGTGTCATATCTTCATTGGAAGCATGCTTGAGAAGTTCATTCATTATTTGAAGTGACCATATGTGCTTCTCCTTAATTTTTCATATTTGATCGAGCCATCTCCCTAGAAATGTTGAGGACCCCTACGTAGGTTAGTAGGGACTAAAAGGTTTAAAAACATTTATTATTTAAAAGAAATTTATAATATGTTCATTTTAGACTTTTGTCCCAAAACGGTTTCTTTCTCAATCTAGATCCTAACTTGAACCAAACATGTAAAGAGGAAAACGAAAATATACTTTGGGGGCACACACAAACATGTATGTGTGCATGCATGCATCGTCGTCATCATCAACAACATCATTTTTAATTTAACATGTACACACATGCATAAAAAAGTTAAGAGTGAGGATACATATATGTTCATGATTTTCATTAAATAAACTGTCAATGAACGTACGCTCTTGCATGACATATATGATGGCCTACCTTCTTCAGCAAATGGTAAAAGCAGGATTAGCAGGGGGAATGGCAGGAACAAAAATAAAGTCCTGATAAAACTGATGACCGTGTTTTCTTTATTTTCTGCAAATATTAAGTCACAAAAATTTGTTAGTTTCTTTACATGTTAATATAAGAATCGTAGTACTCCTCCGGCCCTTAAGAATAGTAGGAACCTCGAAAGGCATCAGAAGAAATCCAAGCATGAAATCATATTCACATACACATATATGTACCAATTACATTCCCTTCACAGATAACAGAACTTACAATAATCAAGGTGCCCAATACTTTTGATAGCTGAAGGCTTTGATGCTAGGAGATGAAGTGGAGACAAGCCTTCCCTGTTGCGCATCATCATCTCTTTCAGATGATTTTTATAAAGGAGAACTATTTCGATTGCTACATCTGCACTTAGCATTATTTCCTCATTAGTAGATTTAAGAATACATGAAAAAAATGGAAGTTTAGATTACCAAAATGCTTTTGTGCAATTTCACAATGAAGAATTGTATCGCCGTTGTCCCTAATACAGTGAGCAAAATCAGTGGAAGAAACTCCAAGCCTTTCCATATACAGATAATGAAGCCAAAGAAAAGCTTCTTTCCTGCCATAGAGAGCCGCCAGTAAAAAGGGTGTCTCGCCAGCAATGTTTCGTCTAGCAATTAAGGAGGAGTCTCTGCCACCGATCTTTCTTCACATTTCAACATTCCCCATTGTTGCTGCTAAGTGTAGAGGAGTGTTCTTTGTATCATTTTAGGCCCCCAGAACGATGTTCACATTCCCCATCTCCTCTTAGTGTCCGTCCACTGTAACCACCACATTATTCTGAGCACGACCATTCTCTTCGCGAACTAATAAGTCAACCATCTTTGCAACCACCTTCTCTTTTCCACTAGACACAACCATGTGTAACACTGTGTCTCCTGCCACTGTTATCTTTTCTGTTCGAAACGCCGTATTGTTTAATTTGTCGTGCCGTTTGTACATTTCAAATACTTTTTGACCACTTTCCTCTCAAGGCATAACAACGCAACTGCTCTAGGTTTCCTTGGGCGCCAGTTGACGAACTCATTGTCTCTTGCAAATTAAATTAAATTAAATTAAATGGTGTAAATTAGAGATATATATAGGCTATAGTTATGGAAGTTGGAGCATACCAAACATGAAACCCATAAAGGAAAAAGAAGTTAAATATAAATACTAAATATTATTTAATACTCTAAAATTAATTAAGTTTTTTATCTTAATCTATTTTATCTCTCATATTTATTATTTTTTGGTAAATTAATTATATATCTAACTTATAAAATAATATATAATTTAGCATTACATATGATATTTTAAGGAGAAATGTCACATTTGTATAATTAAGTGATTCATCTAGCTTCTTTGATTTGTCCAGTTAAATGGATCTTACTCTAAGACCAGAGGAATAATATAAGCATCGAAGAAATTAGTTATATTATTTATATATAAGCATTGAAGAAATTAGTTATGTGAAGAAATTAGTTATGTTATTTATCTATACAAAGTATGTTATTTTTTTAAAATACACACTTTAATCATCTGTTTGTATTGAAAACTATCCCATTGTAGAAAACTCTCTTTACATGTGTAGTAGTTAATACATATAATTTGGAGAAAAAGTATTAATATGAGAAACAAAATAAAATGATTTACATTTAGGAGGACAACATTTAGGAGGACCGAAGCAAACTTTTTATACTAACTCATATATTTAAGTATTAGTAATTTGCAACATGTTAATAAATTCGATTGTTGATTAATGATAATATACACATAATACTCCTCCATTCACTAATATATAACCCAATTAAAAAGTTGATCTAAATTAGTCTTAAATATAATTTATATTTATTATATTTATCAATTTTTTCTTAAACTATATCTATTATATATGCCCAAGCATAGTCAAGTAAGGGAGAGAGAGTTAAAAAAAATGGTTAGATTATTTTAAAAAAAATATGTTATATTAATTAATTTAATTAACTTTTTTAATCTAATTAAATTAATTAAATATGAGGAGTGTTAAAATTATTCTCACATCCACCGCATTCAAGATTGTTCTTAAGATTCTTTTGCTTTTGCACACGTCTACTCTCATGAAAGCAGTGAATCTCGCGACTAAAGCAACAGTATAAATGTAAAATTCAGGTATGTATATTTTTAATCTTCCCGTACTTGTCAATTTAATATATTTTTCATGAAATGCAACCCACCTAGCTACAGAAATGATACTCTTCTAAGCAGAGACTGGTTTCATAACAACTTCTCTCAATTAACCACACAAAAAAAAAATTGCATGATAGAGTAATCCATAACAGATGCCCACAATCTTTATAAACAAATTAAAGGTAGCAATTTTGGCCCACGTCACGTCCCCAAATTATCAAACAACCAAGGCGCCAACCAAGAATGTTACGAGTCAATGAAATGGGGTGCGCCGTTACACAAATCAAGAAAATGATGCTTATAAGTATACATGATCATGATTAAACATCTTGAAAACAAGAAAATACAGAAAGTAAAAGAAATTATAGAGAGCAAAAAGGCGGACGACAGAAACAACAATAGAATATAGGAGATTTAGATGGACTGAGAAGAAAACGATTACGTGGAAGACCGGTAAGGGCTGCATATTTTTGTGTACATTGATTTCCGAACGGAGGCACCCACTGCTCCGGTAGCATTGTTTGGTGGTGGTGGTTGTTCGGAACTTGCAAAGAAGGAGGAGGAGAGTGGAGAGAATGAAATGAGGCAGCAATTGAATGAACAGAGACGGTACATTACTCATTTTATGGCAAAAATTGCATTGCATTTAATTGGCATTGGTCCGAACTTCGCGTTCTAATCTTATGCGAGTGATTTTAAAAAAAGAAGAACGAAACTAGATTTAAAAAAAAAAAAAAAAGAATAAATTCGCAGCAAGTTGAGGAGATGAACAATTCTGTCCAATCAGCTGAAGGCGCACAAAGCATAAGCAAACGAGAAAGACTTGCTTTTTGGGTCAATAGTTAAGACAACTCCAAATGACAAAAACTGGGTCCCGCACTGCTTACGATCTACAGCTAGCAAATGATATAGGTTCCTTATTACTTGAATGAGACCAAAAAAAATTTAAAAAAATTATATTTATATTTTCTCTTAATTTTTAATTTAATTTTTATATGTTTTTTATGAACTAAATCTTTTATTTTTAATGTTAGATCTTGTACAGGGTCTATCTAGATTAACAAAGTAAAGTTATAAGAGTTAACAATATTAATAAGGTAAAATTAAGAATTTAATCAAGAGAGAAAAATACATAGAGTAAATTAAAAATTGAGGAAAATTAAAGTATACATGGGCAAAATGATTTTTCCAAAAAAAATATAATTCGTTGATGTGTATCGGCTTGGGGGTTGACAGTTGAATTTAAAAGATTAAAAAAGGGAAAAGTTCATCAATTTTTCTTCTTCAATAAAAGAAGGACACACATTATTGCAAACAAAAGAGAATATCAAATCACAAACACGAGGCTTTTAAATGAAAGTGACGATGGGCTTTGTTGTTTGAATAGCAAGACATGCACCTAGTTTTGTGGGTTCGAATCAGTTGCAGTTTTCTCTATTTGGGGATTCGAATCTGCTGCATTTTCATCTTTCTGGAGCTTCGCATCTGCTGCAATTTCCTCTTTCTGGGGGTTCGACTCTTCTGCAATTTCCTCTTTCTGGGGGTTCGAAACTATTGCATTTTCCTCTCTCTGGGGGTTCGAATATGTTGCATTTTCCTTTTTCTGGGAATTCGAATATGTTGCAGCTTCCTTTTTCTGGGGATTTGGCAGTAGATGGCACTTGTGATCTTGCGGCTAGGGGGTGGAACCTTGGTAAACAAAGACATCAAAGAAGGACCAATGAATATGGGTAGCGATACAATGGTAAGGATGGCAATTGGAGTGCCCAAAATTGCGTAAGTTGTTAAAGAGTGGCCATGGAGCATGAGAGATATCCACAAGGCAACAATGGAGCCGAACATTGTCAAAATAGCAATTTGAATCATGAAAGGAGCGTATTTCCAAAATTTGCGAGATTGAGAACGGAAAGCAAGTATGGCCAAGAAGGAGATGGTTGACGTGAGAGACAGGGAAAGGGCCAATAATAGTGATGAGGTGTTATTTTCATCGAACTTATCGGACACAATAAAGGAAAAGGCCATCGATGCAACTAAGGTGGACGCCACAGAACATGCTTGTGAGGTCTGATCCAACCACTGTCTGTCACTTTTCATATGTTCCTTGTAACTGTCCCTAAAGATTTCTTCTGAAGTTTTCCCGTCTTTGTTGTATTTCTCCCACAATTCAGAAGGCACTGAACTTTTCACAAACTGCATCATCATTTATATATATACCATGTTTATTTATCCAACATTTTTGAATAAAATCTTTGAATCAAAGTGATTATGAGTATTTTAAGTTTCGATTAGACCTCATGGCCACAAGCCACAGAAATTTTGACAGCAAATAGATACGCACCTGAAACCACTTCAATTCCTCTACCATGGTAGTTGCTTGCATATCTAGGTTGACCCCAAACTTGGCAGCCAAGTGCAATGCAGTGTTTCCATCTTTATCCACTTGCCTAAATAAACTTTTGTCAACGTTTTCATTTCCCCACAAACTATAGTACAGGTAAGTCTGCCTCTTTTCTGCCGCTAATAGAACTATGTTCTTTCCATTCTCATGCACATATTTCCTCGTAAATGGAAATTTTTTTAAGATGTTCTCCACCATTTCTGTCAGACCATTCTTAGCAGCAATCATTAGGGGTATGTCAACTATTTTAGACCCTGCCTCTGTCCAATCATTCACAGTCCAAATCACAAAATTAAATTCTTCTTCTTGTGGCACAGAAAAATCACGCTAATGAAAAGTCAACAATTAACTGAATTAATATTTCTAATTATTTAACAAAACTTGATCGTTGATATATAGGTAATTCTCATGTCAATCATAACGTAGATAGGATGTGACCTATTGAAACAATCGGTTTCTAAGTCGACATTGATGTAAAATAAGCTTGTGTCCTCTCAAGAGTCATTCATGTAAAATAAATAAGGTAAACCCTATGGACTTCCACAAAAATTCAGACAGAACTTTAAGAATAAATTTACTATTCTAATTTTGAGATTGTTAAAATTAGTTCAATAATTAATAAAATGTTTCAGATTGATAACGTTGATTTCATCATAAATTTTGTTAAAATTACTTGATTATCTCCTCTGTTTCAAAATTCACACAATTTTGAATTAGACAAACCTCTCTTAAATAAATTGAAATTATATATATATATATATATATCTTTCTATTTTTAAAATATACATAAAGATTTTGTGAGAATAGGAAAAACGACCATGTAATTTCAAATCACTCATGACAAATATTTGCAATTGATTCATATTTTAGAACTTGCATGCATTTTGAAAATAGAAAGAATGTTTGTGTAATTTATTAAAAATATATATAATTTAACGCTTGGAGTTTAAATAAATATATTTACCGCTTTTCTCTTCATATGTTTTTTCGAAGAGACTTTCACAGGATTCAACCGAAAGAAGTCGTTCCAGTAATTGAAGAGACCATGTGTGCTTCTCCTTCCTATTCCGTATCCGAAGGAACCAATTTCCTAGGAATCAGAACCCCGAGTCAGTTGCAGCAAAATATTTTCACAAAAATAGGATTAAAAAATAATATATAATATATTATGTATGGTTACAATCCCGTAACTGATGCTATGATGGAAATATCTCAATGTATATATATTATATATATTTTAGATAAGTAATCATTAAAAATAATGATTAATCTTCTCACGTTATAGACATTTTCAAAGAGGCTTTAGTACCGGCTATAATACCTTCTCTACAAAAGATACTTGTGTAACTTTATACTTGTGTAACTTTTAGTTTTAAACTTTTTTATAACTTGATCTTTAATGGTGGGTACGTCATTCTTGTATTGTTAAGGCCTAAGAGTATGTCATGTATCGTTTTATTATGTTTAATAAAATTGTCTTCTTATGAAATAAATAAATAAAGTAGGCATGTATGTGTATGCTCTTATATGCACATTCACATGACGTACCTGCTGCTCGAAATAAATACGCGAGGGCAAATAAAGGAAATAGCAGGATTATAAACGAATAACCCAGCGAATAGGAAATTAGATGCCTGATCTTCGCGAACCAAGAGGATCCTCCACCATAAATAGCTACAAATATAAGAGTAAAAAAAATGTATTAGTTGCGAAACATGTATAGATGAATAAAACATATACCACTCGATTCACAAACACTAATTATTTACATTCGCCAATGTAAATTTTTTGTTGAACTTAAAGATAGAAATAAAGGAGTGAAGAAAGATAATATTCATGTCTTGTATACAATGTCACTCAAATAATAATGGTGTAAGAGTTTTTTATCATTTCAAAATTAATTCTTTTAGTATTATTTATATATGTGTGTGTGTGTGTGTCATTCTCTTCTCCGTACATTATATTGCAGTTATGAAGAACAATGCTTGTATATGATACGTACCATAAAGACACTGATCACATGGATCCACGAGGGATTCGATGCAAGATCTAATGCATGATTCGCGTTCACCTTGTTCTAGTTCCTCTTTCTTCGTGGCCTCCTCCTTCTCCTTAACTCCAAAAAAACCTTCCAAGTTCCAAACAAACAATCCACAGCGCCATACATAAGAGAAATCTCAATGAATAAAAAGGGGCATCACACAATTTGTTTTATGAAAAAGATTCAATATACATATTTGCACTCTCAATAAGCGTTTTTATTTGTTCGGTTCAAATGAGGCCATATTAAAAGAAATCTCAACCATATTCAACATTATAAATTATGGATCATTTCATTCCCATATTTTCTCTCAAATATACCTCTCTATATACGCAATCTCATCTATTTACTTAATTGTCCATTTAGTTTAATAGTGTAAGCTAAGTTCGTTCATTGCCGCATTCAATTTAATATATTATTTATTTAATTATTATCATAAAGAAGTATTATGATCTTGTTCTCAAAAGAACTTAAGCGATAATAATATATAAATACATAATCATTAAATCAAGTGGTTAATCAAATTCACAAATAAGATTTTAGGAAAATTTATTGTAATTACCTAAAAATAAGTTGTACACATAATGTGTGGATTGTGTAGATACCGTTCTAATTATATAAATAAGACTATATTAAATGGGATGATGGTACTTTTAAATGTTGTTATGGGATCAAGTTTCGATAAAATTAATGCATGATATGAAGCCTAATGGATGTCATGGAGATTTCTTTCTGATAATGTCGTTTGGATGTATGCGAAGCACAAAAACTTGTCAAAACTTGTCATAATTGTAAGCAGGGAATCACAAAGACAGTGTACTTACAATGATAAAGTAGTTGAACAACGTAAGATTGACTAGGAAGATCAGTACTTTCAAAAGCTGAAGGGGTTGCTGCTAAGATATGGAGCGGAGACAACCCATTCTTATTGCGCATCACCGTCATCTCTTTTAGACGATCTTTATAAAGGAGAACTATTTCGATAGCCACATCTGCGAATTCAAAGCGGACCATATGCACTTGAAAAAAATAATACATTAAAACATGGCAATATTATATGAAAGAATGGATAATTATTTCTATTTACCAATATGCCCTCCTGCCATTGCAGAGTGAAGAATGGTATCATTGTCGTAATTTTTATAGAGAGCATTAAGAGCTGAAGAACCTTGAGAGCTATTCATATAAAGATCATGAAGGCAAAGGAAAGCTTTTCTGTGGCCATGGAGAACTGCCATGAAGAGTGGTGTTTCACCGGCGTGGTTACGTATAGCAATTAAAGCCGAGTCGTTGCCAACGATCTTCTTACACATTCTGACATTCCCGATTGAAGCAGCTAAATGCAAAGGAGTGTTACCTTTCTCATTTTTAGCCTCAAGGACATCCTTCTTCTCATTGCCGTTTTCATCCACTGGTGATGGCAATGATGTCGACTTCTTATCCTGGTCACTGATTCTCCGCCCAAAAACTATGTCCACCATGATTTCCACCACATACTCTTTCCCATTAGACACTGCCATGTGTAATACGGTGTCTCCTTTCGTTATGTTGGCTATTCGAAGCTCCCTTTTATCCTCGTACATGTCAAGGACCTTATACCAATTGCCATTCTTGGCAGCACTACGTAAGTTCTCCAGGTCTTCATTGTCGTTGTGGTCTGAAGTCATTGTCTCCTACATAATTCAGGTTTTAGATTTTTAATGTCACTTTACATGTCAAATTTATTGATATATTTTTCAAATAATATAAACTCTTCAAATTAAATTGAAATGGTGCAAAAATGAGACACACACATATATCATAGCTATAGTTGTATGGAAATCCAACCAGACCAAACAAGAATCTCAAATAGAACATATAACCATGGCACCATGTGTATCACAATATGAAATAAAGGAGAAGATTTTTTTTTTCTGAGACTGGTATTCCTAGCGAATAAAGAAATACCTTTCTTAATAAAATATTTTTCATATACATAATTTAGCTCGAACTCAGAATAATAACAAAAGGGAAGGGAGGATTTTCATACCCACTCATCTATTAACTGTTCAGATTTTATTAGTATAATTGAAAGGAATTATCAACAAAGAAAAACTAATAAATGACACAGAACCAGCGCCTTACTAAATAATCAAAGATGAGTAGAAAGATCAGTTGAAGAAGAAAGGAAAAAAAAACAGAGAGAGACTTCAAGAAAACAAGTAGATCATCGCGTTTTAAATAATATATAATACTAAATCACAGTCACAGCACAAAACGCAAAACATCATGATTAGCGGATGTTGCTACTTTTGTCTTCTTCCCACATTCTGAAAAATTGAGCAATTGTTTCATCATCTTTTGGCCAACCCTTTCTCATCAAATACAGCTGTCATTTTTATATTTTTGAGTTTTATTAAACACAGAAAGATTATTTTTCATTGATTATGGGTATTCAAAAAAATTAATTAAATTACTCCTTGCGGACTGCGGTCCTATATATAAAAGATACATTCACTAGGCAGAAAGGCCTATCTACATATGTTAAAAAAGCCTTTTATTTTACAGTGGTTATTGCAAACCGGTGTAGAAATAGTGACCAAATGACAAAACGATATAGTTATGCAGAAAGCCTTCAACTTCAACTTTTGGTAGCGACAGGAATGAAAAGTGGACACTGAAAGTCCCTTTTTTTTTCAAATAAAAAAGAGGCTAAATAGGCATTAGGTACAAAAAACAAGTATACCATATATCCTCCTTAGTGAAATACTCCTCTACTCCTAATATAAAACATATTTATTAATTTAATTAGATTAAAAAATTAATTAATTTAAAATTAAAATTAATTTTTTAATTAAATCCTATATTAAAAATATGAAGAGTATCAAACAAAAATCAAAATAGCTCAATAATAACCAAATGTAACAAATAAAAAAGAGATCCGAGAGTGGGTATTGATTAATGTGGGGAATGAGAATAGCCTCATCAAGTCAAAAGTTTTTTCTGAGAGGAGACATAGTGAGGTAAACAACTATAGATTTGAGTTTAAAATAAAGAAAAGAAAGACTAATGGCCTCATGTGTTTAAACGTCATCAATATATAAAATTATAATTTTATCATTAAATATTTATTTTAAAAAAAAAACAGTTTAGCCCATTAACCTCTATTCTTTTGCCTTCATCTTTAGGCCTATACCAACTAGTCAAAGAGACTAAATTACTTTAACAAAGGCTTGTACTTCACTAGTCTATTAATATGACTTAAATATATTAACTAGTAACAGTCAAGATGCTATACTTTATTGTCAAATTGACTCATCAAATTTACTAAATTTAAGTTCTTAAATAAAAAAAATCAAGTAATTAAATTCGCTTATAAAGCCACACTAGATATAAAATCAGACAAACTTGATCTTAACTTCGTTAAACTTGACAAACTCACTATTTCAAAACCAATTTGAGAGAACTAAATATTTGAGTAGTAAAACACTAAGACTCATCTATAAAAAATTAAGAACACAGGATAATATAAAATAAAAACTAAAAAAATATTACTCATATAATAAGTTGCTCTATTTCAATAAAGTCGTAAACTCTTTGTGGCCACTATCTTTCCTAACTTCATACCTTTTATTTTGTTGTTCTACGCCTGAAACTTTGCGTCGTGCTTGCAAGTTTTTCTTAGACCAGACGAAGATCGGAAGAGGAAGAAGAGAAAAAGATATTAAACGGAGAGAAAAGTTAAAGGAGCCGTGAGCCGTGAATGTGTGAAGTGAAGGTCAAAAGTGTGTTTGACATAAGGGTAAACGTCTTTGAGAAATTCTTGCATACACTTAATACGCCACGTCACTTATGTACTCTCCAATAAAAACACGCCACATTGTGCTGATTTAATCTAACATGTTATACTTGTTACCTCAATTTTATAATTCCTCCACATTTATGGCGCCAATTCAATTCATTTTTCTCTCTCTCTCCCATTGTTCATGTCAAGGTCATACCAATCTCTTAGCTCTGTCTCTTCTCCTACATTCTCCCATCTCTTCTTTCTTCATCAGAGTTGAAGAAGCCATGGATCCGCCATTTTCTCACCCTAACATGCTGCCAACAGCTAACATCTAGTTGACTAAAACTATTTGAGCTTTCTTTATGTTTGCTATCCATATTTTTTGTATGGCTTTTTTTTAACCTTTTCGGCTTTTCCCTCAGACCAATAAATAGACATTCGATTTCCTTCGCCTCCAGGCTCTCCTTCGTAGCCTGGGTCTCTAACATGTCCCTTTAAAGCTTTTAAATGTCTCTTCAAATTTCTCAACTTCTTCATTATTTTTTTTATTATTAGATTCTACATGAGTGACCTTTTAATTTTTTTATAGGTGATAAAATTTAAAAAAATTATGATTTTTTTTAAAAAATAAATTAAAACCACATGATTTTAGATTTTTAAAAAATTATAACAAAATTAAATCTGCCACATTTTAATTCTATAAAATATTGAAATATCAGTAATTTTTATATAGAATCTAATAAGCACAGAAAAACAAAAATATTTAGGAAGTTGGGACTTTAAAAACAACACTAGAGAGAGGCACTTTAAAACCTCAAACCGCTCCTTTGGCATCTGAGGCGGCAGAAAATCTTGAAGAACTAAACATTTTCTAGTAATAGCCCATATAAGAGAAAATCGATACATAAGGAAGCAGAGAATCTAATACATGGAGAAATTTAAGGTAAATAAGTAAAAGAAAGAAAGAAAAATCACTTCATAACGATTCTCAACATTTTCTCAGTGAAGAGTATTACAGGTGAAGTTGAGGATAGATTGGCCATGATTGCTTTACCGGTGCTTGTATTTCACTATGCTCCGATATCTTCCACTGTCTTAGACTTGACAGGAATAATGGGAGAGGGGGAGGGGGAGGGGGGGGGGAGAGAGAGGGGGGGGGGAGAAAGGGGGAGAAACGCAAAGCAGGTGGTGTGTGTAGCCCTCTAAAATGGAAGTGTAATAAAGAGAAGCAGGATGGAATGTGGTGATATAAGTCACAAATTACTACATCTTCTAGAAGGTATTTGGTCAATAAGTGTGTTAGGGTGTATTTGGATTAACTTTTAGAGAATAGATTATGAGAAGAATAGATTTTGGGAATAGAGATGTTTAGATAATTAGTAGTATAATCACTTTTTATACTGATAAATTATCAAAAAGGTTATGATTTGATTAAAAGTAAGAGAAAGAAAAAATGATAGAGGAGAAAGAGGAGAGAGAAGAGAGTGTAGAGAGGAGAGAGAGAAGAGAGAGATAAGAGAAGAGAGAGGAAAAAGAAAAAGAGAGATAAGAGGAGAGAGAGGAGAGAGGTTGTAAGAAAAAGTAAGGGTAGAATAGTAGTTGGATAATCCATAACCTAGGTTTTAAACCAAAAGTTATTTTCAGTGGCTTATTCAAAACTTAGGCTTCAAACCGAGGTTTTACCCAAAATCAATTTTCAATAAAAATGGCTGTTTGTGTACAAATTTTCTAAACCGCGATTTTAGCCAAAATCAATTCTTAGAATTAATATTCAAACACACACTTAGATATCTTGTTATATATGTATACTGAGGTTGTAAAATATTAATAAAATATTATAATGTAATGTAATTAACAAAATAATATTAAAAATTATTTAAATTTTATAATTATTAGTACATATTAATTAGTTAAAAAATTTATTTTTAAAATTTTATTATTATATATTTAATTTTAATGTTTGTGACTTTTTTTAATATAAGTATTTTTTTTTTAAAATTAAATTTAAATTTTAAAAACATTTAATAAGGTCTTGCCCTTTTAAACTAACAAACTCTATGTTAGTCTCAATTTTTTTTGTTTTGCTATATTTTTTATTAAAAATAATTATATTTAAAATATTATTAATTTTAAATATAGATATTTGAAATCTTAATTTTATATTATAAAACACTAACACGTAACCCGTCTATTGGTTTCTATGAAGTCTTTTCAATCTTTTGAGTTTTGTCCCTTAGGTTAGTTTGGTATGAGGTATTTGGAGGGAAGGTAGGAGGAGGGGAGGAACTTCGCTCCCCTTGTTTGACTCGTTGGAGGGGAGGGAATTTTTTTTTTAAATTTTTCCTCCCCCTCCAACTTTACTTCCCCTCCAAAATTGGGGAAATTTAGAAGGAAAGTAATATATTATTATTTTATAATATTAATATATCCATAATTTTTTTAATATTCTAATATTACCCCTATATTATATTTTATTAAAATATTATATAAAATAATATAAAGTAAATTTGTCTATATAAAAGTATTTTCCTTCCCCTCCCTTCTTGAACCAAACAAAATAATATAAAAATCCCTCCCCTCTTCTCCCTTAATGTTAATCCAAATAAGATAATAATAAAATCTCTCTTTTTTTCTCCCCTTATTTTTCTTCTATTAAAATCCCTCCTCTTCGTTGAGCCAAACACACCTTAGTGATTTTTAATGCCAGCCCCATGATTGTTGGGATTTTTAATACCAGCTCCATGATTGTTGGATTTTTTATCCTATCCTTTGTTATATTATATTAGGGATATGTTTAGATTAGTTTTTAAAAAATAGATTTTAAAAAGAATAAATTTTAAAAAATAGATTTTGGGAAAAATAAATTTTTTAAAAAAATAATTTTGAAAAAATAAGTGTTTAGATAATTATTTTTAAAATGATTTTTTGTATTGATAAATTACTAAACATGGTATGATTTTATTAAAAAGAGGAGAGAGGGTAGAGAGAAAAGATGAGAGATAGTGAAAAAGATAGAAGAGAGAGGAGAGATAGTATAAGAAAAAGTAAGGATAAAATAGTAATTGAATAGTTCATAAGCTCTTTTACTGTTTCAAAACTATTCTGATCAGTTTATCTAAAACCATGGTTTAGTCTAAACTAAAGTTTTAAATAAAAATAACTGTTTGTTTCTAAATTTTCTCAAACTAAAATTTAGTCTATAAATCCTTTTAAAACCGTTATTTAAAAAATAAAAATTATTGTTTAGATTTTTATTTATTTTTATGAAAAAATTAATTGTAGGAAAAAGTAGTCTTTAGATAATTTATTAGTTTTCGTAAAAATTGAGTATAGAAAAAAAATTAGTATTTAGATAGTTTATTAGTTTTCGTGAAAATTAATTATAAAAAAAATTAATATTTAGATAATTTATTAATTTTCGTAAAAAATAATTTTAAAAAATATAAAGTATTTGAGTTATTTGATCTAAAATTATAGTTTAGATTAAAAAATAATATTTTTATAAAAATCTATTATATTCAAAATTTATTCTAAACAAAATTTATTTTCTATAATTTATTTTTTAAAATCTATTTTATCAATATAATCGAAAGATAGTGTTTGGCCATCCCAATTTGACTTTTGTACTTTAAAAGCTCTTGAGCCTCTATGTTTATCTATGGGCTAGTTGCGATCAGTAAGCACTAATGCCTAAAAAATCATCAAAAGCCCCGGTTAGATTTAAGTTTTCTTTTTTTTTCTTTTTTAAATTTTGATCACGATTGCCTCTCTTCTACCTTTGACTTAATTTTGTCCTTCCCTTTTTGCCCTCGAATTTATGCCTTCCGTCCTCAGTTGATGTACATTTCGTTAGACCACTACACTTTTGTTTTTGTCCTCGCGATGCTTCTCCCCATTAATAAAAAAATGATAAAAATAATCTGAAGGACCCAATAACTTAATATTTGTAAAAATATTTTAAAAGGAAAAATTAACTAATAAAATTTAATTATGAGAGTTCATCCTAAAGCCAATTGATCTCCTTCATTAATTCTCAATTAAACTCTCAAAATCCATTAAAAATAAAATAATATTCAAATGCCATATATACAAAAATCACATAAAATATGTGCACTTCAGTGTTTTTTAGTATTTACTGTTAGTTTCTTTAATTGTTTTATTTTATAATTTTTATAAAATTTATCAAATTATACACATAATATATCTATATATATTATAAAACTTATTTCTTTTGAGCCATTTTACATCTAAATTTACTTTTTTATTACTCATTGAAACAAAGTTTAATTTGTCAAATTGATATTTTGATGTAAGTTAATCCAAACATAAATGACTTTTGCCCTATCTTACATTTGCAAACATTAAATTGTAAAAAAGTTACACATGCCACCGCTATTCCAAACGTACCTTAAGACATCTCTATCTCGACAAAATTAAGGAGAGATAGTTGATTGACGAGTTTTATCTGAAAATGAAACATTTTTAAAATTCATCTATGTTTAAGAATAAAAAAAAAATTACAAAGCTGGTTTAGGTTAGCTCAACTGACACCTTGCACCTCTTTAAATTTTGGCTTGAGCATGAGGTTGCGTGTACCACCTTTTAAAGGTACGATGGGTGCGCGAGTTCCTTCTAAAGAATAAAAAGAAACACTACATTAGACCCCAAATTTTCTCCTAGTAATTAGAGTCTTATAATTAATTAAAACTAAATCAAATTCTCATATAACTCTAGAAGAAATAATTTTTTTAATTATTGATAGTATTTCAATAAAAATGCCAATATTAGCATTTAAGTGTTGTTCACGGCTGCTAGTTAATTTAAGGCTATTTTTAGTGAGATGGTGCAGAGAGTTCATTCTAAAGAACATAAAAAAATATTATATTAGAACCCAAATTTTCTCTTAGTAATTAAATTTTTATAATTAGAATTAAATTAAATTTTTTATCTAACTCTTATAATTAAAATAAAAAATAATAATTTTTTTAACTGTCGGTAATATTTCAATAAAGTTGCCAATGTTAGCATTGAAGTCTTGTTCATGCAATCAAGAGGTGAGAGATAAACTCTGACTTAGAGTTCGCTAGGATGGACCTTAGAAATTTCAAGTCTCGATAGAAGTTGCTGGTTAATGAAAGGCTTCTTGTATCAAGAGGAGGGAATGCTATATTAATATGCGTACGAAGATTTACTCATTTTCTGTTGTTTTTATTTTAAATTTAGACGAGATCCTCGATATTTAAAAAATATTTTTTTAAATATAAAAATCACTAAAATAGATTTTAATTATTTTAATAAAATATTTTCTATGTGTATAATCTAATTTAAATTTATAATATTATATTTAAAAAAATTAATTATGTATTAATTATGTCGAATTTTATTGGTTTGATTGTTTTGTTTTCTTTTTCATTTTCTCTTTTTTAAATGAAAGAGTACGGCTAAGCGCTTAAAACATACAATTACAGAAGAACAAAACATATTACATCATAAAATCCATTTGTTCAAGTGGATCCATCACTTGCGTAAGGAAAAATGGTTAGCAGGATTGTCAATTTGCCATGACTTAAGAACTAAAGGAATTTGGGTGGTCTAGAATCTTCATATAATTTCACGGTATATTTAATTGGATTGAAAAGTTTTTTAATATAGATAAAACTAGAAATAGAAGAGAAAATAAAAATAGAATTAACTTAAAAATATATTTTAAAATTTATTTAGTATAATAAAAATGAGTATAGAACTAATATTTTTTTTTATAATTTAGAGTAAAATGATTTAAAATATTTTTTTATAATTTAAGAAAGGTTAAAATTATCCAAAAATTTTATAATTTTAGATAAAATAATTTAAAATATTTTACTTATATTTCTATATTCTCATTTTTTAATTTTTTTTTATTAAATTAAAATGACCTAAAATATTAAAAATAAAAATAAAAAAATAATTTGTATCATATTAAATAATAAAAATAAAAGATTTTACTTTCAGTTTTACTTTTCTTACTTGCACTCGCATTATACCAAACATGCCTTGCCTTGAGAGTCGTCGATATTAGATTGATCCCTTGTAATACGTTTTAAATAGATACTGATATTATAGGGTGAAAAATTTTGTTAAAATTAATCAAATTACCCATAGATACTGGAGTTGGTTGGGATGGACCCCAAAAAATTCAAATCTTGACAGAGGCTGCTAGCTAATGAAAGGCTACTTGTGTCAGGAGGAGGGAATGCTATATATGACTATGAGTACGAAAGGCTACTCGCGTCAGGAGGATGATTGCATGCTATATATGACTAGGTGTACGAATTCTTACTCATTTTTTATTGTTTTTTTTAAACTCTCACGGTATCCAAATAATAATTTTTTAACTGAGATGGATTATACCTTTTTTTTAATAAAACACTTTTATATACATAATTTAATTTAAATTTATAATATTGTATTTAAAAAATTCAATTGTCTATTAATTATATCAAATTTGGTTTGTTTTATTGTTTTCTTTTCTTTTTTACTTTCTTTCCCTTTTCTAAATGAAAGAGTACGGCTAAGCGCTTAAGCCATACAATTACGTGAGGACAACACAGATTACATCAGAAAATCCGTTTGTTTAAGTGGCCCAATCATTGCGTAAGCAAAAAATGGGTAGCAAGATTGTCAGTTTGTCATGACGTGAGGACTCAAGGAATATGGGTGGTCTAGAATCTTCATATACTTTCAGAGTCGTCAATATTAGATCGATCCATTGTAAAACGTTTTAAATAGATACTGATATGATAGGGTCAAAATTTTTGTTAAAATTACTCAAGCATCACCTATATTTTCTGAAACTTACACAAATTAATAAAAGATTAAATTACACAATAATGCTCTCCTATATTAAATAAATTACACTAAAATTTCTTCTATTTTTAATGCATACGCAATTTTTTTTTCCAGAGAATAGAAGTATGGTTTGCGTGAATTCAAAAGTCTCGCGAGATCAATGTGTAATTTATCTAATATTTGGAGAGAGGCTTGCATGTATTTTGATATATAGAAGGATATCTTCCTCTAAGCACCATTTTCAGAGGTCTTGTATTTGTAAGAGTACTTCTTCCAAAATTTTAAACTCACCTTCCAAGACTTTCTAGTTCTATTAATCGATTGAGTTTGAGTTTCTGGAATCCACCTTGATGTTTGGCTCTTCATCAAGGCCATCGGGGTGATTTGGCAGAGGAACATAATCACGACTTTAGGTAGGGGTAAAATTGTTGTTCAGATGGAGTTTTTTTAATTAACCGAAGTTTTGTGAATATGTTAATTAGGATAAAATTGCTTCATTTTAAATAAATTAGAGGCAAAATTATATCACATTATACCTTAGAATGCTGACACAGCTCCAAAAATATTTCCAATTGCCTGATGCATCTTTACACATTATATTTATTCTTCTATCTTCAATTTTTTTTTATTTTTAAAGTATCTCTATATGATTGAATATATTAAAAGAGTTTTTTATCAAAGTTAGTATAAATACATATGATTAAAGAAAGTATTTTAGAGAAACTAACACATAATCATATAAAATAACTAACTTATTTAATTTTTTTAATCTATCTAAATTAGTTAAATATATACCTTATCATACATGAAATGTGAGGAGTTTTTCTTATCATATCCAAATTAATTTCTTTAATTAATTTGTGATCTATAAAATTGTTTTGAAATGGGAGGAGTGTTGTTTTTTAATTATCATATCTAATTGGTTGTATAGAACTACATATTTTGTATTTAATGCTCGTATATGTTATTTATTATTATTGGAACTCCTCTTTTATTTAGTTATAGATATTTTTAGAGTGAAAAGAATTTTTATCTCTTCTATTAAATGTGCTTTACCTTTTCACCTTTCTCAAAACACAAACATATCCAGTCTCCCATTAAACTCACTTAGTAGAGGTTTAAAATTCAAAAAGTGAAATCTCGAATTCGAGCCTTGGCGTATAAAAAAAATTTTTATTGGGAAACTCACCTACCATAGTCAGATGCGCGACGCGAGTCGGATCCGAATATAGTTAGGGTAAAACTCTAATAAATCGGATGGACAACAAAAATAAAAATTCAAAGGTCACTCATTAAAAATTCAAACCCTCTTACCAACTCTCAATTCGTTTGAAAGGAAGCTATGCTTCACATCACAATAATAATATATCATCGTTCTTAATTAATTAACAGGCTCATAGAGTTTCCACCTGTCGTCCACATTAACCCACGAAAGAAGGCCTTTGAAGAACTCATCTAGCAGTGGGGTCGTTTTAATTCATTTCGTACTCACTTTAAAGTTTGATAAGCAAATAATTACGCAAAACGTCAAAATTATTGTGATCCCATATTGTAAAAGGGCACAGTGTCTTACAAGTAGGTGCTGCAAGACTTTTACTTTGTGCCGCCTTTGCACGTCATATATTGATTAACGACTTCATAAAAAACACACACTGCATCCAATCCCTTTGAACAAACAACCCTCTCTCGCTCTCTCTTTTAAGTTTCAAGTGAAAACCAGAAAGATATTATCCAAATCTAATAAAGTCAACTTTGTTAGTATTATTAACATATTTTAAGTTTTGTTCTTTTGTGGAAAACAGAGTGTTCCTCTGCACTTCAGGCAGAGAGAAATGCCTCTGGTCAAATATCTTCTTTGCCAAGTTCTTCAATACATAACATCAGTTAGGAAATGTTTGAATAGACTGTTAAATGCTTTCTTTCGCAGCCCCATCTTCCCTCTGGTTTGCATTTCTGGCCAACCCGTGGACCCGCCACTAGCAAATCATTAACTTCTTAGCTACTTTTTGGTTTCCATTTATTCAAAATTCAATTCCCTTACCAGCTTCATAAATACCCCATTTTCTCAATTGTTATTAGTAATATTTGCCCAAATTTGAGGCTCAAGATATTTCATCTCTCAGAGTAGAGCAGATTTCAAAACACCCACGTGTCAATTATGTTTTGAAACCCCCAAAAAAGGTGTCCGTTCCAAATTAACGCTTTTTTGGATAAAAAAATGACTAATTTATATATATTAAAAAAATTAATTAATTACAACATAACAACACAAAAAAAATGTAGTTATCTTAGGAATCAAGTAAATTTTTTTGGTCTTCTTTTCAGTGTTTAGAGAGGCATTAAGTAGATGTCAGAATGTGGTTGATGATTGATTATTACAACCTCCCAGATCTTTCCTCGATTGCAAGGTGAAAAAAATTACTACTGTGTAACATTTTACCATTTTATCCTTGTTCTATAATATATAGCATATCTTTAAACCAGAAAGATCTTTACTATAGAGGGGCAATATGATCTTTTAATAATATTAAAAATTTTGTTAAAAGTATAGGATTGAATTTAAATTTTTAGTATTTTAACTGAATTAATTGAGATTTTTTCCTTATTTTTATTCTGAACACCAACCGTTGTTTATATATATAATATTTTACATTGTTACATCAAAATGTTTGAGTGGCCCAATGATTATTAATCATTTTGGTTAACAAGTGGACTTGGCTCGGATACTCCGATGCCGTCGACCGTGTTTAGAGCTCCGAATTTGAGTACAAAACAAAACACATCATTCTATATTGTTTAATTCAATCAATAAGTAATGCAATGCACGGTATGTGGTTATAATTCTGAAAATGATCATATACTGACTTTATAGACTAATTTTTATAATTTAATAAAAATAATGATTTAATATTGATTGACGGAATCACCGCAACAAAAGTAAAACACATAGCGGAAGTGTCTTTCTGCACCTTTACTACCTCTCACGGCAGCTGCAAAACAATAGGCAGAACTAGCGTCCGCGGAAGACGAGGAAGAAGAAGCCGAGCCTTTGCTTCGTTTGGGCTAACAACAACCAGTGGTGAAGAAGAGATGAAAGAGGAGAAAAGACGCAAGAGAGATGTAAAATTAAAAAAAAAAATAAAGATAAAATAATAATTATTAAATTATAAATTTATTTTTTATTTTAAAAATTATTTTTAAAAAAATTATTTTTAATTTATAAGTTATTTTAGATAAATATAATTATTTTTTTAAAAAAATTAAATTAAAATTTAGACATAAGTTTTTTTATAATTTAAATTCAGAAAGCAATCCAAACGCAAACTCAATTGCACATAACCCGTCCTTTGGTTTATATGAAGTCTTTTCATCTTTTGAGTTTTCTCCTTAGTAATTTTTCTATGCCAGCTCCATCATTGTTGGACTTTTTTATCCTATCCTAATTAAATGTTATATTATATTAGGTAAAATTTGAATTGTGTGGGGAAGGTGGGCAGGTGTGATACATTAAAACCTTTTGTCCTTTTTTAGGTTAGACTGTATATCTAGTCATTTAATATATGAGATTTAATCATATTGATGAGATTTAATTTCAATAGTTTAAATTTAAAATATATTTAAATTAAATTATTATCATGTTTATGTTTTAATGATATAATCATATATTTTTCACAAGTGAGCTTTTATATACTCATACTTTTTAATCCACATCTAATAATAAGATAAAATCTCTCGTTTTTTCTAGATTTCTTTTTAGTTTACTCTCTTCTCCTAACATTTGAGCTCTTATAATCTCTTAATCCAAATATCTTATATTTTCTACAATTAATTTTTTACCAAAATTAATAATTATTTAAATACTAATTTTTTTCACAATCAATTTTTCATCACAACTAATAAACTATTCAAACAATAATTTTTATCTAGAATCTATTTGTTGTACTAAAACTATAATTTTAGTATAAATTAGAGGGAATAACTTCTAACTGTGTTTAGATCAATTTTTAAATAATATATTTTTTAAGAAAAATTATAAAATCTATTTTTTATTAGTGTATTTAGATTAGCTTTTAAAAAGTATTTTTTTAAAAAAATTAATTATTAAAAGTTGTCCCATAGTTTTTCTAAAACTATGTTTTTGTAAAAAAATAGATGGTGGAAAAAAATTAATGTTGAGATAATTTATAACTGATAATTTATTAGTTATCGTAAAAAATTGATTATAAAAAAATTAGTTTTTAAATAGTTTATTGATTTTCATTAAAAATTGGTTATGAAAAAATGTGAGGTCTTTAGATTATTTGATCCAAGATCATGGGTTAGATTAAAAAATATTTTTTTCAAATGGGTTAGATTAAAAAATATTTTTTTCACAAAAAAATATTCTACTCAAAACCTATTATTCTAAAATTTATTATATTTAAAATTTATTTTTTATAATCTATTCTGTCTAACCTTATACATTCTTAAATCATAGCTTGAGTATGAGATTGCGGGTACCACTTTCATAAGTGAGATTGTTTCGTGAGTTCCTTTCAAATAATATAAAGAAATTAAACACTACATTAGACCTCAAATTTTTTTAATAATTAAAATATTATAATTACGGCTAAATCAAATTTTTTATAATTAAAAATAGGGGTAATAATTTTTTTAACTATCCATAATATTTTGATGCCAATATTAGCATTGAAGTCTTGTTCACACAATCAAGAGGTGAGGTATGAACTCTGCCCTAGAGTTCGTTGGGATGGACCCCAGAAAATTTAAGTCTAGATAGATGCTTCTAGTTAAAGATATGATGGTTGGGTGAGTTCTTTTTAAAGGATATAAAAATCACTATATTAGATCCTAAATTTTATTATAAAAATTAAGGTTTTATAATTAAAATTAAGTTAAATTTTTATTTAATTTTTATAATTAAGATATGAGATAATAATTTTTTATCTTTTAGTAATATTGCGATAATAATAAATTATCGCAATATTACTAATAAAAATACTAATATTGCGATAATTTATTGCGCAATAAATTATCGCAATAATAATAAATTTTTATTCAATGGGAAAAGGCTTTGTTGTTGTTTGTTGTTTGTTTGTTAGTAATATTGCGATAAAAATACTAATATTAGCATTGAAGTTTTGTTCACACAATCAAGAAGTGAGAGATGAACTCTAACATGGAGTTAGTTGGGATGGACCCCAGAAAATTCAAGCATAGATAGAGGATGCTAGTTACTGCTATATATGACTATGGGTACGAAAGGTTACTCGTGTCAGGAGGAGTGAATGCTATAAATGACTATGGGTACGAAAGTGTCCCAGGAGGAGTGAATGCTATATATCCGACCACGAGCACGAAGATTTACTCTGTTGTTTTTTTTCTTAAACTCAAACAATATTCTCGACTGATATTTAAAGTATAATTTTTTTGAGATATAAAAATGACTGAAATGAGTTGTATCTCTTTTAATATTTAAATAATTTAGTTATTTATCAATTTATAATTTCATTAGTTTTATTGTTTTGTTTTCTTTTTCACTTTCTTTCTCTCTCTTTTTTAAATGAAAAAGGTACGGCTAAGCGCTTAAGCCCTACAATTACAGAAGTACAAAACAGATTACATCAGAAAATCCGTTTGTTTAAGTGGACCAATCATTGTGTAAGCAAAAATGGTTGGCAAGATTGTCAGTTTGTCATGACTTGAGGACTCAAGGAATATGGGTGGTCTAGAATCTTCATATATTTTGAGAGTCGCGTAAAATGTTTTAAATAGATACTGATATGATAGGGTCAAAATTACACTAAAATTTCTTCTACTTTTAATGGGTACGCAATTTTTTTTTAAGAGAATAAAGGTAAAAGTGTGCATGGGTAAAAATAGACAGGGTAATCTTCTACCCGATGCCCTACTTAAAAAAAATATGAGTTACATTTTACAGCTCGATGCCCAGCCCTACCTGATAAAAATTCTAAGGCTAGGCACGGTCGGGCTGGGTACTCCCAAATCGTGATACCCTACTCATATCATTAAAAAAAATTCTATAATTATGAACTTCTAAAATAATACCATATTTATATGTCTTCAAGAGTTAAATAATATCTATAATCTACCAAGAATAAAATAATAAAAAGATAATAATTACAATTTTTAAATCAATTGCATATAAAAAAAGTCTTGAAGTTTAAATAGTTTACAATTATAACTTTGTATAAATCTCTTCAAAATTGATAAAGATGAAGCATCTGGAAAAAAAAAATATGACGGTTAGCAAAGTTTAAAAAAAATAAAGAAAGAAATCAATTTAGTTATAAATTTTAAAAGATGTAATTACCTATTTAACTACTCATATTTGTAAAATTACCTTTTAGTCACTAGTATCTATCATATTCGTTCTATGTGAAATAATGTAATCTATAAATTTTGATATATAAAAAGGTAACCAATTGGGCAAGGCAACAACCCCTGCCCGATGCTCAACCCTGCTCGAAATTGTTTATTTTATATTAGGCTATTTTTCACTGGGATGAGCAGGACATTTTTTGTGCGAGCTCACCAGGTTATAGGCATCTTGCACGCCCCTAAATAGAACTATGGTTTGCGTGAATTCAGAAGTCTCGCGAGATGAATGTGTAATTTATCTAAATATTTGGAGAGAGGCTTGCATGTATTTTGACATATAGAAGGATATCTTCTGGTGCAGCACCATTTTCACAGGTCTTGTATTTGTAAGAGTACTTATTCCAAAATTTTAAACTCACATTCCAAGACTTTCTAGTTCTATTAATCGATGGAGTTTCTTGAATCCACCTTGAGGTTTGGCTCTTCATCAAGGCCATCGGGGTGGTTTGGCAGAGTAACATAATCACGACTACGTAGGGGTAAAATTGGGTTCAGATGGAGTTTTTTTAATTAACCGAAGTTTTGTGAATATGTTAATTGGGATAAAATTGCTCTATTTTAAATAAATTAGGGGTAAAATTGTATCACATTATATTTTAGAATGCTGATACAACTCTAAAAATATTTTTGACTACTTGATGCATCTTTACCTCTTATATGTTTTCTCCTACCTTTATTTTTTTTACTCTTAAAATATCCCTATATGATTAAATATATTAAAAAAATTTCTATCGAGGGTAGTATAAATACATATTATTAAAGAAGATATTTTAAAAAAACTAACACATAATCATACAAAATAACAAATTTAATTAATTTTTTAATCTATTTAAATTAGTTAAATATATACATTATCATATATGAAATGTGAGGAGTTTTTCTTATCATATCCAAATTAATTTCTTTAACTAATTTGTAATTTATAAATTTGTTTTGAAATGGGAGGAGTGTTGTTTTTTAATTATCATTTCTGATTAGTTGTATAGAACTACATATTTTGTATTTAATTCTCGTATATGTTGTTTATTATTATTGGAACTCCTTTTTTATTTAGTTATATAGGTATTTTTAGATAAAAAGAGTTTTTATCTCTTTTATTATATTTTGCTGCTAGTAGAACAATTTTCTTGCCCTCAGAATTCACATCTTTAATCATCGACGGAAATAATTCCAGAATTTTCTTCACCATTTCCACCACACCATTCTTCACAGCAATTATTAGAGGTGTCTCTATTGTTATTGTAGCAGACGAGGGTGTCGCTATTGACACACTATCCACTAAAGCCATTCACAGTCCAAATCACGACATTAGTTTGTAATGACAAGTGTGTATATATAATAGAAACAATATGAGAATAGAAGATTTACAATTAGTATAATATATATATATAAAATATGGATGAGAATGGAATGAATGGAAAAGTAGCATGCAGCTCAGAGTATTGAGTCTTGAACTCGCAGCATCACAGCATGTTCGTAAATAAACATCCCAGCAAACTTCATACGGGTATTCATCAAAAGGAACTACCCTCACGCACGTGAAGAATGATTGAGGAGTAAGAAATGAGGGAATAGAACAAATAGGCCATGAGTAGTGAAATTGCGCAACATCTTAACTCAATTTTTGAACTTGAGTTTGAGTTCCTTCACTTATTATATTTTACTTATTAAATCTAAATTTATCCGATAAGAAACTTCCCACATCAACTTAAGTTCTTTACGTAATTTGTTGGTCTACTTTCTCTTAATACAATTCAAATAAGACCAAAGTTCTGAATAGTCTAAATGGAATTATTCTATCTTTAGTTAACCTCTTGATTCTATTAACAGAAACATCTCAATTTCATGTGTCACCAACTAATTGAATTACTTTGTTTAATACCACGCATTAACAACACAAGATTGAGGTGAATTACAATGAATTTTAGACAAACTATCAATGATAATATTTGCAATTGGAAACATAATCTTTATTAAAACTCGAAAAATCCTTTGCAAGGTTCAAACCATAATCATATAAAGAATTAATTTGGACATATATATAAATCAAGTTTCTCTTGTATGTAGGAACATACAAAATTTTTATAAATATCCAAAATAAAATTATTTGATAAATTAGTTCAAAAAGCCTCAACTACTTCCACATTGATAAATTAGTTCAAAAAGCCTCAACTGCTTCCACATAGTCCTAAATCCCATTGCATAGATAAACTTTTTTTTATTGGAATGTGGAAGCCTGCTGATTAGAAACCCTACATGGTATTGAGAATGTGGATAATAGAACAAGTATCAATCCACATGTTAATAATAGTTAAGTGAGATTTAAAAGTAACATAAGATATAATCATTCCTTTCATTTTAAGCAAAACTTTCCCTTTGAGACTCATTCTCGATGTGCTCCTTCTTCTTAGAGAAGGAACACTTTGATTTGAATTTTTTGTCAAGAGCCTGCAAGTATTCTTTAGCAGTACGGCATCGAGGGATAGCACCATGAACTTTGCTTGCATCCTAGCTTGAATGAACATGAGATAGGTAGTTAGACTGCTCACAATATAATCATAATAGTTCTTTGCATCTTGACCATTAGAATCATCAGCTAGTTTAAGGGTTCATCAACCCTCAAAACAAAATCTAGATCCATACAAACTAAGCTGCCACATAACATCACCTTTCCATTTGAGATAGTTAGTACTATCCATAATTGTTAGCTTTGGTGTATGCAGAAAATTTTTGTTGGGTAACTTACCTACCGTAGCCAGGTGCGCGACACGGGTCGAATCCAGATGTAGTCGGGGCAAAGTTCCGGTGAATTGGGTGGGTAACAAAAAAAAGAAAAATAAAAAGAAAAAAGAATTGTTCTTTTAATAGGAGTAGCTGCTGGAAATGCGAAATTATAAAATCAAGTACAGTCATTTATCAATTCTAAGGCAATCAGAATTGTTGTGCCATGCATGTATGCTTAATACCATAAAGCACACAATTACAAATGCATATCTACTTCTGACAAAGACATTAGTATCTTAGTATGTTATGTATTTATCTTGAAACGATGAAATTAGAATGCATCAGTATTTTCTAATAAATGTGAGTTACCTAGAAAATATAAAGCCAATTCTGGTTCACCTAATTAAATATGCAAACTATGATTATAACAATGTGTAAAGATAAATTATAATCACATTTAACTAGAACGTCGTTTTGCATAATATATTTTTTAATAAAAAGGCCTAAATCTGGAAAGTACACAACAAAAACCACAAATAAAAACCAAGCCCAAACTTGCAGCCCATTTCGCCAAAATAGAAAATAGTAACAGAACAATTAGAAATAGAACAAACCCAATCCCCACGGCCCAATTAATTAAATTTCCTTGTTCTCATTTGTACCGTTTTCCTTGTTCTTGGTCATTCGGTACTCAATGGGATGTGTGGCCTTGAGAATCGGGAAAATGCTAGCCCTTGTGGGACCAAGGAATGTAGAAAGTTGTGTGATAACCATAAGGAAGATCATTGATGACAAGCAAATAAACCATGGAAGAGCAACCATTCGCCAGTGGTGATCGAGCATGAAGAAACCATCAGCAAAGAAAGAGATCAACAAACAAACAATGGACGAACATGACGGAAATGCCATAGTAAAGTTTGAAAAGAACGTATCTCCAAGAGCGAAGAGACTGCGAAAGAGAAGCAGCTATAGATAAGAAGAAGATGGTGGACACGAGGGAGAAGATGAGGCCCGCAGATGAAGAGACTACAAAAAGTTTAAATACGGGTTTGCTTCTAAGGATTGCATAGCCATTGTCATCATAACCACCTGGCACACTGTTACGTGTGGCGAAGGCCACGTACACAACAAGGGTCGATACTACAGAACATGCTTGTGAGGTTTTAGCCACCCACTCTCCCTCACTTTTCATAATTTCTTTGTGATTCTCCCTAAAGATATCTTCCGGGGTCTCCGTTTCTCTGTTGTATCTCTCCGACAAACCATGTGGCATCGAATTCTTCACAAATTGCGTCACCATATATACATACATCTACTTATCATGTTTATATATTTTAATACCAAATAAAATTTTGACGTGTAGGCCAAGTCATTTAATTTTTTCAATATTAATAAGAATTTCTTGATTGTTGACCTCATCAACCAAAGTAAAAATAGCAATGAATAAATAGATATGTACGCACCTTAAACCAGTTGATTTCCTTTGTTATGGAGAGTATGCTTCTCCAAGATTAAGCCAATCAGGCTCTACTCCAAGCCTTGCTGCCAAGTGCAATGTATTGTTTCCTTCTTTTTCTACTTGTCGAAGCACACTTTCACTTAGCCATTTTTGTTTGCACAAAACCCTGAATACCTACGTCTGCTTATATTCTACTGCTAATAGAACTATGTTCTTCCCTCAGCATTCTCATATTTGATCGAGCCATCTCACTAGAAATGTTAAGTAGCTGTACATAGGTTAGTAGGGACTAAAAGGTATAAAAAATTTATTATTTAAAAGAAATTTATAATATGTTAATTTTAGACTTTTGTCCCAAAACGGTTTCTTTCTCAATCTAGATCTAACTTGAACCAAACATGTAAAGAGGAAAAGAAAATATGCTTTGGTGGGTGTCAGGTGCTATGTTTATTCTTAGTCCCCAATGGTTTTAACCGATGGAAAATAAGAATAAAGCGAAAAGCTAAATCACACACACAAACATGTATGTGTGCATGCATGCATAATCATCAACATCATTTTTAATTTAACATATACACACATGCATAAAAAAGTTAGAATGAGGATATATATATATATATATATATATATATATATGTTCATGATTTTCATTAAATAAATTGTCCATTAATGCATGCTCTTAAATGACATATATGATTGCCTACCTGCTCCAGCAAATGGTAAAAACAGGATTAGCAGGGGGAATGAGAGGAACAAAAACCAAGTCATGATAAACCTGATGACCGTGTTTTCTTGATTTTCTGCAAATATTAAGTCACAAAATTTGTTAGTTTCTTAACATATTAATATAAGAATAGTATTACTCCTCCATCCATTAATACAAGATTTAATTGGGATTTGGAGAGTTGATTTTGATTCTAAATATAAAACATATTCTCTATATTTATCCATTTTTCCTATAAATTATCCCTAATGATTTTTCCTCAATAATAATCAAATAAAGGAGGGAGGTTGGGGCTTAAGAAAAATGATTATGGTACTTTAGAAAAAGTAATTAACTAATTTCACTAGCTAACTTTATTAATCTAATCAAATTAGTTAAATAAATCTTATATTAAGAATTGAAAAAGTAGTAGATATAGAGATAGATATATAAATCCTATTTGTGTGCTCACACACACATGATTATTTTCATTTAATGAAGTATACATGCATGCTCTTATATTCACATTGACATGGCATACCTGGTGATAAAAATAATTCCTCGAGGGTATTAAAGGGGGCTAACAGGAACGAAGTCAAAAGACTCAATAGATTCATAATTACATCTTCGATCATCGCGACCAAAGAGGATTCATCATCATCATCATGACGATCTGCAAATATGAATCACAAGATTGATCCGTCCCAAACACTAATTATTAAAGTTTGTTAATGCAAAATTTTCATTGAGTTTAAAGGAAGAAATAATAAGGAGTAGTGTAAAGATGATATTCATATGTTGGAAATGTGACTCAAACAATGACATTATTTAGCTGAAGTCTGACTTATCATGTTACATCATTATTCTCTTATACATATATTGCAGTTATGAACAACAATGCTTGTAAATCTTACTTACCGAAAATATACTTGTTGTACAATGCATTCGTGAAGGCCCAGACATCTCGGTTGAGTTCATGTCGTTCCAGTTCGTCCCTCGTCATGGCCCGCTTCTTCTCCTCAAGCCGAAATAACCCTTTGAAGTTCCAAACAAACATATTACTATTTATATATGTAAAGTACAACATACTGTCTGTAATATAAGAAACTTTATAAAATTTAGTTAAGTATTTATGAGTTATTTTAAAAACTGTTTGTATATCTAATTAATTCATTTTTGTGACTTGTATGTTTAACGTTATACATATTTGTACTCTTTAACAAGCTTGTTGTATTTAGTTTTAAAACGAGGCCATGCAAAGGAGAAATCTCAAGCATATTCAAGATTATATATAGTGGGTTGTACCAAAAAAAAAAAAGATTATATATAATGGTACTTTCAAACGTTGGTAAAGGAAGCTCGAAATGTATTAGAAGAAATCCAAGCATGAAATCACATTCATACACACACATATGTACCCATTGCATTCCCTTCACATATAACAGATTTTACAATAATCAAGGTGCCCAAAACTTTTGATAGCTGAAGGCTTTGATGCTAGGAGATGAAGTATAGACAAGCCTTCCTTGTTGCGCATCATCATCTCTTTTAGATGATTTTTATAAAGGAGAACTATTTCGATTGCCACATCTGCACTTAGTATTACTTACTCATAAATACGTTTAAATACATGAAAAAATGAATGTTAGTTTAGATAACCAAAATGCTTTTGTGCAATTGCACAATGAAGAATTGTATCGCCGTTGTCCCTAATATAGTGAGCAAAGTCAGTTGAAGGAACTCCAGGGCTTCCCATATACAGATAATGAAGCCAAAAGCTTCTTTCCTGCCATAGAGAGCCGTCAGGAAAAGGGGCGTCTCGCCAGCAATGTTTCCTCTAGCAGTTAAGGAGGAGTCTCTGCCATCGATCTTCCTGCACATTTCAACATTCCCCATTGTTGCTGCTAAGTGTAGAGGAGTGTTCTTTCTATCATTTTCAGCCCCAAGAACGATGTTCACATTCCCCCTCTCCTCGTAATGTCCGTTCACTGTAACCACCAGATTATTCTGAGCACCACCATTCTCTTCGGGAACTAATAAGTCAACCATTTTTGCAACCACCTTCTCTTTTCCACTAGACACAACCGTGTGTAACACTGTGTCTCCTGTCACTGTCATCTTTTCTGTCCGAATCGCCCTTGTTTGTTTGTACATTTCAAATGCTTTTGACCACTTCATCTCATGGCATAACAACGCAACTGCTCTAGGTTTCCTTGGGCGCCAGCTGACGAACTCATTGTCTCTTGCAAATTAAATTAAATTAAATGGTGTAAATTAGAGATATATATAGGCTATAGTTATGGAAATTGGATCATACCAAACATGAAACCCATAAAGAAAAAAGAAGTTAAATATAAATACGAAATATTATTCCATACTCTCTCTGATCCTAAGTATAGGAACTAATTAAAAAGTTATTTTTGTATCTCAATCTACTTAATCTTTCATATTTATCATTTTTCGGTAAATTAATGTAATGGTCTAAGAGATTACAAAGTTATAGAGCCATTTTATTTAAGATTTATATATTAATTCTTCCAATAAAATCACACAGGGATATGCATAGCTAAGTGGTTTGAGGCGGAGTATTTAATCTTCAGGTCTCTTGTTTGAATCCTTGTGGCTGTAGGAGTGAAGCTTTTTTCAAATTTTGCAGCATGAAATTACGTTTATATCCCTCTGTCCTTTTACCTAATCTCCATCTCTCCCTTTGCGATGCGATTAGAGTTGGGAATACAGTTGGTCCGCCAAAAACAGGCTAATCCGCCTCAATAGGCTGGCAAAACGCTAGCCCGGTAATTTTTTTTAATTTTAAAAAAATTATTTTTAATATTTTTAAAATACTAATAAAAAATTTCTAATGTTATATTAGTATAATAAAAAAATTGCTCATGTTATACTCTTAAAAATTCCTATTTTTTTATACAAAAATATCAAATTTTATAATTATAAATCTAAATAAATATTAACATAATATTAATCAATTAGAATATATAAACATATAATAACAAATAGATAATTATCTTTATTAGCATTCGATAATAATAGAAATATTTAAAATAATATTTGAATAAAAATATAAAATAAATAATAATATTAAAAATTAAAAAAAAAATGGGCTCGCGGGTTTTGTGTGGGTTTCTGTAAATTCCTTCCTTTTTTCCTGACGTCTAAGCTAGTAACATTCACCGTCAACGAGTGGAAGCCGTCTGTCACCATTTCTGTGCACGACGTGTACTGTAGCAAATCTCAACCTCTGACTTTCTTCCAGAGCGCCGCGAACATCAGCCGAGGGGAGAGTGTGCTGCGGTGGATGTAGTGGTAAGTGCAAGCAATTTTCTTTCTATTTAACATTCATAGTCGTGTGTGGTGGATTCATTTCTGATCTCTCTATTTCCAATCCGATGAATCTGATGCTGAAAATTTAATTTTGGGGTTGCTTTGGAATCGTGAAGCTGTGTGAAGGGTTTTGTCTCTGTAGCAGCTGTATCTTCCAACTTCCTCCTTCTCTGTTTTGGCTAGTTTCACGGTGAAGCTTCCCTGTTGTACAGGGTGCTCTGTCGTCGTGATTCTGTGTTGCTGTCGTTACCATAGCAAGCCTATGACTTTCCTTTTTGTGGTTGCTGAATTCTCACTGTGAGGGTGAGTGGTGGTAAGTTTATCAACTCCTACTCAATTGAATAAATTCCTGCTGTTCTCTGTTTACCGAGCTGGGCATACTGGTTACATATATGTATTGTTGCTATTCTGGGTTCATTGGGCAACATATATATATAACGTTGATGCTGCTATTTTTATGGCAAAACATATATAATATATATGTGTGTAATGCTGTCATGGTAGTTAGAGGTTTGCTGTTGGGTTGTGTTGATGGATGTTGGAAAGAAGAGAAATTTGGAACAGAAATCAGGAAGAGGGAACTCTGCTATTAATATTTATATGTGGTTGCTGTAGGTATATATATGTATATACACACATGTTTGGGCTGCTGTTGTGATATATACATATATATATCTATATATATACGCTAAATTGTTTGGGAAATATGTGTGGTGGTGACTGTTTTGGAAAGAATAGAAATGAGGAAACAGAAGCATTTTCCGTGGGTTGCTGTTTCTGAGTTTAAATGATAGTGGAAGAGTGTATGAAAAGGTGGTTTTGTGTACGCACTGTGTTATTGTTGGGATTCGGATTAAAAGTGATTAATTGATATTCCTGATGGAATGTTTTATTTCTGATAAATTTAGAAAAAAATAAAGAAAATCTGATATTTTGAAGCGGAGAGAAATAGTAAATTATATCGGAATAATATAGGTAAGTGAATAACGTTCCTTAACTCTGAGATTTTGAAATATAATTAATTAATTGACATATTAACTCTGAGGTTTCATAGTTATGAATGATTTTAATGGAAAGTGTTACATTATAAATGCTATGACTATTGAATGCTAAATGGCCCCCATGCATGTTTGAAAGGTTTTATAGGACGGAATACAGAACGTTAGTTACTAACAGCAGTACTGTTAGTCCTTAGTGCATCATGGTTAAATCCGAGCTCGACGGACATTTGTGAGTCTCATACTCGCGTCTGTTATTTGTGGGATTTATTCTCGTGCCTGTTATTCGTGGGATTTATTCTCGCTCCTGTTATTCGTGGGATTTATTTTTGCACCTGTTATTCGTGGGATTTATTCTCGCGCCTGTTTCGTGGGATTTTTTGTGTGGATGTATCATCAGATCATGTAATTTAATATTTTGAGAACGTGTATTATTTTGTTAAAAGTTTAGTTGCTCCACTTAATTTATAGACAAGATTTTGGTTGTTTGAAAATGTCTGTAAAGGTTTTGAAACGTTCGCAGTCCATTTGTAGGATCTTTGGGAGGTCATTTACAAAAAGATGATCATGTCAAAATTCCTACAGATGACTTGTGTTTTAATTTAAATGTAACTTACCTTATGATTATTATTCTGAACGTTTTAGTTACGAATGAAGGCTTAAGAAATGTGAATTTATTCATATTCTATGCCGGTCACAGCTCAAATTTCGGGATGTGACAACTAATTATTTATCTAAATTATAAACTAATATATAATTTAACATTACATAGGATATTTTAAGGAGAAAGGTCACATTTGTATACTTAAGTGATTCATCTAGCTTCTTTAATTTGTCCAGTTAAATGACTCTTACATTAAAACTAAAGGAATAATATACAAATATTAAAAAAAATTAGTTAGGTTGGTTATTTATAAAAAAACACGTTAGTTTTATTAAAATACACACTTTAATCGTTTGTATTAGAAACTACCTCATTGTGGAAAAACTCTCTTTACATGTGTAGTAGTAACAAACTTATATTTTTATATATTTATTCATATATTTTGGTAGGTTTTTGTCATTATGTTGGTCTTTGATTATATTATTTGTGTATCATTTGAATTAGTATACCTTACATTGAATTAGTGCATAACAGGGGCATAATTTTCATATTTTTATTATTTCTCCTAAACAATTATTTTTAAAACAAAAGGTATTATATTGTTATGATTTATATTTTAGACATTAAGGAAAAATTAAAATTTATAAATGATAATAAAGGATTATAAATTTAGAAATTATATTAAGTACCCATGGCCAAACATTACGATTTAGCCTGCTAGGTTATTTCCTCTTAGCTTTTAAACACATGCAGAGCCAGAGACTCAAAGGTGGGGGGGTGCACACGAGAGGACACCACGACAACTGTGAGAAACCCTTCACCCACATAACATCCACGCTGTCGACACCATCATCGTCACCAGTCCCTTCAACCCTCCACTCCACCGTCCATCTTCCATCATCACAGCGCCTCCATCCCTCCGTCCACACGTCATCATCAACCATACCCTATCTCCGCCATCATCAACACACCTCCAGTCCGTTGCAGCAAGCATCATCTCCATCTCCTTCCTGTTCCAGAGCAGCAGTACGAGAGAAGAAGAACAGCGACAACACCGTGACCAGACAGTGACGACAAAACAGAAGTAGCTCTCGGACTGCAAGCACGAAGAAGACAGAAGCCGTGACGGTGCAGTGATGTTAGTAATGATGGCAGCGTCTTTGATGGCTAGGTGTGGCTAGAATGTCCTAATCCTCCTAATCAATGGCAAACACATGAGTTTGGAATCTCGAAAGGGAGTTTAAGTTACTCTAATTTTTTATCTATTAATTATCTTATAATTCCTAGGTCTTAGGATAATTTTATAATTATTAGAAAGTTTATTTATGATTTATTTATATTTATTGAGTATTATTGTAATTGGATTACTGTTTAGTATTTGATATTGAGTTGATTACAACTTAATTTTATTATTGTGTTTTGGGTTAAGATTTTGTATTGAAATTTTAGTTAATATATAGTGATTTTTCAAGTGATTTGAATTATTAGATCATTGTATCTCTTGTTGACTTTAATCATACTTTTATGAATTTTTGAGTTTGATTGAGCATTGATATTTAATATTCTTAGTCTCAATTTATTATTCTGGTTGCAGCTAATAGATTGAAACTTTGAAAAATATTTTGTGATAATTTGAGGTAGTTCGGTTGTTGAATTAAAAGTTTAATTATAATTTTTGATGTATTATTTTTAACTCTCATATTTGTTGAAGTTATGATTATCTACGTTATTGAATTAGATGATTATTTTTATCATTGTTGATTACCTGTACATTCATCCATTTTCCACATTATCTATTTCATAAGAAAATACCAAAAATATTTTATTTAAATTCATTTTAATTCTTGGCATTTCAAATCAAACCCCATTTTCTAGTTTAGGTTGCATTGCATTTAGTTATTTAGGAATTTAATTTCATTTTTGACTCCTCAAAGAGAACGACTTGAGATTACACTATACGCAATTTTTAGTTTAATTTTTGAAGTAACTCCAAAACGACATCAGATGTAAGGTTATTTTAAGTAGTCAATACATATAATTTAGAGAAAAAAATATAAATTTGAGAAACAAAATAAAATGATTTATATTTAGGAGGACCGAAACAAACTTTTTATACTAACTCATATATTTAAGTATTACTAATTTGCAACAAGCTAATAAATTCGATTATTGATTAATGCTAATACACATATAATACTCCTTCAGTCATTAATATATAATCTAATTAAAGAGTTAATATTTTTTTATATTTATTAATTTTTTTAAATTATCTCTATTATACTCGTCAACCATAATCAAATAAGGGGGAGGGAGAGAGAGAGTTCAGTAAAATAATTATAATATTTTTTTAAAAAATATTATTTTAAATAATTAATTAATTTTTTTAATTAAATCAAATTAATTAAATAGGATGAGTGTTAAAATTATTCTCACATCAGCCGCATTCAATATTGTTCTTAAGATTCTTTTGCTTTTGCACACGTCTACTTTCATGAAAGCAGTGAATTCGCGACTAAAGCAACGGTAGAAATGTAAAATTCAGGTACGTATATTTATAATCTCGCCGTACTTGTCAATTTAATATATTTTTCATGAAATTCAACTCACCTAGCTACATAAATGATACTCTTCTAAGCAGAGACCGGCTTCATAACAACTTCTCTCAGTTAACCACACAAAAAACTTGCATGATAGAGTAATCCATAACAGATGCCCACAATCTTTATAAACAAGTTAAAGATAGCAATGTTCGCCCATGTCACGTACCCAAATTATCAAACAACCAAGGCGCCAACCAAGAATGTTGAGTCAACGAAATGGGGTGCGCAGTTACACAAATCAAGAAAATGATGCTTATAAGTATACATGATCATGATTAAACATCTTGAAAACAAGAAAATACAGAAAGTAAAAGAAATTATAGAGAGAAAAGAGGCGGACGACAGAAACAGCAATAGAATATAGGGGATTTAGATGGACTGGGAAGAAAACGATTACATGGAAGACCTGTAAGGGCTGCATATTTTTGTGTACATCGATTCATGCCCGGAGGCACCCCCTGATCCGGTAGCATTGTTTGGTGGTGGTAGTTATGGGAAAAATTGCATTGCATTTAATTGGCATTGGTCCGAACTTCGCGTTCTAATCTTCTGTGATTGATTTTAAAAAAAGAAGAACGAAAATAGATTTTTTGAAAAAAAAATCGCAGCAAGATGAGGAGAAGAACAATTCTGTGCAATCAGCTGAAGGCGCAAAAAGCATAACCAAACGAGAGAGACTTGCTTTTGGGGTCCATAGTTAAGGCAACTCAATAACCAGAAAAGGACAAAACCTGGGTCCCGCACTGCTTACGATCTACGTCTAGCGAACGATAGAAGTTCTTATTACTCTAATGCGACAAAAAAAAAATATATATATATATATATAAAAAGAAAAACTATACTTATACTTTTTCTTAATTTTTATTTTAACTCAATCTTTATATTAGATCTTGTACAGGGATATCTAGTATTTAGACTAATGAAGCAAAGTTACAAAAACTAACAATACTAATAAAGTAAAATTAAAGATTTAGTTAAAAAAAACAGAGTAAATTAAAAATTGGGAGAAATTAAAGTATAAGTGAGCAAAATGATTTTCCCAAAAAAGAATATAATTCGTTGATGTGCGTGGGGTTGGGGGGTTGACGTTGGGTCAACAGTTGAATTTAAAAAATAAAAAAAATGAAAAGTTCATCAATTTTTCTTCTTCCGTCCAATGGTTGGACTTGGACAAATCTATTTCAATCTAGTCTAAATGATGAGTGAGAAAATGAAAAAAAGACCCATAGGGGGACGAAGGAGAAGACAAAGGAAAACTCAGCAGATATTATTATAAACAGTATGATATTTTGAAACAGTATGCTTACACACACATTATTACAAACAAAAGAGAAACAATGATATCAAATCACACACACAAAAGCTTTCTTTAGAGGAAACAAAGTGATAATGGTTAGTGTTCTTTGTGTAATAAGACATCCACTTAATTCTGGTTCTTCAAATTTTCCTTTTTCCAGATCCTGCACTACTTGATGTCAGGGGGCTACGGTTCGGCTGTGCATCCTTAGTTAGCTTTGTGTTTTAGGGCTTTTGTAACAAAAATAAAATGTCTAGAGGCGGATCATTGTGATGTTTGATCCCCAACCCAGAGTTAGTATATACCTCTTAATTATCAACCCACCAAAATTAGTTTAGGTGCTTAAAGCTCCTTTGATTTGGATCGTATAGATTTGATATGGATGATCCATATTTAATTTTTTCAATTAACATTTTTAAATAAAAAATTATTTTTTTAAAAGTGATAGTTAAGAGATTATTTTTATTTTAGATTTTATACTCATTAAAATAATTTTTTAAATAAAAATAAAGATAAAAAAATTAAATCTAAACTGTCAACATCTACATATAGTCTAAATCACATTTTGATAACACCATACCTTCAACTTAGCCTTCACATCACTACTCCCATGCTTGTGATGTTCGTTTATATTATGCATAAATTGACTTACTACACTAAGCATATGCTATATGGTCTGTTGTGTGATAGACATATTATCATTCCTATAAGTTGATAGTGTCTCTTATTCATTGGAAATATTGACTTGGGTAAGCTACTCTGTCGTGCACATAGAGTATATGATAGCCCATCTTGAATTTAAAACCCAAATAAATTAATATAATCATTAATTATCTCAACTTTTTTTAAGATAATCATGAATCATCCCGATAATTAAGTAATATTTTCTCAATAATTGCAAACAATAATTATCCCAACAATTTACTTAAGTGATCCAATAGGGTCAAATCGACATATATTTAAATCAGATCGATAAGTTGATCATCATGTGCATGCCCTTGTCTTCCGGCCTATTCATAATCGTGACTTCATTAACTAAAATAATATAATTAGAGACTTTATGATTGAGCTACAAGTCGAATTGGCATCATCATGAGCACCCAGAAAATAAGTTATCTAACTGAGGTTCAAGGAATACTTATCACAAACCTCCAAGTACATTACCATGACATTGAAATAGCATACTTACACACAGATTATTGCAAACAAAAGAGAAATATCAAATCACACACGAGGTTTGTAAATGAAAGTGATGATGGGTTTTGTTGTTTGAATAGTAGTAAGACATGCAATTAGTGTTGCGGGTTCGAATCTGTTGCATTTTCCTTTTTCTGGGGGTTCGGATCTGTAGCATTTTCCTTTCTCTGGGGGTTCGAATCTGTTGCAGTTTCCTGTTTCTGGGGCCTTTGGTAGTAGATGGCACTTGTAGTGTTGCGGCTAGGGGGTGGAACCTTGGTAAACAAAGACATCAACGTAGGACCGATGAATATTGGCAGTGAGACCATGGTAAGGATGGCGATTGGCGAGCCCAGAATTGCGTAAGTTGTTAAAGAGTGGCCATGGAGCATGAGAGAGATCCACAAAGCAACAATGGAGCCGAACATTGTCAAAATAGCGATTTGAAGCATGAAAGGAGCGTATCTCCAAAAGTTGAGAGACTGAGAACGAAAAGCAAGTATGGCTAGGAAGGAGATGGTTGACGTGAGAGACAGGGAAAGGGCCAATAGTGATGAGATGTTCTTTTTATCGAAGTTCTCTGCGACAATATTGGAAAAGGCCATCGATGCAACTAAGGTGGACGCCACAGAACATGTTTGTGAGGTCTGATTCAACCACTGTCTGTCACTTTTCATATGTTCCTTGTAACTGTCCCTAAAGATTTCTTCTGCGGTTTTCCCATCTTTGTTGTATTTCTCCCACAATTCAGAAGGCACTGAACTTTTCACAAACTGCATCATCATTTATATATATACCATGTTTATTTATCCAACATTTTTTAATAAAATCTTTGAATCAAAGTGATTATGAGTATTTTAAATTTCGATTAGACCTCATGGCCACAAGCCACAGAAAGTTTAACAGCAAATAGATACGCACCTCAAACCACTTGTATTCCTCTACCATTGTAGTTGCTTGCATATCTAGGTTGACCCCAAGCTTGGCCGCCAAGTGCAATGCCGTGTTTCCATCTTTATCCACTTGCCTAAAAACACTTTTGTCATAGTATTCATTTCCGCACAAAATCTGGTACAGCTTTGTCTGCCTCTTTTCTGCCGCTAATAGAACTATGTTCTTTCCCTCCTCATTCACAACTTTCGTCGTATCTTCAAATTTTTTTAAGATTTTCTCCACCATTTCTGTCAGACCATTCTTAGCAGCAATCATTAGGGGTGTGTCAACTATTTTAGACCCTGCCTCTATCCAATCATTCACAGTCCAAATCACAAAATTAAATTCTTCTTGTTGTGGCACAGAAAAATCATGCTAAATTAATTTCTAATTATTTAACAAAACTTGATCTATCATAATTCATTGATGATCTATAGGTAATTCTCATGTCAATCATAATGTAGATAGGAAGGGACCCATTGAAACAATCGGTTTTTAAGTCGACATTGATGAATCACGATGCAATAAGCTCGTGTCCTCCCAGGAGTCATTCATGTAAAATAAATAAGGAAAACCCCATGGACTTCCACAAAAATTCAGGCAGAACTTTAAGAGTAAATTATACTATTCTGATTTTGAGATTGTTAAAATTAGTTCAATAATTAATAAAATGTTTCAGATTGATAATGTTGATTTCATCATAAATTTTGTTAAAATTACTTGAATATCTCCTCTCTGTTTCATAATTTACACAATTTTGAATTAGATAAATCTCTCTTAAATATATTAAAATTATATGTATATATCTTTCTATTTTTAAAATATACATAAACATTTTGTGAAAATAGGAAAAAAGACCATGTAATTTCAAATCGCTCATGACAAATACTTGCAATTGATTCATATTTTAGAACTTGCATGCATTTTGACAATAGAAAGAATGTTTGCGTAATTTAATAAAAATATATATAATTTAAAACTTGGAGTTTAAATAAATCTGTTTACCGCTTTCCTCTTCATATGGTTTTTCGAAGAGACGTTTACAGAAATCAACCGAAAGAAGTTGTTCCATTATTTGAAGAGACCAAGTGTGCTTCTCCTTCATATTCCGTATCTTGCGGAACCAATTTCCTGGGAATCAGAAGCCCGAGTCAGTTGCAGCAAAATATTTTCACAAAATAATATTAAAAAATAATGTATAATATATTATGTATGATTACAATCCTGCAATTGATGCTATCATGGGAAGATCTCAATGTATATATATTATATATATATATATAGTACCCTTATGATTAAGATAATATCAACGAGAATTATCCTCAGATTTGCTTCTCCCCCCCCCCCCCTTTTTCCACACCTTTAACCTTCTTTCTACCCTTGCTCTCCAAGGCATTCATGGAGATGGGCGATGCTATACCCCTGCAACTAGTAGGAAAAGAAGTTGGACATCATCTCACCCTTCCAGTGCTCTTTTTCTTTTTTGTACGGCTGTTTTGGATGGTGTAACTTTTTTTAGGTAAGCCCAGCGTATCCATCACCAAAAATAGTGACTAATCTCTTCATACTATAGACTTTTTTAAGATGTTTTAGTACTAGCTATGAGACTCTCCATGAGCATTTTTTTTAGTTACCCACTCGGTTCACTAGAGTTTTGCCCCGACTACATCCGGATACAATAAGCGTCGCGCAAACCAAGGCTCAAACTCGAGACCTCGCTTAAATGATATCGAGCCACTTACCACTCAGACTAACCCCCGTTGGTCTCTCCATGCGCACTGTTTCAGTTATAGTTTTGAACTTTTTACAACTTGGGCTTTAATGGCTGGTATCTCATTCTTGTATTATTAAGGCCCAAGATTATGCCATGCAACGTTTTATTAGGTTTAATAAAATAGTTCTGCTTGCTATTGGTATTGCATAGAAAGAAATGAGACTTTATCCTGTCCTTAGATCGTGAGTGAACTTAACCTCTTTTTAAAAAATTTAGTATAAAAAAAATAGTATTTTTATGAAATAAATAAATAAATAAAGTAGACATGTATGTGTATGCTCTTATATGCACATTCACATGACGTACCTGCTGCTTTAAATAAATACTCGAGGGCAAATAAGGGAAATAGCAGTATCATAGACATATAATCCAGCAAATATAAAATTAGACGCCTGATGTTGTTGACCCGATAGTATCCTTCATAACAAATACCTACAAATATATAAGAGTCACAAAATGTATTAATTAGTTTATATTAATTATTGACATTCGCGAATGTAAATTTTTTGTTGAACTAAAATATAGAAATAAGGAGTGAAGAAAGGTAATATTCATGTGTTGTAAACAATGTGACTCTAATAATGGTGTGCGAGTTTTTTAGCATTTCAAAATTAAGTTCACAGGAATCAACCGAAAGAAGTTATTCTATTATTTGAAGAGACCATGTATGCTTCTCTTTCATTCCGAGTCCCAAGGAATCAATTTCCTAGGAATCAGAAACCCCTAGTCAGTTGCAGCAAAATATTTTCACAAAATAATATTTAAAAAATAATGTATGATTATGTATGATTACAATCTTACTACTGATGCTATCATGGGAATATATCACTGTATATATATTATATATATTTTTTTAAGTAAGTCTAAGTTATCTATTATTAAAAATAATGACTAATTCCTCGTGTTATAAACTTCTTGAAATAGCTATAGTAGATTCTCTCCGTGCACATCATATAACTTTTTCAGTTATACATGACACCCCCAAGATTATGTCATGTATCGTTTTATTATATGTTTAATAAAATTGTCTTCTTATCAAATAAATAAATAAATAAAGTAGACATGTATGCGTATGCTCTTATATGCACATTCACATGACGTACCTGCTGCTCGAAATAAATACAAGAGGGCAGATATGGGAAATAGCAAGATCATAAACAAATAATCCAGCGAATAGGAAATTAGATTCCCGATCTTCACGACCCAATAGCTAATGCATGATTCGCGTTCAAGTTGTTCTTGTTCATCGCTCGTCGTGGCCTGCTCCTTCTTCTTAACTCTAGAAAACCCTTCCAAGTTCCAAACAAACAATCCACAACGCCATAAATAAGAGAAATCTCAGTGAATAAAAAGGGGCATGACACACATTTTTTTATAAAAAAGATTCTATATACATATTTGCACTCCTAAGAAGCGTTTTTTTTTCGGTTCGGTTCAAATGAGGCCATGCTTAAGAAAAATCTCAACCATATTCAACATTATAAATTATGGATCATTTCATTTCCATATTTTTCTCTCAAATATACCTCTCTATATATTCAATTTCATATATTTATTTAATTGTCCATTTAGTTTAATAGAGTAAGTTCTTTTATTGCGGCATTATATTTAATATATTATTTATGTAATTATTATAGAGAATTATTATGATCTTGTTCTCAAAAGAACTTGAGCGATAATAATATATAAATGCATAATCATTAAATCAAGTGGATAATCAAATTCACAGATAAGATTTTAGGAGAACTTATTGTAATTACCTATAAATCAGTTGTACAGATAGGGTGTGGATTGTGCAGATACAGTTATAATTACATAAATAAGAGTATATTAAATGGGATGATGGTACTTTTAAATGTTGTTTTGGGATCTGGATCCTATAACATTAATGCATGATATTAAGCCTAATGGATGTCATGGAGATTTCTTTCTGATAATGTCGTTTGGATGTATACAAAGCACACAAACTTGTCATGATTGTAAGTAGGGAATCACAAAAACAGTGTACTTACAGTGATAAAGTAGTTGAACAATATAAGATCGACTAGGAAGATCAGTACTTTCAAAAGCTGAGGGGGTTGCTGCTAAGATATGGAGTGGAGACAACCCATTCTTATTGCGCATCATCGTCATCTCTTTTAGACGATCTTTATAAAGGAGAACTATTTCGATGGCCACATCTGCGAATTCAAAGCGGACCATATGCACTTGAAAAATATAATACATTAAAACATGGCAATATTATATGAAAGAATGGATAATTATTTCTATTTACCAATATGCCCTCCTGCCATTGCATAGTGAAGAATGGTATCATTGTCGTCAATTTTATAGAGAGCATTATGAGTTGAAGAACCTTGAGAGCTATTCATATAAAGATAATGAAGGCAAAGGAAAGCTTTTCTGTGGCCATGAAGAACTGCCATGAAGAGTGGTGTTTCACCGGCGTGGTTACGTATAGCAATTAAAGACGAGTCTTTGCCACCGATCTTCTTACACATTCTGACATTCCCGATTGAAGCAGCTAAATGCAAAGGAGTGTTACCTTGATCATTTTTAGCCCCAAGGACATCCTTCTTCTCATTGCCGTTTTCATCCACTACGGATGACACTGGCATCGACTTCTTATCCTGCTCACTGATTCTCCGCCCACAAACTATGTCCACCATGGGTTCCACCGCATACTCTTTCCCACTAGACACTGCCATGTGTAATACGGTGTCTCCTTTCGTTATCTTGGCCATTCGAAGCTCCCTTTTATCCTCGTACATGGCAAGTACGTCATACCAATTGTCATTCATGGCAGCACTACGTAAGTTATCCAAGTCTTTATTGTTGTTGTGGTCTGAAGTCATTGTCTCCTACACAATTCAGGTTTTAGATTTTTAATGTCACTTTACATGTCAAATTTATTGATATATTTTTCAAATAATATAAACTCTTCAAATTAAATTGAAATGGTGCAAAAATGAGACACACACATATATCGTAGCTATAGTTGTATGGAAATCCAACCAGACCAAACAAGAATCTCTAATAGAAAATATAACCATGGCACCACTTGAAGAAGAAAAAGAAGAAATCAATGACAAGATGAAATAAAGGGGAGGATTTTTTTTAGAGACTGGGTGGTATTCCCAATCGATAATGAAGTAGAATTACTCCTTCCGGTCCTATATATATAAGATACATTCACTAGGCAGAAAGGCCTACTTACACAAGTTAAAAAAGCCTTTTCTTTTACATTGGTTATTGCAAACTGGTGTAGAAATAGTTACCAAATAAGAAAAAGATATAGTTATGCATAAAGTCTTCAACTTCAACTTCAACTTTTGGTAGCGACAGAAATGAAAGGGGACACCGAAAGACCCTTTTATTTTTTATTTTTTTAAAGAAATGCTAAATAAGCATTAGGTAAAAAAACACAAGTAGGCCATATATCCTCCTTAGTAAAATATTTCTAATCCTTAATATGAGATATATTTAATTAATTTAATTAAATTAAAAAATTAGTTAATTTAAGATCAATATTAACTCTCTAATTAGGTCATATATTAAGGGTACAAAAAGTACCCAACAAAAATCAAAAGCAATTTCAATTTCAACAACTTGTCAACAAAACGTGAAGCATGAGCAAAAGAAAAGACTTGCTTTTGGGTCAATAGACATAGCTCAATAATAACCAAAAATAAAAAAATAGATGCCGATAGTGGGTGTTGATTAATGTGGGGAATGAGAATAGCGTCATCAAGTCAAAAGTTTTTGAAGAGATCAGGAGACATAATGAGGTAAACAACCATAGATTTGAGTTTAAAATAAAGAAAAGAAAGAATAATGACCTCGTGTTTAAACGTCATCAATATATAACATTATAATTTTATCATTTTATTTATTTATAAAAAACCAGTTTAGCCCATTAACTACCACGGTAGCTCTATTTTTTTGCCTTCATCTTTTGGCCTATACCACCTAGCAAAGAGAATATTACTTTAACAAAGGCTTGTTTAACTAGTCTATTAATATGAGTTAAATATATTAACTAGTAACAGTCAAGATGCTATACTTTATTGTCGAATTGACTCATCAAATTTACTAAATTTAAGTTCTTCAGTAAAAAAATCAAGTAAACTCGCTTATAAAGCCACACTAGATATAAAATCGGACAAACTTCATCTTAACTTCGTTAAACTTGGCAAACTCACTACTTCAAAACCAGGTTGAGAGAATTAAATATTTGAGTAGTAAAACACTAAGACTCATCTATAAAAAATTTAAAAACACAGGATAATATAAAATAAAAAAAATATTACTCATATAATAAGTTGCTCTATTTTAATAAAGACGTAAACTCTTTGTGGTCACTATATTTCCTAAGTTCATACCTTTTATTTTGTTGTTCTACACCTGAAACTTTGCTTCCTGCTTGCAAGTTTTTCTTAGACCAGACGAAGATAGGAAGAGGAAGAAGAGAAAAAAAAAAGACGAAACGAAGAGAGAAGTTAAAAGATCCTTGAGACGTGAATGTGTGAAGTGATCAAGGTCAAAAGTGTGTTTGACATATGGGTAAACGTCTTTGAGAAATTCTTGCATACTCTTAATATGCCACGTCACTTATGCACTCTCCAATAAAAACACGCCACATTGTAGTGATTTTAAAATATTAAAATGTCAATACTTTTTATATAGAATCTAAGGAAAAAATTATTTAGAAAGTCGGGGACTTAGAAAACAACACTAGAGAGAGGCACTTTAAAACTTCAAACCTCTATTTGGCATCTGAGGCAGCAGAAGAACTTGAAGAACTAAACATTTTCTCGTAATTGCTCATATAAGAGAAAATCGATACATAAGGAAGCAGAGAATCTAATTCATGGAGAAATTTTAAGGTAAATATGTAAAAGAAAGAAAGAAGAATCACTTCATAACGATTCTCAACATTTTCTCGGAAGCCAAACGGAGACATGCGTAAGGAAAAAGAGAATTACAGGTGAAGTTGAGGATGGAGTGGCCATGACTGCTTTACCGGTGCTTGTACTTCACTATGCTCCGATATCTTCCACTGTCTTCGCCTTGACAGGAATAATTTTTTTTGGGGGGGGGGGGGGGTGTTGTGGGGGGAGTGAAAGGGAGACTGGGAGAGAAACGCAAGGCAGGTGGTGTGTGTAGGCCTCTAAAATGGAAGTGTAATAAAGAGAAGCAGGATGGGATGTGGTGATATTAGATGGACCCACAAAATTCCAGCAACAAATTTATATGTTTATCCAGAACAAAATTTATTTACAACCCGAGTTGTATAACATGAGAGAGAGGTTTCTCTCTCACAATATAACGAATCACAATTTAAATTTTAAAAAAAATTGTTATAAAATCTTATTAAAGAAGATATTAATTATCAATGTTAGAGATATTAAGAAGGAAAAGTATGGTTAAGATCGTGGTTAGTCACTTATGTGACTTATATAAATAGAGGTATTAAGTAAGTGATTTAAGTATGAGATTATGTAATCGTCACTATAATAAGAAAGAGGGTAATTTGAGTCTCTTTCAACAAAATTTTATAAGTTATAGAATTAGTTCATCACCTTTTAATAAGGGTAGATTAATTGTAAATCTAGTAATGATTAGCTTGTTGCCCTATGGTTAAGGAAGATGTACTTCTCCAATTAATATTGTTAATAATAAAAAAAGTCTCAACCAATATAAACTTGTTGCCAATTCCTTCACTGGAATTTATCACTGTTAGCTTCTAAATTGTTAATAGAATTTTTAGATAATTAAATCTCTTTCTTTGGACCTCATTATAATTCCCCAATTTTTAATTGTAACATGTACCTATATTTAGTATCTAACAATACTTTAAATAAGATTGTCTCTAATAAAAAAATATATATGTTTATGAAAAAAAAGTTAGTTATAAATAATTAAATACTACTATATTTTACGTAATAAAAAGAAATCATATGAACTTATTAATGAGTCCTATTAAATCAAAACTTTATAAATATGCAACTCACATTCGCAAATATAGTTTACTATTTTTTTACATAATAAAATTACTTTTCAATAATGTGGGCACCTTTTGAAAAAATTACTAATCCATAATATAAGTCACATGAAAAGCTACTACTATTCCTCTTCTAGAAGGTATTTGGTCTTATAAAACCCTTATATATTTTCAATGAGTATTAGATATTTTTTATATAAATATGTATATTGAGGTTGTAAAAACTTAATAAGATATTGAAATATAGTGTAATTAATACGGATAATATTAAAAATTACTTAAATTTTATAATAAATTTAATATTTTCAATTATTTTTCTTGGTACGTATGAATTAGTTAGAAATTTTATATTTTTTAAACTATTTACTAGTTCATATTATTAGGTATATAATTTTGAGGTTAATGGTTGCTTCTCCTAATATAGGTGTCTCATCTAAGGATTGAACTCGATACCTATAGAAATTTAACGGGCCTTACGCTGCTAGACCAACTAACTCTATGTGATCTCAATTATTTTTTTTCCCTAAACACATGTATCTTTTTATTAAAAGTAATTATGTTCAAAGTACTATCAAACTTTAAAGCCACATTTGATACATAACATTAAGGACTTAGGACTGGCATAATGATAGGGAATGGATTAAATTAGACTGTTTGGTATGGATTATTGGGAAAAACTTGAGATTGGGTGATACTATATAGATGGGATTGGACAAAATTAACTCTCCCCTGGTATTGCATTTTCAATCCTATGATAGAGATTTTTTAGGACAAAAATATCCTTCATTCTCTCCTCCCTCAATGCCTTTCTCTCTCTCTTTCTCTTCCCTTTTCTTCTCTCCTCCGTCCATATTGCCATCACCATCATCATCCTTCATCAGCCATCACTCACACCTCCATCTCCACCTTCATCCATCTTTAATTCAGTCACTATACACAACTTGTGTAGAGGGAGAATAGCGATAGAACGGGAGTCGTGACCACACATAGTTAGAGTCGACTTCATTTCCTCTCGTGCCATTTATCATTTCCTCTCGTGCCATTTACCCATCGCGGCTCCATTCATTCAACCCTTCAGCGTATCAGAGAACCAGCTATGTACAACACATCAAAGAATTAGCTGTGTATAGCACATCGCAACTCCTCTCATGCGCGGCACATATAAGAGAACCAATAGAGAATCATTTAGGATTTAGGGGCAAGAGGTACTATAGTATTTTCATAATTTATGACTAATTATAAAATAAAATTAATAAAGTCATTCTCTTCAAATATTACTTTATACCAAACATAATTTTAAAGGTATATTCTCACTCTCAATCTCAATCACAATCTATTAAAATTTAATATGGCATACTAGACATGGCCTAAATATTGATATTTCTTTTAATAGATTTAAATCTTGATTTTATATTGTAAAAGACTAATTTATTTTATTAGAATGGGTTTCTATGAAGTCTTTTCATCTTTTTGAGTTTTGTCCCTTACTGATTTTTTCTATGCCAGCTCCATGATTGATATACTTTTTTATCCTATCCTAATTAAATGTTATATTATATTAGGTAAAATTTGTATTGTGTCGGGAAGGTGCGATACATTGGAGTAAAGCCTTTTCTCCTTTTTAGGTTAGACTGTATATCTAGTCATTTAATATATGAGGTTTAATCATATTGATGGGATTTAATTTCAATAATTTAAATTGAATTATTGTTATTGTTATATTTTAATGATATAATAATATATTTTTAACATTTTTAATAGCTATTTAATATATTTAATAATAGATGACATAACTCTTAGACTTGATGTTTAAGCTATGGTAATATAAATTATTTTAATGATATATCATATGTTCATTTTTGTATAAGCTCTAGTAATATAAATTAAGATTTAAAATTTTTTATATAGACACTTGTTATTTATTAGTATTAGTTATTAAAATATGTGTATGACCTTTAAATTCACCTATAAAATATGAACTATTGTTATTTTACTATTGTTAATTATTAAAATCTATATGTACATTTGATCAAATAGATATAATCAACTTGGCATGAGTTTTGTCTTTAATTTATTGGATCCTTATAGTGTCATCAATTGTATGGGTATCTATAGCCTATAGGCATAATTTGTTAATAACAAATGACAATTTTAAATTTTATATTTAAGTGGCTAAAACTCTTTTTACTTATATTAACACTTGTTGGTAGTTAGTTATTTTTTTTAATTTGGGATTGAATTAACATGGACTGACATGGAATTTCTTCAATAATATATTATATAAAAAAAGGCTCAAATCATTCCAAAATCATAACAAGAAGCTACTATAGCAAATGGGGCACAACCATATATTATAATTTCAAGGCCGATGATAACAGAGGATTAATTCTTTTTTAGAAATCTCTAGAATAGAATACCTAAACATCTCAACAGCACCATTTAAGTCTGCAACAGGACTTAAAATTTTCTCCAAGTGTGAATAGCATGAATTACACAGTATGAAAGATGAGACGTTATTCGTGGCTCATTAATTGTTTAAAGTTTTAAAATTTATATATATAGGGATTGATACCAGAGAAGAAGCTAGAAACGCTGAGATGCGATGAAGTAGAAAGCAGATGGCACAATCGATGTAGATGCAAACCCGAAGCCCTGAGTATGATACAGTAACAAAGCAGACAGGAGGTGGGAGCTAGAGAGAAAAAACCTAACCAAGTAAACACAGACAATTTTTTTTTTTGCCATTAATATATAAAAAAATTATATATTTGATTTAATTTTTTAATTTTTGTTGTTATCAAAAGATTTATAATTGAATTTTATATTTTTATTTAGAAATCTTGACGATAAAAAAGGATAAAATTATATACGCCATGGAGAGAAGGATTAGTAGAAACAATCCCACTATCACGTGAAAAATAAAAGTAAAAACCCACGATATTGTAATTATAAAAATTTTGGAAGTCTAAATGGTGTTTTTTTTGTATACTTTAGGTAGTATATTTTAGTCGATAATTAAATACTAATTATCTCGAGGTTTAAAGTATATTTGGTATACTCCAGGTAGTATATTATTATTAATTATAATTTTAGAAATGTTAAAAACTTTATAAAATTTATACCTGTTAGTAATTATACTTTTATAAGTGAATAAGACATTATTATTAATAAAAAAATCACAAAATCACTTAAAAAATCATCATAAATAATTACCAACATGAATAAGACATTCTATCTTTCTATTATCATCATAATTGGCTAGACAAGTTAAAAAAAAAAATCAAACGTAAATAAATAAAACATTCTATCACTTGGATATCACCAACATGGCAACGTTAGGTAATTTTCTTGTTTGGTATTAATTGGTAAGAACAAAAAAAAAGCAGGTAAAAGAGAACTAATAACACTCAAATATATTTGTGGGCAAGAAATTCAATCGAAAATGGCAGCAATCATTATATCAATAAAACTACAAATTATGACATGAGGAATCGGTCAAAAATGAAGTGAGAGTCCCACTAGAAGTTCCGGTCATGATGAATAAATTACTTCTACCCTAATCTACCCAACAAAAAAAATTAAGAGAAAGACAAGCACAAACAATTCCCATCAAGAACTTGAATCAACAAATCAACTGAAATCTGGGACTTGCAAACAGCAGTGTAAATCTCCAGCTCTATAATTTCATATCCGGCAAATGTGGTTTTCTGTATGGTTGGCTCCTACAAAATTACAAACACAAGTTACAACAAAGCCTAATCTATCACAGGGCATGGATCCGCCTTTTGTCAGAAAAAATTGAAATAAACTGCCTTACGAATAAGAAATGAAAACTTGATATAATCAACCAGCTATTGATATTAGTGATAAACATTGTTTATATATCTGATTAAAAAAAGTTCAGGAAAAGAATTACCTGCCAAAAATATTGCAAGCGTTTATTGCTTTCTTTTATCCTTTGATTTAGATTGTTGCTGCCCATAATATGATTTATGCCTAGACAATGAAAACTTAAGATGAGCCATATTTTGCTTTCTCCTGGCTTTTCGAGATAAACTTTTTGTCTCAACATTTAACTCCTCTGCTGATGTTTTATCGTTGTCCCCCAATCTATCTGATGAAGTTGACTTACTGGCATCGTCTCTTGATTTTTTGTTTTTTCCGAACGTTTTGAATGAAGGAGCTCTTTAGCCTTCTTCCTCAGCTCATACTTCTTTTGTTTGCTTACCCTTCCATTCCTCCTCCCTATAAGGAGCAAGTTTTTTCAAGGAAATATATTGATTCAACTCTTTTTCATCCATCATCACTAATTCTGAGGCGCTCAAGCCAAATCAGTTTGGCGTTGTTTTGGCATACTGGAATCTTGTCTTCAAGTTCCTAATGGTGTCCTCATAATTTAATTTATAATACTCATCCATCATTGCCTGTCTTGCTTTCTCCAACAAAGCTGTTTTTCGCTTCCTCTTCCTCGTGAACTTGTTCGTCTTTGTTTTCTTCCTCCTCTTGGAGGTCATAATCACTGCCATTCTCCATATTTTGTTTCAACCACACAAATGTAATCATGAAATGCAACCCACCTAGCTACAGAAATGATACTCTTCTAAGCAGCTGGTTTCATAACAACTTCTCTCAATTAACCACACAAAAAATTTGCAAGATAGAGTAATCCATAACAGATGCCCACGATCTTTATAAACAAAGAGAGCAATTTTCGCCCGTGTTACGTACCCAAATTATCAAACCACCAAGGCGCCAACCAAGAATGTTATGAGTCAATGAAATGGGGTGCGCAGTTACACAAATCAAGAAAATGATGCTTATAAGTATACATGATCATGATTAAACATCTTGAAAACAAGAAAATACAGAAAGTAAAAGAAATTATAGAGAGAAAAGAGGCGGACAACAGAAACAGCAATAGAATATAGGAGATTTAGATGGACTGGGAAGAAAACGATTACATGGAAGACCTGTAAGGGCTGCATATTTTTGTGTACATCGATTCACCCACGGAGGCACCCACTGCTTCGGTAGCATTGCTTGGTGGTGGTTCTTGTTCGGAACTTGCAAAGAAGAAGGAGGAGAGTCGAGAGAATGTAATGAGGCAGCAATTGAATGAATAGAGACGGTACATTACTCATTTTATGGCAACAATTGCATTGCATTTAATTGGCATTGGTCCGAACTACGCGTTCTAATTGACTTTCCACGGCAACAAAAGTAGCTATATTCTATTGCTAAAAGTTTAAACAGCGGCGACACCTATTGTGTAATTTAATAATAAAAATAAAAATTATTTCAGCGACATTTATGATATTATTGTTTCTTACATTAAAACATGCAATTTAATAATAAAAATAAAAAAATAATAAATAACTAAATAAACTAAAATCTAATAATATTGATGAATAATTTAGATCATCCTAAAAATTATCAAATTACTTTAATTACTTAAGCATATTTAAAAAGAAAATAAAATTATTTAGTTTATACATAAATATTATATATATAGAAGGACCAATACTAAGAGTAGAAGAAGTAGGCCCTGTGGTTGTCCTCTCTACATCAAGGCAGCGAATTGAGCTTATATCCTTTGCTTCATTTGCTCCATTAATCTTTGTTCGAATTACAAACGCTCTTTTTCCATCTTCGCACGTTCTACTGCACGCTCTTCTTCCATTTTTGCACGCTCTGCCACCATTTTTTCTTTCTCATCTTGACATTTTTATCAAACTCTTCCATTTTTGCACACTTTGCACAACTGAACTATCACTAGATTAAGGGTAATTTCCCTTCCTTGAAGGCTCCACTCCATACCCCTTCCCCCTTACATACCCTGACCTCTCGCCAAGAACAGTCGCTAATATTTCCTCAGACGCCATTCAAGCATTACTCTCTAAAGCTTGGTCTGATTGCTAAAAAAGTTAGTGCATACGACTCTATAATAAAAATATATGAAACTATTAGATTAAAAATAAAACTAAATCAAAATAAAATATAAAATTATAATGCATACATGAATCTGTTCAGAGTGTGGGTCAGCCCATACTACTTATCCATCTAATGTCTTCCTAGTATGGGTTATCTCCCATAACTGGTTAGGAGGGGCAGGTTGTCCAGTAGTTGGATCTCTCTACAAAAGAATAACATACAAGAAAAAATAAATAATATATTTTAAAATAAAAAGGATTAAAAACTTAAATTATAGTAGTGATAGATTGAACTTACTATAGAATAATCGATCTTTGCAAATGATCAAAGACCACAAGTATGTTTAGCATTACAAATATAAGTTTGAAAGAAGAGTTCAATAATAAAATATTAGCATGTTAGATGAGAGCCTTTAAACTTGTAAAAAATATTTTATTTATGAATCTCCTCAATATAATCAAATAAACTAGACTTAATTTATAATGCAGTCCAAACATCACTCATAACATAACATATAAACTTGGGATCTAATACTATAAAGCCACAAGTTGTAGTAGGAGCACATACTACAATCATGAAGATGAGGCTATAATCTCAAATAGAACCACTATCTTATACAACTTCAGATAACATGACAGATGTAATAGCAAAGTTTTATACAAATTATTCAATATCAAACCAAACATGTTTCAAATCTTCAAGCTAAGCGTAGAAGAAGTCAATTACCAAGGTATTCTACTAGAAAGGTCAATTCTCACACAACATCATCTTCATATTGTCCAAAGGTTTGACCCTCCACTAATGTACACTTTTCAATTTCCAACGTATTTTTTATGTTGAGTTCACTTTGAATCCTTACTAAACTTTACATCTTTATATATATATATATATATTATTTAGAAAGACCGAACTTGTGATTATAAGTGGAAATCAAACATATAACATTTTATTTATAAAAGAATTTTTATTACACCATGTCACAAGACAACTCAAAATTTTGTAACTCAAAGTTCTATAATTTATTTTAGAAAAATATTTAAGTTCTATTCATCAAACTTGCAAATACACTCACAAATGAGAATATATATAATCACTAACAAACTACAAATTCTTTAACCTCAATTTTATGAATTGTTTGCCATTTTAGCGTATTAATTGTCTGAATTTTCATGTAAAAAAATAGATGCATAGTGCTACTAACAAATCCACTCAATTGAACATTATCATCCCATCCTCTATTAGATAGTAGACACCAAATGAGAAAACAGACATTTAGAACAAAATACCGGATGACATTGTTGAGAAAAAAAATCCACACAATGGCAAGAACAAAATTCTAGCAAACAGACAGCACGGGTGGGAAATACCGGATGTCAAGAAAAAACCAAATGCAATGGGTAAACCATACAGCAACTTGTAGAAGATCATACAGCAACCATATTTTGAGCTCCCCTGTTCGTTAACCTTCTTCAGAAATATAAAAGATCATACAGCAACCATATTTTGAGGTTAAAGCTTGATTCCATGTTTTTAAGTTTCATTAATTACTTAATCGGTAATTTAATCTTAAAACCCCAAATTTAAATGGTTAGAAATACTTCAAAACGCATAGCTACAGTAAGTCTACCAGTAACCACAACGTCCAACAATTTTGGTTCGGTTTGAAGTCAGACAACTCAAATACTTACTCATTTTTACTGAATCAACCAAAAGCTACTTTAAATCTTGACTTTAATCGATGACCCACCTCAAAATTGAAAGAAAACAGAGGAGACAGATTGAAGACGAAGTCAGAGAACTCACCTCAGATGGTCGACGACGTAACAAGCTCGATCTCCGTCCTTCAGTCACTCCTCCAACGTCACAATCCTCTGGTCTTTCCCTAGTGCTTCCCCTTTCTCTCCTGCTATGGATGTTTCGCTTGTTCTCTGAAGCCATCAACGATGAGGAATAAAGAAGAGAAGGAGAAACCTAATGAAATATTAAAACCGCTGAAATTAAGACTTTCAACGGTGACTTTGTTGTCGCTGCAAAAATTAGGAAATAATCCTCTTAAAAAAATAATGATTTTTTTCCTCCAATAGCTTCTTCAACTCATTAGAGAATTTTTATAAAATTTTCTGGGCAAATGATACCTCTAACTATTTTTCTTAAATTTTCTAAGAAAATAGGCCTTTAATTCCGAAAAAATAGCTATTAAATCATTTGGGTCTTTTTTGGGAAAATAAACTCTTTCATAATTTTTTAAACCCCAAAATACTTATTTTATAATTTTTTTTAATCCCAAAATATTTTTAATGATTATTCTTTCCTTTATTCTTTTTCTAAAATTTCACTTTTGAGACTTTTTAATTTCAGAAAAACACTTTTAAACTCAATAATACCTTATAAATCTTTTTTATAAAAGTTAGAATGTTATATGAAATGCAGCAACAGAGGGCATATGTAGCTGTAACTAAGAATGTATGTATGTATGTATTTTGTGTCCCTTCTTACTCTTTATCTCTCACACACACACATCTCCCCCTCTCTATCTCCTCCATCACATTGTCTCTAACACACACATACTAAATTTCAGGCTCATTGACACATATTTATAATATCTCTCTTATGCATATATCCCTGCCTCATCTCCTTCTTTCACAGACATCACATTATTATTTGTATAATCTCTCTTTACTACAATAACATATGAAATTCCTTTATTTATTATTTAAAAATGATATTATTCAATATTTTAATTCTATCTATTAGATAGTTGCTTAAAATCCCTCTAAAGTGAGAAAAATTGTATGAACACTTTTAGCGGCAACATTTGTCACCATTGAAAGATACAAAAGTCGCCGCAGAATCCTACCTTCTGCGACGATAAAACATTGTCGCCATAGAAATAATAGACTTTCTGCCGCAACACATATATGTCGCTGTAGATACTATCGCCGTAGAAAAATGTAGCCAAAATTTTTTAGTTTTTGACCTTACAGCAAAAACTCAACATTTTCAACGGCGACAATTAGAGTCGTGATTAAAAATTTACTTTTACCGACAACTTTCATTGGCAAATCAATGTGTTTTTTTTTAGTGTAATCCTCTGCAAGTGATTTTAAAAAAAGAACGAAAAAATATATATTTTTTTAAAAAACATTTCTCTGGAAGATGAGGAGAAGAACAATTCTGTCCAATCAGCTGAAGGCGCAAAAAGCATAAGCAAACGAGAAAGACTTGCTTTTGGGGTCAATAGTTAAGACAACTCAATAATCAGAAAAGCACAAAACCTGGGTCCCGCACTGCTTACGATCAAGCTAGCGAATGATAGGGATTCTTATTACTTTAATTTTTATGTCTTTATTATTAACTAAATCCTTTAAGTTTATGTTACCTCTTGTACAGGGGCAATCTAGACTAACAGCGTGACGGTTCGGTATGCACTTTAAATACTTTTGGTTCTAAATTATAGGTTGAACCCAAAAGCATTGCCAAACATTTTTAAGAAATATTTCTGAATTAAATTATAATTTTATGATTTAAAATTATAATTTTAAATAAATTTGTGGAACTAACTTTTGAATTGGGAAAATCACTTTTAACTATATAATGACTCGCTTATCCTTGTTATTTTTCTCTATCATTTTACTCATGTTATTTCTAGTATTTTACCTATTAAAAAAATTATTTTGATAATAACTATTTAAATATTTATTTTTTTATAATCACTTTTCCCTATATTTTTTAGAATTTATTCTCCACAATTATTTTTCAAATACTTTCTTTTATAAAACTTTTTTTAAAAGCTAAAAATATTAATAGAATAAAATTAAATATTTAATTAAAAGAGAAAAATATAGAGAGCAAATTAATGATTTTTCAAAAAAATAAATATAATTCATTGATGTGCGTGGGGTTGGATGGTTGACGTTTGGTCAACAGTTGAATTTAAAAAATAAAAATTGTAAAATCCATCAATTGTTCTTCTTCGGTCCAATGGTTGGACTTGGACAAATCTATTTCACTCTACACTAGATGATGAGTGAGAAAATAAAATACCCATAGAGAGACGAAAGAGGAGACAAAGGAAAACTCAGTGAGATATTACACACACATTATTATATACAAAAGAGAAACAATGTTATCAAATCACACACACAAAAGCTTCCTTTAGAGGAAGAAAAAGTGATAATGGTTAGTGTTATTTGTGTAACAAGACATCCACTTAATTTTGGTTGTTTTAATTTTCCTTTTTCCAGATCCTGCACTACTTGATGTCAGGGGGCTAAGGTTAGGGTGTGCATCCTTAGTAAAGCTATATATTATCATTGAATTATATTTACATGTATATATATATAAGTATAAATAAACAAATAAATATATAAAATAAAATATACATAAATAGCCAACAAATAAGTTATGATCTCCCATAGAACCAAAGCTTTACCAAAACCGAATCTTGAAAAGAATTAGAGAATGAGTAGAAAGGCCTGGTGAAGAAGGTAAAAAACGACAGAGGAAGAATTGAGAAAGGGAAGAGAAAGAAGTCGTGTATGAAAACGGGTTGCATGGCCTTTGTGCTCTAATATTCTGTTGGATTAAAGAGAAAGAAATCCTTGATACCATTCCCACCAGCAATTCATTCATGTCTCTCTTGTTTTTAGATATGAAAATGGGCCAAGAAGTTTGGGATTAAATGGATGAAATAAACCAAGAGTTGGGGAATAATGGCTATATAAAGATAAATTATGAATTGTGTAAGGCATGGAATTTGTCGTGTGTAGTCTCATCTGTGGTTTCAATCTCTAAGGATTCTCTTTCTTCTCCCTCTCTTCGAGAGTCCCTTCCCCTGCTATATCTGTTCTTTTCCATTTTGAGATCCTTATGTTTGAGTGTGAGACAACCATAATGTAACCGCAATTGATTTGTTCATCTGAATGTTAAAGCTACCGAAGTTTAAATTGCTATATTTCTAGTTCATTTATTTTCTTGTTTGTAGTTCTGGTTCCCTTCCATCTTGATAAGTGTAATGACCCTACAAGTCAATCAGATATGAAATTATACAAATAAAGTATATATATTATTTCTCGCAGTGAAGTTTAAAAGGTGTGGGCAGCCGAGTGGTTGGAGGCGGAGGAAGGGAGCTTTAGGTCCACGGTTCGAATCTCAACTCCTGCAGGAGTGGGTTTTCTTAATTTTTGACACGTGAAATTACCAAACTGCCCCTCTGTCCTTTTATTTCAAAATCACGTTTCCCTCCTGCCATTTTTCCAGTCGACCTCCGACTCTCTTATCTGCTCAGTTTGCTGTGCGTGAGTGTTTGCTTTGTGGTTGGGAAGCTTTTTCTCCTTCCTTCTTTTTCTGTTCAGTAACTGTATCCGGTTGCTCTGCCATCGCCTGGCGTGCTTCCTTAGCAGGTACTATAGCAATTCCAGATTTTCCATCTCCTTCCTTCTGGATGCCGTGAGCTTGTAAGGAAATGAGGGTGGAAGAATGAGTTGTAAGTGCTGTGTGTTGCAATTGATATGAGAGTTGTGTGTGATGGGTATGTGCAGCTGCTGTTTTCTATCCGTGAGAGTTCACCCTTTTCTCTTTTGCCTCGATGTTCGTCGCCTTGCTGTTACAGAAAACCACCGTGTGTGGTGGATGGTAAGCCCACGCATTTCTCTCTTGATTGATCATTCATAACTGCAAGTAGAAAACTGACTTCCTTCTTTCTCCTCCGTTGGGAGCTGATGTTGGATAGGAGGTGCAGTGTGAGTTGTGTTGTGCTGTGGAATCCTTGTGAACTTGAAGCTGGGTAAGTGAATGATTTTAGTGACTTCCGTTAAGTTGTGTAATGTGAGGTGGATGATTAAATTTTGTGTCCCTCTGTTTGCTTTCATTATATGTCACTGCTGTGGGGGGAAAGTTGGGATAGCATATGTGTGTGTTTATATACGCAGTATAGCTGATTGAAGGATATATATAAATACTGTACATAAGTTGCAGTGGTGGTGTAGTATATATGGGTATGTATGGATGAATGGAGTAAGGTAATGGTTTGAGTTTGGAGGAAGAAGGATTAAACTAAAAGTAAATGGCAGGTAATTGTTGGAATTGAAGGATATAGGGAAAATGATAATTATGTAATTGCATGATGTGAGATATTGGAATGAAGATTAAAATTTCAGATTTGATTAGGGAAGATGATAATGTGAAATTATTGGAATATTAAAGTGTTAATAAGGATATATGGAAATTATGGTGGTTGTGATAAGTAAATGGTACTTGGCAAAAGAGATTAATTGCACTTTTGATAGCATTTGAAATTGAACAGCTTGGGAAAAAGAAATAAAGATAAGGGTTTTAGTATATGATTATAGTTGCTTGCAAAGCTAGGTTGAAATTGTGTAATTTATGGTTTCCGTACGTTAGCTTATGGAATGTTTTATTTTTGGAAAATCTAAAGAAATAAAGTGAGAATGATATTATAAAGCTTAGAGCAATAGTAACTTATTATAGTACTGCGGGTGAATGAATAACATTCCCTAACCATAATTTTTAAAACATATTTAATCATTTGACAATTGAGTTAAATGTGAATTTTAGCATGATTTATGAAAAGTGAATTGTGAATTCATGAGATGGTTTATTCAAATCTCATTATTTACATGCATTGACAAAATGCTTTGAATGATTTATCGTAAATGTTCATGTTGGGGAGGTTTGTTGATTATGAATGATTTTAATGGAAATCGTTACATTGAAAATGTTATGATTATTGAATGATAAATGGCCCCATGCATGTTTGAAAGGTTTTAGAGGATGGAATACAGAATGCTGGTTACTAACAGTAGTACTGTTAGTCCTTGGTGCACCATGGTTAAACCAGAACTCGACAGACATTCGTGAGTCTTATACTCGCGTCTGTTATTCGTGGGATTTATTCTTGCGCATGTTATTCGTGCGCCTGTATTTCGTGGGTTTCATACCTACGCCTGTTTTTTTAGGCCTCGAGTCATGACGGATTGGTTAGTTACCCTCATGAACTGTGTGTCCATGCTTGTTACGTTCTATTGAAGTCCTATGGAAAAAGTATCATTTCGAAACGATTATTTTAAACAGTTTTTCTAAAAAGAAAACGTTTACCAAGTTACTCGTTTTGAATTACAAAACTTTATGATTTATATTTAAACGTATTGAAATCAATTATTTTCGTATTTCAAATTATATTTTTGGGACGTTATTCACGAGTAGATTATTTGGCTTCAGATAGTGCAGTTGACCCTATTCCTTCAGCTGAGCAGTGAAGAGCCTCACACTTGATCCGAAATAATTGTTTTGGCACATCGACTTTTGATGTAATTATATTTTCTGGAATACCTGTACTATTTTGTTTGAAAGGATAAATGATCCACCTAGTCTATAGTCAAGATTCTAGTTATTTTGAAAAATATCTGTGATTTGACACATTCGCAGTCTGTTGTAGGGTTTTCAGAAAATCAGTTACATAAAGACAATCCGGCCGAAATGCTTATAGATGACTTGCATTTTGATTAAAATAGAATATATAATATGATTATTGTTTTAAATATTTTATTTAAGGTTTAAGGCTTAAGGAATATGAATTTATTTATATTCTGTGCCGGTCACGACTTGAAATTTGGGACGTAACAATAAGTTACAGAATGAGCATAACATGGACTGGGTTTGAGAAATCTCAATTGCTGCCTTATTATCACAATCAAATCTCATAGACTAATCATACGCAAGACCCAGGTCATTGAATGCACGTTTGATCTAAAGCATTTCGCACAGGCCATGAACCATCCCTCTAAATCACATTTTGTTTTCTCCTTCTCCATGAAACAAAGTTTCTTCATACAAACATGAAGGATCTAGAGTATGATGAGGTTGGATTGAGAATTGTGAGTGCATTATGTCTCAAGAGAACAAAATAAAGTTGTTGATGATACTTTGGTGAAGAAGGGGTTGACAAGCTCCTTTTTTTTTAATGTGTGACCATCTGATCTTCGGACTCTAATAGATAAAGATTGTATAGGATTTAATTTCCCTTTAGCTTAGTTAGCTTTGTGTTTTAGGAAGGTAGCCCTCTTTCTTTTGTATCAAAAAGAAAATGAAGTATCTAGAGGCGCATCATTGTGTTGTTTGATCCCCTATTTAGTCTGAGTCAGTATATACTTCTTAATTCTCAATCCACTAGAACCAGTTTAGGTGCTCAAAACTCATCTGATTTGAATTGTCTAGATCTGATCTGGATGATCTAGATTTAATTTTTTTTTCAATTAAAGCTTTTTAAATAAAAGATTATCTTTATTTTAGATTATATACTTATTAAAATAATTTTTAAAATAAAAATAAAGATAAAAAAATTAAATCTAAACTGTCAACATCTGATTTAGATAGTTTTGATCAAATTTTTATAACAGCAGACCTTCCCTTGACGTATCCTTGAGATAACTTAGTATTCACATCTCTGCTCCCATGATTGTGATGTTCGTTTAGATTATGCATAAATTGACTTATTACCCTAAGCATATGCTATATGGTCTGTTAAGTGTGTGATAGGCATATTATCATTCCTACTAAGTTGATAGTGTTTCTTATTCATTAGGAATATTGACTTGGGTAAGATACTGTCTTCCACAGAGAGTATATGATAGCCCATCTTTAATTTAAAACCTAAATCAATTAAATATCTCAACTTTTTTAAGATAATCATGAATGATCAATTATGCAATATATACTAAATAATTACAAGCAATAATTATCCCAACAATTTACTCAAGTGATCCAATAGGTTCAAGTCGACATATATTTAAGTCAGATCGATAAGTTGATCATCATGTGCACATCCCTTGTCTTTCGGCCTATACATAATCTTGACTTCATTAATTTAAGTAATATAATTAGAGACGTTATGATTGAGCCACAAGTCGAATTGGCATCATCATGAGCACCCAGAAAAGAAGTTATCTAATTGAGGTTCAAGGAATAGTTATCACAAACCTCCAAGTACATTACCATGACATTGACATAGCATATATACTTACAAATGCATTATTGCAAACAAAAGAGAAATATCAAATCACACACAAGAGGTTTGTAAATGAAAGTGATGATTGGTTTTGTTGTTTGAATAGTAGCTAGACATGCACTTATTTTTGCGGGTTCGAATCTGTTGCATTTTCCTTCTTCTGGGGGTTCGGATCTGTTGCATTTTCCTTTCTCTGGGGGTTCGAATCTGTTGCAGTTTCCTGTTTCTGGGGCCTTTGGTAGTAGATGGCACTTGTAGTGTTGCGGCTAGGGGGTGGAACCTTGGTAAACAAAGACATCAACGTAGGACCAATGAATATGGGCAGTGAGATTATGGTAAGGATGGCGATTGGCGAGCCCAAAATTGCGTAAGTTGTTAAAGAATGGCCATGGAGCATGAGAGAGATCCACAAAGCAACAATAGAGCCGAACATTGTCAAAATAGCAATTTGAAGCATGAAAGGAGCATATCTCCAAAAGTTAAGAGATTGAGAACGAAACGCAAGTATGGCCAAGAAGGAGATGGTTGACGTTAGAGACAAGGAAAGGGCCAAAAGTGATGAGACGTTCTTTTTATCGAAGTTCTCCGCCGCAACATTGGAAAAGGCCATCGATGCAACTAAGGTGGACGCCACAGAACATGTTTGTGAGGTCTGATTCAACCACTGTCTGTCACTTGTCATATGTTCCTTGTAACTGTCTCTAAAGATTTCTTCTGCGGTTTTCCCATCTTTGTTGTATTTCTCCCACAATTCAGAAGGCACCGAACGTTTCACAAACTGCATCATCATTTATATATATACCATGTTTATTTATCCAAAATTTTGAACTCATGGCCAAGGCCAAAGAAATTTTTAATGCAAGCAATACACACACGTACGCACGCACCTCAAACCATTTAAATTCCTCTACCATGGTTGTTGTCTGCCAATTTAAGTTGACTCCAAGCTTGGCTGCCAAGTGCAATGCAGTGTTTCCATCTTTATCAACTTGACTAAATACGCCTTTGTCAAGCTTTTCATTTCCCCACAAAATCTGATACAGCTTGGTCTGCCTCTTTTCTGCTGCTAATAGAACTAGGTTCTTTCCCTCTTCATTCACAACATCCATCGTATGTGGAAAATATTCCAGAATCTTCTCCACCATTTCTGTAACGCCATTCTTAGCAGCAATCATTAGAGGTGTGTCAACTATTTTCGACCCTGCCTCTATCCAATCTTTCATAGTCCAAATCACAAAATTAGATGCTTGTTGTTGCACAGAATAATCATGCTAACAAAAGGTTTACAATTAACTGAATTCATATGTCTAGATATTTAACTAACCTTTATTGATCATAATTCATTGGTTATATATATATAGGTAATTATGATGTCAATTGAAACAATTGGTTTCTAAGTGGGCGTTGACGACACCAATAAAGATTGTGACCTCTCAAGTTTCATGAGGGATTTTATCGAGGGGTAATTACAATGCATATGAGTAGAAAGACAAAGTAATTTCAAATGGGTCATGAAAAATATTTGTAATTGATTTATATTTTAAAACTTGCATGCATTTTGAATTTTGAAAATAGAAAGAATGTTTTTTGTAATTTAATAGAAATGTTCAAGAACAATTTGTATGATTTACATTTTTGTTTTCAACGAAAGTTTTTAATTTTTTTTAAGAAAGTTTATATATAATTGGAACAAAATTCAGAAGATATATATTGAATTAATTTTACTCCATATTTTATGATTAAACTGATCCAACGGGTGAAGGTCAAGAATGATTAATTACTCTTCCTAAAATGTCACATTTATATATTTATAATAATTTAATAATGCTTAATGAACTAATGCTTGGAGTTTTCATAAATCTTTTTACCGCTATCCTCTTCATATGAATTTGCTAACATAACTTCTTCAGAAGCATGCTGAAGAAGCTCTTCCACTATTTGAAGAGCCCATTTGTATTCTTCCTTCACGTTTCGTACCCCATGGATCAATATTTCTAAGAAATCACAAACCCCTAGTCAGTTGCCGCAAAATATTTTTAGAAAATAATATTTAAAAATATTTTATAATTAATGCGTTCATTTAAATTTTGTATTTAGTCATTAAGTTAAGGTGTTTTTTTTTTAAATAGCTCCACTACATAAATAATCATATGAATATAGTTATCATTTATCAACTCATGTAAGTACACAGGATATAATTAGAAGAAAAATATATCATAACATGAATCATCAGTACTTTTAATAAAAGCTTTGTACCATGACTTTTTCAAGTAAATAAAAAAAAAATCAGTTAATTATAATTAAATTTAATTACTTAAAATAAATTCATATTATATATTTTTTAATGTACCTAAATTGGTTAAATATCTATTATATTAATTATAATTTAACTCATTTATTTATCTTTATTAATCTATCTAAAAAATTAATTATTTTTTATAATAAATACGAAAAAAGTAATATTTTAATGAATTACAGATATTAACCGTGTGCTTATGCACATGCATGCTCTTGTATATGCACATTGACACGAAGTCGTACCTGCTAAATATAGGGGCACTAGCGGGATCACAGCAAAAAAAAACAGCAAGAGCACAATTATAAAATTCCCGATCAACGACGGCCACCCTTCTATATCATCAACACGATCTGCAAATCCGTTTATGGGGGTAAAATCATATATATATATATATATATATATATATATATGTATATATCTATCTTCCCCAACCCCCACCTAATGGCAATCTTGTACATTAGACCACCCTTAATTATATTTCATTGTCTTCTCGATCGATATATTGCAGTTTTGAAGAACAATGCTTGTAAATCATCATACTCACTTGAACCATACTCCAACAACGCATCCATGATGGACTCGATGCATGGTTTGCGTTCACGTTGTTCCAATTCTTCTTTCCTTGTCGCCTGCTTCTTCTCCTTAACCCTGAAAAACGTCCCTTCCAAGTTCCAACAAAAATAAGCCACATGCGTATGCATTATTATCTTTATAATATGCATCACAATGAATAAAAAGCAGGATGACAATATTTAAAATTGCACTCTTGACAAGCAAGTTTTTTTTTAAAAATGAGGTCATACATAAGAGAAATCTCAACCATATCCAACATTATAAGAGACGAGAACCTCATAAAAAGGTTAATATAAAATAATGACTTTATACAGATTTTTATTGCTAAATATAATATTTGAAAAAAATTATTACTGAATATGGGAATTTAAGTTGCGACGATAGTGTATTAATTTGTCATTAACTTCCTTAGTTATCATTCTCCTTGCAATTCAAAAAATTTACACTTGAAGCACAATTTCACAGCCCTTTCATAGTACTGAGTATCCAAAAAATACTTCAATTCTTAATATAAGACATAATTAGATAGGTAATTTTAATCTTAAATATAAGATATATTTTTTATATTTATCATCCTTTTCCCACTTACCCCTATTGATAACTCCCTCAACAATAATCAAGTAAGGGAGGAAATGAGGGAGGGCGTTAAGGAAAATGGTCATAGTGCTTTAAAAAAAAATATCATATTAACTAAATAATTTTTTTAATCTAATTAAATTAGTTAAATAAATTTTATGTTAAGAAATAGAGGAGTATGCGTTCCAAAAATATCTGTACACATTGGCATGTAGTATATACCAATATATGGATACGTCAAGCAATCGAAGTATCTTTGCCACTTACAACTATAACTTGTTAGCACTATTTCAAAGACCAATCCTCTGTTTAATTAGTCCGTTATAGGAAGCTTAAAATGCATGATATATACTAGCATATATGAATGCTGGTTTGGATACAAAGGAAAACAGAACTTACAGTTATGAAAAAGTTGACCAATGAATGGTAGACTGGGAAGATGAGTACTTTCGAAAGCCGAATGGGTTACTGCTAAAATATGAAGTGGAGATAACCCGTTTTTATTGCGCATCATCGTCATCTCTTTTAGATATTTTTTATAAAGGAGAACTATTTCGACTGCCACATCTGCGAAATACAAAGAAAACCATATATATATATATATATATATATATATATGCACTTTAATGAATAATACATTAAAACAGCAATATGTATTATAGAATGAATAATTTTTTCTATTTACCAATATGCTCTTCTTCTAGTGCACAATGAAGTATGGTATCATCGTTGTCCCTCTTTATATAATGAGCAATGTCTGTTAAAGAAACTCCTCCAGGGCTTCCCTCTTTATCATCCTTGTATTGATAATGTAGCCAAAGAAAAGCTTTTCTGTGGCCATGGCAAGCAGCTAGGAAGAGGGGTGTTTCACCGGCGTGGTTACGTTTAGCAATTAAAGAGGGGTTTGCGCCAACCAATATCTTACATATTTCAACATTTCCCATTGAAGCTGCTAAATGCAGAGGAGTGTTACCCTTCTCATTCTGAGCCCCAAGAACAAGCATCTTCTCATTGCCATTCTCATCCACGGATGTCAATGATAACGCTGACAAGTCGTTATCCTGCTCATTAATTCTCTCCCCACAAACTGAGACCACCATTTCCTTCACTATCCTCACGTACCCACTAGACACTGCCATGTGTAACGCGGTGTCTCCTATCCTCGTTATCTTAATCGTGCGAAGCTCCCTTTTTTCCTTGTACATTTCAAGGACTTCTGACCAACTGCCTTTCGTGGCCGCACTACGTAAGCTCTCCATGTCTCTATCAACCATGTCGTTCGAAGTCATTTGTAACCTACACAATTGACTTCAATGGATATCATTAATTAATTTTCACGACCTAAGTATGGATCATGTGTTATTTGGACAATGGATCAAGCCTAAAACACTTTTGCCTTAAATCAACTTCACTTGAACACGTTAGCCCCGAATCACAAAGCTAGTCATCTTCATTTCTGCACTCTCTACCCTAAACTGTATGCACAGATTATTGAGGTAAGCTATTCAAGTCAACTCAATTTTCTTAATTATAAATAAATATTTATCGAAACAATAACTTGCACAAGTCCATTAGGAACTAGAAAGCTCTTCATTCTTTCCCTTTAGTACAAGTCTGATCTACTTTCATGAATTGTACTCAATCTCGTAACCAAAGCTACAATAGAATTGTTACTTATAGACAATAAAACCATGGCACCCAACTAAACATGAAGAAAAAGAAGATTAATCTGAAGGTGAAACGTGGATGATTTACCAGCAAAGAAAAGTAAAATGACACAAAGAACCGAGCCTTACCAAAGAAATAGCAGATCAATGAGATTGTGACTTCACCAACCAAATCTTAAAGAATCAGATATGAGTAGAAAGATGAGGGGAAGAAGAAATAAGAACTAAGGCTATATAGAAAACAAATAAGTAGATCTAGATTATTCTGCCCATGAGCTGCATTTTAAAAAATTATATAATATGAATACTATACAACAATCACAGCACAAAACCCAAAACATCACGACTATTCCCTTCTATGTAGCTACTTTTGTCTTCTTCCGAAATTCTAAAAAATTTAACAATAATTTTAAAGGTAAACGTACACTTAATATTTTAAATTAATTTTATAAAATTAATTAATATCCTAAAATATTTATAAATATAATTAATATCCTAAGATATTTTATTAAGTGTAATTTCACCATTACATTTGACAGAAGAAACAGACGTTTCCCATGAAAGATAAATATTTTTTTGAAAAAAAAAAATAACTTGTAAAAACATACCTCCTTTGGCAGATCTTCTCACCGCTGATGAGCTGCTCCATCTCCATCTGAAAGATTAACGTTGGAAAGCTTCTGTCCAATCAAGCTTCAGAGCCCTTCTAGCTTCACGCCATCCAGCCATTTGCTAAAACTAAGCTTCACGTTGTTTCACCCCACCACCGGCAACGACAACGGCACACAACCCACTCACCACCGCTGGGACCACCGTGCACAAACCTGAGAGCGATGAGCGCCAATGGTGGCTTCGATCTCGTCTCTACCTGCTCTCATTTTCCTCCCTCTCCCTCAATGGCTTCGATCTGGTGGTTGAAGGCTTGGTAAAGCAATCACTTTCTAGTCATTTATGAATATACATATATATATACACACACGCACACCTTGTTTCAAGAAGGGCCTGATATTAATGGTTTGATTATCAGCAAAGAAGGCTCTGTTGGAGTATCTCATGAAACAATCAGCATCATAAGTCTTAGCAATATCGTCGACGGTAGAGGACGAGCTTGCCGGCAATGGACTCTGAAATTTGATTGGACAAAAGCTAGCCAATGTTAATCCTTCAGATGGAGTTGGAGATGGTCGTTATGTGAGAAGATCTTCCCAGTCACGCACGCACATGGGTTTCAGATGGAGATGGAGGTATGTTTTGGAAGACAGGTACCAATTTTAATTATATGTTATTATTTTCTTCAAAAAAAAATACTTATTTTTTATGGGAAACGCCGTTTCTTAGTATATCCGCGCCCGTTTGGATAGGCTTGAGGAGAGGGGTTTTTAAAAAAAAAATTAGAAATTTAAAAATAAAACTTCTACATAAAATGATATAAAAAAAAATGATTCTAAATAAATATGTATTTAAATAGTTATTACTAAAAAAAAATTTATGATTGATAATTTATTAAAAAATATATGAGATAATTATAAAAAAATTAGACCAACCCATGTGGGTTTTTTCCTCTTCTTCCACAGTTCACCTTTGCAACGACGACCATGGAGTTGGAGCTATAGATGACAACGATGACGCTTGACAATGAAGAAGCTGAAGACAACAACAACACCTAACGATGGAGGAGCTAAAGACGAGAAGTAATGACGAATCGCCTGTATGACAACCCAGCGATCTACCCTGGCAGCAAACTCTAACAGCGAAGGCATAGTGATAGTGAAGAACCTAAGCAGAAGATGGCAAATGGGAAGAGAGAAAAGAGGAGAGGAGAGAGACGATAAAAAAGTAGAGATAAAATTATAAATAAATAGTCTATAAATTTTTTTACTGTTCTAAAAGTTATTCTTAATAATTTATCTAAACTTATAATTTAAAATTATGGTTTAGTATAAAAATATTATTAAATAAATATAATTATTTATTTAAAAAAATTAAAAACAATTTTGGATATCCAAAATTGTTTTTAAATCCTAAATTTTAATTCAATCTAAACACACACACACGGATAGAAAAGAAGCTCGGGAAGAATGCATCAGCCGGGGTTTGATGAACCGAGAGTTTCGGGAGATGGGGGGCCCACTGAACCTGACACAGCTTAGCACGTGAAGTCCTTTCCTTATAACTATGTTAATAATAAAATATAGCAGGGTACATCCTCTCATGTTTTGTTTAATATGGTATTTTTAAGTATTATTTTTATTAAAATATTTTTATCATCAAATATAGATATTTTTATTTAAATTATTACCCATTTGACACCATGTCGACCCTTAAACCATTTTTTCAATCAGTTTAATATTCGGTCCAATTTTATAACTTGTTAAAAACTAGTAGCCACCCTTTCTTCTCTAATCCAACCATCATTTTATTAATTAATTTTAATTGAACATAGGAAAACTATTTGAGATTTTATATAAAAAATTTAATTACTATTAAATATTATAAACATCTTGTCAATATCTAAAATTTGTTAATCTTAAATCTTCAATTATTATTAAAAATTTTAAATAATTATATCTTTTATATGAGATTTTTTAGTAATTCTCTCATTTTTTTTAATGGGAACGCATGACCATATGCGTGCTTCTTGGTAGGTGGAATCCATGCCAGCTATATAGCATGCATGTTTTTAAATTTTTAGTTTAATTAAGCGTAGGAAGGTGATTTTTCATTTTTTAAATCATGATAAAAGTTTATTTTAATGTTTGTGCTACCTACTTTTCTCGGCCAACGTTCCTAGCGTCAATGGTCAATGGTATATTTTATTAGGTTACAGGCGCTTATTTTATTTTGCCAACAAAAACTAAAAATTAAGTTGCATCTATAGTTGTATCCAAATATGAAATCAATTTTAATTTAATATTAAAAACGTATTATTTGTTATCTGTAAATTTAGCATAAAATATGCGACAATTTAGAACGTGGTTGATTTTTAAAGAGTACTACTTTATTGTAATTCTAATCACGACTGTTAGAATGTATCTTAACTCTTAAGTATTTAAGTTTATACTTAAGGGTAATTGATAGCTCATCCTACTTATTGGTATCACCTAAAAAGAAGGGAGACTTCGTTCTACCCTTAGATCATAGATGAGTCCAACCCCTTTCTAAAAATTATTATATAAAAAAAAATATATCAAAAACATATTCTTAATAAACATTAGAAGCTATTTTAAGTTCTATTTAAGGGTAGTTAGAGATAAAAAAGATTTAAAAGTTTGAAACTCTGTCATGTTAGAACATAATATTTACGGATCATTGTAATTATTAGAATAGATAATTATTCATTTATGTAAGATGGTTTTCTGCATCATTGAGATCTCCTGTATTATTGAGATTTACCCTAATCTTATATATATAAGGATATGGACTGACCTCACGTTACACACTGAGGCTCAGCTCACACATAAATATTCTCCTCTTTCTTTCTTTCAAACCGGGGCAGAAATAGTTACCAAATAACAAAAAGATATGGTGGGGCAGAAAGTCTTCAACTTCAACTTTTGGTAGCGACAGTAGTGAAAAGTGGACGCTGAAGGTCCCTTTTTTTTTTTTAGGAAAAAAAAGGCTAAATAGGCATTAGGGAAAAAAACAAGTGTACCATATATCCTTTTTAGTGAAATTTTTTAATATAAAATTTATTTAATTAATTTAATTGTATTAATAAAAATTAATTAATTTAAAATTAAGATTAACTCTCAATTAAATTTTATATTAAAAACACGAAGAGAACCGAACAAAAATCAAAAGCAACTTCAATTTCAACAACTTGTCAACAAAACGTGAAGCATGAGCAAAAGAAAAGACTTGCTTTTGGGTCAACAGGCATAGCTCAATAATAACCGGAAAAAAAAAATAGATGCCGAGAGTGGGTGTTGATTAATGTTGGGAATGAGAGTAGCCTCATCAAGTCATAAGTTTTTGAAGAGAGGAGACATAATGAGGTAAACGGATATAGATTTGAGTTTAAAATAAAGAAAAGAAAGAATAATGGCCTCACGTGTTTAAACGTAGTCAATATATAACATTATAATTTTATCATTAAATATTTATTTATTAAAAAACAGGTTAGCCCATTAACCTCTATTCTTTTGCCTTCAACTTTTGGCATATACAAACTAGTTACTACTAGAAGAAAATATATTTTTTATGATGCTAACTTACGGAAATTATAAAAAAAAAATACCATAAAAAAAAGTGATAATTTTTTCATAAATAAAATTATTTTTAATACACTTTTTATGAAAGAAAAATTGCCGTTAAAAGTAATCTAATTAAATTTAAAAAAACTCAGTTAGATTAAAAGTACTACTTACCACGGTGATTTTTCATAAAATCGTCGTCCAAATTTTTTTGATAATTCAAAAATTTTGATCTGATTATAGTTTTACTTTTATATTTTTATAGCTATTTATTATCCCATTCCTTTGCTCCACAACAACATTTGTTACCTATCTCCATCGTTAATATCATTATCTGTTATCTTCATCGTCGTTCTCCATCATTTGCTCATTTTTTTTACTTTTCAGTTGTTTGTTATTTATTAATTGTAATACATTATACGAGCTATTATCCTTGTATTAAAGACTTAAAAGTTTTTTTTTCATTTGCTAATTTTCTATTCATTTCTTCAACTTTACATTCATTTGAATCTCTTTACCATCTTGTCAGAAGGAGTTTAAAGAGTTTCAATAATAAAAATTTTCTAGATCTGTAACTTTTTTAACAAAATGAATCATGATTTAAATTTTTTAGGGAAATTGTTATAAGTTCTCAAAGAAGATATTTAATTATCAATGTTAGAGATATTATGAAAGAAAAGTATGGTTAAGATATTAGTTAAGTTCATGTCTAATCACTTACGTAACTTCTATAAATATGGGTCTTAAGTAAGTGATTTAAGTGTGGAATTATATAATTCTCACTAATGAGGAAGGGGATAATTTGAGTTCTTCTCACAAAATTTTGTAAGTTATAGATTGATTCATAACCCTTTAGTAAGGGTAGATCAATTATGAATCTGATAATGAACTTGTTGCTCTATTGTTAATGAAGATATTTTTCTCCAATTAATATTATTAACAATAAAAAAGTCTCAACTAGTATAAATTTGTTGCAAATTCTTTTACTGCAATTTATCATTGTTAGTTTTTAAGTTGTTAATAAAACTTTTGAGTAATTAAATCTCTTTCTTCAATTTTTCATTATAATTTTCCCAATTTTTAATTGTAAGCGGTACCTATATTTAATGTCCAACAGTATTTTAAATAAAATTGTTTTCAATAAAAATTATATATATTTATAAAAAAAAAGTAAGTTACAAATAATTAAATACTACTATATTTTACGTAATAAAAAGAAATCATACGAACTTATCAATGAGTCTTATTAAATCAAAACTTCACAAATATGCAACTCACATTCGCAAATATGGATTACTATTGTTTTACATAATAAAATTGCTTCATTTAGTCTAAAATCACTACTGTGGGCACCTTTTAAAAAATTACTAATCCATAATATAAGTACTAAAAGCTACAACTATTAATTACTACCTCTTCTAGAAGGTATTTGGGCATTCTTATAAAACTCTTGGATAGTTTCAATAAGTATTAGATATCTTTTTATATATGTATAGTGAGGTAGTAAAAAATTTAATAAAATATTAAAATATAATATAATTAATAAGGGTAATATTAAAAATCAGTTAAATTTTATAACAAATTTAATATTTTTAACTATTTTTATTGGTACCTATGAATTAGTTAATTTTTTATTTTTATACTATTTATTGGATCTTATTATCAAGTATTCAGTTTCATGGCCACTCTTTCTAGCATAGATGTCCTCTATAAGAATTGAATTCGAGATCTAGAAAAATCTAATGGGCCCTTACGCTGCTGACCAACTGACTCTATGTAATTCTTTCTTTCCTAAGTGCATGTATCCTCTTATAAGAAGTAACTATGTTTAAAATATTGTTATGCTCTAAATATAAATACTTGGATTTCATATTATAAAAGGTTAAGGTATGCCTAGTTTCCTAAAGTATTTTCTCATGAGCTCCTAGTGTCATAAAATAATTTATTGTGCGCCCAATAACCTAGAGTATTTTATTAGATGCGCCCAATACCCTAAAATAATTTGTGGTGTAATTTCACCCTCAAAATATTTTAAATAGTGTAATATCATTCACACTAATAGATTCATTAATTTTGACCGTTAAATGATGATTAATCTCCATTTTGACTTAAAAAAATTGACTTACCAAGATGATTCATTCAGCTCCCTTAAATTCTTTTACTGTCTATACTTTCATCTTTCTCATTTTCTCTTCTTTATCTATTTATTCTATCTTAGACTCTCTATTTTTCTCTTCAAGTCTTCATTTTCTTATCACATTTCGATAAAACATATGAAAAGAAGATAAATGTTAATTTTTGTTCTAAAATTTTGAACAATATGAAAATAATGCCATTAATTATTTTATTTGCCCATAAATTATTTTATTTGCTGACCGAAAGTATGTAAAGAAAAAAAAATAAAATTAAACAAAATGAAAAGAAGACTGAGAAATATTTTATATTAAACACACATAAAAAATATTTTAAAATATTGAGAGCATTTAAAAAAAATATTTTAAGATATTAAATCTATTATAAATTATTTGACAATACTATATCTATCTAAACAAATATTTTAGAATATAGGACACACTTTAACTCTATTATAAAAGACTAACACATTATTTTATTAGACATAACCTGGTTTCTATGGATTCTTCTCATCTTTTGAGTTTTGTCCCCTGGTGAATTTTTCTATGCCAGCTCCATGATTTATGTACCCTTTTATCCTATCCAAATTAAATGTTATATTATATTAGGTAAAATTTGAATTGTGTCGTGAAAGTGTGATACATTGGAGTAAAGCGTTTTGTCCATTTTTAGGTTAGACTGTATATGTAGTCATTTAATATATGAGATTTAATCAACGGGGATTTAATTTTAATAATTTAAATTTAAAATATGTTATATTATATTAGGTAAAATTTGAATTGGATCGTGAAGGTGTGATACATTGGAGTAAAGCCTTTTGTCAATTTTTAGGTTAGACTGTATGTCTAGCCGAGATTTAATCAACGGGATTTAGTTTTAATAATTTAAATTTAAAATATATTTAAATTAAATTATCATCATTTTTATATTTTAATGATATATTTTTAATAGCTATTTACTGACAATAATAAACTCTTGTGAATTTCTATTCTAAATTCACTGGTTGAAATTACATTCATATCATAATTTTTCTTAAACACTTGAGTTTGACAATCTTAATTAAAAATTGATAAAAATTTAAAATAAAACTGAGAAACTAAAGTTACTTGATGTTATTTGAAAAAAATAGTTTAAATTAATGTAGTTTTACAATTTAAGACTTTAGAAAGGTGGAATCTATTATTTATAAATAGTTAATTAATTTAATGATGAATAAGAGTCAGTTGCAATAAAAATCTAACGTATTCTTCTCTTTAGAATATACGAGTATAATTTTTCTTAAAAGTATTTCCTATTTTTGCTTATTAAAATACCAATGGGTGAAAAAAAGTTTAGTACAGAACCTCGAAAGGAAACTTCAATATCTAAATTTTGTTGGAAATATAGCATTTCGATAACTTTATACGAGTATTTAATTTGTACACATTTAGTTCAATAAGTATACGAAATAGATTCAAAAGAAATTCGAAAGCTCATCATATTTTAACAGATTATTAGTATTCAAGATAAAAACAATTTCATCATATCTTATTTTAATAAAAATTAACTTATTTAATCAAAACCAAAATTAAGCCTATATTTACCTTCGATTTTTTAACTATAGAGGGGCATTCTAATCTTTTAATAACATATAGAAACCTAATGAAGAGTCTTGATTTCATTAGGGATTTGTTGAAAATATAGGGCCAAATTTAAAATTTGCTATTTTAGTTAAATTTAATTGGCATTTTACCCAATAAATTGCCCGTACAAATTATTGATTTTTACTTTTCTTCATTTCTTGCTTATCCACAGATGGTAAACTATTGAAGTCGACTTAATTTTCTTTGTTGTAAAGAATATTTAAATCAAACAATCACTTGCACACAAAATTTATTTACTTTAATTTATATCTTTAGTGAATTATTTTTAATTTTTATTATTTAGATAATTTCAACTACGGATATCTTTTTCATATATAGATATATATAATATTATTTACATCTTTTCTTATAAGTAGTAAAACTTATACATTTTATATTTTAAGAAAAAATTAATATTGTTATAATTTTACCTCATTTTTTAACTAAGTCCTTGTATTTTTTATGGGCAAAATTTAGGTCAAATTCTTTAAATCTATTAAATTAAATTATTTAATTATACTTATTATTTTATTATTATTTATTATTAAAATATGTACGTGCAGTTATAATATTTATCTATAAACAATTAAAAAATTTGTATAAACTCTATTAATATAAATTATGGTTTAAAATTTTTTATATATACACTTGTTATTTTAAGCTTGTTATTTTGTTAGTATTAGTTATTAAAATATGTGTATGAACTTTAAATTCACCTATAAAGTATGAATATTTATTATTTTACTATTATTAGCTGTTAAAATATATATATACTTATAAATTTATATATGAATATTTAATCTAATAGATATAATTAATTTGACATGAACTTTATTTTTATTTTATTGGATCCTTATAGTGTCATCAATTGTATGAGTCTCTATAGTCTATAGGCATAATTTGTTAATTTATTAATAACAGATAACATAACTTTATATTTTATGTTTAAACGGCTAACAAAAAGATAAAATGGATAAAATTATAAACACCTAGAGAAGGATTAAAAGAAACGACCCCACTGTCACGTGTGAAAAAATATAAAAAAGCGCAATATTATAATTATAGAAATATTGGAAGTCCAAATGGTGTTATTTTTAGACTCCAAGTATTATTTTCTAACCCATAAGTAAAGACTAATTTTTTTATATTTAAAGTTTATTTAGTTTAGCGGTAGGAGCTCAAATAAACCCGTTTAAAATTAAAAAAAAAATTATTGTAAAATTTATTTAATATATTTAGATAAATTTTTTAAAATCTTGATTAATCGTGATTTCAACTTCTACCGTACTTTTAACGGAAATGACAAAGGGCTACTTATACAATTTTACGTTTGAAACAATCTCGATAAGTTTGAAACAATCCCGATAAATTTCAGCAATAAAATTTTTCCCGCTTTCCTTTGTAATAATGATGATGAGTATTATTAAAAAAGAATCATATTTAAATATTCATGTAATTTATTAAATTACATTTAATAATAATTATTAATTATAATTCTAGAAATGTTAAAAACTTTATAAAATTGATACTTTTTAATAATTATACATTCATAAGTGATTTTAATAAACAAAATTCACAAAATCACTCAAAAAATCGTCATAAATAATTACCAACATGAATAAGACATTCTATCATTCTGTCTTTCTATCTCATCATAATTGGCTAGACAAGTTTAAAAAAAATTCAAACGTAAATGAATAAGACATTCTATCACCAACATGGCAACATTAGGTAATTTCCTTGTTTGGTATTGGAAAGAACAAAAAAGCAGGTAAAAAAGAATTAATAACTCTTTCAAATATATTTGTTGGCAAGAAGTTCAATCGAAAATTGCAGCACTCGTTATATCAATAAAATTACAAATTATGACATGAAGAATCGGTCAAAAATGAAGTGAGAGTCCCACTAGAAGTTCTGGTCATGATGAATAAATTAATTGTACCCTAATCTACCCAACAAAAAAATTAAGAGAAAGAAAAGCACAAACAATTCCCATCAAGAACTTGAATCAACCAATCAACTGAACTCTGGGACTTGTAAACTGCAATGTCAATCTCCAGCTCTATAATTTCATATCCGGCAAATGTGGTTTCTCGTATGGTTGGATCCTTCTACAAAATTACAAACACAAGTTACAAAATCTATCACAGGGCATGGATCCGATTTTTGTCAGATAAACATTGTTTATATATCTGATTAAAAAAAGTTCAGGAAAAGAATTACCTGCCAAAAATATTGCAAGCGTTTATTGCTTTCTTTTATCCTTTGATTTAGATTGTTGCTGCCCATAATATGCTTTATGCCCAGACAATGAAAACTTAAGATGAGCCACATTTTGCTTTCTCCTGGCTTTTCGAGATAAACTTTTTGTCTCAACATTTAACTCCTCTGCTGATGCTTTATCGTTGTGCCCCAATCTATCTGATGAAGTTGACTTGCTGGCATCTTCTCCTGATATATATTTTGTTTTTGTTCTTCTTGTCCGAACGTTTTGAATGAAGGAGATCTTTAGCATTCTTCTTCAGCTCATACTTCTTTTGTTTGCTTAACTTCCATTCCTCCTCCCTATAAGGAGCAAGTTTTTTCAAGGAAATATATTGATTCAACTCTTTTTCATCCATCATCAGTAATTCTGAGGCGCTCAAGCCAAATCTGTTTGGCGTTGTTTTGTCATACTTGAATCTTGTCTTCAAGTCCCCAGTGGTGTCCTCATAATCTAATTTATAATACTCATCCAACATCGCCTGTCTTGCTTTCTCCAACAAAGCTGTTTTTCGCTTCCTCTTCCGCTTACCTTCCTCGTGGACTTGTTCTTCTTTGTTTTCTTCCTCCTCTTGGAGGTCTTGATCACTGCCATTCTCCATATTTTGTTTCAACAACACAAATGCAATCATGAAATGCGACCCACCTAGCTGCAGAAATGATACTCTCTTAAGCAGAGAATGGTTTCTTAACAACTTCTCTCAATTAACCACAAAAAAAAAAAAAAAAATTTGCATGATAGAATAATCCATCCATAACAGATGCCCACAATATTTATAAACAAAGACAGTAATTTTCGCCCATGTCACGTACCCAAATTATAAAACAACCAAGGCGCCAACCAAGAATGTTGAGTCAAAGAAATGGGGTGCGCTGTTACACAAATCAAGAAAATGATGCTTATAAGTATACATGATCAAGATTAAACATCTTGAAAACAAGAAAATACAGAAAGTAAAAGAAATTATAGAGAGAAAAAAGGCGGATGACAGAAACAACAATAGAATATAGGAGATTTAGATGGACTGGGAAGAAAACGATTACATGGAAGACCGGTAAGGGCTGCATATTTTTGTGTACATCGATTCCCGCACGGAGGCACCCACTGCTCCGGTAGCATTGTTTGGTGGTGGTTGTTGTTCGGAACTTGCAGAGAATTAGGGGGAGAGTCGAGAGAATGAAATTAGGCAGTAATTGAATGAAAAGAGACGGTACATTACTCATCGTATGGCAAAAATTGCATTGCATTTAATTGGCATTGGTCCGAACTTCGCGTTCTAGTCTTCTGCGAGTGATTTTAAAAACCAGAACGAAAATAGATTTTTTTTTTTTTTAAAAAAAAAAAGAATTTCGCAGCAAGATGAGGAGAAGAAAAATTCTGTCCAATCAGCTGAAGCCGCAAAAAGCATAAGCAAACGAGAAAGACCTGCTTTTGGGGTCAATGGTTAAGACAACTCAATAACCAGAAGGGGACAAAACCTAGGTCCCGCCCTGCTTACGATCTACAGCTAGCGAATGATAGAGGTTCATATTACTTTAATTTTTCTGTGTTTTTTATTAAATAAATCCTCTGTGTTTACTATGTTAGTAATGTTAGATCTTGTACAGGGGCTATCTAGACTAACAGAGTGACTGTTTAGTTTACATTTTAAAAAGTATTTTTGACCCAAATATCCAAATAGCCAATAATTTTTAAAAATATTTTTAAACTAAATTATAATTTTAAATAAATTGATGGGACTAATTTTTGAATGGGAAAAATCACTTTGGGATGTGCAATGTCCATCTTACTCCTATATTTTTTCTCTATAATTTTATCCTATATCCTTTCTAATAATTTACCTATAAAAAAGTCATTCTACTAATAATTATTTAAATATTTATTTCTTTAAAATCATTTTTCTTTCAAAAAGTTATATTTTTTTAGAATCTATTTTTTAGTATCACTTTTCTTTATGAATTTTTTTCCAAAAGTTAAACTAAATAGGCTCAAAGTAAAGTTATAAAAGCTAACAATATTAAAAGGGTAAAATTAAAGATTTAATTAAAAGAAAAAATATTGAGAGTAAGTTAATAATTTTTCTAAAAAGATAAATATAATTCATTGATGTGCGTGGGGTTGGAGTTGACTTTTTGTCAATAGTTGAATTTAAAAAATAAAAATTGTAACCCATCAATTTTTCTTCTTCCGTCCAATGGTTGGACTTGGACAAATATTATTATAATTTAGATGATAAGTGAGAAAAATAAAAGACCCAGAGAGTGACGAAGGAGAAGACAAAGGAAAACTCAGCGAGATATTATTGCAAACAGTACGATATTTTAAAGCAGTGTGCTTACACACACATTATTATAAACAAAAGAGAAATAATGTTATCAAATCACACACACAAAAGCTTTCTTTAGAGGAAGAAAAAGTGATAATGGGTTAGTGTTATTTGTGTAACAAGACATCCACTTAACTTTGGTGGTTCAAATTTTCCTTTTTCCAGATCCTACAGTACTTGATGTCAGGGGGCCACGGTTAGGCTGTGCATCCTTAGTAAAGCTAGATATTATCATTGAATTACATTTACATGTATATATATAAGTATAAATAAACAAATAAATATATAAAATAAAATATACATAAATAGCCAACAAATAAGATATGATCTCCCAAAGAACCAAAGTTTTACAAAAACCGAATCTTGAAAAGAATTAGAGAATGAGTAGAAAGGCCTGGTGGAGAAGGTAAAAAACAATAGAGGAAGAATTGAGAAAGGGAGGAGAAAGAAGTCGGGTATGAAAACGGGTTGAAGGGCCTTTGTGCTCTAATATCATGTTGCATTAAAGAGAAAGAAATCCTTGATACCATTCCCAGCAATTCATTCATGACTCTCTTGTTTTTAAATACGAAAATGGGCGAAGAAGTTTGGGCTAGAATGGATGAAATAAACCAAGACTTGGGGAATAATGGCTATATAAAGATAAATTATGAATTGTGTAAGGCATGGAATTTGTTGTGTGTAGTCTCATCTGTGGTTTCCCTCTCTAAGGATTCTCTTTCTTCTCCATTTCTTTGAGAGTCCCTTCCCCTGCTATATCTGTTCTTTTCCATTTTGAGATCCTTATGTTTGAGTGTGAGACAGCCATTTAACTGTAATTGATTTGTACGTCTGAATGTTAAAGCTACTGAAGTTTAAATTGCTATATTTCTGGTTCATTTATTTGCTTGTTTCTAGTTCTGGTTCCTTCCATCTTGATAAGTTACAGAATGAGCATAGCGTGGACTGGGTTTGAGAAATCTCAATTGTTGCCTTATTATCACAATCAAATCCCACAGACTAATCATACGCAAGACCCAGATCATTGAATGCACCTTTGATCTAAAGCATTTCGCACAGGCCACGAACCATCCCTCTAAATCACCTTTTGTTTTCTCCTTCTCCATGAAACAAAGTTTCCTCATACAAACATGAAGCATTTAGAGTATGATGAAGTTGGATTGAGAATTGTGAGGGCATTATGTCTCAACAGAACAATAAACAAAGTTGTTGATGATACTTTGGTGAAGAAGGGGTTGACAAGCCCCGTTTTTTTAATGTGTGACCGACTGAACTTAATAGATAAAGATTGCATAGGATTGAATTTCCCTTTAGCTTAGTTAGATTTGTGTTTTAGGGAGGCAGCCCTCCTTCTTTTGTATCAAAAGGAAAATGAAGTATATAGAGGCGGATCTTGTGTTGTTTGATGCCCTACAGTCACTATATACATCTCAATTCTTAACCTACTAAAACTAGTTTAGATGGTCAAAGCTCATCTTTAGATCGTCTAGATCTAATCTGGACAATCTAGATTTAATTTTTTTTTCAATAAACATTTTTTAAATAAAAAATTATTTTTTAAAAAAATCATAGTTAAAAGATTATCTTTATTTTAGATTTTATATTCATTAAAATAATTTTTTTAAATAAAAATAAAGATAATAAAATTAAATCTAAACTGTCTACGTCTAATTTGTATAGTCTAGATCTATAAGTCTAACATATATTTAAATCAGATCGATAAGTTGATCATCATGTGCATGCCCCTTGTCTTCCAGCCTATTCAAACTCGTGACTTCATTAATTAAAGTAATATAATTAGAGACTTTATGATTGAGCCACAAATAAAATTGGCATCATCATGAGCACCCAGAAAAGAAGTTATCTAACTGAGGTTCAAGGAATACTTATCACAAACCTCCAAGTACATTACCATGACATTGAAATAGCATACTTACACACTTTATTGCAAAAAAATAGAGAAATATCAAATCACACACGAGGTTTGTAAATGAAAGTGATGATGGGTCTTGTTGTTTGAATAGTAGCAAGACATGCACTTAGTTTTGCGGGTTCGAATCTGTGGCATTTTCCCTTCTCTAGGGGTTCGGATCTGTTGCATTTTCCTTTCTCTGGGGGTTCAAATCTGTTGCAGTTCCCTGTTTCTGGGGCCTTTGGTAGTAGATGGCACTTGTAGTGTTGCGGCTAGGGGGTGGAACCTTGGTAAACAAAGACATCAACGTAGGACCGATGAATATGGGCAGTGAGACCATGGTAAGGATGGCGATTGGCGAGCCCAGAATTGCGTAAGTTGTTAAAGAGTGGCCATTGAGCATCAGAGAGATCCACAAAGCAACAATGGAGCCGAACATTGTCAAAATAGCAATTTGAAGCATGAAAGGAGCGTATCTCCAAAAGTTGAGAGATTGAGAACGAAAAGCGAGTATGGCCAAGAAGGAGATGGTTGACGTGAGAGACAGGGAAAGGGCCAATAGTGATGAGATGTTCTTTTTATCGAAGTTCTCTGCCACAATATTGGAAAAGGCCATCGATGCAACTAAGGTGGATGCCACAGAACATGTTTGTGAGGTCTGATTCAACCACTGTCTGTCACTTTTCATATGTTCCTTGTAACTGTCCCTAAAGATTTCTTCTGCGGTTTTTCCATCTTTGTTGTATTTTTCCCACAATTCAGAGGGCACTGAACTTTTCACAAACTGCATCATCATTTATATATATATATACACCATGTTTATGTATCCAATATTTTGAAGAAAATCTTTGAATCAAAGGGATTATGAGTATTTTAAATTTCAATTAGACCCCATGGCCACAAGCCACAGAAATTTTATAACGGCAAATAGATACGCACCTCAAACCACTTGTATTCCTCTACCATGGTAGTTGCTTGCATATCTAGGTTGACCTCAAGCTTGGCCGCCAAGTGCAATGCAGTGTTTCCATCTTTATCCACTTGCCTAAAAACACTTCTGTCATAGTATTCATTTGCGCACAAAATCTGGTACAGCTTGGTCTGCCTCTTTTCTGCCGCTAATAGAACTATGTCCTTTCCCTCTTTATTCACAACTTTCATCGTAGATGGAAATATTTTTAAGATACTCTCCACCATTTCTACCACACCATTCTTAGCAGCAATCATTAGGGGTGTGTCAACTATTTTAGACCCTGCCTCTATCCAATCATTCACAGTGAACAATTAACTGAATTAATATTTATAATTATTTAACAAAACTTGATCGATCATAATTCATTGTTGATATATACGTAATTCTCAAGTCAATCATAATGTAGATAGTATGTGACCCATTGAAACAATCGGTTTCTAAGTCGACATTGATGAATGACAATGCAATAAGCTCGTGTCCTCTCAAGAGTCATTCGTGTAAAATAAATAAGGAAAACCCCATGGAGTTCCACAAAAATTCAGGCAGAACTTTAAGAGTAAATTATACTATATTCTAATTTTGAGATTGTTAAATTAGTTCAATAATTAATAAAATGTTTCAGATTGATAATGTTGATTTCATCATAAATTTTGTTAAAATTACTTGAATATCTCCTCTCTGTTTCATAATTTACACAATTTTGAATTAGACAAATCTCTCTTAAATATATTAAAATTATATATATATCTTTCTATTTTCAAAATATACATATAAATTTTGTGAGAATAGGAAAAACGACCATGTAATTTCAAATCTCTCATGACAAATATTTGCAAATTGATTCATATTTTAGAACTTGCATGCATTTTGAAAATAGAAAGAATGTTTGTGTAATCTAATAAAAATATATATAATTTAACGCTTGGAGTTTAAATAAATCTGTTTACCGCTTTCCTCTTCATATGGTTTTTGGAAGAGAGGTTCACAGGATTTAACCGAAAGAAGTTGTTCCATTATTTGAAGAGACCATGTGTGCTTCTCCTTCATATTCCGTATCCCAAGGAACCAATTTCCTAGGAATCAGAAGCCCGAGTCAGTTGCAGCAAAATATCTTCACAAAATAATATTAAAAAATAATGTATGATATTTTATGTATGATTACAATCCCGCAGCTGATGCTATCATGGGAAGATCTCAATGTATATATATATTATATAGATTGTACCCTTATGATTAAGATAATATCAACGAGAATTATCCTCAGATTTGCTTCTTTCCCTTTCTTTTTCCACGCCTTTAACCTTCTTTCTACCATTGCCCCCTGAGGCATTCATGGAGATGTGCGACGCTATAACCCTGCAACTAGTAGGACAAGAAGTTGGACATCATCTCACCCTTCCAGTGCTCTTTTTCTTTTTTTTGTACGGCTGTATTGGATGGTGTAACAGTTTTTTAGGTAAGCCTAAGATATTATACTGACTATGAGACTCTCTCCAAACGTACTTTTTCAGTTATAGTTCTGAATTGTTTACAACGTGGGCTTTAATGGTTGGTATCTCATTCTTGTATTGTTAAGGCCCAAGATTATGTCATGCATCGTTTTATTATGTTTAATAAAATTGTCTTCTTATAAAATAAATAAATAAAGTAGGCATGTATGCGCATGCTCTTATATGCACATTCACATGACGTACCTGCTGCTTCAAATAAATAGTCGAGGGCAATTAAGGGAAATAGCAGGATCATAGGCAAATAAAACAGCGAAGAGGAAATTAGACGACTGATCTTGTTGACCCGATATCTTCCTTCATAACAAATACCTACAAATATATAAGAGTCACAAAATGTATTAATTAGTTGATATTAATTATTGACATTCGCGAATGTAAACTTTTTTGTTGAACTAAAATATAGAAATAAGGAGTGAAGAAAGGTACAATTCATGTGTTGTAAACAATGTGACTCAAATAATGGTGTGCGAGTTTTTTAGCATTTCAAAAATAAGTTCACAGGAATCAACCGAAAGAAGTTATTCTATTATTTGAAGAGACCATGTGTGCTTCCCTTTCATATTCCGAATCCCGAGGAATCAATTTCCTAGGAATCAGAAACCCCTAGTCAGTTGCAGCAAAATATTTTCACAAAATAATATTTAAAAAATAATGTATAATTATGCATGATTACAATCTCGCTACTCATGCTATCATGAGAATATCTCACGTAATAATAATCTCTCATATTATAGACTTTTCTAAAATAGCTATAGTATTGATTATGAGATCCTCTTCATGCACATTTTAATTATGTAATTTTTTTAGTTATACATGACACTCCAAGATTATGTCATGTATCGTTTTATTATATGTTTAATAAAATTGTCTTCTTATTAAATAAATAAATAAAGTAGACATGTATGCGTATGCTCTTATATGCACATTCACATGATGTACCTGCCTCTTCAAATAAATACGCGAGGGCAAATAAGGGAAATAGCAGGATATTAATCAAATAATCCCGCAAATAGCCTATTGGATTCCCGATCTTAATGACCCAATAGCCAATGCCTGATTCGCGTTCAAGTTGATCTTGTTCATCGCTCGTCGGGGCCTGCTCCTTCTTCTTAACTCTAGAAAACCCTTCCAAGTACCAAACAAACAATCCACAGCGCCATACATAAGAGACATCTCAATGAATAAAAAGGGGCATGACACACATTTTTTTATAAAAGATTCTATATACATATTTGCACTCCTAAGAAGCGTTTTTTTTTTGGTTCGGTTTAAATGAGGCCATACTTAAGAGAAATCTCAATCATATTCAACATTATAAATTATTCAACATTGTATCAAAAAAACATTATAAATTATGGATAATTTCATTTCCATATTTTTCTCTCAAATATACCTCTCTATATATTCATTTTCATCTATTTATTTAATTGTCCATTTAGTTTAATAGTGTAAGTTCTTTCATTGCGGCATTAAATTTAATATATTATTTATTTAATTATTATCATAGATAATTATTATGATCTTGTTCTCAAAAGAACTTGAGCGATAATAATATATAAATGCATAATCATTAAATCAAGTGGATAATCAAATTCACAGATAAGATTTTAGGAGAACTTATTGTGATTACCTATAAATCAGTTGTACAGGTAGTGTGTGAATTGTGTAGATACGGTTCTAATTATATAAATAAGAGCATATTAAATGGGATGATGGTACTTTTGAATGTTGTTTTGGGATCTAGATCCGATAACATTAATGAATGATATGAAGCCTAATGGAGGCCATGGAGATTTCTTTCTGATAATGTCGTTTGGATGTATACAAAGAACAAAAACTTACAGTGATAAAGTAGTTGAACAACGTAGGATCGACTAGGAAGATCAGTACTTTCAAAAGCTGAAGGGGTTGCTGCTAAGATATGGAGTGGTGACAACCCATTCTTATTGCACATCGTCGTCATCTCTTCTAGATGACCTTTATAAAGGAGAACTATTTCGATTGCCACATCTGCGAATTCAAAGAAAACCATATGTAATAATACATTAAAACACAGCAATATGTATGATAGAATGAATAATTTTTTCTATTTACCAATATGCTCTTCTTCTAGGGCACAATGAAGGATGGTATCACCGTTGTCCCTCTTTATACAGTGAGCAATGTCTGTTGAAGAAAATCCTCCAGGGCTTCCCATGTATTGATAATGTAGGCAAAGAAAAGCTTTTCTGTGGCCATGGAAAAATGCTAGGAAGAGGGGTGTTTCACCGGCGTGGTTACGTTCAGCAATTAAAGAGGGGTTTTCACCACCGAACATCTTACATATTTCAGCATTTCCCATTGAAGCTGCTAAATGTAGAGGAGTGTTACCTTTCTCATTCTGAGCCCCAAGGACAAGCTTCTTCTCATCGCCATTTTCATCCACAGGTGGCAATGGCATCGACTTCTTATCCTGCTCACTAATTCTCTGCCCACAAACTATGCTCACCATGGATTTCACTACATCCTCTCTCCCACTAGACACTGCCATGTGTAATACGGTGTCTCCTTTCGTCATCTTGGCTATTCGAAGCTCCCTTTTTTCCTTGTACATGTCAAATACCTTATACCAATTGCCATTCATGGCAGCACTACGTAAGTTATCCAGGTCTTTATTGTTGTTGTGGTCTGAAGTCATTGTCTCCTACACAATTGAGGTTTTAGATTTTTAATGTCACTTTACATGTCAAATTTATTGATATATTTTTCAAATAATATAAACCCTTCAAATTAAATTGAAATGGCGCAAAACTGAGACTCACATATATGTCATAGCTATAGTATGTTTGGATAAGATTTTAAAAAATGAGTTATAAAAAAAAAGGTCTTTTGGATAGCTTAAGAAAAAAGGGCTTTTAGAGAATAGTTTATGGAAAAAAGTGGTTCTGGATAAACGAGTGTTTTGATAGTTATTATCAAAAGGGATTTTGTAATTGGAAAATTACTAAAAATGGTACGTATGAGAGATGAGAGAATAGAGAGGGTAAAAAAGATAGAGAAGAGAGGAGAGAAGGTGAAGAAGATAGAAGAGAGATGAGAGATAGTGGAAAAGATAGAGGAGATATGGTGAAAAAGATAGAGGAGAGAGGAGAGACAGTAGAAAAGAGAGAGGAGAGAGGGTGTAAGAAAAAGTAAGGGTAAAATAGTAATTGAATAGTTCATAAGTTATTTTACTGTTCCAAAAACTACTCTGATCAACTTATCTGAAACCATGGTTTTAAACTATGGTTTGATTGAAGCCGATGTTTAGACAAATATGACTGTTTGTTTTAAAATTTTTCTAAACCTAGATTTAGGCTAAATTTTTTTTTTAAAACATAAGTTTGGGGGTTTCTCATGCCCATAGTTGTATGGAAATCCAAACCAGACCAAACAAGAATCTCAAAAAGAACATATAACCATGGCACCACGTGAAGAAGAAAATTAAGAAATCAATCCCAAGATGAAATAAAGAGGAGGATTGTTTTTTAGAGACTAGATAGTATTCCCAACCAATAACAAAATAAATTTTACCTCTCTCAATCAAATATTTTTTATACACGACTTAGTTTAAATTCAAAATATTGTACTTAAAGACCCAGCCATATATTCAGTGTGTCAGATTTTGTTAGTATAAATGAAAGGATTTACCAACAAGGAAAAACTAATAAATGACGCAGAAGCACAGCCTTACTAAAGAATCATAGATGAGTAGAAAGATCATGTAAGGAAGAAAGGAAAAAAACAGAGAGACTTAAAGAAAACAAGTAGATCATCCTGTTTTAAATAATATATGTGTGTTTGAGACTCTTAAATCACAATTTTAAAAATATTTCTTGTCCAAACTTTAATTTAGAAAAATTTTAAAATAAACAGTAATATTTGTCCAAAAGAATTTTTAGACCAAACCATAGTTTAAAACTAAAGTTTTGAATAAACTATTGAGACTAACTTCTATAATAGTACAAAAGCTTATGAACTATCTAATTACTATTTTATCTTTATTTTTTCTTACACCTTCTCTCATCTCTCATATCTCCTCCTTCTTTTCTCTTCTCCACCCTCTTTCATCTCCTATCTCCCACCTCTTTCCTCTCTCTTTTCTATCATCTCTCCTCTTTCCTATTTTTAATAAAATCATATCATTTTTAGTAATTTATCAATCATAAAACTCCTTTTACTAATAATTATCCAAACACTCATTTTTTTAGAACTACTTTTTTTAAGTTATTTTTCAAAATCCTTTTTTTAAAAACTGTCTAAATTTTTTTTATATTTTTTTTTTAAATCTATTTAAACAAGTCTTATATATAATTTTATATCACAGTTAGATCACAGAACGCAAAACATCATGATTATCGGACGTTGCTACTTTTGTCTTCTTCCCACATTCTAAAAAATTGAGCAATTGTTTCGTCAACTTTTGGCCAACCCTTTCTCCTCAAATACAGCTGTCATTTTTATATTTTTAACTTTTATTAAACACAGAAAGATTATTTTCATTGATTATGGGTATTTAAAAAAAATTAATTAAATTACTCCTTCCGGTACTATATATATAAAACTGATGAATATTGGTTATTGCAAAAATAACAAAAAGTCTTCAACTTCAACTTTTGGTAGCGACAGGAATGAAAAGTGGACCCTGAAGGTCCCTTTTAAAAAAATTTCTATAATAGGCATTAGGTTAAAAAACAAAATAAACCCCATACATTCTCTTTATTAAATACTTTTCGTATTCTTAATATAAAATTTATTTAATTAATTTAATTATATTAAAAAATTAATTAATTTAATATTAATTTTTTAATTAAATCTTATATTAATAATATGATGAGTATCAAACAAAAATAAAAAACAATTTAAATTTCAACTTGTCAACAAAACGTGAAGCATGAGCAAGAGAAAAGACTTGCTTTTGGTAAATAGACATTGCTCAATAATAACCAAAAATAAAAAGTAAAAAAAGAGATCCGAGAGTGGGTAATGATTAATCATCACTCTCTACAAATTTCCTTGTTTCATTTTCTCTTGTTGCACTATTTTTTTTTTTTAAAATATACTATTCAGTTCGAAATCCACAATTTACACGATAAAGGGGGACTAACATAATTAAACATCATGTTAAAATATTTTTTGACAATCTACACAAAAATGAGTCATCTAAACCGGTAAGATAAATCATTTACGTTAAAAAACGTAATATAATAGACGAAGAAAATAATCATGAAGGAGTAATTTATATAGCATAATTATTAGAGGGAAAATAATGTGTAATTTAAAATTTTAAAAAGATGTAATAGGATAAAGAAAGAAAAAGAAAAAAAATAAAAGATCAGTAGAAAATGGATTCCAGGAGAAGTGTCAAGAAAGGCAGCTGGCCAAGTTCAAGTGGCCAGGCTTGGAATAAGCGAAACAAACGCTTTCTGTGGGGAAGACCACACAGCAAAGCATTTATTTCTTTTATTTCTTCCTCGTTTTATAATTTTATTTATTTATTTATTAATGATTCAGAAAGAAATAATAGGTTGCTTCATTATTCAACCACTCTGAGTCTTTCCTATCATCTTTCCCTTTTATTTTCCTCCATCCATCCACGGATTCTCTTTCAGAGTCACATTTTAAATTATGTTCTCTTTATCGGAGGATGTTTCCACTACAACAACTTCTCAAAAGTATAATTCTGTGTTTTGGCTTTTACGAGAAAAAAAGAAGAAGCAGAAATTTAAAAATAAAGCCTCACTTTTGTAAAAGCATCTTATATTTCCTTTTACTTTGTTTTTCTTCTCCTAGTGGGAAATCATTCCACAATTTGGTGGGCACCCGTGGGGACATTCATAAGCACTTGAATTATTAGGTCCACTCATATTTTCTTTTTTCATTAAATCACATCTCTGATTTCCTTTCATTCTCCAGCAACGCCATCTTCCTTTCCTGCTCTAGAAATTCTACGTGTCGCTCAATGACATATTGTGACTTCCTCTCCTCCTCTCTACAACCCACGGCGACTTCTTCTTTTTTTTCCAACGGCAACAAACAAAAGTGACAATAGCTTTGATGGCGAGAGCTCACCGATAGTAGAAGAAAAAGGCATGAGACAACACAAGAGAGGCAACGCACAGAAAAGAAGAGAGAAAAGAAAAGGGAAAGAGTGTAAAAAAACAAAAGACAAAATAATTGAGCGATTCTTTTTCTGTTTTCAAAATTATTCTTAAGAACTTATTTACAATTATCATTTTAAACTATAAGGCCTATTTAAAAAAAAGTTTAGAAAAAAAGCGGATTGGTTTTAGAAAAAAGAATTTAGAAAAAGTATTATGCAAAAAAAAATGTTTTGAATAAATGAGTGTTTAGATAGTTATTACTGGAAGGACTTTTATAATTAGAAAATTATCAGTATAATTTTATTAAAAATAGGAGAGAGGAGAGAGGGTGGAGAAGAGAAAGAAAAAAAGGTAGATAAGAGAGAGAGGAGAGAGTGTGTAAGAAAAAATAAAAGTAAAATAATAATTAGATAGTTTATACGCTCTTTTACTATTTTAGAAATTAATCTCAATGTAGAAGCTTTTTTAAATAAATATAGCTATTTATTTTAATTTTTTTTAAATTAAGATTTAAATCAAAAACTATTTTAAAATTTTAGTTTGGAATCAATCAAAACAGACACAATGAGGTAAACAACTATAGATTTGAGTTTAAAAGAAAGAAAACAAATAATAATGGCCTCATGTGTTTAAACATCATCAATATATAAAATTATAATTTTATCATTTTATTTATAAAAGAGGCCATTATTAATTACCACGGAAGCACTATTTTTTTGCCTTCATCTTTTGGCCTATACCTCCTCTTCTGCTTAATATGTTTGACATGTTAACATGTTAACATGTTTACTGAAGTTAACATGTTGTGCTTGTTACCTCCTCTTCACAATTCCACCACATTTATGGCGCCAATTCAATTCATTTTTTCTCTCTCTTCCATTATTCATGTCAAGGTCATATCAATCTCTTAGTTCTCTCTCTTCTCCTATATTCTCCCATCTCTTCTTTCTTCATCACAGTTGAAGAAGCCATGGATCCGCCATTTAACAGCTAACATCTAGTTGACTAAAACTATTTGAGCTTTCTATATGTTTTCTACCCATATTTTTTGTATGGCTTCTTTTTTTTCCAACTTTTTCGGCTTTTCCCTATGAGCAATAAATAGATATTCGATTTCCTTCGCCTCCAGGCTCTCTCTCCTTCGTAGGCTGGGTCTCTAACATGTTCCGTTTAATGCTTTTAAATTTCTTCAAATTATCCTGGTTGAACTAGTATATTCAATTTTTAAAAAATATTATTTTATTGTGATTCTAGTTATAATATTTAGAGAGATATCATAACTATTGGGTGTCTATATTTACGAGGTAATAAACAGCTTACTTTACTCGATATTAATATCGTCTTAGATCGCAGGTGAGTTTAACCTATTTTTAAAAATTTTTGTATATAAAAAAAATATCTTCAAATTTCTTAAATTTTTTTTTTATTATTAGATTTTACATGAGTGACATTTTAATTTTTTTTATAGTGATACAATTTAAAATTTTATATGATTTAAAAAAAAATTAAAACCACATAATTTTAGAGTTTTTAAAAAAACACTATAACAAAATTAAATCTGCAATATTTTACTTCTATAAAATATTAGAGTTTTAGTAATTTTTATATAGAATCTAATGATCATAAGAAAAAAAAATATTTAGGAAGTTGGGATTTGAAAAGCAAAATACTAGAGAGGCACTATAAAACCTCAAATCTGGAGCTTTGGCATCTGAGGCAACAGAAGAACTTGAAGAACAACACATTTTCTCGTAATTGCCCATATAAGAGAAAATCGATATATAAGGAAGCAGAGAATCTAATTCATGGAGAAATTTTAAGGTAAATAAGTAAAAGAAAGAAAGAAAAATCACTTCATAACAATTCTCAACATTTCTCGGAAGCCAAACATAGATATGCATAAGGCATAAGGAAAAAGAGTATTACAGGTGTTGACGATAGAGTGGCCATGACTGCTTTACCGGTGCTTGTACTTCACTATGCTCCGATATCTTCCACTGTCTTCGACTTGACAGGAGTAATGGGTGGGAGGGAGGGAGGGGGCGGGAGGGAGGGGAGTGAAAGGGAGGGAAACGCAAGGCAGGTGGTGCGCGTAGGCCTCCAAAATGGAAGTGTAATAAAGAGAAGCAGGATGGGATGTGGGGATATTAGATGGACCCACAAAATTCCAACATCAAAATTATGATTTTGTCCAAAACAAAAGTTATTTACAGCTTGAGTTGAGTATAAAGGGAGGAGGGTTCATCCCCGTAAGATATCGAATCACGACTTCATTTTGAAAGATGATAATTTTAGATAAGTTATTAAAAATAAATTTAAAAATTATAAAAAATTTTATAAACTATTTAATAATATTTTATTTTTATTTTTTCTCATATTCTCTCTTCTCCCTTCCCCTCTCCCTCTCTTCTATCTTCTTTTCTCTTTTCTGCAATTATTATCATATTGCTACCTTTGTCGTTGTTGTCATGGCCGCTATTTTCTTCCTCCGTCATCAGATCTTCTTCCTCCATCGTCAGATCACTTCCATTACTAGTCTTCTTCCTCTATCGCTAGTGAACGTGGTCTTCTTCCTCCGTCACATCTCTTCTTCCTCCATCGTTGGTATTTTCTTCTTCCTCTGTCGCTGGTCATCCTCTGTCATCTTTCATCTTTCTCCGTCGGTGATAGAAGAGAAAAAAAAATAGAAATTAATTATTTTTTTATAAAAGCATACCCTTTATAATAATTTACTAATATCAAAGGTCCTTTTAGTAATAATTATCCAAAAACTCATTTATTCTCAACCACTTTTATTTCATAAATTCTTCTCCAAAAACTCTTTTTCAAAAGCTGTTCAAAAGCCATTTTTTCATAAACATTTTTCCAAAAGTCTATCTAAATATGCCTTTAATTGCCAATGTTATAGATATTTGGAAGGGAAAATATAGTTAAGATCTTAGTTAAGATCATGGCTAATCACTAGTATGACTTCTATAAATAGGGGTCTTAAGTAAGGGATTTAAATGTAGGATTATGTAATCTTTATTATAGTAAGAAAGAGGATAATTTGAATTTATTTTCATAAAATCTCATAAGTTATGAGATTTATTTATCACTTTTTAGTAAGGGTAGATCAATTGTGAATTTAGTAATGAGCTTATTACTCTATGGATAATGAAGATATTCTGCTTCAGTTAATATTCTTAACAATAAAAAAGTCTCAATCAGTATAAATTTGTTGCTAATTTTTTTATTGAAATTTATTATTGTTAGCTTCTAAGTTGTCAAAACAAAACTTTTCAGTAATTAAATTTCTTTTTATGACTTTATTATAATTTTTCCAATTTTTAATTACAAGAAGTACCTATATTTAATGTTAGATAATACTTCAAATAAAATTATCTCAAATAAAAAAATGCATATGTTTATAAAAAAAAGGTAGTTACACATAATTAAATACTACTATACTTTACGTAGTAGTGTGTGTTTGGATATATTTTTAAAAAAGGGTTTATAAAAAAAAGGGCTTTTGGGTAACTCTTGGAAAAGGGTTTTTAGAAAAAAGTTTATAAAAAAAAAGTGGTTCTGGATAAATGAGTGTTTGGATAGTTATTACAAAAGGGCTTTTCGTAATTGAAAAATTATTAAAAAAGGTATAATTTTATTAAAAGTATGAGAGAGTAAAGATGAGAGATGGTGAAGATAGAAGAGAGACGAGAGATAGTGAAAAAGATAAATGAGAGAGTAGAGAGGGTGTAAGAAAAAGTAAGGATAAAATAATAATTGAGTTGTTCATAAGCTCTTTTATTATTCTAAAAGCTACTCTTACTAGCTTATTTGAAACTATAGTTTTAAACTATGATTTGGTCCATAAGCCCTTTTGGATAAATATGACTGTTTATTTTAAAATTTCTCCAAACTGATATTTAAGCTAAAAGTTTTTTTAAAATCTAGATCTGAGGGTTTCCCAAACAGACCCGTAATAAAAAGAAATCATATGAATTTATTAATGAGTCCTATTAAATCAAAACTTTATAAATATACAACTTACATTCGCAAATATAGATTACTATTGTTTAATATAGGGCTTGTTTAGATAAGATTTTATAAAATAGATTATAAAAATAGGACTTTTGGATAATTTTTTTAAAAAAATTAGAGTAGAGTTTATAAAAAAATAATTTTAAATAAATAAATATTTAGATAATTATTATTACATTTTTTTATAAATAATAAGAAATAAAAAAAATATCACTGTAACATCACATACGCGTCTTCCACTATGCAGCGTCTTCCCCTTTTCTCTTACCTGCGTCTTGTCCCTTCTCTCTATATCTCATCTTCTCCTTCCCCTTCTCTCAAATGCGTCTTTCATTGATAGTGATGATGAACGGAGGAAGAGGAAGATGACGTGCACTACGATGGACCTCTTTTTCCTTTTCATTCTCGACAACGGACCTGCGACTTCTCCTTCCTCCACTAGTGATGCCTAGAAATAGCGAGGGAGAGAAGACGTGCTTAAAGATAGGGGGGAATGAGAGATAAAATAATAATTAAATAATTTATAATTTTTTTATTATTTTAAAAATTATTTTTAATAATTCATCTAAAATTATGAGTTGATTTAAATTTTTTTTAAAATAAATATAATTATTTATTTTAAAATTTTTTAAACTAAAATTTAGACTATAAATTTTTTTAAAATTAATATTTTAATATCTTCTAAATACTCATATATTAAAATTATTTTTTTTAGTATAAAATTAATAATATCGGCACCTTTTGAAAAAAAATCCTAATCGATAATACAAGTCACCTAAGAAAATAACTACTATTAATTATTACCTCTTCTAGAAGGTATTTGGTCTTATAAAACTTTTTTAATAGTTTCAATGAGTATATCTTTTTATATATGTGTAGTGATGAGGTTTAAAAAAATTAATAATATATTGACACGTAGTATAATTAATAATAATATTAAAAATTATTTAAATTTTATAACCAATTTAATATTTTTAATTATTTTTATTAATATATATGAATTGGTTAGAAATTTTTTATTTTTTAAACTATTTACCAATTCATATTACCAACTATTCAATTTGGAGATTCATAGTTACTTCTTTTAAGATATGTGTTTCCTTTAAAAATTGAACTCGAGATTTGAATAGATATAACGAAACCTTATGCCACTAGGCCAACTAACTTTATGCTGGTCTCAATTCTTTTTTTTCTCTAAATACATATATCCTCATATTAAGAATAATCTTATACAAAATATTAGCATATTTATTTAAATTTTTATTTTATATTATAAAAGACTACTATATTTTATTAGACATAACCCGTCTATTGGTTTCTATGAAGTCTTTTCATCTTTTGAGTTTTGTCCCCCGACTTTTGTCCCTTGCTGATGTTTTTCTATGCCAGCTCCATGATGTATTTTTTTTATCCTATCCTAATTATGTCCAAGATGTTTTTATCATATATCATATTATCTTATTTCTATTGACAACTTGTCATCCAAAAACTAAGATTACTATGAGAGACCTAATTAAGAATTTCTGCACATTGTTAAAAGAACAAAATGCCATCTATAGTTGAAAGGGTAAGAAAATTGATAAAAAATTAAAATAAAACTGAGAAACTAAAATTACTTGATGTTATTTAAAAAAATGCTTGAAATTAATGTAGTTTTACAATTTAAGACTTTAGGAAGGTGGAATGTATGGTTTATAAATAGTTAATTAATTTAATGATGAATAAGAGTCAGTTGCAATAAAAATCTAACGTATTCTTCTCTTTAGAATATACGAGTATAATTTTTTCTTAAAAGTATTTCTTATTTTTGCTTATTAAAATACCAATGGGTGAAAAAAAGTTTAGTACAGAACCTCGAAAGAAAACTTCAACACCTAAATTTTGTTGGAAATATAGCATTTCGATAACTTTATACGAGTATTTAATTTGAACACATTTAGTTCAATATTTTTATTTTTTGATTAACTTTTGGTTCAGTTATGACTTATGATTATTGAATATCAATAACTATTACGAAATAGATTCAAAAGAAATTTGAAAGCTCACCATATTTTGACTTTGGAAAAATATTTTGAAGTTACAAAAATTTGTGTAACTACGATTTTAACAGATTATTAGTATTCAAGAAAAAAAAAATCATCATATCTTATTGTAAAAAAAAATAATTTATTTAATCAAAACCAAAATCAAGCCTATATTTACCTTCGATTTTTTAATTAAATAGGGGTATTCTAATCTTTTAATGACATAAAGAAACCTAATAAAGCCTCTTATTTCATGGTTGGCGCAGATGGTAAGGAACATGCTCATATCTCACAATAATGCGAGTTCGATTCTCGTTATTGTTGTGAGGACTCCTTTAATAGGTGATATCGTAAGTCTCCTATAAGTATTCTCTGAGCCCTAAAGATGTATCCTAACCTTAGTAGGGGACTGGTACTGATCCTATCTAAATTTTTTTATAAAAAAAAGTCCAAATTTAAATTTTGCTATTTTATTTAAATTTAATTAGCATTTTACCAACCCAATAAATTGCCCTTACAAATTATTGATTTTTACTTTTCTTCATTTTACTTTTTGTAAAGAATATTTAAATCAAACAATCACTTGCACACATAATTTATTTACTTTAATTTATATATTTAGTGAATTATTTTTACTTTTTATTATTTAGATAATTTCAACTACGCATATTGTTTTCATATATATATATAATATTCACATCTTATCTTATAAAGAGTAAAACTTATACATTTTATATTTTAGAAAAAAAATTAATATCGTTATAATTTTACCTTATTTTTAACTGACTCCTTGTATTTTTTATGGGCAAAATTTAGGTCAAATTATTTAAATATATTAAATTAAGTTATTTAATTATACTTATTATTTTATTATTGTTTATTGTTAAAATATATATTTATGCACTTGTAATATTTATCTATGAACACTTGTAATATTTTGTAGAAGCTCTAGTAATATAAATTATGATTTAAAAATTCATATGAATACTTATTATTTTGTTAGTATTAGTTATTAAAATATGTGTATAAACTTTAAATTCAGCTATGAAATATGAAATCTTATTATTTTACTACTATTAGTTTAGTTGTTAAAATCTATATATATAATTGTATATTTATCTACAAAAGTTTGACTTAATAGATATAATTAATTATTTTATTAGATCTTTATAGTGTCATCAATTGTATAAGTCTCTATGGCGGATAGGCATAATTTGTTAATTTGTTAACAATAGATGACATAATTCTAGACTTTATCGGTTAAAACTCTTTTTACTTGTATCAAAGCTGGTTGGTAGCTAATTTTTTTAATTTAGGATTAAATTAACACATAGAATTTCTTCAATAATATATTATATAACCAAAAAAGCTCAAATCATTCCAAAATCATAAACAAGAAGCTACTAAGGCAAACGGGGCAACTCCATTATAATTTAAAGGCCAATAACAGAGGATGAATTCTTTCTTCGAAATTTCCAGAATGGAACACCTAAACATCTAAACAGCACCATTTAAGCCCGCAACAGGACCTAAAATTTTCTACCAGTGTGGATGGCATGAATTACATAGTATGAAAGATGAGATATTATTCGTGGCTCATTAATTGTTTAAGTTTTAAAATTTATATATATAGGGATTGATACCAGAAACGGAGCTACAAACGCTGAGATGAGAAGAAGTAGAAAGCAGATGGCATGATCACGATGATGTAGATGCAAATATGAGACCTTGAGGTATGATCAATCGTAAATAAATAAGACATTCTATCACTTGGATATCACCAACATGGCAACATTAGGTAATTTTCTTATTTGGCATTGGTAAGAACAAAAAAAAAAGCAGGTAAAAGAGAACTAACACTCAAATATATTTGTGGACAAGAAGTTAAATCCAAAATTGCAGCACTCGTTATATCAATAAAAATACAAAATTGTAACAAAAAAAAATAAAAATACAAAATTATGACATGAGGAATCGGTCAAAAATGAAGTGAGAGTCCCACTAGAAGTTCTGGTCATGATGAATAAATTTACTTGTTCCCTAATCTACCCGACAAAAAAATGAAGAGAGAGACAAGCACAAACAATTCCCATCAAGAACTTGAATCAACAAATCAACTGAACTCCGGAACTTGTGAACTGCAATGTCAATCTCCAGCTCTATAATTTCATATCCGGCAAATGTGGTTTCTTGGACGGTTGGCTCCTTCTACAAAATTACAAACACAAGTTACAACAAAGCCTAATCTATCACAGGGCATGAATCCGCTTTTTGTCGGATAAAACTGAAATAAACTGCCTTACAAATAAGATATGAAAACTTGATATAATCAACCAGCTATTGATATTAATGATAAACATTGTTTATATATCTGATTAAAAAAAATTCAGGAAAAGAATTACCTGCCAAAAATATTGCAAGCGTTTATTGCTTTCTTTTATCCTTTGATTTAGATTGTTGCTGCCCATAATATGCTTTATGCCTAGACAATGAAAACTTAAGATGAGCCATATTTTGCTTTCTCCTGGCTTTTCGAGATAAACTTTTTGTCTCAACATTTAACTCCTCTGCTGATGCTTTATCGTTGTCCCCCAATCTATCTGATGAAGTTGACTTGCTGGCATCTTCACCTGATATTTTGTTTTTGTTCTTCTTGTCCGAACGTTTTGAATGAAGGAGCTCTTTAGCCTTCTTCTTCAGCTCATACTTCTTTTGTTTGCTTAACTTCCATTCCTCCTCCCTATAAGGAGCAAGTTTTTTCAAGGAAATATATTGATTCAACTCTTTTTCATCCATCATCAGTAATTCTGAGACGCTCAAGCCAAATCTGTTTGGCGTTGTTTTGGCATACTTGAATCTTGTCTTCAAGTCCCCAATGGTACCCTCATAATCTAATTTATAATACTCATCCATCATTGCCTGTCTTGCTTTCTCCAACAAAGCTGTTTTTCGCTTCCTCTTCCGCTTACCTTCCTCGTGAACTTGTTCTTCTTTGTTTTCTTCCTCCTCTTGGAGGTCATGATCACTGCCATTCTCCATATTTTGTTTCAATGCTCGTTCCCTTGTAGCAAGAAACCCATCGTCGGACCCATACACATCCCAGTCTTTAGGAAGTCCAAGCAATTCATCGTCCTTTACAAAATCAGGCTTCTCCATTTCATGATCGTGGCCACAAAAATCTGAGTCAGCATCTTCTGCATTATAATATTTTTCATCAAATGCGGCTTTCATCATCTTATCAAACTCCTCAGGGTCAAATTCCTCTTCTAGTTCTGCAGCAGACAGTGGGATAATATCATCATCATTAATTCCTGCAGTCTTCATTATCTTTTTGACCTTCTCCTGCATCTCTTGTTTCTTCAAATTCTTCAAATGTTTCAACTCCTCCTCCCTCTCCTTCTGTGCTATTGCCATTCTCTCCTCTTTGCTTTTCCTCTGTTCCTTCCTTGCATTTGTCTTCTTCCTCACTGATCCTTCCACATGCAGAGGATGACCTAACACCCTGTCTTCCTGATTTTCTTGATATCTGTATTCGTAATCTTCCTGTCTTTCAAGATCACTCTCCTCTGAGTCTGATACCCATTGCAAGTTTTCCTGATCAAGGCCCAAATTTTCTCCCCTTTTGTCAGTCCACATCTCGTTCATGAAATAGTTTTTCAGAAACTTGGAATTTTCATTTTCATCTGCATCTTCACCAAAGTACTCATCCAATTCCTTTCCATATTCCTCACCATCACTTTCTCTTTTGTTGTCACCTGCCTTCTCCTTCACTACAAAAAAATCCTCTTCATGATCATTTAAACCTTCCTTTTCAGACGCATCAAGAAAAGCGTTTTTCAATTCTTCTTGCTCATCAACATAAGTCTTTTATACATCTTTGTCCTCCCCAATCAAATGCTTTGCCATCGTATCTGTCAAATGCAATGACTTCTTACTCTTCTTATTTTCTGATATACCTCTCTCCTTCCCATCACTTACATCCCCAAAATCTGGTCCCTCCTCAATCAAATGGTTTGCCATCACATCCTTCAAATACATCCGGTTTTTACCACTCTTATCTTTAGAATAGACTTTCTCCTTTTCATTGCTTCCCTCTTCACTGCTATCATCTGACTCAAAAAGCTTAACATCTTTTTGCTTGAGACGGGGGTCCTTCTTCTTCACCTTAATTAAGCAATCAAAAAACTTCTTCTTTGTCCTTCTAGAAATTTTTAGTTCCTCATCATCAGATGATTCATCACTATCAGAAGATGAGGATGAAGATGAAGAGATGAGACCCTTCTTTTTTAACTCCTCAAGACGCTGGAGATCCTCCCGTTTCTTGTTGTATTCAAATCTGCGAGCATACTCCTCATTTATCTTGACTTCTGATACGTCATCATTTTCTGAGTCACTGCCATCAAAAAGTTGGAGAGCCATATCCTGTGGGAGACCAATCTCTATCAATTTGCAACATAGCAACACAAAAATGTTATGAAAGAAAGTAGCGATAGCAACTGATAAAAATGGATGGAGATAGAACCTATGACAAATATATAAAACTAAGCTCTGATCTCAAAGTAAATGGAGACAAAAAAGGCTACCGAGAAAGCTCTTTTACCCATATATATTTTTTTCTAATTTTAAAATAACCCTATTTTTCAACAAACAAAACTTACTAACCTTTACTGAGCACAAAAACTGACTAATGGCACTTCTAAAGTTCTAAACAGAATACCAAAGGAAAACCACCTAAATACAACAAATAAAACTTTAAAATTCACACCACAATAAATAATGCTAGTGAGAGATAGTATTTAAATTGCACAGATCTCAAATTGGAGGTTCTTTGCTCTCGATGTCAATGAAGACTTTGAATATAAATTAATGATGAACCTGGCATGTCATACTTTAAGACAAAAATCATGCCAAGCACAAAATGTTGCACTAAAAGATAGATGCTAAAAGTCTAAACAAAACCAAGCTGTGCACCAGTTCAAAATGCAGAATTTTGACATAAAGCAGCACTTAGAAATGCAGAATTTTGTACACATTCATCCATGTTATATTAACACTATTGAGCTTGAAATTGAGAATTTGTTAAAAGTATGTTTACAAAGTACTAAAAGAAAACGAAAGATAAAGATAGCCGAGAGTTTGGAAAAGAAATCCGTGACTATTTATGCCAGCAAAATACAAACAGTTCAAAACAATGATGGATAAGTAAAACTAATCAAAGGGAATATAATAGAATAGAAGCACCTTTGGAGAAACGAAGTGAAGAAGAGTGACTATTAACGTATCTAATTTCTAATGATTTATTGCTCCCCATGGAAATTTTTGTCTTTGAAATTGAAAGTTAATAGTCATGAAGACAGGGTAATTCCAATTAGCATTCTAATACTGCATTAATCACTTAAGAGGTCAATGGAATTAGTTCAAAGTTTTAGAAAGCTCAAGAGCAACCGTAGCAAGCAAACAATAAAGATGCACAAAGTGTGGATTGAAAATCAATAATCAAACATGGAGGAGAGAGCAGAACCACCAAGCATGCTTCCACATCTTCGAAATGCAGAAAAGGCCAATCAATTGAAAATCAATAATACCTCTTGAAGAGACTACCGGAGAGAGGTGGTCGTCGGCAGTAACAAAGAGAAACGAATATAGAATCAGTGTTTGCTGAAAGAGCAGGACGACGAGACTCGGGGCTCGCGAAAAGGGAAGTACGCCGGCTAGAGTGGGCAGGGGGAAGCGATTGAGCGGAGGGGAACTGGAACAGGGAAATTGGCGAATTAGGGATTTTATTCCTCCCCTAGGGAATCAATTATTATCAATGTCATATTGTCATATACTATAAAATTATTAAATTGATAAAAAAATTTAAAAATTTATTAGAATCATAAAAATACGGATTTATCGGAATTTATTATTAGGGGTGCCTATTGAGGTATTTTGAATTATTAACAATTCAAAGTAGATTTATATTTTAATAATTCTAATAAATCATTTCCTTAAAATTTTACCTCAATTTGATAATTTTATAAAGTTTGAATAATTTAATTTTTTTAAAACCTTAATATAATTCCCCCTTAATCTATCTCATTTTGTTTCCAAATGTCAGTTATGCATATAGTTATAAAAATCACCACTCCCTCCAGTTGATATATTTGATTCAATTAGATTTATTTATGGTATATTTAGGTGGAGAGAAAAGTGATGAGAAAATAAAGAAGAAATATTATAGAGATTTTTTTTAAATAGTAAAAAAAATTATTCTCATGGTATTATTTTGTTTTTAATTTTTTTATTCAAATATAGGGTTAATTTTTGTGTTTAAAAAATGAACTGAATAGAATTAATCAGATTATCCTTAAATATTACTCCAACTAAAACTAAAACTAAAAATAAAATGAACGGAGCAAAATGAGCTGAAGCTAATTCGCCTGCTTCGGTTTTTAGTCTCAATTCAATTTGCTCGTTCCAAATTGAGTAGCTGGTTTATGTAACTTCTGAACAAAAAAAAAAAAACAATTCTCCACCCTCCCCTTTTTTATTCAAAAAATCTTATATTCATTAGATTTGTCAAGTCTCCCTATTTAAGGAATACTCTTAGAAATACTTATCAGTCACCTATTAACAATTAACAAGATACTTACATCTCTAGTTCAGTTTGTTTCTATCAATAAACTATGTAGATTATGTCATGGTGTAAAATCTTAAAAATAACTCTATTATATATTTCTAGTAAATAATAATTTATCATATATTGGATATTTTTATTTTGTTTTTCTCGTCCCTATATTTTGAACGAATTTATCATGTAAAGAGACCCAATAACTCATACTTCTTAAGTCCTTAATATATATAGAGTTATCTTAATTATAAATATAAAATTTATTTATTATATGTGTTAATATTTTCCCAAATAATTTTTATTTTCTAAATAAAAGATAGAGGAAGTGAGTTAAGAAAAGTAACTAAAGTATTTTAAAAAATATATCTCATATTAACTAATTTTTTTAATATAATTAAATTAGTTAAAATCTTATATTAAGAACTGAAAGAGTATATCACTTTACTAAGTTTTTAATAAATTGGTTTCTTATAAAGAAAAATATGAATCTTTTGTTTATTTTAAACTAGATTATATTTGAAATAACTCAACGATAACAAATTTACATGGTGCAACTTCGGAGTTTATCCTTCATGCGAGTGGAAGCTAAAGTTGCTAAGGTTTTACTTTAGCATGAGTTAGGTTACTTGGCATAGCCATCCAATGTAACTACAGGAGTGTACTTCCAATCTTCTATGAGATTGGGAACACCTAGGGGTTTCCCTATCAATTAGGTACTCTATCACATCTTAGTTATAAAAGATACTTAATTTTTTTAAATAAATTAAAAAATTTAAATAAACTAATTAATTATAATTAAATTTAATTTTTTAAAATAAATTTATATTATATACTTCTTAATTTAATTTAATTAATCAATTATATTTTATATTTATTATAATTAATTAATTTATTTATTTAAAAAAGATATGGTCCTAAGTAAGCCAGGACAATTGTTCCTTATTTTTTTTTGGCTAAAGCCGGGACAATGGTTTAAAGTTTTAAACTTTAAACACAATTTTAAGAAATTCGTCCAAAAAACATAATTTTAAAAAAATTAATTAAATTAATTATTTTGTAAAAAAATGTATGCTAATTTTTCTAAAGTTTTCTTTTAATAATTTGAATTGAAAACTACTCAATTAGATGGAGTAACAATTTTAAGAGTAATACTTAGATACTATAAGAGTGCTATATTATCTAAATTATATCTGATTAAAATATAATAATTTAATATATTTTAATTTTAGTTGGCTAATAATTTATCTAAAATAATTTATATTTTATTTTATTTTTAAGAAAAAATAAATCTCTCAGTTTAATTCAGATGATTTTTTTATATTTTTAAATTAAAATACTTATTTTTTTAAAAATAAAATTAATCATAAATATTTTTAAATTAATCATTATTTAAATTATTATATTTTAATTAGATATAATTTAAATAACATGTGATGTGATGATAAAATTTTAATGATTTGAAATGACAACAAAACTTTACTGACAACAATTATTTTAGTAAAATTTTAAGTGATGACCTGGAATTACACATTTTTTTTTGGAATTTTATAGTTTTAATTATATTAAATGAGAATAAAATTTTACACACCAATAACTATTATTTTAAAATTTTATGTTTCACTCAAGAATGAACTAATGTAATGAACAAATTGAATTTCAATTATATAAAATGTTGACAAAATCTTAAACAGTACACATTTTAAGAATGAACTAATGTAATGAACAAATTGAATTTCAATTATATAAAATGTTGACAAAATCTTAAACAGTACACATTTTAATTACATGAAGCTTAAAATTTCAAAATACAGTAGTAATTATCACTTCTTTTTCTTCTCCTCGGCCAATCTTTCGAGCACCCTTCGTGAATGTGCTTATCCTTCTATAGAGGTCCTTGGACACATGGCATCATCTAGTGGCTGTGAGCTTGAACGGTGCAGATCAAATCTGGATCCTCCAAAAGATGATCTCCACGGCATTTGCTCCTCGATCGGAGGGTCGGTAGTAGTATCCCTTGTTATTTGGGCAATGCCAATGACAATTCTGATATCCGGCAAGTAGCGACTCCACGTGACACAGTTCAACGAAAGAAAGGAGGGAGAAGAAGCAAAAATTAAAAAAAGAAATCTGTGTCGCATTCTGTTATATATATAGCTCTCTTCCTCTCTCTCTCTCTCTCTTTTGCGATCCATGGCTGCTTCAACGTCGCTCGTTGGAAGTGCCTTCACTCAACTTCCTCCTTCGTTTCAGGCCAGAGACGATGCTCCTTCCAATTCGAAATCCACCGCAAATTGCTGTCGTTTCCCCTCTCGATTGCGGAATAATCGATTATCGTTACTTTCAACTCCTGTTTATTCTTCTTCTTCTTCGCTTCGTTTCTCCTCCAGAAGGTGCTTCTTATTTGCTGTTATCTATTGCTTTTATTTATATATATATATATTTTCATTTGGAACTGTTTGAGTGTGCTTTGCGTGACATAAATAGCCATGGAATTCTTTTCCGTGTTTCTAGCTTTCTTATCTTTCTGTTTTTAATCTTTGTACTTTGTAAATATCCTTTTATGGAATTCTCAATTTGAAGCTCGAATTAGTATATTATGAACTATCTTGTATTCATGTACTGATTAAATGGACTCGTCCCCTTAAATTCTCATTTTAAAGCTGAGAAGTGTCTGAACCTACGAATCATCGTGGAAAGTATACCTTAGGGTGTTCTGATATTTTGCATCTCAATATTAGATATGCCTATAATTAGACTGATTTGTATTTAAGTTATTTACTTTCCTGTAATGAATTCTGCAATTCTTATTTTGTGTCTCATTATTGTTGAAAGGGCTTCACATAATGCTGCTAAAGGTGGACTGGGTTTCCGAAGGAAGAATGGTGGTGCTTGGAAACAGTATACCTCCATGCTTGGTGAATCAGTGACAGAAGGACTTTCGTCCCCACAGTATCACTTGATTTCTTGCTGTCTTGCCAGAAAAAGTCGAGCCAATTTTAGTAGATTTGTTCCCAGAGTCTTTCTTGATAAATCCACTTTACAATTGTCTAAGAATGAAAACGGTCATTCTCGTGTAAGCACTCCTGCTTCATTTTCGGCTATATGTTCCTGCACCTGTAATTATGCAACTATACTCTAAACAAGTTGTTTATTGTCCGACTTTTTTTTATCAATTTTTTCCCTCAATACAAAGTGTTTATCTAATTTGTTTTCTATGATGAGTAGTCTGCTGTATGAAAGGCTAAGTTTCGTTCCTTATTTTCAAAGATTAGTTTCTGCACGGACATTCCACATTCTTAATTTTTAATTATATTTTCTTTTGCCTTTATTTTTCATATTTACTTTTCACCTGTGAATCCTTGTCACACTTAAAAAAGTGCCCGTTGAGTCCTAAGAATACAAACAATATCTGTTTTGTCAGTTTTTTAATTTGTTCGAGGTTTTAGATAATATGTTTATTGAATTCTCTCAATTTTATATGCTAGAAGCAAGTTACATTCTATCAGTTTTTGCAGCAATCTGATTCTTGAAAGTTGAAGATTTATGTTTTATTTTAATGCTCCCAGTAGACATGTTCAAATTTGGAGTTTATCCTTCAGATGTCTATGTTTGTTTCATGTCTGCTTTTATCATGAATAATTATGATTATGGCGTGATAGCCTTCCAGGTGCAATCTAATTTCTTTTCCTTGTCCTTGAAGATTATATCAAATTGGGTCATTGATTTTTTTCTGGGTTAATCAGGTTCAAATTCCTCATGCTACTGTTGGTCCAGATGAGCCACATGCAGCAAGTACAACCTGGCCAGATGGCGTTACTGAGAAACAAGATTTAGGCATATTGGATACTGAACTTGAGCAGATACAGGCATTTTTGAGTTCTGAACTTCCATCTCATCCTAAGTTACATCGAGGTCAACTGAAGAATGGGCTGCGCTATCTGATTCTGCCAAATAAGGTTCCGCCAAATAGGTTGGTTTTACACTATGATGGTAGATATATAATTAATGATATATGGGCAATGAATTCAAATTTGTTCTCATATATTAAGTTTTGAGCACGAATTTGCATCTATCTATGAATTACAGCCTAAACTTGGATATATTAATTCAGGCTTTTTTTATTCTTCTCCCCTCTTCAATGAGTTTTGTATGTCATACATTCTTTAGTCAGTGTCAAGGAGGGTATGCTGGAGGACTTTTGGTGGTTATGGGCAATAGGGGCTAAACAAAGGCAAATTGCTTTACATCATTGACTCTTTGACTGAAATTAGAGAGAGTAGGTTTTAAGTTTTATGCCTATTTATCCTACATATACTGGACTAAATGAGCTGCTTTAAGTGTATTTGGCTAGCTGCTATGTGATACAAGTGCTTTATCCTCAATTTCCTGAGTCAACTGTACTCCTCCTTTTTTCCTTCATTTTCCCCACATAATTTTGCTACCATATGATATTTTAGCGCAGTGTTGGTGAAGTTTGTTAACTGTTTCCTTTAATAAATACTATTTAAGTGGTTAAGTCGAAGGAAGCAACCTCAGCAAGGGAGGAAAAGTTCGAACTATAAATGATTAAATTTGAGAAATCTCTTATCATTAACATAAGCCCTTGAAGTGGTTCCAGGGGCCTGCATGGTCCATTCCTTGTTTGTTAGAACTTTCGTGTGCTTCATTGGTGACTACCCTGGTAGGCATACTAAAACTTTATATCAACCTGTGAGGAGGTTCAAGGGGACTGCATGGTCCACTCCTTGTTCATTAGAACCTTCATGTGCTTCATTGATGATGGTTCTGCCAGGCACACTTATACCGTCTCCCAATTTGTTGGATTTTAGGTTTGAAGCACACTTGGAAGTTCATGTAGGCTCAATAGACGAAGAGGATGATGAGCAAGGCATTGCACATATGATTGAGCATGTTGCTTTCCTTGGAAGTAAAAAACGTGAGAAGCTTCTGGGCACAGGAGCACGTTCCAATGCTTACACTGATTTCCACCACACAGTATTTCATATCCATGCTCCTACCAGTACCAAGGTTTGGGCTGTTTCTGTTTTAGTTGTAATTCTCTATGATTTGTTCCTGAAATTGAGGTTTGTTACTTTAAGAAGTGTCATAGGCTCACAACTGTCATTGTGGGCCATCACTTTGAGTCAGAGCAACTGTCATGTCATGTACTGTATAGTATATCTGTATTTCTATATTGCATTTGATTACAAATCGATGTTGTCAGGATTCTGAAGATGATCTACTTCCATCTGTGCTGGATGCCTTGGATGAGGTATGCTTTATTGTATTTTGCTTTACTCTTTGCCATGCTATCTGCTTCTGCTTCTGATCCCCCAAACATGAAGCACGTATATGAGGTTCTAGTGTGTATAATCTTAATTTTAAATAGTCTGATGGTTTGGTTTGAACCCCAGCTGGTTATTGGCCTTTGGAAGGGATATGAGGCGTAAGAAAAAAATGAAAGATGATATGGATATGGATAGCTTTTAAATGGATCCTGAAGTACAGGGAAGGAAGAAGAGAGAAGAGAAAGAAAGAGAGATGTTGGCGGAAATTGGATTATGGAAGGGGTGAAAATTATCAATTTTTAGCTTCATTAAGTATAAATTTGTCCTCAAAAAAATTTGCATAGAATCCATTATCCTTGAAATAGCTTTCACATGCGTTTTTCAGTTGCTTCATTTTTTTGAACAAAATTTTCATTTAAAGTAAGCCCATCCAAATTGCAAATGGTACTTTTAGGGTGGCATCTATGCACTCACACCTCTTGATGTTTTCAGATAGCATTCCATCCAAAGTTCCTTGCTTCTAGAATTGAAAAGGAACGGCGTGCTATACTCTCAGAGCTTCAAATGATGAATACAATAGAGTATCGGGTTGATTGCCAGGTGTGTATTAGAAACTCTCTAAGGATTTTGGGTTTTGGCTGTTAATATGTTGTCATTTGTGCAAAACATTGACCTTGTGCAATTTCTACAATCACAGTTATTGCAGCATCTGCATTCTGAAAACAAGCTGAGCAAAAGGTTTCCAATTGGATTAGAAGAACAGATAAAGAAGTGGGATGCAGACAAAATAAGGAAATTTCACGAGCGTTGGTATTTCCCTGCTAATGCTACTTTGTACATTGTGGGGGATATTGATAACATCTCAAAGACAGTTCATCATGTTGAGGTATGTTGAACAACTTTTTAATAATTTTCCAACCACTTCTTCCAGGCACGCTCATTTTTCTGATATGTAAGATTCTTAGCAAGTCACTGTTGTCACACAGGCTGTGTTTGGACAAACTGTCGTGGACAATGAAAAGGCTTCTGTGGCCACTCCAAGTGCATTTGGTGCAATGGCCAGTTTTCTTGTCCCTAAGCACTCTATTGGTTTGGGCGGAAATTCTATTGAAAAGCCAGCAAATTCAGTGGATCAATCCAAAATCTTCCTTAAGGAAAGGCAGGCGGTTCGTCCTCCAGTGAATCATGATTGGTCACTTCCTGGAATCAACACTGATGTGAAGCCCCCACAGATATTTCAACATGAATTACTTCAAAATTTTTCAATTAATATGTTTTGCAAGGTACTAAGAGGTTTGAATTTTTCTTGTAGTGACTCTGATTGCTTGAATCATGCTATTAGTGAAAATTTGGTAGCTTTGTATGCGTGATTCCTTAGGAAGTAAAAAAGGAACATGAATTTGAGACAAACTGTTTCATTAAGATGTAGCAATAGGATAAATGATACTATAATATCCATATGAACTTCTTAAACTGATCTACTTGATTGCAGTCTTGATTTATTACGATATTTATTATTTCATGCTTTTAGTTATTATATGCCATTAAACTGTGTAAAGCCCTCTCTCTTCATTAAATGACTTATAATTATCATGTGCAGGTTCCTGTGAATAAGGTTCGAACTTACGGTGATTTGCGGAATGTCTTGATGAAAAGAATATTTCTATCTGCTATGCATTTTCGTATCAACACAAGATATAAGGTGTGACAAAATCCATGGAATCTGCTATTTCCTCATTTCTTCTTTGTAAACTGTCATGGCTTCTGCTGTTACTTGGTGGTTTATTATTTTATATATTCTTTTGAATCTGAGTTTCAATAATTTGAGTATAAGTGGCTTAGTTGCTCTAGGTCATGCTATATTTTTCTGTGTTTGCAGTTGTGTATTGATAGATTTTATGTCAGAATTTTCAGATCTTTTGACTACAAATCTTAAGAATAATCATAACTAGAGGTTTGGGAATTTAGGGATGTAAATTTTCCATAAAATATGTCAAAAGTTATTGACAGATAGCCCTTTTCCTGTTATACTGTTGTCTATCGTGACATTTTTGGGACTTCATTTCTTCAGTTTATATATTCTTTAGTTATTCAATGTTTAAATCATTGGTTTCATAATTTATGTGCTTGTGGCAAAATGGTCTATTCCATGTTTCAAATGTAATTTAACGAAAATCAATTTCCAGAGTTCAAATCCACCGTTCACTTCAGTTGAATTGGATCATAGTGATTCTGGAAGGGAAGAATGCACTGTGACCACCCTTACCATAAATGCAGAACCAAATAATTGGCGAAGTGCCATTAGAGTTGCTGTTCAAGAGGTTTGTTTCTTCTGTCCTGCTCCTTTTTTCCCTTTTATGTGGTACAATTATCAATTTTCTTTTCGCTTATTGTTTCTGCTCTTTCCACTGCTTTCGTTTATATGTCATAGTTACCATTTTTTTATATTTGATCTGTACAACTACAAATATACATGCTGAGAGGGTAAGATGCTCAATTTTTCTTTTTTTTTTAAGTGTCATTATGGTATGTTCCTTGTGTCACTAATCATTGCTCTTGGACAAGTTTTAGTAATCTCTTTCAGAACGAAAACCTTTTTTTGATTTGTGATTTCAAACTACCTGAACGGTGGCTTACATATACTCATGATGCGGATTTAATGGATAATGACCTATACTATATAATGCAGGTTCGGAGGCTAAAAGAATTCGGTGTTACCCAGGGTGAATTAACGCGATACTTAGATGCACTTTTGAAGGATAGTGAACACCTTGCAGCTATGATTGATAATGTACCTTCCGTTGATAATTTGGATTTTATCATGGAAAGTGATGCTCTTGGCCACAAAGTTATGGACCAGAGACAAGGCCATGAAAGCTTACTTGCGGTTGCTGGGACAGTGAACCTGGAGGAGGTATTTTCATGGCCTGCCATTGGACCTCATGCATTCTCTTCGTTTAAAACCTACTTTGACATCAGTTTAAACATACATCTTTTTATGGTTTTTGCAAATTCCTTTTGGAGACATAACTAGTGCTTAGGAATACTGTGGAAATATTCTAATATTTGAATTATTAATGTTAGGATATTATAGTTAGAGATATTATTGTTATTAATTAGAAACAAATCAGATTTGATTTAGAATTAGTTATTAGAGATCAGATTTGATCTAGGAGTAGTTATTGGAGATTTGATTTTATCTTAGTGTATCTCATCGGATCCCCAAGAATTGTGTATATATTTGATGCATATGCCAAAAGAATGATTCATTGGACTATTTCAAATCATATAATTCAGCATGGTATCAGAGCCAGGTTGCCTAGTGGCAGTCCTCTGTTAGTCCGGTCTATATCCAGCCAGCGCCGTCGCTTGCTGTGTTCAACAGTACCGAGTCGCTACAGTACTCCGAGTCGCTACAGTACTCCGAGTCGCTACAGTACTCCGAGTCGCTACAGTCCAGGTCGTTACAGTACTCCGAGTCGCTACAGTACCGCCTCACTACAACTAAATTGCTGCTACGGACCGTAAAGTCTCTACCCCAGCCATGTCATCTACAGATTCTGACCAGAGGAAGAAGTTTGGCAGTCACCACGGATTGAGTGCAGGCTTCGATGGGGCGTCTAGTGTTCCTGTTTCCATTGTATCCGATAAGCTCACCTTGACAAATTATCAAGACTGGGCTCAAGCAATAAAACACGCAGTCGGTGGGCGCGGAAAACTTGCTTATTTGACCGGTGATGCAAAAAACCAGCGAATGAAGCTTCTCCTGAGATGCAACAATGGACAATCGATAACCATTTGGTCTCTTCCTGGCTTATCAACTCCATGTCTCCAAATGTCAAAAGAAGCTTCATGTATCTACCCACAGCACGAGATATTTGGGTAGCTGTTCGTGACTCATATTCAGTCACCAAAGACCATTCACGTCTATTCAATCTGCAACGTAGTACATGGCGTTGCATTCAGGGGACTCGTGGGGTGCATGAATACTGGCTTGATCTCGTTGCATTCTGGCAAGAGTTGGATCTTCTTGACGATGATGAGTGGGATACTCCTGCAGATGTCGTCCGCAATCAGAAAAGGATTGAAAAGGGAAGGATACTTCTTTTTCTTGCAGGTCTCAATGCTGAATTTGATGCTGTAAGGGCCAGAATTCTCAGCAATACCACACTACCATCACTTCTGGAGACTTATGCAGAGGTACGTAGGGAAGAATCCAGGAGGGAGACTATGCCTGTTGAATCTAAACAACCACTTCCTGAGTCTCCTGCCTTTGTTAGCAAGCATGACAACCCCGATACCTCTAGTAAGACTCGACCCACCTGTGAACACTGCAAGAAGGTGGGACATACTCGTGAAAAATGCTGGGATATCTATGGCAAGCCAGTTGATTGGAATCCTCGTAAAAATAAGCCACGAGCTCACCAGGCCTCAAATGAATCGACGTGTGCACCGTCCCCATCTGAGCCATCCACATCTTTCAGTCAAGAGCAACTCAATCAGATTGCACGTATGTTCAGAACTCTTCAAGCTGAACAAAACCCCCACGGTTCTACATCTATGGCCAATAAAGGTACAGTTCCCATTGCTTTACAAACATCTCTCATTCCATCAAAGTGGATTGTGGATACAGGGGCCTCTGATCATATGACCTCAAATGCAAAGATGTTTGTCCGCTACCATCCCTTAGCAGGAAATAAGAAAATTACTACTGCTACAGGCATTCCTTCACCCATAGCAGGCATTGGTTCTGTAACTATCTCAGACTCTTTGCATCTTGAATCAGTACTTCATGTTCCTCATTTAGCCTGTAACCTACTGTCTATTAGTAAATTGACTAAACAAGCCAACTGTTCGGCTCATTTCTACTCTACCTATTGTGTTTTTCAGGATCTCACATCGGGGAAGATGATTGGTTCTGCTAAGGAGTATGATGGCCTTTACTGTCTCGACACATCTACCGTGAGTGCATTATGGTCTAAGATCACCACCTTTACGCCCCACCCTACCTCTGATGAGGAGTCTTTTCTTTTATGGCACAAAAGATTAGGTCATCCTAGTGTTACCTATTTGCAAAAGTTGTTTCCCCAGCTATCTATTAATAAAAGTTCTTTTTTTTGTGATACTTGTACTCTTGCTAAACATCACCGTGTTTCATTTACTCCGGTTCCATACAAACCGTCTTCTCCTTTCTCTATTATTCATAGTGATGTTTGGGGCCCCTCTAAGATTCCTAATCGAACTCGGTCCAAATACTTTGTCACCTTTATTGATGATCATACCCGTATGTGTTGGGCTTTTCTCTTAAAAGATAAATCTGAGGTTCCCAATGTCTTCATCAGATTCTATAATTTTGTCCAAAACCAATTCAATACATCCATCAAAGTCCTTTACACCGATAATGGCAATGAATACTTCAATCATTCTCTTAACTCTTTCTTGTCTGCTAAAGGAATTGCTCATCACAGCAGTTGTCCCCATAGTCTTCAACAAAACGGGGTCGCAGAACGTAAAAATAAACACATTCTTAAGGTTGCAAGATCTCTCTTATTTCAGTGTCATGTTCCTTTGTTTTATTGGGGGGATGCCATCCAAACCGCTGTCCAGCTCATTAACCGTCTTCCTAGTCGCATTCTTTCCTTCGTCTCTCCCATTGAGGAGTTACAAAAAACTCACGTTGTCTCTCACTTACAGTCTTCTCTTCCGCTACGTGTCTTTGGCTGCACTGTTCTTGTCCATCTTCACCATCCTCCCTCCAAGTTCAATCCCCGTGCCACAAAATGCGTCTTCTTGGGTTACTCCACCTCTCAAAAAGGTTACAAATGTTTTGACCCCATCTCCAAACACCTGTTTGTTACCCGAGATGTAATCTTCAATGAGCACCAGTCCTATTATCCCAAGTCTTCGATTCAGGGGGAGTGTTGGCATGAATCTCAACCTGTGGAACCCATTGTACCCACTTCACCTACCCCACATGAACCACCTCCAGACAGACCTGAACAATACAGATGGGGAAAAATGTACTCACGTCGACTCCATAAAGACCACCAACATCATATCTCTGAGGCAGAGTCAGTTCCTGAACCGATTGTGGATCCTGAACAAGGTGAGGCTATTGACACTGATCTAGATCTTCCCATTGCATTGAGAAAACCACCCCGGACATGTACAAAGCATCCTATCGAAAAGTTTGTTTCCTATGCATCCCTTGCACCCAGTTATCATGCTTTTGTGACTAACCTTGACAGCATCAAGATCCCTAATAATGTACATGAAGCATTGGCTGTCCCGGAGTGGAAACAAGCAGTGTTGGAAGAAATGCAAGCCTTGGAGAAAAATGGGACGTGGGAGATAGTGCAGACACCCTCAGGAATAAAACCTGTGAGCTGCAAGTGGGTGTTCACTCCAAAATATAATGCTGATAGTACTCTAAACAAGTTGAAGGCTAGACTAGTTGCTCGTGGGTTCACTCAAACGCAGGGCATTGACTACAACGAAACCTTTGCACCGGTTGCTAAACTCAATACCATACGGGTTCTTCTCTCGGTAGCAGCAAATCTTGATTGGCCCCTAGAACAACTGGATATTAAGAATGCTTTCCTCAATGGAGATTTGAAAGAGGAAGTATACATGACACTCCCACCGGGTTTTGAAGAAGGAAGAAAGAACCAGGTGTGTAAACTAAGAAAATCCATCTATGGGCTGAAACAATCACCACGTGCCTGGTTTGATAGATTTTCAAGTGTTCTCAAGGTTGAAGGGTATAAGCAAAGTTTATCTGATCACACTATGCTTGTATCTCGACGTAATAACCTCATCACTATTATCATTGTCTATGTGGATGATATTATTGTTACAGGAAATGATACTAATGAGATTGATCGAATCAAGGTGGCATTGAATCGTGAATTTGAGGTCAAAGATCTTGGAAAATTGAAATACTTCCTCGGTATGGAAGTAGCAAGATCGAAGGATGGTATTTATGTATCTCAGAGAAAGTATGTTCTTGATCTGCTCAAAGAAACAGGAATGCTTGGGTGTAAACCGAGTAAAGTACCTATCAACACAGTGAAACACAAGAACAGGAAATCTGAGGCAGAAACTGATAGAGATGTTAAAAAACAGAAGAGACAAGAGAGGGATGAAATGAGAACAGACAAAGAAAGATACCAACGGCTAGTTGGGAAACTCATTTATCTCTCCCACACACGACCTGATATCGCCTTTGCTGTAAGTGTGGCCAGTCAACATATGCATGATCCAAGGAAGAAACATATGGACTCAGCCTACAAGATACTGCAATACCTAAAAGGTACTCCTGGCCGTGGTCTATTCTTCAAAAAGAGCAACAATAGATCAGTAGAAATCTACACAGATGCTGATTGGGCAGTATCACAAGAAGATAGTCGATCTACTTCAGGCTATTGCACATTTGTATGGGGAAATCTTGTCACTTGGTAGAGTCAGAAACAGAAAGTAGTGGCTAAAAGTAGTGCAGAATCAGAATTGCGAGCTCTTGCTCAAGGAATCATGGAGGGTTTGTGGTTAACAAGAGTTGCAAAAGAAGTTCATTTGAAGATAAATGCTCCATTGAAGTTATTTTGTGACAACAAGGCCGCCATAAACATGGCCTTAAATCCTATCCAACATAGTAGAACAAAACATGTGGAAATTGACAGACACTTCATTCGTGAGAAAGTAGAAGATGGGATTATGTGTCTCACCTACATACCCACAAGGCTACAAACTGCAGATATCCTTACCAAGGGACTATCAGAAGAAATATTTGAGCGACTTGTAGGCAAGTTGGATATGATCAATATCTATGATCCAACTTGAGGGGGAGTGTGGAAATATTCTAATATTTGAATTATTAATGTTAGGATATTATAGTTAGAGATATTATTGTTATTAATTAGAAACAAATCAGATTTGATTTAGAATTAGTTATTAGAGATCAGATTTGATCTAGGGGTAGTTATTGGAGATTTGATTTTATCTTAGTGTATCTCATCGGATCCCCAAGAATTGTGTATATATTTGATGCATATGCCAAAAGAATGATTCATTGGACTATTTCAAATCATATAATTCAGCAAATACTCCTCTTCGTTTTCGAGGGATCATTTTTATGATGTTGGAATCTGCTTATTTATCCTGAGCGTGAGGATTTTCTACTTCTTAATGATTCCATACTCCTTGGATTACTGGAGATGATGCTCCTGTACCATCTTGAATTTGTTGTCTTGCAGCTTGTAATAATTCTAAATATAAGAAAGAAATATTTGTAAAAAAAATACTTAGTAGGTCAACAGCCTTGATTTGTACATTGTGGGAATATAAAGTTGGATGTACTTGACTTTCCTACGTTTTGGCTTAACTGTTTGCATTTGATTATTCATTTTCTCTTTTATATTTTTACTGTAATTTAAAGCTATTTTAATTTTGTTTAGTGAAAGTGCATTTCAAATTTTTTTGGTTGATTATGTTTGTAATCTTCTGGTGTAGGTTAATTCTGTTGGCGCAGAGGTGTTAGAGTTCATTGCTGATTCTGGAAAGCCTACAGCACCCCTTCCTGCAGCAATTGTTGCTTGTGTTCCTAAGAAAGTTCATGTTGAGGGAATTGGTGAAACAGAATTTAAGATATCCTCAAGTGAAATTACAGATGCTATCAAAGCTGGATTGGAGGAGCTTATTGAGCCCGAGCCTGAGGTGTTTAACTTAATTCCCTGCTTGCTTGTCCTTAAATATTAACATTAGAAGTATATGGTTCCATCCGACATCTGAAGATTTTGTGTTCAGACATTGAATATTTATTTTGCATATATTGTTTTTCCTAAAATATAGTCCCAATATGATTGTAGCTTTACAAATCATATGCTATGATATGAATCTACCGCACCAATCTGAAATCCGTAGATGATGAGAATTTGTAGAGGAAAGCCATTTTCAGTTTTGTCCAATTACAAGTTAGGTGCTGTACATCTGGCATACTTGATTTCTGATACTAATAATTGCAAATTTTTGTAGCTTGAGGTGCCAAAAGAATTAATATCTTTCGCAAACCTTGAAGAGTTAAAGATGCAGCGTAAGCCTGCCTTTATTCCTGTAAGTCCTAGAACAGATGGAAAAAAAATTCATGATGAGGAAACGGGGATTGTTCAACGTCGTCTTGCAAATGGCATTCCTATCAACTATAAGGTATGAAAGTTCCATTAGCTTTTTTATGATACTAGTGCATCTCGAGTTTGTATCAATTATCCTATCCCTTTGTGTTATGATGCAATTATTCCTTGAATTGTGTTAGTAGAAATTTCTGCCTGGCTCAAGGTAGGTAAAGGCACAGGAATTGGTGGTGAGTCAGCAGGTATACCTGCAGGATCTGTAGTAATAGCGATTAGAGTTTAGAGGGTGTCGACCAAAGACTTGGATAGAAGGAGAAAGAGAAGTTCCTCAAGGAACTTGATGAGTTGTGGAGTTTTTAAGAGTTGTCGTTGGTGAAGGTTCAAAGTAAAGCGCTAAAATCAATTAGATGTAACAATGAAATCAATTAAAATGTATGAGAAAAGAGACTCAAAACAAGTATGAAAACCCAAAGCAGAATTGGTCTGACTAGAGCCATAAGTAACAATGACTAAGAAAAGGGGTACTTTGCTCTCTGGGTGTATTTTGATAATGATGCATGAGTATGTGCACTAAGTTGACAAGACTCACCTTCTAAAGAAGGTAAAGAATAAAATACCAAAGAAAGGTAAAGAGGAAAGAGTTGGAATCATCTTTTGAAGCTGAGAAAGCAATGGTATTTGCATTACCTTTTATATTTCCAGTTGCTTTTGGGGAGACAATACTGAAGACAACTGTAAGATTTGCAAATAGAAGTTAGAATTTCAGTTTTTTCTTTTTAAATTAAGAGGCCGTAATTGGATTTTTTGTATGATTTAACCCTTCCTTTCTTGTCTGCAGATATCAAAAACAGAGACACAAAGTGGTGTTATGAGGTTAATTGTTGTTGGTGGACGAGCAGCTGAAAGTCCTGATTCTAGAGGATCTGTGATCGTGGGTGTTCGGACACTTAGTGAGGGGGGACGTGTTGGCAACTTCTCAAGAGAGCAGGTAACTTATCCTACTAATTTGTCTGAACATTGATGCGTAAAAAATGTTTCTAATTTCAGTTTACAGGAAATGTTACATTTCTTCCTTATTTCAAAGGAGAAGCTTTCCTGCCTTATCTTATAATTTATCTGTTATTGCTTCATAGCTTACTAAATTTATTTTTCTGTTCTTTATTTGATTTTTTCCAATGTTCATGTATGGGTAAATATGTTGGGGGAGCAAGGGAGATGAGGGTACCATCTTTTTTTTTTTTTTGTAATATCAGCATTTGTGGCACTGAAGATTATTATATTACCTGTTAAAAATATGAAAAATAAGTTATTCATACTAAAATAAATTTTTAGAAAATGCTGATGAGGATAATATGGAAGAAAGGAACTTATTATGAATGCACCCCGAAACATATTGCATGAGCACATATATATAACCATGCGGTACGGGCATATACCTAGTTGTCTGAAATTTAATTTGATAACAAGGATAGTATAGGCATCTTGCTTTTATTTAGAGAAACTTTACTGCTCAAAGAAAAGGCTGTCCTCATTGTGATGCATGACTTGGGAACACATTATCCTATTGCGTCTAGTGTTCCTTTATTTGGGATACTAATGGCTCATTTTGAGCACAAAATGGAATGGAATGGAAAATAAAATGGACAAAGGTAACTTTTTGAGAATGTAAACTGACCTTTATACCCAAAAAGTAATAAAAAGAAGATAGAAACTATTGAATCATAATTATGAGTTATAATAGACGTTACAGCATAGGTAGAGATTGGGAATCCCATCCCTTGAACAAACCAAATGGGGCATTGATGTGCAATATTACCCTTATCTCCTTGATATTTAGAAATCATAATGTTGAATGTACTTTATGTCAAAAGGCTTTTACCTATAAAATATTACGATCCATTCTAATTGAGCATTCATGTATACAGATAGATATCATTGACACTAACACACAAAGACATCAGAATCTCAATATGTAGACAAAGGCTAATATTGTTGGATCCTTGCATTTGTCAGTTTTTAAGAGTACAGAAAATATGCTGGTGTTTATGGCCACAGTTTTGAGACTTCATTTTTGCTGATTGTTGTATATTTTACTGATAATGCCAGGTTGAACTTTTCTGTGTGAATCACTTGATAAATTGCTCTTTGGAGTCTACAGAGGAATTCATATCTATGGAATTTCGTTTTACTTTAAGAGAGGATGGGATGCGTGCAGCTTTTCAGTTGCTTCACATGGTGCTTGAGGTAATAATCTGTTGCTAGACATGCTTGGTCAAAGACTTCTGGAATGCAGAGAGGGAAGTATGTGAAAGAATTGTTCTTTTTCTGTGTATTGTATTGATCGATAGTTTACATATATATATATACACATGCATACAACGGCTCCCAAATATCATGGGATTTACAGCGTAAAAATAGGCACAGGATCAGACAATTAATCTCATAATTAATTCCTATAATCGCTCTCATTTATTCCTAATATCATATCTTCTAATATCTCCCTCATTTAATCCTGATATCTCCTACACTCCCCCTCAAGTTGGAGCATAGATATTGATCATGTCCAACTTGCCAATTAAATATTCAAATTTATCTCGAGTCAACCCTTTTGTAAGTGCATCTGCTGTTTGCTCTTTTGAGGGGATATACTTGAGATCAATGGTTCCTGCGTCAATCTTTTCTCGTATGAAATGTCTGTCAATTTCCACATGTTTGGTTCTATCATGTTGGACTGGATTGTGTGACATATTAATTGCTGCCACATTATCAGAGTACAGTCTAATGGGTAGTTCTATTAGCATCCTCAATTCTTCCATTACTCGTTTTACCCATAGTCCTTCACAGATTCCGAGAGCTATGGCTCTGAATTCGGCTTCAGCACTGCTTCGAGCAACCACACTTTGTTTTTTACTGCGCCATGTGACTAAATTTCCCCAGACATACGTAACATAACCTGAAGTAGATTTCCTGTCGTTCTGATCGCCTGCCCAATCAGCATCGGTTAGTATCTCTACACTCCTTTTGTTGGATTTTTTAAACAAAAGACCCAATCCGGGAGAACCCTTCAAATATCTAAGAATCCTGTAGACTTCATCCAGGTGTTTTTGTTTAGGGTCATGGGAGTGTTGGCTTACCACACTAACAGCATAAGCAATGTCTGGTCGAGTGTGTGACAGATAAATTAATTTTCCAACCATACGTTGGTATCTTCCCATATCGACTGCCTTTCCCATGTCTTCATTATTACTGATTTTGTCAATCCTTATAGGAGTATCACTTGGTCTACATCCTAGCATACCTGTTTCTTCTAGGAGATCAAGTATATATTTCTTCTGCGAGATACTGATTCCTTTCGCAGACCTAGCAACTTCCATACCCAGAAAATATTTCATTTCTCCTAAATCTTTAACTTGAAATTCTCTGTTTAGTGCCCTTTTTATTCTATTGATTTCTGTTGGATCATCTCCTGTGAGGACAATGTCGTCTACATACACCGCCAAGACTACAATCCTCCCTTCCTGATGCCTGAAGAATAGGGTCTGTCCCTGTGTGTAGCCTTGAGCTTTTAGTACCTTGGTAAACCTCTCAAACCATGCTCGAGGAGATTGCTTCAACCCATACAACGATTTCTTCAATCTGCACACTTGGTTGGCCTTCTTTCCAGGGAATCCTGGAGGCATTCTCGTGTATACTTCTTCCTTTAGTTCTCCATTCAAGAATGCATTTTTAACATCCATCTGGTGTAGGGGCCAATCTAGGTTTGCAGCAAGAGAAAACAGAATTCGGATGGTGTTTAGTTTAGCAACTGGAGCAAATGTCTCAGTGTAGTCCATGCCATATACCTGGGTGAAACCTTTTGCGACTAGTCTGGCTTTGTACTTATCAAGACTTCCATCAGCATGATATTTCGGAGTGAATACCCATTTACAGCCTACTGCTTTCTTGCCTTTAGGTAGCTCAACTACCTCCCATGTTCTGTTACTCTCAAGAGCATTTATTTCTTCCATTACTGCTTGTCTCCATTCAGAACTGGCAAGGGCCTCATTTATGCTTTCTGGTATCCTGACCTGGTCAAGATGAGATATGAAGGCAAAATGTTTCGATGATAGGGTTTGATAAGAGACAAACCTTTCTATAGGATGTCTGGTGCATGTCCTGCGTTGCTTTCTTATTGCTATTGGGAGATCAAGATCATCATCTTGCTTTTCGTGGTCTGGACCTACTCCTAGTTCAGACTCTTGGAGTGTGTCAGTGGCTTGGGATGTATTACCTGTCATGTCCATGTTCATATTACGGCGGGTATACACTTGGCCCCACCTGTTAGTGTCTCCCCCTGTCCTAGTGTCCTCTTCACTCTCTTCAATCACTTCATGTACTGATTCCTCCAGAACATAGATTCGGTCAGGTTCATGTTGAGGGTATATGGATTCAGTGTCTATTTGAGTAGATGTCTGAGGTTCACTCCAACTATCCCCTGAATTGAGGATGATGGGTAAAAAGGAATATCCTCATGAAAGGTGACATCGCAAGTGATATGAAGGCGTTTAGAGGAAGGATCAAAACATTTGTACCTCTTTTGGTTCCCAGCTGGTCCTAGGTAAAGGCATTTGACAGCTTTAGGATCGAGTTTATTGGTATGATGTAAGTGAACAAAAGTAGTACATCCAAAGACTCGCAGTGGTAAGGTATTCTCAAGATAGGGTAGGTTATAGTGATGATGAAGGACTTGGAGGGGTGTTTGGAAGGACAATGGTTTACTAGGCATTCGGTTGATTAGAAAAGTGGCGGTTAGAACAGCGTCATCCCAATAGTATGAAGGAACAGTGCTACTAAAGAGAAGGGCCCTAGCTGTCTCTAGGATGTGTCTATTTTTGCGTTCAGCAATACCATTTTGTTGAGGACTATGAGGACAAGAACTCTTATAAGTAATACCATGTTGTTTAAGAAACAGAGATAAGGGGTGATTAAAATACTCAGTACCATTGTCGGTATGAAGAGTTTGAATTTTGGTATTGAATTGGGTGTGGATCTTATGATAGAAGTCAATGAAGGTTTGGCATACCTCGGTTTTATCCTTTAAGAGGAAGACCCAGCTGACACGGGTATGATCATCAATGAGGGTCATGAACCATCTAGAATGAGTACGATTTGACACACGAGATGGGCCCCATACATCGCTATGAATAACTGAAAAAGGCTTGGATGGACGATAGGTACTATTGGGAAAAGATGTGCGATGGTGTTTTGCAAGTTCGCATGTATCACAATAGAATTCAGATTCTTTATTGGAGCAGATGGAGGGAAACATCTTGCACATATATCGGAAGTTTGGATGCCCTAATCTCTTGTGCCATAATTTCAACTCACTAGCACGGGGGAGAGACACTTTATTACATGAATAATTTACTGTTTTATGACAATCACTCAGATAATACAGTCCATCAAACTCCTTAGCAACTCCAATCGTCGTCCCCGTGAGCAGATCCTGAAAGACACAATGAGTAGCAAAGAAATTAGCATGGCATTTTTCCCTTTTAGTCAGTTGGTTCACAGATAACAAATTGCATTTTAACTTGGGAACATGTAATACTTCATGAAGAGTTAGGGTAGCAGAAACGTTAATCGTGCCACTACCAGCTACCAAGGAATCAGAAGCATCTGCAATTTTAACAGTGAGGTGGGATGTAGCAGGAGTGTATGTTGAAAATAAGGAGATATCATTAGTCATATGATCAGAAGCACCAGAGTCTATTATCCAGCAAGGCCCTGTACTCTTACCTTTAATGGTAGCAAGGGCTCTAAAGAAATTACCTTTCTGGACTACACTGGCAATAGGTTGTTTACGTGTCTGATTTTCAAGAGCAGTCAAACGCTCTAGGATAATGCTTAATGGATCTGATGTGTGCATTGGGCCAGGAGAGGAATGGATTTGGCCAGCAGCAATTGGGCTGGAGGAATGAAAGGCAATTGGGCCAGGAGAGGAATGGATTGCTGCAGGCGCATGTGGTACACAATTTGGGCCACCATGAGCTAGGCCCACTTCCTCACTGTGTGATGCATCAGCAACATGACTTCTGGGCCTGCGCTTGTCTTTGGGTTTCCAGTCTGGCGGCTTCCCGTGGAGGTCCCAGCACTTATCTCGTGTATGGCCCAATTTCCGACAGTGATCGCACACAGGTCTCTCTCGTCTGGGTTCAGCCACTCGAGCAGCAAGAGCAGATACCGCCGTCTCCATGGAAGCTGGTCGCAGATTGACGGAGGTAGGAAGCATGATCTGCCGACAGCTCTCCTCATCCCTTAGGAGGGCGAATGCCTCGGGCACCGATGGCAGGGGAACACGGCTGAGAAGTCGACCCCAAATGTCATCGTAGACGGACTCCAGACCCACCAGAAACTCGTACAGTCGCTCCTCTTCCAGAAGACGGCGATATTCCGAAGCATCTTCAGGATCTCTCCACACCCGATGTTGCAGCAAGTCAAGCTCCTGTCACAACGCCGTCTTCTCAAGGTAGTATGAATTGAGAGGTCGTGAGCCTTGTTTGACAGCCCAGAGTCGAGCTCGTAGATCAAATAAAAGCGAGGCGTTGGGTCGTTTGCCGTAGGCCTCTTTCACGGCAACCCAGATTGCCTTGGCAGAGGTAAGAAACATGAAGCTCCTTCTGACGGTGGGAAGCATCGAGTTCAAAAGCCATGACGCAACCAGAGCGTTATCTGATTGCCATCGTCGACGGGTATGGGCATCGGCGGCAGGGGGCTGGTCGCTGTGAATCATCTCCAGTCTGTCCCGTCCGTCGAGCGCAAGCATCATAGACTGACTCCAGTCCAAATAGTTATCACCGGTGAGACGTTCCGGTACAATAAGAATTGCTGACCCTTCGAGGCCGGCGACTTTTGCAGGGTTGGGACGGGATCCACCGTCGGACGAGACGGTGCCATCAGAACCCGCAGCAGAGGAATGTGAATGTGCAGATTGGATTGCCTGCTCTGATACCATGTTGCTAGACATGCTTGGTCAAAGACTTCTGGAATGCAGAGAGGGAAGTATGTGAAAGAATTGTTCTTTTTCTGTGTATTGTATTGATCGATAGTTTACATATATGTATATACACATGCATACAACGGCTCCCAAATATCATGGGATTTACAGCGTAAAAATAGGCACAGGATCAGACAATTAATCTCATAATTAATTCCTATAATCGCTCTCATTTATTCCTAATATCATATCTTCTAATATCTCCCTCATTTAATCCTGATATCTCCTACATAATCTTACCACCTATTACATGCTTTTTTGCTATTAAGCCTGTTCTCAGCCACTTGTTTTGCATCTGGGAATGCTAGCTGTAGTCCTTGAACTGCATCGTATGTGCTGAGTAATAACTTTATGGGAATTATTGCTTTACGCTGCTGTATGCCTTATGTGGGTTCTCTATGTGCAGCATAGCGTCTGGCTTGATGATGCTTTTGATAGAGCTAGGCAATTGTACCTGTCATATTACCGATCCATACCTAAAAGCTTGGAACGCTCAACTGCTCATAAACTCATGGTGGCAATGATGGATGGAGATGAGAGATTTATTGAGCCTACACCAAAATCTCTAGAAAATTTAAGTTTGCAATGTGTTAAGGAGGCAGTGATGAATCAATTTGTTGGTGATAACATGGAGGTCTGGCATTAACAGCCTGGGAGTGTTGTTCTCAAGGCATTACATTCCAACACTAGTATGCCGTATTTAATAACTTTATCTTGTTTGTTCTGTAGGTAAGCATTGTAGGGGACTTCAGCGAGGAGGAAATTGAATCTTGTATTCTTGATTATCTTGGGACAGCACGCGTCACCAGAAATTGTGAAGAAGATAAAAAAATTATCCCACCTGTATTTCGGTCATCGCCATCTGATTTGCAGTTTCAAGAAGTGAGATTCTAGGGATATTATTTCATTGTTCTTTTTCTTCCTCCTTCCCCCAGTGACTTTGTAGAACCATGTTAAGTTTCATAGGTTCTGAAACTCTTATTTTAGGCATGTGACGCGTGTATTTTTGCTTTTGGACAGGTATTCTTGAAGGACACTGATGAGAGGGCATGTGCATACATTGCTGGGCCAGCACCAAACCGTTGGGGTTTTACTGTTGATGGGGAAGACCTTTTGGAGTCAATTAATAATACTACGTTAACAAGTGATAGTGGGTTTCTGCTTGATTTCATACGTTATATTTGCAAATTATTATTTCAGAATAACTACTCAGATTTTTCATCTTTAAATGCTAAAATTCTTTCGCAGGTGCTCAGTCCACATCTGGTGCTCTAAAAATAGGTGATATGCAAAGAAATCTTCGTGATCATCCTCTTTTCTTTGGCATAACTATGGGGCTGATGGCTGAGATTATAAATTCTAGGTACACTGGCCTTCACACCTTTAGTCAGCTTAGCTTGAAAGCTAGATACTAGACAGTGCTTGAGCAATGTTGTTACTATTTTGTCCAATTTAAGTATTCAATCGTCTATATAATTTTTCCCCTGACCTAGATGGAAACTGGCTAGTCTTCAAGATTACTAGAGATTTCTCATTTAAAAACTCCTCATATCGACAAAAGAAATTTCTTACAGATTAGATCTCTTGTTAAACTCGAGCCTTTGACTGAGGTGTGTTAGTGCCTAGAATTTATTCATGAATGAATTGATGGTGGAAAACTTGTACGGCATGTGACTCTGCTGGTGGAACATGTTCTGCTAGTTGTACATTAGGTAAGGGGAATTTTTTGTAAATGGAAGCTATAAGACTTGAACTTGTGATTTTGACTCACAACAACAACAACAACAACAACAAAGCCTTTTCCCATTAAATGGGGTCGGTTACATGGATCATACGACGCCATTGTGCTCTGTCAAAAACTAAATCCTTGGATAGGTTATCGACCAGGAGATCCCGCTCAATGACCTCGTTGAGCGTTTTCTTTGGCCTTCCTCTACTCCTTTTAACCGGACTCCAAACCGTTTGATCCACCCTCCTCACCGGCGCATCCCTTGGCCTTCTTTGTATGTGTCCAAACCACCTAAGACGGTTCTCCACTATTTTCTCCTCAATAGGTGCCACTCAAACTCTTCCCCGTATTTGTTCATTGCGAATCTTATCTTTTCTTGTATGCCCACACATCCATCTCAACATCCTCATTTCGGCTACCCCAATTTTATGCTCTTGTTGTCCTTTTAAAGCCCAACATTCACTTTCATAAAGCATTGCTGGTCTTATAGCAGTACGATAAAACTTTCCTTTTACTTTATCTGGCACTTTCCGATCACATATAACCCCAGTAGCCTTTCTCCATTTAAACCACCCAGCCTGGATTCTATGATTAACATCCTCCAAAATTTCACCATCTTTCTGTATAATTGATCCCAAATATTTGAACTTATCTATTTGTGGAATAACTTGATCTCCTAATCTGACCTCCAAGTTACTTCTAACTTGCCTCTTAGAAAAATTACAATGCATGTATTCAGTCTTACTTCTACTCAGACGAAAACCCTTCGACTCTAAAGTACTTCTCCATAACTCAAGTTTAAAATTAATTTCTTCTCTTGACTCCGCCATAAGAACTATATCGTCTGCAAAAAGCATGCACTTAGGGATTTCATCTTGAATAGGTTTAGTTAGAACATCCACTACCAGATTAAATAAATACGGACTCAATGATGATCCCTGATGTAGGCCAATCTTTATGGGAAAATCCTTTGTTTCGCCCCCAGACGTTCTTACAGTAGTAGTTACCCCTTCATACATATCTTTTATTGCTTTGATATATGCCATGCGCACACCTTTCTTTTCTAAAGCTTTCCAAAGCACCTCTCTTGGCACTCGATCATACGCTTTTTCTAAGTCAATGAAGACCAAATGCAAATCTCTTCTTTTGGTCCGGTACCTTTCCATTAACCCCCTTAATAAATAAATCTCCTCCATTGTAGACCTACCTGGCATGAAACCACACTGATTCTCCGTAATATCAGTCTCTAATCTCAACCTGTGTTCAATTACCTTTTCCCATAACTTCATAGTGTGACTCCTAAGCTTTATCCCTCTATAATTTGCACAATTTTGAATATCTCCTTTATTTTTATAAATAGGAACTAAAGTTTTGACTCACAAAATACTAAAATTTTGATTAATATTAGAAACTCGTTTTAAGGATTGGTGGATATTTGCAAAGTATATTAAAAAAAGCTTGATATCATATAGTCCTGCAACTAGTTAAAAATGCCTAACATTTTGGAATGTTCGGCAAAATAGAGATATTTCATTATTTTACTGGGTGGTAGAGATCTAAGCCTTCAGTACCAGGCTTTATTTATATCGATGGCCAGTATGGTTTCCAGTTGAATACATGATAGCATTCTTTATTCAATTCTGTAACTTTGCTTACACCCTGACACATTACCTTTTTTGCTAAATAGGCTTTTCACAACTGTCAGAGACTCATTGGGCTTGACTTATGATGTGTCATTTGAATTAAACCTGTTCGATAGGCTTAAACTTGGATGGTATGTGATATCAGTGACGTCAACCCCAGGCAAGGTGTGGGTTTCATTCTTATTTGTACTAGCTTTGTATGGGAATCATTCTTATTCATACTTGCTTGTTTTTTGTTTTTTTGGATCTATGTAGTTATTACCTGTTGTAATTTGTTTATTGGTGGTAACTCAAATTATATTCAGGTGCACAAAGCTGTTGATGCATGCAAAAATGTTCTTAGAGGCCTGCATAGCAACAAAATTACTGAGAGGGAATTGGACAGGGTTAGTCATTGAATTTGTTTGAATTGTTCTCACATTACGTTTCAGCATCAACATTTGTCTTTTGGGTATAAGTTAAACTAAAAACTGGAAAAGCATAGCTTCCTGCTACATCCTTCTAATGTCAATCGGGCCTTAAATTCTTGAAATATCTTTGGGTGCTTTTGTTTATTGTAGGCTAAGCGGACCCTTCTTATGAGACATGAAGCCGAAGTTAAGTCAAATGCCTATTGGCTGGGATTGATGGCTCACTTACAAGCTTCTTCTGTTCAAAGAAAGGTGAGATGAAATTGTTCGAATCTTGGTATCCAGTTATGATGATCAAATCTTTTTTTGCAAATAAAAAGTAGACTTAGTTATATTTTGAACAAGTGAAAATTCAGCTCTGTATAAACAAATTTAAACTGAAAATGTCTAATTTAATTTAATTTAATTTAATCTTTCATATTCATGCTTATTGTTGATGCAATGAAGTCTACGTTGAATGTGTTATTCAGGACATATCTTGTATCAAGGATCTGCCATTTCTTTATGAAGCCGCAACAATTGAGGATATATACCTTGCCTATGAGCAGTTAAAAGTAGATGACAGTTCTCTATATTCATGCATTGGGATTGCTGGGGCTCAGGCTGGACAAGATAATCCAGGTGCACAAGTATTCTCAATTTGACTCATTGGATCCTGCTTTACTCTTTCTTAATGTCTCATTTTAAGTCTGTTACATCCCCTAGCTGCATTTCGCCACTGGAATTAAATTGAAACCTGCAGTAAATTCCAATTATGATTCAACTGAACTGGAATTAAATTGGAATCCTAACTTAGTTTTGCATGACGGACAAATTACCTGTAGTTGTAATTGAGGCATCTTGTTCTCAAAACTAGTCTGTGATGCTGATGCTTGTCTCTTGTTAACAGTTTGTTGCATAAGTGGTGGTCGAGGCCAAAACTGAGAGTATTGCTTGTTTGAAAAGATGCTTTAACAAATAATGATAAAAAAGTAGTAACAACTATCTCAATTGATGTAAATATTTTTTCTAGGGTAAAGTAAGATGCCATTGTCATTTTAATCCTTACAAGATTTTTCATTAACCTTTTAAAGCATTAACTATGCTGAATTAAGCTTAATATTAACTAATACAGGTCAGGGTTCTGATGCTCCTGGGTCTATGCGCATGTGTAATGACTTTCTCATTTCCTAGGTATCGGGCAATGAAAGTTACTCTTGAAACATACTTAAATTCAGAGGAGCTTGATAGAGACCCTAGGGTTGTGTCTGAAATAACAGTGTAAGCAATGTAAAAAAATAGAAGATATTCTAGCTCTTTGAGATTGCTAGAGGTCTCTGCCAAAATTTATCCCAAATCTCTCTTAGTCCTCACCCTTTTTACTTTTTTCCAGATAAACTCTATAATTTCCTCTACCTATATATTTTCCCTAGGAGTTATTCAGTGCCTTGCTGCCAAATATTCCCTTAACAGCCTCTATCGGAATCCCAATTCAGTTTTGGCCTTATATATTACAAGATTGTTTCCATGTCATAAAACAAGCACATGCTCATGCCAAAAAAGAAAATTCCCTTGGGCATAAGTTGAAATACCCCTCTCCTCCTTAATGTAAAAGCTATTTATCTAAATTGGGGACATTAAGGAAGTTAAATAAATTATTTAATTATAACAAATGTGACCTGATCTTCTTAAAATACTCTACTGTAACAGATTATCACAAGAAGGGACTATTATGTCAGAACAAGTGCAATTTTGTGTTTCTGGCTGCTTATATAATATTCTTTAAGCATATTTTTGTTTCAATCACGCAGCTACCTTAGAAGAGGAAGAAGCACCTGATGCTTATCCAGGAGTTATTCCTGTTGGACGAGGTTTATCTACAATGACTCGGCCTACAACATGATTTTTCTAGATGGTTTGTCATGGCCTGGTTAATATGAATTTTGGAGGTACGGTTTGATTTCTCTCGACTCATGTATAGGCCCTCTTAATAATTTTCTGCAAAATTAATTTTTTATACCCTAAATTTTTGGGTCTAGGCAAGGTAATGTTAAAATAAATCAACTGCAGTATGGGAACAGTAGATTTTTTTCCCTCAATCATTGTAGCAAATCCATAAAAGTCATAATATGAGAAAATGACTTTTGTAGTCTCCTTTAAGTGTGAAATAAAATGGATACATCAGAAACTGATATATAAATGGAAACTAAAAATGTTTAGCATCGGTTTATGATCCATATCATCATATTTTTGGATGTACCCTACAAATGGAGTATGCATTAATTCAGCAGTTGCTCTAGCCTGCTTGTTTCTTTTAAAAGAATGTTGGAACTGGGATAATGGAGGGGAAGGGAAGGTAAGTTATCATTTAACTGTCCCTTTGCCCCTTTTGAAGTGAGCATGAACGTATGCTAGTTCATGTAACAAGTAATCGATAATTTCCATTGTACGTTAAGCGTGTTTCTCCGATCTGTTACTCCGTTTTCCAAATGTTGAGAACCCAATGATTTGTTTCTGTGGTCTTTGTATAAATATTACAGGTACAGTTTGATGCTTTATAAGCAAAGGATAAAACTTATATAAAGTTCTTGAAATGTTTGCTTTCTTGTTTTCCCATCAGTGTCGCAGGGAGAATATCGTATAAACAATCATATGGGATATTGAGCTGTAGAATGTGCCATAGCTTTTATTGGTTGCATATTAGAAACTACACTTACTTTGCCCTTTTAATTAACTGTTTCAACAATAGTTATGTGTTGCTACAAAAAACTGTTAATCTTTTCTATGATAATATGTGCTTTGGTGGTGGTGGTGAGGTTGAACTAATTTTTGCATATTCTGACAGGAGTTATGTTCAGAAATTTAAAGGACCAGGAGCATGTGTATTCATGGAGTTTGCTTCATCCACTTTCTCACAAATTAACTATCAAGCTGTTTGACATCCAATCAAATGATTCATGATTATTCATTTTCAAAGGGCATAAATAGCAAAGAGCCCATAAGTATACGCTTATGTGGTAAGATTCTTTGACACCCAATAATTTCTGATTGAGGAACTATTGCCTTGCACCTAATTCATTTCCTCGTATATGGAGGTTTTATATTTTTGGCCTTCAATTGAACCACTTTATAGCCGCAGCAGCATTGCTTCCATGAATTTTGTACTAGTTAAGAATGGAGAGGAGAATAAAGAATCTGCCTCTAGGATAGTTGCCATATTCTTGCTCATTGGCCTTATTATTTTTGGGTACATTCTTTGGCCACATTTAGCATAGGAAAGTGTTGTAAGCTCTGTAAATTGTTGTATTAGCTCCTTTAAAGACTACTGTTTCGCGTAGTCATATATTCTATGTAGCATCAATTTGTCAATCTGAAATGAATAATTTTCTCCTGCAGGGGTTGGCTTTATCTGACTCATGTTGGTTTGTTAACTTGTTATTCAAAAGAATCTTTCAACATGGGGAGAATTTTTGGTGTTAGAAATAAGAAAATAAATCTCTCAAGGTACCAAAATACCAGGAAAACTTTGAACACTTGGATCAAGCAGAATTATATAATCAACATATAGTTTTGTTACTCAAATCTCCTCCCTACTCAAGCCAACTGTGAATTTTTCTGCCACCTTCGTTTTCAATTTGACTGAAACAATAGTTGCTACTCAATCTGATAGAATAAACGTATGTGCTGATGTGGTTTAGTTTTCTAAGACATAATTTAAGATTGCAACAGAAAAGTAATGCTCTTCAACTCCTTAATATTGGACGAGTGAGTTAGTTTTAATTATAAATATAAGATTTATTTTCACATATATATTTTTTAAATTATTTTTGTTGATACTCATTTAATAATAATTAAGAAAAAGAAGAAGGGAATTAAAGAAGATGATGAGAGTATTTTAATAAAAATGACATGTTAATTAATTTACCTAATTTAATTAAATTAATAAAATAAATTTTATATTAAAGAACAGAGAAGTAAATATTGTTCTTAATATTTATGTTAATTTTTATTTTTAATAGTAATTATGATTTTTAGAGTTCTTGCTTGGGTAAGTTGGATAGCTGCCATATTTTTGCCCCTTCGGCGTTTTTCTTGTTAAGGTACATTCTTTGGCCTTTTTCTTTTTTCTTTTTTTTTAAAAAATAATTCTCTCCTTCACATTATAATTAATTAATTTAATCAGTTAAAAAAAGTTAATTAATTTTATTAAATTAAATAAGATAAATAAATTAATTTAGTATAACATATGTTACATAATATCTCAATATTAAATTAATATTTTATAGATTAGATAAATTAATTTTAAAAACAATAAATATAAATATATTAAAATAATTTATTTTATTCTTTAATTTTTTTAAATTGATTAACTGAGTTTTATATTAATAATTGAGAGAACATTTAAAGATAGTCTAAAAATTAAATGACAATTAAAATTTTTAAAATATAAAAAAAATATGGTTGTTGGTTAGAATTAAAATATTTTTGACATGCCCTTTTCATATCCGTTCCCACTCGACACACTCACTACTCGTCAAAATAAGAAGAAGAAAGAAAACACAAATTCTGAACCACACGACAGTCAGAAGAAGCACTTATAAAGTTATAATTCTTCGCCATTGCTGTTTCAGTCCACTGGCTCTGCTCTACCTAAAGCAACATCATGGGATGCTAAGATTATTTTCTGGCTAATCCAATAAATAGGTCGGTTTTGTATCGCAATCGGATGTCCTAAATCTGCATACTTTCATTGTCCTTTGCTCTGTTTTCAAGTTTGACAAACAGAGGAACTTCCCATTCTCTGCTATTGTTCACATGATTCTATCACCTTGCTGAATTAATCTGCATTGGAGAACTTTGTGGTAAGAATTAATTTCTTCTTCAGTTTAGAGTTAGGTACAGCTGTTTGTTTGCGTTTGCTTCTATATTATAAAAACCCGTGCAGGTTAAGGGCCGGAGAGAGAGGAGAGAACTTGCATTGAAATTGAGTGATGGCAAAACCGCAGTGAAGAAACTTGATCTATTACTGAATTTTATAGTTGCCATCATCATTATACTGCTTAATTATTTGCCTACTAATTTTACTGGTGGCTTGACATCAGAAGCATGCCTCCCACTTTGTATACGATTAAATAAACACTTTAGTTTGGTTTCTAACTAGTTTGTTTGTTGGCTTCTAGGTTGCTGCTGTCTAATGTATATATAGACCTAGTTTGCTCAGAAATATTTCATGTGATGTTTGAATTGCATGCTTTTGATTTGGTATTGGTATCCAATTAATTAGTTTATTCCTGTTCTTGTTCAATAATCTTTAAATGTTGCAACGCTATGAATGCTCTCTTTATAGATTGCATTTTGTTTAGTTTAGACCAAATAAGAGTATTGAAATGAATCAGTGATTGATTTTGCCCTATTAACCATATTAACCAACCTTTATATATGTTCCTTTCTTGTTCTTGAGACCCTTTAATCTTGAAACAGATTTACCAGCTGGTATTATTAGTTTGTTGTTTTCTCCTCTTCCCACAACCTGAATCCTGATTCACGTGAGTTTTTTCACCTATTATTGGAATATTTTTATGCCTTATAAAAGATTCCTTACACAGTATATGCTGAACCCTAAAAAATTCTCTTATTTTGCAAAAAAAAAAAAAAACAAGTGCAAGAAAGTGAAGAATCCAAACAAAAATGTTTAAAAGAAGAGAATTAATAACCTTTAAATTTAATGACAAATTACACAGCAGAAAATGACAACATATTTATACTGCTAACTTATTATTAAGACCTTTTGAAAATTAAATTATTTGCTTAAAGCCTTATAGTCATGTTTATTAATAAAACATTTGTTGAGACCATCTTTGCCTTTCGTAGGTTTGGTTCATTTGTCTTCTTTTGGAGGATTCTTGTTTTTGTTGAGATGAATTTTGGCAATGAGAGCAATCTCAACCAAAATTTGGGTGTTGATGAGAGAAGCTATAGATGCAGCTTCCTTGTTGAATTCATACTCCATTCTTGATCTGATGAAGCTTGAATCTTCTCTCCTTTCTCTATCACTTGTAATCGAGTCCTAAATGCAGTAAACCCTAGCTCCAAGTACCATCCTTCCACTATCTCCACTTCTTTGATCCGTTTCTTACTGTCTATCCTTGTGAACTTCTCTTTGTAGCTTGTTGTCCTAGAAAATCTTATATTCAACTCACTAAAAAATAGAATAATTATTTCATTTTATTTGTAGGGAGAATGACAAAGAAATACTACCAAAATATGAAAAATCCCATACTGGTCCCGTGAAATGACATAATTCCCATGAAGTCCCTATGAAATTCCATAATGATGATCTCAACAATATATCATCATCTTAGTCATGGATATACTGACACTTAAAAGTCTAGGAACTGATTTTTAAGAGAGTAGTTATCACAGATAAAATTTATATTTGATACTCTCTAATCTTTAATATTAGACATATTTAATTAATTAAATTAAATTAAAAAAATTAGTTAAATTAGTTAAGATGATATATTATTTCTAAAATATTATAATCCTTTTTTAATTCTTTATCTCCTTCTTTTACTTGATTAATATTAAGAGAATATTAATAGGTATAATTTAAAAAAAATTAATAAATATGTCTTATATTTTGGATCAAAATTAATTTTTTAATTAAATCATATATTACTAATTTAAGAAAAGAACGGTAGATGTGAGCTACTAATAAATGAAAGGTTTGAGCTTGCATGTAAATGAGGGGATGCGAAACTATGGGTTAATTCTAAGTTAATAATTTAAAAAAAATATATACATAGGCTAGACCTGAAGGCGTATAAGCTAAACCTTTTAGAAATAGGCTTAACCCATTTGCCTTGTCTTAAAAGTCACCTATTTACTAAATAGGTTAGACAAGGCTTAAAGTAGGCTAGGTGTAGGCTCATGATAACGGCTTAGCCTATTTCCAATCCAACCTTACCCTTCTCTCTATTTTTTTTATATTTAATTATCTAATTAGTTAGATTTAAATATTTTTTAGTAAGATAACTCTCTCAAAAATATTTTTTATATTTATACTAATTTAAACTTAAGATTTTATATTTAAACGGTTAAAATCTCTTCTACTTAGATTAACCTATCTATTGATCCTACCCTTCTCTTTTTGAATTCACAGGCACTTGGAAAAACTCAAGATTAAATATGAAAAGTAATTTTCAATAATTACCATGCTGAGATCTTAGTCTCGTAAATGATGGTTAGCATAGCCTCTTACGTTCAAAAATTGAACACCTAATTTTTCTGGTAGTACCGTATTACTAGTACTATATATTTTCTGGTATAGATAAAATCTCTGACTGGTAACCAATAATTATTAGATTTTACCCAAAAGTATATTACCTGGTTTAAATGTTTACTTTCTGTATAGTTCCCACTCCACCATCACCTTCATTGAATTCGGCCTTCTGCAACATAAAGAGCTCTTGTTCCAGAAGTTTTCCGATCCGAACCGAAGAGATCCCACGCCTCGTTTGCTGGCACGTTCAACTCTGCTTCATGCTCAACTTCTCCAACATGTCTGATATATATATGCCTTGATGCTTCTTCTGATGTTTAAACCTTTACTTTCTTCAATTCATTCTGCGTTTCTCTGGTTTTATATATATGAATACCAAGGTGCACTCGCAGACAAAACCCTAGCTAGCTCTCGAGTTCCTAGCCAGGTTGGCCTCATCCACTATTCATTTTATAATCTTTCACTTTTTCGTCATGTAGTGTATATACGTCTATGAAATTGATTGGAGTTTATATATTTATGTGTATATGTCGGGGACTTTTGGCTCTTTATATATATATATATATATATATATATATATCAGAGCTTATTTGGTAAGAGAGATTTGGAGAGGAATGAACATTTTGAGGGGTATTATTTAATTCTTTTTATTAAAATTTTATAACTCTGTTTCTCTAATTCTCTTAAATTGAACTCAAAATATTTTTTCTTCCTCTCCTCTCCCCTCCAATTCTCTAAATCCCTTGTACCAAAAATTTCCTAAAGTTATATTTGGATGGAGAAAAAAATAAGGAGAGAATAGGGGGAGAGAATATTAAGAAAGAAATTTTTTTAAAATAACAAAAGATTTAGTATTTTTGATAATTTTCTCTTCTAATATTCTTTCATCTCTAATTTTCTTCATATTCAAACACATAAGAGTAAAAGTCTTTTCAAAGCATGAGGTTATGATTCGACCCTATATAGATATGATGGATACTGAGTTCCATCCGGAAGAATAACAGAGAAAGATATTTATGTGTGCGCATGTATATATATGATACAAATATCCAACATACATGTATATGTATGTATGTATATGTGTGTGCATGAGCTATCCAATTCAAAATATAGGTCATTTTCAAGTTTTAACACCTCATTGGAATAAGTACTCTTTTTATTTAGAAAAATAACTCATCTCTTTTTCAAAAGTAAAAAATAAAAGGGCCAAACGTACTTGAAATTATGAGTGAGATGACGTCCTACTTAAAAGGTTTTTATTTTACAAGGCCACGGAGCTATTAGCTTGGCTTCCATATTAAATTAAAAGAGAGATTTTATTTTATAAAATGATGAATCTATATTTTATTATATTATTTTTTATCTATGTCAAGAAATTTATCATATTTAATAATTATTATTGTAGTAATTTATTCACTTTATATTTTAATTGATTATATGAATTAAATGATTAAAATATCTTTTTTATTTTTATTAATTTTATTATTTCTTTTGATTTCTATAAAGATATTTTGCTTTTACAAGGCCACGAAGCTATGAGCTCAACTGGTCATATTTAATTAATAGAGAGTTTTTATTTTACATACCCACGAGTTTTTATTTAATTAATTTACCGACATGATCATAAAACAGATCCCTTCATATTTATATGGATTTTGAGATAATATTCATAACTTGTGGGTAGCGTACAGTTAATTTCCAATGATAAAAATTGGTCTCTATTATTTTTTAAAACAACTCTCAGTTTACCAAATTAACTTCTTAAAAAATTATCCAAATATAAATTGCAAATGAACTTTTGATAAATAGACTACTTTTTAAACCCTAATTCAAATATTTCAAAATTCACTTTGGTAAATTGAGAATTGTTTGGATGATATATAATAGAAGTATAAATCTAAAATTAAACACCTGATAATATGATTCAGCAAATAGTATAAAAAAGTATTTTTAGATGCATAATTATTAAAAAGAACATGGGTTTTATGATATAAAAATTTTTGTTATGTAAAATTAGATTTATTGAAAAAATATATAAATAATATAAAATTTTATATGCTAGATAAAACATAATAAAAAAATTTAAATAATAAAAAATTTGATATGTTTACTAATAAAAATAATGTAAAGTTTGATGAGAAATTATTACATGCGCCCAGGGCACCCCGTAATTTATTTAGCTAAAAATCAAAGGAAGAAGAAGAAAAAGAACCAGAGAGAGTGACACTGAGAGGGAACTGATCGGCAAAGATTCTTCTCATTTGTTTTCTTTAATATATTCCCATTTCATATATGTTCACACACTACTTTACAAAACAACAAGAAGAAGGATAATAAAATACAAATTAAGGTTGGCACATAGAGCATAATTTGGGAATCTTATGGGTGCATTGTGACTAAAGATTCCAAACCTAAGATTTGTCGCTATGGTCTTTGTTGTTGGCACTCCAGGTCCAGGTTAGTATGCAATTATTTTTTTAATTTAATTAGTTATATTTTAAGTTTTTAGGATTTTGTATTTTGTATTGTTTTTTGGTTATATATTTTTAAAATTATTTGTGTATTGTTCGAGGTGCTGATTTTTGAAATTATTGACATTTTAGGTTATTTATGTTTGTAATTGATTTTTAGTTTAATTAATTACTGAATTAATTAGCAATTAATTTTTAATTTGATTGAGTTTAATTAATTTGTAACGAATTTTTAATTTTTAAATAATTAGTAGCGACTGATTAATAATTAAATTAATTTTTTTGTTTACTTTAAAATTAAATAGCATTTAATGAATAATTATTTATTAATTAATTTTAAATTCACTTAATTAATTAATAAGTAATTTATTTTGTAATTTTTTCTTCACAGAAGAAGTCTGTATAATTTAAGTTTAAATATTAATTACCATCAGAAAAATTCTATTAAGAGTTTTGAAAATGCTGATCGGCAAAGAATATTCTCTTTCTTTGTTTTTTTTTTAATTATTATTCTCATTTCATTCACGTCCACACACTACACGATGAGAAGGAGGAGGAGGTTAAATTACGCAAAAATTATATCAATTATATACGTTATTGAATTATATTTTTGTGTGTATATAACCCCTTAATTTTTGAGTTATATGCCTATAATCCTCCTAAACTTTAATATACGTGTAGATAAGTAATCAACAAAACTAATAGTAAGAAAGTTGTATTAATATGAGAATTTAAGGGAATTTATTGTAAAGTTTCAAAACCATAACGTAAAGTTTCAAAACCATAACGTAAAGCTTAGGTACAAAGTTTAGGGACGTTACGTGCTACTATAATTTTACCTTATAATAATATTAATAATACACAAATTAAGGTTGATATGTGCGGCATATTTTGGGAATCCTAGGGGGCATTGTGACTAAAAATTCTGAACCTAAGATTTGTCGCTATGTGACCTTCATTATGATCATATAAACCCCACAAGACTCAGAAGCATCTGAAAGCAAATAGCATAAGAAGCATTCATATTTTGGCTTAGAATAAGCTATTCAGTGCAGAAAATCAAAGGCATGTCTGGGAAACTTGAGCATGAGCTAGAGCTCGATGTGCCGGCGAGCAAGGCGTGGGATCTCTTCGGCACGATTCAGATTGCAGAACTTGTTGAGAAAGAGATGCCAAGTTTGTTTCAGAAGGTGGAGCTCGTTGAAGGTGATGGAGGAGTTGGAACTATACTCAAACTAACATTTCAACCTGGTAATAAATATTTCACCTTTTTCCTCATTCTATATATGAATAATACCTTTGTCAATACCATTTATTGATCTTCAGTCATTCAAAATATAATCATGATTAAAATTTAGAATATAAGGCTACAAATAAATTTATACTCATCCTACTTTTGAGAAAGTGCCTGTTTACATCGATTAAAAAAACTTTCTATATTGGTTCTCCAATTGATGTAGAGAGTAACTAATTTTCTTTTTTTTAAAAATTACCTTTCTACATCAGTTGCTGATACTTAACTGGTGTGAAAAATGTTATCTACATAGATTACTTTGGTAACTAGGATAAAAAGTCAAAGTAATCACTTTTTATTTATCAAAATGCCACCGATTATACTTTCTATCGAATCTCTGCATATAATAAACATTTTTCACACTAGTGTAATATTAATTGCATTGAGTTTTGGGTGATTTTGATTAGGTACACCAGGGCCAACATTTTACAAGGAGAAATTCACAAAGGTAGATAATCAGAATCGAATCAAAGAAACGGAGGTTGTAGAAGGAGGATATTTGGAATTAGGGTTTACCCTGTTCAGAGTTGGCTTTCAAGTGATAGAGAAAGGAGGAGAATCAAGCATAATCAAATCAACAGTTGAGTATGAACTGAAGGAAGATGCTGTAGCCAATGCCCCTATTGCTTCCCATGCAATTCAATCTCTAGCCAGCATAGTTCAAATGGCCAAAGCTCATCTCAACAAAAACAAGCTTCCCAATTAATCAACCCCAACTGATTAATTAGTATTCTATGCTTAATTTGTGGCTTTAATTCACTCAAAATAATGCTGCTTTATCTTTTGATGACTTAAAACTTTGTAATCTATGCTATGACATGTAATTTCATGGAAATCATCTTATTAGAGAGAAAGAGATTTGGGTTTGGTTTCCATGAAAATTAAACCAAGTTTGAAAGATATATCTTGTTTTGGTGCCTAAAATTCTTTTGGATTATATGGCCCCTACCAAACTTTTTATGTATAAGGAGGGTTAAGCAATTGATTTTCGGTTCGTTTTTTCTTTAACAAAACCGAATTGATTAAATTTTAAAACCGAACTAAATTGAATTTTTTATATCAATCATACTGAACCAGAATATTTCGGTTTGATTAATTTGGTTTAGTTCATTGCACCTCTTTTATTTTTAATTAGCATACGATTTTATCAAAGAAATTATTTTTTATGCGATATATATTTATATTTATTCGGTTTGGTGCTAACAAAACTGAATCGAACCAAATTAAATGAATTTCTATAAAAAAAAAACAAGAAAATGGAATTTAATTTGGTTCGATTTCTGAAATTTTATTTGTTTAGCTCTACCACGATAATGATCGGCATACTTGTCTTCTTTTTAATAATCCCAAATTTCTTACATCTAGATACTACCTGAGAAAAAATTAATAAAATAAAAAAGAAAACAAAACACAAAAAGGTTTGTATCGCACGGCATATTTTGGGAATCTTAGGAAGCCATTGTGACTAAAAATTCCTAAGATTTGTCGATATAATTTGACCTTCATTATATATGGCCATATAAACGATATGAAAGTTAAAAGCATCTGAAACCAACATAAGAAGCATTCGTATCTTGTATCCGAAGAAGCTATTCATCACATACAGTACAGAAAAATCAAAGACATGTCTGGAAAACTCGAGCATGAGCTAGAGCTCGACGTGCCGGCGAGCATGGCGTGGGATCTCTTTGGAACGCTTCGGATTGCAGAACTTGTTGAGAAAGAGATGCCAAATTTGTTTCAGAAGTTGGAGCTTGTTGAAGGTGATGGAGGAGTTGGAACTATCCTCAATTTAACATTTGTACCAGGTAAATATATTTCATTTCATTTTCTTCATGGTTTGGAAACTCAACTCTAGTCTATTGGTTAAACTAATAAATCCATCAACCAATCCACTAGCTGGTCAAAAATTTTGGATAACTTAACTAAGTTAGATTTAATATTTCTTTTCTCCCTTTACTGAAATTAAAATGGTATTGTTTTGAGTTTAAAAAAATAGTAATCCATCGTATTTGTATTTTAGTAGTTCAATTTTATTGAATATATGTAGTTTATACTTTATACATAAATATTCTATTTATTTGAATCAATACGTTCTTTATTTGAATATTACTCTTTTCTTATTTATATATGAATATTTTTGTATATTTTTACAAACTATATTAGTTTAATCATGATTAGGTTGATCCTAATTTAATAACAGTTGAACCGTTGACCTCAAACCATTGTCTCAATTGGTCCAATGATTGGTCTAGTACCATAATTAAAATTATGCTTAACTATCCCTAATTATGAAAATAATCATATACCAACATATTATGTATAATACTCCTCCGATCATTAATATATGACCTAATTAGGGAGTTGATATTGATCTTAAATACAAAATATATTTTATATATCTACCAATTTTTTTCCTAAATTATCTGTATTAATACTCTCTTAACAATAATCAAGTAAGAGAGGGAATGAGAGAGTTAAGATATGTCCTATAGAAAAAATATATACATATTAACTAACTTCTTTAATCTAATAAATTAGTTAAATATGTCCTATATTAAAAACCGGATAAATATTATTTTAGTATTGCAATGACTTTGGGGTGAGTTTGATTAGGTACACCAGGGCCATCATCATACAAAGAGAAGTTCATAAAGGTAGACGATGAAAATCGGATCAAAGAAATTGAGATAATAGAAGGAGGATATTTACAGATAGGTTTTACTCTTTTTAGGGTTCGCTTGCACGTAATAGAGAAGGAAGAAGAATCAAGCATAATCAAATCAACAGTTGAGTATGAGCTCAGGCATGGTGCTCCATTCAAACTTCATTCTATTGTTTCAAATTCTATTCAAGCTCTTGCCAACATTGCTCAAGTCGCCAAACTTCATCTCAGCAAAAACAATAAGCTTACCAATCAACCCAATTGATATATGTGTGTGTGTGTGTGTGTGTGTGTGTTTTAATGACTTCTTAAAACGTCATAATTTACTTTGATGTGATATGTTGTGTGGTATTTTAATTAATTAATGTGATATGTAGCTTAATTTATATTGAAGTAATCGTATGTATTTGTGTGTGTCTTCGGAAATTATCTCATGAAATAGGTTTTTTTTAAGAAAAAATTAATATGTACGTTGCTATAATTTAGCTCATTTTAATTTAGTCTTTATAATTTCCTCAATTACATGTATTGATCCCTGCACTTATATTTCTTATTACCTCCAGTTTTAATTATAAGAGTTAATTAATTTTTTTAAATAGTTTTAGAAAGTTAAATAAATCAGTTAATTATAACTAATAAAAGAACTAATTGACTAATTTGGGTAGATTGAAGAGTATATAATATGAATTCATCTTGAGGTATTGTATTTGATAATAATTAACCGATTTATTTAACTTTCTGTATTTATCTAAACAAGTTAATTAACTCTTATAATTAGGATTAGAAGGAGTAATTTGTAAGAACATGTGTTAGTAACTTTTTTTTGTTACAAAAATTTTTAGAAAGGGGTTGGGTTCAACAAGATCTAAGGATAGGGCGAAATCTCCCTTCCTCCTAGGCAATACTAATGTCGGGCAGGATGAGCCGTCAATTACCCTCAGGCGTAAACCTAAACACCCAAGAACTAAGATGTTTCCCCAAACGTCGTGACTAGAATCACAACAAATGTGTTAGTAACTTCTGTTTTGGTACAAAAAATTTTGAAAACGGGTTAGGCTCACCCACGATCCAAGAGCAGAGCGAAATCTCATTTCCTCCTATACTATACTAATGTCGGGCAGGGCGAGTCGTCTATTACCCTCAGGCGTAAACCTAGGCACTTAGGAGTTAGGATGCCTCCCCAAATGCAACAAATAGAACAAAAACAAAGTGGTACTCCTCAAATACCGAACACGCTCTAAATAATAATATGTCTTACCTTTTTGTCAGTTGAATCTACGGACGATAGGTAAGGTGTTATTAACTTATAATAACGTGACTTGGAAAAAGTTTCCAAGAAAAAATTGGGTTTTATAATTGGGCCAGATAAGGAGCCCATTATCTCTTTGGCAGTAGTATTGTGAATTCACATAAGTTTTTTGGGCTGACCTAGCTCCAAATAACTTAGCACAGTCGTGTAGCAGGAATGAAAGATTTCTGTGAAAAAAAATTGATTTTGGATTATCTTACAAACAGTGGTCAGATTAAGTGGAACAAATTTGATTTCTCTTAAATAACATTGAAAGTTTAAAACTTTATTAATAAAAAAATCGTATTAATTAGAAAATTTATCTTCAATTGTTATATCCTTTCCAAATTTATCATACATAAACTCTTTTTCATATAAATAAATATTAAAAATTCGGTATTATTAAATTAGAATAGATAGGTGGTCTTTATCCTATGCAATATGCATTATTGCACGATGCATAGGGTAGATGAAAGCTAAGTCTCACTTTGTTCATTATGCAGATTTTATCAGCTTTTCGAGAATGTGTTTATGTATTTAAAAAAATTTAAAAATTCTAGAAAAAATTGTGATGAAGTCCCATGCCCATGCAAGAAATCTAATTGTAGAGAAATCTCAGGAATTCATCAAATGACTATGAAGTCTCAAGGGACCTAGGATTAATTTTTTCGAATTGTGAAATAATAAAACTACCCTTGAGAAAAAATGTCTCAGTTGTTAATTTTTTGTCTCGTAGTTGTTATCCCTTCCTCCTGGAGTTATCATTCCTTCGTGTTTGAATCGTTATTTTTTTTCATTTTTACTTGAATTGTTATTTTTTTCCATAGAGTTTTCATTCCTTATGTTTGAATTATTTTTTTCCAGAAGTAGTTCCGTAATTTTGCAGTTCAAATAAATTATTCAAATGTCCCTTGGGACTTCATAGACATTAGTTTGATGAATTTCTAAGATTTTTTCTGCAATTACATTTCTTACATGGGACTTCATTACAATTTTTCCAAAATTCTATACATAATTTTTTTATTGGATTTGCCGCAATATTAATTCTTCCAATTCACTACATCCAGAAAAAATAAAGAGGAAAGAAAAATCAAATGAAGTTGAGGAGTGCAGATATTTCGTACATAAAAGGGAATCATTGTGATCACAAATTCTAAAGGCAGAGATATATATTTGTCCCCACATGACATTCATTGTGACAATATAAACCACACACGCGTAACTCAGAAGCAACTCAAAGAAAACACAATAATTCATATTCTCGAGTTCAAACTACAGTGTTTAGAGATGGCCGGGCATCTTGAGCATGAGCTAGAGCTCGGCGTGCCGGCGAGTGAGGCATGGGAGCTCTTCGGCACACTTCAACTCGGAGAACTTGTTGAGAAAGAATTGCCAAGTCTGTTTCAAAAGGTGGAGCTTGTTGAAGGGGATGGAGGAGTCGGAACTGTCATCAAATTAACATTTCAACCTGGTAATATATATATATTAGTCTCTCTAATACTTTCTCTATTCTTTAATGTAAGAGCTAATAAATTAATTTAGATAATTCATATAAGGGGAGCATCTTTTGTTGTCGTTTCTGCTTAACCGATACGTGCCCAGCGTGATGTGAGTCTAATTCTGTAATGATGATAACAACATGCACCATTAATGAGTTGTTGTTTCAAAATGGCCAATCTAAGATTTTATAATTCACATTTAGATACTTGTAGGGTACATTAGGGCCAACTTTTGTACAGAATGTTATATATCATATAATATTTATTTCAAATAAAAATTGTACATGAACCAATGATAGATAAAATTACCCGATAAGATAGATAAAATCCTGTTGATAGAATTACCCGGTCACAAAAATACTCAAAATATAATACAATAATCCTAGATATTAGATAATTGTATAGAAAATAAAAAATATATATGATTTGGTTTTTAATATATTTTTTTACTAATTGCAATGGCTTTATTTGGTGTGAGATTAAATAGGTACCCTGGGGCCAACCTTTTACAAAGAGAAGTTCACAAAGGTAGACAATGAGAACCGAATCAAAGAAACTGAGGTAGTTGAAGGAGGATATTTGGAGTTAGGATTTACTCTATTCAGAGTTCGCTTACACATAATAGAAAAAGGTCAAGATTCGAGCATCAGATCGACAGTAGAGTATGAACTCAAACAGGAGGCTTCAGAAAATGGCTCTATTGTTTCCAATGCTATCCAAGCTCTTGCCAACATTGCTCAAGTTGCCAAACTTCATCTCAACAAAAACAAACTTTAATTGCAAATCAAGCAAAATAATAACTATTTCTGTGAATTTAGGAAAAATAATGTTCCTTTATCTTAATTAAGAGGTTTTAGTCCAAATCAGTCTATGTTACTATTATCATTTAAGTTATAATATATTTGTCACATTTAGTTAAGTTAAAAGCTTTCCATCTAGCTACTTTAATTTCCAGTGATTATGTGATAATATTTTACAAAAAATAATGCTATCAAGCAGTGAATAATTTTACGTATGATAAAAAATATCCGGCTCATATATTTTCAACAATTTAATAATTGTTAAATTAGAGGTTTTTAATAATATTATTAGTTTAGAAAACTCAATATATAGTAATCAGTGCAATTTAGTTTTTCTTATTTCATTTTTATAAACAATAATTTACGTAAGGTTTGAAAATAAAAATCATAAATTTTTTAGTTGATCGATTTACTACATCCACACATTTAACTTAACAAAATGATGAAGTTGGGGACTACCAAACTTTGGAAAAAGCCATACTGAGGCATATTGTGACCAAAAATAGAATTGATTATGAGAGCATATAAACCACAACTTAGAAGGGCAACTCAAAAGCAACAGAAGCATTCATATATATGTGTGTGTGTGTTTGTTTTTTGAAGAACAAGGTACTGTGTTGAGAAATAATTCAAACATGTGCGGTAGTGCTGAGCACGAGCTCGAGCTCACCGTGCTGGCCAGCGAAGCGTGGGATCTCTTCGGCACGTGGTGATTTCTAGAATTTGCCGAACAGGAAATGCCCATTGTGTTTCAAAAGGTGGAGCTTGTTGAAGGTGATGGAGGAGTTGAAACTATCGTTAAAGTAACATTAGCACCTGGTAAATATATTTCAATCTGTTTTATTTGTATCTTTTTGTTTTATTATGAAATCTAAATTCTCTACCCATGAATTAGCACCTGGTAAATATATGTAACTACTGTATCATTCTGTTGAAGCTTATATTTTTGTTGTTGTTAGGAGTGTACATGGGCAGGGCTGGGCAGGGCAGGCCCCGTGCCCGGTGCCCTGCCCAAAAAAAGCATGGGCTGCATTTTGCAGCCCGATGCCCGGCCCTGCCTGGTAAAAGCCCTAACTATTTTGGGCTGGGCATGGGTGGGCTGGGCATGGGCGGGCTGGGCATGCCCAAATTTTGATGTCATGCTCATGTTGTGAAAAAAATCTGCAATTATGAACTTATAAAATAATACCATATTCATATGTCTTTAAAACTTAAATAATATCCATAATTCACTAAGAATAAAGCAACAAAAAGATAATAATTAAATTTTTGAAATCCATTGTATGTAAAAAAAAAGTATTGAAGTCTAAGTAATTTGTAATTGTAACTTTGTATCAATCTCCCTAATATTAACAAAGATTAAGTATCTGAACAAAAAATAAACAATTATAATTTATAATGTAATTATATGATGATTAGCAAAGTTAAAAAAAGAAAAAAAGAAAAAATTAATATAGTTATAAATATCAAAAGATATAACTTACATACTTAACTACTCATATTTTTAAAATGAACCTCTAGTCACCAGTAACTATCATATTCTCCCTTTTAAGTGTAGCATTTAGGGAAAAAAGTAAAAAAAATAAAAGAAGTGGTGCTCATGGGCAGGGCAGGGCAGGGCAACCCCCCTGCCCGGTGCCCAGCCCGAAAAAAATATGGGCTAAATTTTATAGCCCGATGCCCAGCCTGCCCTATATTTATTGGGCTGGGCAGGGCTATTTTATTGCGGGCTGGGCTGGACATACCGGGCCATGGGCATTATGCACAGCCCTAGTTGTTGTTGTGTGTAGTCAGCAAATCGAAGAAGCACTAACACCCAAGAAAATTTTGAAGCTTTTAGGTGGCATTTGGTTATATATATAAATATATAAAAGGATATATCAGTGAGTTTAAGTTATTTTGTTATGAAATTTTAATAAATAAAAATATTTTAAAGTATTTTTTAATAAAATATAGATAAAGATTAATTTTTCTTTCTATTTAAAAAAACAATTAATATTTGTTACTTCTTATTATTTCATCAAAAGTAAATATTAAGTATATTAAGTCAGGGCAAGGTACATTGATTTTTAAGATTTATCCACCAGTATTCCGGCATCGACTGAAAGACTTTATTAGGACCTGATTGGAGATGTAAATACCTTATCATTTTTCTTTTTTTAAATTTGGCCCTTATAACCTAGGCGAGCAAAAGCTAAAATTCCATAGAATGAAACAATAAATATTCAATCTCAAATAAGTAACTCTGCTTCCCTAATTAATAACTAGTGTTAATATATTGATGACCAGCTGTCTTAGTGATAAGCGTCTTCATCACCTTGCTTTCTATTGAGGTCCCAGAATTGAGTCCGACATTGACATAATTATATGCGTGCATGTTTAAATTGACTTTTATAAAAAAAATATGTTAATGTTGTTAATTATATTTACATTGTCTCTGGTGTGAGATATAAAATAGGTACGATTGGGCTAAGTCCTTATAAAGATAGGTTCACAAAGATAGACAATGAGACGCGACTTAAAGAAATAGAGGTAATTGAAGGAGGGCACTTGGAATTAGGGTTTACTATGTTTAGGGTTCGTTTTAAAGTGATAGAGAAAGGCGAAGAATCAAGTGTCATCAAAACGACAGTTGAGTATCAACTCCAAGAAGATGATGATGTAGCCTATAATAATGTACATCTTGTTTCTGATTTTATTAAAGCTCTTGCCAACATTGCTCAAGTTGCCAAACTTCATCTCAACAATAAAGATTTGTCATAATACGATTTGATACTTTATTTTGTCTTAATTTTCGTCAAAATATTTGTGTATGAAACTGTGAAATAATTATTGTAAAATAAATGTTGTGCTACTACTATAATAATAATAACAACAATAAATCTTATTTCGTTAATTGAGATCGACTATATAGACCACATGATGCTATTGCACTCTATAAATAACTAAGAGCTTTTTTGGTTCAACTGCAATGGTAATCATGATTGCATTAACAAATAATGGATGTTTGGTTATACTTTAGTCTGGTAATATAGTTTACCATGATAATGATGATTACAAAAAATGTAGTAATTGAATAAATTGTTAACATGAAAGCCCAATTTATTCAATAATTTTATTAAGCATTTTCTTTTATCTTTTTTTAGAAGATTTCATACTGCCTAATCTACTATTTTTATTAGTGCTTCCAATCACCTTATATCATCCATTAGTATTTTGAAAAATATTTCAAAGAAATTTTATCAGACGTTAGTATATCAAAATTTAAACTACTAATCATAGAATTTTCGTCTTAGAGCATTGTTAGTATTAAGAGCGATAGGAGTGACAAGCATTTCAAAAAAGCATTTGATTTATTATTTTATAAAGAATTATAGATGTAAATTAAAGTATTAACGTAGGCCCATTCAAATAAGCATCCGGTCAAATAATTCCTTTCTCTTCAATCGAGTTCTCATTAATAACTTAATGGAGGTTGGGTCTAATATAAATGATTAATTTCTTATAATATAATAAATTAATATTTAAATTTTTATTAAAAATATACTTATATTTAATGTCTGATATAATTAAAAATCTAAAGGTTAACGTAATTAAGTTGGAAATGTTATGGAGCTATAATGACCACAAATTAGAAATCTAAAGCCTAATATTTTGTCCCCAGTATGATCGTTCATTGTGAACATATGTTTTGTTAGTGATTAAATATAATATGATATTTTCCCGAATTTTCATTAAAATGAGTACAAAGAATAAAACGGTGAATAATTGTGGTATTATGAAAGGAAATAAAAAAAATATAGACAAGCTCTTTTAATGCAAAATTATTGCCCAGTCCGTGGGATTTATGGCTCATTAATGCGGGTTAACTCACCATCAAAACCTAGCTTTGAATTTGAAAAGGCAATAAAAAACATTTTCCAAACAAGCTCTTTTAATACAAATTAATTGTGTAGATCTCTAAAATATTTTAATAAAAAGTGCCCAGTTCGCTTTCAACTCGTGCACACAGGAGGCGAAGAAATCTCTGGATTCCCACTGATATTGTGGCCCATTACGAGAACACAATCATCCTCTTAATCATCCTCTTAACCCATTTACTAAGTATAAGATCACACGTCACTATTTTATTGTGATTCTAGTCGCGATAGTTAAAAAAATCTCTTACCTCATGGATATCTAAAATTATATCTAAGGGTAATAAACGGCTCGTCCTACTCGATATTAATATTGTCTAGAAGAAATAAAGACTTCGTCCTACTCTTAGATTGTGGGTGAACTCAACTCTTTTCTAAAATTTTATTTATAAAACAAATATTTAGACCCCTACAATCCCAAATAATGGGTGACTCTTTCTTTGACACACTCACACACAATATTTACAACATAATTTAAGAGATATATAGATCGTCATCAATTAGGTAAAAGGGTAAACAAATAAAAACCAAAAAGGAGTTGGAAATAATGTTGGGGAACCATAGTGACCACAAATGAGAGATCTTTGATTGGAGAATAGCTTGAGAAAGAAATGCCTGGAGTTTGTTGAAGGTGATGGTGGACTTGAAAGAATCTTCACTAAAACTCTAGTGCCCGGTAAATATTTCCTTTTTCCATTTTTTTGTCTACTTTATTTTTTTTATAATGTGCTCCTTCCGATCCTTAATATAAGAATTAGTTAACTGATTTTGATATGTTAAGTAACATGTAGTATAAATGTGTATTGAAGGTTAGATTTAGTTATAATTAAATAATTTATCTAATTTCCTTAATTTATCTAAATTAGTCAACTAGCTCTTATATTAAAGACATGAGGAGTATAAGAGAAAAGAATAGACTGACAGCCATGCAAGGTAATTTCATATGACTTTTATCTCTATCTCTCTCTATATATCTCCTCCTCTGCCTCTTAATATAAAAGTTACTTAATTAATTTAGATAAATTAATAAAATTAGATATATTACTTAATTATAATAAGTATAATATGATCTCTTAAAATATTTATGTATAACATTATATATTATATATCAATTTATAATGTACGTAGATTAGTTTAAAAAATTATGAAAATATGAGAAATAAAATAGATTAAGGTGTTATATTTATGACTAAAAGTAACACTAACTAGTTACTATATTTAGGATTATTTCACAATTTTTCTTAGGAGATTTGCTGACATCAAAATCATATGTAATATTCTATGTATATATGCATTCCTATTTAATTACTAACATTCCTTGCCAATTTCCTGAAAATAGGTAAACTAGGGATAACTTTTTTCAAAGAGAAGTTCGTGAAGATGGATAATGAAAATCGAATAAAAGAAAACGAGATCATTGAAGGAGGATATTGGCGCTAGGGTTTACTTTGTTTAGGATTCGCTTTGAAGTAATAGAGAAAAGAGAAGCCTCAAGCGTCATGAAAACAACAATTGAGTATGAACTCAAGGAAGAAGCTTCAGCCAATGCCTCTCTTGTTTCCAATGTTATTCATGAGGTTGCCAACGTTGCTCAACTTCTTTAATCTAATTAAATTAATTAAATATATTATATATTAATGATTGAATGAATATTATTTTAGTATTACAATGACTTTAGGGTGAGTTTGATTAGGTACACCAGGGCCATCATCATAAAAAGAGAAATTCATAAAGGTAGACAATAAGAATCGGATCAAAGAAACTGAGATAATAGAAGGAGGACATTTACGGATAAGTTTCACTCTTTTTAGGGTTCGTTTGCACGTAATAGAGAAGGAAGAAGAATCAAGCATCATCAAATCAACAGTTGAGTATGACCTCAGGCATGGTGCTCCAATCAAACTTCATTCTATTGTTTCAAATTCTATTCAAGCTCTTGCCAACATTGCTCAAGTCGCCAAACTTCATCTAAAAAAAAAAAAAAAAAGCTTACCAATCGACCCAATTGATATATACATGTGTGTGTGTGTGTTTTAATGACTTCTTAAAATGTGAAAATTTACTTTGATGTGATATGTTGTGTGGTATTTTAATTAATTAATGTGATATGTATCTTAATTTATATTGAAGTAATCGTATGTACTTGTGTGTGTCTTCGGAAATTATCTCATGAAACAGGTTTTTCTAACCCTCTGCTTGGATTGAGGGAAAAGAGGAGAGGAAAGAAAAATAGGGTGAAAAATTAGAGAGGAAATGAGTTTTATCTTGCTTGGATGGGGGAGAAAATGATAGAGAAAGAAAAAGTAAGAAGAAAAATATGGTGGATCCCACGTCCTATTTTCCTCTCAAATCTTCTCTCTACTTATGGAAAGAGTTGGATAAAAAAACTTTTTGCACTATCTACCCTCCTTTGCACAAAACTCTCATTTTCTTTTCTCTATATTTTCTCTCATTCATCCAAGCAACATGAGGGTTTATATTATCATTCAAGTTTTCTCTTCTCTTCATTTTCTTTCTTCTCATTTTCTTTCCTTCTAAATTTTCTTTCTACCCAAGCATAGCGTAAGAAAAAATTAATATGCACGATCGCTATAATTTTAGCTCATTTTTAATTTGGATTTTGTAGTTATTTTTTCCTTTTATTTGGTCTTTATAATTTTCTCAATTACATGTATTGATCCCTACACTTATATTTCTTACTATCTCCAGTTCTAATTATAATAATTAGTTAAATTTTTTAGATAGATTTAAGAAGCTAGTTAATTGTAAGTAATATAATAGCTAATTGACTAATTTGGATAGATAGAAGAGTATATAATATGAATTTATTTTGAGGTGTTATATTTGATCATAATTAACCGATTTATTTTACTTTATATATTTATTCAAAAAAATTAATTAACCCGATTCACCGGAGCTTTGCCCTGACTACATCCAGATCCGACCCGCATCGCGCACCTGACTATGGTGGGTGAGTCTCCCAACAAGAATTTTCTGTATACGCTAAGGCTCAAACTCCAAACCTCGTTTAAATGATACCGAGTCGCTTACTACTCAGATCAACTCTATTGGTGGTTTTAGTAACTTTTTTTTTTTGCCCACCCGGTTCACCGGAGCTTTGCCCCGACTACATCCGGATCTGACCCGCGTCGCGCACCTGGCTATGGTGGGCGAGTCTCCCAACGGGGATTTTCTGCGTACGCCAAGGCTCGAACTCGAGACCTCGCTTAAGCGATACCGAGCCGCTTACCACTCGGACCAACCCCCGTTGGTGTTTTAGTAACTTATGATAACGAGACTTTTGAAAAGTTTTCAAGAAAAAATTGGGTTTTATAATTGGGCCAGATAAGGAGCCCATTATCTCTTTGGCAGTAGTAAAGGGAATTCACAGAAGTTATTTGGGCTGACCTAGGCCCAAATAACTTAGCACAATAGTGCAGCATGAATGAAAAACTCTAGGGAAAAATATTTTATTTTGAATTAGCTTACAAACAGTGGTAAGATTAAGGGGAACAAATTTGATTTCTCTTAAATAACATTGAAAGTTTAAAACTTTATGAATAAAAAATGTATTAATTAGAAAATCTATCTTCAATTGTTATATCCTTTCCAAATTTATCATACATAAACTCTTTTTCATATAAATAAATATTAAAAATTCGGTACTATTAAATTAGAATAGATAGGTGGTCTTTATTCTATGCAATATGCATTATTGCACGATGCACATGGTAGATGAAAGCTAAGTCTCACTGCGTTCATTACCTTTTAGAGAATGTGTTTATGTATTTAAAAAAATTTAAAAATTCTAGAAAAAGTTGCAATGAAGTCCCACGTAAAAAGTCTAATTACAGAGAAGTCACCGAAATTTATCAAACGACTGTGAAGTCTCAATAAACCTATAATTAATTTTTTTTAAATTGTGAAATTACAAAACTACTTTTAGAAAAGATGTCTCACTTGTTATTTTTTAACCCCCAATTGTTATTTTTTTCTTTGGGAGTTGTCATTCTTTCTTATTTTAATTATTATTTTTTTCTTATTACTTGAGTTGTTATTTTTTCCCATAGAATTTTCATTCCTTGTGCTTGAGTTATTTTTTTCTAGAGCAGTTCTGTCATTTCATAATTCAAAAAAATTATTCAAATATCCCTTGGACTTCATAGTCATTTCAAATAAAAATTGTATATGAACCAATGATAGATAAATTACCCTTATAGATAAGATACATACAATCTTGTTGATAGAATTACCCTCAATTGATCATAAAAATACTCAAAATATAATACAATAATCCTAGATATTAGATAATTGTATAGAAAATAAAAAATATATGACATATTAGATAATTGTATTGAAAATAAAAATCATAATTCTTTTAGTTGATCGATTTACTACATCCACACATTTAACAAAATAATGAAGTAGGGGACTACCAAACTTTGGAAAAATGCCTACGGAGGCATATTGTGACCACAAATTAGAATTAAAGTTCTTGATCATATTGGTATCTTCTAATGATTTTGTTGTGAGAGTATATAAACCACAACTTAGAAAAGGAATTCAAAAGCAACAGAAGCATTCATATATATATATATATGTGTGTGTGTGTGTGTGTGTGTGTGTCTGTGTGTGTTGAAGAACAAGGTACTGTGTTGAGAAATAATTCAAACATGTTTGGCAGTGTTGAGCATGAGCTCGAGCTCGCCGTACCGGCCAGCGAAGCGTGGGATCTCTTCGGCACGTTGCGATTTCGAGAATTCGCCGAGCAGGAAATGCCCAATGTGTTTCAAAAGGTGGAGCTTGTTGAAGGTGATGGAGGAGTTGGAACTATCGTTAAAATAACATTAGCATCTGGTAAATATATGTAACTACTGTATCATTCTGTAGAAGCTTATTTTGTTGTTGTGTGTGTGGTCAGCAAATCGAAGAAGCGCTAACACCCAAGAAAAATTTGAAGCTTTTAGATGGCATTTGGTTATATATATATAAAAGAGGATATATCAGTGAGTTTAAGTTATTTTTTTATGAAATTTTCATAAATAAACATTATTTTAAAGGATTTATTTTAACAAAATATAGATAAAGATTAATGTTTTCTATTATTTAAAGAAACAATTAATATTTGTTACTTCTTATATTTCAAAAGTAATATTAAGTATATTAAGTAAGGGTAAGGTATATAGTATCCCACATCGATTGAAAGGCTTTATTCTAACCTGATTGAAGATGGTACATATCCTTATCATTTTTCTTTTTCTAAATTTAACCCTTCTTCTAACCTGGGCAAGCAAAAGCTAATAATTCAATATCAGACAAATAAATATCAAATCTCAAATAAGTTATTGTGTTTCCCTCATTAATAAATATGATGTTAATATATATATGTGATGACCAGTTGTCTTAGTGATAAATGTCTTATCACCTTGCTTTATAGAGAGGTCCCATAATTATATGGGTGTATGTTTAAATTGACTATTATAAAAAATATATAATGTTAATATTGTTAATTATATTTACATTGGCTTTGGTGTGAGATATAAAATAGGTACGATTGGGCTAAGTCCTTATAAAGATAGGTTCACAAAGATAGACAATGAGAAGCGAATCAAAGAAATAGAGGTAATTGAAGGAGGGCACTTGGAATTAGGGTTTACTATGTTTAGGGTTCGTTTTGAAGTGATAGAGAAAGGCGAAGAGTCAAGCATCATCAAAACGACAATTGAGTATCAACTCCAAGAAGATGATGATGTAGCCGATAATGGTGCCCATCTTGTTTCTGACTTTATTCAAGCTCTTGCCAACATTGCTCAAGTTGCCAAACTTCATCTCAACAAAAAAGCTTTGTTTTAATATGATGTGATACTTTATTTTTGTCTTAATTTTCGTCAAAATATTTGTGTATGAAACTGTGAAATAATTATTGTAAAATAAATGTTGTGCTACTACTATAATAATAATAACAACAATAATAAATTTTATTCTATTAAATGAGATTCGCTATATGATTCATACGATGCTATTACATTATATAAATAACTACCTGCTTTTTTGGTTCAACCCCATGATTGCATTACCAAATATCCATTATTTGGTTATGCTTTAGTCTAGTGATATAGTTTATCATGGTAATAATTACAAAAAATTTGGTAATTAGATAGATTTTTAACGTGACAGTCTATTTTATTCAATAATTCTATTAAATATTTTTTTTATATTTTTTTAAAGAATTTCATACTGCTTAATCTACTATTGCTATTGGTGCTTCCAACGACTTTCTACCATCTCATTAGTATTTTGAAAAATATTTCAAAGAAATTTTATCATACGTTAGTATATCAAAATTAAAACTACAAATCATAGAATTTTCGTCTTAGATCATTGTTAATAATATTAAGAGCGATATGAGTGACAAGCATTTCAAAAAATCATTTGATTTATTACTTTCTAAAGAATTATAGATGTAAATTAAAGTATTAACTTAGGCCCATTCAAATAAGCATCCGGTCAAATAATTCCTTTCTCTTGATCGAAGTTCTCATTAATGACTAATAAAGGTTGGGTCTAATAGAAATGATTAATTTATCATAATGTAGTAAACTAACATTTAAATTTTTATTAAAAGATGTGTTTATATTTAATATTCAACATAATTAAAAGTCTAAAGTGTAACGTAATTAAGTTGGAAATGTTATGGAGCTATAACGACCACAAATTAGAAATCTAAAGCCTAATATTTTGTCCCCAGTATGATCGTTCACTGTGATCATATGTTTTGTTAGTGATTAAATATATGTGATATTTTCCCGAATTTTAGTTAAAATGAGTACAACGAACAAAACCGTGAATAATTGTGGTACTGAAAAATAAAAAATGATGTATGCTAATATGCTACGTTTAAAACAAAATCTGATAACTTTCAAATATTATTGCTAATATTAATTAAGAGTTTTTTTCAAAAAATTAATAAGAATATTTTTTTGAAGAATTTGAAAGAAGTAGGTGTGATTTATTTCTTACTTTTAAAAAGAATCTATGTAAGTTTTAAAAACAAAAGAAAAGTCCCCAAAATTTTAATATAATTTAAGAGATATACCTATCATCATCCCTTAGGCAAGGGAGGTGGAAAAAAGAAGAAACAAAGACCAAATTAATGGGTTGGAAATAATGTTAGGGAGCCATAAATTAGAAATCTAAATTATAAACCTAACATTTGTTTCCATAGAATCTAAAATGGAAAATTGGAAAGCCAACCAATAGATATATTAAAATAAAAATTAAATTGTCAAGTTGTTTATATCATCTGTGATCCTATATAAACCACACATCCCAGAAGCAAATAAAAACCATTACAAGATTTATATTTTGGAAGGAAGAGTATTGTTTTTTTAAAGTTCTTTTCTTTGTTTTTCTTTGAATCATTGAAAAAATCATCAACATGTTTGGGAGTGTTGAGCATGAGCAAGCAAGACGATCTATTAAGTATGATAGGAAGATACCAAGTATTTAGCAGTAATTTGCACCAAAGTCCATATATATATATATATATATAATATTAAATAGGATAAACTTGCAAGAGTTTGGCCTATTTAAACTAACAAATCTTTAAATAGACATGAAGTTTGGCCTATTACTTAAACAAGCTAAACCTTACCTAATTTCAACTACGCTAAACAATAGGCTACTATCAAAATATTGGCCTATTTCTCAACAATTCAAAACTTATCTGGGATATTTTTTTATTAAATATAAATAAATAAGTTACAAGGAATAAAGCAAGATTTGTTGCTTAATCGTACACTCCGCTAAAAGGAAATTGGAAATGTCATGGAGCTATAGTGATCACAGATTAGAAATCTGAAGCCTAGTATTTGTCCCCATTTGATCGTTCATTGTGATAGTATGTTTAATTTTGTTCGTGATTAAATATAATGTGATTTTTTTTTCTAATTTTGCGTTAAAATGAATACATAAAACTGTGAATAATTTTGTTATTGGAAAATAAAAAGATGCTGTATATAAATATTTTTTAAAACAAAATATGACAACTTTCAAATGTTATTGCTAAGATTAATTAAGAAATTTTTAAAAAATTATTTCAAAGAATATATAATCAAATGTTAATACTCCTTTCAGTCCTTAATATAATAACTAATTAATTTTTTTGTAGATTAAAAAAGTCAAATAAATCAATTAATTATGAAAAAAATCTAAAATCTCAAGACGAATTCATATTATATACTTCTTAATTAATTTATCTAAATTAATTAACTAACTTTTAATATTAGTTATAATTAACTGATTTATTTAATTTTTTAATTAATCTAAAAAATTAATTAGCTCTTATATTAATGATTAATAGAGGTGTATAATTTAGGAGATATACAGATCATCACTTAGGCAAGGGAATAGGAAAAGGAGAAACATAATGAGTTGGAAAAAATTGCTTAGGGAGCCATAGTGACCAGCAATTAGAAATCTAAATTGTAAAACCTAACATTTGTCTCCATAAAATCTTTGATTCTGATGCTATATAAACCCCATATATCTATCTCTGGATCAAATAAAAAACCATCACAAAGTATTCATATTTGTGAAGAACATGGCAAAATATTGAATCATTGAGAAGATCAACATGTTTGGGAGTGTTGATCATGAGCTTGAGAATATTTATAGAAAGATTTTTTCAGTTTGGTCTCTTAATCATGCAAAATACCTTTTCAGTCTTTTAATATCTTTGTTATTTTTTAAAATTAAATTTAATATACCAACATTCATTTGAGAATATTTTTGTCTTTTAATTCCTAATACTGTTAGTTTGAATAACAAAAAAACTCAATATTAAAATTTTGAATATTGACAAAACATTCTCAGACGCTAATATAGTAACTTTAATTTTTTAAAATAATGACGATTGGCACAAAATATCATCACGTGAGACTAACAGTATTAGGACGTGAGTATTGAAAATGAGATTTATAAAATTAGGATCAAATTAAAATCTTATATAAAATTAGAAGACCAAAGGCATCTTTTGGCATAAAAAATTATACATTCATTAAAACAACGATATTGCTATTTTACAAATTGACCTAGCCAAACTTATGATAAAAATATTAAACCAGATAGGAATTTATAAAAATATCAAATTATTAATTGTCTATCAAGTTATTATATATTACCCTAATAAATATAGGTTTGATGTTTATGTTGATGTTGTTCTTGTTATTATTGATCTAATCCAATTTCTCTTCCTCACCAATTTCTTGAAAATAGGTAAAGTAGGGATAACATTTTTCAAAGAGAAGGTCACGAAGATGGACAATGAAAATCGAATAAAAGAAAAAGAGATTATTGAAGGAGGATATTTACAGCTAGGGTTTACTTTGTTCATAATTCGCTTTGAAGTAAAAGAGAAAGGGGAATACTCAAGCATCATCAAAACAACACTTGAGTATGAACTCAAAGAAGAAGCTTCAGCCAATTGTATTCATGAGGCTGCGATGCCAACATTGCTCAACTTGCCAAAATTCATCTCAACAAAAAGTGAGAAAAGCTTTTGCAAACCCAGCAAACTAATTTACAAATTATGAAAATCAAGTGATTTATTTGAGTGTTTAAAATTATTTAAATCTACTAACAATAGTTGGTTTAAGTAATCTGGCTGCTAGTTCTCTTAAATATTGTCTTAAGTTTGAGTGATGCAAATAAAAACAAATTATTTGTACAATAGCTTTACATTTATGTGTCCTGCCTAAAAATTATAAGAAATGGAAAGTCTGTGTTAATTTTCTTCTTGAACTGTGTGTGTATTTGAGATTATTAAAAATTATTGTTTATGTATTTAATTTGTTTGAAATGATAGAAATGTTATATATATATTGTATATCTACGTGCATGAAATATTGAAATATTGTTGTTTATCATTAGTTGACTCCAAAACAATTTATCTCCTGTACTAATAAGTTGTATTTATTTATTTTACCAAAAAAATAATTAACCTGGGGTCATTGTTTTTTTAACGAACCTAGGATCATTGGTAATATGAACGATTCTAGTGACCATGAATTTAAGAATAATTTGTTTGATCCCTTTATAAATTATAGATGTAAAAACTAAATCATAAGGTTGCGAGCAGCATTTAAAATTACACAAATACCAAATATAATAGAAAACTACAGTACCAATCTAAGGATTAAGTTTTGGTGCTGAGACGCATTTATATGTTAACATATTAATCTTTAATTAAAATTTGTAAATAAAAAATATTAAAATAAAATCTAGTGATTTTTTATACGGACAGAATATTGGTACTGTATAAATTTTATGCATACAGAGTATTTTTGAAGAAAGAGTTCTGTTTTTTTTTATTCTTTGGATCATTTGAGAAAATCATCAATAAGTTTGGGAGTGTTGAGCATGAGCTAGATATGGGAGTGCCGGCGGGCGACACGTGGGATCTGTATAGCACAGTTCGACTTGGAGAATTGCTTGAGAAAGAGATGCCGGATTTGATTCAAAAGGTGAAACTTACTGAAGGTGATAGGGGACTTGGAAGTATCTTCATTACTGCTAAAACTCCAATACAGGGTAAATGTTGATTATTCTTTACACCCTTAGTTTCATTAATAATTTTTAAATATTGATAAAACATTTTTAAATTGTAGTATAATTAATTTATTTAATTTTTTAAAATAACATTGATGGGCTCAGACGATAATCATTTGAAATTAATGATGTTAGAATTTAAAGACTAAAAAATGTGCTTTACAAAATTAAAGAACTGAAGTTTTGTATAAATTTTGAGTATTAAAGATATATTTTTACCTAAAATAAGTATACAAATATAACATTAATCAAAATAAGGGTGCTATTATTGTACAAATTGACCTAGCGAAACCCGACTCAATTTGATTAAAATATTAAATCAGATAGAAATTTATAAATAATTCAAATTATTAGTAGTTAATCAAATTATGAGTATGTTTTAATAGACTTTTAGAAAAAAAATTTATAGAAGAAAAAAAATGACTTTTAGACAACTTTTAGAAAAGAGCTTCTATAGAAGAGTTTATGGGAAAAAATAAGTGGTTCTGAAAAAATAAGTATTTGAATAATTATTAACAAAAAAAATTTTGTGATTAGCAAATTACAGGTATGTTTTTATTAAAAATAGGAGAGAGAAGAGATGATGGAGAAGAGAGAGGAGAGAGGGTGGAGAAGAGAGAGAGGAGAGAGGATGGAGAAGAGAGAGAGAAGAGAAAGGAGTGTGTAAGAAAAAGTAAAGGTAAAATAGTAATTGAGTAATTTGTAAGCCTTTTTACTGTTCCAGAAGCTAGTCTCAGTAGCTTATTCAAAATATTAGTTTTAAACCATGATTTGGTCCAAAAATTCTTTTAGATAAATATAGCTGTTTATTTTTTAAAAAAATCAAACTAAGATTTCAACCAGAAACCCTTTTAAAATTGTGATTTAAGAGTTTCCTAAACACACACTATTATATATTACCCTAATAAATATAGTTTTGATGATGTTATTGTTTTTTTTTTTGCCTGATATTGTTATTATTGAGATAGAGTTTTTTTTTTGTCCACCTAGTTCACCGGAGCTTTGCCCCGACTACATCCGAATCTGACCCATGTCGCGCACCTAACTATGGTAGGTGAGTTTCCCAACGAAAATTTTCTGTATACGCCAAGATCTCGCTTAAGCGATACCGAACCGCTTACCACTAGGACCAACTCTTATTATTATTGAGATAGAGTTGTTATGAGGCTAACTTTGAGTTTGATTGATTCAACCATCCCAAGGCCTGCCAACCACCGCTTTTTTTTTTTATATTTTTCAAAGGTATGTTTTAAACTATTCAAATTAGATTACAAAATTGTATACATTAAATTCAAAATATTTCTGTATTTTCATAAAATTATATAATTAAATTAACACCAAAACTTGCAAATATAAACATATAATATATTTTTCATAATTATTCTATTAATATATAAATGATAAATCAATAAAAATAATGAGAAATCAAATTTGGAATCAATGCCTTAACATAAAATAAGGCTATATTAAAAAATAAGTGCAAAAATAATAAATTCTTTTTATCAAAATAAAAATTGTAAAAACAGTGGGCTAGCCTGCAGTCGGATGCAGGCAGGAAATACCCACCTCAAAATTTTTGCCAACTCAACCTATCAACTTGTCGGACCCAGCCCGTATTACAACCTCTAATATGTATCTAACCCAATTTCTCGTCCCTAACAATTTTCTGAAATTAGGTAAACTAGGGATATCTTATATCAAAGAGAAGGTCACGAAGATGGACGGTGAAAGTCAAATAAAAGAAAAAGAGCTAATTGAAGGAGGATTTTTTGAGCTAGGGTTTACTTCGTTCAGGATTCGCTTACAAGTAATGGAGAAAGGAGAAGAGTCAAGCATCATCAAGACAACATTGGAGTATGAACTCAAGGAAGAAGATGAAGCCAATGCCTCTCTTACGTCCAATGCCATTCAGGATGCTGCCAACGTTGCTCAATTTGCCAAAATTCATCTCAACAAAAACGAGAAGCTTGCAAACCAAGCAAACTAATTACATGCATGTGTCCACAAGCCCATAAAATTATGAAAACCAAATAAGTATTTCCAAATCCAACAACAATAGTTGGTTTAAGTTATCAGGTTGTTTGTCCTCTTAAATAAGGTCTTAAGTTTGAGTGATACAAATAAAAACAAATTATAAGGGGGAGAAATTATTTTGTCCTGTGTTAGCAGTATTAGTGTTAGTCCAAGTAACTATGCTATATTGGCACTGTTAGCTCATGTAAAAAAATTACTTGTACTAACAGAATAAAGTGAAAAAAATTATTAAAAGGAGGAAAAAGGATAAGTATTAAATTAAAAATTAAAAGAAAATATAAATACCTACAAATTAACAGTCAAATAAATGATCAAAAACAGTACGCATATGCTTTTACCCCAACATCACTAACTTGAGTGCATTCTCATTGTGTCTTGCACAACCCCAAGTAAAAATAATTGAAGTTCTCCCAGTGAATCAAAGCTTTTTTAGCAAATGGGCAGTGATGAAAATATACCAAATAAGCCTACTAAGAAATCTGAACATGGCCTCTTTTCATTTTTGCGTCTTTACCAAGTAATATACCAATATGTACACTATTTTGTGGGTAATGATAATAATTCCTAATATAAGTCAATAAAGGGGTTCCAACTACCAAGTAAACATAAGAAATGAAACATGGAACTTCTATCTAGATATTCACTAGAAATCAGACGACGTAAAAATACAATCAAACTTGCCACTTCTCTCGTCCAATCTAAACAGGATGGCAATGGACCAGACCAGAAACAAATTAAGGAAAAAAATCATCACATTCAATTTACTGCCAACAGGAAGAACCACATCCAGAAAAAGGGTAACTAAAGAAGAAAAATCCTACAACCATATTACAAGCCTCGTGAACCTTTAAAAGATATTCCGAGAAGTAAAAATCAGAAGGCAAACAAGTGCAAACAAATTAATATCCAATATACCTGCCTGATACAGGCGAAGCCGAAAGTGAGTATTTTGTCTTTCTATTTCTGATTGCTAGAAGACTTTTTCTTCAGCAGGCTTCCAAATTTGCCAAGTAATGGCTTCTTCTTCTTCTTCAGCTGCTGCTCCTTTGATGGTGAGGTTCCACCATTATCAATGGTCTCTGTTGAAGAGGGTCCATTTATCTGATCAAATCCCTCACCACCTTCTACCTTTGAGTCAACTTCTTCTTCAAAGGACTCAGGCTCTGGTGAGAACTCTTTCTTCTCTATCTTACAGCTCTCCCACATCTTAAACTCAACTTCAACTGAATCGTCTTTTTCTTTGTTCTCATCTTCCTTTGATTTTCCATTTGCATGCTCATGTTTGGGGGATTCAGCTTTTTCAGACTTGTCATTCAAGAGAATACTTGATTCCTGGGAGTTTTGTCTTAGTCCCTCCCGATTGGCTGAAACAACTACCTTGGATATGTCTTCTCCTGCATGTCCATTCTCCTCAGAGAATTCAACTACCTTAGGAAGCAAATCATAGTCTTTCTCACTATCACTAAGATCACCATTTTCCTCAGTCTGGTTTCTGGCTGTAGCTTCATCAAGCAACTTAGACAGCTCCTCCACCTTCTTAATAGACGCAGCTTCACTAGTTCGGAGTTCCTCATTTTCTTGCACAATACTCTGCAACTCATTCTCTTTATCCATTAAACTCTCCTTCAATTTCATGCTCTCAGCCTTTGCTTCCTTAAGAGCTTCCTGCAGGTGAATCACCTCAGCCTCAACCTCTTTCAGGTTTTCCTTCAGCTGGGCTTCTTCCTCCTTTATGGCAGAAGCTTCTTCCTGACTTTCCTTGAGTGATTGAACCAAGTTACCCACTTCTCTTTCTAGAGAAGAGTTCTGTTCCTCAGTTTGCTCTAAGCAGTTGACTAAGTGATCTTCTCTCTGCTCCCACTCAACCTTGGACTCCTCAAAGTCATCTTTAGATTTTCCAATACTGCGTGTAAGAGCATCAATCTCGTGCCTTGCCTCATCAAGCATAGACTCATATTTTTCATTAGTGGCTTTTAAGACTGCCTTCAAATCTTCAATCTCGGTCTCATCCTTTTCACGATCAGCTTGGCTGGCTAACAGCGTTTCTTTGGCTTCCCTAGCTTCTTCAGACAAGTCATGTAACACGGACTCATATTTTTCATTAGTAGCTTGTAAGACCGACTTCAAATTTTCAATCTGGGTCTCGTAGCTTTCGTTATCTGCTTGGCTAGTTAACAGCTTTTCTTTGGCTTCTCTGGCTTCAGCAGACACTTCGTGTAATGCAGATGCTAAGCTTTCCATTGCCTTTTTACTCTTTTCTTCTTCTTCTCTAGAATTCTCCAATTCATTGATAAGTTTGCTCTTCTCTTCTAATAGAGTCTGCACACTAGAAGCAGCAAGCTTTTCATTATTTAAGGCATGGGCCTTCTCTTCCTTCACTGTTTCAAGCTCAGCTTCCAGAGACTCAATCTTCCTGGACATTTCGAGACTTTCTTCCTTAGCCACGAGAAGTCGATGCTCTGAATCTTCAAGATCACCTTTTTGCCTGCCAATTGTCATTTCTAACAATCCCACCTTCTCTTTAAGTGTAGCAATCTCAGATTCTGCATCATGTAACAAATCATTGTTTCCTTCTAACTGGTTCATTACAGATTCAAGCGATTCTGATGCTGATCTCTCCAACTTAATTGCTTCTTCAACTTTCACTTCTAACTGCTCAACCCTTCTTTTCCACTCTTCAAGCACGCTGTGGGCATAAGATTCTGCCATCTTTGCAGCTTCAAGCTCCACATTAAGTTGTTCAATATGGATCTCTTTCTTGGCTAACATTGCCTCATGATCTTTGGCTTTTTCAAGCTCTTGTTTGAGACTTACAATCTCTGTTTTCAGCTCCAATACAATATTATTTTCACCAGCCTCCGTTTCAAGCTTTGAATCAAGTAAAGACTTTACCCGTGCTAATTCAGCAGAAAGAATTTCAACTTTCTCTGCTTGAATCTCGGCAATTTTAGTTGCATCATCAGCATGACTCAACGCCTGGTTCTTTGTATCAGTAATCATGGCAAGTTCTTGCTTAATTTTCTGAAGCTCTTGAGTGGTAGAGAGAAGAGAAGCAACATCTAAAGCGTGCTGGTTCCTCACACTTTCAAGCTCTTTCTGCCATTCTTCTTCTTTCTTGTTTACAGCTTCAATTCCCGCCTGTTCCAACTCAACAGCTCGAAATTTCTCAATCTCAGAGTTCTCTTCGGCCCGCTTCTGAGCCATCAATGCCTCCTTGAGTTGTTCATTTGCTTCCTCAGCCACTCTCTGTGCTTCTTTCAACTCATCAATTGCTTTTTCCTTCTCCTTCTCAACTTGAATCAGCTGTTCCTTTGCTTTCTTTAGATCATTTTGAGCTAGAGTCAGCTGGGTCTGCAATTCTGAACCCTTAGCAACTCTTGGAAGTGGCTTCTGAAAATCAATTAATACAATAAATGCTGTTAGAGCACACGTAACTGTAAAGAAGTGCATGTCCTCTGAAAGCTTGAACAACACATATCGCAAGAAGTTGATAGAAAAAGGAAACTTGGATTACAGCATATGAAGCTAGTTGGAATTGAGAAATTTAGAATGTTTCCTTTCTGGATAAAATTGCATCAACTGAAGTTTGAAACCGTAGGAAGAAAAATTATACAAACGACACATGAGTAAACTTGTACAAACCAGATGTTTCTTCGTTAGATTTGTATGTCACAAGAAAGTTAAAAATTTTCTTAAAATATACAAAAAAAAAAAAACATACAAACCAACTCAAGTGTAGCTATCTGGTGATGAAGACAAGAAAAAACAAAACATCAAGTCTCGAACAGAGAGAGAGAGAGAGTACAGGTGCATTTACTATAACTTACCTCAGGTGGGGTGCCGAGTTTTTGTGATTTTCGCTCGACAGTGACCTTTGAATTCACAGATCGTGGTGATCGTTCAACAGAAGGGCGTGAATTTTGTAAAGGTGATGGGGAATCAGGTTCTGCTTTGGGCACTCCTTTGTTGAGTTTACTGACTCTTGGTGTTGCAGGTGATGTCTTGTGCGTAGTTTGTGTTGCAGGCGACGCCTTGTTGGGAGTTTCAGATAAACTGGATCTAACAAATCCATAATTTTGACACCATATCAATATCAAATTAAATGAAATGTGAGAGATAGAATAAATGAACAAAATGCTCAATTTCTATAATCCTGTCTAATCATATATATGGATCTGATCCCAAAGAAAGTAATATGACATATCCAGAAGCCATACTCGTCAAGGAATTCAGATACAGAAGAATTAAGAAGCAGATTTTCACTTTAGGCCAAATATTAAATGCCAGGGATCATGAAAACCTGAGACAACTGGAATAAGCAAAGATCAAGAACTACCAAAAATAGAACAAACTAAGTGACGCCCATTTTCTAAAAGTTACCCAGATATCAGACAGAACATAAAAAATTGAAATATGAATAGAGAATAGGGGAAACATTGCTAGTGTGAAATTTTAGGTTAAAACCGCATGAATAGTACCACAATCCACAGATCAAACCCATGAATTAACAAATTTAAAGTTAACCCCACACTTCATCTCCCAGCAAAAAAAGCAACTGAAAAGCACAAATCAGATCTTAGCAGTACACAAGAACCTCCAAAAAAAACACCGAGCACCATTTTACCTAGATTTCGTAGACATGGCGGACGCGGCGATGGTTGCACGTTTCCCAGAAACAAACCAAAGTGAAAAGGAGAGAGATGCGGTTAGGGGAAGAGTCAGTTAGCAGATTGAGAAAATGTTAACGTACAGACATAGAAAGAAGAAGAAGACGGGGGTAGAGAAAGAAACTGAAGGAATATGCAGATCAGAGTAACGTTACAGAGAAATAATTGAAAAGAGAAAGAATAAGAAGCACAGAGGAATTTACACAGAAAACCAAATAATTTGAGTTGGTTTTCCTGTCTCCAGAGTGGCCACACAAGGACTTTGTTCACTCTCACTCGAAAAAAAAACTCACCTCTCTCTCTCTCTCTCTCTCCATTTTTTCTCACTCTATCCAACTCCAATTTGTGTCTGATATCAGAGGATGAAATGACAATATTACCCCTAACCTGTGTTGTGAGTTGTGGGCTCTCCCTATCCTATATTCCACGCTGGCCCTTCTTTTCAGGAAAGCTAAAAAAAAAAATAAGATTCACGCCATGGGACTTTTTTGGGATTAACCTATTCATTTTATTTTTCTTTTCACCGTACATAAATAATTTTTAAAAATTTATAAACTCAAATTTTGTAAATTTCATCTCATTTATTGCCCATACGCCATACTAAGCTTAAACTTTGAATTAAACCTATTTACTTAATAGGTTTTGCTTATTATTTTTTATTACATTTATACATCTAATATATTTACGAATTATATATAAAAATATATATACAAATAATATTAACTAATATATTTATAAATAAATTATAGGGTTAATATAATATTTAATCTTTCTAATTTTTTTATTTTAATTTTAGTCTCTATAATTTGTCACATAAAATAATACAATATGTTTTATATTTTGTACTTTTTTACCTTCATATATTTTGTACTTTATTATATGTTTTTTATGTATTACATAAATAATAAATAATTATATCACTCATAAGAATAGTTTAATTTATTGTAAATTTAATATTATATATGAATATATTAATTTAACTTATATCAACGATGTTATGGTGTATAAGGAATAATATTTCCTTCCTTTTGAGGTAATATTTTATTTTTGATGGAGAAAGCGATTGAAAGCTGAGGCATCCTAACTCATGTGACTATTGCTTAGGCCTATGCTTCAAGCAATTTTTTTTCCATATAAATAAAGCTTCAAGCAATTTTACTCATACTATTGCAAATTACTCAATTAAATCTTGGACGCTAGGAAATCTATTAAGAGAGGGATTTCACCAAATAGGCTTGATATCCATGTGCAAGAAGAATTCTCATCTAGATTATTAATAATTTATGTCACCTTGCATTTGGAGGAAAATAAATAATTTTAGGGTTAAATTTAAATTTTATTTTTAAAATTTTTTCTAAACATTTTGAAGTTAAAGATGGCACAATATCGCCTCTCATATTGACATAGTAATGTCAACTCTCTATACAATGTCTTCATTTTGATTATTAGTTTAACAAAAAAAATTATAAAAATTATTTTGTACTTAAGTGATTATAATCTCTTCTTTAAGGACAATAATACTGATAATATTAACATAAACTCGAATCTAATATTTTATATTTATATGATTAAATACTAATTGGTACATTTACTTGTTAAATATTGAATACATTGAGTTGTAAACTTCAAAAAAAGATCTAATTATAAATTTTGGAGGAAGATTTTTAATTTATCACACTACTTTAATTATAGTTCAGTTGTAAGTTTATGAAAGATTTGTAAAATTCAAAAGTTGACCGGTAAATTGAGTGAAATTTGTTAATAAAAAAGATATTTAAGTTATTAAATAATAAAGCATTGATATTTCAATAAAATATTATTAAAATAAAAAAAATATCTTTAGTTACTTACTTTACAATAGTTAAGAAATCACATCCACCCCTTTGGCATTTATTTATAGTTTTTAAAACTTAATTAATATTAATTTTTATAGAGTATTATTTATAATTTTCAGAAGTCTTTTTTTTTGTAATTACATTACGACCTTCTTATAAAAAAAATAGTACTATTATGTAACAATTTCTTATTTATTTATTTATTAAAATGACATGGCATCAATTTTCAAACATGGTTTCGTAAGAATTAATCAACCGCCATACATATTATTTCTTTTATCCTTGATTTTTACAAAGAAGATACAGGTCTCTGTAAATTAAGATTAAAAAATACAGAAGAGAACATGGAAAGAATCAATCAAGCTTTAAATATATTTTACTACTAATTAAAAATTGTAACAATTACATTTAGAGAACATTTCACTTCTCACTTCAGCTAACTTTTGTCAATCTTATATATAAATTATTTTAATGTCCCATTTGTGAAAATTACTTTCTATAAATTTTGTTGTATTGATATGTGTGCATCAACATGATCATGACTTGGTAACTAGGTTTATTTATACAGTCAAACATGAAACCATTTTATTTAAATGCTTCCATTTTGCCTTGTGCGGAATATAGTATCAGTGTGCACGCTAAGTTTGATAGCTTAGCGAGCAGCTACAAGAAAAATTGCATTCGTGAGGGAGCTAGGGCTTGTTTGAATTGAGGTTTATAAAAGTTGGTTTTATTCCGAGTGATGCTTACATACTGAAATTATAGGCTAAATTAATTAATATAAAGGTTAAAGTATATTCGATATGGTAAAATATTTTTGTAGATGTATTTAGTATTTTAAATTTTTTTTAGATATATTTAATGTCTTAAAATATTTTTTATGCATTGGTTCAAGATACACCAAAAGATACCTAAGGATGCTAGACACGAATGAAAAAAAAATATTTCAATGTGTTAAATATATCAAAAAATATTTTAAGATAAAATAATACTTTAGAGTGATAGATACACTATAAAATATAAAATATTTTAAGATGCTTGATACACCTGAAAAAATATATCAAGATGCTAAATATATTTTGACCTTAATAAAATATCAGTCTTAAAATAATCAATTATGAAGAAAAGTTAAAAATTAGAATTTAAAAAAAAATATTTTAGCTTCAACTTAACTTTTAATACATAAATAATTTAGCTCTAAAGTCATCATAAACTTAATTTTGAGCTTAAATTAATTTTTTGAGTTAAGGAAGTCAGTTTGAGAGGTAAAAGCTATCCCAAACATTCCCTTAATATTTAAAAAAAATTATATTTAAGAGTTTTTTTATCTATATATCTTGAAAATAATTACTTTTCAAGGGAAAATGATAGTATTTTAGTGGTTATTTTTCGCATTAGAAAATAGGCATATCAAGTTTTTTATAAAATTTTAATTCATAATTTTTTAAAGTCTAAAGAATAACTCATGAATTTTTTAAATAAGATCCAACAATCTATTACGTGTGTCATGACATCTATCCACTTCAAATTTTATATCAGATGGGCGCTACTTTGAAGTTAATCGTCAATGTAATTTTCATTTTACTCTTAATTTAATCAAGTTTTAGAGGTTTGACCCTGTGCTGGTGTGTGGGAGTGTGTATGTAATTAGGAGTTTAAATCTGACTTTCATTGATGGATGTTGTTAGGTGTTCAGATGTTACTTGAGGAGTTTAATGAAGCTTTTTTACGGTTTTAAAATTAATTTAATTGGTGAAAACATTTAGATTTTGATTGTCTACTCAAAATCTTGGGCTTCAAAAGAGGGATTTCCAAACTTGAAGTTAATCCTTGCTTGGAACTTCAATTTCTTGGAGGGGAGGAGTGGAAAAAATTGTATGAATTGGATTAAGAAAAATAGAAAAATGAGATTAAAAATTTTTAATTATTTTTTCTTAGTCTTTTATATTATATATTCTCTTTATTAAAATTTTGTTCATGTTTGGTTTGACATATGAAAAGAGCTAGTTCGAACTAAAAATTAAATAAATATCTATCAAATATTTAGAAATGCCCCTAAATTAAACTATAGTTTTAAGAGTTTTAAAACTATAATTTTAGATAAACTTGTGGGATTAGCCTTTGAGTAGAGAAAATCATTTTTAGGTTGTATAATGACCATTTTATCTTTATTTTTTTCTATCGTTTTACCCAATACTATTTTTGATAATTTACATATTAAGAAAGTCATTCTGATAATAACTATCTAAACGCTTATTTTTTTATAATCAATTTTTTTTTAAAATTATTATTTAAAATTACTTTTAAATCATTTTTTTCTATAATCTCCTTTCTATAAACTAAGCCAAATGTGCCCTTTGTTTCTCAAATTTCTTTAAATCCAACTTATAATTTTTTTTCTGACCCTCCCTCCAAGTAGCTGGTACCAAACAACAGTCCCTAAGTCGGTAGGTCTAGTTCAAAAGCCACTTTTTTCATTCATACATTGCCATGTAAAGACTGAATTATAGTAGAACACTCCCCATTAACAAAAGGCTTCAATCATCCCAACAATCTTATCTTTCAAAGTGTTGCAATAATATTTAATTACCATTTCAATCAGAAAGATTAAAAGGAATAAAACCTCTTCTAACCTCATTAATGTTAAGTTAGCATCTGACTACATCTGGATCTGACTCGCGTCGCGCAACTGGTTATAGTGGGTGAGTCTTCTAACAGAGATTTTCTGCATACGCTAAGGCCCGAACTCGAGACCTCGTTTAAGCGATACCGAGTCGTTTACCACTCAAACTAACTCCTGTTAATCTTTTACAGAAGATATTGACTTAATCGTAGGATGCAAAGTGGAAAGCAGCTCTTTTGATTTCGTCGTCTTCATCAACCTCTCTAGTATGCATTTTTTAATAACTTGTTTAGGGGAATGCATGGCGTAAAACAACAAAAGAAGCTTCACACAACTTCTGTGTGGTGTGAAGCAGCTGACTTCTCACTAGCAATCATCCGTCTATCTAACCCCTATTTTTTATTATTTTTTGAGTGGATAATAAAAAAATATTAGGTAAAACTTTGTTGATCTTTGATTTCTAAAGCATGCCAACCTCTCTCTCTCTCTTCTAATTAATTAAATTAATTAATGTGTGTGGTATTTGTGTGTTTTATTTTATTGATCCTCTTTTGTGGCCATTAGAAGGGTTTAACTTAACAAATATCAATTTCAAAATTAATATAAATTATAATTTCAATATAAGGGCCTGTTTGGTAAGGTACTAAACCATTGTTTTAAAAAGACTTTTAGCCCAAACTTTGGTTTGGGAAAATTTTAAAACAAACAGCTATATTTGTCCATAAGTGTTTTTAGGCAAAACCATGGTTTAAAACCATGGTTTTGAATAAACTATTAAAACTAGTTTTTTGAACAGTAAAAGAACTTATGGACTATCCAATTACTATCTTACCCCTACTTTTTCTTACACCCTCTCTCCTCTCTACTCTCTACACTCTCTCCTCTCTCTTCTCTTTTCTCTACCTTTATTCTCTCTCATACTTTTAATCAAATCATATATTTTTTGGTAATTTACCAATATAAAAAGTTATTCTAAAAATAACTATCTAAACACTTATTTATTCAAAACCATTTTTTTTCATAAATTATTCTCTAAAAGCCCTTTTCTATAAGCTGTCCATAAGCCATTTTTTTCATAAACCCTTTTTTAAAATCCTATCCAAACAGGCCCTAAATATGAAATTTATATAAAAACAACACTGAGAATTTCTTATATTCTCCTAATATTATTAGGGAGATCCAACTAGTTCATGTAAAATAATCATTTTATTCTTATTAAAAGGCTCTTGGGGTTTTTTTTGTCCTTATTAATAAGTCCCTCTACACAAATTGTTTTAAAATTCTTTTACTAAATGCCATAAACAAGAAAAAATAATTATATATTTGACTTCTTATTACTTTAAATTAATTTTTAAACAATCTTATGCATTGCATGCAAGAAAAAAAATGACATAAAAATGGGGATTGGCAAAACACACACACACACACACAAACAAATAGATACAAAGAGATCATGCTGATGTTATCTTTCTGATTACATCCAACTAATTCGTCCCAAAATAAAATTAAGTATTCTAAAACAAATACTAACCAATGCAATCCTTAGCAAGTTATACGGAATCATGCTAATATTATTTTTCTGATTTGTCTTGAAATTGCAGGTTGTCACAGGCATACTCCCTTCAATTCTTTTTTTTTTAATACTAACAACTAGCATTATGTGCTTTTTTAAATTTTATTACTAAATATCTATACAATCGACTAATTCGGTTTTAAGGTTTGAGACTGTCTCTCCTATCATAAGTGTCTTATCGAGGACTCAAACTCAAGACTCAGAGGATCTAGTAGGACTTTTTATAAGATATAAATAACTGAATTATATAGAGTGTGAGATAATAAATGCAATAAGAATATACGGTAATTTTTTTTATACTATCAACTGATATACGTTGTTTTTTTCTGGATCATATTACTAGTATCCGAGCAACTAACTACTCCAATTTTAGGGCTCATAGTTGCCCCTCCTAACATAAGTATTTCTTCTGGGACTCGAATTTGAGACGTAGAGAGATTTAATCGGGCTTCACACCGATAAATAAACTCTATTTTGATAAAACTATATGATAATTAATATGGGCAAAATGAAAAAAATATACTTAAAGTTTCAATTAAATTATTATTGTCTCCTATAAATAGAAACATATGTCATGTATCTCAACAAAAAAATTCTTATATATAGAACTTAAGAGATTAGTAATGATTATGAGTTGATAATATGAAACAAGTGTGCATCCTCTCTAGACATTTACATTTAAAATCAGAAAGAAGTTGCTGTTAGAGTGTTATGATTAGTGCATTAATTAAGAGAGTTTGATTAGTGAAGGAAACATCATTGTGAAAATGAATCCCAAAATCAATGGCAGAATCTGCCAAGTCAACTAAATACCCAAATTTAGTTAGTTCCTTGGCTCATAATGCTTCGTCTTCTTCTTCCTCTCTTATCATTAACAAATTGGAAGCTCAACAACCTTGAGCTGTCTATAGCTTTTTATTAATTTATCATAATCACACTCATCTCTATTTGCCTTTCTTATTTTAATGTCAACATAAGTAAGTAAATAAATAAATTGTTAATATAATTTTTAGTTCCTCAAATTTATTTTTATTTTAGTTTTGATATCTTAAGTTTCAAACATCTTAAATTTCTTTTCGTCTATAACATTAGTCCCAATAAAATATAGTTGGCTTTTTGAGATTGTCAATTTTTAAACCTTTTACACTATTTTTCAATATTATTTTATTAGGCAAAAAGGCATTGGATTTTCTAAAAACCGTTCCGATTCCTTGTCTAATTCTGGTTTATGGCTCAATAATGGCTTAACTTTGGTCTAATCTAGATCAACCATAAAAACGTTTATTTGGTCAAAACCAAGTCACTGATAAGTCTAGATGACAATTCAACCAGTCTGATTCTTAAATTATTATCTATACTTTAATAAAAATTAGATCATTTTATCCTTTAAAAACTAAAATTTATAGTTTAAAATTTGAAGGACAAAAATCAAAATTTATACAAGGGACTAAAGATCAATTAACCTATAAATAAATAAATAAATAAACAACACCTTAGGTGGTTGTAGTCGTCATTGTTTCTAATCTCACCCACATGACCTGTCCCAACCAATAATGCCACTTTGTTTTGCTAATATCTTATATTTCATCGGACTAAAGTGATGAGAGTTAATTTTCTCTCTCTGGTTTTTATTCCTTTGTAGCAATAATGCATTTTATTTTGTGGATATCGGTATGATTGGTAAGGATAAAATTCATGTTAAAAAAAATGAGTTTAACTCTCTCTGCTAATATAAGATTTTATCTATAGGTAATTTGTAAACATAATGTTTTTCAGAATTTGAAGGCTCGTTTGTTCAATTGAGCTCTTGATTTCTTTATTTATTTTCATATTTTTATCCTCTCTATTTTAAACATATAATTCATCACATTTTTATCTCTTTGTATTTTTAATTATGATTCATATTTATATTTTTCAATTTATTCTTCCTTGTTTTACGTCTCTTTTACATTTTAGAAACTTTATAAATATTACTTCTTAAAAATTCCAAAATCATTGAAAATTGCTTTGTCATATTAATCTATATTTAGCCGTGCACAATCCAATATTATTAATTCTTAATTAAACTGCAAGAGAGTCAAACTCTAATTATTTTGGCAAAAAAAAAATACTCCCATTATAAAGATATTTAATAATTAGTTTAACTATTTAAAACAGAATAATGCAAGGTGCACCAATTATTATTTTTTAAAATTTGTCTTTTATGCAAATAGCCACAATATCATTATATTCACTCTACTGTATTTTTACAAAGAGAGGTTTTTTCTCATTTTTTTGATACCCAGAAAGAGATTTTCTTTTATATAATACCCTAACAACCAATCGATAATTTTATTATTATAAAAAAGAATTGCGCAAAATAAAAGGCTTTGTCAGAATTATTAAAAGAAAAAAGAAGAAAGAACTGAGACAACTGGCGTCCACATGGGAAGTGGGGATCAAAATAAAAGAAAATGGCAGAGAAAGAAAATAATAAGCATGAGTAAAAGGAAAAAAGAAAAATTAATAATTTGGATTTATAATTTATACAAAATTTCAATATAGTCCTCAAAGTTTAAAAAATGTTCAAAACCCCTCCCTATAATTTTCCAATTTATTTAACTTATTTCCTATGTTGTATCAAAAAAACTTATTTCCTGTCTTTTTTTCAAATGCTATTGATGCCTGGAAATGGGACTCTGTAAAAAAATTAATTAATATGTAAAAATTGAATTATTTGTAAGTCGTAAATGGTATGGTTTGTTATGAATTCTGTAAAATGTAGTTGGACTGATTCATTTTGATTGAAGTTCAAATTATAATATTGCTTCCTCGGTTAGAAAATTTATTTTAATTTTAAATATAAAACATATTTTTTGTATTTATTATTTTTTTTAAATTATCCTGTATTGATACTCTATCAATAATAATCAAGTAAAAGATGGATGAAGGGAGTTAAAAAAGATGATTAAGGTATTTTAAAAAAAAATATCTCATATTAATTAATTTAACTAATTTTTAATCTAATTAAATTAGTTAAATATGTTCTATATTAAGAATTAGAGCATTAATAAAAAATTATATAAAATAAAAAGTTGAAATATTTTTTTGAGGTTTTTCTTATAATCTTTTAGCTACATGATATTCGACGCTTTTCATAGGTCTTATTAACATATGTTTGAATAATTGACTAATTCAAATCAAAATATTATAATCGATATTTTTTTAGTAGAAATAATAATTTTTTTTTAATAAAATAAAATTTAAATATATTCACCTGCTTTATAGTCTTGGCCTTTTAACATATGTTTAAATAATTGATTAATTCGAATTAAAATATTATAATCATAATATCTCTACCTAAAGTTATTTTTTTAGTGGAAACAATAAAAATCTTTTTTAATAAAATAAAATTTAAATGTAATTCACCTACTTTATAGTCTTGGCCTTTTATTTTATTCAAAGCAGGAAATTAAATGCAAAGTCTCATGAAGATCGTGAGTGTCATAACTTAAGTCCTCAACTTATGCAGACATTCATTAATGCAAAACCCATGTTTTTGACACATGCACATATCCCTTGGTTTCTCCTCCCTCCTTCCTTATTTATTATCCTTCACCTGCTCTGCTCCCATCGCCCAATTAATGTTCCTTTTTTCTGGCCATTTATTTTTGAGAAAATGACATTTTTTCTGGGAGCTGCTAACACAAAATAATATTCACTAATCTTATTTATAAGGTAGAGAATATTTTATTTAGTCATATTTATAAATTATTTTATTAATTTTTTTATATAAATATATAATTTTATTTTTTATTTATTATCGTATTGACTTTATTCTCATAGGACATAATATATATTAAATAAGAATAGAATTAGAAAGTTGTTGAATCTTAAAACAAAATTTGTGACGTTCAAGATTTTGCTTAGTTTGTCTAAAATATATAAGAAGTGACTTATAAATATGATCAGAGAAATATTTCCTCCACTCATAATTATTTAGTCTGGTCCTTTTTATAAAATAATCTGAAATTACTTCCTTGGAGATAAGAAAATATGGTCAAACAATTAAATTTGTTTAAAATTAAAAAAATTCTAAATTTACCTATATTTAAAATAATAAATTACATAACTAACATAAAGTTAGTCTAATGATATAAAATTTTGCTAAATTCTTCTAAGTTTCGTATTTAATTCTTAGAGGAAACATATGACTTACAAATAGGAATTTTTTTTCTCTCTCACTACTTTATAAATTTAACTAGAGGAGGAATAGAGATGGGAGGGAGCATATGACTAAATTTTAGGGTCCTTAATAATACTTTCTCAAATTTTGAGGCCTTCAATATATTTTGTGCTGCTCATTTCAGGTCCTTTAATCCCATTTTACTCTCATTTTTTTTCTTGCAATTCAATTCAGTTCAAAATATTAGAAAATGAAACTTTTAAATATTTTTCATTCCAGTGCATATAATTCAAGTCTCATTTAGTTGGTAAAAATTTGGAGTATGGAACGAAAAAGCTAAAGAAAGATTCCATACATATATGCTTTAATTAATTAGAAATTTTAGAATTTTTCCTTTTAATCGAAAAAGTTCATTCCCTTGTTAAGAAGAAATATCTAAAATAAATGAAAGAGATTGTTAATGTCCTGATTTATTTTTTTAAACAGATAAATGTCCTACTTATGTAATTAGATTTCTCCCCCCTCATGCAACATGAATTAAATCTCTCACTTCTACAACAACTTCAGTACTCATATAGTGAGATAGTTTTTTTTTTTTTTTGTGATGCAGGCCTAGCGCTTGAGAATCTGCAGCATTGAACCTTGAACCACGAACCTGGTGCCATAAAAGACACATCTTGTGGCACTAGACCTAAGGTATTGTTTGGTATGGGTGATTTGGAGGGAAGGGAGGAGGAGGGGAGGGATTTTGCTCCCCTCCCCTTGTTTGGCTAATGAAGACATTTAGGAGGGGAGGGAAAATTTTTTAAAATTTTCCCTCCCCCCTCCAACTTTACTTCCCCTCCAAAATTGGGGGAATTTGGAGGGGAAGTGTAATATTGTTATCTTATAATATTAATACACCCATAATTTTTTTAATATCCCAATATTACCCTTATATTATATTTTATTAAAATATTCTATAAAATAATATAAGGTAAATTTGTCTATATAAAAGTATTTTTCCTCCCCTCACTTCTTGAACCAAACAAGGTAATATAAAAATTCCTCCCCTCCCCTCCCTTAATGTTAATCCAAACAAAGTAATAATAAAATCCCTCTTTTCCCCTCCCCTTCTTTTCCCTCCATTAAAATCCCTCCCTTTTCCTTCCCTCCGTTGAGCCAAACACACCCTAAGGGTCATTGGCAAGATAGGGCCTATATCAAATGAGGTATAGTGGCATGTAAGTTATAGGAGTTTGTGTCCTATTTATAACTTTTTATAACTCTAATTTAAAAAAGATAAGGTCCTAAATATGACCATTCTTACATTCCAAGTTAGCAAAGAAACAAAAAGCAATCTGCCATGTTAAAGTAAAAGTAAAGCATTTCAACGTACCCCACCAATCCACCCTTTTCTTTTTCTTCTCAGGATGGGGACCAGAAAGGACCAGACCACTGATATATTCATGAGATATTGCAAAACTGTTCAGCAAATATATTAATAATAAACAGAGTGTGTTACTAATAATAATTAAACTTTCCATTGGATAACAAAACTGTAGCTGAAGAAATTTGAAAATGATATCTATACAACAGTATGAAAGATACATGAATGGCACTAGGAGACCGTCAAATACCGACAAGAAAAGGGTTGAGATATTACATCAGGCATCATCATATGAGACATGAAAGTTGGTAGTGCAGCCAGATGCCTCTGGGTCCTCAGCCCCACAACAGTCATAAAACTTGGCCGCATACGGCGGGTCATTGGGCCCCAGTTCATAGTACCTTCACATATAAGAAAGAAAAAGGGCACCGTGAACAAAATCATAACCCCCTTAAATGGCAATAGCCATACTAATTCTTTTGTGTTAGTTGTTTTATTTTTACTCACAAAATTAGAATTCAAATTTAAATCCAAGATCTTGCTTAGTAAGAAAATCAAACTCCTTCCTATTTGGACCAACAGAGTAGCTAATATGGTCGGTGGTCATATATTCATGAAAGGGGACAATCTCACCGTACATGTAATAGGCGGTAGGCTTGCGCTGTAGCTTATGGAGCATCAAGAATGTCTAAATCTAAGGCATCTTATCAATCATAATAAAATCTTAAGATCGCAGTGATATATATTACATTTTATAAATTTTTATTCTTCAGGTTAGAATTTTTTATTAGAGATATGGGAATATGTATCCAGACACTGGAAAGCACAAATTAGCATACTCTGCTTTATTTAATTTATGGTATTACAGATTATAATTCCTAAGCATTTACAGAGGCAAATAAGCTAGCATACTGAAGGCCAGAAGAATTATTTTTCATAAAATGTCACTATTGCTACTAAATGGTGTCTCAAATTCATACAGAACTCAGTACAGAACAATAAGACCCTGTAACAAACACAAGAAATATTATTGGAAAAAAGAAATTCAGGGAAGAGTTTTCAGTTTCCTTCTAAAATTTCCAAATTATGGGGGAAAACAGAAAACGATGAGATGGCAACAAGTCTACATGATTCATAATCATTAATGATGCATAGCCTATAGTATTTTTTCGGTAGGCATCAATTAGGATTTAAATTTACATTTTTGACCCCTGATCCTTAAGTTCATAGGTATACAATTTTTTTGGATTAATTTTGAATCTGATTAGTATTTGAACTCAAATTTACAAAACTAGAAACACTGTATCACTGAGCCCATTACTACAAGATTCCTACAATTTTGTAGTGTTTGAGCAAAGTAGAAAATGCACAGCTACTTGAGAACTTGAGATAATGATAACAGAGCCTAAGTTGATGTAATGTAAATGGATGGTGATTAACATATGAAAAAAGAAAAACAGAACGAAAAGAAAAGAAAAGAAAGAAAAAGGGAAACATGTTTTAAAGAGTTTATGTTAGAATTTGGAGCAGACTTGGGATTTTTGAGTGGTAAGGAAGTAATATTATGGAATGAGAGATAATTTTAGTTTGACAGTACATTGGTTAACAAACCTAAGACTACATGCTGTCACTCTCCCCTTTTCCTTTCCTCACATTGCAGTTACACCTTTAATGCTTTACTGGTCCTGCATTAATAACGCTTTATCTGGTCCTTGCTATTTCAAAGATCCATAATGGAAGTGCAGATGTAGGTTCAAAAGCAAATGGATATTGATGCAAGACCATCAAATTGCTAGGTTTAGTGTTTTCTTGGGTGAATGTAGGTCATTGAACAAGCTCCAAAATTTAAACAAACAAAAAAATAGAGATAATTTGATCTTTAGCTTGTAATTCTTGATGCTAGCGCATCTTGAATAATGCGTACGAAGATGATTATATTATGAAGCAGGTTTTAACGGAAGTTGCCCAACAGTCACTTTGCTAGTTTCTAAGGCAACAATTACGATAAAAAACTCAATCCCTTTTGCACATGTCTTTATCAGTGTCAACCTCTTTGTTTTCAAAACCTTCTTCCCTTGCAATGGGCAAAACAAGTCAAGCTTGGATACTTAAAAGATACAAACCAAAAGCAAATTCTTAAATATTTCCAAGACATAAATCAAATCCCCATGGAATTCTTATCCCGATCATGGTATGACACTTTACCATAATATGTGGTCTCTGCATCTTAGGTAGGCTTACATGGTACACCGTTTTGTTGTACATAAACTTGAATGTTTAACAATTATGAGTCTCTATTTTGTTACTGTTGTATTAAAAGAGTCCAATTTTCTAGCTTTATTTCTCTTAACTTGCAAATAGCTTAAGCCATGCTGAAATAGAAAGAAGCTGCAAAATGAAAGCAGAGGAAAAAGCAAAGCCCAAAAATCAAAACCCAAAAAAGAGAAGAAAAAAGAAAAGAAAGAAAGAGAGCATATGACAGCAAAAACCTGTAAAAACTAGAGATTAGAGAAATTTGAAAGATAAACAAATAAAAAAAGTTCCAGGAAGTCATTGAACTTATGGGGGTGAGTTGGAAGCAAAAGAAAGTGACAGTTACAGAGTATTTAGAAAAATGAGTTACAATAGAAAAGGTGTGGGAAACATTAGAGGAGTCTGTGGGGAGTGCTAGCCTCAAAAGTGCTAGCATGCATTCTTGTTTATATTTCTACGCATCTCTGAGACTTTGTATAGCTGTCTCAGTGTAATTTTCTATATTTATGTTGCTGAATCCTGAATTTGAGTGTTGCTTTGCTATTTTCCTTCGTGTCAGTATTTAGTTCTTGCAGATGAACATTACTGAATTAAGGGGCGTTATTCTGTTTCATTTTCCCTGTCACTAACTTTCTCTGGAATAGTAGAGGGTTCCATCACAATGGAACATCACACAAAGTCAAAGAAAAGGAATGCATTTAAAATGATCTGAACTCCAAATCATGAGCTATATGATTGCCAACACTGATGTATAAATTTATTAAAAACCATAATTACAAGAACCAAAATGCGATGGACTGCAAACCCAAGATATGCTGCGAATTCCACAAAAATTAGCATTCTCAAAACTACACTACTTCGATGTACAATAAAAGTGCACCCGGAATGGAAGAATATCCAGTTATGCTTTGAAATGTGAAGTAAAGAATCTGATCATACTGGTCCCAACATAATATAGTTAAATGAAATGGGCCTGAATCGTTACCAAAAGATGATCAATTTGATACAAGTTATCATGCAATCAACATATCTCCAATTCCTCTTGTTATGGAAAAAAGAAAGTAGGAAATTATATGAGTATAAGGTTTAAAATTTAGTCTATTACAATCGAGAACTTCTAACATTGTCCATGACATCAATCTAAATAAGGGAACTTATTATTTTCTTTTTTCTTCTTGAGAAGCATAAACTACAATCTCCCATGCATTTTCTAATTGGTCTACAAACCTCCCTTGAAACCGTAAAAAATCCTATACATACATGAACTATAACCCTAAACAAGCCTGTCTGATTTTTTGGGAGATAAAACAAACCCCTTCTGTTCTAAATTTCGAATAACGGAGCAAAAATCCAGGGGATCAAAGTATTGTAGTCTTCTTTTCCTCACGCAGATATGCACAATAAGGGGGAAATTCAAACAGATAGAAAGCAAAAAATCAGAAGAAAATAAAATCGAAAGCCAACTACAAAATCCGGTAAATACCATACGCAGATGATACTCTTACAATTCTCACATGGTATGAAATCTATAGTTTTTTTTTTTTTTTGCCAATAATTGCAAAATTAATACTTGAAACGAGTGGCAGATGACACAAATGGAAACGATTGCCGAACGATGTTTATGGGAAAGAAAAGAGGATAAAGGAAATCCATCACATGATAAGAATTCCAAGATTTCATTTCACATAGAACTTAAGTTGTCATTCAATCGAATAAGAGTTGCTGAATCAATAGACAGATATGGAAGGTACCTCTTTTGATCGTCGTGACGGCGACAAACGAAGAAGGAAGGGTGGAATCTGCAAGACGTAGAAGTGTTGGAAGTGGGATCATAAGATTGATTGCATCTCTTGCAAAGCTTATGCTGATTTTGCGTTTCCTCACTCTTCTCTTTCTCCATCTTCCAGGTTCGACGCTCACACTCCGCGCATAGGAAAATTACAATTTGACCCGTTAGTTTTTTTCTCAGTTTGATTTTCTCTGTTGGGAAAATTACAATTTAACCCGTTAGTTTTTTTTTTTTGGAAATCTTTCCGTTTTCTCTCTTTCGAATATGAATTTTCTTATTGAACCAAAATATCTAAATTTTTGTAGTTAAAAAAGCAAATACATATAATATGGGTAAAAGTATACCTTAAATCTTTAATTTTATAATATTTCAGTTTAGTCATTTAATTTTAATTTTAAGATAAAGATGCATCTAACACCCTAAATTAATTTAAAAAAAAAATAATTAGCATCTTAAAATATTTAAGAGTATAATTAGCACTTTAAATTAATTTTGGAAGTGCGATCAGTACCTTAAAGTATTTAAATTGATACAATTTCGCTATTTTACTGACAAAAATATAAATTTATATCCGATTAATATCACATTTTTTTATTTCAACGCATTATTATTTAAAATGTCCACGTGTCATATTGTTTAAAAAAGAGTACTGAAAATTTTTTAAAATTGACATTATATATAATTCATATATGAATATTGATAAATTTTATAGTTTATTTAGTACAATTTATTAAAATAATATTATACATGTGACATTTTAAACAATAATATTTAAATAAAAAGTTTATGTGACATTTTAAACAAAAATTTGTATTTTTATTAGCGAAAAGGTAAAATTATAACAATTTAAATACTTTAAGGTGTTAATTGTACCTCTAAAATTAGTTTAGAGTGTTGCTTGTACCCTTAAATATTTTAAGGTGCAAATTGCTCCTCTAAAATTAGTTTCGGATGCTGAATGTATTTTTACCCTTAATTTTATAAAAGAGAAAATTTAGATCAAGTTTATTGTATTCATTTTATCAAATATTTTAATATGATAATTTTATTTAACTTAAACTCATATGACAAAAATAATATAAATAATAAGGTATGATCGGAGAACTTAATATAATGGATATAAAGAATTTAATATAAATATAATTCTTTTACAACACATCTTTTCAACCTTTTAACTCAAACACTTTGTTAGTCTCAACTAATTTTTTTATGCTAATCATTGTTATTTCAAAAAATTTATTAGACTTGCGTTTATGATGTTTTATCAAATATTAAAAATTCAATGTTGATATTTTCTTGTTAATGAAATAATGGGGTTAGGTTGAAAGACCAACCGAATAATTATTGAATAGCAATAAAAATGCAGATATTATACTCACTCTGGTCTTAATTAGGAGTTTATTTTAGTTCTAAATATAAGACCTCAATTTATCCTATTTTTCAATTTATAATTTTTATTTCAAATATCCTTATTAATTACATATGTTAAAAGAGTTTTTATTAAGGGATAATTCTAATGTATATGATTAAAGATGACATTTTTAAAAACCAATATCTAACTATTACAAATAATTAATTTAACTAATTTTTTTAATATCTATAAATTAATTATCCAACTCTTATATTATAGCTTAAAAAGAAGTGGTACATGACGAGAAAATGATGTAAATGACAAGAAGTTGACACAAGTCCCCGCTAGGTGATGCCAAGAACTGACCTCACAACTTCCTGTTTTATCCTTGTCCTCCAGATGCATATGCCAAACGGTTATTAGAACCAATAGTACATTGGAGGGTCAATTATTGAACTTAAGAAGATAATTATTCTTATGCTCATAACTACATATTCATTCGGAAATAGTATTTTCCAAGAATGTCCTATTTAGAACCAAACACTGAATTGAACCACATTGTGCCTGCCCCAATATCAATTCGCTAATAAGAAATTACGCAATTGGAAAGCAATGCAGCCATGAATCAAATGTAAATTTGTGCTGGGATAACCATAGTTGAATTAATAAAACCAGAATCTTCAGGATTTAGTACCCCTTTGTCTACAATACAAAAATGAGAATGTGAGTTCTCCAGTCAGTTATGAGTTTCTCAGCAGTAGGCTGCAGAATATCTATCTAAGACGCCCAATAATGAGAAAATCACCATAAAATTTTAAGAAATGAATGTAATTACAAGAAAGTCCTACAATAAATGAGTACTATGCAATAACAAATTCTATGATAGGAAATGACATTAGATCCATGCTGCTCTTGACTATTATATTCCTTCTTTGACACCTCAGAGTTATTTTCCCAAAACTCTACCGGATAACATCCACCAACAAGCAAAACCAAGCACAATTGGTCATTACCTTTACCTACACAATTGAAATGCAATGGCTTTACTAACAATGCTTGCCACTTTAAATAACTTACAGTCTCCCACTAATATCAGATTTATCATCAATTAATCATTTGCACAATCCATTACAACAATTTAAAACGAAAGAAACAGAATCAGAAATAAAATAGAGGACTTAAAACAATCACTGACGATACCAGAATTTCTTCATTTCTGAATACAGTCTTTCAGACCAATGTTTCTTTCCTATAATCTCGCATTTCTTTTCCAATTTGCTACAGCTCTATGGACTTTAGCTTTAGCCTCACTAATCTCCTTAGCTGAAAATTTATGTTCTATGATTCCCAATGGTCCAGGTTGCAGCACGTTAATCAGTCTCCATCTCTTTCTCAAACTGTCTGAAAAATACAAGGAAATCTTACACAAGGAGTGTCAATAACTGAAAATCTCATAACATGTACATAATATTATAATTAGGACTTTCACATAAAGTGAAGTTTACCAATCCCATTTTAACAAAATGGCATCACTTTCTGCAATTAACTCCTGTAGCTGACATTAAAGGAAAGTCTCATAGAGTTGTTGGCCTTGATTTCAATCAGGCCACCATATGAAATCAGATGATAGAAAATGTACAGTAAACTATGACGAGGCTCTCAATGTTCTTGTTGACTGCATTACATGGCCATGAGTCCGAATTGCTTATAACAAAGTAATTCTCCTAACTCCTTAAGATTTAGTACTCCTAGGGTCCTTAATACTGACCTATTTAACTAATCTTATTTGATTAAAGAAATTAGTTAAGTTAGTTAATATGACATATTTTATCTAAAACACCCTAATTATTTTCCTTAACTCTCTCCCTCCCTCCCTCTCTTGATTGATTATTGTTGAAGAAATATCATAGGGGTAATTTGAGAAAATGTTGATAAATATAGAAAATAGGTTTTATATTTAGGGCTAAGATCAACTCCCAATTAGCTCCCATATTAAGGACATGATTAGTATTAAATTGACTCCTCAATTACACCAATGATTAACAGAGAGCACTTTTGTGTATTATAAATGCAATAAAATAGGCAGTGAAAATATTCAAAGAATAACTACAGTGGATGAGTTGAGGCAATTCTTTCAATCGATGCTCAATAGGATTGAATTCTCAGTACCAGTCGGTCCTCTTCCTCCAGTTTGTTGAACCATAATCAATAATAATAGATATCATTTTATACATTTTCTTCATAAAGCAACTTTGAGTTTCCATTTCGTGCAACCTGGTATGAATACGATGATGCAATGCACCAAGTTATCCCTCAGAATTCAGATAGCAGTTAGAGAGACCAGTAGGAGACAATCTTAACTCGAGTAGTTACTTACTACGTCGAAAAAGTCACATACACCGAATTCATTAATTTATACACACAAAATGAATGAATTTGCAATGTAAGGATTATATCAAGCGATCTTATGGAATGGCTTCAACAGCCAAAAATATCAAAATGTCAAGCAATTAATGAAAAAAAATTCACAAATCAAAATTGAAAGGATCCCAAAGATGATGACGACAAAGAAACCAGAGATTGGCACCTGATTAGCCCAGAAAAGGGCAAGGAACTTCGAAACCCTGCTAAGGAAACCCTCATTGCCGTACACTTGTGCTCCCGCGAACACTGCAAAATTCAAACCAGATGAATTGTGTCCAAGTCAGGCGGAGTAGCCAGCGAAACTTGATGGAAATTTACTGAGGAGAGACTGGGTCGATGTCGAAGGAGAGAGGAGACGGCGAGCAGACCGAGGACTGAGGAGACAACTGTAGTGGCCGAGTAGAGAGTGGTCCGTGCCGCCGTGGAGATTGGAGAAAGAAGCTTCGGCCTGTGAGTTCAAGTGATTCAAAGTTATAAAAAAGTGAGAAAACAAGAAAAATAATTATTTAAAAAAATATGCAAGTTAATCACTATTTTTTTATAAGTTTATTTTTAGACTTTCTTAATTCTCTTTCAAATAAATAACAAAAATTATTACTAAAATAATTAATTTTAAGAATTTTTTAATATAAAATGTTATCATACAAAAATAAAACAACATAACCAAGGCTTTCCGGCATATGTAGAACATGACATCATCTATTTTTCGACGGCAATTTGACAATATTAAAAGGAATTATCATCCTCCTAAATTTTATCTAGACTAAATGAAATGTAACTCTTCATAAAGATCTCATCAGTAACCTGGAACAAGTAATTTAAGATTTCCAAGAATCCTTTCAATATCTCAATTCGAAAGTATATTCATCAATGCTAATACTTTAAATCTAGCTCCTACATTTATAAGGTTGCGATATTAATAATATACTTAGTGATATATTTAGTAGAATAGAAGTGGATTCTTGTACTTCCATTTCTAATATTTTAAATTATTTTAGTTTTATCAAAAAAATTGATAATTGAGATGATAGAAGTAGAAGTAAAATTTTTTGGACCATTTTACCTTAATTATAAAATTTTTAGACAACTTTAATCCTTCCTAAATTATAAAAAAAATATTTTGGATCATTTTACCCTAAATTATAAAAAAAATATATAAATTTTATATTCATTTTTATCCTACTAAATAAATTTTTAAAATTTATTTCGAGCCTAATTTTATTTTTATTTCTATTTCTATCTCTATAAAAAAAAATTTATCCTATCAAACGTACCTAGATCCACACAGGGCTGGATAATTTACACGAGAAAAGTCAAAATTTGAAGCAATACCTTTTGCCTTGCTACAATTTTCTTTGGTCGTGATGAAATCCAAACTTTCAAATAGGTGAAACTCTATTTTTCTTTTGTTTTGTTTTTTGTTATCAGAGAAGGCGAATCGCTCGAACAAAAAAGTTTAACTCAGAGAGAAATTATATCCCAGATTATCCTTATAAATAAAGAATTTCAAACGAGGAGGGCAAGAAAATAAATTTCAGTAGTAGTTAAATCCTCTTTAGTTAAGATATTCGTAATCTTGTTTTGACTTCTAAGAATGTGTTGGAGTTTCAAATTTTAAGAATTTTGTATAAGTCTCTATATCTATACAACTAACAAACTGCATCTTTCAATATTTCTATTAGACAGCATCTCAATCACATTTTTAAAATCAGATTCAAGAATAATCTTTTTAAATTTAAGATATATATTTTTGATCTTAGTCTCTTTCACATCTTTTGTTTAGGACTAATGTAGCGTTGTTACATTGGATTACTCAAGTTAGCCCAACTTTCTCTGCATTCTTAAATCACGTAAATGTTGTCATTTACAAGTTACAAGAAGAATTTACTCAATGATATTTTTTTTATGATTTTAGTGACCCATTGGAAAATGATGTCAATATGGTGCTTAAATCTTTTTCTACTCACTATAATACCAACTTTAATTGTATAATTTTCTTCATTTTATGTAATTGATCTTTTTATCAAAAAGATAAAAAATATAAAAGAATAGAAGGTGGGCATCAACCTAAAAAAATCTCACCACTTGTCCATTTTCATGACAACATTGAAACGGCACTATAAATACAAAACTATTAGCATTGTGTTATTATGATCATGAAACAGAGTGACGCCTACGCCTTGGAAAAGGGAAGCGACCTTCAGAACCAACTCTAGCACGAAACGACTTAATACTATTAATCCGAAACAGAGAATTAAGCTTACTAAGTTTAAGAGTAAAAGATTTAAAGAACTTGTTTGCAGGATTAGTCCTCACAAACTCTTGCTTCATATGAAAATGATCTTTCTCCAAATCAGTGAGCCTCATTCTCATTCTCGCCACTTCTAGTTTCAGTTCTCTGTTCTCTCTTCTTACTGATGCATAGTTATCTCTTGGAGAAATGGCTCCACTCCCTGCACCACTTCCTGAACGTTGAGGAAACTGATGATGATGACCATGCAGTCCACTGAAGAACATGTGGCTGTGTCCACCACCACTCATGGCGTTCCTAAGCCTTATTTGCTCAAAGTATAGAACTTGTACCATCATCTGCACCGGTAGCCTTTCGTTTTGCGCCGCGTGGCTGCCTGCTTCTTCGCTCAGTTTCTGACAATCTATGGTCTTGCATAGCCTCTGTTTCTCTGACTCCTTCATGTTTGGATGAACCTGATATAACCAAAATCTCGAATGACGAACATATAACTTGGAAGCTAATTAATTATAGGGTTAATACTATTATTGGTACTTATATTTTAAGCGAATTTTAGTTTTAGTCCATATATATTTTTAAATTGTGATTTTTAGTCCCTATAATTTTATAAAAATTTAATTTAAATTGATGTCATTAAATATAGGGTCAAAAACTAAAATTTATTAAAAGTACACGAACCAAAACCTAAACTCTTTGTACTTTTAACGGGTTTAGGTTTTGATCTTTTTATTTTAAAAAAAATTTGGTTTAGGTCCCTATTGGTAACAATATTAACTTTTTATTAAAAGTTAATGCTATTAAATTTAGACTAAATCTTTATAAAACTATATGAACTAACTACGATTTGAAAATACGGAGACTAAACCATAATTGGATCAAACTCCAAGAACCAATAATAGTATTAACCCTTAATTATGGGTTATAGTGCAAATCTACCCACATTCTTCCATGCGAATTTGACACCATAAAATTTCTTAGGTGCAACATTATACATAAATGTTTCTAACTGGAGCTAAAATGTCATGTTTTTTTTTTTGTTACAAAATGTCATGTTTGTTAAATGTAAATAATGTCTGTTACTTTATGATGCTTAGACGTCAAGAGGGCCCGCCACATTAAAGTAACAGACATTAGGTATAGGGAACCGATATGACATTTTTGAACATTAATGTGTACTATTGTACCTGAAAAAACCTTACGGCGTTAGACACGGGCATGGGAGAATATACATATTTTCCCCTTAACCCATTACTTATTAAGTGAAATAAAGGTGAGCGATATTACCTTGAGAAATATATCAATAGCTCTGTAGAGTCCATCACCTACAATACGTGCATGATCTGGAAGTAACTCAGCTAGTGCTATGAATTTTGATGGCAAAATATTTGGATCCAATGCTACCTCAGAAAGAAAACCATCCAACAACTTGGATACCTTGAGAATTGAGCTTTGTTTTGGAGATCCAGGGCTATCAAAATCATATACCATTTCACTTTCATCTCTCAAATCACCATCTTCATTATCATCATCCTCATCCAAGTTCAGAAAAATAGAGAAGATCCTCAGTATAGAATCCATATCATAAGTTGTACCATGAGGGTTCTGATGTGGATTTGATGGGATTAAGATGTCTTCAAGAATTGCCTGATCAAGTTGTAAACCAATCCGCCGTTCCAAATCCGATCGCGTAGAAACAGATACCGATGATTCTATCGCGGCTTTCAACAAACTCGAAAGAAATGCCATTGGAACTTGACTTTTCCTTGATTGAGTAGGTAGTAAGCTAACAATGGCTTCAATAATCACCCTTTGTTTCTTCTGCAATTCTAAATCTTTTGAACTTCCTTTGACTTCTTGACATTCCCTAACAACAATACCCTGCAGGGAATTATGTGCATAACTTATCAGTATTTTGCTGATCATGTCTTGTTTTAGTCCCTTCGACTTCACCGCGGATACGACTCGTTGGAAGAGATTAAGACTAAGAACATTAAGAAAATTTCCCCACCAATCTGAGGGAGTTTCTGGTTCCAAATTTGACGTAGTCTTGGAAGGGAAGTTATGGTCAAGTTTAAGTAAACCAGAAGTAAGTTGCTCTTTGCATGCATTATTTGCAATTGCATTGATTAGTCTGCTAATAAGGTTTATGTGTTCTGACATGGGAAGAAGAGATTCACAACAATGAAGAACAGTTATTGTGTTTGGTATGCTGGGGAGAACTGTGTCCTTCAAGTATGTTTCAACTTGGCTCTCCAAGTTCTTCTCTGAAAACTCTTCTGTCATTTCCAGAAAATGGGCTAAGCAACGAAGCATGGCGATGTTCGACAGGGTGAACTCGACATTGATTCCATAACAGAATTTCGCAGCTAGCTCGAATGCCATTGCTCCACCTGGTATAGCTGCAAGACTTATGCGCGAAACTTTCGAATCTTTGGCTTCTGATAGCAGTTTCCGAATTCTTCCACTCCGAGAAACAAGAGGAAACTGTTAAAAGAAATGCAGCCAAATTACTAAGTTCACTCCAAAATTTGCAATGTTCATAAGTGAATTTATAAGTGCAAATACACATTTTAACAGCTAATGATAGCAAATAACAAATGTGATTAGAGAATTTGATCTAATGGATATAAACAACTTGACTTAAGTTTTATCCATTGCAAAAATGCAACCAAATCATTAAAGTTCCCTACAGGCGAACTTTATAGACCACATGGTATGTAGTACCTCATTCAATCCATTCAGTCTTGTATTTTTCACAAATGACCATAAATTAATAATAAAAAAATTGTGGGGTGGATCATTATGTTCATAATTCTCATCAGTTTCTATTAATAATGAATCCTAAGCTTGAAATTCACTTGTAACAAAAAAAAAAAAATAGCTGAATATGAAGCAACAAGCTATGAAAATGGCAGTTTTTTCTGTTTTACCTTGTGAAGTGCAAAGCATGATGCTCCAACTTCAATGGTAAGGTCACTAGTAACATCAGATATTGGCCTGTAATAAACAATTGTGATCCAATCATTATACAAAACAGGCATGAATGATGACTTCAACTTAAAGTAACTAGTGCATGCATACATATAAACAAAATTCTGATTATTCCAGCATTTGTATTGTAAGAGCCTCTTCAAGAGCAAAACAATTGTTCAATCTACCTTGAACATCACAAATCAAAGGTGAACTAATCTTTCAGGATGTAAACGGATTCGTAATGCAGAAATAGATAAAATATAGTAACATGGTTCTAGAGTACAATCGAATATTTAGTTTTTTTTTTCCTATACACGCTAGTATCCTTTTATTAGAGATAATTTTGTTTGAGGCACTATTAAGAAATAAATGTGAGGTACTGATTATACCATTGTAATAGAACTCTTCATTTCAACCCAAATTGATAATTACAGATAGGAAGAGGAAACCATAAGGCCACACTCTGTCCTTGTCAAGTTTGTTTGTGGATGTTCTTCCCATGTGAGGCTACAAGGTTTTTTTGACAGAAGATGAACTCATTTTATGTCTCCATACTTATTTTAAGGCATAAAATTTTGTAAAAGCATGGGAATGATTGGCAGAAAAACATTGATAGGCGTTTACATGGTTGGCCTATTAGATTTGGACATTCAGATAATGTTATACAACTCTATCAGCAAAATTTCAGCGTTTTTTTCCACAGATTTGGCTGATCTATCTTGGTAAATAAAAGGGAAATTTTGACTAACAAGCTGTTAAGAGGTGGTAAGTGGTTTCACCCTGTAAGAAGGAGAACATAAGTTCAAATTTCAAGAAACATAATTGTTGGAAGAGGTAAAAGCACTTTGTACTTTAAGTATTGATAGAGATTAGTACCCTTGATTAAACTAAAAAAAGGGGGCAAATTTCACATTGCTTCACGAATCTGAATGCACTTTTGGTGGAAAGATTGAGAAAGAATACGGCACCAATGAGATTCATAAACAGCATGATACTTACCATTCAGTGGCATGTCTTATGCTTGAACTTGACCGAAAGGATCTCTTCCCAGATATACTGGTCTTTAATTCACCAACAGTAACAACTCCCATCTGCATAAAAGCCTGCCAATTCCCAATGTGCCACTGATTTGGCAATAGGAGTATCAGGTTTAGTTTAAGAAAGCACTTTTGCGTTTGGTGCGATAAAATTCTCTCTTATATTTACCTCATACAGCACAAAATCAGTTCTCCAAACAACTCATTCCATTCCAATTTACTCAAAAGGATAGTAGGTAGAATGGTCTTTTGAGGATTCTCTAGCCTCTTGTTTCTTGTTTGTGCAAGGCTTTTGTGGTCTTCCCAAAAATTCATATCCCAACACAGTGTCTTCAAGCTGGTTTCCTTTATCAGGATATGCCAAATGTTTAACCAAGCAATAAATCTTCCATTTATCTTGTCATTGGATGCTCTGTTTCCAAGAAGCAAAATTTCATATCAGAGGCTTGCTATTTGCCAAGGTGACGGGGTTACAGGATAGGATAATTAACCCTGAAAATATATGAAGAACTTGAGAGATAGAAGAATATGAGAAGCCGATTTATCCTAAAGCTATCCTAAAGTATGAACTATAGTTTCATGTGCAATATGGAATGAGAATTGCTTAAAAGGCTACCTGTGATAGATATTGATCATCTGCCATTTCTGACTCAACCAACACCAAATTCAGCTCTCAATGTCTCAAAGAAGCTTATCACAATTATAATCTCCTCCCTAAAACCATGACATTCGAGAAAAATGAAAACTATGTCGCCGTTGAAGAAATCCGAGGGATTCTGAAGATTCTCTAGCCTCTTCTTCTTTCTTGTTTGTGCATGAAATCAAAACTTGTAGTGAAGAAAAAGTCAAATGAACGCATGCTGGGCTGAAGAAAGTTGGGGGAGACTCAAAACAGACTTTAAGGGCTAGTGTTTATAATGAACTAAATCCATAAAAGTCAAGGCAAACTCGAACGCGGTTCCACTTTTCGGTGAAAGGTAGTAGAGAGACTTATTACTGGCCTTCTCTTTCTTGTTTTTCTACACCATTTTTTGGTTTTAAAAATTATTGAAGGAATTCTCAAGTGTTGTGGTGCTTTCTGGGGTTGTAATAATGTCTGGCCAAAGCAGGCCATATAAAAAGATTAGCATGAATAGAACCATATTATTATATTGACGCTCACAATATGGACATGATATATTGAGAATCATGGTTAAAAACATGATAAAAAGTTAAAAAGTTGTAGCTTTTGATTGTCAAAAGAGAAAGAGAATTATCTTAATCTATGGTGATTAAGGAAAAATAAGGCCAACAAAGAAGGCATAGCTATTGAGATCGATATTAATTAGCGTACCTGCTGGTAATTGAGGAAGTAAATTTTTCGCAATAAGCCAAGGGAGGATTTCTTGACATTTTGGCCAACATTGAAATGAAAGATAGGCATATTATTATTATCATTGGTTCAGCTGTGAAAAGATAGTGCCGTCAATCATGATGTTCAGCAACCTTAGACCCCACCCCCCTCAAAATTTATGGCCTGTGGGGACCTACACTTAATTCCTTCCCTCCACTGCCCGGATCACATTCTCCCTCAAGCCTCTCTCTCTCTCTCTCTCTCTCTCTCTATATATATATATATATATATATATGTATATAATATGATAGTTTAGGCGAATTGAGTCTCGGATATCTCCAAGCTCAGAGTAATTGTAGGAGTATTTATAGATTATCTACCAATAAGATTTTCACATTAACAATAGATCAAACTTATGACTTTATGAGTTATGAGTTAGTTTCTTATTAACTTGATTAACCTTTATTAGTTCAAGAATTGATAAACTTATCTGAGAAATGTTCATACCATAGTTTCATAATCACTTTTAAGGGTTTTAGGATCACATTTTCACATAAGCCTCAACAATGGATTTTTTATAAGAGAAAAGTTTAACTGAATTGAGTATAAGATTTACTAAGGATAGGCCACAAATTGATTTTTTGCCCTCTTATAAGAGGAAAGTCTATATAAGTTGGAGCTCATTAGGGTTAGAGCACATATCTAAGCTCAAATAGCGCTTATAGAGATACTTACATATCGTCTACCAATAATATTTTTATATTAGTAATAGGATTTAAATTCACGATTGACTTTGTGGATTATAAATTAACTTAATTTTGACTAGAATAACTTTTGTTGGCTCAAGAATTGATATAATCCAACATATTCATATTAGAGGTGTCTAGATTAATCAATTAATCTATGCTTATGCTTGTTCATTTACGGCCCAAAATGATGGGAAATGCCTCATGAGTCTTATCAACTCATAATATAAGCATGCGGTAACTTACCATTAAACGAATTCAAAGTTTTAATGATGGCATTCGACACCTTGATTAAGTACCACTCATGTCAGGTGAAAAACTTCCCCATAATTAAGTTTCTAGGTTTCTCCTAAAATTCCTATTAAGCAGCAGTAATGGTCATTTAAATGATCTTAATATTACTGTAAAAAATGACCATAACAAGTTTTTTTTTTTTTTAAAAAAAAGTGAGTAAAGTCAAAGTCTTTCCCATAGAAACAGTTTCGTGTGGGTGTGGCAAACGAAAAGTTTTAAGACAATGATGGGAACTTATTAGGCACAAGCACAAGACAGAGACCAAAAAAAAAAAAAAACTGAATTTTCCAGTTATTATAATGATTATTCCCAGAAATTATGCATTTTTTTTTATTTTTCTTGTCCACGTTGGAGGCAGACAAAGCGTGCTCTTGCTAGTAAATATTAAAGACACATATGTCGCTTTCCTATTCCTATTCCTTTTGTTGGAAATGTATGAATGAAGCATGCTAAACAAAATATATGACAAAAGATTATTTAAACAATTCCATTCCTTATAGGCTACCAAACATGTCCTTATCCTAATTATGTTTTTTCCCCTTCAATGTTTTTCTGCACGTTTCAGATAAATATAAATTAAAATTTTAATAATCCATCTCATGCATTGCATGGAAGCAAAATGACAAAAAAACTAGGATTGGTAAAATACACTGATAAAGCTTGTGATGATTTTGATTTTCTTCAATCTTCATCTTCCATGTTCGACGTTCAACACTCTCCTCGTTAAAAATAAATAAATTCTGATTTATTATTTTCTTTTGGGAATTACAATTTAATCCTTTAGTTGTTTTTAGAAAAAAAAAAACCTCTTTGGTTAATATGCAAAAGTACCCATGAATTATACAGCGCATATGATACCATAAAGTTTACATGATTGTAAAAGTACACATAAGCCTTCCAAAGCATAGCAAAACTCCTATTTTCATAGGAATGAACATACTAGATTTTATCAGTAACAACGCAAATTTAAGATATTAAATATTACTAAAAAATATTAAATACACAAAAAATTATTAATAATATAAAGTACTATTGAATACTATTATATTTGGATGTAGATATAATTTTTGTATACTATTATGTAATAGAATATTTATATTCGAGTTTTAGGAGAAAAAGTGACCGATAACGACAGTTATGCATTTCTCACTCTCTTTCCATAAAATTAAGTATTTCAAATTAATAGACCTTCCCCTTCTTATACTAGCAACAAGCACCTTAAATTTAAACTAGTAAGTGTTACTAAACAATACTCTAAAATGCTGAAGACCCCAAAAATTATTTTAAAATACTTAGTGATATTGAAAATATTACTTTAAAATATTAGATGTATAAAAAATTACTTTAAAATATTAAGTACTACTAAAAAATATTTTAAAGTGTTAAATATAATTTAACTCTTTTTATATTTTATATAGATCGTTATAATTTTTGTATGTAAAAGAGTATTTATATATGTAAGTTTTGGGAGAAAATGTGACCTATAACAACAGCCTACTTCATGCATTTCTCATTATCCTTTCAATAGAAGAAGGTATTTCAAATTTATAGACCTTCCCCCTCATACACTATCTAGTATCTACATATCATTGGGAAAAAGAACATGCACACAGTGGAGAAGTCCAAAGGGAAGGAATGAATCATCATAAATCTTCCATATTCGTTATGCCTTCATCATATTCTTCTGGTGTGTCTTCCCTTCTAGAAATGATGTTCATGAAGGTCCTTGTGGCTTGGCCAACTGCTCTAGAAGTCTTTCTTGCAGCTCCAACAACAACCGGTTGCAAGGATATTTTAGGCAAGCTCGCTCTCTCCTGAATCATGGCTGATTCATGAAAAAAACTATCATCAGATCAACAACAGACATGAAATTCTAGAATATAAGTTACTTTTTATTTTCATATTCACTGGAATTTTTTCATGTGTATGCACTGCTAAATGCTGTAATTAAAATCAATCGCTAAACCAAGAATTAAATTAAATGGTGTAAAAGAGGGGGTGGGGGGTAGAACAAAAGGAACACCAATAAACACATCACACATACAAATGGTTTGCTTGTGTGCCACAGTACCCATCTGTCGAATTCCAGATTCAGCTGCTTTCAAAGCTTGACTTGACTTGTTAATCCCCTCAGCAATCTCCTGGCTGAACTCCAAATAAATTATTTTAGATTTATGTAAACGTAGTTAGAGCATGACTTGGAAAATAATCTCAGATGAATAGAAATGAACATCAACGTTATTTCAACCTCAGTTCTCACATTCAAAATTCATAATTTCATACTCAACCTTCTATGTTCTTATGTAAGTCTTCAAATTTCAATAGAGCCTTGTACCAATGAGGGAAGTGAGCAAGCAGCTAGCACAAGCATAATACACTTAGCTTTTAGCTTTTCCTGATTTATCTTCTCCATGGTTTGTCAATATCTTTCTATTGTTGTTAGATATTATTCGGCTTAATTTTTGAATGTGCTGATTTAGTGGGATTGATTCGGAGATTAGTGACCTTCTCCAATCTTATATGTATGCCTTCTCCCTTATGATGAAATCAAGAAATAAGAATTCTCATCAATCGGCATTTATTCCAGGTCAATTCTAATGTATCTATCATTCACAGGGTGTCCTCTTTCCTTTTTGGGTTCAGACCACTGTGCATCCTTTGCACGTTTAAATGTAGCAGCATCCACTCTACAGATTTAACACACTTTATATGTAACACCAAAAAAAAAAAAGAATCTATGTGCAATAAAGGTACGGAAGTTTCAAGCTAACAGACCAACCAACCAAATACAAGGTTGTCAGGATCTTCATTTAAATATTAAGATCTTACATCCATCCCGCATATATCCAACAATCCTGATGCCGTGTAAGATCAACATCTTATAGGATCTATTCACATCTTAAGATCTCAGGTTATATAACCCCTAAAAGTATCAAAAGCTATAAGCCAGTAGAACATGAGATTGTCTCATTTCTTACTGCTACCACTTTACTACATAATTCCAAAACTTTTAGTTAACTGTCGCACTATTAATATTGGTAATGGAGAAAATTGCCAAGGGAAAATTTTCAATTTTCAAGTATCAGCACCATAATAATTGAAGGCGCCAAAGGATTTTGCCCCTGCAACTTTGTTAAAACAGTTCACTTCTGCATATCAATTATGCCTCCATTCACAGTGATTTGGACTGACAATTAGACAATATTCATGACTGTGAATTCCTCATAGGCATATTAGAAGCCAAATTTTGAAAAGAATTAATAAAAGGAATGGAAAAAAGGGAATAATTCAGAGAAATTTATTTTCACCTTAGATCACTTATTTCTAGCGTAAGATCACTGATTTCCATGCCTGAAAGCCTTACAGCAGCCATTGTACTAGGGAGTTCTTCACGAGCTGTATCTGCTAGCTTTGAAAGAGATATTGCAGCATTTCTCATTGCCTAATAAAGATTTAGAAATGTAAATATGAAGTAATCAGAATCTCATTATAAATAACAATTGTAATATTATGATCAGTATAAGGATCGCATGTCGTATGTGCAGACTCAGAACATATAATGAATCAAAACATCATATGCAACACACAAACAATAAATTAAAGAATGACTTAAAGTTGTGTGGTTATAGAAAAAGAGTGATAGAATGAGGGTTGTAAGAAACAGAAGAGCAAGACCACAAAGAAGAGTAGCAACAATCTTAAGACAGTAAATGGAAATACTAGAAAGTCCCGTGAAACCAGAGCCCTCGTATGACCAAAATTGAAAGGGATGAGATTATATTATACAGGAACATTATTAAGAAAGCCATGGAGCTCTTGACTACAGGAAAGGCAATATCAAGAACATCAAATAAGGAACTGAAGAATATACTGCTAAGAGCAGGGATTTTAAGTATTTTATTATGACATATGTCCTTCTCAATATACAGATGCAAAATTATTGTTTCAAAATTATGAAGACTAAGACTTGATCAGAGATAATGAGTATAATTTGAATTTAGGGATCACAGCCCAATCATTCTTCTCTGGTCTTCTTGGCTAGAGAGAAGCGTGAGTTTTCAACACAGTTCCTCTCTGCTTAGTTGACACTGAATAGAGGTAGTCCGATGGCTTCAATTTGTTCAGCTCATGATCCCCACTGTTGGCATTTGGACATGTTTCTGGGCTTAGTTAGTATGAGCAGGCCTAATTAATTGGTTGAATTTGGAAAAAAATTTCAAATTTGATCCTATTGATTAAAGAACATGTTTCTCCCTTACAAAACCTCAGATCTGATGCAACGATCAAATCCATCAAGCTGGCATTATTTTCTTTTATTTTGTATCTTTTAAGACATAAAGGGTGCCTCACTGACTCTATTGGTTTATAATCACTACATATTTTATGCATTATTAAAGTAAGGGCGGAAAATAGGATAGAAATAAGCAAGAACTGAATTTAAACCATGCAACGTCATACAATCATAAAGGTTTAAAGCATCTGCAGCTATAAGTATAATAAATAAATGTAAGCACAAAAAATCAACAGGAAATAAATCCGACATACAGATGTTAGATGAGATCATCAAATATGAGTATTGCGATTGTCAACTTACAAATAGTGTGGGAACAGCAGCCAAAACTAGGCTGGTGAATGCCACTGAAGTCTGCATATGGAAAGCTCAAGATACCCAGAATGAGAGACAGATAAAATATAATTCAAATGCAAAGAATGGAGGGACTCTAAACACGCAATTTAATTAAAAAAAAAATAAACTGCTCTATCTGTTTAGTTTCTTGCTAGCCTACCATGTTTATTCCAAATCTTGATTTATTAAAACATTACCATGGCCCTTTTATGAACATTAGCATATGATATTCCAACATCATACAGTAATGATTTAAAATTTAAATTCTAAACAAAGGGAAAAGAAGCCTTTAGAAAACCCATGAACTCTGATTTACAGTCACTACCATTACTGAAAAAAATAATTGGGGGGGGGGGGGATGTTGGTCTTACCGTGCAAGCAATGAATGCCAGGAGAAAGAAAGCTTGGTCACTCAAACTTAAATTGGCCCTGGGAGTAACAAAAGAAGGGATTCTGGGGCTCCCAACTACACTATGAAAATTTTCACTCGCAACGACCGCTTCAGGCGAATCCCTCTCAACCGCTTCAGCCCGAGAATCTGACGATTGCCCAGAAGGCGAGGAGCAATACATAACAAAACGGGATGAATTAGGCTTTGAATTCAAGAAAATTGAGCGGCGGACGTTGGGTTTTCGCAGCAAGAGATTCAAAGTTCTGTTGGTAGAGTGTGGGAAGCCGTGAATTAAAGATGCAGCAACACAGAGATCGGTAGGATGCGAAGTTATGATTAAAGATCTCATAGCGGATCAAGAAATGAGACGCTAACAACAAGAATCAGAGACGATGCATTAGAAACATGGAATACCGTAGAGGAAGGCACAAAGCGGGAGTGTAAAATTGCCCGGCGGGGGCTATGGTGTGTTGCAGGCGGTAACGGAGAAATCGGAGCGTTCACTTCGAAGTATTCTTTGTGGGCTTGTTGCCCCACGAGCAATAATAATCCATCCGTACCGTATTAAGAAAATTTCCTGTTTTATTTTTTTTTTATTATTTTAGGACACATTCAAAGTTTTAAGAGGGCTGTAGCTAAACCCTATCCGATTCACGGATGAATAACTAAATATTCTATAAGTTATATTTATAAGTATATATATATTTATAATATTAATTATATCTTATTATTAAATATTTTAATTTTAGGATTCATAATTATCACTCTAACATAAGTATCTTCTCTAAAAATTAAATTTAATATTAAAAAGATTTAATAAAATTTTATACTTTTAAACTAATTTTTTATACTAGTAAAGATTTTTTCATTTGATACAGTTTAATTCGGCTCGTTTTCAAACAAACCTCCTATTTGCCAATTAAAATTGTCACTTTTTGACAAGTCAGTGAGTTGGACCTATAAACCGAACTCATATTATCAGTTCTAAATACGAGGTTTTAATAAATAACCCCTTTACGCGGGAAGCATCTCGCCGGCCAACCTTTGCCTTTAAATGGATGCCTAGTAGATGCCCTTATATATATATATATATATATATATATATATATATATATAAAACCTAAACGATTTAGGAGCTTTTAGATCCCATAACGACTATTGTTGCTGGGCTTGGTGTAAGATCCCCAACACATGGATAGAGGAAGGGATCTTCATCTAAATCAGCATTCCTTCAAGTTTCTTCTCTCTGGTTTTGGCATCACTCAATGTCAAAGCAAGTTCTCTCCTCTCTCCCAAGGCCTACACCTGCGCAGATTTCTACAATATCTAAATCTATATTCAAACTTTGCATGAACATGTGAAGAAGAAGAAGAAAATTCTTACCCCAAATTATCCTATTATACTCCCTTAATAATAATTAAGGGAGGAAGGGATTGAATTAAGAAATATAACAAAAGATATTTTAAAAAATATCTCATATTAACTGCGCAGCATATATAACCTGGAAACCGGCCTGGCAACATTCTGAAACATTTTTTCCGCCGCAGCTTTTGCCTCATCTTCACTTGTAATCTTAAGCATGGGCTCATTTTTCCGATTCATATTCTTCAGGTGATCAATAGAAATCCCATCATCTGAGTTCCCACTTATAAGACGGTGGCTTTTCTGCAGTTTCTGAAGTTCCTCTTCGTCTGACTCCTGAGGTACAGGGTTTGAATCAGAAATTGATTAAACAGTGACTTCTGAATCCTATAAAAGTATTTGCTTTTATAGAAGCAAGAAGCCATAGCATTAACAGCAAGAGCTTTTGCCAACCATACAAAAATACCCACCCAGAAACAGAGCAAGACGTCGATGACATAGTCAAAAGCAATGGCGATCGTCATTGTTGATGATGGAGCAGTGTTGTTACTGAGTAAACCAATTGTGAATGTATTTATAATAATAACACATCATTTGCCGCTTGATTTCTGAATAGAAGTGGTTTTGATTTCAGCAAGGTGAGTGAAAAATGTGAACAATAATAGCAGAGACCGGGAATTGCTCTGTTTGGCAAAATAATTCTGATTTAGGACACCCGATTGCTATACAAAACGGATCCATTCGTTGGATCATCCAGAAGAAAATAATGCAAGAATTTGAGAATTAAAGCTGATTTCATTTTTAATTTGGGAAGGGTGGAATAGAATTATGGGAAAATCATTATCTAATAGTTAATCGATAATGGAGGGTGTTGCAGAGCATGAGCATGGAGGGAAATTTTCTAGTATTAACCTTCTTAAATTAGCTCACACCTAGAATAGAATATCCCAATAATTTAATTAATCGATCCAATTAATTAAACTACTCAATAGTGCTAAGTCATATATTTGAATAAGATAAGTTGATCATTATGAGAACCCAAAATCCATTAATGATGAAGTTATATAAGTGCAGTTGAAAAAAAAATATATAGTAATTATAAAACTCAAACTACAGTATGGACGGAGATAGAGTATGCTTACACATGTTATTGCAAACAGAAAAGAAATTAAAACATGAAATCACAAACGAAAGCTTTTAAAATCAAAGTGCTGGAGTTTGGTGTTGTTTCAGAAACAAATGGCATGCCCTTAATTTTGGTGGTTCAAATCTGTACCGTTTTCGTTGTTCTTGGTCCTTTGGTACTCAATGGGACGAGTGGCCTTTCGTTTAGCGACAGGAATCGGCCAAATGCTAGACAATGTGGGGAGATGATCGACAACAATATAGATTATAATCCATGACGACAAAATATAAGATGGAAGAGTATAGTTCAATTTTTGACTGTCATCATCGAGTGTGAAGAAATCAGCAGCACTGAAAGAGATCCACAAACAAACAATGGAGATGAACATGAAGATCATACCACCGTGAAGTCTGCAAGGAACGTATCTCCAAGAGTGAACAGATTGGGAAGGAGAAGCAGCTATGGACAGAAATTTGATGGTGGAAATGAGGGAGAAGAAGATGGCCATAAATGAAGAGACTTCAAAAATTTTGAAAACAGGTTGCTTGTTTCTAAGAATTGCATAGCCATTATTGGCATCATAACCGCCGGGCACACTGGTGCGCGTGGCGTAGGCCACCGACAGAACAAGGGTCGACACCACAGAACATGCTTGTGAGGCTTTAGCCACCCACTCTCCCTCGCTTTTCATAAGTTGCTTGTGGCTCTCTCTGAAGATGTCGTCCGGGGTCTCCATTTTCTTATTGTATCTCTCCAACAACCCATAAGGCATATAATACTTCACAAACTGCATCACCAAATATTCATACATATACTTACTATGTTTATATATATTTTAATATCAAACAAATCTTCGACGGCAAGTGAATTTTGGATTAACTTTTAAAAAATAGATTCTAAAAAAATAATTTTAGATAATATATTTTATGAACAAAATGATATTAATGATTGAAACTATTTAGATAGTTATTATCAATTGCAAATAGATAGACACGCACCTCAAACCAGTGGATTTCCCTTGGCATGGAGAGTGATTCCCCTGGATTGAGCCAATCAGGATCCACTCCAAGCCTTGCCGCCAAGTGCAATGCATTGTTTCCCTCTTTATCTACTTGTCTAAACAAACTTTCCCTTGGCCATTTCTGATCGCGCAAAAACCTAAATACATCCGTTTGCCTATATTCAACTGCTAGAAGAACTATATTCCTGCCCTCAGCATTCACATCTTTAACCGTCGATGGAAATAATTCAAGAATCTTCTCCACCATTTCTGTCACACCGTTCTTCGTAGCAATCATTAAGGGTGTCTCTATTGTTACTGTACCAGAATGGGAGTCTATCCACCGACGTCCTTCACAGTCCAAATCACAAAATTAATTAAACAAGAATTTTTTTTTTTTTTGCAGAAAGAATATACTCATAGTATTTACCATAATATAAATATACGACTATCGTTGCCAGAGCGTGTGTGTGTGTGTTGTGTGTGTGTATATATATATATATTAGGCACGTCCATGATTATAAAAGATTTACAATGTTTTATAAACAATATTTTGGAAACTTTTTTCATGAATCTTTTTACCGTTATCCTCTTCTGTTTGCAGGGAAACTGAAAAATGCTCAGGAACGGTTCTTGATATTACTTCTGACATAACCTCATTGGAAGCTTGCTGAAGAAGTTCTTTCATTATTTGAAGTGTCCATGTGTGCTCCTCCTCCTTTTTTCGTAACCATGTCCCTACTCTTAGTAAAGATCCCCCTAGAAATAGGGACAAAATGTTTTCAAAAATTGTAATTTAAAAGAAATTTATAATTAATTATATACTCTTTTAATCCTATTTATAAGTCACTTTTAACATATTTCATACAGATAAAAAAAAATCTTAAAATTAATAAATTTTACTTTATAATTCAATAACGTTCTAATTGTATTTCTATTTGATATACATTTATAGCCTATGAGAATAGATTCAACACAATAATAAATGAAGTTAAAAAGTGTACATTCATATGAAAAAATAAGACTAAAAATTTTATTCTCTCTTAACCTTATAGATAGAACCAGATGAGTATATAATTAAAATTAAATATGTACATTATTTAGACTTTTTCCCCCCAAAATCGTTTCTTTCCAGATCTAAATGTAACTTGTTGTCTTAAACCTAACATGTTAAGGGAAAAAGAAAAATATCCCAGTACTTTGGTGGCCTCCCTCCCTCGGTCTCTCTCTCTCTCTCTCTCTCTCTCTCACACACACACACACACGCACACAGAGGTCCGCCAATGCTGGCAATGTGCAGTAAATATAGAGATAGATATATAGCATGCACGTTATTCCAAACTAATCGTTAATCAATACAAATTATGAATATTAGTGTGTTGTGTGTGTGTGTGTGTGCGCGCACAATTTTCATGAGATAAACTGTACATGAACGCTCTTGCATGGAATGGCCTACCTGGTACGAAAAATAATAGTGACAACAGGATTACCAAGGGGAATCGCAGCAATGACGAATATATAAACTTGGTAAACTTGACTTGATTTGCTGCAAATATGTAAGTCACAGAATTTGTTAGCATCTTAACATATTGTATAAGAATAAATCATATGCCACTCGATTCCCAAACACTATTTGTTAACATTAATTCTCCCCCTAAATTTTTTGTTGAATTAAAAGTTAGTCCTTATCATTTTTTATGTTTAGTCAAATAATCATTAGTAAAAAAGAAAAATGTAAATTACACAAACAAACATGTGCGCATGCGTGCAAAACTTTAAAAAGTTCAGATTAAAACTATTAAATAAAAAATTATTTATGTGCCCATTCAACCAATTTGTTTTTACCACTCATACGCAGCTACCTTTTCCCATAAAGAAGACAACCCAAATCTCCACCATTTACTTTATGCCTAAAGATCAAATTCACAAATCTTTTATTTCTAAGGATCACTAATAATAAATTCTCATTCTTCCATTTCTAAATTTGCGTTGTTTAAGTGGTAAATATTGTTAAATATTTATTTAGTTGTAAATTTGCATTATGTGAAAGGTAAATACTCATAGTTCAACTGAAAATTTTGTGTTAATTGTGTAAGTAGTAAATTTGAGTGCCTTCTTAATCCTTAATTTATGAATTTGCTGCTTCAGTATAATTCTTCCAAAATAAACAGTTAATTATGAGAAAGATGACTGCTTGCTACAGTGTGTGTTTGTATTCTTTGATCCATCGTTTCTAGGGGAAAACCTCACTTGATGGAAGAATAAGTCAAGTATGGAATAGGGCAGGAAAAAAGCACAAGGAGAGTGATGGACCAGTCAGTAGAGGGACAAATGTAGTAATAAACCCCACAAATTTGATGCACTAAGATGCATGAAATTAAAATTTGAGGGTCCAATGATTAATTTTCCCTATATGCTATCCATCTCTTACTAATTAATATCATAATTTCATATTGTTAAAGGTCAGGTCTTTAAGCTAATGCTGATTAAAATAAATGCATGTTCGTTATGGACAAAAGAAAAATAGCTAGGGACTAACATGTAAAGTATACTTACTTTTTTGCAATTCTTCAAGCTTCGTGGCCTGATTCTTCTTCTCAACTTTCAAAAGCTCTTCAAAGTTTCAAACAAACAAGCCACACGCATATTATGGGCCTGTTTGGATAGGATTTTAAAAAAAGACTTATAAAAAAAAGGGCTTATGGACAGCTTATGAAAAAGGGCTTTTAGAGAAGAGTTTGTGGAAAAAAAGTGGTTTTGAATAAATAAGTGTTTGGATAGTTATTTTTAGAATGACTTTTTATATTGGTAAATTACAAAAAAGGATATGATTTGATTTAAAATAAGAGAGATGAGAGAGGTAAAAAAAGAGAGGAGAGAGGAGAGAGGGTAGAGAGGATAAAGGAGAGAAGGTGTAAGAAAAAGTAGGAGAGAGGAGAGAGGGTGTAAGAAAAAGTAGGGGTAAGATAGTAATTGGATAGTCCATAAGCTCTTTTACTGTTGAAAAAGTTAGTTTTAGGGCCTGTTTGGATAGGATTTTGAAAAAGGGTTTATGAAAAAAAAGGGCTTATGGATAACTTATGGAAAAGGACTTTTGGAGAAGAGTTTATGGAAAAAAAGTGGTTTTGAATAAATAGGTGTTTGAATAGTTATTTTTAGAATGACTTTTATGGTAGTAAATTACCAAAAAGGGTATGATTTGATTTAAAGTAAGAGAGAGGAGAGAATGAAGAGAGGAGAAATGAGAGAGGGTGTAAGAAAAAGTAGGAGAAAGGAGAGAGGGTGTAAGAAAAAGTAGGGGTAAGATAGTAATTGGTTGTCCATAAGTGCTTTTACTGTTGAAAAAGCTATTTTAAATAGCTTATTCAAAACCATGGTTTTGTCCAAAAATACTTATGGACAAATAAGCCTGTTTGTTTTAAAATTTTCCCAAACCGAGGTTTGGGCCAAAAGCCCTTTTAAAACCGCGGTTTGGGTGTTTTCCAAACACACCCTTAATAGCTTATTCAAGACCATGGTTTTGTCCAAAAGCACTTATAGACAAATATGGCTATTTGTTTTAAAATTTCTCCAAACCAAGGTTTTGCCCAAAAGGGCTTCTAAAACCATGGTTTGCAATGTTTCCAAACACACCCTATATATATATATATATATATATATAAAGTACAATATATTCTTCTTGACTTTAATCTAAGAATCATTCTAGAAATTTTGCTTGGTCCTTATATATGGAACTTTATAAAATTTAGTTAAGTATGTACGCGTGTTGTTTTTAGTTTTGAAATGAGGCCATATGAAGGTGAAATGTCAACCATATTCAATATTATAATAAAACGGTACTTGGAAACGTGGTTATAGGAAGCTCGAAGCCTCCAAGTGCATCAGAAGAAAGGTAAGCATGAAATCATGGATATTTTGCATTCCCTTCATACATAACAGAACTTACCATAAATTAGACAATAAAGGATTGATAGTTCAAGAAGCCAAGTACTTTTGAAAGCTGAACGCATTGATGCTAGTAGATGAAGTGGAGTCAAGCCTTCCTTGTTGCGCTCCATCATCGTTTTCATATGATCTTTATAAAGATGAACTATTTCGATCGCCACATCTGCACTTAGTGTTAATCATAATAAGTACATTAACAATACATGAAAGCATGAATGTTAGTTTGGATTTACCAATATGGCCTTCTGCAATTGCACAATGGAGAATGGTATCGCCGGTGTCCCTTATACAGTGAGCAAAGTCGGTTGAAGAAACTCCAGGGCTTTGCATATACAGATAATGAAGCCAAAGAAAAGCTTCTTTCTTGCCACAGAGAGCTGCCAGGAAAAGGGGTGTCTCGCCCTCGATGTTAGGTTTAGCAATTAAGGAGCGGTCTATGCCACCGATCTTCTTGCACATTTCAACATTCCCCATTGTTGCTGCAGAGTGCAGAGGAGTGTTCTTTCGATCATTTTCAGCACCAAGGATAACGTTCACGTTCCAACTCTGCTCGTTGTCTCGGTCCACTGTAACCACCACATTATTCAGAGCGGGATCATTGCCTTCGCGAACTAATAAGTCAATCATCTTTTTCCCCACCTTCTTTTTCCCACTGGAAATAGCCATGTGTAACACCGTGTCTTCAGTCGGCGTTATCTTGGCCGCGCGAAGCTCCCTTTTTTCCTTGTACATTTTAAGTACTTTTGACCACTTTCCATTCGTTGCATCACCACGTAACTTCTCCAGGTCTTTAGTGATGTCGTTGGAAATCATTGTCTCCTACACAATTGGCTTCAACGGATACTAATTAATTTTCATGACATAAGTATGCATCATGTCTTATTTGGATATAATTAATGGATCGAGCCTAAAAAATTTACCAAAGGAAAGCTAGATGACACAAAGAAACAGAGGCTTACCAAAGAAATAGCAGAATGAGATTGTGACTTGAAGAATCAGAGAAGATTAGAAAGATGAGATGGAGAACAGAAGAAAGAAAAACAAAGAGACATTATATAGAAAACAAATAAGTAGGTCATCCTTCCCGTGAACCGCATTTTAAATATAATGTATAATACTAAATTATAACATGATGCCCCGCACAAAACTCAAAACATCATCACTATTTCTTTCCTGCATGTTGCTACTTTTACATATTAGAGTCTCCAGGAATCGCCCACATACAAATATGTAATATTTTTTACATATTTTAATTTCGAGATTTGTGATTATCTTTTCTAATATAAGTATCTTCTTTTCTAAGAATCGAACTTGATATTTAAAGGAATCTGACTAGACACTATTAGACTTGTTCTATCTACCTTTCTTCTTTGTTTACTCCATACTTAGAATTCTCGATTCCCTACGGTGTTACTTTATTCGAAGAGAATGTGATATTTATTTCTTTATGCAGGTCAAATGTTCAACACAATGACGCCCTGGGAAGAAAAGCACAAGATGCTATTCTCCTTTTCCTTTTGTCTCTCATTTCTTTCTCTGAATCATCATGTGCTGGTTTTTTAATCTATTAGAAATTAAATAGAATACTTAATTATTATATATATAACATGATCTTTCTATAATACTTGGAGTATATAATGTTTATATATGGAATCAAAACTCATCCCTACCCAGACACTACGTGTGGGACTAGAGGAGAGGAATAATATATTTATTTGACATATTTAACTTATATTAAGTAGTATTATATTTTTTTTGACTTGTGTAGTATATATATTTATTTATTTTGTTTGTTTGAAGGTCTTTTCCAAATGAGCGATGTGGGGTCCGTGTTGTGATTGATTTTTTGTAACATCTTAGACCACTTAGGGGATAGTTATTTTCTTTCCCAAATTGATACATTTTTTATTAATATAATCTTAAAAGTAACTTTATTTAATATTCCATGTTAGCATGAAGGCTTAATTCAACACTTTAAGAACTAAAATTACTATATTTGAAGTACAAATATATAAAAAAAAATTAAATCACCTAAATAAATATGAATTGAACCAAATTAAATCAAATTGATCAGAATGCAAACTGAAATGGTAATTAAATTAAATCTATTATTAAAAATATCAGGTAGGTTATATTACATTTTAAAAATAGAATAATAAAATCTAAACCGCATCCCTTCCAAGCAATCCAAGTATTATCCCATTTCTACGTGAAACACGATACGGGGCCAAAAAATTCCAAGATGGATATTTCAACTGAAATCCCGTCTACTTGCCTAGATTGGAAATGCTTGATAGCCGAACAAACCCTACCTTGAGTGAAGAGTGGTAATGCTGCCATTAGAGGAGAGTAGTCATGTGTACTTAAAAGGTACAAGTAAGAAGGGGGCCTTCGCACAGAAACTTGAGTGGTCATATTAGTCAGTCTAAACAGTTTGTATATACTTATATTATGCTTAATCATATAATATTTTATAAGTTTATTTTTATATAATTAATCATACCAAACAAGGTTTGCAAACACACATAAAAACCCCATGTTCTCTTTTATTAGCTCACAAGTGGTTAAATTGCAAGCTCTTAATTAGAGTCAAATATGTAATCTTTTGCACATATTTCAATAGAGTTTAATTATTAAAAAATATGTGTGATTTTGTTTTCAATTTTTTTAAATTAACAAAAAAGAATTAAAAACAAAATTAGTAAATAATTTTTAAAATAAAAATTATATCCATATTTGTAATTAAAATAAAATAATTAAATAAAATTAAAAATGATTTTAAAAAAAAAAAACTTGCCTATGACTTTTGTTTCTCGTACGGTAAACTCAATCTCTAATAGTTGTCTGTTAATGTTATTCTATCTACCTTTCTTCTTTGTTTACTCGAATTATCGATTCCCTACAGTGTTACTTTATTAGAAGAGAGTGATATTCATTTCTTTATGTGGATCACATGTTCGACACTTTGACGCCCAAGAAACTATATGTCGGCGCTAGTGGGACGGAGAATTACAGTAAAGTATTAAATAAAGGATTTAATTATTTAAAATTTTTAATTATAATTGATGATTTAATAATAATAAATTTTATTATAAAAATTGATAATGAGTTTACGTTATCTTATCCTTTATTTAACGAGTCTTTCCCTCTCTCATTTCCTTAGTTGAATCATCATTTGCTACCTTTTTTTTTTTTTTACGTAAGAGTTGTTAAAAGAAGTTAAATATCTTCTTCTAATTTTTAATATAAAATATATTTAATTAATTTAATTAAATTAAAATATCAATTTAAAGAAATTAGTTATATTAATTAATATGATAAATTTTTTTTAAATACTCTAATAATCTTCTTTAACCCCCTCACTTATTTAATTATTATTAAAGGAGTATCAATATAGGTAATTTATGAAAAAATTAATAAATATAAGAAATAAATCTTATATTTATGACTAAAATTTACTTTTAAATTAGGTCTTATATTAAAAATTAGAGAAGTACGTAATTATGATATATGTAACATAATATTTTTAAAATACTTCTATATAATACTAAATTATATATCAACTTATAATTTAGATAAATTAATTTAAAAAATAATAAATATAAGAGATAAATTAGATTAGTGTTTTATATTTTGGATCAAAATCTATCCAAATCAGGTCGGATATTAGAGGGGAGGAGTAGTATATTTATTTTACATATTTAACTTATATTAATTATTGTATTTTGTTTTTTACTTGTGCAGCATTTATATATTTATTTATTTTTGTTTGAAGATCTTTTCAAATGAGCGGTGTGGGGTCCGTGTTGCGATTGATTTTCTCTAACATCTTAGACTACTTAGTGGATAATTATTTTCTTTCCCAAATTGATACATTTTTTATTAATATAATCTTAAAAGTAATTTTCTTTCTTTGAAGGAAAAATATATGATAAAAAATTAAATCACCTAAAAAAATGAATTGAACCAAACTAAATCAAATTGACCAGAAAGCAAAATTAAATTAAATATATTATTAAAAATATCAGTTAGGTTATATTACATTTTTAAAATAAAATAATAAAATCAAAACCATATCCCTCCCAATCAATCCTAGTATTATTTCTTTTCTGTTTGATGTCCATCCAAGTATTATTCCATTTTTACGTGAAATACACAATACTGGGCCAAAGAAGTCTATGGTGCATATTTTCAACTGAAACATCATCTACTTATTGAAAATTACTTGATAGCTAAGTTTTCTCAAATATTTAATTTCTCAACTTAATTAAAAATATAATTATAAGAATACGCTATTTGTTACCTTAATCATTGTGAAAACAATAATTTTTATACTACTTATGTCTAGTATGCTAACAGAAACTAAACAGCGAACAGGTTAATAGCACTGATTGTAAAGAATTAAGGCTCTAGTGTTGTGATTGTTGCTTTTATATAATTGATTACAATTGAGTTTTAGTTATAGTGTTAGATATAATTTAAGTATAGGTTTTTTGTGTAATTTTGTTAGTTTAGTGTTTTTGTCTAAGTTTAATACTCTTTGTGCTTAATTTACAATTGTATATACTTTTAGTGACTATGGAAAACAGTTTAGAAATCATTCTTAAAGGAGTTATAGAAAATTATCATTTCTCGAAGAAACTGAAGTTGTACTTAGCACATCAGATCAACAGTTATTACTTGGAACACTGGGCCTCTTTGATGTACATATTTTTACAATATCTAAATCTAAATTGAAACCCTTGCATGAAAAATGTGAAGAAGAAGAAGAAAATTCTTATCACAAATTATACTCCCTCAGCGGTAATTAAGAGACGAAGAGAGTGAGTTAAAAAAGATAATAAAAGTATGTTAAAAAATATATTATATTAATTAATTTTTTTAATCTAATTAAATTAGTTAGAGTATATATAAAACCTGGAAACCAGCCTGGCAACATTCTGAAACATTTTTTCCGCCGCAGATTTTGCCTCATCTTCACTTGTAATCTCAAGCATGGGCTCATTTTTCCGATTCAGATGCTGAGTAAACCAATTTTGAATGTATGTAGAATAATAATAAATCATATGCTGCTTGATTTCTGAATAGAAGTGGTTTTGATTTCAGCAAGGTGAGTGAATCATGTGAACAATAATAGCAGAGAGTGAGACTGGGGAATTGCTCGGTTTGGCAAACTCGAAGACAGAGCAAAGGAAAACAAAAGTATGCAGATTTAGGACACCCAATTGCGATACAAAACGGATCCATTTTTTGGACCATCCAGAAGAAGATAATGTAAGCATGAGAGCATTAAAGCTGATTTCATTTTGCATGCAAAACGATGATGCTTTAGGTAGAGGAGAGCCAGTGGACAGAAACAGCAATGGCGCGGAATCATATATAAATGCTTCTTCTCAGTCTCGTGTGTGGCTTATAAACTACAAGCTCCTCTCAGTCATTAACTCTTTCAATTATCCCACAGTTGTTTTTATTTGTAGCACTCTACAATTTTTTTTATTCAATTCAAAACGAACAAAAAATTTAAACTAAAATGAAAGAATAAATCTATTTGAGTATATTTAATATATACTAACATTTAAAGTTACATTTGTTGGCAAAGCGATCAACGTGGATTGTCATCTTCAGTTTCATATTCATACAAATTCATGATTCATTAAGTTCAAGGAGAGATGCTTGGAAGTAGCTCTAGCAGCACATTAATAAAACTTAACTAAATTTCTTAATCTAATCAAATTAGTTAAATATATTGTATATTAAGAAAAAAAGAAAAAATAATTAGCAACAAGAAAAAAAATTTCCCGTCAGCACCCAAAATTAATCGTTCTAATTAATGAAACTACTCAATAGTGCTAAGTCATATATTTGAATAAGATAAGTTGATCATTATGAGAACCCAAAATCCATCAATGATGAAGTTATATAAGTGAAGTTGAAAAAAAATATATAATAATTGTAAAACTCAAACTACAACATATATGATGGAGCTAGTGAGAGAATGCTTACACATGTTATTGCAAACAGAAAAGAAACTAAAACATGAAATCACAAACAAAAGCTTTTAAAATAAAAGTGATGGAGGTTGGTGTTGTTTCAGAAATAGATGACATGCACTTAATTTTGGTGGTTCAAGTCTGTACCGTTTTCGTTGTTCTTGGTCCTTTGGTACTCAATGGGACGAGTCGCCTTTCGTTTAGGGACAGGAATCCGCCGAATGCCAGACCATGTGGGACCAAGCAATGTAGGGAGATGATTGACAACAATATAGATTATAATCCATGACGAAAAAATATAAGATGGAAGAGTAAAGTTCAATTTTTGACTGTCATAATCGAGTGTGACGAAATCAGCAGCACTGAAAGAGATCCACAAACAAACAATGGAGATGAGCATGAAGGACATACCACCTTGAAGTCTTGAAGGAACGTATCTCCAAGAGTGAACAGATTGGGAAGGAGAAGCAACTATAGACAGAAATCTGATGGTAGAAATGAGGGAGAAGAAGATGGCCATAAATGAAAAGACTTCAAAAATTTTGAAAACAGGTTGCTTGTTTCTAAGAATTGCATAGCCATGATTGGCATCATAACCGCCGGGCACACTGGTGCGTGTGGAGAAGGCAACCGACAGAACAAGGGTCGACACCACAGAACATGCTTGTGAGGATTTAGCCGCCCACTCTCCCTCGCTTTTCATTAGTCCCTTGTGACTCTCTCTGAAGATGTCGTCCGGGGTCTCCATTCTCTTATCGTAGCTCTCCAACAACCCATAGGGCATTGAATCCTTCACAAACTGCATCCCCAAATATTCATACATGAACTTACCATGTTTATAAAATAGATTATGAAAGAAAAATAATTTTAGAGAATAGATTTTATGAACAAAGTGATATTGATGATTGGAAATATTTATATAGTTATTATCAGTAGTATCAAACAGATAGATAAGCACCTCAAACCAGTTGATTTCCCTTGTCATGGAGAGTGATTCCCCTGGATTGAGCCAATCAGGCTCCATTCCGAGCCTTGCTGCCAAGTGCAATGCATTGTTTCCCTCTTTATCTACTTGTCTAAACAAACTTTCCCTTGGCCATTTCTGTTTGCACAAAAACCTAAATACATCCGTTTGCCTATATTCAACTGCTAGTAGAATTATATTCCTGCCCTCAGCATTCACGTCTTTAATCGTCGATGGAAATAATTCCAGAATCTTCTCCACCATTTCTGTCACACCATTCTTCGTAGCAATCATTAGGGGTGTCTCTATTGTAATCGTACCAGACTGGGACTCTATCCACCCACGTCCTTCACAGTCCAAATCACAAAATTGATTAAACAATAATTTTATTTGCAGAAAAATATATTCATAGTATTTACCATAATATGAATATACCACTATCATTGCCACAGCGTGTGTGTGTGTGTATTTGGAACGTCTATGATTATAGAAGATTTACAATGCTTTATAAGCAACATTTTGGAATTTTTTTTATCTTTTTACCGTTGTCCTCTTCTGTTTGCAGGGAAACAGAAAAATACTCAGGAGCGGTTCTTGATATTATTTGTGACATATCTTCCTGGGAAGCTTGCTGAAGAAGTTCTTTCATTATTTGAAGTGTCCATGTGTGCTTCTCCTTCATTTTTTGTAACCTTCTCCCTAGGCTTAGTAACAATCCCCCTAGAAATATTCAAGACCCTCACGTAAGTCAATTGGGAGAAAATGTTTTCAAAAATTGTTATTTAAAAGAAACTTATAATTAATTATATATTCTTTTAGTCATATTTATAAGTTACTTCTAGCAATTCTGCCTTAAAATTCAATAACTATCCAATTTAATCTCTATTTGATGATATACAATTATACCTATAAGAATAAATTTAATATAATAATAAATGAGGAGTAAAAATTGAACATTCGTATAAAAAATAAAATCATAAAATTTCTTCTCTCTTAACTTTATAAATAAGACCAGAGTATATAATTAAAATAAAATATGTACATTATTTAGATGTAACTTGTAGTCTTGAACCAAACATGCAACGGGAAAAAGAAAAATATCCTAGTACTTTGGTGGCCTCCCTCCCTTCCTCCCTCTCCCTCTCTCTCTCTCTCTCTCTCTCTCTCTCACACACACACACACACACAGAGGTCCGCCAATGCTGGGAATATTCTAGCATGCACGTTATTCCGAACTAATCATTAATCAATACAAATTATATATATCAGGGTGCCATGTGTGTGTGTGTGCGCGCACGATTTTCATGAGATAAACTGTACATGAACGCTCTTGCATGGAATGGCCTACCTGGTACGAAAAATAATAGTGACAACAGGATTACCAAGGGGAATCGCAGCAATGACGAATATATAAACTTGGTAAACTTGACTTGATTTGCTGCAAATATATAAGTCACAGAATTTGTTAGCATCTTAACATATTATATAAGAATAAATCATATGCCACTCGATTCCCAAATGCTATTTCTTAACATATTATGTTCAGTCAAATAATAGTTGGTAAATAAGAAAAATGGGAAGATAAAAGAAAAATGTAAATTACACAAACAAACATGTATGCATGCATGTACAACTTTAACAAGTTCTTATTTAAAATATTAAATAAAAAATTATTTATGTGCCCATTCAACCACTTTGTTTTTTACCACTCATACGCAGCTACCTTTTCCCATAAAGAAGACAACCCAAATCTCCACCATTTACTTTATGCCTAAACAACAAATGCACAAATCTTTTATCTCTTAGGATCACTACTAATAAATTCTCATTCTTCCATTTATAAATTTGTTTTGTTTTAGTTGTAAATTTGCATTATGTGAATGGTAAATACTCATAGTTCAACTGAAAATTTTGTGTTAATTTTGTGAGTAGTAAATTTGAGAGCCTTCTTAATCATTAATTTATGAATTTGCTGCTTCAGTATAATTCTTCCAAAATAAACAGTTAATTATGAGAAAGATGAATGCTTGCTACAGTGTGTGTATTCTTTGATCCATCGTTTCTAGGGGAAAACCTCACTTGATGGAAAAATAAGTCAAGTATGGAACAAGGCAGGAAAAAAGCACAACTACAGAGGGACAAATGCAGTAATAAACCCCACAAATTTGATGGACTAAGATGCGAGAAATTAAAATTTGAGGATTAAATTATAACTGAATTAAAATTTTTAATATTCAAAGATTAATTTTCCCTATATCTTATCCATCTCTTCCTAATATCATAATTTCATATTGTTAAAGGCAAGGTCTTTATGCTAATGCTAATTACAATAAATGCATGTTCGTTATGGACAAAAGAAAATAGCTGGGGACTAACATGTATATGATACTTACTTTTTTCCAATTCGTTTTGCAATTCTTCAAGCGTAGTGGCCTGATTCTTCTTCTCAACTTTCAAATGCCCTTCAAAGTTCCAAGCAAACAAGCCACACCATATTATATATATATATATATATATATATATATATATATATAAAGTACAATATAGTTTTCCTCACTTTAATATGAGAATCATTCTAGAAATTTTGCTTGGTCCTTATATATGGAACTTTAAGTATCTAGGCGTGTTGTTTGTAGTTTTGAAATGAGGCCATATGAAGGTGAAATGTCAACCATGTTCAACATTATAAAACGGTACTTCGAAACGTTGTTAGAGGAAGCTCGAAGCCTCGAAGTGCATCAGAAGAAAGCTAAGCATGAAATCATAGATATTTTGCATTCCCTTCATACACAACAGAACTTACCATAAATTAGACGATAAAGGATTGATAGTTCAAGGAGCCAAGTACTTTTGAAAGCTGAACGCATTGATGCTAGTAGATGAAGTGGGGTCAAGCCTTCCTTGTTGCGCCCCATCATCGTTTTGATATGATCTTTATAAAGGTAAACTATTTCGATTGCCACATCTGCACTTAGTAGTACTTAGTCATAATAAGTGCATTAATAATACATGAAAGAATGAAAGTTAGTTGAGATTTACCAATATGCCCTTGTGCAATTGTACAATGAAGAATGGTATCACCGTTGCCCCTTATACAGTGAGCAAAGTCGGTTGAAGAAACTCCAGGGCTTTGCATATACAGATAATGAAGCCAAAGAAAAGCTTCTTTCTTGCCATACAGAGCCGCCACGAAAAGGGGTGTCTCGCCGGCGATGTTAGGTTTAGCAATTAAGGAGCGGTCTATGCCACCGATCTTCTTGCACATTTCAACATTCCCCATTGTTGCTGCAAAGTGCAAAGGAGTGTTCTTTCGATCATTTTCAGCGCCAAGGATAATGTTCACGTTCCACGTCTCCTGGCGGTCTTCGTCCACAATAACCACCACTTCATTCTGAGTGAGATTCTTCTCTTCAAGAACTAATAAGTCTATCATGTATGCCACCACTTTCTCTCGCCCTTCAGACACAGCCATGTGTAACACCGTGTCTTCGGTCGGCGTTATCTTGGCCGCGCGAAGCTCCCTTTTTTCCTTGTATATTTTAAGTACTTTTGTCCACTTGCCTCTCATAGCATTGCTTCGTAGTTTCTTCAGGATTTCCTCATGGGCATCTACTGACGAACTCATTGTCTCCTGCAAATTTAATTCAAATGGTGTAAATTAAAAATATATAGGTTATAGTGATGGAAGTTGGGGTGTACCAAACAAGAAACTCATAAAACAAATACACATATGACATTAAAAAACAAGTTAAACATAAATAAGAAATATTACTTAGCCTAATCACATATAAAATTATTCCTAACAAACATTTTTCATATATATGGATAGTGCAGTCTAGTCATCTTCTAAACCAAACTGTTTGTTCAAATGATTGATTTTCACTTTTTCTAATATTCACAAATGGTAAATTATATATATAATTATAATTCTAAAAAAATATATATTTAAATGGTTATTAATAAATAACCTTTTTAATAAATAAATTATTACAAATAGTATCAGGTAAAATGATAATTATATAAATTTATATTTTTTATTTGATATTAAAATAATAAATAGTATACATACACACACATATATATATAATTTATTTAGTAATTGATTAAAATGAGTTATGTAATTCATTACTCAATCAGTCAATTTATTTTATATATTATATATAAAAAATTATATAGAAATATATATATATATATATATATATAAAATAAAGCTCAGTCAATTGTAGTGTCATCGGAGCTGAGTTCGCCGCCAGCCCACCACACACGGTCACCAATGACCCAAGGAGCTCCTCCTGTCCCCTCTAAGCCAAATGTTGAGGTTCTTCTCATTCTCAAGCCGTCATTTCGCTTCCATATCCCCAACCTTTCCTCTCACTCTCCGTTGTTTCCTGAGTCAGTTCACTCACGAGGAGGACATTTATGACCCGCCGTTTTCTCCTGTTCCCAAATCTCCAAACCCAAAGTCTAAGAACAAAACCTCAAAGGAAGATCTGAGTACTAAGGAAGAGCCCAAGTTTCCTCTGAAATTGGACCTTCCATTCGATTTCAAATACTCTTACCCTGAATATTTTACCCAAAAAAAAAAATACTCTTACCCTGAGATTGATGACTTTGTCAAGCCCATAAGTTTTCGAGAATCGCCCAAGTCTCTCCGTTTGGCCCAGGCCTGCTTGATCGCAAATGGACTGGTACTTATGTGCTGCCTCTAGAGGAAGTGGACCATCAGAGGGGGGAGGTGGAGCAGAGTCGGGTTCTTGGAGATCCGCTTTTGGAGGAGGAGGTGGCTGAGCTCGACGAATGTTATTGCCATAGTGATTGTGCTAGGCAGATCAATATAGGTATGCTTCCACACGCTCCGATCTGCAAGTTTCCACATGCTGAGAAGAAGGACAATGGAGAACAAAGCACAAGCCGGTGGAGAAGACACGACCGACGCGGAGAAGATAGTGAGCAGAGAGAGATTCCGGAGAGAAGAGAGAGAGTGACCACAGACTATGAGACAAGAAGAGAGAGCGAGTGAGCTCCGCCTGTGAGCTGAGCAGAGAGAAGGTCTAGAAGAGAGAGTGAGCCGAGAGAATAGAGAGGGTGTGAGGAGAAAAAGACACAGGCACAAGGTAAAATGGTTATTTCTAGAGTTGGGAATGCGGGCTGGCCCGTCAAAAACGGGTCAGCCCGCTCCCAGCCCGCCAACAAACGGGGCGGGCTGTGCAGCCCGCCCCAAAATGGGCTGGCAAAACGCCAGCTCGAGCCCGCCCCCCCTTAGTGGCGGGCTGGCCCGTCAGCCCGCCACCCCTTAGTGGCGGGCTGGCCCGTCAGCCCGCCACTTTTTTTTTTTTTTTAATTTTTAAAAAAATTATTTTTAACATTTTTAAAATACTAATAAAAATTTTCTAATGTTATATTAGTATAATAAAAAAATTACTCATGTTATACTCTTAAAAATTTTTATTTTTTATAAAAAAATCTCAAATTTTATAATTATAAATCTAAATAAATATTAACATAATATTAATCAATTATAATATGTAAACATATATTAACAAATAAGTAATTATCTTTACTAGTATTCGATAATAGGAGTATTCAAAATAACATTTAAATAAAATAAATATTAAATAATAATATTAAATTTTAAAAAAAAAAAAAAAAGTGGCGGGCTGGCGGGCTGGGGGGGCCGGGCTGTGCAGCCCGCCCAAAAACGGGCTGGCATTTTGCCAGCCCGAACCCGCCCCCCTTAGGGTAAAACGGGCCCAGCCCGCGGGCTAGGCCCGTTTTACCAGCTCTAGTTATTTCCCTTCCCAAAAATATCTCAACCTTACTCAGAAACTAACCCCACTCATAAACTAATCCCAATTGCTTCTCTGAAGCCATGATAAAAAGTTAAAACAGAAAACAGAAAATGGAAAAGAAATAAATAGAATGTAAAAGTATCAAGTGAATGTTTGTTGGCACTAAAATAGAAAATAATTTAATAAAAAAGTTTATATTTAGTTAATTAAAAATAATAAAAAATTAGGTACATATAAATAATCTTATTATTTTTAATGAGTATTTATTATTAAATTTATATTTTAATTTAAAAATTAAAATATTAAAAAATTTAATTACTTATATAATAATTCAATAAGACATAAAAATTATAATTTAAATAAATATAAATATTCAATATAAACATAAAAATTATTATAAATATTTAAATAATTAATAATAATTGCATTAATTATTTCTCAACGCAGTTGAAAGATTCAGGCCAGGAAGAAAAAAATTCTAGCTTATCCATATTAATACTTAAACATGCGTCTAAATCTTCGTAAAACATAATGTTAACCATAATTAGGTAAAGCATTTCCTTGAAAAAAATTGATTGACACAAAAAAGAGAAAAATAAAGTAGATAATTGAATATATTCTTGAAAATGGTTAATGGAACAGACCCTCTCCTCTCTATATATAAAAGCAAGAGCATCCATTCGGGGAAATTCAATATGGAATAAGAACAAGACATCCAGCTACTTCCCATTTCGAAAACAGAGGAACTCTGTTTCTTCCATTCTCAAAACAGAGCACATTCCGTTTTCATATTCACTCTGTTTTATCATTTTACTTTATTTCCCTGCAATAAATCACTATAAAAATTATTTATCAAATTAATATTTTAGAACTCATTTATAAAAAATTTTATAGATAAATAATTTTATTGAATAGGATTTTGATATAAAATAATTTTTTTATCTATCGAAGAGTTTATCGATCAAAATTTTTATCAATAGATATTTTTTATCAAAAACAAATAAGTTAAGTTAAAAATATTTCTTAATGGGAGGTTATTAGATTTTGTAGCTAAATTAATATATCTAGAATGAGAAAAAAATATAAATAAAAAAAGCCACATTGATTTGGCTCATCTAAAAAAACCCACATGCTTCTACGCTAAAACCATTGCTTCGCCGTAGTTTATTGCTTCTTGCTCACCTATGGGGTTATCCTTTACTGCTCATGAAATGAACCAAACCCTATTTCTTGTTTAACTCAAAAAAAAAAAAAAAAAGGGGACATGACCTTGAAGAAGAAGGGGAATAGAGGCGAAGTTTGAAGTTCTCAACAAAGACAGTAAAGGAGGGCATCATCCTATAAGATGATTTTGTTAGGTTATAACTTAGGCGTCGTCTGTTACCACCGCTTTTGCCGTTGGTTCTATATCTTAATTTCATCAAATGTCAATCTTCAACCATCAGCAACATTATCATAGATCAATTCAGAGACAAATAAGTCATTCGTCAGTTGGAGTGATAGACGGAAACTCGGATCCCACCCAAAATAGGTGGGATCCCATTTTTTCATATTAGAAAATCACACTTCCCTACAAAATTATTTTGTACCTCTTCCTTCAACCAAACGACGGAAAATATAAATTTTGTCCTTTCCCTCAGCCGGAAAAAAAAAGGCCCATGGTTTTCACTATAAGCACTTTTGATACTTTTTATGCTGTTTGAATACTTTTCTTTGTTTGAGTATTTTTTGGGTCTAAACCATAAAAGCACTCTTTCCCTAAAACCAAACAGACATATGGAAGAAGAGACGAAAGAAGAACCCCAAAAAAGAAAATATAACCATAAGACCCAAAAAAATACTCCAAGAAGAAAGAGAAGCTGAATGAGGAGGAGGAGGAGAAAAATCTAACCAAAAACCAATAAGTTAATTATCTCAAAGAACCGAAGTCTTACTAATTGGCACAACAAAGCAGACAAGGAAATGGTTGGGCGGCGGAGGACACAACAGCCTTGAAAAAATTCACTGACCTTGAACGATTTCGCCTTCTTCATTGCTTCAGCGGCACGGATCTGGAGGAGGGAAGATTAGTGTGGATCTGAAGCCGGATCTAATAAGCCAAGGGAGGGAGAGGGATGGGTATGGCTTTCCGATGAGATCCTCACCAACGTTTCTTCATACCTTCTAGCTTGTCTTGATGAGCATTTTTTTTTGTAATTTGATAGTTGGTATGTTTAAGAGATTGAAGAAATGTTTTTTGGGTAATGATGTTTAAGCAAGTCTTCTTCTCCAAACTCAGTTTGATAGTCCGGCGAAGGAGCTGTAACTCTAGGTGATTGATAGTGGTCAGGATATTTTGGTTTGTGCAGGGATTTTTGAGATGAGGGTTTAGTTAAATGATGTAAATGAGAACTGTAGGGCATAGTTATATATGGAAGAACAGGCTAAAGAACAGCCCAAAAAAGGAAATATAACAGTGACAGACAAAACAAGGAAAAAAACATGAAGAAATAAAGAGAAGATCAATGAGAAAAAATGTAAGCAACAAACAACCAAGAAGAACAATTTAATGATATCAAGGAAGAGAGCCTTACCAAAGAAATAACAGAATGAGATTGTACCTTCACCCAGACCAAATCTTAAAAGAAGCAGATGAACGGGGAGAAGTGAGAAAAACAAAGATGCACTATATAACCAATACTCTATGAATTTAACTCTATACGAGATATATAACTATGTAGCGTGTTTAATTTTTAAAAAATATTATTTTATTATGATTTTAGTTACGGTATTTGAAGAGGTATCCTAACTTTTGTGTATCTAAATTTACGTCTGAGAGTAATAGATGATTTACTCTACTCGATATTAGCATCGTCTAACAGAAAAAAAATTTCTTCTTATATTAGTGAGTTGCTTTTTAAATTTTTTTTTTATATATATATAAGAAAACACGTACACCTATGCAATTTCAACTTCAACTACCCGCCATCAATTCGGTCCAATTAGCAGAAGGCGTGAGGTGCTGGAGAAAAAGAGAGAGAGACTTGACTTTGGGTCAACCTACAGAAGCTCATAGTATTACTTTAATGCGATGTTAATTTATTAAATATTACTAAATATATATTAGAATTGTAAAATGAGCCCCTCTTACAATTGCAGCCAGGTATGACAGGTTCCGTTTCATTCTATCCGATTCATTTTATAATTTGAATATAATATTCTTATATTTTTTGAAACTATTTAATTATTTAATAATTTAAAAAAAAATATTAATTATCTTCCATACACTTCAATGCAACTCTCCTTGTATTATCGCATCTAGCACCAAAACATTAAAAAATACTATCTTCATTATTCGTATCCATCCCCTAGGAATATTCAAGACCCTTACGTTAAGTCAATAGGGACAAAATGTTTTCAAAAATTGTTATTTAAAAGAAATTTATAATTAATAATATACTCTTTTGATCTATTTATAGGTCTTTCTAGCATGTTTCACACGGACAAAAAAAAATTAAATTTAATTAACTCTACCTTACAATTCAATAACTTTCTAATTTTATCTTGATTTGATATATATTTATACCCCATGAGAATAAATTCAACATAATAATAAATGAATTGTAAAAATTATACATAAGACCAAAAAAATTTCTTTTCTCTTTTTTTTATAAATAGGATTAAAGTAGTATATAATTAAAATAAAATATGTTCATTAGACTTTTTCCCCCAAAACGGTTTATTTCCAGATGTAGATGTAACTTGTAGTCTTGAACCAAACATAAAAAGGGAAAAAGAAAAAACATACTAGTACTTTGGTGGTCTCTCCCTCCCTCCCTCTCTCTCTCACACACACACAGAGGTCTGCCATACACGTTATTCCAAATTAATCTCTAATCAATACAAATTATATATATATATATATATATATATATAAAAGTGTGCTGTGTGTGTGTGTGTGTGTGTGGTGTGTGTGCCTGATTTTCATGAAATAAACTGGACATGAACGCTCTTGCATGGCATGGCCTACCTGGTACGAAAAATGGTGACAACAGGATTCGCGAGGAGAAATGCAGCAACCACCGATCTAATAACTTGTAAACTTGTCCAAAATGTTTTCTTGATTTTCTGCAAATAGATAAGTCAAAGAATTTGTTAGTGTCTTAACATATTATATAAGAACAAATCATATGCCACTCGACAAACAAACAAACATGTATGCATGCATGTACAACTTTAACAAGTTCAGATTAAAAATATTAAATAAAAAATTTTGTTTATGTGCTCATTCAACCAATTTGTTTTTACCACTCACACGCACCTACCTTTTCCCAAAAAGAAGAGAACCAAAATCTCCACCATTTACTTTATGCCTAAACAACAAATTCACAAATCTTTTATTTCTAAGGATCACTAATAATAAATTATCATACTTCCGTTTGTAAATTTGCATTATGTGAATGGTAAATACTCATAGTTCAACTGAAAATTTTGTGTTAGTTGTGTTAGTAGTAAATTTGAGTGCCTTCTTAATCCTTAATTTATGAATTTGCTGCTTCAGTATAATTCTTCCAAAATAAACAGTTAATTATGAGAAAGATGACTGCTTCCAACAGTGTGCGCGCGCGTATTCTTTGATCTATCATTTCTAGAGAAAAACCTCACTTGATGGAAGAATATGGAACAAGGCTGGGAAGTATTAATTTAATTAATAATTATTACACCATGGCTTTTCATCATGCATGAATTACATATTTTTAGATCAACCACAGAGTCACACATATTTGTTTAGTTTCTTGCTAGCCTACCATGTTTATTCCAAATCTTGATTTATTAAAACATTACCATGGCCCTTTTACGAACATCCAACATCATACAGTAATGATTTAAAATTTAAATTCTAAACGAAGGGCAAAGAAGCCTTTAGAAAACTCATGAACTCTGATTTACAGTCACTACCATTACTGAAAAAAATAATTTGGGGGGGGAGGGGGCGGAGAAGAGAATGTTGGTCTTACCGTGCAAGCAATGAATGCCAGGAGAAAGAAAGCTTGGTCACTCAAACTTAAATTGGCCCTGGGAGTAACAAAAGAAGGGATTATGGGGCTCCCAACTACACTATGAAAATTTTCATTCGCAACGACCGCTTCAGGCGAATCCCTCTCAACCGCTTCAGCCCGAGAATCTGACGATTGCCCAGCAGGCGAGGAGCAATACGTAAAAAACGGGATGAATTAGGATTTGAATTCAAGAAAATTGAGCGGCGGACGTTGGGTTTTCGCAGCAAGAGATTCAAATTTCTGTTGGTAGAGGGTGGGAAGCCGTGAATTAACGATGCAGCAACAGAGAGATGGGTAGGATGCGAAGTTATGATTAAAGATCTCATAGCGGATCAAGAAATGAGACGCGAACAACAAGAATCAGAGACGATGCATTAGAAACATGGAATACGGTAGAGGAAGGCACAAAGCGGGAGTGTAAATTGCACGGCGCTGGTTATGGTGTGTTGCAGGCGGTTACGGAGAAATCGGAGCTTTCACTTCGAAGTATTCTTTGTGGGCTTGTTGGCCCACGAATAGGAGTGCTCACAGGACGGGTCGGGACAAAATAAACACCCCTACCCACAAGCACTAATAATCCATCCGTACTGTATGGAGAAAATTTCCTGTCTTGAAAACAAAATTTCCTTGACCTTTTTTTTAAATGTTTTTTTATTGTTATTTTAGGACACATTCAAATTTTTAAGAGGGCTTTAGCTAAACCCTATCCGATTCAAGGATGAATAACTAAATATTCTATCAGTTATATTTATAAGTATAGATATATTTATAATATTAATTATATCCTATTATTAAGTATTTTAATTTTAGGATTTATAATTATCTTTCTAATACAAATATTTTCTCTAAAGATTAAATTTAAGACCTAAAAATATTTAACAAAATTTTATATTATTAAACTAATTTTTTATACTAATAACAATTTTTTTTTATTTAATACATTTTAATTCGGCTCGTTTTCAAACAAGCCTCCTATTTACCTATAAAAATTGTCACTTTTTTAACAAGTTAGTGTGTTGGACCTACAAACCTAACCCATATCATCAATTCTAAAAACGAGATTTTAATAAATAACACCTTTACGCGGGAAGCATCTCGCCGGCCAACCTTTGCCTTTAAATGGATGCCTAATAGCAAGGGAATAGTCACGGCTAAGTAGACGCCCTTATATACATATATATATATATATATATATATGTATATATAAAACCTAAAACCTAAACGCTTTAGGAGCTTTTAGATCCCATAACGACTGTTGTTGCTGGGCTTGGTGTAAGATCCCCAACACATGGATAGAGGAAGGGGTCTTCATCTAAATCAGCATTCCTTCAAGTTTCTTCGCTCTGGTTTTGGCATCACTCAATGTCAATGTCAATGTCAAAGCAAGTTCTCTCCTCTCTCTCAAGGCCTACACCTGCAGAGATTTTTACAATATCTAAATCTAAATTGAAACCTTTGCATGAACATGTGAAGAAGAAGAAGAAAATTCTTACCCCAAATTATCCTATTATACTCCCTTAATAATAATTAAGAAAAAAAAAAGAATTGAATTAAGGAATATGATAAGAATATTTTAAAATAATATATCATATTAATTAATTTATCTAATTTTTTTAGTCAAAAAATTAATTAAATATCAACCAGCGTATATATAACCTGAAAATCGGCCTGGCAACATTCTGAAACATTTTCTCTACCGCAGCTTTTGCCTCATCTTCACTTGTAATCTCAAGCATGGGCTCATTTTTTCGATTCATATTCTTCAGGTGATCAATCCTATCATCTGAGTTCCCACTTATAAGATGGTGGCTGTAATGACCTTGAAAATTTCATAAATCTGAAACCAATTTATAAAAGTATATATATATATAATGCAATGAAATTGCAATGGGTATGGAATAGCCAAGTGGTCAGGGACGGAAGAGTTGGCTTCAGGAAACCGTGTTCGAACCCCAGGGACTGCAGATGGAAGATATATTTTTCGTTTTTTTTTTGACAAAAAATATCCCTCTGCTCTTTTAACCTACCCCGACTTCCTTTCCCATTTCTCCTTCTGCGCAGTCACGTTTTCCATGGCGGAGCAGCAGCGCGACACGAGGGAGAGTAGTGTTGGTTCAGCGAGCGGCGCGGGAAGGTAGTGCACGACACGGAAGGTCTGTTGCCGTCTCCTTTTAGGCTTGAAGCCCTCCTTTCCCATTTCAATTGTCCGAAGACAGAGATGAAAAGGCAATTGAGAGAGCAAGTCTTTGACTGTGGAAGAAGAGAGAGAGTAAGTGTGGAGTGAGAGATAGAGCGAGAAAGAGAGTTGGAGACTCGGAGGTTGTGGCGACGGTAGAAGGACTAGTGGTCGGAGTCTAGCTAGCGGCACCGTCAACGACAGAGGTGAGCTCTGTTTCCATTTTTTTTTGTTCTTTGTCGCTGGGATTCCTAGGATTTGGGGGTTGGGTCACCGAATAGGAACATGAAATAGGTTTGAATCATAATATGTGTGTGTGGGTGTTGTTGAACGTTTCTTCTTTGCTGCTTTCGTGAGCTCATCGTCTGTGTCCGTGTGGGTTTCTACATGTGGGTTAGATGTTGTTGTGCATTTTGACTGATTAAAGATATGGGATTAGGCTTGAATCATATATGAGGCTACTGCAAGTTCTCTTCCTTCTGATCTGTAGGTTCACCGTGAACTGAAGGGTGTTATGTTAGGTGATCGTATAGTACTGAGGTTTTTCCTAATCATTGCAGCAAGCAGAGTACGTGTAGGGGTAGGGTTGTTCTGAAACTTGGATGTTTGGTTAGAATGAATGGTTTTGTGCGGAAAGTGGATTTTTGCGTGAGATTTTCAAAAGAGGAAACTTGATGTTTAGGATGATGTTGGGTATTTAGTAATTGTCAAGGAGCTTAGAGCTTGATGATTCTGATTGATAAAAAAAAAAATTATAATGGAAGTATGTATGCTATTAGATTATGTTATAAGAGTAATGATTGGAAGTTATGATTTATAGGATAGGAAAGATGAAATTAAGTTGAAAGTGATGGATGTGCTGGAGGAAGTTTAATAAATGTTTGGAGGATTAAAGTCTTGGTTGGTCTGGAATAAATATTTATAGGTCTATGATATGCATGCTGTTTGGATGGAGTTAGAGGCTAGAGATGAATCTTGGAGGTTATAATTATGCACAAAGGTTTTTTTTTGTTTGAGGTATATTATGGTCAGGGCATGTTAATGATAATGACTCTTTGATTGGTTATAGATTTAGGAAATGATTGCATTTTCATGTTTAGAGAGATATAGTAAATTCTGATTGAGTGTTTACATCTGGAATTTGTTATGCTGTTTTGGGAAGCTGTGTATGTATATGTGTGTTTTGTGGCTGTTTTGAAAAGAAATGAAGTGGCAGAAGCATTTGCCGTGGGATGATGTCTTTAGGTTAAATTGAATTGGTAAATATGTATATGCATATGTTTGCTGTTTGGATCGTATCTTTGGATTTTTTTTTTAGGAAACATTGGTTTCTAATTAGGCTTGAATGAGCTGAATATCAATGAGAGCTATGAGCTACCAGATGATATTTTGAGGTTTCCAAGTTGTGGTGTAGAAGATAGAGAAATGGAATAATGTTGCTGTTGTGGTCTTAATACGTTTAGCAACTATTTTGCTGTCAGACTTTGGAATTTGTTACTGTGGAAGTTAATATTAGACAAATTAGCTTGAGAGTAATTGTATTATGTGTTGAAATTGAACCCAATCCAAAAATTTTATGCAAAACGAATTAAGGTAGGGGTGTTCTTTTTATTGCGAGTTATTGAAGTATGAGAACTAAGAGGGGTTATTTTGTTATCAATTTTTTTTTTACGTTAATCAGTCATGAAGTTTGAAATTTTAATTGGATTATTAAATTTTTGAGGAAATAAATGACTTTTGGAGATACGAGAATTTTATAGATTTTAATTTGAGTTCATGCAAAGTATTATGAAAGGTGAGAGGTTGCCTATATGTTTCTAGATGAGAGATATAGGCATATATGTATGTGTGGCGCTGAAAGCTTGATGAGTATGAACTTTGGAAACTGAATGGAATATGCAAGGGGGTTTGTTGTGGTTGTGGCAATAGATAGTGTTTAGTATAAGAAGAAATGGATAGAAATTCCTAACAGAATGTTTTATTTTCGAGAAAATATAGGGAAATAAAGGGAAGCTGATATTCTGAAGTGGAGAGCGATAGTAAGTTAAATTGGAATATCACAGGTGAGTGAATAACGTCCCTAACTCTGAAATTTTGAAATATAATCAGTTTTTGACATATTTATTAATGTGAATTTTAGCGCGAATTATGAGAAAAGTATTTCAAACTCATGATTTTATATATTTATTTGACATTTCAGTTAAATGTTAATTTCAGCATGATTTACGAAAAGCGAGCATTTGAACTCATGGTTTTAAATGTTAGAAATGGATTATTCAAATTTCATTGTTCATATGGATTGACAAAATGGGTTTTGATGAATTATCGAAAATGTTCATGCTGGGGGAAGTTTCATGATTATGATTGATTTTAACGGAAATTGATGCATTGAAAAGATTATGATTATTGGAATGATAAATGGTCCCCAAGCATGTTTGAAAGGTTTTAAAGGACGGAACACAGAACGCTGGTTACTAACAGCAGTACTGTTAGTCCTTGGTGCACCATGGTTAAACCCGAGCTCGACGGATATTTCGTGGGTTTTGGACTCGCGCCTGTTATTCGTGAGACTTGTTCTCGCGCTTGTTATTCGTAGGTCTTGTACCTGCGCCTGTATTTCGTAGGTTTCATACCTGCGCCTGTTTTACGTGGCCTCGAGTCACGACGGATGGTTAGTTACCCTCGTGGACTGTGTGTCCACGCCTGTTTCGTTCTGTTGAAGTTCTACGGAAAAAGAGTTATTTCGAAACGATTGTTTTAAACGGTTTTCTTGAAAAGAAAATGTTTAACGAGTTATTCTTTTTGAATTACGAATCTACATGATTTATGTTTAAAGGTATTGAAATACGGAAAAATGATTGATTTAAAACGACTATTCTGAAAGGTTTTGCATGAAATAAAGTGTTTACTTTCATAAAATGATGTTTACTGAAACAAATGCATTGAATTACGAAATATTATGATTTATGCATAAACATGCTGAAATTGTTTATTATCACATTTCAAATTATATTTTTTTTGGGACGTTATTCACGAGTAGATTATTTGGCCTCAGATAGTGCAGTTGCCCTTATTCCTCCAGCTGAGCAGTGAAGAGCCTCACGTTTGATCCGAAGCAATTGTTTTGGCACGTCGACTTTTGAAGCAATTATATTTTCTGAAATACATGTATTCTTTTGCTAAAGGGTTAGACGCTCCACCTAACTTATAGATAAAGTTATGATTATTGTTTTAAACGTTTTATTTGAAGTTTAAGGCTTAAGGAATATGAATTTATTAATATTCTGTGCCGGTCACGGTCCAAATTTCGGGATGTGACAGTGGCTTTTCTGTAGTTTCTGAAGTTCCTCTTCTTCTGACTCCTGAGGTGGCCCCGACAAGGTTTGTGTTGAGTTTTCCCTTTCTGATTCATCCAAAACGCAGCGTATAGATAAAATGTAGCTTTATTAAATGGAATGAAAAAGTGTACATAACACTCTGAACATGGCCCCTATTTATACAGTGCACTTGACGGTAAACTTACTGAGACACATACAGTTATAATAGTAAAAATACCAAATATTAACTTTAATACATATTTCCTACACTCTCCCTCAAGTTTGGGGTGAGAAAATGTCGATAGTCCCTAACTTGCGTAATAAATCTGTTTGAACATCCTTTCCAACTACTTTCGTAAGTAAATCTGCTTGCTGGTTCTTTGATCTTACATGCTATAGATCTATTTCTTTCTTTTCCCATTTTTCTCTCCCAAAGTGACAATCCACCTCAATGTGCTTTGTCCTCTCATGATACACTAGATTTGCTGCAATATGAATCGCTACTTGGCTGTCACAATAGACTTTTACTGGTTTCTCATGTAATACATTTAAATCCTTTAATAAGCCACGCCCCTAAACTATTTCGAAAACTGCCATGCTGAGTGCCATATATTCTGCCTCGACTAAAGATTTTGACACTGTACTTTGCTTTTTAGCTTTCCACATTACCAAAGACCCACCAAGTTTTAATAGATAGCCTGTAACTGAGCGTCGTGTGATACTGCAAGAAGCCTAATCTGAGTCACAGAAGCATTCCAATGCTGTGTCTCCCTCTGAACTCATCAGAATCCCAAGTCCTGGACTTCCTTTCAAGTACCTCACAACTCCCATGGCTGCTGCCATATGTGTTTTGGTAGGTGTTTGCACGAATTGACTTAAAGGTCTGCACAGAAAAGAAAATGTCAGGTTGAGTCATTGTTAAATAAATTAATTTACCTATGAGGCGGCTGTATTTATCCGGGTCCTTCAGCAGCACATCTTCCTTATCCTTTTTCTTGTCATATACCCTGAGTTTCAGATTCTGTGGCGTTGGAATTCCTAACTGTTTGCAGCCACTCATTCCTGTTTTAGCCAAAAGATCAAGTGTATATTTTCTTTGAGATAAAACAATGCCCTTTTCTGATTTTGCAACTTCTAACCCAAGAAAATACCTCATTAGACCTAGATCCTTTATTTTAAAATTGTCATTTAAAAGCCTTTTTTCCCTTTTAACACCTGATTCTGAACTTCCAGTTATCAAAAGATCATCAACATACACCAAAATCAAAACAATTCCATCATCACAGTTCATAGTAAAGAGTAAGTAATCTTGTTTGCTTTGTTTAAAACCTCCCTCTATCAATGCTCCAGACAATCTTTGATTCAATTGCCTATATGCCTGTTTTAATCCATAAAGTGACTTATTCAATTTAACCAGATTCTCCCCTTGCTATCAAAACCCTCAGGTATATCCATATATATTTTTTCCTTTAAATTCCCTTGCAGGAATGCATTATGTATATCCATTTGATAGATGTTTCAATTACCAACAACAGCCAATTTTAATACTACTCTCACAGTGAACATCTTAACAACATGAGAAAAAGTATCATGATAGTCTATCCCTTCTATTTGACTGTACCCCTTGGCCACAAATCTAGCCTTATATTTATCAATGGTTCCCTCTGATGTGTATTTAATTCTAAACACCCATTTGCATCCTATGGTTTTCTTTCCTTTAGGCAATAGCATCACTTCAAAAGTTTTATTGTCCTCAAGGGCCTTCATTTCAGCTTTCATAGCCTTTATCTATTCAGGACTGTTTTTGGCCTCTTGATAATTGGTTGGTTCAATTATAGAATCGATTGAACATAAAAATCCCAGAAAATCATTTGACACATTACTATAGGAAATATAATCAGCAATTGGATATTTGCATTTCTTAATCTTTTCATTATTTATATTAGGATGCAGTGCAGAAAATACATAATCATTTGACCATATTGGGGGGACGACGCGCACTTGTACTCCTACTTGGTCTTGGATCTAAAAGTACTCTATTACCATGATCTTCAATTTGTGGAACAGGATCTGTGTCTCTCTCTGCCCTCTGATCCTGTTGGTTTGAACTATTTCTAATTTCTTGATTTTTCATTGGGAACTCTAAAGGTTCAAACCAAAACATCTCTCTTAGATCTCTACCCACTCCCCCTTGATCATTGGGTGTAGTTTCTTTAAAAGGAAATATGTCTTCAATGAAAGTTATATGTCTACTTACAAAAATACTTTTCTTTTGCAGATCAAGAAGTAAGAAACCCTTTCGGTGTTTTGGGTATCCTAGGAACACAGAAGCTATTGACCTTCTTTCTAATTTATCACTGACTTTCAGATCTGTGGCATATGCCAATGATCCAAATACCTTAAGATTATCTAGGTGTGGTGTGTGTCCATAGATTATTTCATAAGGTGTCTTATATCCTATCACCTTAGATGGTATCCTGTTGACCAAATATGTAGCCATAAGCACACATTCACCCCAGTAAATGTTTGGTACCCCAGATTGCAGAATTAGGCTTCTTGTTATTTGTATTATTGTTCTATGCTTTCTCTCCTATGGGCAACTAGTCTCATGCACAATACCATTTTCATAAAAATAAGATTTCAACTCATGATTTGTAAATTCAGTACCATTATCTGTTCTAATCCTTTTAATTTTTATGGAGAATTGAGTTAATACATGCGCAACGAAATGCTTTATATTCATCATGGTTTCAGATTTGTATCTCATCAGAAAAATCCATGTTCCTCTTGAATAATCATCCACTACTGTCAAGAAATATCTATGTCCTTGATGTGTTGCAGTCTGATAAGGACTCCACACATCAATATGTAACAGTTCAAAATAGCACTTTGATTTGATGCAGCTAGTTGTGAAAGGAAATTTTGTTTGCTTAGACTGAATACAAATTTCACAGTTATTATCATTATTGCCCTTATCACTTACAAGATTTAAATGCCTCATAACAGACAATGGGGCGTGTCCTAATCTATAGTGCCATAGGCATACATCTGATATTTTTCTTTTACTATAGTCCTTTTGAATTGTGTTTACAGATGAAGAATTCATGGGGGGCAAGTGCTTAGGTAAACTAAGTATATAATCCTGAACACATGTTACCAGTCAGCTTCACCCTCCCACCCTGAAAGTCCTGCATGATCCAATGATCAGGGAAGAAGGATGCAATGCATTTATATTCTTTGGTTAATCTAGGTATGGATATCAAATTGAACCTTAATTGAGGTGCATATAAAACATCAGTTAATGTGATATCATCAGTAATTCTAACATAACCAATATGTGTAACACCCACATGATTTCCATCTGGTATTTTTATAGACTTAATTGGCCCATTATATTTTTTACAATTCCTTAAGATCTCTAGATTTCCTACCATATGGATTGTGGCACCTGAGTCTAATATCCAATTAATATGTGATAATGCATGCATTGAAGAGTTAGCCAAACCAGTACCCGTGACTCCATGAACTACAGGCTTCACATCCATCTTGAGTAGTTCTAGAATCTTTTCATATTACTCTTGTGTGAATGTCGGTCCTGTTGTGGTTGCCATGTTGCTATTAACCTTTGCATCACCAGATGATTCATTTCCTTCTCTTGGCTGTCTTGTCTTGAAATTGGGTGGATATCCCACAATCTGAAAATAGTTCTCACTCACATGCCCTTTTCTGTGGCAGTGAGTGCATTCTAGTAGATTTTCTCCACGTCCTCTTCCCCTGCCACGACCTCTGCCCCTTGCTGCCATTGCAACTCCTTCAGTGGGCATACTATTCTCGTTATTAACGATAAGCCTTTGTGCTTCATCCTCAACTACCATTCTGTAAGCATCATTCACGGTTAGAAGGGGATTAATCAAGAGGATGTGGCTTCTGGCCTGGCTGTAGCTTTTATTGAGACCCATCAGAAACTGCAAAAGCTTCTGTTGCTGCACGGCCTCACCATAAATCTTTGATGTTTCACAAGAGAAAGAGGGAATCGGAACTAAAGCAGATTGTTCCTCCCAAAGCTTTCTCAGTCGAGAAAAATAACCCGTGACAGATGAAGATCCCTGTTTCAGCTGGTTTATCTCTTTGTGCAAGGAAAAGATCCTTGTACCTGTTTTCTTGTCAAACCTTTCCCTCAGATCAACCCATACAAGGTAGGCATCTTGGAAGAAAATGATCCTGCTGGCCAGCTCCTTTGACACGGAATTCAAGATCCAAGATAAGACTACGGCATTGCATCTCTCCCATTGCTATTGGAGATATGCTTCTTGCGACTCCTGCTGCAACTTCCATAGATGAAACTATGCTTGTTCTTCCCCATCAGAGCGATTTTCATGGCTCTACTCCAAATAACGTAATTCTCAACTCCAACAAGGGTATGAGAGACGACTGTCTGCCCTTGGGTATTGGATGGGTGAAGAAAAAGTGGGTGGTTAAAGGGTAGGATCTCCCTGTCCAGCTTTCCGTTTCCCATGGATCGTGTTTGCTTGAGATTGCTGTGCTAGGGTTCACGACGTTCTGCAGAACGAAAATGTTGAGTTCTTGGGCCTTTTCTTGATTTTGGATCCGAATATCATGGCTCTGATGCCATGTTGAGTTTTCCCTTTCTGATTCATCCAAAACGCAGCATATAGATAAAATGTAGCTTTATTAATTGGAATGAAAAAGTTTACATAACACTCTGAACATGGCCCCTATTTATACATTGCATTTGACGGTAAACTTACTGAGACACATACAGTTAAAATAACAGTAAAAATACCAAATATTAACTCTAATATATATTTACTACAGTTTGAATCAGAAATTGATTAAAAAGTGACTTCTGAATCCTATCAAAGTATTTGCTTTAATAGAAGCAAGGAGCCATAGCCTTAACAGCAAGAGCTTTTGCCAACCATACAAAAATACCCGCCCAGAAACAGAGTAAGACGTCGATGACATAGTCACGAGCAATGGAGGTCGTCATTGTTGATGATGGAGCAGTGTTGTTGCTGAGTAAACCAATTTTGAATGTGTTTATAATTATAATAATACATCATTTTCCGCTTGATTTCTGAATAGAAGTGTTTTTTATTTCAGCTAGGTGAATGAACCATGTGAACAATAATAGCAGAGACTGGGAATTGCTCTGTTTGGCAAACTCGAAAACAGATCAAAGGAAATAATGCAGATTTAGGACACCCGATTGCGATACAAATCGGATCCATTCGTTGGATCATCCAGAAGAAAATAATGCAAGAATTTGAGCATTAAAGCTGATTTCATTTTTAACTTGGGAAGGGTGGAATAGAATTATGGGAAAACCGTTATCTAATAGTTAATCGATAATGGAGGGTGTTGCAGAGCATGAGCATGGAGGGAAATTTTCTTGAATTAACCTTCTTAAATTAGCTCACACATAGAATAGAATATCCCAATAATTTAATTAATCGATCCAATTAATTAAATTACTCAATAGTGCTAAGTCCTATATTTGAAAAGATAAGTTGATCAATATGAGAACCCAAAATCCATAATGATGAAGTTATATAAGTGAAGTTGAAAAAAAATATATAGTAATCATAAAACTCAAACTACAGTATGGACGGAGCTAGAGTATGTTTACCCAAGTTATTGCAAACAGAAAAGAAATTAAAACATGAAATCACAAACAGAAGCTTTTAAAATAAAAGTGCTGGAGTTTGGAGTTGTTTCAGAAACAGATGACATGCCCTTAATTTTGGTCGTTCAAATCTGTACCGTTTTCGTTGTTCTTGGTCCTTTGGTACTCAATGGGACGAGTGGCCTTTCGTTTAGGGACAGGAATCCGCCGACCGCTAGACCATGCGGGACCAAGGAATGTGGGGAGATGATTGACAACAATACGGAATATAATCCATGACGACAAAATATAAGATGGAAGAGTATAGTTCAATTTTTGACTGTCATCATCGAGTGTGAGGAAATCAGCAGCACTGAAAGAGATCCACAAACAAACAATGGACGCGAACATGAAGATCATACCACCGTTAAGACTGTAATGAAAGTATCTCCAAGAGTGAACGGATTGGTAAGGAGAAGCAACTATGGACAGAAATCTGATGGTGGAAATGAGGGAGAAGAAGATGGCCATAAATGAAGAGACTTCAAAAATTTTGAAAACAGGTTGCTTGTTTCTAAGAATTGCATAGCCATTATTGGCATCATAACCGCCTGGCACACTGGGGCGCGTGGCGTAGGCCACCGACAGGACAAGTGTCGACACCACAGAACATGCTTGTGAGGCTTTAGCCACCCGCTCTCCCTCGCTTTTCATAAGTTGCTTGTGACTCTCTCTGAAGATGTCGACCGGGGTCTCCATTTTCTCATTGTATCTCCCCAACAACCCATAGGGCATTGAATCCTTCACAAACTGCATCAACAAATATTCATACACATACTTAAGATGTTTATATGTATTTTAATATCAAATAAATCTTTTACCATGTTATCAGTAGCAAATAAATAAAAACGCACCTCAAACCATTTGATTTCCCTTGTCATGGAGAGTGTTTCCCCTGGATTGAGCCAATCAGGCTCCACTCCAAGCCTTGCAGCCAAGTGCAATGCATTATTTCTTTCTTTATCCACTTGTCTAAACAAACTTTCCCTTGGCCATTTCTGTTTGCACAAAAACCTAAATACATGCGTTTGCCTATATTGAACTGCTAGTAGAACTATATTCTTGCCTTCAGCATTCACATCTTTAATCATCGATGGAAATAATTCAAGAATCTTCTCCACCATTTCTATCACACCATTCTTCGTAGCAATCATTAGGGGTGTCTCTATTGTTACTGTACCAGAATGGGACTCCATCCACCGACGTCCTTCGCAGTCCAAATCACAAAATTAATTAAACAAGATTTTTTTTTTGCAGAAAGAATATACTCATAGTATTTACCATAATATAAATATACCACTATTGTTGCCAGAGCGTGTGTGTGTGTGTATTAGGCACGTCCATGATTATAAAAGATTTACAATGTTTTATAAACAACATTTTGGAAACTTTTTTCATGAATCGTTTTACCGTCATCCTCTTCTGTTTGCAGGGAAAGTGAAAAATGCTCAGGAGCGGTTCTTGATATTATTCGTGACATATCTTCCTTGGAAGCTTGCTGAAGAAGTTCTTTCATTATTTGAAGTGTCCATGTGTGCTCCTCCTTCATTTTTCGTAACCATGCCCCTACTCTTAGTAAAGATCCTCTTAGAAATAGGGACAAAATGTTTTCAAAAATTGTAATTTAAAAGAAATTTATAATTAATTATATACTCTTTTAACACTATTTATAAGTCACTTTTAACATATTTTACATAGATAAAAAAAATCTTAAAATTAATAAACTTTACTTTATAATTTAATAACATTCTAATTTTATCTCTATTATACATTTATACCCCATGAGAATAGATTCAACATAATAATAAATAAAGGTAAAAAGTGTACATTCATATGAAAAAATAAGACTAAAAATTTTATTTTCTCTTAGCCTTATGGATAGGACCAGATGAGTACATAATTAAAATTAAATATGTACATTATTTAGACTTTTTTCCCCCAAAATCGTTTCTCTCCAAATCTAGCTAAATGTAACTTGTTGTCTTAAACCTAACATGTTAAGGGAAAAAGAAAAATATCCCAGTACTTTGGTGGCCTCCCTCCCTCCGTCTCTCTCTCTCTATCTCTCTCTCTCTCTCTCTCTCTCTCTCTCACACACACACACACACACACACAGAGGTCCGCCAATGCTGGCAATGTGCAGTAAATATAGAGATAGATATATAGTATGCACTTTATTCCGAACTAATCGTTAATCAATACAAATTATGTATATCAGTGTGTTGTGTGTGTGTGTGGTGTGTGCACAATTTTCATGAGATAAACTGTACATGAACGCTCTTGCATGGAATGGCCTACCTGGTACGAAAAATAATAGCGACAACAGGATTACCAAGGGGGATCGCAGCAACCACCAGTATATAAACTTGATAAACTTGACAGACATGTTCTCTTGATTTGCTGCAAATATGTAAGTCACAGAATTTGTTAGCATCTTAACATATTGTATAAGAATAAATCATATGCCCCTCGATTCCCAAACACTATTTGTTAACATTAATTCTCCCCCTAATTTTTTTGTTGAATTAAAAGTTAGTCCTTATCATTTTTTATGTTTAATCAAATAATCTTTGGTAAATAAGAAAAATGTAAATTACACAAACAATCATGTATGCATGCATGTAAAACTTTGACAAGTTCATATTAAAAGAATTAAATAAAAATTTATTTATGTGCCCATTCAACCAATTTGTTTTTACCACTCATACGCAGCTACCTTTTCCCATAAAGAAGAGAACCCAAATCTCCACCATTTTCTTTATGCCTAAAGATCAAATTGACAAATCTTTTATTTCTAAGGACCACTAATAATAAATTCTCATTCTTTCATTTCTAAACTTGTGTTATTTAAGTGGTAAATACTGTTAAATATTTTTTTAGATGTAAATTTGCATTATGTGAATGGTAAATACTCATGGTTCTACTGAAAATTTTGTGTTAATTGTGTGAGTAGTAAATTTGAGTGCCTTCTTAATCATTAATTCATGAATTTGCTGCTTCAGTATAATTCTTCCAAAATAAACAGTTAATTATGAGAAAGATGACTGCTTCCAACAGTGTGTGTATTCTTTGATCCATCGTTTCTAGGGGAAAACCTCACTTGATGGAAGAATAAGTCAAGTATGGAACAAGGCAGGAAAAAAGCACAATTACAGAGGGACAAATGCAGTAATAAACCCCACAAATTTGATGCCCTAAATTGCATGAAATTAAAATTTAAGGACTGAATTATAACTTAATCAAAGTTTTTAGGGTTCAAAGATTAATTTTCCCTGTATCTTATCCATCTCTTCCTAATATCATAATTTCATATTGTTAAACGCAAGGTCTTTAAGCTAATGCTAATTACAATAAATGTATGTTCGTTATGGACAGAAGAAAATAGCTTGGGACTAACATGTAAAGCATACTTACTTTTTTGCAATTCTTCATGCGTAGTGGCGTGATTCTTCTTCTCAACTTTCAAAAGCCCTTCAAAGTTCCAAAACAAACAAGCCACACGCATATTATATATATATCTATATATATATAAAGTACAATATATTCTTCCTGACTCTGACTTTAATATGAGAATCATTTTAGAAATTTTACTTGGTCCTTATATATGGAACTTTATAAAATTTAGTTAAGTATCTACGCGTGTTGTTTGTAGTTTTGAAATGAGGCCATATAAAGGTAAAATGTCCACCTTATTCAACATTATAAAACGGTACTTCGAAACCTTGTTAGAGGAAGCTCGAAGCCTCCAAGTGCATCAGAAGAAAGCTTAGCATGAAATCATAGATATTTTGCATTCCCTTCATACACAACTGAACTTACCATAAATTAGACGATAAAGGATTGATAGTTCAAGGAGCCAAGTACTTTTGAAAGCTGAACGCTTTGATGCTAGGAGATGAAGTGGGGTCAAGCCTTCCTTGTTGCGCCCCATCATCGTTTTTATATGATCTTTATAAAGGTAAACTATTTCGATTGCCACATCTGCACTTAGTGGCACTTAATCATAATAAGTGCATTAATAATACATGAAAGAATGAAAGTTAGTTGAGATTTACCAATATTCCTTTGTGCAATTGTACAATGAAGAATGGTATCACCGTTGCCCCTTATACAGTGAGCAAAGTCAGTTGAAGAAACTCCAGGGCTTTGCATATACAGATAATGAAGCCAAAGAAAAGCTTCTTTCTTGCCATACAGAGCCGCCACGAAAAGGGGTGTCTCGCCGGCGATGTTAGGTTTAGCAATTAAGGAGCGGTCTATGCCACCGATCTTCTTGCACATTTCAACATTCCCCATTGTTGCTGCAAAGTGCAAAGGAGTGTTCTTTCGATCATTTTCAGCGCCAAGGATAACGTTCACGTTCCACGTCTCCTGGCGGACTCCATCCACCATAACCACCACATTATTCTGAGGGAGATTATTCTCTTCAAGAACTAATAATTCTACCATGTCTGCCACCACTTTCTCTTGCCCTTCAGACACAGCCATGTGTAACACCGTGTCTTCGGTCGGCGTTATCTTGGCCGCGCGAAGCTCCCTTTTTTCCTTGTATATTTTAAGTACTTTTGTCCACTTGCCTCTCATAGCATTGCTTCGTAGTTTCTTCAGGATTTCGTCATGGGCATCTACTGACGAACTCATTGTCTCCTGCAAATTTAATTCAAATGGTGGAAATTAAAAATATATAGGTTATAGTGATGGAAGTTGGAGTATATCAAACAAGAAACTCATAAAACAAATACATATATGACACTAGAAAAAAGTTAAATATAAATACGAAATATTACTTAGCCTAATCACACATAAAATTATTCCAAACAAACGTCTTTCATATATACGGATAGCGCAGTCTAGTCATCTTCTAAACCAAACTGTATGTACAAATGATTGATTGTCACTTTTCCTAATATTCACAAATCGTAAATTACATATATATATATATATATATATATATATATATATATATGAAGACGTACTACTCTATTTTCCTTGTTGTAAACGAATATTTATCCAGACAATGAATTGGAAAATATAAATTAGGAACTAGAAGGCTCTTAATGAAAGCAGTCAATCTCGTGACTAATAAAGCAACAATAAAAATATATAATTCACGTATAGTTTTAAATTTTAATCTCGCGGTACTTGTCAATTTAATATATTTTAAACCCTTTCCAAATTAAATATAGATTATGTAAATGAGACCTGTAGGCCATAATTATGGGTAGGCCACAATTATGGGTGCATTTAGTTTAGATTCTGAAAAAAAAATTTAAATAATTATCAAGAATAACTTTTACATAAAAACATAATTCTAAAAAAAATATGTGATTAGATGATTATTAATATAATAATTTTTTTAATAAATAAATTATTAAAAATAGTATGAGGTAATAATTACATAAATTTATATTTTTGTTTGATATTAAAATAATAAATACTATACATATATATATATATTATTTAGTAATTAATTAAAATGAGTTATGTAATTCATTACTCAATCAGTCAATTTATTTTAGATATTATATATAAAAATTATATAGAGATATATATATAAATAAATAAAGCTCAGTTTGTAGTGCCATCGGAGCTGAGTTCGCCACCAGCCTACCACACAAGGTCACCAACGACCCAAGGAGCTCCTCCTGTCCCCTCTATGCCAAATGTTGAGGTCATTCTCAAGCCGTCATTTCGCTTCCATATCCCCAACCTTTCCTCTCACTCTCCGTTGTTTCCTGAGTCAGTCCACTCACGAGGAGGACATTTATGACCCGCCGTTTTCTCCTGTTCCTAAATCTCTAAACGCAAAGTCTAACAGCAAAACCTCAAAGGAAGATCTGAGTACTAAGGAAGAGACCAAGTTTCCTCTAAAATCGGACCTCCATTCGGTTTCAAATACTCTTACCCTGAGATTGATGACTTTGTCAAGCCCATAAGTTTTCGAGAATCGCCCAAGTTCTCTCAGTTTGGCCCAGGCCGGCTTGACCGCAAATGGACTGGTACTTATGTGCTGCCTCTAGAGGAAGTGGACCGGCAGAGGTGGGAGGTGGAGCGGAGTCGGGTTCTTGGAGATCCGCTTTTGGAGGAGGAGGTGGCTGAGCTCGACGAATGTTATTGCCATAGTGATTGTGCTAGGCAGATCAATATAGGTATGCTTCCACACGCTCCGATCTGCAAGTTTCCACATGCTGAGAAGAAGGACAATGGAGAACAAAGCAGAAGCCGGTGGAGAAGACACGACCGACGCGGAGAAGATAGTGAGCAGAGAGAGATTCCGGAGAGAAGAGAGAGAGTGACCACAGACTATGAGACAAGAAGAGAGAGCGAGTGAGCTCCGCCTGTGAGCTGAGCAGAGAGAAGGTCTAGAAGAGAGAGTGAGCCGAGAGAATAGAGAGGGTGTGAGGAGAAAAAGACACAGGCACAAGGTAAAATGGTTATTTCCCTTCCCAAAATATCTCAACCTTAGTCAGAAACTAACCCCACTCATAAACTAATCCCAATTGCTTCTCTGAAGCCATGATTGGTCATCCAAAAACATAATTTGTCCCATAAGCAAACCCATGAGACCCAATTGGTTCACAGAAAAAGTTAGAACAAAAAATGGAAAAGAAATGAATAGAATGTAAAAGTATCAAGTCAATGTTTAGTTGACACTAAAATATAAAATAGTTTGATAAAAAATTTTATATTTGATTAGTTAAAAATAATAAAAAATTAGGTACATATAAATAACCTTAAGTATTTATTAATAAATTTATATTCTAATTGAAAAATTAAAATATTAAAAAATTTAATTACTTATATAATAATTCAATAAGACATAAGAATTATAATTTAAATAAATATAAATATTCAATATAAATATAAAAATTATTATAAATATTAAATAATTAATAATAATTACATTAATTATTTCTCAATGCAGTTGAATGATTCAGGCCAGGAAAATAAAACAAAGAGAGAAAGAAAAAGGTTACATGTTTGAGCAAAATATCCGCGTCCATTTTCTGGGATGGAACCAAGTGAAAAACATCATACTTTTCCGAGGTATAAGTTCTAGCTTATCCATATTAATACTTAAACATGCTTCTAAATCTTCGTAAAACATAATGTTAACCATAATTAAGTAAAGCATTTCCTTGAAAAAAATTGATTGACACAAAAAAGAGAAAAATAAAGTAGATAATTGAATATATTCTTAAAGATGGCTAATGGAACAGACCCTCTCCTCTCTATATATAAAAGCAAGAGCATCCATTTCTGGAAATTCAATATGGAATAAGAACAAGACATCCAGCTACTTCCCACTTCGAAAACAGAGGAACTCTGTTTCTTCCATTCTCAAAACAGAGCACATTCCATTTTCATATTCACTCTGTTTCATATTCCTCTAAAAATTATTTTTCACCTTTTCTTTCAACCAAACGACTATCGTCAAGGGAAAATTTAAATTTTGTCCTTTCCCTCAGCGAACCAAAAAGGCCTATAGTTTTCTCCGTAAGCACTTTTGACCTTTTTTATGCTGTTTGAATACTTTTCTTTGTTTGAGTATTTTTGGGTCTAAACCATAAAAGCACTCTTTCCCTAAAACCAAACAGACATATGGAAGAAGAGACGAAAGAAGAACCCCAAAAAAGAAAATATAACCATAAGACCCAAAACAAATACTCCAAGAAGAAAGAGAAGATGAATGAGGAGGAGGAGGAGAAAAATCTAACCAACAACCAAGAATTTAATTATCTCAAAGAACCGAAGTCTTACTAATTGGCACAACAAAGGAGACAAGGAAATGGTTGGGCGGCGGAGGCGGTCTTCGGAGAACACAACAGCCTCGAAGAAATCCACTGACCTTGAACGATTTCGCCTTCTTCATTGCTTCGGCGGCATGGATCTGAAGGAGGAGGGAAGATTAGTGTGGATCTGAAGCCGGATCTAATAAGCCAAGGGAGGGAGAGGGATGGGTATGGCTTTCCGGTGAGATCCTCACCAACGTTTATCCCTTCTAGATTGTCTTGATGAGCATTTTTTTTTTTTAAATTTGATGGTTGGTATGTTTAAGAGATTGAAGAAATGTTTTTTGGGTTATCATGTTTGCAAGTCGTCTTCTCCAAACTCAGTTTGATAGTCCGGCGAAGGAGCTGTAACATTGATAGTGGTCAGGATGTTTTGGGTTTGTGCCAGGGCTTTTTGAGATGAGGGTATAGTTAAATGACGTAAATGAGAACTGTAGGGCATAGTTATATATGGAAGAACAGGCCGAAGAAGAGCCCCAAAAAGGAAATATAACAAGGACACACAAAACAAGAAAAAACACATGAAATAAAGAGAACATCAATGAGAAAAATGTAAGCAACAACCAAGAAGAACAAGTTAATGATCAAAGAAGAGAGCCTTACTAAATAAATAGCAGAATGAGATTGTAACTTCACCCAGACCAAATCTTAAAAGAAGCAGAGGAGAAGAGAGTAATAAAACAAAGATGCATTGTACAGAAAACAAGAACACCTATGCAATTTCAACTTCAAACAACCCGTCAACAATTCAGTCCAACGTACGTACAGACATAGCTCAATAACCAAAAACAACACATTTATGATCTATAGTAGGGTTGTGCATGGGCAGGGCAGGCCCCGTGCCCGGTGCCTTGCCCAAAAAAAGTATAGGCTACATTTTGCAGTCCGATGCCCGACCCTACCCGGTAAAAGCCCTAACTATTTTGGACTGGACATGGGTGGGCTGGGCATGGGCGGACTGGGCATGCCTAAGTTTTGATGTCATGTTCATGTTGTGAAAAAAATCTGCAATTATGAACTTATAAAATAATACCATATTCATATGTCTTTAAGACTTAAATAATATCCATAATTCACTAAGAATAAAGCAACAAAAAGATAATAATTAAATTCTTGAAATTCATTGCATGTAAAAAAAAAAACTTGAAGAATAAGTAAAGTATGGAACAAGGCTGGGAAAAAGCAAGCGTGAAATCATAGACATATTGCATTCCCTTCATACACAACAGAACTTACAATAAATTGGACGACAAAGGATTGATCTTTCAAGGAGCCTAGTACTTTTGAAAGTTGAACGCTGTGCTTCAAGGAGATGAAGTGGAGACAACGTTTCCTTGTTGCGCTCCATCATCTCTTGCATATGATCCTTATAAAGGTGAACTATTTCGATCGCCACATCTGCACTTAGTGTTACTTAATCATAATAAGTACATTAATAATACATGTAAACATGAATGTTAGTTTGGATTTACCAATATGGCCTTCTGCAATTGCACAATGGAGAATGGTATGGTAGTTGTCACGTACACAGTGAGTAAAGTCGGTTGAAGAAACTCCAGGGCTTTCCCTATACATGTAATGAAGCCAAAGAAAAGCTTCTTTCATGCCACAGAGAGCTGCCAGGAAAATGGGTGTCTCGCCGGCGTTGTTTCGCCTAGTAATTAGGGAGGGGTCTGGGCCCCCAATCTTTTTGCGCTTTTCAACATTCCCCATTGTTGCTGCAAAGTGCAGAGGAGTGTTCTTTTTTTCATTTTCAGCCCCAAGGACGACGTTCACGTTCCAACTCTGCTCGTTGTCTCGGTCCACTGTAACCACCACATTATTCTGAGTGGGATCATTCTCTTCGCGAACTAATAAGTCAATCATCTTTTCCACCACCTTCTTTTTCCCACCAGAAATAGCCATGTGTAACACTGTCTGCTGTCGGCGTTATCTTGGCTGCGCAAAGCTTCCTTTTTTCCTTGAACATTTGAAGTACTCTTGACCACTTGCCATTCGTTGCATCACCACGTAACTTCTCCAGGTCTTTAGTGATGTCGTTGGAAGTCATTGTCTCCTACACAATTGGCTTCAACGGATATTAATTAATTTTCATGACCTAAGTATGCATCATGTCTTATTTGGATATGATGGATCAAGCCTAAAAAATTTACCAAAGAAATGCTAAATGACACAAAGAAACAGAGGCTTGCCAAAGAAATAGCAGAATGAGATTGTGACTTGAAGAATCAGAGAAGATTAGAAAGATGAGACGGAGATCTGAAGAAAGAAAAACAAAGAGACATTATATAGAAAACAAATAAAAGTAGGTCATCCGTCCCGTGAACTGCATTTTAAATATAATATATAATACTAAATTATAACATGCACCGCACAAAACTCAAAACATCATCACTATTTCTTTCCTGCATGTTGCTACTTTTACATATTAGAGTCTACAAGAATCGCACATATACAAATTTGTAATCTATTTTACATATTTCAATAGAGTTTAAATATTAAAAAATAAGTGCGATTTTGTTTTCAAATTTTTCTAATATTATTTTTTTATCTTGTTTATGGGGAAAGTATGTAACTCATATCTAACACACCATTTGTGTGTGTAACAAAAAAGAATTAAAAATGAAATTAGTAAATAATTTCTAAAATAAAAATTATATCAATATTTGTAATTAAAATAAATAATTAAATAACATTAAAAATATTTTTTTAAAAAATCACTATAAATATTTTTTATATATTTTTTTGAATCATATTACTAAATATTCAATTTTAGAATTCTAGGTTATTCTTTCCCTATACAAGTATCTTCCCTATCAAATGTTCAGCACAATGAAAGCCCGGAGAAGAAAAGCACAAGATGCTATTCTCCTTTCCTTTTTTTTCTCTCATTTCTTTCGTTGAATATCATATGCTAGCTTTTTAATCTATTAGAAATTAAATAAAGTACTTAATTATTATATATGTAACATATCTTTCTACAATACTACGAGCATATAATGTTTTATATATAGAATCAAAACTCATCCTACCCAGGTACTACATTTGGGACTAGAGGAGAGGAATAGTATATTTATTTGACATATTTAACTTATATTAAGTCTTGTATTTTTTTGACTTGTGCAGCATTTATATATTTATTTATTTTGTTTGTTCGAAGGTCTTTTCCAAAAGAGCGATGTGGGGTCCGTGTTGTGATTGATTTTTCGTAACATCTTAGACCACTTAGGGGATAATTATTTTCTTTCCCAAATTGATACATTATTTTTAGGGAAAATGACAGAAAAAGCCTACCTGAATTCCAGAAAGACAAATTGAGCCTCCCAATATTAAAAAAGACAGATTGGGCAGGAGGCCCAATCTGTCTTTTCTAAATTCAGGGCCAAAGACCAAATTAGCCCTCACTTAAAATTGGAAACTATAGCAACAATGCAGCAACAATCAGACGGTGCTATTGGCGCGAATGACAGTAGAAGCTTGCGAGAGACGCCTTTGGCTGAGTTGATTCTGATTTGGAGGAAGTGTAAGTAAATGTTTAACAAAATCTCCTTGTTGTATTCCAGTGGTAATGAACTATGTTTTATTTACTTTGATGGTTGGCTTGGGAGAAAGAGGTTGAAAGATACTGTAGCGTAAAGTAGTTGAAGAAAGAACTTGCGAAGAAGAACTTCAGCACAGATATGAACAATCGTTTGGGAAATGGGAAATAGAAGTCGCTTGAGAACTTCATCACAGATATAGTAAGGCTAACATGCAAGCCATGAAAATAATTGGGTTATTTACTACTCTTATAATGGTATTTACAACTTCAGGAATGATTTTGACAACTTCAGAAAAAAAGTTTAATACTCCGTGGAAAAAGTTAGATGCAATTAGATGGGTTAATTATTATTACTCTAATGTGATATACAACTTTATAAATGATATTAACAACATCAACTTAAACATTTAATACTCTGCAAAAAAGTTACATACAATGAGTTGGGTCATTTAATACTCATGTGTTGTGGCTATATTGTAAAGTGTTGAATGATGATTGTTAGGGGTGTAAGATTGTGATCAATGCTTTGTTTATTGTAGGTTATTGGCCAAGATGACATGTAACATTGGCTCGACATCTTCAAAGGAAATTTGTTGTTTTTTCCACGTAGGTGGGAACTTTGTATATAATGTTGAAGGTGGAGTTAAATATAATGGCGGGGATGTGAAGGTAAAATCGATAAAGGAGGGGATGACACTGGAAGAATTGAGGGTAATGATAGGTGGATGGTTTGGTATAGATGAGAATACTTGTGTCATGAAATATACAGTGAAGTTTGATGAGAACATATTACTAGATCTCAATGATGATAGTGAAGTTTATAATCTGTTTCAGTTTAATGACAGCAGTGCACATGTTTATGTAGCAGTTAGAGTAAATGATAATATACCAGAACAAAGGCATGATCCAGATATGTAAGTGAAATTTGTTGTGGTTATTTATGGAAGTCCTTAGTTATTTGATTGTGTTAATGTTTTTGCTGAACATGTTTTCTTGCTGACAGTGTTGAGGATTTGCTTGGAGTGTCAGAACAAATGTACCCCTCTTTGTGGAGCGAGGGTAACAATTTGGAGACCCTATATGAGCAAACTACTGCTGGAGCTATGACTAGTCAGGGTGGTAGAGAAGTTAATTTAAGCATACCATATGGAGTACAAAGGTCACAAACATCAATGGCTGCGATGAACTCTGTGAAATGGAAGAAAGAGTTGCTTGGAGGGATGCAGATTTTTGCAAATGTGGACACATTTAAGAAGGCGTTGCACAAGTTCAGTATTGCGCATCGGTTTGAGTACAAATATGTAAACAATTATAAGGATAATATGTACGTGAAATGTAAGGTTGAAGGTTGTCCGTGGCGTATTACTGCAAGAGCACTTGGCAAGAGCACACCTTTCCTACGTGTGACGAAATTCAGCAACGACCATGTTCATAGCGCCCAAGACAATCTTAAAGTGACACATGGTGGAAGTGCTACCTTGACATCAGCAATTATACTTGATGATGTGAGGGATCATGTAGACAAGCGTCCAAATGAAATAAGAAAGAGTTTGGAGAGAGATTATGGCGTGAAGTTGACATATAAGCAAGCATATAGGGCTAAAGAAAAAGCATTGGAGGACATACATGGCAGACCTGATCAGTCTTATATGTTAATACCATGGATATGTGAACGGTTGAAGGAAAGTGATAACAAAACAGTGGCTGAATGGGTGGCTAGTGGGAACACATTTGAGCGTGTATTCATAGCGTATGGATGTTGTATAGAAGGGTTCGTGGCTGGTTGTAGACATGTCCTGTACATTGACGGAACTCATTTAAGTGGACCCTACAAGGGGACGTTGTTGGCAGCTAGTGCTTACGATGCAGACAATGAATTGTTTCCATTTGCATTCGCAATTGTGAAGGGAGAGACATTAGAGGACTGGACATGGTTTCTTTACATGATTAAACGAATAGTTGGGTCTATGCAAGTGACAATTGTGTCTGACCGTCACAAGGCAATAGCCGGTGCTGTCGAAGCAATATTTGGAAGGGACATCCATGCATACTGTTATAGGCATGTCAAGGAGAACTTCAGCACACAGCTGATTAAACTAAACAAAGGTAAGAGAAAGATGAGTGGACAAGGAAGGGAAGATGGACTAAAGTTGCTTGATGATATTGCATTTGCAAGGCTTGACACTGATTTTGACAAAGCAATGGAAAACATGAGAGCTTTCAATGTGCAGTTATATGAGTGGGTTGTCAATCATGGTGACGTAGACAAGTGGGCACTCAGCAAGTTTCCATTTAAACGGTGGGATAATATAACGACAAATATTGCTGAGTCTTTCAATGCATGGATTGTCAAAGAGAGACGCCATAACATTACCCAATTGATCCATGAGCATCGCGAGAAAGTGGCTAAGAAGATGTACGCAGCAACAATAGGTACAAGTAAATGGAAAAATGGTGTAGGTCCAAACATAAATACAAAAGTGATGGAGAATGTGGCTACTGCCAAGCATATGACTCCTGTACCTTATGGCGGAGGGCAGGTCTGTGTACATACCTCTGAAGGAGCCTTACATGTGAATCTTGGTTCACATGAATGCAGCTGTGCGGAGTGGCAAATGTCAGGCATCCCATGTGCACACGCTTGTATGGCCATTAAGGCTTCACATCTCAATGTATATGACTATGTTGATGAGTGCTACAAGATTACCTCCCAGCAGAAGATTTATAGAAGGACCATGATTCCAGTGGTCACACTTGACATGCCACAACCCAATGACTATCGCCTGCAAAATAGAGATGACCAAATGTGTCTTACACCACCTCTTACAGCCAGACCACCAGGAAGGCCAAGAACCAAACGGACAGAATCTCAATTCCAAAACAAGAAGATATATCACTGCAGCACCTGCCACCAAGCTGGCCACACTAGAAGAACATGCAAAAATCCAAATCCAATGTGAAGTTGTCTGTTAGCCTATGAAGGATGATTTTTTGGTAGTTATCTTAACTTTTTTGTCCATGCTGTTTAGGGTATTAGAACAAAGTGTATAGTGCATGGAAGATGATGTATAGCGTTAAGCATTCATAACAGTACGGTGAAGTGTGCTACTAAGGCCTGCTGTCCATTTGTTTATATGTAATGTAACTGGTGTTGTGGGCAGAATATTTTTTGACTGCCTTCAGTGAAGTTGCAAACACCATTAGGGGAGTTGTTAATACCATTGTATAAGTTGCCAACATTATTGCTGGAGTTGCAAAGGAGACTGCAACTTTGCGTCATAGGTTGTGGAAGCTGCACATCACGTTCAGTAAGTTGCTATCGCCATTTGGGAAGTTGCAAATACCATTGTAAAAGTTGCAACTACCCTTGGGTAAGTTGCAAACCCCACTGGACAGGTTACAAACAGCGGGGAAGCTTCCATACCATGAGGCGAGTTGCAAACCCCATTGTCAAAGTTGCAAATACCATTGGGAAAGTTGCAAACCCCATTCGTTAAGTTGCAAATCCCTCTGGCCAAGTTGCGACCCCATTAGGCAAGTTGCAAACCCCATTGTCAAAGTTGCAAATACCATTGGGAAAATTGCAAACACCATTGTCAAAGTTGCAAACCCCATTCGTTAAGCTGCAAATCCCTTTGGCCAAGTTGCGACCCCATTAGGCAAGTTGCAAACCCCATTGTCAAAGTTGCAAATACCATTGGGAAAATTGCAAACACCATTGTCAAAGTTGCAAACCCCATTCGTTAAGTTGCAAATCCCTCTGGCCAAGTTGCGACCCCATTAGGCAAGTTGCAAACCCCATTGTCAAAGTTGCAAATACCATTGGGAAAATTGCAAACACCATTGTCAAAGTTGCAAACCCCATTCGTTAAGTTGCAAATCCCTCTGGCCAAGTTGCGACCCCATTAGGCAAGTTGCAAACCCCATTGTCAAAGTTGCAAATACCATTGGGAAAATTGCAAACACCATTGTCAAAGTTGCAAACCCTATTCGTTAAGTTGCAAATCCCTCTGGCCAAGTTGCGACCCCATTAGGCAAGTTGCAAACCCCATTGTCAAAGTTGCAAATACCATTGGGAAAGTTGCAAACCCCATTGTCAAAGTTGCAAACCCCATTCGTTAAGTTGCAAATCCCTCTGGCCAAGTTGCAAATGACATTGGGGCCCTGCCAAACACCGTAGGGGAATAAAACATAGCTGATTACCATTGACATAAAGTATGTACATAGTGATTACAAAATTTTGTCATGCTCATTACAAGGATAACACTGAAACCGTCATTCAGGGGAGTATTTTTCCCTAATGTCACCAGTCCTTAACAGTAAGTATGTACACAGTCATTACAACCATTTAAACATCATTTGGTCTTCCTTGCACTCTTGCTTTGTAGCAGTAAGCTTAACGCAAATTCCCGACTTGAGTTTAGCTCGTGATTTACTAGCCACCATAATAAGTTACGTCTAAACTCTGCAACGTGTTCATCATCATAGTCAAGTGCAATATTAGGCTCCCATGTTGTCAACCAAATGAGTACATGCACCCCACAATCTCGCCTGCATAGACAACGATAACAACAAAATGACCAACTTGTACCAATTAACCACGTACACTTCTTAACAGCAACTAATTCAATGACTTACAAATTATTTTGTAGAGGAACTTGGGGCCAAATAATTTCACCCTTTCTCTTTTTCCCCTTCCCGAGGAGGTTAGGTTTAACTAACTCAATGATATCATAAAACCTGTCTCTCTACACAGAAGACAAATGCATAAGTTAGCCATTACAGTCATAACCGTTATGTAGATGTAAGGGCTGAATAAGGCACTTACGCATGCTTTGACAACAAATGTCATCTCCTTCCCCTTTGCACTTGCCTTCTTTCCCTTCTTACTAAAAACATTCTCGACTAACGAATCCAATACGTAAAAGTTCATTATCCTCGGCTCTAATGCAAGACAGAACCAATGTGCTCCGACAAGTGTAGGCCCAATAATCAAATCACAGTCACCCAAGTTGTAACCAACATGTTCAGGCATCAGTTGCTTCTTCCTCGAATTAACGTTCCAAGTGATGGGGTTAGATGCCATAATCGTCTGCAAAATATATTGAAGGTTACTAACTCAGCATTTGCACAGCAAAAACTGCAGTGAGAAGAAGCTCACCATAAAGTCAGCGTCGAACAGGTGTCGCCTCACTGGTCCTTCCTTTTTCATATCAGCCATCAGTGTCTTACACACCACTGACATAACCTGTATGAAGCAGCAAGAAGCGCATCTTATATTCAACAACCATTCAAATCCCGCACTTCATTCAAAAATAAGATCAGTTATTGTACACTTACTCTGTTACTTATTTTTTGAATTCCACCAAGTGTGTAGAGTTGATCGCGGCTGATATCTTCGTCCATTATGTTGACCAAAACCCTGTAATTTTGTCGTTAGCAACAAGTGGATAGCAAATCAGAAAAGGCAACAGAAGGGACTTAACATGCAAAAACTTACTGTTGACCCTCCTCACGTGAACACATGCGACTTATCATTGTGAAAAATTCATCTTTCGCAGAAGCCGCCATCTTTTTCCTCTCATTTCCCTTCGTCAGCACCCACGGAGACATTACTGAAGCGGCAGGTCTCTTTTGGCGTTTTGATCTCCGAAGTTGTACTTCCTCTAACACCTCCGCCTCATCCATTATGTGGCCTTCAGAATGTATAGAGACAGAGATGGGGTCATCATCATCATCATCACTCACTTGTCCTTTCTGACCAGCCTCTTCTTCTATATGTCCCTCACCACTTCTATGTCCTTCTCCTTCTCCCTTCTCAGCAACTTCTCCTTCTTTGTCTCCTTTCCTTTCATCCTCATGTGGAAAAGAATCCTCTTCTCCTTCACTTCCTTGTTCAATGGTCAGTTGATCTGTTCTGTGACGCTTCCCATGTCTATGGAGCTGTACCTTTAGCAGCTCTTTCTCAACAACATTGATAAGCCTACGACTGCTCTCTTCAATTGCACCCACCAATCGTGAATGCAACTCCTTCAACTCCTGCATAACACAATCAGAACATAGTCACAGGCTTAACTCAGTACTGCAATATTAAACTAACAAATCACAACACATACCGGGTCTAAATGGATTGTTGTAGCCTCCTTCCCCTCCCTCACTTCAGTACGGGCTTCAGAATAGAGAATGCCCATGTAGCTCTCCCTCTCAACCCTTACCATTTCCTTCAACCTCTCATCCGTCCAAAAATGCATAGGTTTAGTGGAGTCATGCTGTCCAGCTTTTAGCAATGCAAAATGTTCTCCAAAATATAACTGCAACAGCAACAACGTAAGCTGGAACATTTTCAATAAAGGGAACTAGGAACAAGCATAGACAAGAAACACATACCAACAGTAGGTAAATGCAGCCTCCCATGTTGCACCTCCCTCCCTTACTCTTTCTAAGAGAATTGACATAAACCGCCATCTCTTTCCATAAAACATTTATGATGTATTGGGCCCAATTAAACTGCTGAAATCCACTCATGGTGCATGTGATAACCTTCAACAGCTTCTCACTCACCATTGTGCTCGCAGTAGGAGCCAAAAATGTCCCAAACACATACATCATAAACAACAACTCGAATTTATCTGTTTGCTGACCAGATTTTATATATGCAAGTATTTTGGTATATGAAACTTTACCATACTGAGTCTTTAACGTCTTGAACATCTCATCATCATCATCAACATCTATTCTTATGTCCTCCCCATTGCAAGGTACACCAAGTAACTGGTGAACATCTTTAGCTCCTATTCCTCTTGTCTTCCCCCTAATTCTAAATTGATGAGTTGGGGGATCATATGACTGAATCAATGAGGCTAACAAGTTCCGGGGGAGTCTTGTCGTTCCAATGTCAAGCAAGTTGTGGAACCCTAAAGTTTTAACCCTCGCCACTAAGCCTTCATCTTTGTTGACAAAATCCATCAGTGTCTTCAGTTGACGGGGTGAACAACGAGTATTGAAAGAAACCTCATTCTCTATCGGTTTCTTCTCCCTCTTCTCATCAGCATTTGAACTGTGCAACTGTTCTTTATACCACTTCTGATCATCAGCTGACAAGTCCTTCCAGGCCAATGCTGCCTCCTTAGCTTGTTCATTCATATTCTTGAACTTCCTGCCCGAACGGATGAATTCATTGCGAAAGAGAATGTACGGATTCCTCACTTGTTTGCTTGTCCCTCCTTGAAACGCCATTTTTTCCTGCTAAAAAACAACCAGTACATGGTAAGTTGCATTAACAGGTGTACCAATATTTAAAGCAAGTAAATACGAATTAATAAGCTCTAACAATGAGTAAACCCCATTTTCTGGCCTTTATTTAAAGCAAGTAAAGCTGATTCAATCCCACAACTTCACATATAAAATCACCACCCATTTCTGATTTTAACAATTGCAAAGCATAAGCTCTAACAGGATTGAAAGACAAATTCTTAAGATGCATCCCACAACTTCACATATAACATCACCACCCATTTCAGACGGGTAAACTAGCCAGGTAGCTAAAGTTGAAAGATACCAGGGAGGTGGCAGTTTTTTTTATTGCCCAAGATGGGATATCAGAGACAGGGTTACACAGGGGTCCATCTATAAAATATACATACAAGGAAAAAGAAAGAGAGGCGGATAATAAGAATAGAAACAATGAATATAACATGAAAAAGTATGAGAAAAGGGAAGAGAGGGATCAAGAGCTTCAGGTCCCGTAGCTTCATTTTCAGCATCAAAATAACCGAACTCAAATCCTACATGAACGGGTAGTTATATTAAATCAGCCAACAACAAATACACTCACTAAATTTCAGAAGGATAAACAGACCAGAAAGGGATTTTAGATGAAGCTCAAGATAACCGTTTCAGGTAAAGAACTTAACAACAACAACAGAAAAACTGCCCCTTCGACGAACAGAACACGAAAAAATTACACCTTTATGCTGCAGGATAAACCGAACAGAAGACCGTAGAATCCCAAATGTGGATTAACAGTGTTCAAGTAGTCTGCAGCGACAGATGTGAAAAAACGAAAGGTTCCCAGCAAGGCGTCTTACCTAATCGCTAAACCCTAATCTTCCTAAACGCAAACTGACCTTCGACGATGACAATCCTCGACAATAACAGCGTCTGGCAATCTTTTGTGGTCAGGGAATCAGGCTTCGATGGTGCTGGATTGCTGCTTCGTCGTGCTGCAATGAGGTCGCCAAATTTCCGCTCCAGTGATTCAGATCCTCTCTCTCGGGCTGATATGCGTGTTTGAGCGTAATATGCGTCGAATGTCCGCCTTTTCCTTCATTCTTCAGAGGGCTAATTTAGTCTTTGGCCCTGAATTTAGAAAAGACAGATTGGGCCTCCTGCCTAATCTGTCTTTTTTAATATTGGGAGGCTCAATTTGTCTTTCTGGAATTCAGGTAGGCTTTTTCTGTCATTTTCCCTTATTTTTATTAATATGATATTAAAAGTAACTTTCTTTAATATTTCATGTTAGCATGAAGGCTTAATTCAACACTTTAAGAAATAAAATTACTATCTTTGAAGTACAAATATATAAAAAAATTAAATCACCTAAAAAAATGAATTGAACCAAATTAAATCAAATTGATCAGAATGCAAAATGAAATGGAAATTAAATTAAATCTATTATCAAAAACATCAGTTAGGTTATATTACATTTTAAAAATAGAATAATAAAATCTAAACCATATCCCTTCCAATCAATCCAAGTATTATCCCATTTCTACGTGAAACACACGATACTGGGCCAAAAAAGTCCAAGATGCAGATTTCAATCGTCTATTTGCCTAGATGGTAATTACTTGATTGCAAACCCTTCCAATCAATCCAAGTATTATCCCATTTCTCTCATTTCCTTTGCTGAATCATCATGTGCTGCCTCTTTTAATGTAAGAGTTGTTAAAGAAGTTATATAAAATATCTTTCTGGTTTTTAATATAGAACTTATTTATTTAATTTAATTAAATTAAAATATCAACTTAGAAAAATTAGTTATATTAATTAATATGACATATTTTTTTAAAATACTCTAATTATCTTTCTTAATTTCCTTACTTATATTAAAACAGTATAAATAGAGATAATTTAAGAAAAAATTTATAAATATAAGAAAAAAATCTTATTTTTAGGATAAAAAGTAACTCACAAATTAAGTCCTATATTAAAGATTGGAGAAATAATTAATTATGATATATGTAACATAATCTTTTTAAAATTCTCACATATAATATTAATTATATATCAATATATAATATAATTTAGATAAATTAAATTGAGAAAAAATGATAATCGAGATAAATTATATTCATATTTTATATTTTGAATCAAAATTTATCCCAAATCAGGTCGGGTATTAGAGGGGAGGAAATATTTATTTGACATATTTAACTTATATTAAATATTGTATTTTTTTTTACTTGTGCAGCATTTAGATATTTATTTATTATTTTTTTGGTACAAGATATTTATTTATTTTGTTTGTTTGAAGGTCTTTTCCAAATGAGCGATGTGGGGTCCGTGTTTGATTGATTTTCTGTAATATCTTAGACCTCTTAGGGGATAATTATTTTCTTTCTCAAATTGATACATTTTTTATTAATATAATCTTAAAATTATTTTTCTTTAATATTTCATGTTAGCATGAAGCTGGCTTAATTCAACACTTTAAGAAATAAAATTAATATCTTTGAAGTAAAAATATTTAATAAAAAAATTAAATCACCTAAAAAAATGAATTGAACCAAATTAAATCAAATTGACCAGAATGCAAAATGCCATGGAAATTAAATTAATTATATTATTAAAAAACATCAGTTAGGTTATATTACATTTTTAAAATAAAATAATAAAATCAAAGACATATCCCTTCCAATCAATCCAAGTATTCTTCTTCTTCTTTTTTGTTACTAAAATTTTTAGAAGGGGTTGAACTCACATATGATTCAAAGGTAGGGTGAAGTTTCCCTTCTTCTTAGGCGATATCAATGTTGGGTAGGGCAAACTGTCAATTACTCTCAAGTATAAACCTATGCACACAAGAGCTAGAATACCTCTCTAAGCATCGCGACTACAACTACAATAAAGTGATACTCCTCAAGGATCAAACACATTCTAAATGATCGCATGTCTTACCTTTTTGCTAGCTGAACCCACAAAAGATGGGTAGTATTATTCCTTTTTTGTTTGATGTCCATCCAAGTATTATTCCATTTCTACGTGAAATACACAATACTGGGCCAAAAAAGTCCATGATGCATATTTTCAATTGAAATCTCATTTACTTAATTGGGAATTACTTGATAGCTAAGTTTTCTCAAATATTTGATTCCTCAACCTAATTAAAAATATAATTGCAAGAAGACACTGTCTTTTGCTTTAATCACTGTAGAAACGATAATTTTTGTCCAACTTGCGACCCATATATTTACGGAAGCTAAATGGTGAACAAGTTAATGGCATTGGTTGTCGGTGATTAAGGCTCTAATGTTATGATTGTTGCTTTTGTGTGATTGATTACAATTGAATTTTAGTTTTAGTGTTAGATATAGTTTAGTTATGGGTTCTTTGTGTAGTTTTGTTAGTTTAGTGTTGTTGCTTAAGTTTGATACCCTTTGTGCTTAATTCGTAATTGTAGATACTTTTGGTGACATATGCAAGACTATTTGGAAATCATTCTTGAAGGAGTTGTAGAAAATTATCATTCTTCTAAAGAAATTGAAATTGTACCGGACACACCTTACTTGGAACACCACACCTCTTTGATACACCATTACAGCAACCTCATTTTGATCCCCCGCCTCCACCGAATACCAACATGATGGCTAACAAAGATGAGAATGATCATTTTACTCTGGATGATTTCATTAATAAAGAAAAACATACTTATCATTCTAGTATCCAGTTGCCCGACATACAAGCAAGAAGCTTTGAAGTCAAACCTGTGGCTGTGATGATTCAAATGTTGCAGATGAATGGGAAATGCAATGTCAATTTTGATGAAGATTCAAGTGAGCATTTGCGGAAAGTAGATAAGAAAATAGAGTTGTAAAGAGTGAATTAATGTAAAAATTAAAAAACTACTTAACTAGAACTAAATTAGAATTTTCACTTTAAGATAAAAGAGATCTCTAGAGTCATCTATCCCTTTTTACTTCATGAACTTTAGTAAGATTACCTTTCAATCACAAGTAATGATAATAGTGTTTGCCAAAGGGTTCAAAACACTTACTTAAGCTTTCTCAAGTCAAAAGTAAATGTTCTTTTCCATTAAAATATCCAATGTCTTGATCAACTTAATAAAAACTAAGTTAAAAAAATAATCATTTTCTTGACAATATAAGATTTGAGCAATATCTCTATTTGAACCGAATAAAACCATCCATTCTCAATAGAACTTCAAGTCAAACATGATTTTAAACAAGTTTAACATTTAAACTAACTTTCTCAAATCTAACTCAAGTTAACAAATTAACTCAATGGTGATCAAGCATCAAGAGGCATTAACAATATATTAAAATAATACATACATTAATTATTACTCATAACAGGAGGTAAATACAAGGTTTAATCTATAAATAGGTTCAAGATAACCATAGAAATGAAAGATTTAGCTACTCATAGTTCTAAAATAAATGAAACTAAACAACATAATCAGATTCATTATTGAACTAAGTAAGAAAATGAAAGGAGAAGCATAAAAATCAAAGATTGTAGCACCGAATATCTTCTTTGCTCCAATCCTAAGTCTCTAAACCTTCAAAACTTCATTTACAAGCTCAAACTCTCTCTCTTTCGATATCTGGAAGTGTACAATGACGGCTTTAATCGATATTCAACATTCAAAACCCTATTTTTTTCATCAGCTACTAAAACGTAGAGTTTCAATTTTTTGCACAAAACGTAGAATGACAACTCCTTTTTATGCGCTTCTTGCAGTGACGAAACTTCTGCTCACCTTGATGAAAGGTATAGAGAGGGTGGGAAGCTCCATTTATAAGCTCTCGCCATGGTGAATGGTACATAGAGTATCATTCATCAGTTCTTCATTGTTGGCCATGGCGAAGAGTACACAATAAAGCCATTTTCTTCCTATCTTGAGTTATAACTTGTTTCCTTTGCTTCAAATTTCAATTCTTTGCTTTTTCCTTGCTTCAAAGTGTCTTGTGACTCTTTACTTGAGATGTTCTTCTATCTCCAAACTCCTAAATCAAAAGAAAATCATTATGAGATTTAGCTTAATCAAAATATTCATATTTTACCCAAAGAATTTATCTTTTTGAGTTTGCTAGGTAACATGCACATTTTCCTAAATAATTGTCTATAATATGAACAATTCTATCTAAAAATGCTTAAAAGAGATAGAAAATGTGCAAGAATGATAAGAATTTCTATGAGCTATCACTAAGCAAACCCTGCCTTATATATATAACTACCCCTTCAATTAATTAGTCCCATTGGCGTCAATCGCGTGCAAGAGATTCTTTGGAGAAATTGCATAGTAATATTGCCATGGGAGAAGAGTGGTCATTTGTACTTGAAAGGTATAAGCAAGAAAGTGGGCTTCCCATGGCGAAGATGATAACAACAGGAGACACATTTTTACATATGGCCGTGTCTAGTGGGAAAACGAAGGTGGTGGAAGCCATGGTTGACTTATTAGTTGGTGAAGACGACCAGGAGAGTTGAACGTGAACACCGTTCTTAGCGCTGAGGATGAACGAAAGAACACTCCTCTGCATTTAGCAGCAAAAATGGGGCGTGTTGAAATGTGCAAGAAGATTGGTGCCACAGATCCCCCTTTGATTGCCAAACGCAACATCATCGGTGAGACACCCCTTTTCCTTGCGGTGCTCAGTGGGGGGAAAGTAGCTTTTCTTTTGTTTCATTATCTATATGTAGAAAGCTCTGATGTTTCTTCAACAGACTTTGCTAACTGTATAAGAGACAACCACGATACAATTCTTCATTGTGCAATTGCATGTGAGCATTATGGTAAATATAAACGAACATTTATTCTTTCATATATTATTAATATACTTATGATTAAGTAAAACTAAGTGCAGATGTGGCAATCGAAATAGTTCACCTTTATAAAGATCATCTGAAAGAGAAGATAAGGCGCAACGACGAAGGGATGTCTCCAGTCCATCTCCTTGCAGCAAAGCGTTCAGCTTTCAGAACCAATGAGCTCCTTGATGTACCAATCCTTTTTTGTCCAATTTATTGTAAGTTATTGTTAACTTTATTAGAGAGAAAAATGAGAAGAAAAATGAACAATCATATCATATTCAAGAGCAACATATCATGGAAACCCACTTGGGTTTACACACTAATCTACCCTCACTTGAGGGAGATAAACCAACCCCACTTGGGGACTTTGAGGAGAGACCCAAGTTACCCTCTCCTTCATTATGGTGAAGATTACATAATCTCACACTCAAACCTATATACTAGAGCCCTTTATATAGAGTTTTAGGGTCATCTAGATATTATTGATTAACACTAACCACTTAACTAATTCAACCTTCTAACACCCCCGCTCAAGTTGACACCCCTTAACTCTAGGTATTCAACTTGCCAACACAACACAAGGGAATAAGGTGAATTAAACCAAACCATTTTCATTTTACAACCTGAACATTGAACATTGCTCTATTTCTCTTCTTCTTCTTCATCTTCTACTTCGACCATGATCTTGTTGCAGTCCTTGAATGTTTACTTCTCTTCAAATACCTCTAGAAGCTTCCTGAAACATCACACATCACCAAGCTGTTTCTCAGTTTACCTTTCTTGAGTAAGTCATCCACCATTCTATTCCACTGAAGCTCTGCCACTGACGCCACCTTTTCCTTTTCATCATCAGATTCATAATCTAATAACAGTGCTATGATCTGATGGGGAAGCAGTGCGCTGGCTGCTATAGGGGACTTGCCTGATTTCACATCTGAGAAGTAGTTGCTGAATCTTTCTTCGTCGTGTTTCATGAATTTCTCTGTGTAGAATTTCATGGCCACTGAAGCCACCCTATAGTATGGTATTGAGCCCCATTGATCGATCTTTCTCACTGTCAAGTATCATGTTAGAGGCAAGAATGCTTAAGAATCCAAGCGTGGATTAAGTACTGCTCCAATAAAGTTTCTTCCCACAAATGTTGGCTTCGGCCTTATGGGCACGGGCGAGGACGCTCCAAAATAACAACGAACTGAAGACTTCTGTAGTACTTAAGAATCCGTTGATGAGTGGGATCATGGCCTTATTGATGGGAATTATAACAATGATCCGAATCACAAGCAACATACCCAGAAAACTCACAGAAGCAGCTTTCAATGACTGCTCAGTACAGTGTGAGAGCAAAACAAGGGAAGTTCCAAGCATCTCCATTAAGGACCACATGGCCTTGATTAAACGAGTAGCAGAACTAGAAGAGAGGGTGACTGTTCTCAACGTAAAAAAACCTTCCATGCCGAAAGAGAAGGAAGAACTTCTGAATGCCACTCTCAACAGAATCACAAGTCTTGAGCAAGAGTTAGCTGCCTCTAAAAAGGCTCTTGATGAAGCCCTTGTTAGACACAACGAACTGCTGTGCTAGCCCCTGCAGCTTTTGTTCCTTCTTCGTTAACTTCAACAAATGCCTTCTTGTTTTCTCATCCATGGCATCTGATGGAAGAAGGTCCCTTATGAGTCCCCTGGTTGCATTTTCAGCCCATGAGTTCACTTCTTGTGCAACTTTCTCAGCCTTGTTGATGAAGTCGACCCCTCAAATTTGGCTTCGGTAAACATTCTTTGACGATCTCTTCAAAACTGGTCGTCAAGCCGAAAGATTTTTTCCACCCAAGCACCATTGATGAAGGACAGAATTGGGCCTCCATTCTCACTGCCTTTCACATTCCTTAAACCAGAAACAATCTGTGAAGATACAGAATTCAGATAATCTTTACTCTGTAATCCCAGAAACGAGAGAATCCTGTAAGCACAATGGGTTTCCTCAATTCCTTCATATTCTGGATTTGATTCTCGAAGGAAAATCCTCCTTGCAATGCTTTCACAAAGCAGTGTTGAACGATCAAAGGAGGAATCAAGGGATGGACACCATTTGGCAGCAAGATTAATCTTTCCGAGTTCGCCGAGTTCGAGGAACTCTAAATCTCTCTTCAAACATTCAGCAAAATGATCTGAGATATGATCGTACAGTGAGCGAAAGTCAGAATCATCCTGATATCTTTCTAGGGCTTTCTTAGCCATGTCAATTCTCTTTTCGTTTCTACTTGGATATGTCTTGTAATTACGTTTGCTTCCTTTTGTGAAGTGAGTTTTCTTGATGATCTTTTTGCCTCTTCAAATTTTTTTTTGATGATTTTACACTCTGTGCTTCCCTTTCTTTGCTGTCATTCTTCTTTTTGAAGCTTTCTCACATCAAGACCCTCCAAGATTCTATAGAGAATCTCACGTTGATTCTCCTTCTTCCTCTACATCATCACCTGCCATGGAAGATAGCTCCTCCTCCAGTATTTTATTAGGGTCGTTAATCCGTCAAGAAGGCCATATATACTCGCTTGCGGCATGCAGAGATTTGTTGTATACAGGATCCGATAGCAAGAACATTCGGGTATGGAAGAACCACAAGGAATTCTCTGGGTTTTCCTTTGTGTCTATATGTTTCTTGGAACCATTTCTTCCCTGCTTCTCCAGGCGTTTGAGTAGCAGCCAGGACCTCCACAAAACCATCTCCAAAGTTCACGCCATTACCATAACTGGATATCTATGAGTATGTAACACCCTCTAATTGGAACGCATTGGCTTCACCAACTGGGGCAAGAATTCAAGAATTGAACTATTTGGACTCAATAAACCTGCTTTGATACCATGTTAACTTTATTAGAGAGAAAAATGAGAAGAAAAATGAACAATCATATCATATTCAAGAGCAACATATCATGAAAACCCACTTGGGTTTACACACTAATCTACCCTCACTTGAGGGAGATAAACCAACCCCACTTGGGGACTTTGAGGAGAGACCCAAGTTACCCTCTCATTCATTATAGTGAAGATTACATAATCTCACACTCAAACCTATATACTAGAGCCATTTATATAGAGTTTTAGGGTCATCTAGATATTATTGATTAACACTAACCACTTAACTAATTCAACCTTCTAACAGTTATATTAATTTTCTCTCAAGGGAATGCAATGTATAGATATGTGTGTGTGTCTATGATCTGATACTTGGCTTTCTTGTGATATAAATGCATTTCAAACTTACTATCATAAAAACATCTGAAAGTACTTCTTCCGATGTTATTATAAGCACCTAATAATATTACATAAATTAATAGAGTGAGTTAAAAGTAGTTATTTCTTGTAAAATATCAAAATTATCCTCAATATTTTCACCCAAAATAATTACCCTCAATATAAAAGTCATTAGTTAGAAGAGTTTAGTTAATTAGTTAAGAAGTTTCCTAATTTGTTAGGGATACTATGTGTGTGTGTGTGTGTGTGTGTATAATATGCAACCGATTGTATGTTTGGAACTTGGAAGGGCTTTGGAAAGTTGAGGAGAAGAAGCAGACCACGACGCTTGAAGAATTGAAAAAAGTAAGTACTCCCTAGCTGTTTTCTTTTGTCCCTAACAAATGTGCATTTATTTTAATTTGAATTTATTAGCTTAATGACCTTGCCTTTACAATATGAAACTATATATATGATATTTAGGAAGAGATAAGATTTTTTTTATAAAAAGATCAATTATATAAAAAGAAAAGTTATATACAACTAGGGGCGGGAATATCTAGGTTCGAGGAAGGGGGAGTTACATCGGTTTTATAAAGAAGGAGAAATTAGAAAAAGATTAAAACAAAAAGGTTATATCCTTAACTAACATGCCACTGAAATTACAGTGGACAATGAGATCATTGAGAAAATTCTTCTTGTATGTGATGATATAGATATGATTTAAAGATTCATCAGTCTCAAATAGGACTTGTAAAAAAGACAAGGAAAAAAATGAAGATATAGGAAAAAATAATCATATAATTTGTAAAATTTTGATTCAATAATAACCCAATTCAGTACCCCAAATATAAGGTGCATGCATGTTTGTGGGTGTAATTTACATCGTTTCTTATTTACCTTCAATTAGGACTAACAAATTTTGTGACTTAGTAGTATTTGCAGAAAATCAAAGAAACACTTGTGTACTCTTGATTTTGGAACCTGCAATTCCCCCAAGCATTCCTGCTGTCACTATTTTCTGTACCAGTTAGGCCATGTCAATATATCATGTAAGAGCGTACATATACAAGTTACTCTTTCAGTCATTAATATATGATCTATTTAATTAATTTGATTAGATTAAAAAAATTAGTTAAATTAGTTAATATTACATATTTTTGTCTAAAATATCTTAATCATCTTCTTTAATTCTTCACTCTCTCCTTTTATTTGATTATTGTTAAAAGAGTATCAATAGAAGTAATTTGAGAAAAATTTGATAAATATAGAAAATAAATAATATATTAAGGATAGGGGAGCATTATTTAATTAGTTGATATAATTTGTATTGATTACACATATAATTATAAAATTTATGTGTAACCAATTGAGTGGGTTCAAAATCGTAATGGATGGCATCATCATCATGACCGAAATATTTTAAAATTAAGGTTAAGGTGCATCTAATGTCGTAAAATATTTTATATTTTATTATACTCTAAAGTATTTTTTTTCCTATGTGTGTCCCCATATCTTAAAGTTGCTATTAAAAAATTACTCTTAAAAAATATTTTAAAGGCAAAGTTTCTACTAAATAATTAATACTTTTAAAGGCAAAATTGCATTACAAAGTACTCTAAGATGTTAAGTATGTCTGTATGAACCAAAAAATATTTTCAGGTATAAAAATAAACTTTATATTCTAATTATATATAATTATAAATTGCTTTTAAATAATAAATTTTTTAAAACATTTTGTCTTTACTAGCCCCGCTGAGACCACTCTGTGATATTCCAAGAATGAAGGAGAAACACACATGGTCGCATCAAATAATGAATGACGAAGATATGTTGCAAAATAATATCGAGAACCGCCTCTGAGCAGCTTTCAATCCCACTACAAACTGAAGAGTATAATGGTAAATCATAAATCATTCTATTCTTCATCCACAATCTCCCTCTTATCTTTAATTTAAGAGTTAGATAATTAATTTATAAAATTTAAATAAATTATTTATAACAAATGCGTACTCTTAGTTTTTCTAGAATTCCCTTTTAAATCATGTTCATTTTAACTATATTGTGATAAAAATTCCCTTACTGCTATATCAATCAATAGGGAGTTGGTGGACAGAGTCGGATTCAATGGAGACACCACCATCTGGTACAATAACAATAGACACACCCTAATGACAGACGCCCTAATGATTGCTACGAAGAATGGTGCTGTAGAAATGGTGGAGAAAATTCTGGAATTTTTTCCGTTCAGGATTAAAGATGTGAATGCTGATGGAAATTAAAGAACATAGTCTTACTAGCAATTGAATGTAGGCGAACAGAGGTATTTAGGTTTTTGTGCAGAGAGAAAAGGTACATTGAAAGTGTGTTTAGGCAAGCATATACAGACGGAAACAATGCATTTCATTTGGCAACAGGGCTTGTAGTTGAGCCTGATTGGCTCAATGAGGAACCAGTCTCCATGTCAGGAGAAATCAATTGGTTTGTGATACGTATCTATCTATTATTTGCTAATGAGATGATTCAAAGAGTTAGTTGATATTAATATATATATGGGTTAAAGTCCAATTTTGTTTCAAAAGTTTTCGCATATAAGCTATTAATATCCAAAAGTTTTTGCTTGACTAATTTTACTCTGGAAGTATTAAAAACCAAGTAATATCTCCCATAGCCTTTTTAATTGTCAACATTAATTTTTTAACAGTTAATCGATTTTATTCCTTTTTTTAGTGCTTCAAAGGCAAAATTAATCTAACAAAAACTTTTAAATATCCACAGCTTCTACGTAAAAATTTTTGGGATAAAATTGGAACTTCAACCAGTAGATATATATAGATATAAACATGGTAATAAGTAGATGATGATGTATATATACATGGTGACGCAGTATGTGATGAATTTAGTGCCCCGTGATCTGTGGGAGAGATACAATAGGAAATTTGAGACCCCGTTCGACATCTTCAAAGAGAGTCACAAGGAACTTATGAAAAGCGAGGCACATTGCCTTCGCCACCCGTACCAATTTGCCAGGCGGTTATGACGATGACGACAGCTATGCAATCCTTAGAAACAAGCCACGAGCATTCAAAACTTTTAAAGATTCTTCAATTGTGGCCCTCTTGCTTTCCCTCGTTGCCATCATATGCTTCGTGTCTATAATTGCTTCTCGTTCCCAATTTGGTCACTCTTGGAGAGATACATTCCTTACAAATTTTACTATGGCGTCTACTTCATGTTCGCCTCCATTATTTGTCTTTGGATCTCTTTCTGTGCTGCTGATTTCTTCATGCTCCATGACGACACTAAATAATTGCACAAGGCTCTCCCAACTTATGCTTTGTTGTCATCTCTGATCATCGTTATGGTTGCCTTCCAGCTCCCCGCATTCCTTGGTGTCAAATTGTCTAGGATTCCGGGGATTCCTACCCCTAGATGCAAGACAACTCATCCCATTGAGTACCGAAGGACCAATAACCTGGACCAAAATTATGTGCGTGTGGACTATACTACATTATTCAAACAACATCACCAACCTTCATCAATTTTACTTTAAAAGCTTCGTCTGCGTATGTGTGATTTCACGTTTTTATCCCTTTTCTATTTATAATGATACATGTAAGCATGCTCTCGCTTAGTCATATTACTGCTGTTGTGTGAGTTTTATAATTATTAGTATATTTTTTCAACCTTAATAGTATAATTAACTTCATCGTTGATGGGGTTCGCATAGATCAACTTATTATCTTATTCAAATAAATGACTTAATAACCCTATTGAAAATTTTAATTAATTATATCGATTAATTAAATTATAGGGATAATTATCTTTTGTAAATGTTAGGGTGTCCAAGTGTGAGTTGTATATTGGCAAACAAAGGTATTGAGCTTCTTGCGCAAACAAAAATGCCTAAGTGAAAGTGATGTGCTTAGGGAAGTAGATAAAGATGGAAGGAATGCATTGCACTTAGCAGCAAGGTTTGGAGTGGAGACTGATTGCCATTGGTAGCTGGCACGGTTGGCTGCTGAAGTTCTGTTACCTTGGCGAGGTGGTGGGCTGAGGTTTTTTCTTTTTCTTTTTTTAAAAAAAAGAAAGAAAAGCTCAAAGGCATAAAAGTCATTTGATAATATTGTCAAATCCCACTATAGTACTTGTATATTCCATTCATTTGTCATAGTCAGGGCACCGATTTGGAATTTTGCATTTTAAAAGTATTTAACTGAAATTTCCCCTTGTTTCAATGATTTATTTGATATTAAAATATATAAACATGGTAAGTAGATGCATGTATATACGGTGATGCACTTAGTGAAGAAGTCAATGCCCCCTAATTTCTTGGAGAGATACAATAGGAAAATGGAAATCCCGGACGATATCTTCAAAGAGAATCACAAGAACTTATGAAAAGCGAGGGTCCAAGCTTGTTGTGGTGTCGACGCTTGTTGTATCAGTGGCCTTACCAGTGCACCAGGAGGTTACGATGACAATGGCTATGCAATCCTTAGAAACAAGCCAGCAACATTCAAAATTTTTGTAAACTCTTCATTTTTGGCCCTCTCCTTCTCCCTCATTTCCACCATATGGTTCCTCTCTGTAGTTGCATCTCCTTCCCAATCTGTTCACTCTTGGAGATGCGTTCCTTCCAAACTTTCCTTTGGTATGTACTTCATGTTCTTGTCCATTGTTTGTTTGTGGATCTCTTTCTGTGATGCGGATTTCTTCATCCAAGATGACAAGAGTAAAAATTTGCACAAGGCTCTTCTAGGTTATATTTTGTTGTCATTATTGATCATGCCTTTGGTTGTCACACAACTCCCCACATTACTTGGTCCAACAGTGTCTATCATTCGGCAGACTCCTGCCCCTAGACGCAAGGCCATTCATCCCATTGAGTAACGAAGGACCTAGAATTAGGAAAATGATAGTTGTCCGGTATTTAATATAAAAATTAATTAATTTTTTAAATATATTAAGAAATATATAATATAAATTTATTTTAATTGGTTAAATTTTATCATAATTGATTAATTTATTTGACTTCTTTAATCTAATAATAAATTTAACTAATTTTTATATTAACAGAGAGAGTACAGTTTTGAGCTATCAAAATTAAGTGTCTGTTTTGTATTTTCTTCCAACAATACCCACCTTCGTCACTTTTATTTTAAAAGCTTTTGGGTGTGATTTCATGTTTTTATTTCTCTTCTCTTTGCAATAACATGTGTGATCATGCTCTCCCTCCGACATACCGTAGTTTTTTTCAACCCCACTTGTATAATTAACTTCGTCATTGATGGATTTTGGGGTTCTCAGAATGGTCAACTTATCTTATTTAAATATATGACTTAATCCTATTGGGTAATTTAATTAATTGAATCGATTAATTAAATTATTGAGATCATTATCACTTTTATATATTAGGATGTACATGTGTTAGTCGACTTAAATTGATGTGAGAATATATGCATACATACATATATATATATATATATATATATATAATCGTGTATGAAGAAATCCGATGTAAAACGGTAGAGAATATACATTGGAAACATAATACACACACAAACGCAACCAAAAATGTTTAACGTGGTAGTGTACAAATTATTCCTCCTATTTTAAATATAAAATTTAATATATAGTGTAATTTATATTATAAATTAGATATTATATTAAAGATTGGAGAGAAGTATTACATTATATTACTTCATGATCTATGGGACCAAGTGAACTTGAGAAATGCTTGGTTTAGGCTTTGGCCCATCATATATTGAGATGGGTTAGATTTGATATGAAATAAAAAAAATCTTAATTCATTTTGTTGGAAACTTGTTTTATATCTGAACAAGCTAAATTAAGGATCCCGTCAAAGATTGCTGGACATCTGTACAGAGCATGAGTTACTATGCCTTACTGGAAATTGTATCAAATTAAAGAATTTTGAATTTTTGTCAAATTGCTGATAATAAAGGTGATGGTACCATATTGTTGAATTGATAGAAATTTTTTACCATTATACACACACACACACACACAGTTGACAATATATGCTTCATCCAATGATGTTGCTATATCTTATAAAATTGATTTATATATAAAATAGATTTTCTTAAATTATGATTTATAAAAGTGATTATAAAAAAACTCCTTCGAATAGCTTATGGCTAAACCAATGTTTAACTCAAAAATATATTTTAGCATTAAAAGGGGTGTTTGGATAATTTTTAACAAAACCAAGCTTATAAATTCAATCCAAATAGACACTTATGATATGTTTGGTATGAGAGAAATGGAGGGGAGGGAGAAATTTTTTAGTTTGATTTAAAATAAATGGATAAACGTGGTTACAAAATTTTAATATAGAGAAGATAGGAGGTAAAAGAGTAAAAAAAATAATTAAAAATTTTTAATCATTTTTTCTAATTTTTTTTTAAAATCGAACTCATTAAAATTTCTCATTCTCTTGCCTTCCCTCCCCTCATATCCATTTCTTTCGTATCAAACAAATCCTTAATATAACTAACAAACTGATTTTAGTGAAAAAATTATGATGACTAAAATAAAAAGTTTTAAATTCAAATTTATGTGAATGTATAAAATATTAGTAGTAGGAGAACTATCCTAATTGAATCCACAGTAAGGTAACTATATAAATAAGAAAAGCAGATTGTGCTACATAAACCTAACTAAGTTCATAAACTTGTCAATTTTTTTGTCCGAGGATATTGCTCAATACCCTACCATTATTATTTTAATAATTTCAAATACCCATCAACATTTCTGTCCAATATATAATAATTGAGCATGACGTGTTTCTCAATTATTGAACATTTTTTATGCCGATGACGTACGTGATCCTCATCTTGACTAGTCATTGTGTTCACATTGACGACGACTGGAAGAATAATGTATTTGGCAACAATAGTGTTACAGTAGATAGTTATACATACATACATGCATAATATAAACAAGAGTAGGTAGTATTTTGTAGCGTATTTATTGGTTTTTCTGAACTAATATTGATATAAGACACTATATGAAATATGATACTCCTTCCAGTTTTGTAATGCAATATGCTCAAGTGTAACTTAGTAAGAAAAGATAAACCTATTCTAACCAAAATAAAATATATAAATATCATAAAAATGTTATTTTTACGACTGCCCTTGAATACTGTACAATCTAATAAGATATTGCATAGGATCCATATCCCTTCCCCAACCTGTTGTACGTCCTGGTCCTTATATTAGCCATATAAAAACACATTGGACCAGTACCAGTTATACTTCTCACCTCTCAATTTATTTTCAAATACATATTAAATTAAATTACTTGTTCCATTTTGAATTCGTATTGAAGTAATATGCCTCTTTCACTAGGTAAGTAAAGTAGTTGGTATGTCAAAAGATGAAGGGGGGAAAAATAGAGCAACGGTGGTAGGTTAATAGGCTAAATTGTTTTTACAAATAAATATTTAACTTTTTTTTATCATGTTAATAATAAAATTATAATTTTATATATTGATGTTTACCATCAAAATTTAATTTAAATAAAACAATAAGAGCCATTTTTATAAAGGTAATTTTAATAATATGCAAAATCCGACCGGACCATTTGAACCAGAGAACCAGGGAACTAATTTTGAACTACTCTAAATCGATGGTTTAGCCAACTAAAATGAATCAGTTAACCCGCTATAAACCGGTCTAAACTAGTGAAACTGGCAAAATGTGTGGTTCAACCGGTCCTTTGCTCCGGCTTCTCACTCCTTCTGCTGATTGGACTGAATTGTTGACGGGTTGTTGAAGTTCAAATTGCATAGGTTTTTTATATAATGCATCTTTGTTTTTCTCTCTACTCCACACTCCTCTCTACTTCTTTTAAGATTTGGTCTGGGTGAAGTTACAATCTCATTCTGCTATTTCTTTAGTAAGACTCTCTTCTTTGATAGTAACTTGTTCTTCTTGGTTGTTGTTGCTTACATTTTTCTCATTGATCTTCTCTTTCTTCATGTTTTTTCATTGTTTTGTGCTTCATTGTTATATTTCCTTTTTGGGGCTCTTCTTTGGCCTGTTCTTCCATATATAACTATGCCCTACAGTTCTCATTTACCTCATTTAACTATACGCTCATCTCTAAGAGCCCTGGCACAAACCCAAAATATCCCAGACAACTATCAATCACCTAGAGTTACAGCACCTTCGCTGGACTATCAAACTGAGTTTGGAGAAGGAGACTTGCTTAAACATCAAAACCCAAAAAAATTTTCTTCAATCTCTTAAACATACCAACCATCAAATTTAAAAAAAAAATGCTCATCAAGACAAGCTAGAAGGGATAAAGAAACGTTGGTGAGGATCTCATCGGAAAGCCATACCCATCCCTCTCCCTCCCTCGGCTTATTAGATCCGGCTTCAGATCCATAAGAATCTTCCCTCCTCCTTCAGATCCATGCCGCCAAAGCAATGAAGAAGGCGAAATCGTTCGAGGTCAGTGGATTTCTTCGAGGGCTGTGTTCTCCGACGAACGTCTCCGCAACCCAACCATTTCCATGTCTCCTTTGTTGTACCAATTAGTAAGACTTTGGTTCTTTGAGATAATTAACTTCTTGGTTGTTGGTTAGATTTTTTCTCCTCCTCCTCATTCATCTTCTCTTTCTTCTTCGAGTTTTTTCCTTCTTTTGTGTCTTATGGTTATATTTTCTTTTTTTGGTTTCTTCTTTGATCTAGTCTACCATATAAAGTGCCTGATTGCTTATGATTAGGGGGAAAATAGTATTTTTGGGCCTAATAGCACCAAGCAGTACAAAAAATGCCAGAAGTGCTTCTGAGTGAGATTGAGTGCCTGATTGAATTGATTCCAAAACAAGGTTTTAAAAAAGTTTCGGACCCAAATTTTAGTTAGGGAAAATTTTAAATAAATAACCCTATTGATCCAAAAAGGTTTTTGAACCAAACTATACTTTAAAATCATAGTTTCATATAAACTACTAAGAATAGCTTTTAGAATAGTAAAAATGGCTTATGGACATCAAAATATCATTTTACCCATATTTTTCTGACACACTCTCTCCTCTCTGTCTCTTCTCATCTCCGTTAACTTCTCATCTCCTTTCTGACACCCATGCTTTTCTGACACTCCTCCGTCTCCATCGCCTTTATCTTTACTTCGCCTTTTCTCCGTTCTCTTCATCGCTGGTTCTCTCCGTTGCCATTCTCTCCATTATTGGTTCTCTCCGTCATTGTGTTCTTTGTCGCTGGTTCTCTCTATTCTCTTTATCAACACTCCTCTGTGACGACGATCGCCAAAAGAATGAAGCACTAGCAGAGCTTTGTCAGGGAAGACGAGTGAATAGTGGAAAAGGAAAAGCATATGGGACTTGTTCTGACTCCGTGAACAGTGATGCTTTTTTTATCTCATATCCTTTCTAATAATTTACTAATCACAAAAATTCTTCTAGTAAAAACTATCTAAACACTCATTTATTTAAAACTACTTTTTTATATAAGCTCTTCTTCAGAAGCATTTTTTCCAAAAGCCGTCCAAAAACCTTTTTTCGATAAGCTCTTTTCAAAAAACCTATCCAAAAGGGCCCTGAGATATTTTAAGCAGTGAAATTACCATTTTACCCTACTTTTTTCTGCTTACTCCCTCTCTTCTCTTGGATCACTCTCTTTTCCATACCTTCTCTCTACTCGGTTCACAGACGGTGCTTACTCGCTCTCTCTTTTCAGCTCACAATTGGTGGTTACTGTCTCTCTTATCTCTGGAATCTCTCTCTGCTCACTCTCTTCTCTGTGTCGATCATATCTTCTCCACCGGCTTCTGCTCTATTCTACGTTGTCCTTCTTCTTCTTAGTATATGAAAGTTTGCAGATCGAAGCGTGAGGAAGCATACCTAGATTGATCTACCTAGCATAATCACTATAACTATAATGTTTGATGAGCTCAGCCACCTCCTCCTCTGAAAGCGGATCTCTAAGAACTCGACTCCGCTCCTCCTCACACCTCTGCTGGTCCACTTCCTCCAGAGGCAGCGCATAAGTATTGGTCCATTTGCAATCAAACCAGCCTTGGCCAAACAGAGAGAACTTGGGCGATTCTCAAAAACTTATGGGCTTGACGAAGTCATCACTCTCAGATTAAGAGTATTTGAAATCGAATGGAAGGTACCAATGAGAGTTGGCACAAATAGTAAAGAACGAACTCGTATCCCATAAGGATGCAAGTTTGATTTTCGCTGTCGTTGTGAGGGCTCCTTTGGTAGGTGATCTCGTAAGTCCCCTGTAAGCACTATATGAGCCCTAGGGCTGTGCCTTGACCTTGATGGGGGACCGGTGCCGAACCCACCTAAACGTTTATGTAAGAAAAAAAAAAAGAAATCGAATGGAAGGTCCAATTTTAGAGGAAACTTGGGCTCTTCCTTAGTACTCAGAGCTTCCTTTGAGGTTTTGTTCTTGGACTTTGGGTTTGGAGATTTGGGAATAGGAGAAAACAACAGGTCGTAAATGTCCTCCTCATGAGTGGACTGACTCAGGAAACGATTGAGAATGAGAGGAAAGGTTGGGGATATGGAAGTTAAACGACGCCTTGAGAATAAGAAGAACCTCAACATTTGGCATAGAGGGGACAAGAGGAGCTCCTTGGATCATCGGTGATAGTGTGTGGCGAGCTGGTGGCAAACTCAACTCCAATGACACTGCAGTTGGACTGAGCTTTACGAAAATCAATATTACTCCAAATATATATATGTCTATATAATTTTTATATATAATATATAAAATAAATGACTGATTAAGTAATGAATTACATAACTCGTTTTAATTAGTTACCAAATAAATCATATATATGTATATTATTTATTATTTTAATATCAAATAGAAAATATAAATTTACATAGTTATAATTCTACCTCATGCCTTTTCTAATAATTTATCTATCAAAAAAGTCATTCTGATAATAACTATTTAAACAATTATTTCTTTAGAATAACTTTTCTTATCAAAGTTATTCTACATAATCACTTTAAATTACTTTTCTCCAAAATCTCTTCTCCACAAGTTCAACTAAATACACCCATAATTATGACAGTTCTCATTTACATAATCTATATTTAATTTGGAAAGTGCTTAAATTTAGCTATCAATTACAAATATATTAAATTGACAAGTATGACGAGATTAAAATTTAAAACTGTACGTGAATCATACATTTCTATTGTTGCTTTATTAGTCACGAGGCTGGCTGCTTTCATGAAAGTAGACGTACGTGTACAAGAGCAAAATAATTAAGAGCTTTCTAGTTCCTAATTTATATTTCCAATTCATTGTCTAGATAAATATTCATTTACAACAAGGAAAATAGAGTTGTACGTCACACACACACACACACACACATATATATATATATAGTTTACCATTTGTGAATATTAGAAAAAGTGACAATCAATCATTTGCACATACAGTTTGGTTTAGAAGAAGACTAGACTGCACTATCCATATATATATGAAAGACATTTTGTTTGAAATAATTTTAATATTATGTGTGATTAGACTAAGTACTATTTCATATTTATATTTAACTTGTTTTTTAATGTCATGCATGTATTTGTTTTATGAGTTTCTTGTTTGGTATACCCCAACTTCCATAACTATAACCTATGTATCTTTAATTTACACCATTTGAATTTAATTTGCAGGAGACAATGAGTTCGTCAGTTGATACCCAGGGAGAAATCCTAAAGAAACTACGAAGCCATGCTATGAGAGGCAAGTGGACAGAAGTATTTGAAACGTACAAACAAAAAAGGGAACTTCGCACGGCCAAGATAACGCCGACAGGAGACACAATGTTACACATGGCTGTTTCTAGTGGGGAAAAGGAGGTGTCGGAAAAGATGATTGACTTATTAGTCCGCGAACAGAATGATCCCGCTCAGAATAATGTGGTGGTTACAGTGGATGGACACTACGAGCAGAGTTGGAACATGAACATCATCCTTGGCGCTGAAAATGATCGAAAGGACACTCCTCTGCACCTGGCAGCAATAGAGGGGAATGTTGAAATGTGCAAGAAGATCGGTGGCATAGACCCCCCCTTAATTGCAAAACCTAACATCGTGGACGAGACACCCCTTTTCCTAGCAGCTCTGTATGGCAAGAAAGAAGCTTTTCTTTGGCTTCATTATCTGTATACGCAAAGCCATGGAGTTTCTCCAGCCTACTTTGCTCACTGTAGAAGGGACAACGGCGATACCATTCTTCATTGTTCAATTGCACAAGGGCATATTGGTAAATCTCAAAACTTTCATTCTTTCATGTATTCTTAATGCAGTTATTATGATTAAGTGCTACTAAGTGCAGATGTGGCAATCGAAATAGTTCACCTTTATAAAGATCACATGAAAAAGATGATGGAGCGCAACAAGGAAGGCTTGTCTCCACTTCATCTCCTTGCAGCGCAGCGTTCAGCTTTCAAAAGTACTTGGCTCCTTGAACAATCAATCCTTTGTCGTCCAATTTATTGTAAGTTCTGTTGGGTATGAAGGGAATGCAATATGACTATGATTTCATGCTTAGCTTTCTTATGATGCACTTCAAGGCTTCGAGCTTCCTATAACAACTTTTCGAAGTACCGTTTTATAATGTTCAATATGGTTGACATTTCACCTTTTATATGGCCTCATTTCAAAACTAAAAACAACACGCATAGATACTTAACTAAATTTTATAAAGTTCCATAGATAAGGACCAAGCAAAATTTCTTGAAGGATTCTCATAAAGTCAGGAAGAATATATAAATAATATGCGTTTTGAAACTTTGAAGGGCTTTTGAAAGTTGAGGAGAAGAATCAGGCCACGAAGCTTGAAGAATTGCTGGAAAGTAAGTATGCTTTACATTTTAGTCCCTAGCTATTTCTTTTCTCCATACGAACATGCATTTATTTGTAATTAGCATTAGCATAAAGACCTTGCCTCTAACAATATGAAATTATGATATTAGGAAGAGATGGATAAGATATAGGAAAAATTAATCATTGCCTAAAAATTTTAATTCAGTCCTCAAATTTTAATTTCTTGCATCTTAGTCCATCAAATTTGTGGGGTTTATTACTGCATTTGCGCCTCTACTTACTGGTCCATCACTCTCCTTGTGCTTTTTTCCTGCCTTGTTCCATACTGGACTTATTCTTCCAACAAGTGACGTTTTCCCCTAGAAATGATGGATCAAATAATACTTACACAATTAACACAAAATTTTCAGTAGAACTATGAGTATTTACCATTCACATAATGCAAATTTACAACTAAAAAAATATTTAACAATATTTACCACTTAAACAACAAAAATTTATAAATGGAACAATGAGAATTTATTGTTAGTGATCCTTAGAAGTAAAAGATTTGTGAATTTGATCTTTAGGCATAAAGTAAATGGTGGAGATTTGGGTTCTCTTCTTTATGGGAAAAGGTAGATGTGTATGAGTGGTAAAAACAAATTGGTTGAATGAGCACATAAATAAATTTTTATTTAATATTTTTAATCTGAACTTGTTAAAGTTGTACATGCATGCACACATGTTTGTGTAATTTACATTTTTCTTTTATCTTCCCATTTCTCTTATTTACCAACGAGTATTTGACTAAACATAAAAAATGATCAGGGCTAACTTTTAATTCAACAAAAAATTTAGGGGGAGAATTAATGTTAACAAATAGTATTTGGGAATCGAGTGGCATATGATTTATTTGTATATAATATGTTAAGACATTAACAAATTCTGTGAATTTTATATTTGCAGAAAATCAAGAAATCTTTTTGTTCAAGATTATCGATTTATTAGATTGGTTGTTGCACCAATACCCCTGGACATTGCCGTCGCCACAATTTTTTGTAGGTAGGCCGTGGTACAGTTTATTTCATCAAAACCACGCACACCACTCACACTCACACACACACACACACACACACATATAGCACACTGATATATATACACACACACACATATATATAATTTGTATTGATTAATGATTAATTGGGAATAACGTGTATGCTATATACCTATCTCTATATTTACTACACATTCCCAGCATTGGTGGACCTGTGTGTGTGTGTGTGTGTGTGAGAGAGAGAGAGAGAGAGAGAGAGAGAGCCGGGGGAGGGAGGGACCACCAAAGTTCTAGTATATTTTTCTTTTTCCCTATACATGTTTGGTTCAAGACTACAAGTTACATAGTAAAAAACCGTTTAGGGGAAAAGAGTCTAAATAATGAACATATTTTATTTTAATTACATACTCCTCTGGTCTTATTTATAAAATAAAGAGATAAAAAAAATTTAGTATTATTTTTTATATGAATATATAATTTTTACCTTTCATTTATTATTATGTTAAATATATTATCATGTGGTATAAATGTATATCAAATAGAGATAAAATTGGAAAGTTGTTGAATTTTAAGGTAAAATTAATTAAATTTAAGATTTTTCTTAGTTTGTTGAAATATACTAGAAGTGACTTATAAATAGAATTAAAAAATATATAATTAATTATAAATTTCTTTTAAATAATAATATTTGAAAACATTTTGTCCCTATTGACTTAACGTAAGGGTCTTGAATATTCCTAGGGAGGATACGAAAAATGAAGGAGAAGCACACATGGACACTTCAAATAATGAACGAACTTCTTCAGCAAGCTTCCAATGAAGATATGTCACAAATATCAAGAATTGCTCCTGAGCATTTTTCTGTTTCCCTGCAAACAGAAGTGGATAACGGTAAAAAGATTCATGAAAAAAAATTCCAAAATGTTGTTTATAAAGCATTGTAAATCTTTTATAATCATGGACGTGACTAATATATATATACACACTCTGGCAATGATAGTCGTATATTTATATTATGGTAAATACTATGAGTATATTTTTTCTGCAAAAAAAAAAAATATATATATATATATTGTTTAATTAATTTTGTGATATGGACTGTGAAGGACGTGGGTGGATAGAGTCCCAGTCTGGTACAATAACAATAGAGACACCCTTAATGATTGCTACGAAGAATGGTGTGACAGAAATGGTGGAGAAGATTCTGGAATTATTTCCATCGACGATTAAAGATGTGAATGCTGAGGGCAAGAATATAGTTCTACTAGCAGTTGAATATAGGCAAACTGATGTATTTCGGTTTTTGTGGAAACATAAATGGCTAAGTGAAAGTTTGTTTAGACAAGTAGATAAAGAGGGAAACAATGCATTGCACTTGGCAGCAAGACTCGGAGTTGAGCCTGATTGGCTCAATCCAGGGGAAGCACTCTCCATGACAAGGGAAATCAAATGGTTTGAGGTGCGTATCTATCTATTTACTACTAATAATAACTATCTAAATATTTTCAATCATCAATATCACTTTTTTTATAAAATTTATTCCCCAAATTTTTTTTTATAATCTATTTTTTAAAAGTTAATCCAAAATTCACGTGCCGTCAAAGATTTATTTGATATTAAAATATATATAAATATGGTAAGTATATGTATGCACATTTGGTGATGCAGTTTGTCAAGGATTCAATGCCCTATGGGTTGTTGGAGAGATACAATAAGAAAATGGAGACCCCGGACGACATCTTCAGAGAGAATCACAAGCAACTTTTGAAAAGCCAGGGAGAGTGGGCGGCTAAAACCTCACAAGCATGTTCTGTGGTGTCTACCCTTGTTCTGTCGGTGGCCTTCGCCACACGCACCACTGTGCCCGGCGGTTATGATGCCAAAAATGGCTATGCAATTCTTAGAAACAAGCAACCTGTTTTCAAAATTTTTGTAGGCTCTTCAATTGTGGCCATCTTCTACTCCCTCCTTTCCACCATCTGCTTTCTGTCTGTAGTTGCTTCTCCTTCTCAATCTGTTCACTCTTGGAGATTCGTTCCTGACATACTTTATTCGGGTATGGCCTCCATGTTCGCCGCCATTGTTTCTTTGTGGATCTCTTTCTGTGCTGGTCAATTCTTCGCATTCGATGACGACAGTCAAAAATCGAACAATGCTCTTCCAGTTTTTGTTTTGTTGTCATTGGCGATAATCCTTTTGGTTGTCATACAGCTCCCCACATTCCTTGGTCCCACATTGTCTAGCAGTCGGCGGATTCCTGTCCCTAAACGAAAGACCACTCGTCCCATTGAGTACCAAAGGACCAAGAACAACGAAAACGGTACAGATTTGAACCACCAAAATTAAGTACATGTCATCTATTTCTGACACAACACCAACCTCCATCACTTTTATTTTAAAAGCTTTTGTTTGTGATTTCATGTTTTAATTTCTTTTCTGTTTGCAATAACGTGTGTAAACATACTCTAGCTCCGTCCATACTGTAGTTTGATTTTTATAATTACTATATTTTTTTATTCACTTATATAACTTCATCATTGATGGATTTAGGGTTCTCATAATGATCAACTTATCTGATTCAAATATATGACTTAGCACTATTTCATAAGAAAGTTAGTTAAATTAATTAATATGTTATATTTTTTTAAAATACCTTAATCGTCTTCCTTAACTCCAGCACTCTCTATCTTACTTAATTATTGTTGAGGAAATATTAATAGGGGTAATCTAGAAAAAAGTTAATAAATATATGAAATTATGTCTTATATTCATTATCAAGATCAATTTCCCAATAAAGTTCTATATTAAGCATAAGAGGAGTACCATTTTGACCAACTATATATTGATTAGTTAATTAAGAGATGATTATGGAATAACTATTCCCAGTGACAACTATTAAGTAATTAAAATTACATTATTTTTGTTTTAATAATGTCTATTCAAATAGTAATGCTTTAATGTTAAATAACTTAAATATGATTGTTATTTACAAATCTTTCCATATATTTACAAGCCAAAGTTTGAGATTTACAATTTCTTCATAAATTGACAACTTAATTAATATAGAGTAAAATAACATTCAGCACCTTTGTGCTAGTTCTGAGTAGAGCTGATAATGTGGGTAAATCTATAGGTTAGACGGTATTGGTTAGATAACCTGCAGCTCTGGTGAGTTGGCATTTAGCTAGCCCTAATATGCCATGGCAAGTTAGCGGGCCAACCCATCAATCTGTCATCTTTTTTTTTAAAAAAGATAGTTATTTTTGTTAACATTTATATATGGACTAACTAAAATGAGTGCATTTTTGTAATACGATGTATTTGATATGTTAAATAACTCAAAAAACATCATACTAGTTTTTTTAAATGAATCAAAAATCAAATTTTAAATAAAAAATACTTTTTGTGTTATTAATTAAAATATTTTTTAGAAAATAAATAATGTTGAATACTAATATGATGATAAACATAACACAAATAAATTCGTATCATTCTTTTTAATTTTCTATGTCATTACCCAAAATAACTTGCGGCCCTTTCTTTGTCCCTTACTTCCACCATCTCTTTTATGGCCATACTTGTTTTTCGTTCTCAATCTCTTGGCTTTTGGAGATACGCTCCTTTCATACTAGTCTTTGTTTACCAAGGTTCCACCCCCCAACCGCAACACCTCAAGTGCCATCCACTACCGAAGACAGTAGCAGGAAAAGGAAAATGCAACAGATTTGAACCTAAGAAATTAAGCGCATGTCTTATTATTCCAACAACACAATCCATATATCATCTCTTTTATTTAAAAACCTCTTGCGTGTGTGATTTATTGGTAGTTATCTTTTGTTCACAATTTTGTGTGTGTAATAAGTATACTTTTCAATATCATAGTACTGTACTTGGAGGTTTTATCATTATTCTTTGGACCTCACTTTTATAACTTCTTTCCTAGGATGCTCTTGATGATGATGCCAATCCATCTAGTTTCTAAGTTCGTAAGTGATACTCCCTTCTGTCCATAATATAAGTCACCTCTTGCAAAATGATTTGATTCAAAATATAAGTCGCTTTCATAATAATTAGTAATTAGTTAACAATCTTACCTATGTAATTAATACTCATTTCAATGATAGTGTGGCTTGGACATTGAAAAGCAGATAGAGATGAAAGAAAAGGTATTGGAAATTTTTATTATTATTTTTAGTCCACAAAGGTAAAACTAGAAAAAAAAGTTGATAAATATAAAAAATAAATTTTATATTTAAGACTAAGATTAATTCTCTAATTAAATTTTATATTAAGGACAAGAGAATTATATATTCTTACCAAGAGTATAAAGTCTAATAATAATAGTAAAAGATAAAGTTGTATATTTATGTAAAAAAATTTAAGGATGGGACTAAAAATCTTCTCATTCTTATAAATAGGATTATAAAAATAATAAAAGACTGACTATCTATATCAAGTCGTAAAGAAGGAACCTAAGCCCTAAAAAGTAAGAAGCACTAGCATTAAAATAAACGTTCACAATAATTTTAAAAATGGAAAAGCATCTTCCTATGTTTAACACTTTAACTAAACTAATAAAAATGATGGCAAAAAAATATTAAAAAAATTAAAAACATTATAGCTACATTCCAGGAGTCAATTTTTAAAAAGTTGGAAAGGAGCGAAACTGCGAGAGTCACGCTCACGCCTTCCATTCCAAGAAGCGCACAAATGGTCGAGTCATACTCCACGGAAACTTACTGTTAATAAAATATAAATCTATTATATCAAAAATGAAATACTCTTACCCTTCATTTGAGTTCATAGAAGGGTTGGACACTCTCACTAAAAGGAGAGGATTCGACTCTAGAGAGTTTCACGGCGCTTGAGGTATGAGGATGTATCTCCACAACTAAATAAATAGAGGTATTATCCGAATAAAATTATATCTTCATATAAAAAATAGTAATATAACTTATAAATATGAAAAAAGAATATTCTCTATTTACTTTATAAATAGACGGAGAGAAGAGTACATAAATGTCATAAAAAGTGCAACCTTTACAACTGCACAATCTACTAAAGTCCTCCCTCCCGCCCCTTTTATATCCCTCCTCGACGTATAATCCTCTCTACTTAAGTAAGCTAGAGAGACAATATTTTTTTATATATATACCTGACCGATCATTCAAGTTCCATTTATATACTGCGGCTTTGGTTGCAACATCAATATGGTAGACGTGTACTAAAGGCCGGGAAAGAATTTAGAATATGTTTGGATATATGAATTTAAATTTTTTATTTAAAATCTCTCACTTAGAATTCTCTGTGCGGCCAAGTTAATGGTTTTGAGTGTATTAATCTTTTTATTTTTGGACGAAATGTTTTCTGTATTATTATTGATATAATATAATACGAAATATGACAATCATTTGCCAACTCATCTGGGTGCAAACAAGAATTTCTCCTTGTGCCTTACTTGGGAACATCTTGACTATTACTAGTCAATATATTTAATTCATATTAATAGACTGCTAGAATGAATCAGTTAACCCGCTATAAACCGGTCTAAACTAGTGAAACTGGCAAAATGTGCGGTTCAACCGGTCTAAAGAAAATAAAGGAAGGGGAAAAAACGATGAAGAAGACAAAAGAAAATCGAAGGCAAAGAAGGAAGGAGAAAACTTAAAGTAAACAAGTGGGAAGAAGAAACAAGAAACAGAACGAAGAAGAAGAAAACAAAAGAGAATAGCGCAAGGAAGAAGATGACGATTTTGTCATTATTCTTTCTTTTCTTTATTTTCATCCCAAATATGTAGGGGTTTATTGACCCAAAAGCAAGTCTTCCTCTTTTGCTCCTGCTTCTTACGCGTTTTGCTGACGAGCTGTTGAAATTGAAATTGCTTTTGGTTTTCGTTTGGGATTTCACTGTTATTAGGAGGATATATGGTCTACTTGTTTTCTATATAATGCCTCTTTGTTTTTCACTCTTCCCTACACTCATCTCTACTTTAAGATTTCTCTACTGATTTCTTCATCCAAGATGACAAGAGTAAAAATTTGCACAAGGCTCTTCTAGGTTATATTTTGTGGTCATTATTGATCATGCCTTTGGTTGTCACACAACTCCCCACATTACTTGGTCCAACAGTGTCTAGCATTCGGCCGACTCCTGCCCCTAGACACAAGGCCATTCGTCCCATTGAGGAACGAAGGACTTAGAACTAAAAATATCATACTGGTCCAGTCTTTAATATAAAATTTAATGAACTTTTTAAATATATTAAGAAATATATAATATAAATTTATTTTAGCTAGTTAAATTTTATCATAATTAATTAATTTATTTAATTTTTTTAATCTAATAAAAATTTAACTAATTTTTGTATTAATAGAAGGAGTACAATTTTGAGCCATCAAAATTAAGTGTCTGTTTTGTATTTTCTTTCAACAATACCCACCTTCGTCACTTTTATTTTAAAAGCTTTTGTGTGTGATTTCATGTTTTTATTTCTCTTCTCTTTGCAATAACACGTGTGATCATGCTCTGCCTCCGACATACCGTAGTTTTTTTCAACCCCACTTGTACAATTAACTTTGTCATTGATGGATTTTGGGGTTCTCAGAATGGTCAACTTATCTTATTTAAATATATGACTTAATCCTATTGGGCAATTTCATTAATTGAATCGATTAATTAAATTATTGAGATCACTATCACTTTTATATATTAGGATGCACAAGTGTTAGTCGACTTAAATTGATGTGAGAATATATATATATATGCATACATATATATATATATATATATATATATATAATCATGTATGAAGAAATCAGATGTAAAACGGTGGAGAATATACATTGGAAACATAATACACACTCAAACGCAACCAAAAATGTTTAACGTGGTAGTGTACAAATTATTCCTCCTATCTTAAATATAAGACTTAATATATAGTATAATTTATATTATAAATTAGATCTTATATTAAGGATTGGAAAGGAGTATTACATTTTATTACTTCATGATCTATGGGACCAAGTGAACCCTGAGAGATGCTTGGTTTCGGCTTTGGCCCATCATATATTGAGATGGACTCCTTTTTGTTTCATATCTGAACAAGCTAAATTAAGGATCCCTTCAAAGATTGCGGGACATCTGTACAGAGCATGAGTTACTATGTCTTACTGAAATTGTATCAAATTAAAGAATTTTGAATTTTTGTCAAATTGCTGATCATAAAGGTGATGGTACCATATTGTTGAATTGATAGAAAATTGTTTGTTGAGTTTGGGGGTGGGTGATAAGGTTTTTACCATTATACACACACACACACACAGAGTTGACAATATATGTTCATCCAATAATGATGTTGCTATATCTTATAAAATTGATTTATATATAAAATAGATTTTCTTAAATTATGATTTATAAAAGTAATTATAAGAAAACCCCTTCAAATAGCTTATGGCTAAACCAATGTTTAACTAAAAAATATATTTTAGCATTAAAAAGGGTGTTTGAATAATTTTTAACAAAGCCAAACTTATAAATTCAATCTAAATAGACACTTATGATCTGCAGAAATTTTTGAGTTTGATTTAAAATAAATGGATAAATGTGGTTACAAAATTTTAATAAAGAGAATATAAGAGATAAAAGAGTAAAAAAATTAATTAAAAATTTTTAATCATTTTTTTTATTTTTCAAAATCGAACTCATTAAAATTTCTCCTTCGCTCCCTCCCCTCCCCTCATATCCATTTCCTTCGTATCAAACAAATCCTTAATATAACTAACAAACTGATTTTAGTGAAAGATTATGATGACTACTTAAATAAAAAGTCTCAAATTTAAATTTATGTGAATATATAAAACATTAGTAGTAGGAGAACTATCCTAATTGAATCTACAGTAAGGTAAATATATAAATAAGAAAAGCAGATTGTGCGACATAAACCTAACTAAATTCATAAACTTCTCAATTTTTTCGTCGGAGGATATTGCTCAATACTCTACCATTATTATTTTAATAATTTCAAATCCCCATCAACATTTCTGTCCAATATATAATAATTGAGCATGACGTGTTTCTCAATTATTGAATATTTTTTTATGCCGATGACGTGCGTGATCCTCATCTTGACTATAACTAGTCATCGTGTTCACATTGACGACGACAGGAAGAATAATGTATTTGGCAATAATAATGTTACAGTAGGTAGTTATACATGCATGATATAAACAAGAGTAGGTAGTATTTTGTAGTGTATTTATTTGTTTTTCTGTACTAATATTGATATAAGACACTATGAAATATGATACTCCTTCCAGTTTTGTAATGCAATATGCTCACTTGTAACTTAGTAAGAAAAGATAAACCTACTCTAACCAAAATAAAACATATAAATATCATAAAAATGTTATTTTTACGACTGCCCTTGAATACTGTACAATCTAATAAGATATTGGATAGGATCCATATCCCTTCCCCAACCTGTTGTACGTCCTGGTCCTTATATTAGCCATATGAAAACATATTGGATCAGTACCAGTTATACTTCTCAGCTCTCAATTTATTTTCAAATACATATTAAATTAAATTACTTGCTCCATTTTGAATTCGTATTGAAGTAATATGCCTCTTTCACTAGGTAAGTAACGTAGTTGGTAGGTCAAAAGATGAAGGGGGGGGGGGGGATAGAACAACGGTGGTAGGTTAATGGGCAAAATTGTTTTTACAAATAAATATTTATTTTTTTGTTATCATGTTATTATAATTTATATATTGATGTTTACCATCAAAATTTAATTTAAATAAAACAATAAGAATAATTTTTATAAGGGTAATTTTAATAATATGCAAAATCCGACCGGACCATTTGAACCAGAGAACCAGCAAACTAATTTTGAACTACTCTAAATAGGTGGTTTATCCTGCTAAAATGAATCAGTTAACCCGCTATAAACCGGTCTAAACTAGTGAAATTGGCAAAATGTGTGGTTCAACCGGTCTAAAGAAAATCAAGAAAGGGGAAAAACATTGGAGAAGACAAAAGAAAATCGAAGTCAAAGAAGGAAGGAGAAAACTTAAAGTAAACAAGTGGGAAGAAGAAACATGAAACAGAACAAAAAAGAAGAGAACAAAAGAGAATAGTTCAAGGAAGGAGATGACGATGTTGCCATTATTCTTTCTTTTCTTTATTTTAATCTCAAATCTGTAGTGGTTTATTGACCCAAAAGCAAGTCTTCCTCTTTTGCTCCTGCTTCTTACGCGTTTTGCTGACGAGCTGTTGAAATTGAAATTGCTTTTGATTTTCGTTTGGGATTTCACTGTTATTAGGAGGATATATGGTCTACTTGTTTTCTACATAATGCCTCTTCTTTCACTCTTCCCTACACTCATCTCTACTTTAAGATTTGGTTTGGGTAAGTTTCAATCTCAATATGCTATTTCTTTAGTAAGGCTCTCCTTTGACATTATTAACTTCTACCATTGGTCTTGTTCATTACATTTTTCTCCTCCCCCTCCTCATTGATATGCGTAATATTTCGCATTTATATTTGACTTCGTTTTGGATGTCATGTATATATTTTCTTCATGGGTTTCTTGTTTGGTATGCTCCAACTTCCGTAACTATAACCTAGACATGTAAAAACCCACTCTCCAAAGATCTCTTCCCTCTCTTTGGGCTGGATCGAACATCAATTGTAACAATTTGGTAAACGGCTTATTGAGCATAAATAATATACCCGCTAAAAACGTATAAGAAGTTTACAGCTTGAGAAAATTTGAAATTATGTCTATCATAATTTTAATGTGTATATATACCTCTAATGTACACCATTTGAATTTAATTTGCAAGATACAATGAGTTCATCAGTTCATGCCCTCCAAGAAAAAGTGGAGAAATTACGAAGTGATGTTATGGGAGGCAAGTGGTCAGAAGTATTTGAAACATACAAGCAAGAAAGGGTGCTTCGCACAGCCAAGATAACATCGACAGGAGACACGGTGTTACATATGGTTGTGTCTAATGGGGAAGAGAAAGTGGTGGCAAACATGGTTGACTTAGTTCTTGAAGAGAAAACTCCGAAATCTCAGAATAATGAGCTGGCGGTTACAGTGGTTGGAGGTAGTAAACAAAGTTTGAATGTGAACGTTGTAGTCCTTGGGGTTGAGAATGATAGGAAGAACACTCCTCTGCACTTGGCAGCGACAAAGGGGAATGTTGAAATGTGCAAGAAGATCAGTGACGCAAACCCCTCATTAGTTGCTAAACGCAACATCTCCGGCGAGACACCCCTATTCCTGGCGGCTCTCTATGGCAGGAAAGAAGCATTTATTTGGCTTCATTATCAGTATATGTCTCACCTTGGAGTTTCTTTAACCGACTTTGCTCACTGTACAAGGGACAACGGCGATACCATTCTTCACAGTACAATTGCGGAAGGGCATTTTGGTAATTCTAAACTAACATCCATTCTTTCATATATTCCTTATGTACTTATGAGTGAGTAATACTAAGTGCAGATGTGGCAATCGAAATAGTTCACCTTTATAAAGATCATTTGAAAGAGATGATGAATCGCAACAAAGAAGGGTTGTCTCCACTTCATCTTCTAGCAGCAACCCCTTCAGCTTTCAAGAGTATTGGGTTCATCCAACTACCAGTGTTTGGTGATCCAGTTTGTTGTTTTCATCCAATTTATTGTAAGTTTTGATGCATGTGAAGGGACTGCAATGTTTACATATACATGTGTTGCTTGTCAAGAGTACAACGACAAAGCATGCTTGTCAATACTTAATTAAATTTTATAATTTTTTAAGGAACAAACAAAATTTTTAGAATGTGTCCTCATATTAAAAACAGAAGGGAGCATATTGTACTTTATTATATATAATATGAGTGTGGCTTGTTTGTTTGGAATTTTGAAGGGCTTTGGAAAGTTGAGGAGAAGAATCAGGCCACAACGCTTCAACAATTGCAACAAAGCCTCAAGGTCGACATGGAAGCATTGGACGAGCTTATTGAAAAAAGTAAGTACCATTTACATGTTACTGATCCCTAGCTATTTTCTTTTGCCCATGCCAAACGTGCATTTAGTTTAATTAGCATTAACCTCAAAGAACTTGCCTTTAACAATATGAAAATATGATATTAGGAAGAGATGAGATACAAGGACATGACTTTTAACTTACCGATCATTTCATTTACATTTCCAACATATGAAGATTATCTTCAATCTACTTTTTTTTTTAATTCAGCAAAAATGTGATCTTCTTTTTAGGTGGGAGATTTACTCCATCTTTCTCTCTCTTATTTGATTATCGTTGAGGGAATATCAATAAGATAATTTAAGAAAAAATTGATAAATATAAAAAAAATATCTTATATTTATTATCATGATCAACTCCCTAATTAGATTTTATATTAAAAACCGGAAGTATATATTGAGACACTCAAATTTTGTGACTTAATATTTGCAGAATATCAAGAAAACATTTTGGTCATCAATTTTGTATATTGGTTGGGGCGACTCCTCTTGCTAAAATTTGCTGAACCAGGTAGGCCATGTAGCGTACATGTACAGTTCGTTATATTTAATGAGAATCAGGCGCGTGCGCGCATATATATATATATATAGGCACGTGCCTATATATATAATTTGTATCGATTAATGATTAATTCGGAATAACGTGCATGTCTCTATATCTGCTGCAGTAGACCCACTACTACAGATTTGCTAATTCGCTGATACTTGACGCCTAATATTTGTTCGCTATACATAAAAGTGTCAAGTAAGGTGTTATGGCTCTACAGAAATTTTAAGTAAATAATACAAGTTAGTTTAAATATTATTTTGTGCAGAATTGTCACAAGAGTTGGGTTAGCCGAGTGGTTGGAACACTGACACATAATCAAAGGTACCGCGTTCGATTCCCAGTGTATGCAATCTTGGGGGTTTCTTTTTATTTTTGGGTTGTGAAATTACCATTTTGCCCTTCGTCCTTTTACCTAATCCCAGATTATCTTTCCCTATTTCCACTCTGTGAAGTTGTTCCTTTCACGGCAGAGTAGCGACGCGAGGGGAGAGCAGAGATGTTTCAGCGTGCGGCGCGGGGAGAGCGTCCACGGCACGAAAGGCTTGTTGTCGTCCTTTTATTCTGCAAATAATCCTCTCCCATGGGATCTCTGTGATGACGCGAGAGTGAGGGAATTTAGAAGGCAAATATCGTAGGGTCGTGAAGCCATCCCGCCGGAACTTCACCTCTCCTATCCTCGATTGGGTTGTTGTCGGTGTGCACGCTGTCGTTGTTGTCGCCAATAACTGTCGTGCTGTTGTAGACTCACCGTGGCTGCCTTCACATTATGGCCAGGTACTGTAGCAACTTCAGAGTCTCAACTTCCTGCTATTTTCCGTGAGCTGTAATAAGGAGAAATTGGGGGATTAGCGTAACGTGATATATATTTCAGTTGATCCGAGAGTTTTGGTGTGTGTGTGCTGTGATATATTTCTAGTCATCCGTGTGTGATTGTTGTTCTGGTGGTGTGTACTGTAGCTATCAGGAAAAAAGGGGAAGGTGACGCTGCTGCTGTGTAGGAACTGAATACATATGATATATATATACGTATATAAGCTATTGTAAAGAGAAAGAAGAAGATATTGATGCTGATACTTTAGGGGTTTATATATATATATTAGTTGTTGTTGAGCTTTGATTAACTACGGAAGCTAAAAACTGATATGGAAATATATATATGTGTGTGTGTGTTTAAACGGTGCTGCTGTGATTCAAGAGCAAAATATGAGGGTGCTATAGTCCATGAGTTACTGCTGTATGGTTTCTTTTGAAAAAAAATAAAAAAATAAAGATGATGGCTGGACGGCATTGCTGCTGTTTTGGTGCCTTAGAGAATGCCTTTTGAGTTGGAAAAGAAAAAAAAAACAAGAAGAAAGAATAAGCCCTACTGTGTGTGTGTGAAATGGGAGTGTGGTGTGTGCTACACGTGTGGTTCAAGGGAGGAAAAGAAAAGCACTATGTATCTATATATATATATATATGTACCATATGTGTGCGCATATGTGAGTGTTTGTGGCTGATTTGGAACTTATGATATGGAAGTTTGGAATTAATATGGATATAAAACATTGGGTTGGTGAATAGTGGATGATAGGCATTTTTTTTGAGGTCGCAAGTGTTCAAATCTGTTATGGAATGAAATTTTAAAAATATTTAGAGGAGGGATTCTTTTTAGGATGATAAACTAAACTTGTGGTATCCTTTGTGAGAAGATGATGAATTAAAAGAATTTTGATCTTTGATGAAAAAGTAAGAGACAGTACGAGTGTTTTGAAATGTTTCAAAATAAACCCATAGATACGTGATTTTGAGGCTAGGAGTGGTTGTTTGCTATTCTCATATGGCTAACAATTATTTTGACAGTCCAGAGTTGTGATTAAAATGCTATAGTGATAATTTTCAAAACTGGAAAATACTTTTCAGATACAATAAAGAAAGTTGTTCGAAAGTTATAAAGAAATCATGAAAGTCCAGTGATAAGAATGATTGTGTTTGAGTTGCTGTCGTGTGGGCTAGGAAAGGAGAAGGGAGTTATAAATGATATAGTCATGGAGGGATGTGAAGCTAAAATATTAAACTACTATACCATATTTTAAGGTTTCAAAATGACGTTAGGAATAAGGTTATTGGAGAGGGAAATTTCAGTTTATATGCATATCATGCTACTGTATATGGTATCATAATATAAGATAAAATGTTACATAAATGCTAATTTATGAGATGGAAGTTTTGAAGTAATGATTTAAATCATATTTAGAAGAGGTTCCTATAGGGGATAATGGTCTTAGAGTGATCTTGAACCTATTATAATAAAAGTGAAGAAGTGTTGAGTTGGGGAGAAATTGTTGAATCTAAATCAAATGGATTTGGGAGGTTAATGGAAAATGAGGACTATATGAAAAATGGATATAAGTGAATGAAAGAATATCAACTTGGTATGAACTTTAGAAATTAAGTATAGTGCAAAGTTTGAAAACTTTTAAAGGTTATGATTTCATATTTCAAGTGTAAAAGGAAATGGAAATGATGATAAGAGAAATTGTTGGAATACTTCAAGGTTAAGGGATTGTTGAGGTTGTGTTAAATAGGTGGAATTTAGCACTAAAAAGGTGAATTGTAATTCTTGATTGTATATGGAATTTAATAGCTTGGAGAAAAAGAAAATCTAAGATGAGGTTTTTAGGGAATAATTATTAGTTGTTTATAAAAGATTACATTTTGTTGATGGTTTCCGTATATTCGCTTATGGAATGTTTTATTTGTGGGGAAATCTAGGGAAATGAAGGGAGAATAATATTCTGAAGTTTAGAGCAAGAGTAAGTTATATTAGAGCGTTCCAGGTGAGTGAATAACGTCCCAAACTCTGAGATTTTGAAATATAATTATTTATTTGACATATTTATTACATGTGAATTTTATCACGAATTACGAGAAAAGAATTGCGAACTCATGATTTTATATATTTAGTTATTTGATATTTCAATCAAAAGTTGATTTTCAGCGTGATTTACAAAAAAAAAACGAGCATATGAATCCATGATTTTAAATATTGAAAATTGATATTTCATTATTGCATACTTGTTCATATGGATTGACAATCATGGTTTGATGATTTATCGAAAATGTTCATGCTGGGGAAGTTTCATGATTATGAATGATTTTAATGGCAATTGTTGCATTGAAAAATGTTATGATTATTAAATGTTAAATGGCCCCATGCATGATTGAAAGGTTTTTGAGGACAGAAGACAGAACGCTGGTTACTAACAGCAGTACTGTTAGTCCTTGGTGCACCATGGTTAAACCCGAGCTCGACGGACATTCGTGGGTTTTATACTCGCGTCTGTTATTCGTGGGTATTGTACTCGCGCCTGTTATTCGTGGGTCTTGTACTCGCGCCTGTTATTCGTGGGTCTTGTACTCGCGCCTGTTATTCGTGGGATTTATTCTCGCGCCTGTTATTCGTGGGTCTTGTACCTGCGCCTGTTTCGTGGCCTCGAGCCGCGCCAGATTGGTTAGTTACCCTCGTGGACTGTGTGTCCACGCCTGTTTCGTTCTGTCGAAGTCCTACGGAAAAAGAGATATTTTGAAATGATTGTTTTAAACAGATTTTTTGAAAAGAAAACGTTTACTGAGTTATTCATTATGAATTACGAAACTATATGCGTTATGTTTAGAGGTATTGAAATTCAATTATTGTTGAAGTTCTACGGAAAAGTAATTGATTTGAAGTGACGGTTTTGAAATGTTTTTATGAAATAAAGTGTTTACCTTTATGAAATGAAGTTACCGAAACAGTTGTATTGAATTACGAAGTATTATAATTTATACTTAAACATGCTGAAATTGTTTTTCACATTTTAAATTATATTTTTAGGACGTTATTCACGAGTAGATTATTTGGCTTCAGATAGTGCAGTTGACCCTATTCCTCCAGCTGAGCAGTGAAGAGCCTCACGTTTGATCTGAAGCAATTGTTTTGGCACGTCGACTTTTGAAGTAATAATATTTTCTGAAATACATATATTATTTTGCTAATGGGTTAGATGCTCCACCTAACTTATAGATAAAGTTCTAGTTTCGTATCATTTTAGAAAATATCTGAATTTGAATTAAAGTATTTGCCTTTTCATTTAAATTGAAAGTTAAGTTATGATTATTACTTTAAATATTTCATTTAAGATTTTAGGCTTGTGGAATGTGAATTTATTCATATTCTGTGCCGGTCACGGTTCAAATTTCGGGACGTGACATAAGGAGAGGGGAAGGTTGAGAAAGGGTAATATTTGATGGCTATTATGTCTTTTAATAGGGTATGTTGATCTCTTAATAGGGATCTGGATCCTTTCAGAATCATCTTTCTCATCTTACTCTCAAAACCCTTTTCCACCTTTAGATAAAAAAAATGGATAGTTGATATGTAATATTTTATAAAACCATTATTAAAATATTTTTAAATTAAAATATTCAAGTTTTTATCCAAGGTGCATGGAGACGGGATTCTAAAAAGAAAAGGAGAAAAAGAATTATGAAAGGATCTGAATTCACTGTTGTGGATATATATTTATATATTTTACAAATCCTATTACTAGCTATTCTAATTTCAAGGTTTGTAGCTGCCCTTCTTAGGATAAGTGTCTTCTCTAGGAATCGAACTCTAGACATAAGGAGATCTAATCAGGTCTTCACACTACTAGACTAACTTTTTTGTATATATATTATATATATGTTGTTGGCGTCGATAAAACCTTACTGACCTTTGTATGGGTCCTGAATATTTCTAGGCAAATGGTTGTATGATATAGTTAAAAAGAAGAAGAAGCACACATGGTCGCTTCAGATATTAAACGAACTGCTTCTGCATACTTCTGATGAAGATATGTCACAAATAATATCCAGAACCACCTCTGAACATCTTTCAATTTCCCAGCAAAAAGAAGAGAATAAAGGTAAAATATATATTATACCGATAAAAATAAAGTTAACATAATGATAAATAAAGGATAAAATTGTATATTTAAATGAAAATTTTCTCTCTCTCTCTCTGCCCTACAAATAGGACCAAAGAATATATATCTTATAAGTATATTAAAAAAACTCATTCAAATATAAATTAATTTTGCGACTTGGACTGTGAATGGTATTGGTGGATAGAGTGGGAGTCAATGGCAACACCACCATCTGGTACAATAATAATTGAGACACCCTTAATGATTGCTGTGAAGAACGGTGTGGTAGAAATGGTGGACAAAATTCTGGAAATATTTCCATCAAGGATTAAAGATGTGAACGCTGAGGGAAGAAACATAGTTCTCCTGGCAGTAGAATATAGGCAAACACAGGTATACAGGTTTTTGTGCAAACAGAAATGGCTAACTGAAAGTGGTCTATTTGGGGAAGTAGATAAAGAGGGAAACAATGCATTGCACTTGGCGGCAAGGCTCGGAGTGGAGCCTGATTGGCTCAATCCAGGGGAATCACTCTCCATGTCAAGGGAAATCAACTGGTTTGAGGTGCATATCCATCTTATTTACAACTAATTTTTCTTTGACTGATGAGGTCAACATGAAAACTAAAATACTCATTAAGAAATTTTTATTGATGAATAAATTAATGCGGACCACTTTAAAATATGTATATTTGTTTATGCAGTTAGTGAAGAAATCAATACCCCGTGGATTGTGGGAGAGATACAATAGGAAAATGGAGACCCCGGACGACATCTTCAGAGAGAGTCACAAGCAACTTATGAAAAGCGAGGGAGAGTGGGTGGCTAAAGCCTCACAAGCATGTTCTGTGGTGTCGATGCTAGTTACATCGGCTGCCTTTGCCACACGTATTAGTGTGCCAGGCGGTTATGATAGCAATGGCTACGCAATCCTTAGAAACAATCCGGTATTCAACACTTTTACAACCTCTTCATATATAGCCCTCGCTTACTCCCTCATTTCCACCATCTACTTCCTGTCTATAGTTGCTTCTCATCGTTCCCAATCTGTTCACTCTTGGAGATACGTTCCTGAAAAACTTTACTTTGGTATGTCATTCATGTTCGTCTCCATTGTTTCTTTGTGGATCTCTTTCTTGGCTGCTGATTTCTTCATGCTCGATGATGGCAGTCAAAAATTGCACAAGGCTCTTCCATCTTATATTTTGTCGTCATTGATTATCATCTTTTTTGTTGCCAAACATCTCCCCACATTCATTGGTCCCACATTATCTGGCGTTCGCGGGATTCCTGACCCTAGATGCAAGGCCACTCGTCCCATTGAATACCGAAGGACCGAGAACAATGAAAACGGTACAGATTTGAACCACCAAAACTAAGTACATGTATTATATTCTGTTTTGTGTGTGTGTGTGTGATTTGAACCACTCGTCCCAATCTTTTTTGTTTTCATACTGTAGTTTGAGTTTTGTAATTATTATATTTTTCAACCTCACTTATATAACTTCATTACTGATGGATTTTGGGATTCTCATAATGTTTAAATTATCTTATTCAAATATATGACTTAGCCATGTTGAGTAATTTAATTATTAATTGGATCAATTAATTAAATTATTGTCATATATTATATCACTGGAAATGTTATAATGTTTTAAGTGTGAATGGATTTAAGTTAATGTGGGAAGTTTCACATAGGATAAAGTTAAACCACTAATTACTCCTTTGTTATGTTCCAACATTCCAATAATCCATTCACAAGCAGCATGGTTGTTAACTGAAGCAACCATATCCACAGAACAAACTAGTGTATTATCTCCTTAAGGATGATCTCTTCCATATAATCACCTCCTCTTGCACCTTTAAAAGTATTAAATCTAAACTGTCAAAATTGTATTTAAATAGTACAGATCTCGCCATGGGTGATGAATGCTATAAGTTCATCATCCTGATGAGCATGAAAACGGGTCAGTCAAAGATAGGCCGAAGAGGAAATAGAAACTATGGGCTGAATAGGAAGAGTGCATATTGGGCGTAGCAAAGAGATGGACGTGGGTATTATAAAATCTGGCAGGTGGATCTTATGGACCTTGAAGGAATTTGTAAGCTTGGGCTGAGTGAAGTTAACGGATCGGGTACAGGAGATATATTTTGTTGGGCTTACTTGTTAGGATTTGGGTTTTCCTGAAGGTGGAATAATACAATTTCTTTATTGTACCGAAAAACAATAATACAACCACTAGGGTTAATCCGAGTGATAAGCGACTCAGTATCGTTTAAACGAATTTTTAAGTTTGAGCCTTGACGTATGCAGAAAATTCCTGTTGGGAGACTCACCTACCATAGCCAGGTGCGTGACGCGGATCGGATCCGGATGTAGTCAGGGCAAAGTTCCGGTGAACCGAGTAGGCAACAAAAAAAACAATAATACAATTTCTTTAATCTAGCACACCTTGAGCTATTTTTTTAGGTGCACGTCTGAAAACATTTTTGGATGTAAGTTTGCCTTTGACAATTTAAGGCATTAGATGAACCAAGTAATACTCTAGGGTGCTTGATGCACCAAATAATACTTCATGCAACAGGATGAGTATTACTTTTAAATTGGCAATTTCATGGACAACTTTCAATAGTCATACCAAATTGGAAAATCTTAAATGGGTAATTGCATATATACAAACAATTAAAAATATTTAAGCTATACAAACTTCGTTTAAAACGAAAATATATAAAAATTATTCTTGAGTATTTTTAATTAAGTTATATAAACATTCTTTATATTTCCAAAATGCATGCGGGTTTTAAAATATAAATCAATTGTAAATATTTGTCATGAGCAATTTGAAATTAGATGGTCCTTTTTTCTATTCTCACCCAAAGTTTGTGTATACTTTAAAAAATGCAAATATATATTAAACCTAATTTTAATATATTTCAAAGAGATTTTTATAATTATATTATATCTTTATTTTAGAGGAAATTGTGTAAATGTTGAAACGTAGAGGAGTTACTTAAGTAATTTAAACAAAATTTATAATCAAATCACCATTACCAATATAAAACATTCTGTTACCGAACTAATTTTAACAATCATTTCTAGTTTGTTGTGGGCTGGCGGCATTAAATGTGTTTATGGAAGTAGGAAGTTGTGAGTTTGATATGTTTATAACTTGAGCCACTAATAAAAATTATATTGTTAAAACTATGGTTTTGAGAAAAGCAACCTAACTTCCTTTCCTATGATCCTAATGATGATGCCAATCTGGCTTGTGGCTCAGTTGTAAAGTTTCTAATTTTTTTTTGGTATTAAAGTTTCTAATTGTTTTCATTAATTAATGAAGTCACTAGTTTGAATGGGTCAATTTAGAAATTCCAAACCAAACCAACAAAAATCGATTGAGACCGATCATTTGTAAGCTTTGGTTTGATTTTTGAAATTTCAAAACTGAATAGGTTTGTTCAAGTTGATGACGTGATTGTCAAATGGCCTATTCCATGAGCCTATTCAATGTCCAATATATAATAATTGAGCAAGATGACGTGATTCTCAATGTCCACTTGATTGTGCGTCCAAGACTTTAATACATGAATTACATTGTAATTCATACTCATCTAATTTCTTTTTATCATAATCCACGTATTCATTATATTCTCTTCAGCAAATTGAACTCACAATCTCATATTTAAAAAACCTTTAAAGAAGACATTTGCTGCCATTTAGACTATAAATTCAGGACTATTTATATTTACATGATGATGTTCATTCTCAAAATTAAGGATTTATTGATGTATTTAGTACTTAATAATTTAGTTTATTTCACCAAAAAGAAAACTTAGTTTATGAATGCGGGACATAAAAACAATGGATGAAAGTCCCTTGTTTGTTTATCTATAGTTGTACATATTTATACATGTAAAGGTTAAACTGCATCTAACACAAATTTAATATTTTCTTGAGTGTATCTAGTATCTATAAAATATTTTACAGTGTATCTAGAATTATAAAGTATTTTTTAGGTGTGTCTAGCACATACCTAGGTGCTAGATACAATAATACAAACCTAATTTCTCCTTTTCTTTTTTGTATATTTTTCTAGGGCTTCATTTTTTTTTATAGATTTTTATATTCTTCTTCTTTTTGTTTTTGTATGATTATTTTTCTGTCATCTTCTCCCTTGTAATTTAACACTAGTATATATGCACCTGTTTAAATAACTTCTATGATTATGGATAAATACTGTCTAAATTTTATTTATTTATATTATTTAAAAGAGGAGCAAGAAATATGGAGGAAATAGTAAATTGGGAGTTGTAGAGAGGAGAAAGAAAATTCTGGAGATAATATTAATAAATTAACATAGCCTCAAAGTAATACCATGAGCTTCTGTCATTTGCTAGCTGTAGAGCATAAATGTGTTTATTTGGGTTATTGAGCTATGTCTGTACGTTGGACTGAATTGTTAACGGGTTGTTGGAAGTTGAAATTGCATAGGTGTACTTGTTTTCTATATAATGCATCTTTGCTTTTATCTTTTCTCCACGCTCATCTCTGCTTCTTTTAAGATTTGGTCTGGGGGAAGTTACAATCTCATTCTGCTATTTCTTTTGTAAGTCTCTCTTCTTTGATCATTAACTTGTTCTTCTTGGTTGTTGCTTACATTTTTCTCCTTGTTATATTTCCTTTTTGGGGGCTCTTCTTTGGCCTGTTCTTCCATATATAACTATGCCCTACAGTTCTCATTTACGTCATTTAACTACAATACCCTCATCTCTAAAAGCCCTGGCACAAACCCAAAATATCCAGACTACTCAATTCCCTAGAGTTGGGGCTGAAGGAGAATTCCATGGAATTTTTTTACAATTCCATTGGTTACATGATGGAAGCCATTTCCGTCAATTTTGATGGAATTGGCTTCTATTTGGAGGCCATTCCCATGTCTCCTTTGTTGTACCAATTACCAAACATGTCAAAAGCTTGGAATTCAATTCATTTCCATGAGGACAATTCCAGTGTACCAAACGGGGACTAATTCTTTTCACGATTCGGTTTTGGTGACGCAACTATCTCATTCTGCTATTATTTTGGTGAAGCTTTGGTTCTTTGGGAGATCATATTGACTTCTTTGTTGGCTATTTATGTATATTTTATATATTTATTTGTTTATATATATTTATACGTGTAAATATATAAATAGGTTCACAGGACAAACTTGCCTATTTATCTGAGCAGTCTTGGCCGTAGGCTTGAGTTTATAAGCTCCTAATTTTCACATCTAATTGCTACCTAGTTATACATATTCTCTGATTCTTCGACTGAAGGTTTGACCAGACCGGTTAGATAGATGGGTTACCGGTTACCGCTTTAACCGGACCAGTCCGGTATGGTTTTACATTCAGTGATAATATGTAGATTTACTAAGGATGCATAGCCTAACCGCAGCCCCCCGACATCAAGTAGTGCAGGACCTGGAAAAATGGAAATGTGAACAACCAAAATTAAATTAAGTGGATATTTTGTTACACAAAATAATACTAACCATTATCACTTTTTCTTCTTCTAAATAAAGCTTTTGTGGGTGTGATTTGATAACATTATTTCTCTTTTATCCTTTATTATATTCTAATTTTAAAGTTTATGATTATGCTTGCATAAATGTTTTATTTAAAAATCAAACCTACAATTTAAAAAGGATATTATAAGTCTTATAACGTTGATCACGTTATTTCTCTTTTTGTTTATAATAATATTAAAAAAAATATCATACTGTTTGCAATAATTTCTCGCTGACTTTTCCTTTTATCTTTTCCTCCGTCCCTATCTAGATCTTTTCAATTTCTCACTACTATTTGGATAAAATTTAAAAAAAATTATTAAAAAATAAACTTTTTAGACAATTTTTAAAAAATAGTAAAAAAGTTTTATTAAAAAAATAATTTTAAATAAATAAATATTAAAATAATTTTTATTAAAATAATTTTTATAATTAATAAATTATTAAAAAGAGTATAAAATAAAAAAAAATCTCTGTTTTCCCCCCTCTCTTCTCCTGTTCTTTCTTGGAAGAAAAAGCGGCAGTAGCAGAGAGACCATCGACACCGGAGATCTGATAACAGAAGAAGCTAACGATGGAGCTAGACGTCGGCCCAATGACCCACCCTGACGATGGAGCAGGACGACGACGGGAGAGTGACCCAGACGATGGAGCTGGACGACCGAAGGAGGAGAGAGAACATGGCCTGAAGATGACATTGGGCTACTGCACAAGGACCTCGGGCAAAAGAGTTATGACAGAAGAGGAATGGGGATGGTGGATGGGACTACCCATGCATCTCGGGCAAGGAGGGATGAGAGAAATAAAAAAAAATAAAAAAAAATTAATATTTTGATACTTACAAATTTTTTTATAAACTATTTTTAAAAAATTATTTAAAACTATAATTTAATCTAAAAATATTTATAAATAAATATGATTATTTATTTAAAAAAAAATTAAATTAAAATTTAAGCTAAAAATTTATTTAAAATTTTAATTTTTTTCCTTACCCAAACATACACATCATTGTCTAGTGGAGAGTGAAATAGATTTTTCCAAGTCGAAGAGAAGAAAAATTGACTGACTATTCAATGTTTTATTTTTTAAATTCAACTGTTGATCCCACGGCAACCCCCCTGTTCCGAACTATATTTTCCTAAAAACATTATTTTGTAAATACACTTTAATTTTCTTCAATTTATTTTTTTCTCTTAATCAAATCTTTAATTTTATTTTATTAATCTGTTAGTTTTATAATTTTACTCTGTCAGCCTAGATAGCCCTTATACAAAATTATTTAATCCTATTCTATTAGTATTTTTTTGTCTCTTAATTAAATTATTTAATTTAGTATTTATTTATTTTTCTCTCTTAACTAATAGAACAAAATTAAATAATTTAATTAATAGAGAAAAAATATATAAATAGTAAATTAAAAATTTTAACAAAATATAATTATCTACAAAATAATTTTCCTTTCCCTTCTTTTATGTTTAATTTTTTAAGAGAATTATTATGTGATTCTAATAAAAAAATAATTATTAAAAAATTTTAAATAATATAAATTTACTATTAATTCTTATATTAAAGTTTATTATTGTTAACTCTTAAATATTAATTCTTTGTTTGAGACATTATAACAATTCCCATGTTTCTGTTTTTTGCTAGCATCAAAGGAATATGAGCCTCATTCATTTGCTAGCTGTAGATCGTAAGCAGGGGGGGACCTTGGTAGGATTTGTCCCTGTTATCGAGTTGTCTTATCTTATATTGACCCCAAAAGCAAGTCTTTCTCCGCTTATCCAATTTATTTTCTCTCTCTTCTCTACATCCATCCTTGCTTCGTTTTAAGATTAGGTCTGGGTGAAGTTACAATATTAACCTCATCCTGCTATTTATTTAGTAAGGCTCTCCTTTCACATCATTCGTTCACTATCTTCTACTGGGATGTCGTTGCTTAGCTTGGTTATTAAATTGACATCTTAGCTTGATTATCAGTACTATTCTTCTCTTCATTCAACCAATTTCCAGTGGCATTGAAGTAAATATCAGCCTCTATCATTTGCTAGTGGTAGACCATAAGCAGGGCAAGACTTGGTCTTTGTCTTTCTTTGGGTTATTGAGCTGTGCCTATTGGCCCAAAACCAAGAGTCTATCTTTTTGCTCCTTCTGCTGATTGGACAGAATCATTGGTGGGATTGAAATAATATATAATGAATGGAGAGGATAATGAATCGTCTTAGTCTTTGTTCTTCTCCATACTAGTCCTGCTGCGAAATCTCTATATCTCATGTACATACATATACATACATATATACACACACACACACACACACACACACTCACTTCCTGTGACACCTTGTAAGCTGATACATTTCTTAAAGGTTTTTGAGAGGAATTTACTTTAAGAACTTCAACCAATTCCATAAAAAGCTAAAATTAAAAAAAAAAACTTTATTTATCAAAAGTCTCTTCCTATTTAAAAGAATGAGATTTTTTTAAAATTTTAAAAATTCATAACTAATTCTTCTTTCAAAGTTAAACTTAGCTTAAATCTTTAATCCTCATTTCAAAACTTTGACTACACTCGAAGTAAACTGAACCTTGATATGAATCCACTATTAGGCCATATGTGTTAATGGCGCTCACTTGTCTCCTATACAAAAATTTATAATAAAAAATATAATTCACTCAATCAAAATATAATTAACTTATATATTTTTAAGGATTATTCTTTCATTTATTTTTTTTTAAAATTTCACCTTTAAAATTTTTAAATTTTAAAAAAATACTCATGACCTCAATAACTTTTTATAAATTACTTTTATCAAAACTTAGGGTGTTACCTTATGTTCGATTTCTCTTAATTTTGATGTTGGTCTTTTTGATGATGTCGATTATGCCTTCGATTTTCCTTTGGGATTTCACCGCAGCTAGGAAGAAGAAAGATTAAGGAGTGATCTACTTGTTTTCTATATAATGCGTGCTCTTTGTTTCTCTCTCCCTCCACACTTCTACTTCCTAATTTACATTTTGCAAGTCATTGTTGGGATAAATATTCATTTCTAAAGAAGAAAATTGAGCTGAGTTCAATAGTTTACACTCTAAATTAAAGTAGAGCGTGAAGATGATGTGTGAAGATGACTAGTGTTGTAATTCAAGTGAGAAGCATGCTTGAGAGTGAAGTTTATTTAACCCAAAAAGTTATCTCATAAAAATTAATTAATTAATATCCGTTGCAGGCAATTGTGTAGGACATGATGCAATGTGACGACAACGTTGAAGAGTTGGAGAACAAATTGCGTAATGCTGCCAAGTCTGGCAAGTGGCCAGAAGTCCTTGACTTGTTTAAGAAAAAAAGGGAGCTTCGCGTGGCTAAGGTAACAGACACAGGAGACACCGTATTACACATGGCAGTGTCTAGTAGGAAAGAGCATGTGGTGAAATCCATGGTGGACTTTGTTTGTCGAGACAGAACTAGTGAGCGTCATAGGAATTTGGGGCCATTGTCATCCGCGGATGAAAATGGTGATGAGAAGAAGCATGTACTTGGGGCTACGAACAAGAAAGGTAACACTCCTTTGCATGAAGCTGCTTTGATGGGGAATGCTGAGATGTGTAAGAAGATGGGTGGCGCAGATCCCTCCTTAATTGCCAAACGCAACAGCGTTGGCGAGACACCCCTCTTCATGGCAGCTCTCCACGGCAAGACAACAGCTTTTCTCTGGCTACATTATCAGTATATGGGAAGCCCTAGAGTTTCGTCTACCGATGTTGCTCAATGTATAAGGAGAAACAACAACGATACCATTCTTCATTGTGCAATTGCAGGAGGGCATATTGGTAAATAGAAACAATTAGTCATTCTTTCATATATTGCTGTGTGTTTAAATGTACTATTATTTATTGAAGTGCATATGGCTTGCTTTGATTTTACAGATGTGGCAATAGAAATAGTTCTCCTTTATCAAAATCATCTGAAAGAGATGGCGGAGATGCACAATAAGAATGGGTTGTCTCCACTCCATCTCTCAGCAGTAACCCCTTTACCTTTCGAAAGCACTCATCCTCCTACTATAAATTTCGTTGGTCACCTTCTTTATCGCTGTAAGTACATTGTCTGACTGTGTTTTCAAGCTTGCAATCATACGCAAGTTTTTGTTCTTTGTACCCAAACGAGCCTTCATATCATCCACCTTAAACCCAAGTGACTCTAGGGCCGGCCTATTTGTTTCTGTTTTTCAAAAACAGTTTTTTTTTAATTTAAAAAAAAAAAAAAACTTGTTTTGCAACTTATTTTTATTTAACTGTTTTTCAAAATAAAAAATTGAAATATATTTTTAGAAATAGAAAACAAAGAACAAGTTTTTGATGTTTTATTAAAAAAAAATATTTTTTGTTTTTTGTTTTTACTTTTTTTAAGTATTTAATTTTTTGTTTTAGAAAAGAGACCCACTATTAAAAAACAACTTCTTCTAGTCATATGTCGCCACTATCATTATCAGCCACCAGGGACCACTATTGCTAGCGACTGCTATCACCACTGTCAACTGCCACTGCCGACGATGATAAGTAGAATTATTTTTCGCTCGTCCACGTTACCTCTCAATCCTCCAATTCTTCATCCGTCACCATTGTACTCTCCACTTTATCTCTCACGTTCTCTTAATTCTTAAAGTTAGTTTTAAAAATCATTGTTCCAAACTAAACAAGTTTTTATATTTTTTTTCAAATATAAGTTTTTAAAACAATTATCCAAAGAGATTTTTTTCTTCTTCCAAAACTTATCTTTAAAAGCTGTTTTATAGAACTGTTTTGAAAAAAAAATAGAGAATAGAAATAAATAGGCCTTAATTAAAGGAACTAAACAGAGAATTGGTCTTTGAAATAGTGTTAACAAGTCATAGTTGAAGCACCGATACTACAAATTTCTTGAATATGTACAGATATTTCTTGACTACATATCTTAGAAAGGTATCAAAATATTTTTTCTAAGAAAAATTACTTTTTTAATTTTCGATACATAATTCAAGACTTCTTTTTTTTTTTAAAAAAAATAAACTTTATTGAAGATTACCATATTTTAAAGCTCTAATTATTAGAATGTTTTACTCTAGATTGCCTTTATTATGAGCTTCTCGCTGTTTTTATTCTCTCATTATCATTATATTCTTTATCTTTTATAAATTTATGTAAATTTACGTATGTGTATGTATTCCAAAAGTATCATATCCTATATTTTTCAAAAATAAAAATAGCGACATATCAAATACGTATAGTAATTCGTACCCGATTCACGCATTGAATATACGTGGATCAATATATAGGTTGTATAATATTGAAATATGGTCGACAATTCTTTTAAGTATGCCCTCGTTTGTGGGGTGAGGTGGGGGGGGGGGAACAAAAACTCGCTTCTCAATAGCAATTTTACTCCTCATAGAACCTAATTAAGGAGTAGAAAAATTTTATTATTTTTTTCTTAATAAAATCATTTTAAGAATTTTTAAAACTATAAACTAGCATGGTAAAAAATATTTTTAATTGATAAGAAAATTATTTAAAAAAATTCTATAAACTAGCATCAAATACATAAAATATCATTATGTAAGTAGACTTTGTGAATGCGTACTACAATACAATCAATTTTATTATAAATAAGGCTACATATTTTATTAGTAAAAACATGTTATATTTATTATAATTAATTAATATTTTTAATGATATTAAATTAATTAAATAGTTGTTACATTAATAAAAACAAGAGGAATATATTATAAAAATAATATTCCTCTAATTTTTAATATAGAACATAATTTGATAGTTGATATTTGTTTTACATATAATACTTATTTTTTATATTTGTCCATTTTCTAAATTGCCTATATAAATACTTCCTCAACAATAATCATGTAAGATATGTATTAAAAGAATTAAGGAGATATTTAAGAAAAATATATTATATTAATTAATTTTTTTAATCTAATCAAATTAATTAAACATGTTATATATTAAAGATAATATACTTGTGGTTTGTGTTTGTTTGGAACTTGGAAGGGACGTTTTTAAGAGTTAAGAAGCAGCAGGCCACGACGAGGGAAGAATTGGAACGAGGAGAACTCAAACCATGCATTGAGGCCGCCGGGGATGCAATATTGCGGCATGGTTGGAGTGAGTATGATGATTTACAAGCATTAAGTTGTTCATAACTGCAACCATACACCTAATAATTTACCCTCTTTGAATTTTATATGACTTTTGTTCTTTAATATAAGAGTCTATTAATTTTTTTAGGTAAATTATAGAAGTAAAATAAATTATTAAATTGTAATTAAATCTAATTCTTTAAAACGAATTCATATTAGATACTATTTAATATACCTAAATTAATCAACTAGTTCTTATTAATTATAATTAATTAATTAATTTTATTTTCTTACTCTATATAAAAAAGTCAACTAACTATTATGTTAAGGGATAGATGAAATATTAATTTAATTAATAATTGTTGCAACATGGCTTTTCATCATGCATGAATTACATATTTTTAGATCAACCACAAAGTCACACATATAACTCTAAAGGAATTATTTTTGAAATGCTTAAAAACTCATATATACGGGTAAAGGTACACTCATCACCCTAAACTAATTTTGGTGCTATAATTAGCGTCCTCCACTAATAAATCTCAAAATTTGTCTAAATCCCTTCACTTAAACTATTTTTACGTTATTATTTAAAACTTCACCTGTATAATTATTTTTAAGAAAAGATCCAACGAATGAAAGGGATGGAGACACTTTTCGGTTAATTTTTGGATTCCAATGATGTTGGTAGACAGCATATCTACTAGTGCTCCTTTACTCTAGCCGTTGCATAGGCAATAAAGCAATTTCATAACCTTAAATCTCTCTTTCGCTCTTTACTCTTCCTCATTCTCAATCTCTTTTATTTGCTAGATTTTTTTTAAAAAAACTATACAGGTAGAATTTTAAATCATTACGTGTAAAAAAAATTTAAGTGAAAAGGCTCATATGGAAGTTTAAAATCTGTTAATAGAGGGTACTAATTGTACTACCAAAATTAATTTAGAGTGTTAGGTATATTTTTACCTTATATACATTTCTTGTACACTTAAGAACTCTGTAGCTAATTAAATCATCTCATTGATTTGAGTCACAATATTTCCAACTTCACTCCTTATATTTCTTTCTTTAAATTCAACAAAATTTAGAGGGCGAATGTCAACTAAAAGTTTAATATATTTGCAGATCGTCTTGAAGATTTAGAAGGATCAAGTTGGGCTGTGTGGATCAGGAATATAATTGTGTCCCTACTGTGTTTTTTGGCTGTGGTCCCGCTTATCCCCCTAATATTAGCAGGTACGACGTCGTGTCAATGTGCATATTAAGAGCATATATACATGTCTCCTTTGTTAATTGAAAATCATGTACATATATAATTAACCACCCGGATATGATTTATATATATATCTATCTCTGTATCTACTGCTATTCCTCCTGAAAAGTGAAGCCAAACAAATAACCAATAGTGAGTTAGTAAATTAGTCAATTTTCTCTCATCACTTTTCTTGTTATTGGATAAATTATTTTCTTTGAAATACTATTCTTAGCACATGTCATTAAATTAAAATATTATAAAGCTGTTACAAGTGATGATTCATCATGACATGATCTAGTTTTCTTTTTATTGTATCATTTGTAATTACATGAGTTGATGACTATATTCTTATGATTATTTATGTAGGGAAGCTATTATTGATAGGTTAAACTTAATAGCTAAATGCAAAATTTAAATGAACATATTAATTATAAATATTGTTTTCGAAAAGTATTTTGCTGCAACTGACTCAGGGTTCTGATTCCTAGAAATGTTGTTCCATAAGATACGAACCGAGAAGGAACAATACGGATGGTCTCTTCAAATCGTGGAAGAACTTCTTCGGCATGCTCCCGCTGAATATATGTCAGTAAATCCATATGAAGAGGATAGCGGTAAAAAGATTTATGAAAACTGCAAGCTTTCACTCTTAAAGCATTATGAATTTATTATTAATATATTAAAAGTAACATTTTAGGAAGAGTAATTAATCATTCTGAACTTTCACCATTGGATCAGTTATCTATCATAAAATGAGGAGTAAATTACATCAGTATCTTCTCAATTTTGTTCAAATTATATATACTTTCTTAAAAAACATTCAAGACTTGGTTGAAAGAGAAAATGTAAATTATTCAAATTATTCTTGAATATTTTTATTAAGAATGACAAACATTCTTTCTAGTTTCTATTTTCAAAATGAATGTTCTATTTTCACGATGAGTTTATTTGTGTATATTTTTATAATAGAAAGATATACATACATATATATATTTATCTAATTTTAATGTATTTAAGAGCGATTTGTCTAATTCAATCTTTATGTTAGAGGAAAATGTATAAATTTTGAAACATAGAGGAGATTCTTAAGTAATTTTAACAAAATCTAATTTTGTGATTTGGACTGTGAATGGCTGAATAGTGGCAGGGTCAAAAATAGTTGACACACCCCTAATTATTGCTGCTAAGAATGGTGTGGTAGAAATGGTAGAGAAGATCCTAGAATATTTTCCAGATACAATGAAAGTTGTGAATGAAGAGGGAAAGAACATAGTTCTATTAGCAGCAGAAAAGAGGCAGACCAAGTTGTATCAGATTTTGTGCGGAAATGAAAAGGTTGAAAAAAGTTCATTTTGGCAAGTGGATAAAGATGGAAACACTGCATTGCACTTGGCAGCCAAGCCTGGGCTTCACCTAAATTTGCAGACAACTACAATGGTAGAGGAATTCAAGTGGTTTGAGGTAAAGTGTATATTTTCTTTTATTTGATCAAGGTATAATCTCTTTTAAGGCTTAAAATATAAGGGTTTTCGTCTCTCCTAACATGTGCACTTTTCGGGGTTCAAATTTATATTCTCCTCACTTCTCAGTACATAGATGAAACTACTTACAATCTCAACTAACAGTTTATTGGTGAGGCAAAGTATCTATTTGCCATTAGAAAATTAAAATACTAATCATCACTTGAATTCAAAGATTTATTCATGATGTTGGGAAAATAAACATGTTGTATATATAAATGGTGATGCAGTTTGTGAAACGTTCATTGCCTTCTGAATTGTGTGAGAAATACAACAATGACGGAAAAACCGCAGAAGAAATCTTTAGAGACAGTTATAAGGAACATATGACAAGTGACAGACAGTGGTTGAATCAGACCTCACAAACATGTTCTTTGGCATCGACCCTTGTTGCATCCATGGCCTTTTCCTTTATTGTGTCAGATAAGTTCGATGAAAAGAACTACTCATCACTTGTGGCCCTTTCTTTGTCCCTTACTTCCACAATCTCCTTTTTGGCCATAATTGCTTTTCGTTCTCAATCTCTTAACTTTTGGAGATACGCTCCTTTCATGCTTCAAATTGCTATTTTGACAATGTTCGGCTCCATTGTTGCTTTGTGGATCACTCTCATGCGCCATGGCAAATCTTTAAAAACTTATTCAATTCTTGGCACGCCAATCGCCGCCCTTACCATTGTCTCATTGCCCATATTCATTGGTCCTACGTTGATGTCCTTGTTTACCAAGGTTCCACCCCCTAACCGCTACCCCTCAAGTGCCATCCACTACCGAAAGCCGTAGCGGGAAAAGGAAAATGCAACAGATCTGAACCTGAGAAATTAAGCGCATGTCTTATTATTCCCACATCACAATCCACATATCATCACTTTCATTTAAAAACCTCTTGCGTGTGTGATTTTTTGTAGTTATCTTTTGTTTGCAATTTTGTGTGTGCAATAAGTATTCTATTTCCACATCATAGTACTGTACTTGGAGTTTTTTCATAATTATTCCTTGGGCCTCACTTTTATAAGTTCTTTCCTAGCATGCTCATGATGATGATGCCAATCCATCTAGTGTATAAGTTCGTAAGTGATACTCCTTCCTGAATATAAGTCATCTCTTGCAAAATGACTTAGTTCAAAATATGTCATTTTTATGATAATTAATACTTAGTTAAGAATTTTACCTATGTAATTAATACTCATTTCAATGATGGCGTGGCTTGGACATTGAAAAAGCAGATAGAGATGAGAGGAAAAGTATTGCAAATTTTTATTATTATTTTTATCCACAAAGGTAAAACTGAAAAAATATTTCAATTTAAGATATAATAAATAAGTCAACTTTCATTTTTTTTATTTGCATGAACTAGTCAAGGTGACTTATAGTCTTATATTGTGGACCGGACGGAGTATAAAAATCTAGAGGTTAACAACTAAGTGGAAAGATCTTGTTGTAAGCCTATAATAAGCTCAAAAGTTTGGCTAAACCTGATTGCCGAATCAGGGACTTGTAGTTGAGCGAATTTTAGCTAGTTTGCTGAACCTCTTAATTCAAATTGGAATAATATAATAAACTGATTTTGTGATTTGGATCGTGAATGCTTGGATAGAGCCAGAGTCAATAATAATTGAGACAGAACCCTTAATGACTGCTGCGAAAAATGGTGATAGAAATTGGGGAGAAAATTCTATAATTATTTCTGTGAGGATTAAAGATGTGAATCATAAGCGAAAGAACATAATTCTACCAACAGAAAAAAAAAAGAGACAAACCAAGTTATATCAATATTCAAGTAGGAAGAAAATCCTTTACAAAAGTCTACTTAGGCAAGTGCATCAAAAGACAAACAGTGCATGGCACTTGACACAATGAGGCTCACAGTCAACTTTATTGGCTTGATATTGGGCAAGTAATTACTATAATAAATGAAATCAAGCACCTCTCTTTTAATTTCTCTGAATTTTTCAATAAAACAATAAATAAATTGAATCGAGCTATTTAAATTGACTTGACACTAAAGATTTATTCAAAATGTTGTGTATATAAATGAAGTATGTGAAAAAATGAATGCCCCCTGATTTGGTTGAGTCAAACCTCATCGCAAGCATGTTCTGGGCTTTTAATTCCATTTTTAATTATTAAAAAAAAACTAAGGTTTTCTTCGTTTAGTCGCTGCCTCATCCCTCCTTCTCTTTTCTTCCCTTCATCACCGGTCAAAACTTCCTCCTTCATTGTATCATATCTCCTTGATGTATGGCTGGAATATATATGGGAGATTTATGCCTGAGAACCAAATTAAATTTAAAAAAACTCATAAATGATTACCTAACTAGGATTATGTGACTGATTAATTTGAGGGTCAAGTTATATTTTTGAATCTAGAATGTGTGGTTGGAGAGACCGAAGAAGTGGAAGTAAATTTACTTACCAAACATTCATATATTTATAAGTCAGTTCCTATATATAATTTTATCTTAAAAATTAATTTTAACTTTATCCATATTTAATATTCTCTCGATCCTTAATATAAGACATATTTAATTAATTTAATTTAATTAAATAAGTTAATTAAGTTAGTTAATATAGTATAATTTTTTCTAAAATAACATAATCATCTTTAACTCCTCCTCTCTCTCTTAATTGATTATTATTGAGAAAGTATCAATAGGGATAATTAGAGAAAATTTGATAAATATTATATTTAAAATTAATATCAAATCTCCCAATTAAGTTCTATATTAAGAATTAGAGGAATATATATTCTTTTCCAAGAGTACAAAGTCTAATAATAATAATAAAGGATAAAGTTGTATATTCATGTAAAAAATTGAATGATGGGAATAAAAAATCATCTCATTCTTATAAATAGGATTATAAAAATAATAAAAGACTGACCATCCATAACAAGTAGTAAAGAAGAAACCTGGGCCCAAAAAAGTAAGCACTAGTATTAAAATAAACGTTCACAATAATTTTAAAAATGGAAAAGCATCTTCCTATGTTTAACACTTTAACTAAACTAATAAAAATTATGGCAAAAAAATAGTAAAAAAATTGAAAACGTGATGGCTACATTCCAGGAAAAGAGATGGCCTAAAATTTTTAACATCATTAGTCAATTTTTAAGAAGTTGGAAAGGAGCGAAACTGCGGAAGTCCCGCTCACGTCTTTCATTCCAAGAAGAGCACAAATGGTCATGTCATACTCCCCGGAAACTTACTGTTAATAAAAATATAAATCTATTATATCAAATATGGAATACTCTTACCCATCAAATTAGGGTTTAGCAGTCGAAAGATCAGATACTCTTACTATAGGGAGGAGATTTGATTCCTTTTGGATATTTGAATTTAAATTTTTAATTTAAAATCTCTCACTTAGAATTCTCTGTGCGGCCAAGTTATTGGTTTGTGTGTTTTAATCCTTTTGCTTTTGGACGAAATGTTTTCTGTATTAATATTGATATAAGATAATACGAAATATGATAATCATTTGCCATAACTCATCTGGGTGCATACAAGAATTTCTCCTTGTGCCTTACTTGTGAACATCTTGACCATTTCTAGTCAATGTATTTAAGTCATATTAATAGACTAGTTAGATATGTCTTATTATAAAGCTTCCTTATATTTTTAAAGAGTTTTAGTTTTTATTCCCTACACATAAGCTACATAGTTATAGTTAGTAGTCTACACTACATTTAACGTGTTAACGCACGTCATATTAGTAAAGTTAATACTGTTAAAATCAGATCCAAGTCCTTATAAAGTTATAGGGAACATTTTAACAATATTTAGTGAAATTGGAATTTTATTAACACCACACTAGTCCAGATGGTAGGCCGTAGCTGTGAAGAAGCCCATGCATTGATGATGAAGAAGAAGTTGCTAGAGGAAGAAGAATAAACAAGGAGAGAAATAAAGATCAGGGTTTTGAAGGCATTGATTTTTAAGTGAAGCTAATTATTTTATTAAGTGGAACCAATTATTTGTTCATTGCATGTTAATTAAGCCACTATTAAACTGGACTAAACTTAATGAAATTGGCAATTTTTGTGGTTCAACCCGTCTTAAGAAACTCAAGAAAGAAAGAGGAAAAAACAATGAACAAGACGAGAAAATCCAAGGAAAAGAAGGAAGGAACAAACTAGGGGAAAAAAAAAGAACAAATGGAAGAAAAAGAAGAAGAAAACCTCAAACCTATAAAGAAGAAGTGAATAACAGAGAAAGCACAGGGAAGAAGATGGGCACGTTGCCATTATTTCAAACTTTTTTTTTTTTTGTTCTTTTGGCGAAAATTGTTTCCTCATTATCTCTCCTCTCCTAAAAAAACTTTTGACTTAGGCTCAATTCCCATTCCTTTTTGGGTTTTTGAGTCATGTCTATTGACCAGAAAGCAAGTCTTCCTCTTTAATTTGCTGCTTATTCTTACGCGTTTCGCTAATTGAGAATCGTGTCGGCTAATTATTAGAATGAGATTACCTTTTGTCACATCCCAAAATTTGAATCGTGACCGACATAGAATATGAATAAATTCACATTCTTTAAGCCTTCAAACTTAACAAAACTTTTGAATCAACATTCATAATATCAATTATATTAAAATCAACATGCAATTCATTCGTAAGAATTTCATCAGAGTCGTCTGCATAACCGACCTTCTGGAAACCCTACAATGAAGTTCGAACGTTTAAATCATTTACAACGTTTTTTCCCCCAAAATGACCAGAAATCTTTCTATAAATTAAGTGGAACCACAAACTTCTAGAAAAGTAATACACGTGTTCTCAAAACATTTGATTACATGATAATGCAGTACGTTCACAAAAGCTGCTTCGGCGATACAGAGGCTCTTCACTGCTCAGCTGGAGAAATAGGGTCGACAGCACTATCTGAACCAAATAATCTACTCGTGAATAACGTCCCAAAAATATAATTTGAAATACAGAAATAGTTATTTTCAAAACGTACAATGTAAATCATAAAGTTTCCTAATTCAAAATGAATAGTTCGGTAAACGTTTTCTTTTCAAGAAAACCGTTTGAAACAATCGTTTCAAAATAATACTTTTTCCGTAGAACTTCAACAGAACGGAAACATGCATGGACACACAGTCCACGAGGGGTAAACAACCAGTCTGTGACTTCAAGCCACTATCATGCATGGACTCACAGTTCACGAGGGGTAAATAACCAATCCTGCATGGCTCAAGGCCACAAAACATGCATAGGTATGAAACCTACGAATAACATGCATGGGAATAAATCCCACGAATAACATGCGCGAGTACGAGACCCACGAATGTTCATCGAGCTCGGGTTAACCATGGTGCACCAAGGACTAACAGTACTGCTGTTAGTAACCAGCGTTCTGTATTCTGTCCTTTAAAACCTTTCAAACATGCATGGGGGCCATGTATCATTCAATAATCATAACATTTTCAATGCAACAATTTCCATTAAAGTCATTCATAATCATGAAACCTCCCCAGCATGAACATTTATGATAAATCATTCAAAACATTTTGTCAATGCATATGAACAAGTATGCAATAATGAAATGTACATTTTCAACATTTAAAATCATAAATTCATATGCTTACTTTTTCGTAAATCATACTGAAAATCAACTTTTGATTGAAATGTCAAATAACGAAATATATTTTAAAATTTCATTGTTAGGAAACGTTATTCACTCACCTTCGTTATTCCGATATAGCTTACTCCTGCTCTATCATTCGAAAATACTCTCTCTTGAAATACCTAAATTCCCAATATAAACATTTCATCAATACTTATCATCTATCCCATTTATACTGTAAGTTCAAAAAGAATTATTCTCTTAATCAATAGAAGAATAATTAATCAAATTAACTATTCTACTATTAATCCATGTTATCTCATCAAGAAAACATATCATCCTCATTTTCTCTTTAACTCTTAATTCCAACAATTTGCTTTCATTAATTTCCCCACATATATACTCACATACCATGCATTACAGCAACAACCAACATCCTAATCGAATTGCCTCTATCTCCATATTTCTTTCTTTTCCAAACAGCCATCAACACACATATATATATATACATACACATACATGATTTCCAAAACAGTGACATGTATATATGCATCAAGACAGCAAGCCAAGGCAATTCATTTAGGCATAGGTATAGTCATATATTATCCAACACCTTCTTCCTTCTTCTCTGTGAACAAATCCATATAGCAGCATACCAACATATCATACAGCTTAACAGAATCAGAACACCAATACACTCATTCACAACTTCAACTCACGGAGGTTCCACAGTCACGCATATGCAGCATATATATACATGTATTCATCCAGCAGAACAATGAGTTCATATACATACAATCACTGACCAGACACCAGCCAACCCACAATGCCCATACTCAATCTTTTTCCCCTCCAACCAACACAGCTCGGCAAACACACCCACAAGCAGCATCAACATAATTGCACAACAGTGACAACTATATTTTCCTCCTCTCTATCTAACCAGCCAGATGACAAACACACACGCAAACAGTAACCAAAATCCATATCTCACATTTACTCGGCCATGACAACAGAAAAGGAAAACAGAGATGAAGCTTACCACTTGTCTCACGGCTACAGAATCACGGAATCAAACAGAAGGATGACAATCCAAGTTTCACAGATCCCCCCTTTCCCCCTCACTCCTGACAATTTCCCTGAAACAGAGGCGACGGAAACAGGACACCGAAGAGTGAGCTCTGTTGCTCACGGCAGCACCCAAAAGAAGAAAGGAAGAAAATGAACTGGAATAAGGTTTAAGAAGCTTACCATCGCAACTCACACCGCCACAGAACAACCCACGGTAACAGCAGGGCGGAGATCAAATTCGGGAGTTGCTACAGTGCAACTTCCACCGAGTCGCGACGACAAGGGAATCTTGCTTCATGATAACGACGATAACTACCATGGTGGTCTACGGGAAGGAAGATGAACCCACGGCAGTGGAAACTCACGGCAGCTGTTCAGAATTTTCCCTCAGATCTCAATCTCTGAAATCTCACTGCCGACAGAAAATTGAAGGAATGGGGAAGAAATGTCATGGCTTAAAGGAAACAACGACGATCTGCCGTGCCTTGTACTTCCTTTCCGCACCGATCGCCAACGTAAATATTATTATTTGTAGCCTTGTATATAAGTTACATTCTCTCGTCAGATAAGGTTGGTCTTATATATAAGTTACGCTTTTTAATCTTAAATTTTAATTTGCTCTTTTCTTTTTTACCCTCACTAAACAAATACTTTTACATTAATTATCGCACATTCTCCACTCATTATCTCTCCTTCAATAAATGATTACATATTCCCTCTCATTTTTTTCACTTCTCTTTCACTTAATCTATCAATAAATAATAGTATATTTGAAAAAAAATTACATATATTACACAGTTATTATTTTTAACTAATTTTAACTAACATTTTAATCACATAATTTAATTAGTTATAACTTATATATAGGACCCAGTATCTAATAAGATATTGTATAGAGTCCATCTCCCTTCTCCGCTTGTTGTCCGGGTTGGGAGTCATGGTTATATATATATATATGTTGAGGTTCTTATTTTTGTATGGTCCGATTCATAAATCACAACTATGAACCATATTCTGTATTTCCCAATCGCACCATTTCAATTGAATTTGAAGAGTTTATATTTAACCGATCATTCCTGTTCCATTTCTACTGTGGCTTTTAGTTACTTCATCAGGAAAATATATGTATTTGATTGAGAGCTTTGAAAGTGGAAATATCCCAATAAGGTTTACCATCGAGATTAATTGGTTTTATTATCATATTAAAATAACAAGACCCATTTTTATGAAGGTAATTTAAATAAAATAATTTTAACAATATGCAAAATCAGACTGGAGCAGCTGAACTGGCCGGGAACCAGCACACCAGCTTTAGAAAACTAGAATGAAACTAGTGAAATTGGCCATTTGTGTGGTTCAACCCGTCTTGAGAAAATCAAGAAAGAAATGAAGGGGGGAAAACAATGAAGAAGACAAAAGAAAAGCGAAGGCAAAGAATTAGGAAGGAGCAAACTTAGAAAACAGAACAACTGGAAGAGGAAGAAAAATGAAAAAAACGTATGAAGAAGAAGAAAAGAAAAACGCAAGGAAGAAGATGAACATGTTGCCATTAGTCTTTCTTTTCTTTATTTCAAACCCAAATCTGCAGTTGTTTGCCTCATTATCTCTTCTCTCTTCAAAAACTTTTGACTTGAGGCTCTATTCCCATTCCTTTTTGGCTTATTAAGCAATGTCTATTGACCCAAAAGCAAGTCTTTCTGATTTGCTGCTGCTTCTTACGCTTTTCACTTATTGAAAACAGCGTCGGCGGTTAGAATGAAATTACCTTTGATTTTCGTTTGAGATTTCACCGCTAGGAAGACGAAAGATTAATTAAGGAGGATATATGGTGTACTTGTTTTCTATAAAATATTTAAAAGATAAATAAGGTGGTTAAAAATACTATTTAATGTGAGTAAAGTTAAAAAAATTTATATTTAAGATGATTTAATGAGTTAAACGCTTTTCTTTAATTCCAATGAGATAGTTAAAATTTAAAAATAACTTATATTAAAGCTATTAGTTAAGGTGATAAACACTATGAAGAGAAAAACATTAGTTAGAAAAATAGGAAACTCACTTGTCAAAAGTAAAAGCTTTTTACATTATAAGGTTAAAAAGTATTATATACCTTGATTAAATAAAAAGATACTTTCTTTTTGCAATCAAATAAGGAATACTTTATTAATCATTCATTCTATACCAAAATGACTCCATTCATGGGATTTGGCAGAATATTTGAAATCCCCACTGTTTATGAATCATTAAATGCCATCAACTTTATCAATTCTGTTCAACTGTTAAAGCATTATATATGAACTTCCCCACAACAACTATCAAAATCACAAAACAAGGAACTAATTTGGATAGTTGGAGTTGCTTTTCAGTAATTAACAAGAGAATGGCTAATAAGAATATTTCTTCCACACATGTTTTGCTGCTTGTCTTCTTCATATCAGGTTCAATTCAAAACATGAATAATACAAACTGATTTCTTGTTATTCACAGTGTTTCTATGTGTTAGTCTCGTGCATACTTGAAATCGGAACAATAAGTTTCTCTATGTCGTTTATAATTTGATTAATAATACAAGGCATTATAGATTTTAGGAAAAAATAATTCCTCATCATATAATTTTATCTAATTTTTAATTAGATTTCTGTAATTTTTTTCTTTTATTAGGGCACTTTATATCTTCATAATTTGTTAATTATGATTGATGTAGATGTTGACTATGTGATGCATAAATTGCTAAAAATACAAAATAAGAAAGATATTTTCTAAAAATAAAATGATAGAATAAAAATTAATTTATTGTCTCCTCGCATCAATGAGTATATAATGTGTAATTTATAATCTAGTTGATTTTATTTTATTTAGATCTACGGGTGTAATGAGTAAAAGAATCACATCATCAGTTAGATATAGATGCTGTTTCTCTTATAAATTATGAGCATAAAGAATAGCACTATAATTGAGGGAACTCTAACCTAATGAAAAGAAAATCTTACAGAGACTTAATTAAAAATTAGATAAAACTATATAGATTTATAAATTAATTTTCCTTAAATTTTGCATGTGACATTATTGATTCAGATCGAGTTGTGTGTTATATTTACTGATCACATAGGTTTTGAATATTTTTGCAGCTACGATAGTTACAGTCTTGAAGTAAAAAAGACTAACGTCATTTCTCTTATAAATTATAAAGAATAATAAAAGAACTTTGACCTCATAAAAAGAAAAAAAATTATAAAAACTTGATTAAAAATCAGACGAAACTATATGGACTTGCAAATTAATTCTTTTTTAGATTTTGCACTTGAAATTAAAATATTGTTTAGATTGAGTTGTATGTTAATATTATTGGTGTGATAGATGTTGGTTTTGAATGATTTTTGCAGCTATGATCGTTACAAGTAGTGTTGAGGCTAAAAAGACTTGCATTGACATAATATATCAAGATAGAGGGCATTGCATTGAAAATGAGTGTGCTCAAAGATGCATCCAGAAGCATGGCAGCTCCGGCAAAGGACATTGCATTGCCTTCAACCCTAGTGATTGTAAATGTTTCTTTGATTGTTGACAAACTCAAATTAAATGTCTTGAGCCGTCCTACTAAATAAATAAATTGACGGTTTATTAAATATATATATAAATGTTAATTAAGGGAATACTATTATTTTTTATTCATCTAAAAGACTAAGATATTCCTCTAGTCCTTAATATATGATTTATTTAACTAATTTAATTATATTAATAAAGTTATTTAAGTTAATTATTATGACATATTTTTTCTAAAACACTTTAACAATCTTTTTCAACTCTCTCTTTTCTCACCATCTTAACTTAATTATTATTAAAAGAGTATTAATGAGAGTAATTTAAAAAAAACTGATAAATATATGAAATTATGACTTATATTTAGGATTAAAATTAATTTCCATATAAAATTTTATATTAAGCACTAGAAGATTACCATTTTGACCAACTATGTTGATTAGCTAATTAAGAGATGATTATCGAATAACTATTCCCTATAAAACTATTAAGTAATTAAAATTATATTATTTTTTTAATAATTTCTATTCAAATAGTAATATTTTAATGTTTAATAACTTAATTATGATTGTTATTTACAAATCTTCCCATATAATTTACAAGCCAAATTTTGAGATTTACAATTTCTTCATAAATTTACAACTTAATTAATATAGGATAAAGTAATATTCAGGAGCTTGATGTTAGTTCTAAATAGAGTCAATAATATAGGTTAACGTGTAGGTCAGGAGATACAAATTGGATAACCCACACCCCGGTGAGTTGGCATTTAGCCATAACCTGCCAAACGGGCCATCCCATCAACATACCATCTTTTTCTATAAAAGTTGTTTTTGTTAACATTTCTACATGGACTAACTAAAATGAGTGTATTTTTATAATATCATGTATTTGTTAGGTTAATTAACTCAGAAAAAATCATATTAGTTTTTTTTAAAAAATAAATCAAAAATAAAATTTTAAATAAATAATACTTTTTTGTGGTATTAACTAAAATATTTTTTAGAAAATAAATAATATTGAATATTTATATGATAAATATAACACAAATAAATTCGTATCATTCTTTTAATTTTCTATGTCATTACCTGAAATAATATATTTTTACATTTCAATAATTAATTAAACTATAAATAATTAAGATATATTAATTAATAAATTAGTTTAAATTATATACAAATATATATGTGGCAGGTTAGTATTAGTAAGCCACAAGAAGGTTAAACGGTGCGGGTAGACATTTAGCTAACTCTAACTGTCATTTTTAAGGAAGTTAGTGTATTGGGCCTGCAAGTCCAACTGCGTATTTTGAATAGCATTCAACATTTTAATTTTATTTATATTATATCTAATATCTTTTGATATTATTTTTTAGTTATATCTAATATTTTAATCAAAGAAATACTTACCTACTCTAGGAGTGTCACGTCATTAGAACTCTGCCCATTCATAATACAATAACTCAGTTAATAACTCATCTTAAAAAATTCACTATTTTATTTATTTTTTAAAAAAATATTTTAATTTGAAGAAATAAAAACTCATTTAAACCAAATTAAAATATTTATTTTTTCTTAAAAATAAAATAAAATATTAATTGTTTTAGATGAGATATTGCCCAACTATAATTAGAATATGGGGACTTGTTATATTTTAAATGGACGCACCATAGTGTTAATAAATAACATCATGATATTGGAGATGAGCTCACAGGTGCACGGCACTAAATTGGGAGGTGGTTTTAGTGAACCAACAAAAATTTCATGGTCTCAGAAATCTTCATGGAGAGAACTTCTTGGTGATGGAGGAAGCAGTTCTTTCAATGCCTCACATATGCTGCTGGACTCTAAATCTAGTGAAAATCAAGGATCTGATGGTGTGGTAATTATGTCAATATAATTGTAAATATAATTATGGGATATTATGAGATATGGGGGGAAGTATTAGGAAGATTAAATCAGAATATTATTGGAGAAGATCTCAGGATGTTATAATTCAAATTCCCGTGTATTCTATTTAATCATTTCTGGCCTATGAATAAGATCACCGATTTATTCAGGACTCTAATATTCTACAGATGGTTTCTGTGAGCCTGAATCAGCAAAGGATAAAACTGAGGACATTGTGAATGAGGGAGGCCAGGAGATTGAAACTGACAAGGCAGAAGTTATGGAAGAGCTTGCTGAAGCACGGCCTACCATAAAAAATGCGTCGTCTAAAGACTCAGGCAGAGGCGTTGAATGGAAGCAAAAGCAATCTTGGACACAACTGGTTGGTCAGAATAACAATGCATTCAGCATATCTCAGATTTTTCCCGGAATCTCTTCTCAGAAGCCAGTGGCGAAAGAGCCCCCTGAGGACCTTGCGGGTTCTGGTAACGGCAAAAATATTGACGCTAAGGAATCTAACGATGAATCTGTTGGAGACAGGTTGAACTTGGTGAAGAGTAGCCCGGAAAACAAGCATAATGTTGTGGCTAAGCATACTACCATTGAATCTGCTGGAGATGGGTTGAACATGACCAGGAGTACCCCAGAAAAGAGTCAACATGTTGCCGGCAATGATATTGCTCCTGCTCCCATAACTGAGGAAGAATGTGACACACACACAAATGAAATATCCACTACAGATATTAAAATAGGTGAGACTTGCTCATTTATGAGGAGTGCTGCTTCGTTGAAAGAGTGGGCGAAAACCAAGGCTGCTCTGAGTGGATCACTCAAAAGGAAACTTGGGGAGAAGAAGGAGCATTAAGTCCTTTACTGCTGAAATCATGATTGCGGTTGGGTTATGATGAAGGCAAAACTTGGGGTAACATTCTAAATATTCATTGTTAGGTTCTCCAATGAAAGTTAGTGCATGTGGATTTTGTTTTATTTTATTTTAAATCAGTAACGCTAGTGACTCTAATCAATTTTTGGTGCCATTTTTTAGTTGAATCCTGTAACAAATATATAAAAACCAGAGTTTCCCTCCACATTATACACGGGTCGACTCTTGGATGTTGCTGTCTGTGTCATATACTATTATTTTTCAGTTTTAAAGAAGAGCAGAATATAATCAACCTTCATGTTGGTCACTAGAAGATGTTATGGCCATCAATTTAATTTCGGGAAGCTTATTGTCATCAGTATACTCTTAATGCTTTCTTAAAAAAATTAATTTTAGCCTTGATTTTGTTGTAAAATTAATGTCATTTTGAATTTTTGTTAGACTAAATTGACGTTAATAAATTGTGGTTTGATTAAGCCGGACGTCATCAAGAACAAATTGGCAAATTTAGTTCTTCTGCGTAGAAGAAAGTAGTCTTGTCGTATATTCAAGTGCTACCATTCGTAGAACATTAAGGTTGCTTCGGGGTACAAATATGATTGGACATTATGATTTCTTACACAAATCTCTGCACACACGTGGTACTTGTAAAGTGGCACTTGCTGATATTCACCCAGACAGTTAAAAACATTTCTGAGGAAGTGGAAATTTCTGAACCCTGATTCCCTGAACACTTGAATTTATTTTGGGTTCTAAATTAATATTCTTGAGCACAATCACATTATGTGAAAGCGCACTGAGCTAAAAATGTAGACTAAAAACATTCTCATTGAATTTTCTAGTAAAGATATACTAGAATTGCCAGCGTTTTCATTGACAGTATTCCTATAATCAAATTCAGTAAACATACAAGCCACTAGTGTGTCCTGTGTAGTTAAGTGGCGAGGGGTAAGAAATAGTTAGCTACTTTTAAGTTCAAAACTTTGCTCCTTCATGTGACCATGAAATTCAGTACAAGTTCAATGACTCAAGCACCCTGCGAGCTTGGATCTGGAGAGCTGTTAGTCTCTGTTCAGGATCCAGCGTTGACCCAAACTGACTTGCTGCCCAAATCAAGGAAGCTGATTTCTCCCCAAGAAGGTGCCTTATATCTTCATGTACTGATGCCAGAGGAGCCCTATCCCTTCCATTGACATGTCCAATGAGAAGCAACAAAAACTCCCCACATTTCAACCTGCGGAATAGTGGAGACCCAGCATGAAAAACAAGTTACTAAGGTTATTTGGGAATATGAATACACAAAATAGAAAAATATTTCACACATATAATCTCCTCCCCATGCATAAACATGCAAAACCAGATTAAAAAACTGACTCATAATTTACCACAACCCATGGGCACTCCATACATAAAAGACGGGATATTGTATTGGTCATTTCCGTAAATGGAAAAGCATCACATCTCTCTCTCTGTATATATGTAATATGTTTTGGAAAGTAAATAATTATCAATATGTGACTATTTGGCATGTTGCACAATGAATTCCATACCAGACACCATTCAAACAAGCATGAATAGGAGCGAAACTAGTTGCACGAAGAACAAGCAGTACCTGAGATTTTCATCTGCTTGTTTGTCTCGTATGAGGTCTGCAACTTCCATAATACCATTACATTTCTCAAAATCCTAATAAATCATAAGCAAATGACATGCAACTTTTAGAGGTGACAAAGCAAGAATGTTCGTTGCAGCAAACCTCAGACAAACTCTTAGCTAAACATCAAGATGAAAGGTTTTAAGATATTTATTGGTAAGTCTTTAAGATATTTATCAGTATGGAGTCTGGTTAAAAGGAGTAGAGGAAGGCTAAAGAGAACGCTCAACGAGGTCATTGAGCGGGATCTCTTGGTCAATAACCTATATAAGGATTTAATTTTTGACAGATCACAATGGCGTCGTATGATCCATGTAGCCAACCCCATTTAATGGGATAAGGCTTTGTTGTTATTGTTGTTGTTATTGGTAAGTCTTTAAGTTAAGCCAATAAGTCATCATTTTAGCTTCTTCAAACAAAATTTTGGAAAACTATGAATGATGAACTGAAGTATAAATTTGATCTGGAAAATAGAGGGATCTTGAATTCCTATATATTTGGGCCGATACCTTGTATCTGAAATCCAGGATACAGGAATTAAGGACCTTTGCTCGCTAAATTCCTTATTGGTGAGTCTCTAGTAAACACTAGTATTCATTTGTTTTTACCTATGGAAAGATTAGTCCACACATTCAACTGATGCCAAGACAAGGGTTCTACCATTTGATTGGCTGGTGAATCCACCATTATAGAGATTAGAGCGTCCAAACAAGGGCCTTGCTCAAGTACTCCCCGAGTGGATAATATATTCATCAAAACCTGCAAAGGTAAAAGAAATTTGATTCCCTCTGTCTATGCATTTAGTCACAGTGCAATGTCCAAAACTGTATGAATATGATTTACATTTGCCTGCTATATGGGTTAGAGCTGTTTACATTGCTTGTCTTTGGGTGTCTGCTCAATAATTTAATGGACACTCCTTGTTCAAAACAATTGGAGGGTTTTATTATATTATTCTTGAACAACAATTCTATGAATATAAACTTAAATAGAAGGTGAAATGTTAGATAAAGCATTTGTAAGGTTGTATGACATAATCTTGCATCTGTGTTTGTTGCTCCGCAATTGCATTTGAGCATATTGTGTATTCTGCTAAATTCTATTTTTGGTGGAATAATTTCATCAACTTCTGCATTGCAGTGACAACTTAAATTCATAATAAAAGTCTTCAGTCTCATCAAGACATCAAGTTACCAAATCAAGCCTCCTTTTCATGGATGAGTAAAAGTAATGGAACTAAGAAAACGTGCTCCCAGTTCCATATCTTTTCTTTGTCAACAGAAGGGCTAAAAGCTACTACATATAAAAATGCATTTGTACCTGAATTGCCTTGTGTTCATGGGCAAGAGAGGTACTCCGGGGATGAAGCAAACAACAACCTTCCAATACTCGAAGTGCCAATGCAACTTCAGCATCAGTTGATGGACTTGTTATCTTCATTGGTTCCACGCCAAATATATGATTCAAATTTGCCACCCTTTCATCATTGTAGTCATCTCCTGTCTCTTTTAGAGAGTGTTGAAAGAGCACTGGAACCACTGTGTAGACACAACCAGCTGAAATTCAAAACAAAACAGACTAAAACAAGCAATCTCCCAATCAACACAACTTACATACCTTGAAGTTCAGGAATAGATTGGGTTTGATTAAAGAGGTCAATAGTTGCATCAGATTCAGCCACATTACGGAGGAACTTGAGAATGGAACGGAGTCCACGGACCCGAAGAAATGAGAACTCAGCACAAGCATCTCTGAGACCTGTTCTAAGAGCAAGAGTTACTTCCCTGTATACTCTCTGTTGGTTAAGAGAGTTTACCAGCTCCCCCACTGCCGTAGAGGCCAGTGCATCTCCATCTGACTCTGTTGACTCTCCTTTCCCTTCTTGAAAATTTTCACTCCACAATGGCTTCTTCAAATACATCTCTATTATTTCCCCTCAATTTCGCCCAATTCTTCCACTTTATCTAACAACTTGCACCAAGGAGACTACGACAATTTCTTCAAGCTAGTAACAAACAAATCCCAGTTATCTTCGTATTCTAATATATTCAAATTGTTCCAATTTTTCATCACTAAGAAATCAAATTATTCCAACTGACTAATTGAGCGACACAGTAAAGACATTCATAACTTGTCGAAATTGATAGGTAAAAAATGGTTTTATGTTACGATAATTGTATTCCTATAGAAGTTTAACATAAGCATATGCCATCAATTGCAGTTCCCAGATACACCTATTGGAGATTGTTCAAAATTAGGGATTCTGAAAATTGCATAAGATTCCAAAGCTTATAAAGGAAACAATGGGAGAGTGAGAGAGATCGAAGAAGATAAGAAGAAGGATTCTGATTCACCTGTAGCCGGGCGAAGAACTGCGTGTCTTCTTCGTCGCGTAATGCAGCTTTGCTCCACCCTCAGAGCTTACATCATTTACTTTCATAATTGTAAGGGCAATTGTCTAAATATTTTTTTGGGGAACTTGGGAAAAAGGCCCCCAACAAAAATTGTATTGCTGATAAGGACCCACTAATACTCTATCTATAAGAAATTTGTATAGTGTACCGGTAATTTTAAGGATTTTTTTTTTCCAACAGATTTTCATTGTCTGAATATTAATTACATAGGGAATATATAAGAATATTTATGTAAATATATGCATTTTTCTCATCACAATAAAAAAAATAGTTAAAGAGTTATTAAAACATTCCTTCGGTCTACAATGTATTGGTCTAGAATTAGAAGATTGGATATGCACATTAACAGAAAAAAAAATAGTCAGTATATTAAAGAAATAAAAATATTGTAGCACTTTCCAAATCTATCCTTAATAAAAATTAAAGTCTACATTAAATGAAATCTGGGTCATTAATTGTATAGAAGGGTAAAATGGGAAAAATTTTAATAAACCAAATAAATTCATAAATAAACTTAACCATGTTAATGTGATTTTATTTAGACATAGTTTTTTGGTATAATATTAAGATATATTGATTGACCCTCAGAGCTGAATAAGGAAACAAATTAACAGTAATAAAAGAAAAAACGTGCTAAAAATTAAATGTTATCCAATAGATATGTTAGACAATATACAGATATACAAAAGAATCTTCAATCTTCTCCCTCTCTCTCTTGTTCCTTTTTTTAAATCTTCATTCCCCCTTTTTCCTATCAAAACACCCATTTATGCAAGAACTCTAAAAACTCATGGAATTTGCAATTTACCAAAAGAGGTGGAAATACCATTAACAAATTTACAAGGAGTCAAGGACCATTGAATCTAATTGAGAATGAACCTGGCATGCAGTTTCAGATGCCCAACCAGCAATAAGTCCTTGAAATCAGAACAGAGAACAGAAGCTGAAGCACTAAAGGGACAATATATTCACATTTGCAAATGGATCTGATCTGCACTATAAAAACCGTTGCCAATACATTTGCAATCTCCTTTTCTTTTTTATTCTGCCTTTTCTTTCCAGTCAAACTGCCCATTACAGATAAGTAGTCACAGCCTTACATACTTAGGTACTCTCTCCAAGCCTTTTCAAAGCAGAAAATCCATTGCCTATGCAATTGGTGATACAAAGGGACCTCAGTGCAAAACCACATTTTCACATCACAAGCAGTGATAATCTCACTGCCATAAGCAACAATAAGTAAGCACAGATACAATAATATGAGAAGTTATGGTTGTTAGAGGTAACTATGGCAACAATTGGAGCCAGGCAACAACTTTATAACGAATCAATAATTCAAATTAGGAATTTGACCATAGTCTTAAAATCACTTTCCCATGATGGTGAGGAAAAATAAGCAAGAAGTCAGAACTTGGACATCAATGGAATACGAAAATAATATTTTCAAAATTTCTCCAAAGAACAATTGCTTCTTTATCCCCTGTTGCTATAGATTTTACCTCAACTGTAGAAAACTACTTCCACAAATGAAGTTTACTAATTAGTGGAAAGGCTTCACAAAAGATCAGTGAAGAAAGGAATTATCTTACCTGCTTGACCAGATCTTCCTATTCCGGACCGTACCCATGTTCCTTCCGTCACTTCCAATCTGTGCAACAGATGTCTTATGTTGACCGTGGGTTTCTTTGACAAGCCAACGAATGTCCTGCTAACATAATGACCGAATAAAAATGTTAAATTGAATATGCCAAAATAATGAAATAAATACTCTGAAAGCTCGAATGGGCAGTGAAGCCAAGAGGGAAAACATGAACTTTTGTTTTACTAAGAACGTGATAAAATTATCAAGAGGAAGGAAAAATCACTATTAACTAATACAAGAAATTAGGGTCAAGATGGCAAAATGTATTAGATGCTTTTGAAACTAAGGTTTTAGAATGAGAACAGGTGACGAACCATTTGACATATATTATCTGATAATTCAAGAGCTTCTTGCCACCTATCAACCCTAGTAAGGCCTTTGATGAGATGAACAAATGTGCTAAGCTCCGGAACAATATTCCTACTTATCATGGTTGAATATAGCTCAAATGCTTTATCGACCTTACTTGCCCGTGACAGACTCTCAATCAATGAGGCATATAAATGTTTATTGCCATCTTCAAAACTTGAAGACCAGGGAACTTCTTCTACTAACTTCAAAGCAGCCTCTAGTCTATCAGCCTTGACAAAATTATCAATTAAAACTCTGTAAATGGGAAGCATAGGCACTGACTCATTCTCAGCCAACTCATTTAAAAGCCCAATAGAGGTTATAAGTTCTCTGCTAAACCCTTCCATCCACAATTTTACGATAGCTTGAGATATGTTTTGGCCAATAAGTTTGATTAATTTCATCTAAAAGTTTGTGAGCCTCATCAAGAAGGCCAACAGAACAACAACGATTTATCAGGACCCTGTAGGTTATAAAGTTTGGAGCACAAGCTTTAAAGCTCATATCTCTCAACAGCTCAAGGCACATTTCAATTTTACCTAATTTTCCAAATCCATCAACCATTGAAGTATAAGTTGCAACATTTGGATTGCAGCCGTTTTCCTGCATCTTAAGAAAGAGCTTGTAAGCCTCGTCTGTCTTTCCAACTTTGCAGAGACCGTCCATCCTCTCTGTGTAAATAACAACATTGGGAACTAGCATTTTGAACAAGACCTTCAAAACAAGATCCAATCTTTTATCTTTAAACAGCACATCAATTAAGGAGCCATAGGTATACAAATTTGGGCTGTACCCACGCTCTGACTTCTTGGCAAACACCTCTAGGGCGTCCTCAAGCTTTCCAGCCTTGCAAAAGCCATCTATAAGAGCATAATACACTATATGGTTAGACTCACAACCTTCAACAGACATAGAATTCAACAGTTCATGGGCCTCTTTGACCCGGTTTGCTTTGCATAGACCATCCACCAAAGCCCCACATGCAATAACATTTGGTTTTTCACAGCTGTTGTCGTTTGACCTAAAATAAATGTCCATATCTGAACTTTCTATGTTACCTCTCATTCTGGCATAGATTTGCCATGCCTTTTCAATCTGTCCAGCCTTGCAAAGGCCATCAATTAAAGCAGAATAGGTAATAACATTGGGCTTGCATCCATCTACCAACATCATCTCAAACGGTTCATTTGCCCTGGACACCTTTCTGGCTTTCAGGTATGCACGAATAAGAGCAGTATAGGTCACCCCATTAGGAGTGCAACCATTTCTCACCATTTCATCTAACCATTTGCGATCCTGTTCAATGAGACCAGCTTTGCAGAAGCTATCAATTAAAATTGTATATGTATAAACACTAGGAACAACACCATTTCTTTTCATCTCTTCAAACAACAAAAATGCCTTCTCCACCTTTGAGACATCACAAAGGAAACTAATCACTTTGGAATATGTACTATCATCAGGAATGAATCCCTTGCTTATCATTTCGCTATAATCTTAGAAGCTTTATCAAATTTTCCAGCCCCACAGAGACACCGTGCAAAGTTGCTAACATTGATCTTATTTAAAACAACTCCCGCATTAAGCATCTCCGTGTAAGCATTTTAAGCCAATTCTAACATATCTGAGGATGTATTATGAGTCCCACATCAGGAGTTTCACAAGTAGAGTAGAGTTTATAAGTTCAAAGGGTTCTCCCTTATAACAAACTAATCTTTTAAGAATTAGCTCTCCCTTTAGGCTTATGTTTATCTTATTGGTGCTTTCATTGAGAGTAGACTCATTGGAGAGGGCTACCTACGGAGGGTTTTGACTGACAGAAGGCCGAGTGAAGTGCCGTAGAGTGAAGCCGTCGTGGACGTTGGCTTTCAAGGGGTGGCATTGTTATGAGTCCCACATAAGGAAATCTCACAAGTAGAGTGGGGTTTATAAGTTCAAAGGTTCTCTCTTCTAACAGGCTAATCTTTTAGGAATAGACTCTCCCTTTAAGCTTATACTTATCTCAGGATGGCAGTTCTTCGTTGCCACATATACAACCAATTAATAAATTGTAAACCAAATAGCCTGGCTGACACCCGCATTTATTCATTTTCTTAAACAACTTATAGGCATAAGAGTAATCCCTTGATTTGCAATAAGCATGTACAAGAGAATTAAATATTTCACGACTTAGGTAACAACCTTCAGTAAACATCAAACTAAGAATTCTCTTGCATCTACCCAGCTGTCCTTTCTTCAAACAACCAGAAAGGAAATTCCTCCTTCTCTATCAATGTCAGAGCATCCCTTAACCTCCCTGCTTTGCAGAGGGAATAGGCAAAACAACTCAGAGTAAATCCATCCATATCAAATCCATAATTAGACATCTCCTTGTAAACCAAATAAGCCGTATCTAATTTGCCAGCTTTAAGGAAAACTTGAACCAAGGCGTTATAAGTTGTCCGTGAGGGCTTATACCCATAATCCTTCAGTCTCCCTAGTTCTTCCAACGCCATATTCCACAACCCATTACGGCAACACTTCCGTACCAGAACATCAAGCAACTTCCGGAGCACTTCATTATCATCATCTTTTATTTCTCGTAATTTGATAAAAATTTAAAAGATCAACACGAACAAACTCGTATTTTCTGCTTCAGGATGTCACGCTTTGTATATATCTACCACTAGTTGAGGAACAAACACAGTATATAATTTAATCTCCCTATAGTTGAGCGAAGTTTAAATTACTATTTACGATCCCAAAAGAAAAGAAACAATTTCTACCCTTTAAAATCATTCAACACTACCACTTTGATCCTTGTCATAAGTTCACAATGAAAATTTTTTTTTATCGTAAATATAAGTCCATCGCCTAGAGAATTGTTAATGACTATTTTCTAATTTTAACCCTCCTGGAAAAAATGGGAGAGAAAATATATAGTATATATTTTCAATAAACATTATTTAATAACAGCAAACTTGAAAAAATTTATATTTAATAACTTAATTGTTATGCTTTAATATATAAAAATTAGTTAAAATAAATTTATAATAAGGACCAAAATGTATAGCTTTGTATGATTGGGACAAGAGCGACCCAAGGCCCAATAGGTCATAAACCACTACTTTCTAAATTTGTATGAATATCCTATTGGTGGGATATATAAGTATATCTATAAGCGTTTTAAGTTTAGAAGTATACCCTAATCTTAATAAATTTTTAAAACCTAACTCATTTAAATTTTGTTATACTAAAAAATCTCTACCTCTAAATTTATTTAAAAAGAAGCTTTGATGAGCTACGAGAATTCAGCTCACCTCAATTTTTGTACCCAAAAAATAACCTAATGTGAATAAAAAGTTTTCAAAGTAAGTTTATGTGCAAGTTGGTTGCCGTACGGAGTGTATAAATAATGCGTATTGCTTCTCCATGCCTCTTGAACCCAAAGTTGGTAGTTGGTACAATGAGTTTTATACTGTTTATTGGAAAACATTTATGTGATCGAAAAAATATTTTTGGAAGAACTTATTTAAATTTAATTCAATAATATTTAAATCTAACTTAGTGAAATAACTATATATATATATATTGTAATAGGACTCTGATTGTATTATAGAAAAAGCTATATATGCATATATATATATATATGTATAAAAAGCTTCATGAACCTAATTTCATTAACGTAACTTATCATTTTTTCCGAGTGTACAGGTGCAAAACACTCTTTTATTATTATTTCAATAATTTCAACTACCCACCAACATTTTGTTCAATATATAATAATTGAGCATGACGTGATTCTCAATTATTGAACATATTTTTATGCCAATGAATAAAAAATAGAATATTATGCCCGCCTCTGATTCTATAACCGCATCCATTTGTACTAGTTAATTTTTTTTTAATAATATTAACATAATTTTATTATTAAATATTCTAATTTTGATATTCGTAATTATCTATCTTGATATAGGTGTCTCTTCTAAAAATTGAACTCGAGATCTAGAGGGATCTAACGAGTTCTTACACTATTAGACTAACTCTATATTAATATTTGTATTAGTTAGTTAAAAAATATAATAATTAAGCTATAAAATAATTACTACTATTAAGCACTTGTCATGGGCATGACATATCGAAATATTATGTTAACACATCCTCGTAGTGTCATTGTCGATGGAGTCACATGATATGTGAACAATTTTAATATTTATTCTCTATACACTAGTTGGCCAAATCATACGTACATAACGTCACTTAACTTTATAATTATATCATATATATATATAGATAACCTTTCCAAGTTTTAAAACTCTACAATGACTTTTCATAAATTCTTATATTTATACATATAACTTTTCAATTAGTACTTTTATTCATTATTTATTTACACATACATTAAAATAATGTAAAGGGCTTAAATGCATATAAGTCAAAATTTGAGGGGTTAAATATATATACAAAAATATAATTTATTAAGAGTTAAAAGTTTAGATGGATGGGTTCATTATTAAGAAGTTTAAAGGTTGATGGATAGTTATTCTTACATGTTTCAAAGTTCATTAATGTCATGTTTTGTATAATTTAGTCGCTGTAGTTATTTTTGTGATAATTTAGTCACTATAATTTTTGAAGTTAGTATTAATGGTAAAGTAGTATTTAACACCTTAATCTTTTTTTTTATGTATCTAACGCTTTGATATTATTTATGGTGATTTCAATATATAATCTTATTTATAATGTATCCAATACTTTAAACCATAAATAAAATTAGGGATGTTAGATTTAACTAAAAATATAATATTAATTAGGTGATTTGGATGCGCTAAGAATATAACCTTAAAGTACTATATACATTATAAATAAAATTAAGATACTAAATATTATTAAGAAAATAATATCAGAGTGTTAGATACTAGTTTACTAATTGTATAGATATTAATCTACTTGTAAATAATTTCGATTGCTTTAATAAAATAATAACATATTTTAAATTTTTTAATAACTAAATAAAATCATCATTTGGTGACCTATGATCATTTTGTTGGTCCACTCTAGACATACGTCCTCTCTCTCTCTCTCTCTCTCTCTCTAGGCTCATCAATTTTTAAATTTCCAATCGATCATTATAATCAATATTATAAAGTAATATATAAGTCTCTTTCATTTGTTGCGTACTTGGTAGCAGCGACGAATTCATATTGGATGCACGAGGGCAAGAATTGGGGAAAAATTGTGTTGGGAGGTCAAGAATATATTTTTAAAAAATTAGAAAAAATTGGGGAAACGTCCCCTTTTAATTTTTTTTTTATGAATAGGCCTAAATTAAAATACTGATAGTTTATATGTATATAACCAGTATTAAAACATACATATCAAATATGTATTTAACGCACATATACATTAGTTGTGTTTCAACATATATAAAACATATACACATATAAAGTCCTCATATATCACATATATAAACGTAAATATATATATGTGTGTGTGTGTAACTCATGTGTATATTAAATAAATTATATACATTGCATAATATTATTGTTAAAAAAGTAATGCTTTATATCACATATAAAAACATTTATAATTGAAATTTTAAATAAATAAATATTTAATTTTTAGTTACCATATTAATGATAAAATTATAATTTTATATATTTTTGTTTAACATCAAATTTAATTGTTTTATCATCATACCAAAATACAGTAACAATCATTTTTATAATGGTAATTTAAATAAAAAAATTATCAATATGCAAAGCTGATCTAAACTAGACTTACTCAACCGGTAAACTAGTTATGTGGCTAGTCTAGAACTATAATAAAATCGGTGGTTCAGCGGATTGGAATGAACTGATTAACTTGGCATTGATCCTGTCTAAACCAGTCAAAGAAGGAAGGAGATCAAACCGTAAAAGAAGAACAAATGGACTGATGGACTTGATATAGGAAGGAGCAAACCGTAAAAGAAGAACGAATGGAAGAACGAGAAGAATATGAAATAGAAGAAAGAAGAAAAGAGCATAGCGCAGGGAAGATAGGGTTATTTTTCCATTCCTCACGCTAATCAATACCACCCCCAAGCCCAACCACCACCTATAAAATTAATACTCCTATGATTTTTTTTTATAAGAAACAATTAAGTTTGTACCAAAAAAAACAGAAACAATTAAGTGAAGGAAAAAATTTAGATTAAGTTCATTGTATCTATTTCCTCAAGTTTTTCAACCCCACTTTATGTCTATTTTTTTAATATCTTCATTTAATTTAAACTTAAGTAAAAAAATAGTACATATAACCAAATGTGATTGGAGAATTTAGTAAAATAAATTCAAAAAATTTGATGTAAGTATAATTTTTAATTGAATTACGTCGATTAAAAAATTAATTAAAATTAATTAAACATAAGTATATAAAAATGTAACTATGGGATAGAGTATGAGTGAAAGATTGAAAGTTAACCAATTCTTTGACAATTTATCTCCATAATAAATACACTAATGTTAATATGAGTAATTAAATAAAAAAATAGGAAAGTAAAAGAAAAAAAAATTGGAAACAACTTTTAAGTGTTTCTTATAAATAAAAATAAATTATAACAAAAAATGTCTCTTATATAAAAAAAAGAGGGAGTACATCTTTTCCCACCAAAACATTAAATAATATATATATAGACAAACACACACAACAAGATCAGTATTTTGCTAATAAAATATAACAAGTAATTCGCGGGAAGTTTCAATTTAGAACTTCATGAGAATCCTGAAAAATTTTGAATTCTATTTATTTTCTGAATGTGGTAATCAATTTTAATTTTCCTTGAAGTAAAAATAATTAGATTTCCTAGTTATCGAAATTTTAGCAGCATTTAAACTTATAAATAAGAAAGGGAGAATTAGAATAAAAGACCTATAATAAATTATATTTATTAAGAAGGACTATAAAAATTTTAATTATTTAGAAGGACTATAAAAATTTTAATTATTTAGAAGGACTAAATATGTATAACCTTTCTTTAATATATATATAATAAATTATAAAAGATGTGAAGTTTTCTTAAAGTTATATAATTTTTTATTTTCAATTGAAGTTTGTGTCAATTTTAAAAATAAAATTATAATGTTGATAAAATTAAAATTTTGTTATTTTTTTCAATTGATATTTTGGTCAGTTGTAAATATTGAGATAAATTTTGTTTAATTCATATTAGTTTTAAAAATAGGCTTTGGGAGAAAATATAGTTTTAGTAAGGGATAATTTAATAACTTTAAATTTTTATTTTAATATTTAGTCATTCTAAATAATTAAAACTTTTATGGTATTTTCTATAAATATTATTTATTATAGGTTTTTTATTTTAATTCTCCCAATAAGAAACGACCCCGCAAAAAAATTTACTAGTAATAATTCCTACCTTGTTATTGGACGGACAAGTCAATGACGTTCTTAACAGAAGCTGAAGGGATGTGTTGAATTAAAAAAAAAAAAGGTTTAAAAAATTTAACATACGTCACTCGTGAGAAAAAACATGAGAAAATTATATCCTAAAGCCCGTTCTGAAACTTAAAACTTGTTAAATAGTTCCTTCTATCGAAAAACGGGTCAACCTGCGAGTTATACATTAGTCCGTCATAACCCATATAAGTTGAGAAGAGGTGGGTTTCAGGTTAGCATTTTGTTAGTTCGAACTTGCAGGCTACTTTTTTTTTAATAATTTTAAAAAATAATTTTTAAATTTTTAAAATACTAATAAAATTTTTTTAATGTTATATTAGAATAATAAAAAAATTATTAATATTATACTCTTAAAATTTTTTATTTTTATAAAAAAATTTTAAATTTTATAACTATAACTATAAATAAATATTAATATAATATTAATCAATTAAAATATGTCAACCCATATACGTAAATAAATATCTTTATTAATACTTGATAATAAAAATATTTAAAATAATATTAAATAAAATAAATAATAATATTAATAATTAAAAAAATTAATTATCAATACTAGAAAGCTAGGAGAGGTAGCTCGTGCTAAAAATGATGGGCAAAATGTCAACCCTCTTACATCAAATTGTATCTTTCACAAATTCCGAGTGAACGGACAAGTCATATGTTTTAGTCACAGATTTCTTCAATAATTAAGAGACATCATCAAGAGCTATATTCTAGAACAACAACATCGAAAGTGTAGGAATGAAAAAGAGGGGATTAACATATTAAAAGACCAAAACTTAAGCCACTCCATTAGAAATTCAAAAATTAAAGTCTAGGGACTAATTTCAACATATTTGGACAAATTAAACCTCTAATTTTTCCCTATATTTAATATTTATAATAAACCATTTAATTTGTATGTATAATATGAAAAGACCCCTGACCATTTAATAAAGAAAGAACGTTGACTAAAAAACGAATTACTAAAATTTATAATAATCTTTAAAATGAAAAAAAAATCATCTTCCTATATTTAATTAAAATTAAAAAATAAAAATGACAGCTGGAATATTCGAGGAGAAAGGCTTGACCAAAAGCTTTTAAAACTATCGTTCAAATTTTAAAAATTTTGGAAGAAGACAAAAGGAGGAAATAATCATAATGTATGCTCTTCCTAGTTTTAAATATAAGATTTTATTTGTAGTGTAATATATTATTTAAAATGCAGCTCATGGGAAGGATGGTCTATATAATGTCTCTTTGTTTTTCTTCCGTCTCCACCCCATCTTTGATCTTTCTACTCATCTCTGGTTCTTCATATTGGGTTGGTTGGTGAAGTCACAACCTCATTCTGCTATTTCTTTGGTAAGACTCTGATTCTTTGTGTCATAGTTGACGTTCTTCTTTTCTTCTTCCATATAACTAGCTATGACCTAAATATATTTCTCATCTTCACCACTTTAATTTGAAGAGTTTATATTATTTGAAAATTAAATCAATAGTATTGGGATTTATTTGGTTAATAATTTCTTTATAAAATCCAATTTTTTTGTTACTAATTTCTAAGTTGAGATTTATTATCAAGGCATTTGCAAGAATAGCATCCCTATGTGGGGGAAGATCACGAAAGACAAAGGTTATAAGAGGGCTTCATGACGACTAATCCATGAGAGCCCGTATTTATGCTTTCATTCACTCGTTCCTCTTTACTATTCAAATTTAAATATGTATAAAATATTTCTTTCAGTATTTTATTTATTTCTATTAATAGGACGTTATTTATTGAAAGATTTTATTGGCCTCACACTATTGACCTTTCACCTCCCCGAAATAATGAAGGCCCTTATTGCTAATCAAAACTTGTAGATATTTGGAACAACTTCTAGATGATATAAATCTAAGTTTAAGTTTATAAATTTACTTTTGTAGTTTAGATGCTTCACGTAGTTTATAGGTAGGATTCATGTCCTTTTTTAATTTAATTAATTTTTTTGGGATGTATAAATATTCATATATGTGTGCTAGTTTGGAGTGAGGCTCCATAGATGGGATTGTATTTACAGCTATTGTAGAATTTTTAGAAAGCCCAACAACATACAGTGGAGAAATTAAAAATGACTTATGCATGTCTAAAATTATTATTGTATTAATTATAATATTTGAAAGTTATGAATGTGAGTTCTCTCATATCTATGTAGGTTACCCCTTAATTTTCGGGACATGACAATTTAGTATCAGAACCTAGGTTTTTTATAGTTACGTGGTGCAAGGATTCTTCAACGAGGTCTCGATTATCATTATAAAGCTAGGCATAATTATAATCGAGGATGAAGGCCTAATAGGTGGTCTGGTGTCTTTCTTCTCTATGCTACTTATGTTTTATTTATATAAGTCCTATATATTGAACTAAATATGCCTTATATTTACTTATATAATGAATATTTCTTGAGAATTTCAAGTGTCTAGTAGAAAGACTAGAAGTGGTGAGAATGGTTAAGATTCATAAAAGGTTTTATTCTTCAAAGAAGTATAAAAGAGAAAAATGAGATGATAAGGTGCATGGTCTCCTTAATCATGTTAACAACCTAAATTTAGCTTCACTTAAAAAGGAAGCAAATAGGGAAAGAAACATTTTCAACGTTTGGGATTGAGAACCTTGATCTGACCTGTCCTTAGCTTGAATAAGATGTTTCTGTTGTGGTTAAGCTCTACTAAGTTCCTTGGAATAGGAATAATTGGATGCTGAAACTTAATCTAGTTTTGCCATTACAATTTTAGTTGAAATTGAATGTCTCTTTTAATCTGTCTGATGTAAAGAAGATTTGAGTTGAATGAGGAAGTGGGATCATATGCATTTCGTTTAACTTTGCTCTAAATTAATTTGAGCCATTGAACTTATTTCGCTGAAGTTCTTGTTTTCTAAATTCAAATTGCATGCTCTTTGAATTTATCTTTAAAGTGTCATAATGTGAATTTTCTGAGTTTTGCATTTCTTTAGTTTCTGTTGTTTTGCATTTAACCCCTGAGTTGTATGCTCTTGTTTGCGATTACTGTTTCTGCAAACATTCCCCACATTCAAATGATTTAAGAACCTTCACAAAATTGGAATTAACTTACTGTAACTAACCAATAATGTGTTGTGAGTTAAAAGAAAAAATAATTTTAAATTAATTTACCAACTTTCTTGAAACTGAATTTTGGGAAGTTGCATCATTAGGAGAATATCACCATTGCCTAATTCCTTAATAAAGTGTTGTCTTGTTGGATAGCTCATTTCCTCTTGGTTGCATGTCAAGTCTCCTACTGTTGCACTTATGTTATTGCTAAACTTGATTGCAAGTTATATATAAAAAAAATTATTTTCTTCAATAGCCTAGTTTAAATTTGAGCTGCTGAGATAAGTTGGTGTTTGTTTATAAATTGAAAAAGGGTTGAGTTGAACCAAGCTTGTGCATACACTTATTTCCTGGTTGCTGTTACTAGTTAGCTGAAGAACTTAAAATTTTTGTGGTAAATTTTGCATCTGGTGATTCTGCTAGGGAAAAAAAGAAATCAAATCATTTTGTCCAAATATGCCATTGTACTGTATGTGAAGTTACATTCCCCCATTGAATTTATGGATTGACTCGGAATGATAGAATTGTAAGTCCCATTTTTGGGTGAGCATTGCCACTCATTGAATTTCGCCACGACACTTTGGGGATTTGGATCAATTAACTTTATTGGTATCATTTTAGACCCAACTGTTTGATAGTTTGCTGATTTTCTAGGGATCTCTTTTGCTGCAAGTCTGATTTAACCACTGTTTTGCAGGGGGAAAAAAGATTTATAATTGTTCATAATATTTGATGCAAAAAAAAAAATTGTTCATTGTAAAATTAGATGATAACTGAAGCATAAACTTGTTTCTGCTATTGAAACTACACTTGGTTAAATTTAGGTGCATTGATTCCTGATCTTGATTCTCTTCATTTATGTGATGTTTGTTGTGTGTTTCTAAGCTGTAATTCTAGCTATCATCCTAGTTTCATACCACTGTGAAGGGAAGTGCTTTCGCTATCACACTACTAGACTTGCATTGTAGATCAAATTTACTGGCATGAGGCTCTGTTTTTATAATAGGGAGCAAGTGGTCTAAGTTATTTAATCACACATAAGCTTGTCTAGAGGCGTTAAAGGGGTGATCACTGAAGATGATAATGGATGGACTGATACATGATTAATTTATGTCTGGGGTTTAGAAAACAAGGAAATTTGAATCTTGTAATAATATTGTTTGAAATTATTGTTTGAGGTTTTTTCAGAGGATTCCAATTATATACCCTTTCCTTGGGGTAATGATGATTTGGTGATTTTAAATCTGAATTTTTTTTGTCTGATTGGGGAATGTGATTATTGAAAGAGTAAGTTTGAAATGATGTATGATTGAGGTTTAATAGTTAAGCCACTTTTTTAATATAAATAGTGTAAAGAAGGATTTTGTGATGAACATGTTAGTAATAAAACTTGTTAAGGAAATACTGATTGTCAAATCAGGAGGGTTACTATTTTAGAAACAAGGACATCAAGTTCCTTGAGATATAAAAGAGAGTTTAAATATGGATTGTGCTAAATTCCTAGAGGCCAAGATTTTTAGTAAAGACTTACTTTTTTTAAAGTATTTTAATAAGATATATTGAAATAGATGAGCTAGTGAATGTCCACAATATAGTTGAAGAATAAAAGTTCTTTGAGGTTAATTGGAAACATTGCAAAGATTAAATAAAATTTTTAAATGATAGTTTGAGCTTCTACTATAGCTGTTTGGGTAAGGATTGAGGTTGATTTGATTAATTAATGTTTTCAATAGGTTCAACATGAGTTGGAAAATGAAAATTATCTATGTTTTTTTTTTATGTTTAGTAGCCATTCCAAATGGTAACAGAAAAAAAAAAGTGTGATGAGTTAGGATCAAACACAAGTTAAATTTTGGTGAGGTACTTGGCATAGTTGATGTTATGGTTTGATTTTGGGAATTATTATGAATTTAGAAAGTTGGCTAAAATGTTTGAGGTTTAGAAGTCACGAAATATTCACTAAGTTAAATTGAAAATGGGAGCAATATAATGAGTTAATTAGTTATGCCAAATTAAAATATGATAATTTCAAGGTTGATGTATATTGATCAAAGCCAATGATTTTGAAGTTTTGGAAATAGGAAAATGATGCTGATTATGATGAAACTGAGGTTTTGACCATTGGAACATATTTTAAAGAATTAGCCAATAGATTTTTATGTTGTCTAACAGGATAAGAAGGGTTAAAAGGAAATGACAACATTATTTCTCTTTTGTTTATAATAATGTGTGTAAGTATACTGTTTCAAAATATCATGCTGTTTGTAATAATATCTCGCTGAGTTTTCTTTTGCCTTCTCCTTCATCTCCCCTCTGGGTCTTTCATTTTCTCACTCATCATCTAATGGAGAGTGAAATAGATTTGTCCAAGTCCGACCATTGGATAGAAGAAAAAAAATTGATTGACTTTTCAATTTTTAATTTTTTAAATTCAACTGTTAGACCAACGTCAACCCCCAAACCCAAGCACATAAACGAATTATATTTTTTTTTTTGGAAAAATCATTTTGCTCACTTATACTTTAATTTCTCTTAATTTTTAATTTACTCTCTCTATTTTTTTCTTTTAATTAAATCTTTAATTTTACTTTATTAGTATATTGTTAGTTTTTGTAACTTTGCTTCATTAGTCTAAATACTAGATAGCCCTGTACAAGATCTAATAGAAAGATTTAGTTAAAAAAAACATAAATATTAAATAAAAATTAAGAAAAAATATAAGTATAGTTTTTCTTTTTCTTTTTTATATATTTTTTTGGTCACATTAAAGTAATAAGAACCTCTATCGTTCGCTAGCTGTAGATCGTAAGCAGTGCAGGACCCTGGTTTTGTCCTTTTCTGGTTATTGAGTTGTCTTAACTATTGACCCCAAAAGCAAGTCTTTCTCGTTTGCTTATGCCTTTTGCGCCTTCAGCTGATCGGTAGAATTGTTCTTCTCCTCATCTTGCTGAGAAATCTCTATATGTCATCCCATGTACGTACGTGCCCTCATGTTCGATTTCTCTTTGATATTGATTATTTGCAAATGTTATTTTGATTATGGCTTTGATTTTCGTTTGGGATTTCACAAGAAGAAAGATTAAGGAAGTTATATATATATATATATGGTCTTCTTGTTTTTTATGCTACGCCTCTAATTTGTTTCTCTCTCCTCCACACTCATCTCTGCTTCTTTCTAGGATTTGGTTTGGGCGAAGTTACAATCTCATCTGCTATTTCTTTAGTAAGGCTCTGCTTCTTTTACATCTTCTTCTTCTTGGTTGTTGTTGGTTAGATTTTTCATGAAAAATATATTAAATTGACAAGTATAAAGAATGTGCCAATATATTCATATCTCATTGATGGAAAAAAAGTACAAATAGACTTTTGTATAGATAAAAATATAAATTATTAAGTTAAATCTAGAATCTATTATAATCTTAATATCTTAAATTTATTCTTCTAAGATATGATAATATAATCCTATCTTAATTTAATAATATAATTACTCTAAATAATAAATAATGCAATCATCAAATAATGAGCTCTAAAAGATGATGAATTTAATATCTGATCCTCCATTAAAGTATGAATTTTACATTTCTACGAACAATATTGAATGCGGTGGATGTGAGAATAATGTTAACACTATTTCTATCTATTAAGATCTATTTAACTAATTTAATTAAATTAAAAAAGTTAATTAATTAATTAATTAATATAATATATTTTTCTAAAATATCATAATCATATTCTTTAACTCTCTATCGCTCTCTCCCTTACTTGACTATGGTTGATCAAGTATAATAGGGGTAATTTAAAAAAAATTAATAAATATAAAAAATAGGTATTATAGTTAGGACTAAGATTAACTCTCCAATTAAGTCATATATTAATAATTTGAAGAGTATTATGTGTGTATTAGCATTAATTAATAATCGAATTTATTAGCATGTCGCAAATTAGTAATACTTAAATATATGAGTTAGTATAAAAAGTTTGCTTTGGTCCTCCTATATGTAAATCAATTCATTTTGTTCTCAAATTTATATTTTTTTCTCCAAACTATATTTATTGACTACTACACAGGAAAAGAGAGTTTTCAACAATGGTATAATTTTCAATGTAAATTATTAAAGTGTGTATTTTAGAAAAATTAACATATTTTTATAGATAATCAACATAACTAATTTCTTTAATATTTAAATATTATTCTTTCATTCTTAATATAAGAGCTATTTAACTAAATAAATTAAAAAAACTAGATGAATCACTTAATTATAAAAATGTGACCTTTCTCTTTAAGATATCATATGTAATGTTAGATTATATACCAATTTATAAGTTAGATAAAAAATTAATTTATAAAAAATTAATAAATATAAGAAATAAAATGGATTAAAATAACCCTTTAATTAATTTTTATATTTAGGAGTAGAGAGAGTATTGAATAATATTTCGTATTTATATTTAACTTCTTTTTTCTTTATGGGTTTCATGTTTGGTATGCTCCAACTTCCATAACTATAGCCTATATATATATATATATATATATCTAATTTACACCACTTAATTTAATTTAATTTGCAAGAGACAATGAGTTCGTCAGCTGGCGCCCAAGGAAACCTAGAGCAGTTGCGTTGTTATGCCATGAGAGGAAAGTGGTCAAAAGTATTTGAAATGTACAAACAAACAAGGGCGTTTCGAACAGAAAAGATAACAGTGACAGGAGACACAGTGTTACACATGGTTGTGTCTAGCGGAAAAGAGAAGGTGGTTGCAAAGATTGTTGACTTATTAGTTCGCGAAGAGAATGGTCGTGCTCAGAATAATCTGGTGGTTACAGTGGACGGACACTATGAGGAGAGGGGGAATGTGAACATCGTTCTTGGGGCTGAAAATGATAGAAAGAACACTCCTTTACACTTAGCAGCAACAATGGGGAATATTGAAATGTGCAGGAAGATCGGTGGCAGAGACTCCTCCTTAATTGCTAGAAGAAACATTGCTGGCGAGACACCCCTTTTCCTGGCGGCTCTCTATGGCAGGAAAGAAGCTTTTCTTTGGCTTCATTATCTGTATATGGGAAGGCTTGGAGTTTCTTCAACTGACTTTGCTCCCTGTATTAGGGACAACGGCGATACAATTCTCCATTGTGCAATTGCACAAAGGCATTTTGGTAATCTAAACTAACATCCATTTTTTCATGTATTCCTAAATGTATTTATGAGTAAGTAATGCTAAGTGCAGATGTGGCAATCGAAATAGTTCTCCTTTATAAAAATCATCTAAAAGAGATGATGATGCGCAACAAGGAAGGCTTGTCCCCACTTCATCTCCTAGCATCAAAGCCTTCAGCTATCAAAAGTATTGGGCAGCTTGGTTATTGTAAGTTCTGTTATATGTGAAGGGGATGCAATGGGTACATATATATGTGTGTGAATGTGATTTCATGCTTGGATTTCTTCTGATGCATTTCGAGCTTCCTTTACCAACCAACGTTTGAAAGTACCATTATATATATAATCTTGAATATGCTTGAGATTTCTCCTTTGCATGGCCTCGTTTTAAAACTAAATACAACACGCTTGTTAAAGAGTACAAATATGTATAACGTTAAACATACACGTCACACAAATGAATTAATTAGATATACAAACATTTTTTAAAATAACTCATAAATACTTAACTAAATTTTATAAAGTTTCTTATATTACAGAGAGTATGTTGTAGTTTACATATATAAATAATAATGTGTGTGTATGGCTTGTTTACTTTGTTTGGAACTTCGAAGGGTTATTTCGGCTCAAGGAGAAGAAGCAGGCGACCACGAGGGACGAACTGGAACGGCATGAACGCAACCGAGATGTCTGGGCCTTCACGAATGCATTGTACATCAAGTATATTTTCTGTAAGATTTACAAGCATTGTTGTTCATAACTGCAATATATGTAGAAGAGAATATAATGATGTAACATGATGAGTCAGACTTGAGCTAAATAATGTCATTGTTTGAGTCACATTTCCAACATATGAATATCATCTTTACACTACTCCTTATTATTTCTTTCTTTAAACTCAATAAAAATTTTGCATTAACAAACTTTAATAATTAGTGTTTTGGATGGATCAATTTTTGACTCATATTTGCAGATCGTGATGATGATGATGAAGATTCCTCTTTGGTCGCTATGATCAAAGATGTAATTGTGAATCTGCTTAGTCTTTTGACTTCATTCCTGCTAGCCCCCTTTAATACCCTCGAGAAATTATTTTTATCACCAGGTACGCCATGTCAATGTGAATATAAAAGCATGCATGTATACTTCATTACATTAAAATCATGCGTGTGTGTAAGCACACACATATGATTTATATATCTATCTCTATATGTTATTAATATAAAATATATTTAACTAATTTGATTATATTAAAAAAATTAGCTAGTGAAGTTAATTAATATACCATGCTTTTTCTAAAACACGATAATCATATTTCTTCAACTCAACCTCCCTCCTTTACTTAATTATTATTGAGGGAGAATCGGATAAATTAAGAAAAAAATTGATAAATATAAGAAATATATTTTATATTTAAAATTAAAATTAACTCTTTAAACTCCAATTAGATCATAAATTAAAGGCCAGAGGAGTACTACTATTCTTATATTAATATGTCAAGAAACTAACAAATTTTATGACTTAATATTTGCAGAAAATCAAGAAAACACGGTCCTCAGGTTTATCAAAACTTGGTTTTTGTTCCTGACATTCCCCCTGCTAATCCAGCTTTTACCATTTGCTGTAGCAGGTAGGCCACCATATATGTCATGCAAGAGCGTACATTCATGGACAGTTTATATTTAACGAAAATCATGAACATATATATATATCCTCACTCTAATTTTTTTATGCATGTGTGTATATGTTAAATTAAAAATGATGTTGTTGATGATGATGACGACCACGATGCATGGCATGCACATATACATGTTTGTGTGTGTGATTTAGCTTTTCGCTTTATTCTTATTTTCCATCTGTTAAAACCATTAGGGACTAAGAATAAACATAACACCTGACACCCACCAAATTATATTTTTCTTTTCCTCTTTACATGTTTGGTTCAAGTTAGATCTCGATTGAGAAAGAAACAGTTTGGGGACAAAGGTCTAAAATGAACATATTATAAATTTCTTTTAAATAATAAATGTTTTAAAACCTTTTATTAGTCCCTACTAACCTACGTACGGGTCCTCAACATTTCTAGGGATATGGCTCGATCAAATAGGAAAAATGAAGGAGAAGTACATATGGTCCCTTCAAATAATGAATAAACTTCTTCAGCATGCTTCTAATGAAGATATGTCACAAATAATATCGAGAACCGCTTCTGAGCAGCTTTCAATTTCCCTGCAAACAGAAGAGGATAATGGTAAAAAGATTCATGAAAATTCTGAGATGATGTTAGTTTATCAAGCATTATTATTATACTTTTCATCATATATAGGACTTGACATTTTAGGAATTAAATTATTCGTCAACTGCAATGATGGTCACAAAATTTTTTACCACAAATTTATGACACATTTGTGAATTTTCTATCACCAAAAGATAAAATATCTACATCTAGGGATGGAGGGACCTCTAGTTCCTTTTGATGAATACACACGTGTCATATATAGTTATCAATAGGTTGGGTCTAGTGAAAAGGATTAGCTAATTATGACATAACGAATAAAGGTTCAAAATCCTATTAAAACATGTGTCCATATTTAGTATTCGAAAGTGTCTCAAATAGAATTACCTCCAATTGGAGGATACCTGTTCATATAAAAAAAATCTCGCATACAAATTTCTGGCATGTTTATTTATGAATATGCTGTGACGCTATAGACTCAAGATTCAATATTCTCAGCTTCTGCTCTTCCATCCATTCCATACTATATATACTTATTGTAAATCTTTTTCCCAATATATACATACTATGAATATATTCTTGTGCCAAAGAGTCTTGCAATTATGAACTAATTAATTTTGTGATTTGGACTATAAATGACGTTGGTGGATAGAGTCGGAGTCAGTGGCGACACGACCGTCTGGTACAATAACAATAGAGACACCCCTAATGATTGCTGCCAAGAATGGTGTGACAGAAATGGTAAAAAAAATTCTGGAATTATTTCCGGGGACGATTAAAGATGTGAATGCTGAGGGAAGGAACATAGTTCTACTAGCAGTAGAATATAGGCAGACACAGGTATTCAGGTTTTTGTGCAAACAAAAATGGCTAAGTGAAAGTGTACTGTTTCGACAAGTAGATAAAGATGGAAACAATGCATTGCACTTGGCGGTAGGGGTGTTCATGGGCAGGGCTGGGCAGGGCAACCCCCCTGCCCGGTGCCCTGCCCGAAAAACCTATGGGCTGCATTTTGCAGCCCGGTGCCCGGCCCTGCCCGGTAAAAGCCCTAACTATTTTGGGCAGGGCATGGGCGGGCTGGGCATGGGCATGGGCGGGCTGGGCATGCCCGAATTGTGATATCTTGCTCATATTGTGAAAAAAAATCTGCAATCATAAAATTATAAAATAATACCATATTTATATCTTCAAGAGTTAAATAATATCTATAATTTATTAAGAATAAAGTAACAAAAAGATAGTAATTAAAATCTTGAAATATATTATATATATAAAAAAATTTGACATCTATATCAAGGTCGGATATCTGTAGAGATATTACAACACTAATAATTAAATGTTTGGTAAGTAAAGTATGAAAGTAATTTTAGTATTTACGTAAATATAATATTTATATTCAAAATTTTAAAAATGAGTAGAGATAGTTGTGAAAAGTATAAAATTATAAATTAAAAAAATTAAAAAAAATAAATTTATAAGAAAAATAAAAAAATAATATATATGTATGTATATATATATAGGGCCGGGCCAAATGGGCAGGGCGACATACCTTGCCCGATGCCCTGCCCTGCCCGACATTTGGCCCGGCCCTGCCCTGCCCAAATGTATTTTGGGCAATATTTTTTGAGCCGGGCTGGGCAATTTTTTCTCGGGCTCGGGCGGGCGGACCGGGCCACGGGCATAATGAACACCCCTACTTGGCGGCAAGGCTTGGAGTAGAGCCTGACTGGCTTAATCCTGGGGAAGCACTCTCCATAACAAGGGAAATCAACTGGTTTAAGGTGCGTACATATCTTTCTATTCACTACTATTTTTACTTGATTGATGAGGTCAACAATCAAGAAATTCTTATTAATATTGAGAAAATTAAATGACTTGGCCTACAGGTAAAAAAATTTATGTGGTATTATAATATATAAACATGATAAGTAAATGTATGTATATATGGTGACTCAGTTTGTGAAGAATTCGATGCCACATGGTTTGTTGGAGAGATACAACAGAGAAATGCAGACCCCGGAAGATATCTTTAGGGAGAGTCACAAGGAACTTATGAAAAGCGAGGGAGAGTGGGTGGCTAAAATCTCACAAGCATGTTCTGTGGTGTCGGCCCTTGTTACATCGGTGGCCTTCGCCTCACGTATCAGTGTGCCAGGTGGTTATGATGGTTATGGCTATGCAATCCTTAGATGCAAACCAGTATTCAAACTTTTTGTAGTCTCTTCATCTGCGGCTCTCATCTTCTCCCTCATGTCCACCATCTTCTTCCTATCTATAGCTGCTTCTCGTTCGCAGTCTTTTCGCTCTTGGAGATACGTTCTTTTCAAACTTTACTATGGCATTTTCGTCATGGTCGTCTCCATTGTTTGTTTGTTGATCTCTTCCTTTGCTGGTGGTTTCTTCACGCTCGATCGCAACTGGCGAAGGGTTGCTCTTCCATGGTTTATTTGCATGTCATCAACTATCTTCCTTGTAGTTATCGCACAACTCCCCACATTCCTTGGTCCCACAATGGCTAACATTTTCCCAATTCCTCCCCCTAGACGCAAGGCCACCCATCCCATCGAGTACCAAAGGACCAAGAACAAGGAAAAAGGTACAAATAAAAACAAGGAAATTTAATCAATTGGGCAGTGGGGATTGGGCTTGTAGTATTACTAACTGTTCTGTTTTCCATTTTGGCGAAATGGGCTACAAGTTTGGGGTTGGTTTTTATTTGTCGTTTTTGTTTTTGTACTTTCCAGATTTAGGCCTTTTTATTAAAAAATAGCTTCTTGCAAAACGACGTTCTAGTTACATGGGATTATAATTTATCTTTACACATTAGTAGATAATCATAGTTTGCATATTTAATTAGGTGATCTAGAATTGGCTTTATATTTTCTAAAGTAACTCACATTTGTTAGAAAATATAGATGCATTCTATTTTCAACATTTCGGTCAAAAGTAGATATGTATTTGTAATTGTGTTCTTTATGGTATTAAGCATATAGGCATAGCATAATAATTGTGATGGCCTTAGAATTGATAAATGAGTGTACTTGATTTTATAATTTCACATTTTCGATAGCTACTCCTAGTAAAAGAACAATTTTGGATAGTATTAAAAATCTCAATTGAAAAGGTGATGTTCTTTAGTAGTTTAGTTGTAAGGATTTAGATTTTATTTCGAGGGTTGACAAACCTACTAAACTAGCTGATAATTCTAACGATTAAGATGCAAGGAACTATTATAATTATTGAGAGCAGTCTAAATTGACTATCTTTTCTGTTCATTCAAGCTAAAATTGCAAGTAAAATTTATGGTTCTATCCTTCAATGTCGTCCTGCTAAAGAATACTTGCAAGCTCTTGACAAAAAAATCAAAATCAAAGTGTTTCTTCTCTAAAACGAAGGAGCACATTGATCGAGAATAAGTCTCGAAGGAAAAGTTTTATTTAAAATGAAAGGAATGATTTTAATATCTCAAATTTTGATAAAATAGATTTATAAGGAGTTATTAAGTTATTTTTCTGAAAGTAAAAATTTCTTAAAGGTAAAAATATAAAAAAAATAAATAAATAAATAATAATTATTAAAAATAAAAGAAAGAATAATTATTAATAATATTCTAGAATTCTAGAAAAAAATAAAAACAATTTAGTACTCAAAAATTATAAAATAGTTTATTTCTTTAAAGAAGGCATAAATAATTTAATAACTATTTTTTAAGAATTGAAAGCTTATTTTCTTAAAAAAAATTAAAAAATAATTAAGAATTATCGTTTATACTAAAAATTTTAAAAATATTATTTTATAAGTCAGAGAAGTTATCGAAAGAAGAAAATTTAGTCTGAGGATTATTTTTTTAAAGAATTTTTAAAGGTTTTTTAAAAAAGAAAAGAAAAAGGTTAAAAATGGACACAGGATAAATGCTAAAAAGGCAAAATGGACTCTTTATATTACATGCAAACTATCCACATGGCCCCTTTTTGTTGAGACACCACTGCCTTTGCGTGTCCCCCTCCCCTCCAACTCAGCCTCCACCTGTCCCTCTCACTCATATCACCATCGACTTCTTCCTCCTCCTCAGAGCACTGCGAACGCGAGAACGAGAGAGAGAGAGTGGGACGCCGGAGGAGTGACTGGAGGCTGGAGACGAGCTAGCTTCCGCCGTCGCTGCTGGAGATCATCGTCTTCCTCGTCTTCAAAACACAGAGAGTGAGAGACAGAGGCAGAAAGCGGGAGGGAGAACGGAGAGAGCGTCGCCGGTAAAGGGAGGTCGGAGAGTGCATCCAAGAGTGTATTTTGACAAAGGTGGCCCTCTGATTTCATTCTCACCTTTGATTTTCTCGATCTGTACGTTCTGGGGTTGGGTTACCCGGCCAAAATTGAAGCTAAAAAGAAAATACAACGTAGCTCGATTGAAGTTTTATACTTATAGCATGAGTTGGGTAGTCTTTCTGAAGTCAAGAGCTTGATGTTTTGATTTTGTGTTTGGTTTCTCTGGATTTTGATTTTAAGTTAGATTGTTGTTTTGGTGATGACTGAGTAGTTGGAATTAATTTAATAAGTCATGGATTATGTTGGGTAAGGTTTGCCCGATGAATGAACAGGGGAGGTTATTTGCGTTGATGAGTGTGGTCATTGAGAAAGTTAGATGTCTGAATGTTGAGATAGTTGAGTAATGTGGAAGCCTTGGGTTACGAACTTGAAGCTAGAAACTGATTTGGGAAGTTTCTGATTAAGAATTCTGTATCTTGGAATTGGAACAAGTCTGATGACCATAGCCAAGTGTAGATTTAAGTGTATATTAATGTTACTTCGCTTTGTATGTTGTTATTTTGCTTGCATGGAAGGAATCCGAAAATCTGGAAGTATGGAAGCTGGAAAATACCACTGTTTTGATGTTTTAATATGTGCAGGGGTTAGATTCAAGTAAAAGATAAAATGTACTAAGCATTTAGAGACCCCAATGTGATAAATGGATGAAATGAAGTGATAGGCTTGGATTATGTTTTCAAACTTCCAAAATGATATTTTGGGATAGTAGAACTTAAGCTATGAATTTGCTTTCTTCCTCTGTTTGGACAATCCGATGAGCTAAGGAAAAATTAATTAGAGGATGCTGTTTTTGGGGTTTCTTGAGGTTAAAATTATAATAGAAATTTTATGTTATTGGACTATGTTTTAAGGTCTTAAAGAAATGAATGAAATTTTAGTATTGAAGTTTTGGAAATAGGTCCATATAAGAATGGATGAGATTGATGCCAAATTTGTAATTGAGGTATATAGTTTAAAATCTGGAAATTATTCCAGAATAGAGCTTAAAATGCCTCAGTGCTGAGTATATAAATTATGTAAGTGTTATTGGGTTATTTGAGATCAAAATTCTTGAGAAAGGAAGAGTGACATTTTGATGTACGATGATGAATGCTTGATGGATGTAAATTATAGATATTTAAGGAAGAAATTAGCCCCCTGCTCTAAGGTTCTATAATGTGAAACAAGTGTCCTAAATTGCTAAATCACACATGCAAAGTATCTTGAGGACACTATGAGATGTTTGGAAATAATAGAGTTAAATGTCATGGATGTTTCCTTATCCCCTGCTTTGGACAGCAATGCTTAGCTAAGAGAGAGTTAACTTTTAGTTAAACTTAGCTATGGTAATGAGCTTAGTAGAGGTCTTGGAGTAGAAGCAAATCTCTAGCAAAAGTTTGGGAATATTATGATGGAGCTTTGAAAGCTAAAATTGCAAGTTGTTGTAGTTGGGGAAACTAAATATATGATTGTAATGTAATTTTTGGAAAATGATTAACTTAGTGTTACTGCTGTTTGAAGTTTCCAAATTGATAAATGAGTGTTTTGAAGTATAGTATTACATATAAAACCAGGTCCCAATGCTCAAGGATGTATATAATGTAAATGGAAGTGTAAGATGGGTAAAACAGTGATTGTATAACGGATTTTAATTGAGGTTATTTAATGATTGTTGGAGTTCGAATATTAAGTTTTGAGTAAGATTTGGAAAATAAATATTTTATGGCTGGAAGGTGTTATTAGGTTATCATAATGGTACTTTGGATGGGTACCTAAATGACTAAAAAGGTGAAAGTCTAGTATGTAGATAGATGTATGAGTATGTGTTAATATAGCATAAAGAAATTATTATTAAGATGAAATATATGGGGTAGAGGTGGGAGTTATGTAGAGAGACCAACTATATTATGGAAATATGTTAAGTAAGAGTATTAACCAATTCTTATAAATATAAATAATTGTATAGGTTTTGATATGTGGCTGAGTGGAACAAATTAAAAGGAAAGGAAAAGGAGTTAATTTGGAAGAAGGAGATTCAGGTACTAACTCTTTCTCTTGATATCTGTATGTAATTAATTCTGCATATTTGTTTGTGTCGTGGTTCACATACATAAGCATGGTAGACATGTGCAAGCATGGTTTATATGCATTAAGCATAGTCTTACATGCATGATGCATTGTTTGATGTGTGTAAGGCATGGTTTCAGTCTGAATGACCGGTTGTTCGTAAGAGTAGTGACTGGCAGTTACTGAGAAAATACTGTTTTAGGTATCTATACATACATGATAATTAATAATATTTATGTTGGTGAGATTTTACATAGCTTATTATGCATGCTTTTATTGAATTATGCATACTTATATGAAGGATTGAATGTTATTAGTGAGATTTTTTGAATCTCACCCTTTTTCTTTCATAATATACAGCAAGGGTAGGAGGCTCTAGAGGGCAAGGGAATTGTGATAACAGAAGACTGATAAGGTTGGAACTGGATTAGATATAGATATATATTTTAATTAAGTTAATTATTTTGGATTAAGCCATGTGAGATTTGAGTATAAAAATATATAAATTGTATAGTTAAGAATGTAACTCTCCCTGGGAGAAAGCTCAAATCCTCAATGGAGATAGGTGAGGGCTGTCAACATACCTACTAGTCATTGAGTTACAGAACCTAGGTATTTAAGTTTATTCAAAGTTTTTAAATGAGATTTAAGGATATAAGCCAAGTTTAACTTTGAGATGAGAAAAATTAGTTATGAATTTTTAAATTTTTTTAGAAAATCCCATTCCTATAAAGAGAAGAATCTTTTGGTAAAAACAAAGTTTTTAAACTTTGGCTTTATAAGGAACTGTTTTCAGGTTCTTTACTGTAAATCTTCAGTAAAATCTCTTAATAAAGGTGTCAGAGTATATAAGGTGTCTAATGGTTATGTTACTTTTAAATCTCACTTAACTATTATTAACAATGTGGATTAATACTTGTTCTATTATCCACATTCTAAATACTACGTAGGGGTTTCTAATCAGCAGGTTTTCACATCCTAATCAAGAAAATGTCTATGCAGTGGGATTTGGGACCGTGTGGAAGCAGTTGAGGCTTTTTGAACTATTTTATCAAATAATTTTGTTTTGGATTTTTATGAAACTTTTTATGTTCCTACTTACAAGAGAAACTTTGATTTCTATATATGTCCAAATTAATTCTTTAAATGATTATGGTTTGAACCTTGCGATTATGGTTTATCTAAAATTCATTATAATTCACCTCTTTTGTTGTTATATCTGGGGTATTAAACACAAAGTAATTCAATTAGTTGGTGACCCATGAAATTGAGACGTCTTTGTTAATAGAATCAAGAGGTTGACTAAAGATAGAATATTTTCATTCTTATACCATTCGGAACTTGGGTGTTGTCTGAATTGCATTAAGGGTATGTTTGGTAGAATGGAAGAGTGTATTTGTGGAAGTAGAATTGAGTTAGAAATGAGTTTTAAAAGTTTGTTTGGTAGGATGAAAATGAATATAGAATTGATTTATATTTTTTATAAATTAGAGTAAAATAATCTAAAATATTTTTTTATAACTTGAGAAGGATTAAAGTTGCCTAAAAATTTTATAATTATAGTAAAATAATTTAAAAATATTTATTTATATTTCTATCATCTCAATTTTTAATATAATTAAAATTATTTAAAATATTAAAAATAAAAATAAAAGTAGAAGTAAAAATAAAATCCACTTTTACCCTACCAAATATATAGATCAACAAGTCACATCAAGAACTTGAGTTGAGGTGGGATGATGTGGAAAGTTTCTTTTCGGATAAAGTTCGATGTAATAAGTAAAATATAATAAGCGAAGGGACTCAAACTCAAGTTCGAAAATTGAGTTAAGATGTTGCGCAATTTCAACAATCACCGCCTATTTGTTCTATTCCATCATTTCTCACTCATCAATCATTCTTCACGTGCGTGAGGGTAGTTCCTTTTGATGAATACCCGTATGAAGTTTGCTGGGATGTGTATTTACGAACATGCTGTGACGCCGAAAGACTTGATACTCTGAGATGCACTCTACTTTTCCATTCGTTCCATTCTCATCCATATTTTATATATATATATATTTATATACATCATACTCATTGTAAATCGTCTATTCTCATATTGTTTCTAATATATGAGAATAGAAATAGTGGGGGAAATTTTGGAATTATTTCCGTCAACAATGAAAGATGTGAATATTGAGGGCAAGGACATTGTTCTATTAGCAGCAAAACATAGGCAAACAAAAGTATACAAGTTTTTGTGCAAACAAAAATGGCTAAGTCAAAGTCTGTTTAGACAAGTAGATAAAGATGAAAACAATGTATTGCACTTGGCAATCAGACTTGTAGTCGATATTGATTGGCTCAATCTTGTGAGAGCACTTTCCATGCCAAGGAAAATCAAATAGATTGACTAATGGGATTAGTCCGAGTGATAATCGGTTTGGTATCGCTTAAATGAAATCTTGAGTTCGAATCTTAGCGTATGTAAAAAAAAATTCATAAGGAGACTCACCTACTGTAGTCAGGTATACGACGCGGGTCGAATTTAGATGTAGTCAAGATAAAGTTCCGACGAATTGGATGGGCCATAAAAAAAAATGGATTGAGGTGCGTATCTTTTTATCTGTTACTAATATTTCTTTGATTCACACATTACTATTTCAAAAAATTATTTGGATATTAAAATTAATATAGGACAAAATTTAAGTCAAATTTTTTATATCTATTATGTTAAACTCTCAAATCATACTTACTATTTTGCTAATTGGTTGTTAAAATGCATATTTATATTTATAAATTTATCTATAAATTTGATTTAATAGATATAAATAATTTGATTTAAATTTAATCTGTTTAGTGACACAGTTTGTGAGGATTCAATGCCCCATGATTTGTTAGAGATACAATGACAAAATGGAAGCCCCGGAACACATCTTTAGAGAGAGTCACAAAGAACTTAAGAAAAGTGAGGGAGAGTGGGGCTAAAGCCTCATAAGTACGTTCGCCATCTGGTTCTTGTCTATATATAGTTGCTTCTCCTTCCCAATCTGTTCGCTCTTGGAGATACGTTCCTCCCAAGCTTTACTTAGGTATTTCCTTCATGTTTACCACCCTTGCTGCTTTGGGACAAGGCTCTTCGAACTTGTACTATTATGTCATTAAGGATAATCCTTTTGGTTGCCTCACAGCTCCGAACATTCCTTGGTTCCACGTTGTCTGACAATCCTGCCCCTAGACGAAAGGCCACTCGTCCATTGAGTACCGATAAGGATCAAGAAGAGGGAAAACGGTACAGATTTGAATCCCCAAAATTAAGTGCATGGCTTCACTTTTACTTCAAAAGCTTTTGCGTGTGATTTGATGCCTTAATATGTGGTATTTCTTTTCTGTTTGCAGTATATAATATGTGTAAGCATACTCTCGCTCCATCAGACTGCAGTTTGAGTTTTGTAATTATTATATTTTTTTCAACCTCACTTGTATAATTTCATCATTGATGGATTTTGGGGTTCTGATAATGATCAGCTTATCTTATTCAAATATATGACTTAACCCAAGTGAGTAATTTAATTGATTAGATTGATTAAAGGATTGTGAGGTGAAACTTAAATCCGGATCCAGATAAACACACATAATCTAGGCTAGAGAGCTAACTATGACGTCTTGAGGTTATAGCTTAATGAGTTTAGTTAATTAGGTAATTAATTTGAGAGATAATTGTTTGATTAATTAGGCACAGTCTATTAGGTCGATAGATCAATAGAATACATTAGAAAGTTGTGAATTAGAATTAGAATTAGTTATTCTTTAGTTAGGTGAATCATGATCCCCAGTGCCCCTAATTGATCTTATATTTTTATTTGGTAATTGTTATTTTATTATGTTTTATAAATCTAACTTTTGTTTATAAATTTTGCATTAATTAAAATTAATTTTTATAGCACTTATCCTCTCTGTGGGTTCGACCCTTGAAAAGATAATTTATTATTCAATTGAAATTTGCAAAATTATGAAACTAAGTATATGTTTTTACAAGGTTAAAATTTGTGGTTAAAATAACATGGATGGGTAAATTTCTATATATAATTACTTTACATTAAATCATTATTTTTATTGAATTATAAAAAAATAGTATCTAAAGTCAGTATGATCATTTTTAGAATTATACCACATATAGCGCATTGCACTAGTTATTGATTGAATATGTTTTTTGCCCAAGTTATTGATTGAATTAAACAATATAGGATGATGTGTTTTGTTTTGTACTCAAATTCGGAGCTCTAGCCCCTGTCGGCAGCATCCGAGTATCCGACCCAAGTCCACTTGGATTAATAATCATTGGGCCATTCAAACACTTAGATGAAATAATGCAAAATATTATATAAACAACGGTTGGTGTTCAGAATAAAAATAAGGAAAAATTTCAATTAATTCAGTTAAAATACTAATATTTAAATACAAACTTTTTAATGTTATTAAAAGATCAAAATATTATATAATGTTAATGAAGGCAAGAAAATAAATATTAGAGGTAAAGATGCATCAGGTAATCTAAAGTATTTTTGGAGTTGTATCAGTATTTTAAAATATTTTGTGATTTAATTTTACTTCTAATTTATTTAAAATAGAACAATTTTATCCTAATTAACATATTAACAAAAAGTTTGTTAATTGAAAATAAGTTATCTATTTTTGGTACAAAAGAAAGAGGTTAGAATTATCTATAATCTAAGAATAGAGTGAAATCTCCCTTCCTCCTAAATGATATTAATATTAGATAAAATAAGTTGTCAATTACCTTTAGACGTTAACTTATATACTTAAAAGTTATAATATCTCCCTAAGTATCGTGACTCCTAAATATCGTCACTAGAACTATAATAAAATAATATTTTTCAAAAATAAAATATATTATAAATAGTCATATATTTTACTTTTTTACTAGTTAAATTTATATATAATGGTTAAAAATATTCCATTTGAACAATAGTTTTACCCCACCCTAGTCGTGATGATGTTCCTCTGCCAAACCACCTGGATGTCTTTGATGAAGAGCCCAACATCAAGGTGGATTCCAGCACACTAGAAAGTCCTGGAATGTGAGTTTAAAATTTTGGAACAAGTACTCTTCTAGATACAAGACCTGTGAAAATGGTGAAAGTACTCTGCAAACATTAGATAAATTACACAACCATCTCCCGAGACTTTGGAATTCACGCAAACCATACTTCTATTCTATGGAAAAAAAAAATTGTGTATGCATTAAAAATAGAAGAAATTTTAATGTAATCTATTTAATATAGGAGAGCATTATTGTGTAAATTAATCCTTTATTAAGTTGTGTAAGCTTCAGAAAATATAGGTGATACTTGAGTAATTTTAACAAAAATTTTGACCCCATCCTCAGGATCTATTTAAAACATTTTACGATGGATCAATCTAATCTTGACGACTCCACCCATATTCCTTGAATCCTCAAATTAGACATAAAAATAGAAATAGGTCAGTTTTAACTTTAACAGGTTAAATCTATTAAATAATAATTTAATTTGAGTTAACCTATAACTTATTATAAATTATTTTTTTAACATAAGTCTAACTTAGATAAATATCTGGCTTAATCTAAAATTTGTTAAAAAAGCTTATTAATTTTACTTATAGAGCAATAGAATATTTAAGCTTATATTTAGGAGATTACATAAATAAATGAAAGTGTGGCTCATAAATTGACCAAATACATACATACACACATATTATAGTATAATTAAAATTAAATTATTTAAAAATTACTTATTCCTAGCTTTGATAGATTAGAGGTATACTTAAAGCCTTATAAGAACATGCTTAAGTATATTTAAACGTCTACTTCATATAATGTAGATCAGGCAAATTTTGTCAAAACCTTGTTCAACCTAATCTATTTTCACCTCTATAATTGTGAGATTCTCAGAATTATGTTCTTTTGTCACTCTTTTTTTTTTTTTAAAATGTATGATTGTATTATTATATACATGAGGTTTAATTCCTATCATCCTACTTTCCTAACCATGTGTTTGGTCCTCAATTGTTAGCTTTTTTCCTTTTGTTAAAGAACAAGTTGTTGGGTAGAATGCACAAATTCTTTCGCACTGTTCCGAAATCTCGTCAAAATTTATCATACTGCTCAGTTCTCGACGACATTTTTGAAAAACACCAGTAGTATCATTTTTTTTAGAAAAGGACAAAATGATATTAATAATAAAAGAAGATTAGTTACAAGGAAAATTGAATTAAAATTTATTTATTAAATTCCCGGTTCCTGTTTTTTGGATAATGAGCAGGTTCTCAATTTAATTCATATAATCACACTCGTTATCTTCTATCTCTCTAAGAGTACACTCGTTATCTTAGACTTATCTTTGTTAACTCGAAGATTTAATAGGATCTGATTAATCTAGATCATGCCATAATAAAACCTATTTAGATAACAATCATATCCCCTTTTGCAGTTGTATTAATTTAAAATCTCTAGCTAAGTTAGATTATGTTTCTCTCTTTCCATATGCATTAAATACGCATTCGTTTTTAGTATAAAAAATAAAGAAAAAGGAAGAAAAAATTCTGTTATAAAAATTTAGTTAGTGTTTAGAAAAATATAAAAGTAAGTTTTAAAAGTATTTTTAGCTAAAATATTAGTTTAAAAAAATTTAAAATAAATAGTTATATTTGTTTAAAAAAAATTTTAAACAAAATTATAATTTAAATAAGTGAATAATTCATCTCTTTTCTTAGTACAAACAGAAATATCCTGTCCGAGTTCAAAACCCCTACCCTAAAATCAATGAAAACTTGAATTTTGCGAAATTAGTAGACATGGGAAATAGAAGCTATATATGAGAACATAATATACGAGAGCATGTAAAACCTAAAATAATTAGTTAAACTTGAATCTTGTACATTTCGCAATACATCATGAATCCAACTTCCTTTTTTAAATTTCACGGAGGTCGCTCAATGAGAGCCACAAGTTAATTTTCTTTTTAATAAAACCTAAAATAATGAGGTGTTCGTTAAAGTAGCAGAAGAAGGGCGAGACAAAATATGGGAAGCGCAAGAGCGGGTGATCCATTAATGGCGAAGGGCGACGTGTCGGGTGGAGAGTGAGGAGCACGGGCGATGGCAGGTACGTGGTGGGCCCCGCTGGGAACACGAGGCCTCACATGATAAGGCCACGCGTCTCTATGTGCCCTGAATGATCGGCCATGAGATCACCGTCGATTGCGATGAGCACGAGCACATACCCCAAAAATTCGACGGGAAATGCGGAATCATATTCTCATTATCGTATTCTATCATCTAATTCAAGTATTCAATATTCCATCTGTTTAAATTGAACCATGTATAAATTTGGATTTGCAAGTCTTGAAATTGAACCATGTCATAAATATATATATATTACTGATAAATTTGGATTTCAATATATTGTCAAATAAAGCGAGGTATTTCTCAGAGTGTTTAAGGCAAAAATAGGATACAAATATTATTTATCTAATGGGCAAGAGATAATCATCTAACAAGATATAAATTAAAAATATAAACCGTATAAATGTGTTGAGCGGAAGGAATTCAATTTCCCTTAAATAAGTCTGAAATTCCAATCTTATGAAAGGGGAAAAAATCACATAGAAATAATTACTCCAATTAAACTTAATAATACTCAAATTTAATTTCATAATATAAATACGTGATAATTATATAAAAATATTAAATTATATATAAACTTCTGAATTTTTAGACCAAGTATTAAAACTTTACAATAAATTCCCCAAACTCTTTGTACATTTGTATGCTGATAACTCCTATAAAATTAATTTTATCTGAATTTGTGAATTGTAGCATATAATACCATCACATGGAGGCGTTTGGCTTGCTTGCATTGTCTCTATAACATGTACAAATGCACTCATGTTTGTCTGCCGTATCATTGAGTTTCATTATATATATACACTTGATGTTGCTTGTCACTCCTACTTATTTCTGTGTGAACTAAACAAAACCCAGTAAATTCTCTTATCTTCTATATTATATATCTTGTATCTTGAGCATATATATATATATATATATATATATATATGAAAGCTTTGTATATAATCATTTTGCATCTACATAAAGTCTACAACAATAATACATTTTCCTTTTGTGTAATTAATGAGCGTTGAAAATTATGTAAATATTAAATTCACTGATCTATTCAAAAGGATTCAACTTATATTTTACAAGTACGTGTCTGAGTTTAAATTTCTCTATTGACTTAAGTGAGTTATTATTGATGGATGTTTTATAAGTAATTTTTTAAATGTTTTTCAAGTCATCAAGCCTACTTTGACTTTTATCAAGCTATCATATCTAATCTATTTATTATATTTTTATATTAAATATATTATGATAATAGACTGTCTAATAAATTTAATAGGCTTTTTAAAAAGTTTAAATCTGACTTATTAAAAAAATAAATTTTTATATGAATATAAACTTGTATATTTTTTTTTAAATAAGACAGACTAAAATATAGACTAAACTATAAACCCTTAATAATTACTTGGCCAGTTTTCATCCTACCTCGAGTCATGACAAATTGACAATCTTGCTAACCATTTTTCCTTACGCAAGTGATTGGTCCACTTGAACAAACGGATTTTATGATGTAATCTGTTTTGTCCTTGCGTAATTGTATGGCTCAAGCGCTTAGCCGTACTCTTTCATTTAAAAAAGAGAAAGAAAATGAAAAAGAAAACAAAACAATAAAACAAACAAAATTCGGCATGATAGATAATTAGGTCTTTTGAATATGAAATTTTAAATTTAAATTAAATTATATACATAGAAAAAAAATTATTTAAAAATTAAATTTTATTTCAATAATTTCTACCGTTTTAAAAAATTATTCTTTAGATATTGATTATAGGATAACGCGAGAGTTAAAAAAAAACACAAAAACAAAACGAAACGGCAGAAAACGGGGTAAATCTTCGTACGCATAGTCATATATAGCATTCACTCCTCTTGACACGTCTATCCTTTCATTAACTAGCATCCCAACCAACTCCATGTCAGAGTTCATCTCTCACCTCTTGATTGTGTGAATAAGACTTCAATGCTAATATTAACATTTTTATCGCAATATTATTAAAAGGTAAAAAATTATTATCTCATATCTTAATTATAAAAATTAAATAAAAATTTAATTTAATTTTTATTTTAAAACCTTAATTTTTAGCATAAAATTTGGAAGGCCTTATTGTAAAATTTAATTAAATAAAATTTTCATTCTAAGACCTTATTATCTCATATCCTAATTATCATGCACCCATTATATCTAATTAGCCTTTCATTAACTAGCAGCTTCTATCAAGACTTGAATTTTTTGGGGTCCATCCCAACCAACTCTACGTCAGAGTTCATACCTCACCTCTTGATTGTGTGAACAACGCTAATATTGGCATTTTTATCAAAATATTATCGATAGTTAAAAAAATTATTACCTCCTATTTTAATTATAAAATTTAGATAAAAAAATTAATTTGGTTATAATTATAAAATTTTAATTATTAGGAGAAAAATAGGAGTCTAATGTAGTGTTTAATTTCTTTATATTATATTATTTGGAAGGAACACACGCACCCATCTCCCCTATGAAGGTGTTACACGCAATCTCATACTCAAGCTAGGATTTAAGGATGTGTAAGGGGTCAGAGCTAAACCAATTTGACAATATTTTTTTAATTTATAATTAATTCAGTGCAATTCTCTCCTAATGCAAACCTAACTTCTTCTTTTATATATATATATATTTTTTCTGGGTCGTCGTCTTGTCTTTTTTATATAGATTTCTATATTCTTCTTCTTCTTTTTTATGATTATTTTTTTTTGTCATCTTCTCCCTTGTAATTTAACACTAGTATATAATATATGCACCTGTTTAAATAACTTTTATAATTATGGATAAATGCTGTCTAAATTATATTTATTCATATTATATAAAAGAGGTTAAAAAGTATATAGAAAATAGCACATTGGGAGATGTAGAGAGGAGAAAGAAAATTCTGGAGATAATATTTAACAAATTAACATCTCATAAAGTAATACCATGAGCTTCTGTCATTTGCTAGCTGTAGATTAGGGGTGTTCATGGGCAGGGTTGAGCAGGGCGATCCCCTGCCCGGTGCCCTGCCCAGAAAAAGTATGGGCTACATTTTGCAGCCCGATACCCTGCCCTGCCCGGTAAAAGCCCTAACCATTTTGGGCTGGGCATGGGCGGGCTGGGCGTGGGCGGGCTGGGCATGCCCAAGTTGTGATGCCATGCTCATGTTGTAGAAAAAATCAGCAATTATAAACTTCTAAAATAATATCATATTCATATGTCTTCAAGAGTTAAATAATATCTATAATCCACTAAAAATAAGATAACAAAAAGATAATAATTAAAGTCTTGAAATTCATTGCATATAAAAAAATCTTGAAGTCTAAGTAGTTTATAATTACAACTTTACATCAATTTCCCAAATGTTGACCATGATGAAGTATCTAAAAAAATAAAATAAATAATTATAATTTGTAATGTACTCATATTATGATTAATAAAGTTAAAAAAATTAATGTAGTTATAAATATTAAAAGATGCAACTTACGTACTTAACTACTTATATTTCTAAAATGACCCTTTAGTCACCAGTAACTATCATATTCTCCCTTCTAAGTGTAGCATCTATGGAGAAAATAAAAAAAAAGATGCTCAGGGGGTTGCCCGAAAAAAGTATGGGCTGTATTTTGTAGCCCGATGCCCAGCCCTGCCCTATATTTGTCGGGCTGAGCAGGGCTATTTTTTTACGGGCTCAGGTGGGCATATCGGACCGCGGGTTTATGAACACCCCTGCTATAGATCATGAGTGTGTTTTATCGGGTTATTGAGCCATGTCTGTACGTTGACCCAAGAACAAGTCTTTCTCTTTTACTCCGGCTTCTCATTCCTTCTGCTGATTGGACTGAATTGTTGACGGGTTGTTGAAGTTTGAAATTGCATAGGTGTACCTGTTTTCTATATAATGCATCTTTGTTCTGTTACTCTCTTCTCCACATTCATCTCTGCTTCATTTTAAGATTTGGCCTGGGTGAAGTTACAATCTCATTCTGCTGTTTCTTTAGTAAGACTCTCTTCCTTTATATCATTAACTTGTTCTTCTTGGTTGTTGTTGCTCACATTTTTCTCATTGATTTTCTCTTTCTTTCGTCATGTTTTTTCCTTGCTTTGTGTGTCATTGTTATATTTCCTTTTTGGGGGCTCTTCTTTGGCCTGTTCTTCCATATATAACTATGCCCTAAATTTCTCATTTACGTCATTTAACTATATTTAGTATAAGTAATTTGGGAGGAGGGATCTTACTCCCTCCACTTGTTTGGGTATATGATAGGAGGGATTTTTCCTTCCCTCTAAAACTTAATCTCCCATCTAAAATTGTGATAGAATTTAAAAACAAGAAGATAATATTTTTATTTTATTATACTAATATATTTATAATTTTTTATATATCCTAATATTATCTATATATTATATTTTATTAAAATAATTTATAAAATAATATAAAAATAAATTTATCTATATAAAAAATATTTTTCTTCTTCTATTTTTTAAATTAAATAAAATAAAGTTAAAAATTTTTCCCTCTTCTCTTTTTATATTAATCTAAAACAAAGATAATACTAAAATCTCTTCTCTTCTTTTTCTTTTTTTTTTTCATCTGTTAAAATCTTTCTCCTCCCCTTCTAGAGCGAACACAGCATAAACCCAAAATATCCAATATCCAGATCACTGTCAATCACCTAGAGTTACAGCTCCTTCGCCGGACCATCAAACTGAGTTTGGAGAAGAAGACTTGCTTAAACATCATAACCCAAAAAACTTTCTTCAATCTCTTAAACATGCCAATCATCAAATTAAAAAAACAAAATGCTTATCAAGACAAGCTAGAAGGGATAAAGAAACGTTGGTGAGGATCTCATGCGAAAGACATACCCATCCCTCTCCCTCCCTTGGCTTATTAGATCCGGCTTCAGATTCACAAGGTCAGTGGATTTCTTCGAGGCTGTATTCTCCGACGACCGCCTCCGCCGCCCAACCTAACAGATCTGACGTTGACACCATGCATTGCCGTCGTGGATATGACGTCGTTGGTGCTTCTCTGTTTTTCTTTCACTGGTGCTGTGGGTCGTTGTGGGTTGTGCTCGCCATCGTGGTCTATGGGTCGTCTTCTCAAAGGCAGATCTCTGTTTTTCTCATGGTTATATTTTCTTTTTTGGGGGGTTCTTTCATCTGGTCTTCCATATATAAAGTGACTGTTTGGTTAGAGGAAACGGTGATTTTGGGTCTGGCCCAAATAGCTCGAAAAATGCCAAAAGTAATTTTGGATATCTGAACCATGATTTCAGGAAAACAATTAAGGCATCGATTGATATTAATGATTTGGAGAGAGAGGAGAGGAGAGGGGGAAGAATTTTACTCTATTTGAATATTTAAAATTTTTAAGAAGATAGAGAAAATTTTTAAAATTTTCCCACCTTCTCAAGTTTAATCTATCCACTAAAATTAGAAAAATTTAAAAGAGAGATAATATTTTTATTTTATTATATTAATATACCTATAATTTTTTAATATCTTAATATTACTTATATATTATATTTTATTAAAATATTATATAAAATAATATAAAAATAAATTTATTTATATAAAAATATTTTTTCTTCCCTCTTTTTTTGAACTAAATAAAATAATATTAAAATTTTTTCATTCTTTTTCTCTCTTTTAATATTAATTAAAGTAGTAATAGAATCTCTTATTTTCTCTTTTTTTTCTCTCTATTAAAATCTCTTTCCTTCTTTTTTTTTTCCAAACACGCCCTTATAATTCCCTTCTCAAATGGGGTTGGTATATTTTGGATAGAGGACATTTTACCCTAGTTTTTTCTGCTCAACCTCTCTCTCTTCTTGCTCGCTGACTATTATAGACCTTGTCTTTGCTCGGTTCCCTCTCTCTGCTCGCAGACAGTGCTCACTCGCTTTCTCTTCTAAGCTCACAGTAGGTCGTCAGTCTCTCTCTTTTCTCCAAAATCTCTCTCTGCTCCCTCTCTTCTCTGCGTCGATGATGTCTTCCCCACCGGATTCAGCTCTGTTCTTCATCGTCCTTCTTCTTCTTAGCATGTGGAAGCTTGCAGATTGGAGCGGGTATAAGCATACCTAGATTGATATGCCTAGCACAATCACTGTTATGATAACGTTTGACGAGCTCAGCCACCTCCTCCTCCGAAAGCCGATCTCCAAGAACCCTACTCCACTCATCCTTCTACCTCTGCCGGTCCACTTCCTCCAGAGGCGGCACATAAGTACCGGTCCGTTTGTGGTCAAGCAAGCCTGGGCCAAACGGAGAGAACTTGGGCGATTCTCGAAAACTTATGGGCTTGACAGAGTCATCAATCTTGGAGTAAGAGTATTTGAAATCGAATGGAAGGTCCGATTTCAGAGGAAACTTGGGATTTTCCTTAGTACTCAGTGTTAGAAAATAAATATCTCTAATGTGAAATAATCAATCCAGATTATCATATATACAAATATAAGATGCAGCGGAAACTTTAAATTACCTCCTGTCATTGCTTTATTGATCTAATCTCTGAGAAGATCTGGAATGAATCAAGGACACCTGTGAATCAATAAAGAATGTCAGATAATCAACAGGCTCTTCCAGCTGGTGATTAGGCACAGTGATGGCAACTGTGGAAACTGCCGTCACCAGTGGGGAACCTTCGAGAGGGAGCTGAGAAGTGGGTCTCGCTCTGGACTCAGAGAAAGCAGTACTGAATTCTAAAATTGTTGTTGGTTGTGTTTCCACCATCAGGAAAACAACCTTAAATAAACTGAGTCCCTAACCCACCTTGGACCGGGCCTAATGACTACGGGCCACACTCAGAAATATTTATTAATTATCCTAATTAATATCTAAATAGGTTATATAATTATAATAAATATCTTACATTCTCCCACTTGGCCCGTATACTCAATGTCATTGCCCTGTCTAGGTACACTGATGTCATGCTACAAGAATCATGGCGATAAGTCCCCTATGATCGAGTATTACCTTCCATGTATTACAGGTAGCACCATCACTTAATAGGTATCACAATATACATGAACTCAATGTTCATTCGGTTCTTATCTCAATGTTTATCAATTTCAACAGCACAAATGTATACAATCACGATTTGAAATGATAAACCACAAAATGTAATTTCATTGCTCATACCTCCACTAATCAAAAGTTGGACGAAGTCCCATATGAGGTACATGTGTCACAAAGACGTTCGGCTTCAATCCTTTCGTCAAAGGATCAGCCAACATATCCAATGTACTGATGCGTTCAACGGAAACCTGGCCATCCTGAACTCTTTCTCTCAAGCAAAGGAATTTAAGCTCGACAAACTTGCTTCGACTTTTATTCCTTTTATTGTTCGCTATGGCCACCGCAGCTGCGTTATCACAGTACATTCGGATTGGCTTAGAGACTGAATCCACAATCTTAAGCCCAGCAATGAAATTCCTTATCCAAATAGCTTGTGAACTTGCTTCAAAACACGCAATGTACTCAGCATCACCGGTAGAGGGAGCTGTTAGAGTCTGCTTAGCGTTTCTCCATGATACAGCTCCTTCTGCCAACAGGAAGATGTAACCAGATGTAGACTTGTTCGTATCTACGCATCCTCCAAGATCTGAATCTGAGTACCCAATCACGTCCAAACTGTCTGTTCTTCTATATGTGAGCATGTAGTGTTTAGTGCCTTGTAGGTACCTAAACACCTTCTTCGCAGCCGTCCAATGTGCTTCCCCAGGATTACTTTGGTATCTTCCCAACATACCCACAGCAAAAGCGATGTCAGGTCTTGTACAAACCTGTGCATACATCAAGCTTCCTACCGCTGAGGCATATGGGACCCTTTCCATCTGTTTCTTTTCAAGCTCGGTTTCAGGACATTGTTTTAGACTGAATTTATCTCCCTTTTCAATAGGAGCCACGTTAGATGAACAGTTCTGCATTCTGAATCGTTTAAGGATCTTGACAATGTAAGCTTCTTGAGATAAGCCTACAAGACATTGGGTTCTATCTCTATGGATCTTTATGCCAATGACATAAGATGCCTCACCCATGTCTTTCATGTCAAAACTCTTAAACAAAAATTGTTTCACCTCACGCAATAAACCCAGATCATTGGTAGCAAGTAGAATGTCATCCACATACAAAATCAAGAATACGATCTTGCTCCCACTAGCCTTGTGGTATATACAGTCATCCATGATGTTCTCAACAAAACCAAATGATGTGATTACTTCATGGAACTTCAAGTACCACTGCCGCGAAGCCTGTTTCAGACCATATATTGATTTCTTCAACTTGCATACCAAATTTTCATTCTCTTCTGCAACAAATCCCTCAGGCTGTTTCATATAGACTTCTTCCTCCAGTTCACCATTGAGGAAAGCAGTCTTCATATCCATTTGGTGCAACTCCAAATCAAAATGTGCAACCAATGCCATGATGATACGGAATGAATCTTTCTTAGATACAGGTGAAAAGGTTTCACTGTAATCGATTCCTTCCACTTGAGTGAATCCCTTAGCAACCAACCTAGCCTTGTATCTATCGATGTTACCTTGTGAGTCTCTCTTGGTTTTATAAACCCATTTACAGCCAATGGCCTTAGACACACTAGGCAACTCTACAAGTTCCCAAACATGGTTGTTTGCCATGGAATTCATTTCATCAATCATAGCATCATGCCACAATTTAGAGTTCACACTCTTCATAGCCTGAGTAAACGATAAAGGATCATTCTCAACACTGACATCACAGTCAACTTCAGCAGAATACACTACGTAGTCATCAGGTAATGCCGATCTCCTTTCTCTAGTTGACCTCCTCAATTCAACCGCTTGGGTTAATTCAGGTTGCTGAATAAGGACATCCTCTATCACATCTTGTGTGATAGGTTGACCATCCGGTATGTGTCCATCTTGTTCAGCATCGTCAACTTGAGTTACAGGGTCTACATCACGTTCAATGTCAATCCTAACAGTAGGAATGTCAATCCCAACTGTAGGATGATCATTAACTATCGATGTCCCCTCATGAATGACATCAGTGGTTCGCTCTATGTAATCATCTAGTAGACAATCACTCCCACTAATCACATCATTCTCAAGAAACTTGGCATTCCTAGACTCAACAAACCTTTTAGAAGGTGGAGGACAATAAAACTTGTAACCCTTAGACTTCTCCGCATAGCCTACGAAGTAAGCTCTAATAGTCTTGGGGTCCAACTTCTTCTCTTGTGGATTGTACACTCTTACTTCAGCAGGACAACCCCATACCTTGAAATGGTTTAAACTGGGTTTCCATCCTTTCCAGATTTCAAAGGGTGTCTTGGACACTACCTTTGTTGGAACCCTGTTTAATATGTATGTGACTGTCTTGAGTGCTTCCTTCCACAAAGAAGATGGTAGTTTGGAGCTACTCATCATGCTCCTAACCATATCCAGCAAGGTCCTATTTCTTCTTTCAGCTACACCATTCATGTCAGGTGCTCCAGGTATAGTATATTGGGCTACTATACCTTGCTCTCGAAGAAAATCAGCAAATGGACCTGGCGCTTGTCTTTCACTAGTGTATCTGCCATAGTACTCACCACCACGGTCTGATCTCACGATCTTGATTGGTTTCCCAATCTGTTTTTCTACTTCCACTTTATATTCTTTGAAAGCATCTAGTGCCTCACTTTTATTATAAAGCATGTAGACATACATGTATCGTGAGTAATCATCAATAAATGTGATAAAGTACTTTTGACCATGTGCAGTCAAATCAGGGCAACAAATATCCGTGTGTACAATTTCTAGCAATTCAGAACTTCTCTTAGCCCCTTTATGTGACTTATTTGTCTGCTTACCCCTAATGCAGTCCACACAAGAATCAAACTCTGAATGGTTCAAAGATGGAAGAATTCCTTCTTTGTTTAACCTTTTGATTCTGTCAACGGAGATATGTCCCAATCTCCTATGCCACAGGCTATAAGAATTCTCATTGATGACACTTCTCTTAGTACCACGCGAAACAGAAAATGATTGAGGGGAATCAGAAACAATTTTAAATAACCCATCAATCATAGTCAAATTCACGATCAAAACAGAATCCCTTTTCAAAGTCATGAGTTTCTTAGAAAGAACTAAATGATAATCAAATGGAATGAGTTTTGACATAGAAATCAAATTCCTTTTGTAAGAGGGAACATAAAACACATCATAAAGTTCCAAAACATGATTATTTGAAAAGGTTATGCGAAAAGTTCCAACGGCTTTCACAGGGTCTCCCTTCCCACTGCCTGAAAGGACAGTTTCCTCATTGGGATGTGGAGGCCTGCTTGACAGAAAGCCCTGCGTGGTAGTCGAAATGTGGATCATCGAACCAGTGTCAATCCACCAAGTGTCATCATTAACGCTAGAAAAGTTAGATTCAAAAGTAACACACGATGAAAGCATACCTCTCATCTCCATTACATGTTGCCTCACACTGCCAATACCTGTAAGCCTCTTAGCACATAATTCAGACACGATGACACCACCCACCTGCTTGTCTATCAGCTTGAATTGCTTATCTAAGGCTTCTAGGTATCCTTTGGCTGTGTCGCTCTTAGAGACTGCTTCCCTAATGCTTCTAGTGATCCTTTGTTGCATAAACAGAAGAGATGAGCGGTTACTCCGCTCCCACATATTATACCTTTCCTTTGCCTCTCTGTCATCGGAGGTATCATCAGGTCTCAGAGGTTTTTCATACCTCAAGGCATAATCCAAGTCCAAGAAACCAAGCTGCAGCAAAACATCATCTCTCCAGTCAGCATAGTTGATGCTGTCATCTAAGATTGTTTTGTTGCTCATATCAGCCATAATCCTGGGATTAGCAATTGGTTCTGTAAAAATAGAACAGACAAATATACAAATAAGCTCACAAGTAAAAATTTGAAGCAATCACAAATCATTGTGCCATGTATGCATGCTTAACTCAAATGTAGCACGCAAGCAATATAAATACGTATCACTAATGTCTACCTGTGGGCAAAGACATTAGCATAGCATGTATTTATCTCAAGTGATGGGACTAGAACGCATTTGTAATTATCTAATACCTGTGGGCTACTTAGAAAATAACAAGGCCATTCTATCCCACCCTAATTAAATGTGCAATTATGAGATATCTACCTGTGGGCAAAGATAAATCATAGCTACACATTTAATTACAATTGATATCGCAAATCCATATGTGATTAATGAATGCATGCAAACAAATTCAATAAACAAGGATGCTGTGGCTACTCCTCAAAGAATTGCATGCTAATCACTGATATCATTCATGTGTACTGAAAATCCAAATGTGCACAACGTGATGGAGCAATTAATTCTCCCCTAATTAAATGTACAATTATGAAAAATCTACCTGTGGGCAAAGATAAATCAAAATTATACATTTAATTATAAGTGATATTTTAAATCCATATGTGATTAATTAATGCATGCAACAAAAATGAATAAGGATGCTGTGGCTACTCCTCACAAAATTACATGCTAATCACAAATATCAATAACGTGCATATAAATCCAAATATGCACAACATAATGGAGTATTTAACAAATTAATTTAATCAACAAATGTGACTAATTTAATCAACAAATGTGACTAAATAACTTAATTTAAATGCTCCCACTATTCCATGCACCCAAAAAAAAATGTTTAAGAAATTAATTTCAACTCAAAAGGTTTTTACAAAAGTTAAATAGTTAATTTAATTGCCAAAGGAGAAATTAATTTACAAAATAGGCAATTAAATAACACAGAAAAATTAAAATCTGTAAATACCTTTTCCAAATATTAGAATAGTAGATAAATTAATTTAAACATTTATAGTGTATGTAATAGTAATCAAAATGTTCTGAAGATGGCCAAAAAACAAAAAAAAAAAACAAGCCCAAAACTGTTTTCCAGAAAAACCACAACAACAAAAAATATTCAGGCCCAAAAACTATCCAACCCAATAGCATTATTTCTTTTCTGGAAGCCCAAAATGCAGTACGGCCCAGCGGACATTAAAAAAAAAACTATTTTTGTGTCTGCAGCCCAAAACCTCGTCGGCCCAGCAGCAAAATTTTAACAAAAAAATGCTGCAGCCCAAAACTGTGACGGCCCATAAGTCAAAAAACTGTAGCCCAAAACAGTACGGCCCAACAGAAAAATTTTGCACTGTACAGCCCAAAAGCGAAATGGCCCAGAAACCTTTTTTTTTTTTTACAATAAAACCATTCCTTCGGCCTAGCACAGTAGCCCAAAACGCAATTTTTTTTTAAAACAGCATCCCAGAAAACGCATAATTGAAACGGTGCATTTCAGCGTAGACTGAAACGCACCATTTCGGGTCATATTCTCAGTGAGTTGGGTTGACCTAACCCGACTCATGACCCGAGGTGCAGAGGGCAGCACGGCCGCGCGACGCGTCTCCTCAGCTGCAGCGACGCCGACGAGGTTCACAGCAATATCCGACGGCTCTCATAGCTACCTCGTGCTCCAATTGCCGGCGACTCTAGTGGTGAGGTGGTTCTCATCGCGGGTGACCTGAATGGGCCGCATGACGGGATTATGGCAGAAGGCGTCGGCGACCATTCCTTGAGCTGCCGGTGATCTGGGGTTCCTTCTACGGTGGTCTCTGTGGCGGCGTGGCCTTGGGATAACAACATACGTTCCGATTACATTGAATCTGTTGGTGGAGGCCAAAAACGCGACCTGTAAATTCTAAATCTGAACCCGTGGGAGGCGCGATGGTAATCTGACTTCAGGAGACCTCTCTCTTTGCGGCAGCTCTCTCTCTCTCGCCATCGGTCACTCACGCCGTACGACAGTCAACAGAAGAAAACAAGGTTATAAAAAAAATGATAAATTATGATATATAGGGTTCCATATATTCCTTATTCTTTCCCAGAGTATTACTCATAAAGAATAAAGATCAATAAACAAGGTAAGATGATCTTAAACCAGGCTCTGATACCATATGTTAGAAAATAAACATCTCTAATGTGAAATAATCAATCCAGATTATCATATATACAAATATAAGATGCAGCGGAAACTTTAAATTACCTCCTGCCATTGCTTTATTGATCTAATCTCTGAGAAGATCTGGAATGAATCAAGGACACCTGTGAATCAATAAAGAATGTCAGATAATCAACATGCTCTTCCAGCTGGTGATTAGGCACAGTGATGGCAACTGTGAAAACTGCCGTCACCAGTGGGGAACCTTCGAGAGGGAGCTGAGAAGTGGGTCTCGCTCTGGACTCAGAGAAAATAGTACTGAATTCTAAAATTGTTGTTGTGTTGTGTTTCCACCATCAGGAAAACAACCTTAAATAAACTGAGTCCCTAACCCACCTTGGACCGGGCCTAATACTACGGGCCACACTCAGAAATATTTATTAATTATCCTAATTAATATCTAAATAGGTTATATAATTATAATAAATATCTTACACTCAGAGCTTCCTTCGAGGTTTTGTTCATGGACTTTGGGTTTGGAGATTTGGGAATAGGAGAAAACGACGGGTCGTAAATGTCCTCCTCGTGAGTGGACAGAATCAGGCAACGACAGAGAGTGAGAGGAAAGGTTAGGGATATGGAAGCTAAACGACAGCTTTAGAATGAGAAGAACCTCAACATTTGGAATAGAAGGGATAGGAGGAGCTCCTTGGGTTGTCCGTGAGGGTACGTGGCGGGCTGGCGGCGAACTCAGCTTCGATGAAACTTCAATTGGACAGAGCTTTACGAAAATCAATATTACTCCAAATATCTATAATATACATATTTCTATATAATTTTTTATATGTAATATATAAAATAAATTGACTGATTGAGTAATGAATTACATTACTCACTTTAATTAATCACCAAATAAGTCATCTACATATGTATTATTTATTAATTTAATATCAAATAAAAAATATAAATATAAATTTATGTATTTATTATTTTAATTTATATCCTTTTTAATAATTTATTTATAAAAATTATTTTAGTAATAATTATTTAAATACTTATTTCTTCATAACTATTTTTTTACCAAAGCTATTTTTTAAAATTACTTTAAAATTATTTTTCTCTATAATCTCTTCAACCCAAGTTAAACTAAACACACCTATAATTATGCCTATAGTTCTCATTTACATCATATTTAATTTGGAATGGGTTTAAATTTAGCTATCACTTACGAAATATATTAAATTGACACTTACCGCGAGCGTGAGTTATATATTTCTATTATTGCTTTATTAGTCGCGAGATTGACTGCTTCCATGAAAGTAGCGTACGTGTACAAGAGAAAAAGAATATTAAGAGCCTTCTAGTTCCTAATTTATATTTTCCAATATATTGTATGTATAAATATTAATCATTTACAACAAGGAAAATAGAGTTTTACGTCTTTAGATGTGTGTGTGTGTGTGTGTGTGTGTGTGTGTGTGTAGTTTACCATTTGTGAATATTAGAAAAAATGAAAATCAATCATTCGTACATACAGTTTGGTTTAGAAGATGACTAGACTGCCCTATCCATATATATAAAAGACATTTTGTTTGGAATAATTTTAATTTTATGTGTGATTAGACTAAGTAATATTTCCTATTTATATTTAACTTGTTTTTAATGTCATGCATTTATTTGTTTTAAGAGTTTCTTGTTTGATATACCCCAACTTCCATAACTATAACCTACATATATTTAATTTACACCATTTGAATTTAATTTGCAGGAGACAATGAGTTTGTCAGTTGATACCCAGGAAGAAATCCTGAAGAAACTACGAAGCGATGCTATGAGAGGCAAGTGGACAGAAGTATTTGAAACGTACAAACAAAAAAGAAAGCTTCGCGAGGCCAAGATAACTGGGACAGGAGACACAATGTTACACATGGCTGTCTCTAGTGGGGAAAAGGAGGTGGCGAAAAAGATGATTGACTTATTAGTTCGCGAACAGAATGATCCCGCTCAGAATAATGTGGTGGTTACACTGTACGGAGACTGCCAGGAGACATGGAACATGAACGTCATCCTTGGTATTGAAAATGATCGAAAGGACACTCCTCTGCACTTTGCAGCAAGAATGGGGAATGTTAAAATGTGCACAAAGATTGGTGGCATAGACCACACCTTAATTGCTAGGCGAAACATCGCCGGCGAGACACCCCTTTTCCTGGCAGCTCTGTATGGCGAGAAAGAAGCTTTTCTTTGGCTTCATTATCTGTATAGGGAAAGCACTGGAGTTTCTTCAACCGACTTTGCACACTGTATAAGGGACAACGGCGATACCATTCTTCATTGTACAATTGCACAAGGGCATATTGGTAAATCTAAACTAACTTCCATTCTTTCATGATTTATTAACGCACTTATTATGATTAAGTGCTGCTAAGTGCAGATGTGGCGATCGAAATAGTTCACCTTTATAAGGATCACATGCGAAAGATGATGGAGCGTAACAAGGAAGGGTTGTCTCCACTTCATCTCCTTGCAGCACAGCGTTCAGCTTTCAAAAGTACTTGGCTCCTTGAACTACCACGGATCGTTCATCCAATTTATCGTAAGTTCAGTTGTGTATGAAGGGAATGCAATATGTCTATGATTTCATGCTTAGCTTTCTTCTGATGCACTTCGAAGCTTCGAGCTTCCTATAACAACGTTTCGAAGTACCATTTTATAATGTTGAATATGGTTAACATTTCACCTTTATATGGCCTCATTTCAAAACTAAAAACAACATTCGTAGATATTTAACTAGATTTTATGAAGTTCCACATATAAGGACCATGCAAAATTTCTAGAATGATTATCATATTAAGGTCAGAGTCAGGAAGAATATATTTTTCTTTATATATATAAATATATAATATGCGTGTGGCTTGTTTGTTTGGAACTTTGAAGGGTTTTTGAAAGGTCACAAGAAGAATCAGGCCACGACCCTTGAAGAATTGCGGAAAAGTAAGTATGCTTTACATGGTAGTCCCTAGCTAGCTATTTTCTTTTGTCCATAACGCAACTTTACAAATGGAAGAATGAGAATTTATTATTAGTGATCCTTAGAAATAAAAGATTTGTGAATTTGTTGTTTAGGCATAAAGTAAATGGTGGAGATTTGGGTTCTCTTCTTTATGGGAAAAGGTAGTTGCGTATGAGTGGTAAAAACAAATTGGTTGAATGGGCGCGTAAAAAAAATTTTATTTAATATTTTTAATCTGAACTTGTTAAAGTTTACTGTACATGCATGCATACATGTCTGTTTTTTAATGTTTGACTACACATAAGAAATGATCAGGACTAACTTTGAATACATGTTTGTCTATTATACATATTATATATATATATATATATATATATAATATGCGTGTGGCTTGTTTGTTTGGAACTTTGAAGGACTTTTGAAAGTTGAGGAGAAGAATCAGGCCACGAAGCTTGAAGAATTGCTGAAAGAATTGCAAAAGGAATTGCCAGAAAGTAAGTATGCTTTGCATGTTAGTCCCAAGCTATTTTCTTTTGTCTATAACGAACATGCATTTATTTTAATTAGCATTAGCTTAAATACCTCGCCTTTAACAATATGAAGTTATGGTATTAGGAAGAGAGGGATAAGATATAGGGAAAATTAATCATCGAACCCTCAAGATTTTAATTCATTTATAATTCAGTCCTCAAATTTTATTTTCATGCAACTTAGTGCATAAAATTTGTGGACTTTATTACTAAATTTGTCCCTCTACTGACTGGTCCATCACTCTCCTTGTGCTTTTTCCCTGCCTTGTTCCATCCTTGACTTATTCTTCCATCAAGTGAGGTTTTTCGCTAGAAATGATAGATCAAAGAATACACACAAACACACACAGCGTTGGAAGCAGTCATCTTTCTCATAGTTAGCTGTTTATTTTGGGAAGAATTATACTGAAGAAGAAAATTCGCAAATTAATGATTAAGAAGGCTCTCAAATTTACTACTCACACAATTAACACAAAATTTTCAGTTGAGCTGTGAGTATTTACCATTCACATAATGCAAATTTACAACTAAAAAATATTTAACAATATTTACCACTTAAACAACCCAAATTTATAATTGGAACAATGAGAATTTAATATTAGTGATCCTTAGGCATAAAGTAAATGGTGGAGATTTGGGTTGTCTTCTTTATGGGGAAAGGTATACGTGTGTGAGTGGTAAAAAAAAAAAACAAGTTGGTTGCATGGGCACATAAATAAATTTTTATTTAATATTTTTAATCTGAACTTGTTAAAATTGTGCATGCATGCATACATTTTATTTTGGTAATTTACATTTTTTTTATCTGCCCATGTTTCGTATATAATATGTTAAGCCACTTAACAAATTCTGTGACTTATATATTTGCAGAAAATCAAGAAATCGTTTTGGTCTTTATATACTCGTGTTCGCTGTTGCTGCTAGCCCCCTTACTGCCCTTGGGAATCCTGTTGTCACTATTATTTTTCGTACCAGGTAGGCCATTCCATGCAAGAACGTTCATGTACAGTTTATCTCATGAAAATCATGCACACACCACACACACACATACAGCACACTTACATATATAATTTGTATTGATTAATGATTAATTCGAAATAACATGCATGCTATATATCTATCTCTATTTTTACTGCACATTCCCAGCATTGACTGACCTCTGTTTGTGTGTGTGTGTGTGAGTAAGAGGGAGGGAGGGCGGGAGGGAGAGGGAGAGACCACCAAAGTACTAGTATATTTTTCTTTTTCCCTTTACATGTTTGGTTCAAGATCTGGAAATAAACCGTTTTGGGGAAAAATCTAAATAAAGAACATATCTTATTTTAATTATATATTTCTCTAGTCCTATTTACAAGGAAAAGAGAGAATAAATTTTTTTGTCTTATTTTTTTATATAAATATACAATTTTTACTCTTCATTTATTATTGGGTTAAATCTATTGTCATGAGGTATAATTGCATATCAAATGGAAATAAAATTATTGAATTGTAAGGTAAAATTAATTAATTTTAAAATTTTTCTTAGTCTATATGAAACATGTTAGAAGTTATTTATAAATAGGATCAAAAGAGTATATAATTAATTATAAATTTCTTTTAAAGAACAATTTGTGAAAACACATTTTGTCCCTGTTGACTTACGTAAGGGTCTTGAATATTCCTAGTGAGCAGGTTACTCCTCCTAGGGAGGAGGTTACGAAAAATGAAGGAGAAGCACACATGGACACTTCAAATAATGAACGAACTTCTTCAGCAAGCTTCCAAGGAAGATATGTCCCAAATAATATCAACAACCGCTCCTGAGCATTTTTCAGTTTCCCTGCAAACAGAAGAGGATAACGGTGAAAAGATTCATAAAAGAAAAAAAAATCCAAAATGTTGTTTATAAAGCATTGTAAATCTTTTATAATGATGGACGTGCCTAATACACACACACACACACGCCCTGGCAACGATAGTCGTATATTTATATTATGGTAAATACTATGAGTATATTCTTTCTGCAAAAAAACAAAAAAAAAATTATTGTTTAATTAATTTTGTGATTTGGATTGTGAAGGAGGTCGGTGGATAGAGACGCAGTCTGGTACAATAACAATAGAGACACCCTTAATGATTGCTACGAAGAATGGTGTGACAGAAATGGTGGAGAAGATTCTGGAATTATTTCCATCGACGATTAAAGACTTGAATGCTGAGGACAAGAATATAGTTCTACTAGCAGTTGAATATAGGCAAACTGATGTATTTAGGATTTTGTGCAAACAGAATAGGCTAAGTGAAAGTCTGTTTAGACAAGTAGATAAAGAGGGAAACAATGCATTGCACTTGGCAGCAAGGCTCGGAGTAGAGCCTGATTGGCTCAATCCAGGGGAAGCACTCTCCATGACAAGGGAAATCAAATGGTTTGAGGTGCGTGTCTATCTATTTGTTATTGATAACAACTATCTAAATGGTTTCAATTAATAATATCATTTTGTTTATAAAATCTATTCTCCAAGATCACTCTTTTTAGAATCTATTTTCTAAAAGTTAGCCAAAATTTACTTGCCGAGATTTGTTTGATATTAAAATATATATAAACATAGTAAGTATATGTATGAATATTTGGTGATGCAGTTTGTGAACGAGTCAATGCCCTATGGGTTGTTGGAGAGATACAATAAAAAAATGGAGACCCCGGACGACATCTTCAGAGAGGATCACAAGCAACTTATGAAAGGCGAGGGAGAGTGGGTGGCTAAAGCCTCACAAGCATGTTCTGTAGTGTCGACCCTTGTTCTGTCGGTGGCTTACGCCACGCGCAACAGTGTGCCCGGCGGTTATGATGCCAATAATGGCTATGCAATTCTTAGAAACAAGCAACCTGTTTTCAAAATTTTTGAAGTCTCTTCATTTATGGCCATCTTGTTCTCCCTCATTTCCACCATCAGATTTCTGTCCATAGTTGCTTCTCCTTCCCAATCTGTTCACTCTTGGAGATACGTTCCTTACAGTCTTTACGGCGGTATGATCTTCATGTTCGTCTCCATTGTTTGTTTGTGGATCTCTTTCAATGCTGCTGATTTCTTCACACTCGATGATGACAGTCAAAAATTGAACTATACTCTTCCATGTTATATTTTGTCGTCATGGATTATAATCTATATTGTTGTCGATCATCTCCCCACATTCTTTGGTCCCACATGGTCTGCCATAGTCCAGATTCCTGTCGCTAAACGAAAGGCCACTCGTCCCATTGAGTACCAAAGGACCAAGAACAAAGAAAACGGTACAGATTTGAACCGCCAAAATTAAGGGCATGTCATCTGTTTCTGAAACAACACCAAAGTCCATCACTTTTATTTTAAAAGCTTTTGTTTGTGATTTCATGTTTTAATTTCTTTTCTGTTTGCAATAACTTGTGTAAACATACTCTAGCTCCGACCATGCTGTAGTTTGAGTTTTATAATTACTATATATTTTTTTTTTCAACTTCACTTTATAACTTCATCATTGATGGATGTTGGGTTCTCATAATGATCAACTCATCTTATTCAAATATATGACTGAGCACTATTGAGTAGTTTAATTAATTGGATCGATTAATTTTGGGCGCTGAGGGGAAATTTTTTTCTTGTTGCTAATTATTTTTTCTTTTTTATTAATATATAAAATATTTAATTAATTTAATTATATTAAAAAATTTAGTTAACGTAGTATTGTTAATGTACTTTTAGAGCTACTTCCAAGCATCTCTCTTGAACTTAATGAATCATGAATTTGTATGAATATGAAACTGAAGATGAGAATCCCCGTTGATCGCTTTGCCAACAAATGTAACTTTAAATGTTAGTATATATTAAATATACTTAAATAGATTTATACTTTCATTTTAGTTTAAATTTTTCGTTCCTTTTGACTTTACGAACAACTGGTTCTTTAAATATAAACTGAATATCTTTATCCGTAGACCAGATTGAATAAAACAATTGTAGAGTGACACAACACAAATAAAAACAATCGTGGGATAATTGAAAGAGTTAATGACTGCTGAGAGGAGCTTATTGTTTATAAACCACACACGAGACGGAGAAGAATCATTTATATATGATTCTGCGTCATTGCTGTTTCTGTCCACTGTCTCTCCTCTACCTAAAGCATCATCGTTTCGCATGAAAAATGAAATCAGCTTTAATGCTCACATGCTTACATTATTTTCTTCTGGATGATCCAACAAATGGATCCGTTTTGTATCGCAATTGGGTGTACTAAATCTGCATACTTTCGTTTTCCTTTGCTCTGTCTTCGAGTTTGCCAAACAGAGCAATTCCCCAGCCTCTGCTATTTTTGGTCACATGATTCACTCACCTTGCTGAAATCAGAACCACTTGAAGGAATACTGATTTAGATGAAGATCCCTTCCTCTACCCATGTCTTGGGGATCTTACACTAAGACCAGCAACAATAGTCGTTATGGGATCTAAAAGCTCCTAAAACTGTCAGATTTCTAAAGATTTTATGTTAGTAGATATCTTTCTTTTATGAGGTTGAAAATCGCTAAGCTAAGGGTTTATATAAATAAATCAGGGCATCCGCTTTCTTTGGTTAAACTTAGAGGGGGTAGGTTGAGTTAATTTAAAAAGGGTAAAAAAGGGTAAAAGAGGTTATGAGTATGAAAATAGGGGAGAAGAGATGATGTTTCTTATTTGGTGAGGGGGAGTTAATTAAAAATTGACTAATATACCCTTATCTCTTTATTTAAATTTATTTATTCTTTATTTATAAAATTCATATCAAAATTATTATTTCTTAATTTATGAATCTCAATTTTTTTATCTCATTTATATATATGATAAAATTAAAAAATTAAAAAATATGATAAAATTTTAATATTATCTTTCATTAATTTTATAATTATTAATATAATATATAAATCATTTACTATGCTTATTAGGCTTCAGCAATCAAAGCAAAAATCATGCTTGAGGAAAATGAAAAAAAAAAAGTTTCAACTCAGGAGGGTATAATTGAAATATTCAAAGAATACAATGGGCAATTTTATCAAAATTAAGTGAAAAATTTTTCTCCCATCCAAAAACTCCTACTTTTGGAGGGGAGGGAAAGGAGAGGAGGTCATCACATAAAGACAAAGAAATTTATCTCATCTCCCATCAATTTTTCCCAACCAAATACACTTATATCTTCTCTCCCCTTCCCTCTAAAAACTCCCCAACTAAATAATGCCTTAGCAGAGATTATTTTCCTAATTACGAGGCATCAACTTAAAAGTATAAGCTGGCCTAAAAACGCTTCCACAGAAAGGGGTTATTTATTAAAACTTCATTTTTCTATACAAAAATTTTTAGAAAAGAGTTAGGTTTATTAATGATCTAAGAGTAGAATGAAATCTCTCTTCTTCCTAGGCAATACCAATATTGGGCAGGGCGAACCGTCTATTACCCTCAAATATAAATATATGCACCTAAAAATTAAGATACATCTTTAAGCATCATAACTAAAATCACAATGAAAGGTGAGACTTAGAGCTATTAATATAGGTTAAGCTCACTCACCAACTTATGAAAAAGTGACCGGTTAAGTTGATAAATAGGAGGCCTATTTAAAACGGGTTGAATTAAAATGTATCAAATAGAAAAATCTTTGCTAATATAGATAATTAATTTAGTAGTATAAGGCGTTGGTAGATCTCTTAATGTCTTGAGTTCAAATTTTAGAGAAAACACATATACTAGAGGGTAGCTATGAATCATCCCGAAATTAAGATACTTAATAATAAGATATGGTTAATATTATAAAAAATAAAAAAATCTCTTAAAAATTAAAAATGAATATAAATATATAATTTTCCACCAGAGAATATGAGAAGTAAGCTCTTTATTTTACTCTCTACATCCATGATCCTATATATAAGAAAATTTATTTAGAGATGATATGTTTAATTTAAAATTTTTAATATCGGGTTTCACTTTTATTTCTATTAATTATTGATTAGTCTCGTCATATTAATTAATTTGTTACTATTTGCTCACTCTCTCATCATTTTTTTATCATAAATGAGGGTATTTTTTTAAAAAATAAGTTATATTTTTATGTATTCATTTTAATTAATTTTTTACCTATATAATTTAGTTATTCATATCTTATAAATATAACTGATAAAATATTTAGTTATTCATCCGTGAATCGGATAGGTGGATAGCTATAACCATCTTAAAAGCTTGAATGTGTCATAAAATAACAATAAAAAAATATAAAACAAAGTTTAAGGAATTTTTTTATTAAAGACAGGAAATTTTCTTAATATGGTATGGATGGATTATTAGCGCTAGTGGATGGCAACAAGCTTATAAAGAATACTTCAAAGTGAAACCTCCGATTTCGCCGCGACCGTTGGCAACACACCTTAGCAGCGTCGTTCAATTTTACACTCCCGCTCTGTGCCTTCCTCTACATACTCTTAAGGGAATAATATTATTACTTATCCATATATAAATGTTAAGGGAATAATATTATTTCTTATCCATCGAAAGACTAAAATACTCTCTCCATTTTTAATATAATATTTATTTAATTAATTTAATTTAATTTAAAAAATTAATTAAATTAATTAATATATTATATTTTTTTAAAATATCTTCATTATTTGTTTTAACTCCCTACCTCACTATCTTATTTTATTATTATTAAAAGAGTATAATAAAAATAATTTTAAAAAAATTAATAAATATATAAAATTATATCTTATATTTATGATTAATATTATTTTTTTAATAAAATTTTATATTAAACACAAAAGAAGTACCATTTTGTCCAACTATGTTGATTGGCTATTTAAGAGATGATTATCGAATAAATATTCCCAGTGACAACTATTAAGTAATTAAAGTTATATTATTTTAGTTTTAATAATGTCTATTTAAATAGTAATACTTTAACGTTTAATAACTTAAATATGATTGTTATTTACAAATCTTCCCATATAATTTACAAGCCAAATTTTGAGATTTAAAATTTCTTCATAAACTTATAACTTAATTAATATAGAGTAAAGTAATATCCAGTACCTTGATATTAATTCTTAGTATAACCAATAATGCAAGTCAACCCACAGTTAGGCGATGCAGGTTAGATAATTCACACTCCTAACGAGTCGGCATTTAACCAGCCTTAACCTGCCACAGTAGGTTGGTGAGCCAACACATCAACCCGTTATTATTTAAAAAAAAATAGTTATTTTTGTTAATATATAGACTAATTAAAATGGGTGCATTTTTGTAATACCATGAATTTGATAGGTCAATTAACTCACAAAAAAACATACTATTTTTTTAAAAAAAATGAATCAGAAATAAAATTTTAAACAAGGAATACTTTTTGTATTATTAATTAAAATATTTTTTAGAAAATAAATAATACTGAATACTACTATGATAAATATAATAGAAAGAAATTCATATCATTCTTTTAATTTTCTATGTCATTACCCAAAATAATATGTTTTTAAATTTCAATAATTAATTAAATCAAAAAAAATTAAGACATAATAATTAATAAACTAATTTAAATTATATAAAAATATATATGTGGCGGGTTAGCGAGCCAACCCGTCAACCTGCGGGTTAGATGGTGTGGGTTGATTAATTTTTAGGTAAGTTGCGAGTTGGACTTGTAGAGCTAACCTGTAGTAAGCTTTAGTTCTTAGTAGTATCTAACACTTTAATTTTATTTATGTTACATCTAGTATCCTTGATATTATTTTTCAGTTACATTCAGCACCTTAATCTAAGAAATACTTATATAATCCAGGAATATCACGTCATCAGAATCTTGCCTAATCAAAATATAACAACTCAGATATATCCTAAAAATTTACTATTTTATTTATTTTTAAGAAAAAATATTTTTATGTGAAGAAATAAAAAACTCATTTGAACTAAATTAAGATGCTAATTTTTTTTCTTAAAAATAAAATAAAATATCAATTATTTCATATGAGTTATTGCCCAACTAAAATTAAAATATGGTGAGTTGTTATATTTTGATTAGACAAATTTTTGATGACGTGATATTTTTAGAGTATGTAAATATTGCTCCCTTAATTTTATATATGGTTCAAGGTATTAAATACATTATAAGTAAGATTGGGGGGAGTTAAAAAAATATCAAAACAAGCACATCAAATTATGGATGCACTATGCTACTGACAAATAACATCATGATGATGTTGGACGTAGTTTAAAACCCATTAATATAAATATAATTTATAAATGAATTTATGTGATTAATTAGCACACCTTAACCCCTTTTTTTGAAGGGAAAAACGGTGGAATGACACTTTAGGATAAAAACTTTAATTTATTTCAATTTGGGACTAAATGATTTTAAAATTTTAGTATAAGATCTTTGAACATCAGCCTTAAAATCATATAAAATTACATAATTATCATTTCCTCTAAAATCTTTTATTTAAATTTTGGAAAGTTAGTTGCAAGCTTCTTATGTAGTTAATAGTTAATTACAAAGAAATGAGAATCAATTTTTTGCAACAAGCCCTCTCAGTGTTTTGGATTGATAGTTTGAGAATTGATTTTCAATCCAAACCATGGTTTCCCTTTCTTTTAGCCAAACACCCATTTTTGATCCAAAATCAATTTTGGATCAAAACCATGGTTTTGTTTAACAAAACCATGGTTTTGAAAAATTTGCTCCCCAGGTACGTTTTTGAATTTTCCCAGATTTCTAAACACACACAGCTCCTGTGCTATTGTTCAACATTAAAAAAAAATTCAATAAAAAAAACCTCCCCCCATATTTTTTCTAAACACACACACAGCTCCTGCGCTATTTCAACATTAAAAAAAATCAATATAAAAAAAGTTCCACAACATTTTAATTTCAACTACAGTAAAAAAGAACCATTTTTAGTGGCTAAAAAAAATTAAAGTGAATAGGGTCATTTTTTATTATACTCATATGTATATGTATTATTTTTTAATCAATAAAATATAAATTTATACTCCATGTAATTATCATATTTATTGATGTCCTTTTTAGTAAATTGTCAATGGAAAAGTGATTCTGCTACTAATTATCCAAACACTTATTTTTTCAAAATCAATTTTTCCCCAAAATCTATTCTTCCAGAATCTATTCTCCAAAATCTATTTTTCCCAAAATCTATTCTCCAAAAGCTAATCCAAACACACCCTCAATCTTCCATTTTTCAAGTTGGAAATCAAGTGCAAATTTTTATTTTTCACATACCAGTGAATGCAAAATTTTTCATATGTATTAGTTAAATATTTCCCCCCAATTTTCTCCGTTAAACTTAAAAATTGAAACATTATTTACAAAATTTTCATGAGTCTCAAATTAAATTTTAAAAAATCAATATGAAATTTTGGAAAGTATTTATTACAAAACTTTGACCATCATCTTCAGTGATTTATTACTATTACTAATAATAATTATAGTATAATAATTTGTAATTATTTTAATAATTATTTAAAAGTTACAGGCATCTTAAATTAATACCATCAAATTAAGCCGAGCCATGTTAATTGTTTAGAAACCCTCCCTCGCGTCCTCGCATTCATCCATCCGAACCCTGGCTTTTGAGCTCAGTTCGAGCTTCCCTTCGCATTCTTCCACTTCCGCTACAAGAAATTTCTGAGCCCTGCGGTAAGTATTTTTGTAGATTTTACTGTTTAAATGCAGTTTGAAGCGTCTGATTGGAGTGTTTTTAGTGCTTGGTGGCTAAGTGTTTTTCAGATTATGAACCTCATGAATAAATTGCGCATTTTCAATTCGTAGATACAATGGATATGGAAGAGGAGAATAGAGAAGTTGATATTTCTAGAGTGAGGGTGTTTGTCGGAGGCTTGGGAGAAGGCTTGACATCTGATGATCTCCGTAGGTTCTTTGGGTCTCTAGGAGCTGTTGAAAGTGTTGCCATAATTAGAACCAAAGGTCGAAGCTTTGCTTATGTTGACTTCATACCCTCTCACGGACCAAAACTCGCTTTCCAAGCTTTTCAGCTGGGTAATGATTCGAAAGTGCTGCAAATACCAAAGCTTATGCTTTATGTGAATGATTGTTTCTTCAGCATTCTCTTGCACTGACTTAAACAAAATATCTCTTTTAATATTTTATATGTTCTGCTGGCAAGGTTTGTGTGCTAACAGGCCTTTTAGGTGGGGAAGTATGCAAGAAGTTACAGTTTTGAACTTATAGAGTTTGATTTTCGCTTTTGCTGTTATAGAGTTTGATAAGATAAATTTTGTCTTCCTTTAGATCCTATTCAGGTCATTTCTCCTTGCTTTCAGTTTTTCTATCTCTATCTTCTTTGCTTCTTAGGAAAACATTTTGATGTGCTTATCAGCTTCGCAGTTCTTTGGGTTTTGTACATATTTATGTTGGATGTGTGTGTTTTTATGTTGATTTATTTTCGTACTTGCATGGTTATTATACACTTTCCTTGTGCACAGTATAATGGATGTCTCTGGAAGGGTGGAAAGCTAAAGCTGGAGAAGGCTAAAGAACATTATCTTGTACGTTTGAAACGAGAGTGGGAAGAAGATGCTAAGCTTGCTAGTGATGAACCTGGCACTAGTCCTGATCCTGATGAACGTATTACATCAAAAGAAATGCTTAGCAAAGAGAGTCTAAAGACAAAGAAGCTACGTGCTTTCTTTCCCAAATTGAGAAAGGTGAGTTAAAAATTGGAAAATTCTCCCTAACTGGGCTTCTCAGAGATCTTCATTTTCATTTAGGGGGATTAACAGGAGCTGCAATATAGACATATTGTCTCTGTTCTTTACCTCCTATACAGGCGTTACTGTGTGTATTTATACCAACAGCCTCAATTAGCAATATGTTACTGTATTTTTGTAAGTCTTGAACTACGCACAAAACTACGCCAGTTCCTACCTGATGCAGGGTCAAGCAAATGGCATGACTATACTTAATGGGACATGTCAGGGCCATGCCTGCTAAACTGTAGTGAGGCTTCAGATGATAAATGTTTTTTTATATGGAGATGATAAATGTTTTATATTGAGTCTAATTTGTCAATTATTCTAAGAATTGTCATGCCCCCCTGTATATATTGTTTTACTGCTTATGTAAAGTTGTTTCCTGTATCTAGTGCTGCATCATGATTCAAATTTCACCTACTTGTGCGGGTGAAATCCATACCATTCACTGGAACTGGAAAGCACAAACATAGTTTCCCAAAAGTTGAAGTTCCTCTACTCCCAGTGCATTTTTGTGATTGTGAGGAACATTCTAGTCGTTCTGGCAAAATAAGACCAAAGCAATTTCATAATGTGGAAGCAGAAAGGTGGGATGAATGATGAAGAAATTAACATAATGAATGTTGTGATGAACAAACTATTTCAAAGGGAAAAGATATCAAGTCCCACGCATTTTGAGAAGGAGAAGAACTCAAATGTATCACCTGGTGGTTTACAATCTGATGAATCTGAAGCAGATAGTGCAACCGATGATGATGATGGTCTCATCATTAACATGGAGACAAAGAAAAAGAAAAGAGATATAATAGGTATCCTGGAACTTGAAAGAATATTAAGAAATCAGGTTACGTTATGTCTGGAGGGATACTGTCTGTATTGCTGTTGTTGCATTGTAGGTATATCTCTATTTTATCTAAATTGTTATCCTGGATTTTCAGGAATCAGAATTGAACGAAGCAAAAATTTTAAAGGATGAACCAAACAAGAATAAGCCTGAAGTGCCGAAAAGCAATAATATTGCTCCTGACAAGAAGAGAAAGCCTCGAGATAACTTTGAAAGGAAAAGAAATGATTCTACATCTGCTACCTCTGAAGGCAAGAGACACGTGCAAAAACATCCAGTTGAGATGAGCTCACAGGTGCACAGCACTGAATTGGGAGGTGGTTTAAGTGAACCAACAAAAGTTTCATGGTCTCAGAAATCTTCATGGAGAGAACTTCTTGGTGATGGAAGCAGCAGTTCTTTCAATGCCTCCCATATGCTGCTAGACTCTAAATCTAGTGAAAATCAAGGATCTGATGGTTTGTGTGAACCTGAATCAGCAAAGGATAAAACTGAGGACATTGTAATGGAGGGAGGCCAGCAGATTGAACCTGCCAAGGCAGAAGTAACGGAAGAGCTTGCTGAAGCACAGCCTACCATACAAAATGCCTCATCCAAAGAGTCAGGCAGAGGCATTGCGTGGAAGCAAAAGCAATCTTGGACACAACTGGTTGGTCAGAATAACAATGCATTCAGCATATCTCAGATTTTTCCTGGAATCTCTTCTCAGAAGCCAGTGGGAAAGAGCCCGCTGAGGATCTTGCTGGTTCTGGTGACAGCAAAAATACTGATTTAGCTAAGGAATCTAACGATGAATCTGTTAGGAAGGTTGAACTTGGTGAAGAGTAGCCCGGAAAAGAAGCATAATGTTGTGGCTAAGCATACTACCATTGAATCTGCTGGAGATGGGTTGAACATGACCAGGAGTACCCCAGATGGGTTGAACCCTGATTCCCTGAACACTTGAATTTATTTTGGGTTCTAAATTAATATCCTTGACCACAATCACATTATGTGAAAGCGCACTGAGCTACAAATGTAGACTTAAAATGTTTACAAAAGAAAATGGTTACTAAGACAGGAACAACTCAGAATGCGAATGGCAATCATAGACAAACATTCTCATTGAATTTTCTAGTAAAGATATACTAGAATTGCCAGCGTTTTCATCGACAGTATTCCTATAATCAAATTCAGTACACATACAAGCCACTAGTGTGTACTGAGTAGTTTAGTGGCGAGGGATAAGAAATAGTTAGCTACTTTTAAGTTCAAAACTAGAGGTGGGAAAGCGGGCTGGCCCGCTCAAAACGGGCCAGCCCGCTTCTAGCCCGCGGGCTAGCGGGGCGGGCTGTGCAGCCCGCCCCAAAACGGACTGGCATTTTGCCAGCCCGAGCCCGCCCCGTTTTGGGGGCGGGCTAGCCCGCGGCCCGCCCACTTTTTTTTTTTTTTTTTTTAAATTTCAATATTTTTAAAAAATTATTTTTAAATTTTTAAAATACTAATAAAAAATTTCTAATGTTATATTAGTATAATAAAAAAATTGTTCATATTATACTCTTAAAAATTCATATTTTTTATAAAAAATCTCAAATTTTATAACTATAAATCTAAATAAACATTAACAAAATATTAATCAATTATTATATATCAACAAATAAGTAATCATCTTTACTAGTAATTGATAATGAAAGTATTCAAAATAATATTTGAGTAAAATAAATAATATTATTAAAAATAAAAAAAAATAAAAAAAAAAAAAAAAACGGGCTGGCGGGCTGGCCCGTTTAAAAACGGGCCAGCCCGCCAATGAGGGGCGAGCTGTGCAGCCCGCCCCAAAACGGGCTGGCAAAATGCCAGCCCGTTTCTGGCCCGTTTTACCAGCTCTATTCAAAACTTTGCTTCTTCATGTGACCATGAAATTCAGTACAAGTTCAATGACTCAAATACCCTGCGAGCTTGGATCTGGAGAGCTGTTAGTCTCTGTTCAGGATCCAGCGTTGACCCAAACTGACTTGCTGCCCAAATCAAGGAAGCTGATTTCTCCCCAAGAAGGTGCCTTATATCTTCATGTACTGATGCCAAAGGAGCCCTATCCCTTCCATTGACATGTCCAATGAGAAGCAACAAAAACTCCCCACATTTCAACCTGCGGAATGGTTGAGACCCAGCATGAAAAACAAGTTACTAAGGTTATTTGGGAAAATGAATACACAAAATAGAAAAATATTTCACACTTTTAGTCTCCTTCCCATGCATAAACATGCAAAACCAGAATAAAAAACTGACTCATGATGTACCACAACCCATGGGCACTCCTTACATAAAAGACGAGATATAGTACACGTGTTCATTTCCGTAAATGGAAAAGCATCACATCTCTCTCTCTCTCTCTCTCTAGGTATGTATATATGTAATATGTTTTGGAAAGTAAATCTGATATTTTCATCCAACGAGAAAATAATTTGGAAAGTGAGCTAATCTAGAGTAACAGGATGTATGAATTGCAATCTCCAAAGCAGGAAGCCCAAATATAAATAATTATCAATATGTGACTATTTGGCATGTTGCACAATGAATTCCATACCAGACAGCATTCAAACAAGCATGAATAGGAGCGAAACTAGTTGCACGAAGAACAAGCTGTACCTGAGATTTTCATCTGCTTGTTTGTCTCGTATGAGGTCTGCAACTTCCATAATACCATTACATTTCTCAAAATCCTAATAAATCATAAGCAAATGAGGTGCAACTTTTAGAGGGGACAAAGCAAGAATGTTCGTTGCAGCAAACCTTAGACAAACTCTCAGCTCAAGATGAAAGGTTTTCAGATATTTATTGGTAAGTCTTGCAGTTAAGCCAATAAGTCATCATTTTAGCTTCTTCAAACAACAATAAAACCTCAGATAAATTATTTCTTTATAGAACAAGGTTTTGGAAAACTATGAACGATGAACTTAAGTATAAATTTGATCTGGAAAATTGAAACATGGGGATCTTGAATTCCTATATATTTGGGCCGATATCTTGTATCTGAAATCCAGGATACAAAGGAATTAAAGACCTTTGCTCACTAAATTCCTTATTGGTGAATCTCTAGTAAACACTAGTATTCATGCGTTTTGATCTATGAAAAGATTAGAACACACATTCAACTAAAGAGGGTTCTACCGTTTGATTGGTTGGTGAATCCACCATAGAGCGTCCAAACATGCGCCTTGTCAGGTACTCCCCGAGTGGATAATATACTCATCAAAACCTGCAAAGGTAAAAGAAATTTGATTCCCTCTGTCTATGCATTTAGTCACAGTGCAATGTTCAAAACTGTATGAATATGATTTACATTTGCCTGCTATATGGGATAGAGTTGTTTACATGCTTGTCTTCGGGTTTCTGCTCAATAACTCAAAGGAGACTCCTTGTTCAAAACAATTGGAGGGTTTTATTATATTATTGTTTAACAACAATTCTATGAATATAAACTTAAATAGAAGGTGAAATGTTAGATAAAGCATTTGTATGACATAATCTTGCATCTGTGTTTGTTGCTCCGCAATCGCATTTGAGCATATTGTATCTTCTGCTAAATTCTATTTTTGGTGGAATAATTTCATCAACTTCTGCATTGCAGTGACAACTTAAATTCATAATAAAAAATCTTCAGTCTCATCAAGACATCAAGTTAACATATCAAGCCTCCTTGTCATGGATGAGTAAAATTAATGGAACTAATAAAACATGCTTCCTGTTCCATATCTTTTCTTTCCCAACAGAAGGGTTAAAAGCTACTACATATAAAAATGCATTTGTACCTGGATTGCCTTGTATTGATGGGCAAGAGAGGTACTCCGGGGGTGAAGCAAACAACAACCTTCCAATGCTCGAAGTGCCAATGCAACTTCAGCATCAGTTGATGGACTTGTTATCTTCATTGGTTCCACGCCAAATATATGATTCAAATTTGCCACCCTTTCATCATTGTAGTCATCTCCTGTCTCTTTTAGAGTGTGATCAAAGAGCACTGGAACCACTGTGTAGACACAACCAGCTGAAATTCAAAACAAAACAGACTAAAACAAGCAATCTCCCAATCAACACAACTTACACACCTTGAAGTTCGGGAATAGATTGGGTTTGATTAAAGAGGTCAATAGTTGCATCAGATTCAGCCACATTACGGAGGAACTTGAGACTGGAACGGAGTCCACGGACCCTAAGAAATGAGAACTCAGCACAAGCATCTCTGAGACCTGTTCTAAGAGCAAGAGTTACTTCCCTGTATATTCTCTGTTGGTTAAGAGAGTTCACCAGCTCCTCCACTGCTGTAGAGGCCAGTGCATCTCCATCTGACTCCGATGATTCTCCTTTCCCTTCTTGAAAATTTTCACTCCACAATGGCTTCTTCAAATACATCTCTATTATTTTCCCTCAATTTCGCCCAATTCTTTCACTTTATCTGACTACTTGCACCAAGGAGACTACGAAAATTTCTTCAAGCTAGTAACAAAGAAATCCCAGTTATCTTCGTATTCTCATATATTCAAATTGTTCCAATTTTTCATCATTAAAAAATCAAATTATTCCAACTGACTAATTGAGCAACACAGTAAAGACATTCATAACTTGTCGAAATTGATGGGTAAAAAATGAGTTTATATTGCGATAATTGTATTCCTATAGAAGTTTAACATAAGCATATGCCATCAATTGCAGTTCCCAGATACACCTATTGGAGATTGTTCAAAATTAGGGATTCTGAAAATTGCATAAGATTCCAAAGCTTATAAAGGAAACAATGGGAGAGTGAGAGAGATCGAATAAGATAAGAAGAAGATTGTGATTCACCTGTAGACGGGCGAAGAACTGCGGGTCTTCTTCGTCGCGTTATGCAGCTTTGCTCCACCGTCGGTGCTTACATCATTTCCTTTCATAACTGTAAGGGCGATTGTCTAAATATTTTTTTGGGAAAATTGGGAAAAGGGTCACCAACAAAAATTTTATTGCTGACAAGGACCCACTAATACTCTATCTATAAGAAATTGGCATAGCGTACCGGTACCATGTGTATATAAAAATTAAAATTTTAAGGATTTTTTTTTCCAACAGATTGTCATTGTCTGAATATTAATTATATAGGGAATATATAAGAATATTTATGTAATATAGGAATTTTTCTTATCACAATAAAAAATATAGTTAAAGAAATCATTCCTCCTTTGGTCTACAATATATTGGTCTGGAATTAGAAGATTGGATATGCAAATGAACAGAAAAATAAAGTAGTTAGTATATTAAAGAAATAAAAATATTGTAGCACTTTCCAAATCTATCCTTAATAAAAATTAAAGACTACATTAAATGAAAGCTGGGTCATTAATTGTATTGAAGAGTAAAATAGAAAAAAATTTAATAAACCAAATAAATTCATAAATAAATTTAACCATATTAATGTGATTTTGTTTAAACATAGTTTTTTTGGTATAATATTAAGATATATTTCTGTTTTTATATATATATATATTCATATATCAATTTATTATTATTAAATACAAAAATTTTAAGTAAATCAAATTTACTTAAAAATATCGTTGAAGGATATAGAACTATGAGATCGTATGGATCAAAAGTAGATTCATAACATATTTTTTACCATCCATAGATAAACTAATTCTCAAACTAGTCTCTAATTAAATTATATTTGCATTTGTCTCAAGTTCATATTCAAATTTAATAGGAGAATATCTATATTTAGTAAAAAAAATTATTTAGAATGGATAAAAAGGAAAGGAAGAATAACTATGATAACTTATTTGGTGGAAGGGAATATACGTGAGAGGACCAAAGCGTAAGTATTGACTTCGTTTTTTAGAAAAAATTGATTTATAAAAATTAAAAAAATAATTAGTTAAGGTAGCTTTTTTATAGGGAGCTTTTTTGTGAAAAAATTATATATTAATTTTATTAAAATACCTTCTTTAAGTATTTATATTTAAGTTATCCTTGTTAAAAAAATTGAAAAATAAAATAAATTGAGGGTTAAATTTAGAATAACAATTAACTAACTTTTGACGGTTAAATTTAGAATAACAATTAACTAACTTCTATATTTAAAATTGGAATAACCAAAGCATAGCCTCATCTAACTTTCTACCCTTTCAAAGAATGTACGTCATATGAAAGCAAAAAAGCAGACTCAGGTTCAGATTTCTTTTCACTAGCTACCATTAAGCCATGGGTCTAAGATTCTAGACCTTTCTTTAGGCTTCAAATTTGGCGGCTTTCCTCATGATTACTAGCAAAACTCCTTTGTGTCCAACCTTACAAAAAGAATCGCCCCATGACTTCCGACCCTTCTGCTTCTAATGATTGATTTGAGTACTGTATGCTGCTGAGATTTATGATTCAATAACTTGTTGGAGGTTTGGAGTCCCACAAGTAAGTCAGTTTCTGCTTCACCTCTGCAATCTAAGCTTCTTGTAGCAGGCTGCATCACTGCTACAAATCCATTGGTGTGTTTCAAACATATTAAGCCACTGCTGATAATAAGAGAATTATAGTACTGTGTGATAGTTCAATCTCCTTGCCTCAACATATGAAGGTGACCCTTGATCTCAAGGACCACAGTGTTCTCCACAGGCGATTATATCTCCTTGACAGCCTCCCAGATCTCCTTGTCTGTCTTGTAAGAGAGAAAATTGCCACCAGATTCATTCATCATTGAGTGGATCAACCAAGATAGGATCATATTGTTTACAAACTCCCAAATTTTGCATTGGGGCCACAGGCACTTGGTGATGCAATAAGAGCTCTACCTCTGTTAGTGCCTTTTAAGCTTCGAGACATGTCTGATGAGTCCCTGGGATCTAACTCACCTAAACTTTTATATGTTAAAAAAAAACACATAAGAGATCTAGGATCATTGAGTGATTGTTACAGCTGATGCTTGATGATCATGACAGGAGAGCATGCATGAACAGTTTGAATGAACAATGTGGTGCTGTCAGAAGGGGGCCCTTCCTTTGTTCAGCATTAAACACCATCATTGAGCCAAAGGTGATCATTGGAATGTGTCAAATCCTCTAAGCTCTGATACCTCATACCAAGAAGGCACCTCAGATTTTTCTATGCTTTGAATCATTTTATTCTTCATAAACTTGTATGACTACAAACAGCGGGCCGGTGGTAGCAGAACAAGCAAATTCCAAAGGCAACGAATCTGGGTACATAATTTGAAATTAGAAAACGTCCTATATTCCTATTACTGATGAAATACAAGGGAAACGATAACAAAAACAAGATTGACCCTCAGAGCTGAATAAGGAAACAAATTCACAGTAATAAAAGAAAAAAAAGTGCCAAAAATTAAATGTTATACAATAGATATGTTAGACAATATACAGATATACAAAAGAATCTTCAATCTTCTCCCTCTCTCTCTTGTTCGTTTTTTTAAATCTTCACTCCCCTTTTTCCTATCAAAACACTCATTTATGCAAGAACTCTAAAAATTCATGGAATTTGCAATTTACCAAAAGAGGTGGAAATACCATTAAAAAATTTACAAGGAGTCAAGGACCATTGAATCTAATTGAGAATGAACCTGGCATGCAGTTTCAGATGCCCAACTAGCAATGAGTCCTTGAAATCAGAACAGAGAACAGAAGCTGAAGCGCCAAAGGGACAATATATTCACATTTGCAAATGAATCTGATCTGCGCTATCAAAAACCTTGCCAATACATTTGCAATCTCCTTTTCTTTTATTCTTCCTTTTCTTTCCAGTCAAATTGCCCATTACAGATAAGTAGTCACAGTCTTACATACTTAGGTACTCTCTCCAAGCCTTTTCAAAGCAGAAAATCCATTGCCTATGCAATTGGTGATACAAAGGGACCCAAGTGCAAAACCATATTTTCACATCACAAGCAGTGATAATCTCACTGCCATAAGCAACAATAAGTAAGCACATATACAATAATATTAGAAGTTATGGTTGTTAGAGGTAACTATGGCAACAATTGGAGCCAGGCAATAACTTTATAACGAATCAATAATTCAAATTAGGAATTTGACCATAGTCTTAAAATCACTTTCCCATGATGGTGAGGAACAATAAGCAAGAAGTCAGAACTTGGACATCAATGGAATATGAAAATAATATTTTCAAAATTTCTCCAAAGAACAATTGCTTCCTTATCCCCTGTTGCTATATATTTTACCTCAACTGTAGAAAACTACTTCCACAAATGAATTTTACTAATTAGTGGAAAGGGATCACAAAAGATCAGTGAAGAAAGGAATTCTCTTACCTGCTTGACCAGATCTTCCTATTCCGGACTGTACCCATGTTCCATCAGTCACTTCCAATCTGTGCAACAGATGTCTTATGTTGACCGGGGGTCTCTTTGACAAGCCAACGAATGTCCTGCTAACATAATGACCGAATAAAAATGTTAAATTGAATATGCCAAAATAATGAAATAAATACTCTGAAAGCTCGAATAGGCAGTGAAGCCAAGAGGGAAAACATGAACTTTTGTTTTACTAAGAACGTGATAAAATTATCAAGAGGCGGGAAAAATCCCTATTAACTAATACAAGAAATTAGAGTCAAGATGGCAAAATGTATTAGATGCTTTTGAAACTTAGAGGTTTTAGAAAGAGAAAGGGTGACTGACGAACCATTTGACATATACTATCTGATAATTCAAGTGCTTCTTGCCACCTATCAACCCTAGTAAGGCCTTTGATGAGATGAACAAATGTGCTAAGCTCCGGAACAATATTCCTACTTATCATGGTTAAATATAGCTCAAATGCTTTATCGACCTTACTTGCCGGTGACAGACTCTCAATCAATGAGGCATATAAATGTTTATTGCCATCTTCAAAACTTGAAGACAAGAGAACTTCTTCTACTAACTTTAAAGCAGCCTCTAGTCTATCAGCCTTGACAAAATTATCAATTAAAACTCTGTAAATGGGAAGCATAGGCACTGACTCATTCTCAGCCAACTCATTTAAAAGCCCAATAGAGGTTATAAATTCTCTGCTAAACCCTTCCACAATTTTACGATAGCTTGAGATATGTTTTGGCCAATAAGTTTGATTAATTTCATCTAAAAGTTTGTGAGCCTCATCAAGAAGGCCAACAGAAGAACAACGATTTATCAGGACCTACGAAAGTTTGGAGCACAACCTTTAGAGCACATATCTCTCAACAGCTCAAGGCACATTTCAATTTTACCTGATTTCCAAATCCATCAATCATTGCGGTATAAGTTACAACATTTGGATGCAGCCCTTTTCCCGCATTTTAAGCAAGAGCTTGTAAGCCTCGTCTGTCTTTCCAACTTTGCAGAGACCGTCTATCATCTCTGTGTAAATAACAACATTGGGAACACAAGAATTCTCCAGCACCTTGGACAAGACCTTCAAAACAAGATCCAATCTCTTTTCTTGAAACAGAACATCAATTAAGGAGCCATAGGTATACAAATTTGGGCTGTACACACGCTCTGACATCTTGGCAACACCTCTTGGGCGTCCTCAAGCTTTCCAGCCTTGCAAAAGCCATCTATAAGAGCATCGTACACTATATGGTTAGGCTCACAACCTTCAACAGACATAGAATTCAACAGTTCATGGGCCTCTTTGACCCGGTTTGCTTTGCATAGACCATCCACCAAAGCCCCACATGTAATAACATTTGGTTTTTCACAGCTGTTGTCATTTGACCTAAAATAAATGTCCATATCTGAAGTTTCTATGTTACCTCTCATTCTGGCATAGATTTGGCATGCTTTTTCAATCTGCCCAGCCTTGCAAAGGCCATCAATTAAAGCGGAATAGGTAATAACATTGGGCTTGCATTCATCTACCAACATCATCTCAAACAGTTCATTTGCACTGGACACCTTTCTGGCTTTCAGGTATGCATGAATAAGAGCAGTATAGGTCACCACATTGGGAGTGCAACCATTTCTCACCATTTCATCTAACCATTTGCGAGCCTGTTCAATGAGACCAGCTTTGCAGAAGCTATCAATTAAAATTGTATATGTATAAACACTAGGAACAACACCATTTCTTTTCATCTCTTCAAACAACAAAATGCCTTTTCCACCTTTGAGACAAAGGAAACCAATCACTTTGGAATATGTACTATCATCAGGAATGAAACCCTTGCTCATAATTTCTCGTATAATCTTAAAAGCTTTATCAAATTCTCCAGCCCCACAGAGACACCGTGAAAAGTTGCTAACATTGATCTTATTTAAAACAACTCCCGCATTAAGCATCTCAGTGTAAGCTTTTTCAGCCAATTCTAACATATCTGAGGATGGCAGTTCTTCGTTGCCACATATATCACCAATTAATATATTATAAACCAAAAAGCCTGGCTGACACCCGCATTTATTCATTTTCTTAAACAACTTATAGGCATAAGAGTAATCTCTTGATTTGCAATAAGCACGTACAAGAGAATTAAATATTTCACGACTTGGGTAACAACCTTCAGTAATCATCAAACTAAGAATTCTCATGCATCTACCCAGCTGTCCTTTCTTCAAACAAACAGAAAGCAAATTCCTGTAAGTCACAACATTAGGAATGCATCCGTCAGAGCCCATTCTGTTTAAGATATCCATAGCTTCTTCAAAATGCGAAGCTTCACACAATCCAGAGATCATCCTATAATAAAAAACAGTATCAGGAACATATTCCTCCTTCTCTATCAATGTCAGAGCATCCCTTAACCTCCCTGCTTTGCAGAGGGAATAGGCAAAACAACTCAGAGTAAATCCATCCATATCAAATCCATAATTAGACATCTCCTTGTAAACCAAATAAGCCGTATCTAATTTGCCAGCTTTAAGGAAAACTTGAACCAAGGCGTTAGAAGTTGTCCGTGAGGGCTTGTACCCATAATCCTTCAGTCTCCCTAGTTCTTCCAATGCCATATTCCACCACCCATTACGGCAACACTTCCGTACCAGAACATCAAGCAACTTCCGGAGCACTTCAATATCATCATCTTTTATTTCTCATAAATTTTTTTCATGAACTCTCTCATCATCGTTACAACACAGTATATCCAAAAAGGCATCATACACTGCTAGTGTATGACTATAACCGATTTGACGCCCCGCCCATAAGAAAAATTTAACACACAATTCAGGATCCTTCAAATGATCCAACACCTCTACAACTAAAGTTTCGTTCAAATTTCCCCAAAACTGCCTGAGAAATTTCTGGGTTTCATAACCAAACCCATCACCCATCACTTTGGCTCCTAATTGCATTCGAAATCAATACAGCCTCATCGGTCAACTCACCAGAACAAACCTTTCGGACGAAGGCCCACATTCGGCACTCGAATCCAACAACCCTTTGCGCAAAAACGAGTATTCCTCTGCCAAATCGGCGGGAGGGCGAGAATTATCCTGTAAAAAAGTGTCATCAGGATGAACCAACCCTTCAAGATTGTCCTCCGAAGAAGTGGCGATGGAACGAGCAATTGTAAACGGAAATTTGAACAAGTGCGATGAAAAGGAGTAGTTAGCGGAGGATTTCAGAGAGCGTAGAGATTGAGAGAGTAAAATATCCAACTCTGTTTTGCTCATAATAAAGATGATGGGGAAAAAAATTTAAAAAAAATAAGTATCCGTTGAAATAAGGGTTTATGAGAGGGTTATGACATTGTGCCCGTCCCTGCGAAAGAATCAAACTTGAGTTCTAGACAGGGGGACGGACATGGAAAACAGAACAAAGCAAGTTATTGGATGAAAAAAATAGGGAAATATAGGCCATCACTCCCTCTCATGTTGGCCCCTCAAAACAAAAATGTGAATTTTAATCCTTTTCCCTAGTTGATGCATGCTAAAAATGTAGGAGTTGAAGTGTATTTTTGGCTTGGGGCTAGTTTAAGTTTCAATTTCATTTCATGAGTTTAATTTGATATTATTCTTATTGTTTGAAAAATTAATATTATTTTTTTATTTTTATTAAAATTGCCAAGTAACTATTAAAATATGAAAGTGTAGTTACAATGCAGCATCAATAGAAAAAAGTGTAGAAACAATTGTGCCTTGTTCTTGTAAATTGATGTCTTTTAATACTCCCTCTAAGATTTTTTATGAGTTTTACATAACTATTATGTAAATTAAAAAAAGTTAGTAAAATATTATTTCTTTTAAAATCTTAAAATTACTCTTAATAAAAGTCATTAATTATGGGAGGAGTTTGGCTAAGTAATTAGGAAGTTTTATTGTTAATTAATTAAGAATAAAAGGTGGTAATGTTTTAAACAAAATATGCTGTACTCATCCGATCTTTAATATAAAACTTAATTAGGGAGTTAATTTTAGTCCTAAATATAAAATGTATTTTTTATATTTATCAATTTTTTTTAAATTATCTCCATCAATATTTCCTAAATAATAATTAAGTAAAAGAGTGAGGTGTAGAGTTAAGAAAGATTTTTGAAATATTTTAAAATAAAAATATTATATTAACTATTTTTTAATCTAATTAAATTTATTAAATAAATTTTATATTAAGATCCAGAGTATTATGTGTTGGTAACATATCCTGCCCTTCGTGGATTCATTCAACCATTAGGTATCTAACCTACTTCACTTTATTTGAACATAGCATAAGCCAACCTCTATAATTAGAGTTATGGGTTATTTTAGCTTCAATTTGCAAGTATTAATTAGTTGGTTCCACCATTAGAAAGTTGTCGGGAAAATTTGATTTAAAGATCACTGTAACAATTTAATGTTAGATTCTCTTAAAATATTGTCAAATTTTACTGTACTCTAGAGACCAAAATGAAATTAAATTTTATCGGTAAAAAGAGATTTTTACCCTTATAAATAACTATTGGAAAAAGAAAGGGGATTAACAATAAAACTCACCACACAAATAAGGGGAATAACAATATAAATAAGGAAAAATCCTAAAAAATACCTATTTAAATTTTAAAATTCTGTTTACTACATTTTATAAGTTATTTACAACTCTTATAAAACTATTTACAATTTTTTTTTTATTAAAGGTCTTAATTTAAAATTTTAAAATTTAAATAGATATTTTTTAGAATTTTTTCTATAAATAAAGATATTTACTACACAAATGACATGGAGTTAACAAAGAATACAAGAGTTTTTATAATAAAAATAAAAGGATTCACAACCCAAATCACATAAGGACTTTTTACAATAAAAGTAAAGGGATTTGTAACAGAAATAAAAGGAAAGGGATCAACACCATTTTCTTTTGTTATAAAAGCATGTGTTGATTGTTAACTTCTTAGCATTTATGTTGTAAATCTTTACTTTTGTTGTTATTTCCCTTTTTTGTATGATGAATCCTTTATTCATTTTATTTATGTTGTTATTCTCTTTTCTTTTGTTGTAAAAGTCCTTGTGTTCCTTGTTAACTCCTTGACATTCATGTTGTTAATCCCTCTACTTTTGTTGTTATTTCCCTAATTGGTGTTCTGAATCCATTTTTCTTTTATTGTAAAAGTCATTGTGTTTATTTTCAAGGGCAAAAATGTCTGACAAAATTTAATCTAATTTTAGTCCATAAGGTGCAGTGAAATTTCATAATATTTTGGGAAGAATCTGATATTAAATAGTTACAGTGTTCCTTACATGAGATTTTCCCAAGGTTATTTATTGAAAAATTAATTAATTTATCCTTGCAATTTGCACCCCTTTTTTTTTCAATTGGATATCTACATGTTAGGTTCTTTTATCAAAATTCTATAAACTGTAAAAGGACACTAAAATGCTACGTTGTAGGAAGTATTTACTGAAATATTGTACTAGAAATCGTTGACCCTCTAAACAAGTTTGGATTTATACAAAAACCATTCTCCCTGCTGAAAACAATTTATGATGTGACATTTATATTTTTTAAAAAATTAGAAAGTGAAATCGTTCACACCAAGAACGACCATTTCCATTAAGGGTATGATTGGGTTTACCAAACCATAATTTTAAAAAGTCTGTTGAACAAAATTTTAATTTAAAAATTTTTTAAAATAAATAATCATATTTATTTATAAATATTTTTGGGTAAAACTATAATTTAAAACGATAGTTTTAAATAACTTATTAAAATAATTTTTTTTGAATAGTAAAAAAAATTTATGGACTATTCAATTACTATATTACTTCTACCTTTTCTTACACCCTCTCTCATCTCTTATCTCTACCCCTCTCCTCTCTCTTATTTTCTCTCTCTTTTCTACCCTCTCTCCTCTCTCTTATCTTTTCTCTACCTCTCTCTTCTCTCTTACTTTTAATCAAATCATACATTTTTTAGTAATTTACTAATATAAAAAGTCATTCTAAAAATAACTATCCAAACACTTATTTATTCAAAATTACTTTTTTTTTTCATAAACTCTTCTCTAAAAGTCATTTTCTATAAGTTGTCTATAAACCCTTTTTTTATAAGTCCTTTTTAAAATCCTATCTAAACATGCCTTAAATTTGCTTCTCCTTCTCCCTTGTCAATTCTCCACATGCATTTGTTGCAAACTGCACGCATGCTTTAACTAGCTAGTTTTATTCTTTTCAATATTTTGTTTTGGTTTTCCATATAATTTTTAGAAGATATAGAGAAGGGAAGGATTCAAATTAAAGCATGCCCGGATCAAGTTCCATGCAGGCCAGACGACCTGAATCAAGCCATTTCAATAATAAAATTGGTGCCCATGTTTGTTGCAAGGCATGAACTTGCAAAACATAAAAAAAAAATCATAAAAAATCATAACCTTTAATATGTTTTCAAATATATATATATGTCTTCCATCAAATGGTTTTTTAAAATGTGTCATTATCTCCTTCGATATTCACAAATATTGTCATTTGAATTTAATTCTCTCCTTAAAAAAAAAAAAAGGTCGTCTGGCTCAAAGCCTTGTCATTTTGGTTCTTAATAAGGCATGCACCTTATTATCAATGAAATGACTTGATTCACGTCGTCTGCAATGCAACCTGATGATCCCATCAATATTTTCTTTGTTTTCTTTTTCTTTTTTTTATATATACTTATATAATTAAATGAAGTTTAAACATCATCAAATTTAATTAGAGATAATTCTCTTAAAAATATTTTATATATTTACAAATTTAAATTTAAAATTTGATTATGGTCTTCAAAAATATCGAAAAAACTAAAAATATGTTAAAAACAACTTTCATAATTCTTTCACCTTTCAATTCATGCTCTCCTTTTTTCTAATCGGCACCTATGTAATGCCTTTTCCCCAAGTTAATTTTTATTTATCTTATAAATTAATATATAATTTAATATCACATATTTTAAAGATATTATACTATATTTATTATAATAAATTAATTTATTTAATTTTTTAATATATCTAAATTAGTTAAATATCTCTTAAGACTATAAGAATTACATTAAAAATTTCTAGTTATTTTAGCAAATTTAACCTTTTTTTCATATTTGGCCATAAAAATGAAACTTTTTATATAATAATATTTTATTTTATATGATAATATTTATTTTTTTGTGTTACGTCTGAACAACTAGTTTAATTGGTTTTTTTTCTCAATTAATTTAATTAAATTAATAAAATCAGCCAACCAGGTCGGAAGGCAAATCAAGAAAGGAGTCGTTACTCGTTAGATTCTATGGTCAAGAATCTTTGGGATTCCGGTAATTGTCCGAACCGAGGGTAAAAAGGTAATCTCACAGTCAACCTCCTTATCGTCTCTTCGTTTCATGGGAATGTCCCGTCTTTAAAATGTTCCATTCCCATCCTCAGAAGCTCTAATACGAAAACGTAGAGCTTCGGAGAGACAGCGAGCAAATTTGTGGGGGTTTAGGATAAAGAACCTTGTAGCAATAGAATGTCCCTCTCGATTCCTATTTCTTCGCCCCATTACATCTCCAGCTTTATCCACTCTCCAATCCCACCGTTCTCGTTATACCCTTCTTTTCTGAATTATTATCCTCCGCCTCAATTCCCACATGGCCATAATACCAACTTCGTTATTTGCCATTACAGAGTCAGGGAAAAGTCAAAACTTGCTTCTAAAGCTTCCATGAAGATCAAACGAGGTGGGGTATTCAGGTGTTCTTTTTCCACGTTTGGAGGTAGTGAATGTGATAATGGGAGTGAAGGGAAGGATGAAGATGATGATGAAGAGAGGGGCATTGGTGAGGATGAAGAAGAGAGGGCTTTTGGGTCCTTTCTTTTGCCTGAAAGATGGGATGTTTTGGGTCTTGGTCAAGCCATGGTAATTTCCGTTTGTTTGCTTTAAGTTTTATCTATATTTCACTGCTGAAGAATATATGAACGGACACTTTAGAAGAAAGTTTTGGGGTTTAGCGCTAATAATCTTTTTATTCAGCATTCTCTTTTGCTTGAGCTATATATTTCGGTAGCGAAAGAGGACTTTCAGGAATGTTATTGTAAAAATGTTATTTTGTTGATGAATTTCTTCATTTAATCCCTGTATTTCTCCCCTACTGCCCTACCAGTGATATTTACTTAGTTTCGAATTTGAGCATATTTCAGGGGATTTTTGCAGCCATTTCTTTTTAGTTGGCTCTTACTTAGAAATTAAGACGAACTTATGAAGCATCTAGTTTTTATTAGGAGTTTAGGACATACATAGAATAACTTTTGGATGTATCCTTGCCTTTTGGTATGGTTTTCTTTCCTTGTACAAACGGTTACCTTCCCATGAGAAAGAGGAAAAATAAAAAAGGAAACAGAAAAATCAAAGTTTGGCGGGAGACTTTTTCCTCCAGCTATTAAATAAAAAAAAAATGGTTGTTCCAGTTTTCTTTTTTTTTTTTTTTTGTATCATATGATGAGTTGCTCTTGATGTTTGCTTGAGGGAGATATATTCATCATGTGATAGAGTTTGAATCTAAAATTTATTGGTTTTGGTTTCATTTAGGTAGACTTTTCTGGGATAGTTGATGATGAGTTCCTGAAGAAGTTGGGTTTAGAGAAGGGAACACGGAAGGTAGTGAACCATGAGGAAAGGGGTAAAATTTTGCAGGCTATGGATGGTTGCAGCTACAAAGCTGCAGCAGGTGGCTCTCTGTCTAATAGCTTAGTTGCCTTGGCAAGGCTTGGCAGTCGCCCCATTGGAGGTTCTGTTATAAATGTGGCAATGGCAGGCAGTGTAGGGAATGATCCATTGGGTGGTTTCTACAGGTTAGCCTTCTTAGTTATTGAACTTTTTCTTATTAGTTGTTTGAACTTGTTCAGGGTTTAAGAGTTCAACTTGGAACTTCCTTTCACACATCTATTCGCATGCTGTAATTAAATGCATGAGTTTTCCATCTACGTGCAGCATGGGTGGCCAGAATCCAAGTGATCCTATTTTAGTTTTTCTTCTACATATCATAAACTTTCATTTGCTTTTTTGGTCTGGTGATTGTTTCTCTCATCCTTTATGTTGCTCTATGCTGATAGTATTTGTACTATATTTTTTGTGTATTACATAGAAATTGCTGCTACTGATATTACATACTCGGAAGTTGCTCAGATTGATTTTGTTTAAACCGTCTGTTGTGTCTCACTGAATTTAACCAACCAAGAATTTTAGAGTTTAAGAATGCTCTGGTTCATGGTCACTGAAAGCTGAATGGTTTGAGTACAAATAGTCAAATAGGGGTTAGAGTGCTAGATTTCAATATACAAGTCCAAGGGAAATGGCTGACACAAATTTTAAACTGAAACTCACTTGACCAATATAAAGGTCAGAAATTTTAAAAGTCCAAGAACCTAATACAACAAGTCAACAACAACAACAAGCCTTATCATATTAGGTCCAAGAACATAATGGAAATAAAATATAAATACAAACTATCCTATCATAACATAAATATATGGAAATAAATAATGTCTTCTAGAATAAAAAACTAATTTAAAAAATATTGTAAATAGTAATAAAACAAATATTTAAATGCTACCAAATAAAACTTGCAAAGTTGTTCTTTTAGTGTCTTCAAGAATGATATTCATTAACATGAGTCATAAAGCAACTTGATAAGAAAGAACTAAATCTGTTTATATGTTCATTTCCTTTCTCATTGGTCTTTTCTTGTTTGGTTGGTCTAAGAAATATGTAAACAAGTGCTTTTGCAGACCCCGCCCCCCTTTTTTGAGTTGTATGTTTGTTATCATAAAAGAACATGGATGAAAAATCTTTGACAGCTAACTTAATACACTGCAAGCATATATATTAAGTTGTTATTGCTGCTACAAACTACATTATATATGACCTGATATATTTTTTATGAGTTCCTTTCTTCTGGAACTGTCTTCATTTGTTGTAACTTTTTAGCAAGTAATTTTAATTTTAAATTATTTATGCTTTATTTTTCTAAAAGAAAATTTCATTAATTTAATTCACCTTTTATTCCAATAATTTTATAGGGAAAAGTTACGTCGAGCAAATGTGCAGTTTCTTTCTGCACCTATAGCAGGTGGAACAACTGGAACAGTTATAGTTCTTACAACTCCAGATGCCCAGCGCACAATGCTTGCATATCAGGTTTGATGTGCTACTGATGAAAATATTATGATATAAATATGTGTCACTTGTGGCAATTTTTGTGTCGTTTGAATGTGTATAATTATGAGATTTGAGCTTGATATACAGCCATTCTCTTTTGTCATTCACTTTGTGAATACCTAATTTCATGACAAATTTAGTATTTACTTTTTATTTTTAAACCCTTCTTGCTCTTGAGTAGTGGACTTGTGTTTATCAAAAGCGGATTTCCCTCTCTGCATGATGTGGTTGAATAAGATAAATATTTTGGTAACTAAAGATTATAGATGTTGATGAGTTCTGCTTTTGTAAAGTTTATCAGCATAATAAATATTTACCTGTTTGCATGACTATGAATAACAGTAAAATTAATATGGAAATTTTTGTCATTGGTATGCCATGTACTAGTCGCACTATGTACTATGTGGCGCATTATTCAATCTTGGATTTATTTACAATGTAACGACACACAAAACAAAAATTTATGCAACCAAGTATATGCTTTTTGAAAAATAAATTTCTGAAACAATCATGATCTTTCATATTGTTTGGGTCAGTCGCCATATAAATTGGAAGTACAGCTTGATTTTGAAATCCATACAGGTATGTTTGGGTTAGGGACAATGAATGAAATGAGAAGGGAAGAGAGGGCGGCTTCATTGAAACATTTTCCTCGTCTCGAATTTTTTAGTAAGGATGGGAAGGATAATTAAGGATTTTCAACTTAACTCTCCAAAGGATTTTCCTGCTGCTAAACAATACCCTACATCTATATTTTAGAAGGTTGTCAAAGTCATGAGACCATAAGGATTATTCAAATCCAGCAATATTTAAAAGCTTCATCTCCAGTACATTTTTATGCCCACAGTTCAAGGGAATCTTTGGCGCCTTCATTATTGCATTTTCCTTTAAAAATGATTGTGTTCTCACTTTTTTATTATGCTTGTGTCAGGGAACATCTTCCACAATTAATTATGACACAACCTTGGTTAACATAATTCCCAAGACCAACATACTTGTAGTTGAAGGTTACCTATTTGAACTTCCCGATACCATCAGAACAATAGCAAAAGCATGTGAGGAAGCTCACAGGAACGGTGCCTTGGTTGCAATAACAGCTTCAGATATCTCTTGTATCGAAAGACACTTCGACCATTTCTGGTAAGATTGTTACTTGACTTTCATAAATTGGTTCATGCGTTATCGTATCAAATTATATGTAGTGTTGATTCCATTAACTTGTCTTTGATCTGGAAAGTCACGACAGGGGCATTCTATGTGTTGTCTTAGCTAAAAATGTTACAATATCACACAATAAACATTGTAAATTTTTCGTGTATACTCTCTGTTCATGTTCAGTATCTCAACATGTTGAGCTGTATAGAAAAAACGTCATTAATGTTTTACAACATTACATCTTTAAAGTTTTGGCATTTGTTTCTAGCTTGTGAAGAGTGATCAACAGTTTTCTAGATAAACCCCTTCTGTAAAAGTGAGGCAGTAGTACAGATGTACACGACAAATATATTTGTTTGTTGAATTCAACTGAATAAAGCTGTTTAATCTTTATGCATTTCTTTTGTGCAATTTTGGTCTTTTCTTATGAGAACATATTCAAATGAAATGGAGAATTGTGCAGCAATTTTATCCTTCGAGTGCTTTATATGAGGTCTGGTTTGATCAGAGCTAACCAGGTTCTTTTGAAAGGGAAGTTGAAAATTTCTTCATCTTTCCTCCAGGAACCAAATAAATCACTCCCCCCCCCCCCAAAACACAAAAAACACACACCCACACACACACAAAAATGTCTTAGGTTTCCAACTTTTTCAATCTATGATATGTGGGTGCTATTAATGATTACTCCTCCAGTCCTATTTATAAGGCAAAGAAAGAGTTTTTTTTTTTTATTCTTAAGAAAAGTCACCTCATTAAATTTATTATATGAATGTACAATTTTACCTCTAATTTATTGTTTTGTGAACTGCTATCTTCTTGGAAAGTGTAAAAGTTATTAAAATTTTAAGACGAAGGTAATGAGGTCTAAGGTTTTTCTTAATTCTGGTGAAACATTTTAGAAGTGCCTTTTAAATAGGACTGGAGGAGTATAATACAACTTCATTCTTCACATAGTAATTTAAGTTTTGAAATGTATTTATAATTGACATGGTATCCAAGTCTTTCATGATGGGTCTTAACTTTGCAGATTAAGCAGTATGATCACTGATGAATGTGAGGTCACACTAACATTTGTATATATCATTCATTTGTCAGGGAAATCATTGACAACTATGCAGACATCATCTTTGCAAACAGCGATGAAGCCAGAGCGCTCTGCAATTTTGGTGCGAACGAAAGCACAGCTTCGTCTACGAGGTGCTTGAGCTTGTTTGTTCCCCTAGTATCAGTCACAGATGGTCCTAGAGGCTCATACATAGGTATGAAAGGAGAAACTGTATACATCCCTCCTTCTCCATGCATTCCACTAGACACTTGTGGTGCAGGAGATGCATATGCTTCTGGCATCATGTATGGTGTTCTGAGAGGGATATCAGATGTGAAAAGAATAGGAAAAATAGCAGCCAATGTTGCAGCCACTGTTGTTGGGCAACAAGGAACAAGGCTTAGGGTTTCAGATGCAGTCAAGTTGGCTGAATCTGTTGCATATCAACTTGAAACTAATGGTTTCCCATCATCAGATATTGGTACTGATCATATTTCCAGCTTCTAGTTCACATGACATGGTGGTAGCACATCACTTGAGTTCATATAATCAGATTCTTTGTTTCATAGATTTTCAATCGATGTATATATATTGTTGTAAAAAATTGTTGAGCCCTTTTGTACGTCTTTCATTTATATATTATTATTATATATTTTTAAGAATATGTTGTTGTAACTCAACAAATTCTAAATAGTTGATATGAGGGATTTTTTTTGTGGGGAAGAGGGGGGGCGCGGGGGGAGTTTTGAGTTAGATTTAAAAACTTGGAGAAGTAGGGTTAATAGTTTTGGTTAATTTTTCTTCCTCTTTTATCTTTCATCTTCTCCAATTTTATTAATGAGACTATTCATAAATCATGAATGGTGGTTGTTTAGATTTTTATCTCGACAAAAAGTTCAGACAAGAGTGGATTTCTCAGACCATCGCCCCTTCTTAGCCTTGAAGGGCCTTATATAAATGTGAACATAAACTTTCCTGCTTTGAGGCGGCTTGATTGGCCGATGGAAAATTCATAGATTTTACCTTCCATTCCAAAAAATTTCATAGATTTTGTTGCAGGAAGTTGGAAGAAAGGAGGCACCTCCATGACTCACTTGATGTCAAATGACAAAAAAAAGAGAATGGAATAAGAATGCGTTTGGTCATATTTCAGGATTCGAAAAATACGGACTAGGAATGGGTGGGTCTAACAGAAAGGGTTAGTCTCTCACAACATGACAAATAAATCTTTGAATACCTGTTAGAAGAAGTGCTCATATTTAGTACCTGCCTGTGTTTCAAATAAGATTGTTTCTAATAGAATGATACTTATACTTATAGGGTTTACTTTAAATAGAATGGAGGTATCTGTAATTTAAAATAAATATATGGGAGTAGTTTACTATAAAATATATTTTCTCTATGGATGATAAAACTAATAATAATAATAATAATAATTACATAGTATATAGATTTTAATTTCTTTTTAATTTGTGTGTTTTATTTCTAAGAGGTGAATAAAGATGGAGGAAGAATGAGTCAACCTCCATTACATTATTTTTGTTAGTACAAAAAAATTTAGGTAAGTTTGGCACTGGTCTCCTACTAAAATTAAAGCACAGCCCTAGGACTCAAAGTATTTACAGAGGACTTATGAGATCGCCTACTAAAGGAGCTCTCACAACTGTAACGGGAATTGAACTTGTGTCCTTATAAGATATGAACCTATATTTTATTATCTATCTGTATTAACTCTCCTTAGCTTCGTTATATTATTTAAGAACCTTCTATGATTGTTGTGAAGAGACGTCAAATTCCTTCTCAATTTCAGCAAACTATTCATGGGCCGACAAGACTTTGAATTCTCTTTTTATATGCATATTCAAAGCCCAAATAATTGAAGCCAAGAACTCAATAATATATAATTAATAATTATATATTAATTTATCAACGGGAGTTGATCTGAGTGGTAAGCCACTCAGTATCGCTTAAACGATATCTCAAGTTCGAGCCTTAGTATATGCAGAAAATTCCCATTGGGAGACTCACCTACTAGAGCCAGGGGCACGACGCTAGTCGGATCCGGATGTAGTCAGGGCAAAGCTTTGGTGAACCGGGTGGGCAACAAAATATATATAATTAATAATTTATTGTGATTTTAGTCGCGGTACTTGGGGAGGCATTCTAACTCCTAAATGCCTAGGTTTATGCCTGAGGGTAATAGACGGCTCGTCTTGCCTGACATCGGTATCGCCTAGGAGGAAGGGAAACTTTGCCATACCCCAAGATCGTGGGTGAGCTCAACCCTTTTCCAAAAAAATTTATACCAAAAAAAATATATAATTAATAATTCTGCTGACCGATTTATCAAAAAAAAAAAATCTGCTGAACTTGTAGCAAAAGAAAAATAATTCTGCTGAATTCTTCAATGTTCAAATCAAAGAAAACGAAAATCTCTTGATACTAATTAATGCTCTAGACATGCCAATTTTTCTTCATTTTTGAATTGTTAACCCATCGGTTTGTAGTAATCATTGACCATTGAGGAATTTTAGATGTATTTACCACATCTTAGGAAAAATTATATTAATTAAAAAATAAATAGGTAAATTTCTTGTACTCCTATCTAGTTTGATTATTTGGATTAATCAAAATTCAATATGAAAAGATGAATTTTCCAATTGTACAACTTGCTTAATGTTTTCATAAATCAAGTGGTAAATTCTTCAACTTGAAATCAAGACTAATATCAATGATTGGAGGGATTTCCTTTGCTATGTATTATTGATGAATAGAACAATGATAATCATATGTGACGTGTAAGCCTTATCTCTTGATATAACTAATCATTGTTATCAATTTTGCTTCCCAAAAATATTATTAATGACATTGATCAACTTCATTTTTTGGAATTAACAAAAATTTTAAATTTTGTTAACTATGTCTTAAAAATTAATAATTTTTTAATTTTACTCTTATTTAATATACCCATTCGATCTTTAATAAATGACTTAATTAAAATTTTAATTTTAATCATAAATATATAATTTATTTTTTATATTTATTAATTTTTTTAAAGTTACCTCTATTAATACTCCTCCAACAATATTCAAGTAAGAGAGGGAGGGATTAATTTAAGAAAGATAATTATAGTATTTTAGAAAAAATATGTCATATTAACTATTTTTTTAATCTAATCAAATTAGTTAAATAAGTCATATATTAAGGATTGGAGGACATTATACATAATGAGAACAAAATTTATACAATAATAAATTAGGATTGAGCAAAATGCCCGCAGCCACGTGCACCCATCCAGGCCCAGTGTGAATTTGTTCGTTTCGACTCCACCTAAAATAGGCCCGTAACTGGCAGACACATTGAATTATACGAGCGGGCTACGGGTTTATCATCGGGTTGCTTGTGCCCACCCATATAATTTTTTTAAAATATTATTAATTAAAAAAATCATAAGGGTTCAAATGATTGATAGATTGAGTCCTCCACCTCCACAAACTCGAAGCATGAACAAGAGATAGACGGCTACCTCTTCTGTTCTTCACTTCTTCATTCTTTGGTCATTCTTTGAAGATGATGAATAATTATATCATGTATGGACTGTGAACTATGTGATTATAAATTTATAGTGAAGATTGATGAACTTTAGAATGTTTTTAAGTTTTGTTCTCACTGTGGTTTGTTAATTGTGATTAGAACTTTTAAGTTTTGAACTTGAAAGTGTAGCTTTTAGAATTTAGATAGGATTTTTTTGCAGCTTACACAAACGAGCTGCACATACCCATTTATGCTCGTACTAGTTCAGCTTAGCCCATTTATTACGGGTTTAAATAGGCTCATCTAGGTGCTTGGGCTAGCCCGTGTCCATTTAATATTAAACGGGCGGGGCACAAGTTGACCGTCATGCCAGTCCATCTTACCTGTTGCACAGCTCTATATAAATAAAAGATAAAATTATATATTTATATAAAAAAATTGAATGATATGACTTATATTTAAATATAAGAATCAAAGAAGCAGTGTGTGAATTTCATGGCTTCAACCAAAGAGGAAGCTTCATATCCGTTGTCTTAACATTGACAATTCTATCTGAAAGGCACCTTTAACTCTTGTCATTCATAAGGACAAGGGCAATGTGAAATTTCTTTAAATATATTTATCGATTTAATTAAAAAAGTGAATCAATCATAATTTTAACATGGCTTACTTTCAAAACTAATTAGGAAAAACTAAACCAAAATAGTAAACATAATTGCAACACATCTTGTTGGGTAGGATATCTTTTCTTTTTATTACATTAGGAAAGTTTAAAATCATATGTTTAATTCACATTTTATTTTATTCTTATCACTTGAATTAATTCTTTTTTTTGTGTGTGTAGGAATATTCTAAATACAACAAAAATAATAAAAAATAATTCTATTTCTATTTGAGCCATAAGGGAATATATTTAGTGATGTGATTTGGGCCATATTTGTTTTTGTCATCAAATAAAAAAAGTATTACATATTAGACCCTCCCATTAGTTTAGGGTGGGGTTTGATATAAGTAGATACTTAATATTTAAATCCAAGTATTTTTTCGGTAAAAAAATATGAATAGATAATAATAAAGAATTTGTGTCCTTACAACTATAATTTAAGGTGGCTTGTTCATTTGAAAATTATAGGGAGAGAGTTATCCAACTTGAAGATTTTGTCCTCAAATTATAAATAGCTTTAGTTGCTTTCATGAATATTGAAACCAAAACTTTTGTTTCATCACAATCAATCCTTGTTTGCAAAACTTCAGCCTTTGAGACAACAAAGTGACATTTTTTAAGAAATATCTAATCACATATATATAAACTATAATAGGATTTGTAAATGTACAAAACTCACCTAATTTTTATATTATTTAGCAATTATTTTTATATATATTATTCTTCTGGTCTTTAATATTATATTTAATTTTTAATATAATTTATATTATAAATTAAATTTTATATTATAGATCAAAACAATATTTAGCAATCATTGTACATTAATATAATTTAATGCTAATTAATTTGACCAACTAAATAGTACTATAAAGTTTGATGGAGTAGAAAGTCAACAATTTGACGTTTTATTTACGAAATCATTTTTTTTAAATCATTCCCACAATAACCAGAGTAAAAATCATGTTGTAAGAATACTTGTTTGTCCTGGTGATTATTTAACACAGTCTATACTACAAGATGATGGTACCTGAAGGCTTAAAGGTTTGGTAATACATTGTATGATAACAAAACCATTTTACTGCATGTGCATGTTTGGGTAACAAGAAAACTTCAGTTTTAAAAAAAAAATTGACCTAAATTTTAGTTTAAAAAAATTAAAATAAATATATTTATTTAAAAGGGTTTTTAGACTAAATTATGATTTTAAATAAATTTTTAGGAATAATTTTTAAAATAGTAAAAGAGTTTATAGACTACATAACTATTTTTTTAACCTTACTTTTTCTGACAATCTCTCTCTTCTCTTTTCCCTCTTCTCTCTCTTCTCTTCTCTCTCTTCTTCTTTCTGCTTCTGCTCACCATTGTATCTTCTCTTCTGTCTGTGCTCCTCGTCACTGTCATTGGGAGGAAGGAGGGTCATTGTCATAGGAGGAGAAAGCATATGTCGCTAGGAGGGAGGAGGGCCATCATCACTGTCGTGTCTTCTCCTCCGTCTGTGATTGTCATGGGTCTGTTGCGTCGATGCTACCGTGCTTGCCACAAGTCCTTCGTGTGAGTCGTCTGGGATCGTCGCCGGTAGAGGTTGAGGCTCCGCTCGCTGGTCTTCGTTAGTGGAGGGAGAACATGAGAGAGAGGGAAAAAAAGAAAAAAATAGAATAAATTTTTTTAATAAAATCATACAATTTTTAGTAATTTACCAAATACAAAAGTCTTTCTAGTAATAACCATTCAAACACTCATTTACTCAGAACCATTTTTTTTCATAAACTCTTCTCCAGAAACCCTTTTCCAAAAGTTGTCCAATTTTTTTTTTATAAACTCCTATCCAAATGGATCCTATATATATTTTTATTTAATTTTTAATTTAATATCTATATATTTTCTCTCTTAATTAAATCTTTAATTTTGCTTTGTTAACACTGTTGTTAAGAGAGCAAAGTTACAAAGAACTAACGTTTGAATAGAGAAAAATTAAAAAATTTAATTAAAAAAAATACATAAATATAAAATTAAAAATTAAGTAAAAGTATAAGTATTTATAAAATAATTTTCCTTGTATAATATTGGTGAGAACAAAAGTCAAACAATTCATACAAATTTAAAAGAACCAAAATGCACAAAAGTAAACGCGGGTTAAGTGTTGGTTTAGTCTAGGGACTAATTGATTTCACAAAAGTAAATATGGTATCAAAGTTAGGTTAAGTATTTGAATCATATTTTATGCCTAATAGATTAATATTCAGCTATTTTAATTACATTGTAAGATAACTTGAAAATAAAACAAGACCAATTGGGTGAACTCTCATTGAACCCCAACCTATCTAAATAAGAGAGAGAGCATGATAAAAGGTAAATATTTTCAATGGTCAAACTGAAAATCTTGTTTTAAGGGTATTAAGTTCATGATAATGATCAAATTAAATTATCAAGTAAAGTTGTAAAGTTGCTTTTTAAGTGCCAGTTTAGGGACTAATTATTTGCTTAAAGAAAAAAGGTAGTTTTGGACAAGGGTTCCTAAACATATATTACTCTTATTAAAATCAAATTTAAATATTTCAATTAATTGTAGATTTTAAAATTTATCATTAAAAGTTATAGAATAAAATTTAATTAAACAATATTTTTTAGCTTTAAAAATAATATATTTATTCAAAAACTAGTTAGACTTTCCCATAATAAATTGAATCGAGTTTAATCTATTAGGTAGCTAATAGATATTGAACTCATAACCTATCATTAGAAGTAACTACCCGCTGCTAAATTATTAAGGTCATTGAAGTAAAATCTGTTAAAAGTTTGTATTTGTTATAAATATTTTTTTGCATATATGAATGTACATATAATTTTTATCTTTTAAAATTTTTTTAAGATTACTTCTTCTTTTTATGTTGTAAACTTATAACCTCCCCAATATATAATTTGAGAGGAATTTATTGTTGTTAACGCTATTATATTTATATTTATTCCTTTATAACGTTATGTTTAGTCTTTAATAATTATGACCTATAAATAATGATCATACACAAGATATTTATATAAGTAAACATATAAATATATAAAAAATATTCTATTCCCTTCCATTTCAATATATTATTTAGTTATTTCTTCTCCTTTTTAATTTTTTTCGTCTTTTTTTATTTTATATAACAGTATTGTATATAGAATTAACTTTAAACTTGATAAATATTGAATTAAATTTTGTTTTATGCCATTAGTCGTATTCTTTGGCTCTCCCCAACAACCCACCACCATTAATGCTTCAATAATTTAATGATTGTCACTTTTAATAAAATAAAAATAAACCACAAGAATATATCTGTTTGTATACATCACATTCATTTCATTTCATATCAACGTCTTACTCTTGTACTCCTATTTACATAATTAATTAAAATTAAAGTATTTACATACATATATATATTAGTAATCAAAATAAGTTGCAAATAAAATTACATTTGGATTTCATATATTTTAAAATAATAAGTTCTGAAAGTATTTATTAAATTTTATTAAAAATTAATAAATAAATTTATAAAATTTTAATAAAAAATATAATATAAGAGAGTACAAAAAATTATTAAAAAGGTTTAATCCCACTTATATATATGTATATATATTTTAAAACCAACTTGTTAGAATCCCTTATCCCATCCATCCCCCATCGCCCTCCAACCAAACAAATGAAATTTAGAGAAAATTTATAAGCTTTAAACATAAATGAAAATTCATGTAATCTCGATAAAAGATACATATCTTTAATTAATCAAACATCTTAAAAAATAATTAAAATTAGAATAAATATTTACAACATTTTTTTTATTTAATGAATATTAATATATTATGTCAAATTTATATCAAATGGGTATGAATAATATAACTTACTTTTATACGAAAGTACTTTTTTAAAAAAATAATAAAAAAAGTATTTTTTTTTTTGTGGTGCATGTTTTTCCTATTTGTATTTTCAATAAAGTACGGCGCAAAGAAAGAAGGGTTGGATTCATTAAGAAAGAAAACGATGGTTGACACCAAAAGAAAGTAATGTTCAATAATTGAGGACACGTGGAGCAATATTATTTGTAAAAGAAGCTACGATGAAAATGAGAGGCAACAATCAGGTGCTTCACTGTTCACGGAGGCTTTTGCATAGGCGGCTAGTATTGTGGGGTCCCTTTCGATTCGTTTACCATTACCGGTATTACCGGTAAGAGCTTACACGCTTATAAAACGACACTGTACGAGTCATTGTCTTAGATTTTACAATATATATCTTTTAAAAATTATATTATTTATAAGTTATATTTAGACTAAAATATTTTAACCACCCTTCTATTTTATTTTAATTATATAGATCAATTTTCTATTTTAAAAACGTACACTCAAGTTCAAAATGTTAATTCCGTTAAAAATATATTAAAAAGATTGATATAAATGTTTGTAGAAAAATGTGTTTAAAAATTTTAAATTTAATTGATTTTAAAAAATATATTTTTAATGTGAACAAAAATATGCGTTTTAAATCTATTTTTAGCTATTCAAGAAATCAAAATAAATAAATTTTAATAAATGTGATGAAAAATTAAAATTATAAAATTTATAATATAATCAAAATTAATAAATTATATAACATATTAGAAAGTTTAAAAATATATGCATTAGAAATATTTGGGTTTCATAAGTTTCACAAAGATACCGTATTTATCTAAATGTCTTAATATTTTTTCCATTATAGTCAATTCACAAGAACCATGACCTAGCTACAACTAATGAGGATTAGACACAAGTTTTCCTCCTTAATATAAAAATAATATTATAATAAGTGGTCTAATCCCCACCCTTATCTCATTTTCAATTTACTTTAGATCTTATTTGTGAATTGAATAAGACAATCACCTCAACGTGTCAATTGGATCACTTTATCACAATTTCTTTTTTTGGGTCAACAAAGGTATGTCTCTACCAGTAAATAGGTAAACGCCTAAAACTATGGATCATCATATTAACCAAAATTTACTTGGTTAAGGTAATTCAGCATCTAATCTCTTAAAAAGTTTGGCCTCTAATTCAAGATTTATTAATGACGTAAACTGTGATTGTGAGAGATTTACAGTTATTTGGTAGGGTTGGTGCAATCAAATTAGTAAAAAAAGTTAAAAGTGTATTTTTGACACTTCAACTATATAAGTATATATAATATTTTAGTTTGATCCCTTTATTTATAAAGTATATAGTCATTGTTAGTTTCAAATGATGATTTCTATAATAATAATTGTTATTTTAAAAACTAAACTTAATAGGTCAATGTTAAGATTAAATGACTAAAAAAATACTTAATAAAATTAAATGGTTAAAATAAAATCTTATATAAAGTTAATTGACTAAATGCACATTTATGGCTTAGTCAAAGTATTTATTCTAAGAATTTCCTTTTTTTAATACTATTTTTTAGATTTTATTATCAAGTATCTAATTTTGGTAGTCATGTTATGCAATTCTTCCTAATACAAGTGTCTTATATATGAATTGAATTTGAGATACAGAGAGATTTAATGGGATTTTACACTATTAAATCAATTTTATATTAGTCAAAAGAATTTGCTTTGCTTCTTATTATATATCCATTTTCCTTTTTAATTGAATATCAAAAAGATATTAAAAATTTGACAAATTCATGGTTAAATAAATTTATAAATATATATCTAAAGAATGTTAAATAAAGATAATTAAATAAATTTAAAAAAAAAATCTTTCCCTTACTTATAATATATTCTTATTTTGCAGCCACTTATTAACTTTAAATTATATCATCTATATGATTATCATTATATAAAAGTGACACCACATTTTTAAATTTGTTATTTTTTTCCTTTTTGTCACCCTGTAGCTCTCTACATATTATATATATATATATATATATCGTATATATTTTTTATTAACAACAATAAAACTCAAATACCTATTATATTGATGAAAAGTTCAACTCGCAACCTCATGTTTAAAATAGATTTGAAGAGATATACTTAGTATCATTACATAAGAAGATCCAAACATATCTATTCTGTATATCATTAATACCAAAGGGTTTAAGATATAGATTATAAAAGTTATAAATTATACCATTTCAGATTTCTTGTAAAGTCCCAATTTTTTTATGAATGGTAAGGATCTAGATTGTATAAATTTCCTATGATGAATCATACCAATGGAAAAGATAGGCGCACCAAAAAGCTGAGCATCAAAAGCAGAAAAAAGAGAAGAAAGAAGAGAAGAAGAAGAAGACGACGAAGGAAAATGCCAATCAAAGTCAGCATTCTAAACCACTAATGAGTCACCAGCCAAAGAGGACAACACATAATTTCAACTTTCAAAAGAGGAAGCACCAAAGAAGGCAATGAATAGCCAAGTACCAAACAAAGAGAATATTATTAATACCCATCATCATCATCGTCATCATATTCACCACCATTCTTATTCTTTAATTTGACACTACAATCTTCAACTCCTTTCTACAAACCACTATGTACACTTAGCATCAGATACCTTTCTACACACATATATGAATGCTATTTCTTCTTATACCAGCAGCAAGTACACAAACATCTATATCCTATATGTTTTTATTTCCTATTTTCACATATATATTTTTTTCCTCAGATTCTTTTCCTTTTACTTCCTATTGTTGTTCTATACAACATAGAGAAGCAGTTTCCAACACCGGCCTCAGCGAACATGGCTCGGGTGTTGTAACTTGGTGAAACATAGAGCAAACTTTTCCTTTTCCTGAGATTTGCCACTTTGGCAAAATCTGCTGTATATGCTGTTTTGGAGTATAATATATTTGGTGGGTAAGTGATTGAGAAACCACTATTATAGTATCAGTATTGTATGATGAGTCCTGCGCCAAATGGAGCCCTGTGAGGAATTCCCTTCCTTCTCTTGGCAGTTTGGTAGTTCATCCCCGTCGCTGGTGGAGTTGACGGCGTGAAGCTCTGGATTCTGCTCCTGCCGCTTCCATTGCTATGCCCATTCATTGATTCTTCACCATCAGAACCCTCTTGCTCTCTTAACATTCTCTTCTTCCGGAACTTATTGGATGTTCCAACAACCTGTGAAAATAAAGCTTCAATCAGCTATATATCAAATTAATGTAATCATGTATTCGCTTACACGCAACAACCATCATCAGAAGGTAATATAAGTAAACTTAGAACACATTTTCAGCGAAACCTACATCAGACATGTTAATATCTCTTCACAAATGACTAAACCTACCTTAGACCAAGTCAACCTAAGGATTTCCCTACAATCTTCCCTAAATGTAATTAATTCACTGTAAATTGTTGTAAGTAATGTATTCCAAAGATGTAGATTGAAACCCCATGTTGAAACTACCAATGAAGATAATGGATTTTCAGAGAAGAGCCAACAGCTAAATCCATATGCATCAATTGTTAGTATGAGATGGCTAAACCAAATAGCATAAGCTGAAAGATCAGAGCCATATTAACCAAAAACGTGATATGAAGATGAAAGTGAAGTAAAAAAGAAATACAGAAATAGAAAAGAGATGATGGGATTGATTAGATATATATATACCTTGCATCCAAGAGAGCAGAAGTTGAAGGAATCAAGGAGGCTGCGTTCACAGACCTGACAGGTATTTGTAACTCCCTTGCCAGGCCTAGGCTGAGGCCTTTCATTCAAGAACACAATCTTGGCACTGTTTATAATGTAAGTCTGGACCCCTGTTATGTCCAGAAATTTCTGAATCTCAGACACTCTAATCACATCATGGTATGAAGACCTCCTTATCTTTCAAAAATTATCAAGAAAAATAGAATCCGTCAGAATTGTGATAGTGTGTATATATACATATATGCAAATAATAAATGGGAAATTAAGTTGGATAGTGAAGGATGATCAGAGAAGAGGATTCAAGAAGCAAGACTGAAACTGACAATCCATTTGTTGACTTTCAAGATCATGAAATTCAGCAATGAAACATAAACTTTTTTTGGGGGGGGTTGAAACAGAGGTATTGGATCCTAAACAATGTAGGAATGCCAATACAGAAGCAGATGCGTAGATTACAGAGAACAAAAATGCAACAATTTTGAACTTGTGAGTTAAATTTCTGGACGAATTAGATAGAAATTCAATGATCGACCCCTTTGAAAAGGGAAGCAATTTTGACCTATTTTTATATACCTGAATAGCTCTGTGGTCTCTGTGAGAAGCCAAGCAAGCAGAGCAGAGGGCTCCATTCATACAGTCCAAGCAATACATATTGCATTCACTCTTATGCGAATCGGCGTGGACTTTGCATTGAACGAAGAAGCTTGTTAGCAGAAGCGGCTTCAGCCATGGCGGCCACTTGTTCTCTTCCACCCCATTATTATCGAACCCATCATCATCTTCCTCGTTGACCCCTCCAGCTGCTGCAGTACCTCCCTAATTAACCCAGAAACACACAAAAAGCAAGAGCATAATCAAATTGAAACCCATTAGAGACATTGAAGAAGAAGAGGAATGTGAAAGGGAGAAAGTGAAATTGTAAATGAAACTGAAAATGGAGTGTGATTGCAGATGGCATGAAGCAGAAGCAGAACTAACCATGATTGGCGAGGTGGGGTTTGTGGGATTGATTTCTGGGATGGTGGGATGTAGCTGATCAATCATGAAGAAGAAAGGCTTCAACTTTTTTGCTAAGAGAAAATGGGTTTAGAGATACAAGGGGAAATTGGAAAGGGGAGGGGTAAGGATGGTTTTGTAGTGGTTGGTGGCGGAAGGGGGTAAGGATGGTTTTGTAGTGGTTGGTGGCGGAAGGAGGGAAGGGAAAGAAGAGGAAGGCGTGGAAGTGCGTTGTTTGCTTATCTTTTATTTCTTTTTCTCCATGTACAAAGTCCACAAACCCAACCACACGCCCAAACTCAAACCATCACGAGAGGCGTTTGTTTCAAGGAACTCTTTTTTTTCTTTTTTACTTTTTTGTTTATAATAATAAAAAACAATTATATCAAATGTTCCTTTTATTTCTTACTGTATGTAATGTATGTTTTATTTTATTTTTTTTTTAATTATAGATTCTTTTAAAAGAAAAATTTTATTTGGTATTTATTTTTAATTAATAATATACTAAATAAATATATGTTCTTCATAATAAGTAACGATTACTAAGCTTCTACAAATTTATAGTCGAAACTAAATTTAACTTAATAATTAAATTTTTTATTTTTAAATTAAAAAATTTTGTCATTTAATAATAATAATAATGTACTTAACTTTTAGGCCTAATACAACAAGATTGATTGAAAGTTCTATTAAATTTTGTGCATGCATATCTAAATGATAAATATGAATTGTATCTTAAAATAAACATGTGATTTGGAGATGAATACTCGGAACTCATTTTTTATAAATCTTCTAAAATAGGTTAAATATTTATATTTTTAAAATTGGAGAATTCATTTATATTAAGTTTTTAAAATATTTTATATTATCACATAATTAATGATTTGATACTAAGGATCATATCTCATTATTTAGTGTCATTCTATAAAATAAAAATGGCATTCACTTTCCACATTTAGGGTACTTTTACCTTAAAGTCACACTAATTTAATTTTTGGTTATCATGTATCAACCATTTTTTTTGTATAAAATTTTTTAAAAGTTAGTTAGGCCCACCTACGATCTAAAATAAGGATAAGGCGAAGTCTCCTTTCCTTCTAAACGATACTAATATCGGGTAAGGTTAGTCATCTATTACTTTCAGGCATAAATTTAGACACCCAAGAGTTAAGATATCTCCTCAAGCATCGCGATTGGAACTACAATAAAATAATACTCCATAAAAATTAGATATATTTTAAATAGTCGTATATCTTACCCTTTTACCAGTTAAATTTGCGCATGTATCAACCATTTTTTATTGCGTGCCAAGGGTCACATCTCTCATTTTGACATTTTGTGAACCAACCAAACGCACAAAACTTGATTTTTCTTTGCACTACTTGCATCTAGTCATTGTAAACAATATCTGAAGCATTTATTATATTTTTTTATCAATATATAATAATTGAATTCAATATTTATTTAAAAGCATAAATATATTTCGTATTTTACAAAACTATATTTGTGCTTTATTGTATTATATTAAGCCTACAGCTCAGCTCCTAAATGTTGAAACTAGTTAATTAACCATATTTGTAACACTTAATTTGGCACTCTACCATAATAAAAAAGAAATATATCTATTAATAAATTACTATGGTAAAAAAGAGAAACCCTTATCACACTATTATGATAAAAAAGAGTCTACCATTAACCATTATGAGAGGAAAAAAAAAATCTTATTAACATATATGTAAGGAATCAGATCCGTTCACCATTTGAAAAATATTATATTTTTCATAAAAGAATTTAAATAAATTATTGAACATTCACACTAACAAAAGTAGTTTGGAAGAATAATCTGAGATAAACAGAAATGATCATCTCATAATTTTTTTTATATCGGGAATATATTAAGAATGGAATAGACGTTTGGATAAGATGCAAAATTTTAGTAATAAAAAATGACATGGAATATGAGAAAAGTTTTTTTTTTCTTGTTTTGGAAAATATGAATTGCCAAGTGTGAGATTCTGAAGAGCAAGTGGGACATTCAAATTCAGTTTAGTTGAACAACTGCTGCGCTTAGAATTGCAGCTTGGAATCTCCTCTTTTAAAAATTTCAGAAAGTTTCCATTTTGAACAGAACTCTCTCTCTCTCTCTCTCTCTCTCTCTATATATATATATATATATACAATTGAATTTGATTCAAAATAGGTGACAATAGTTTCTTGTATTAAAATAATATGACTAATCATGACAACACAACTCATGACTTAGTTTTTTTTCTTTTATTAATTAAATTAATTTAAACATCATTATTATTTCTATAACAATTTATGAGATAATTTAAAAATAGAAAACTTTTTTGATAATAAGAGTATTACAAAACACGGACAAAAAAAAAATCTTCTAAAAAAAATATATTATAATTAAGAAAGAAAACGTACACATTTTGCCATCATCCTTCCAAGGAGGTTAATGAGGGAAGTTAGGTTAGTGAACTACAGGGACCCTTGTGTTTGACATTTTGCTTTGGACAATCAATTAAAATTGTACTTAAATTCAATGGTTAATTTCATCACACCTTTTTTAAAAACATAATAATCATACGTGGCATAACTCTAACTAAGATATAACACATACCTTAATTAACACTACATTGGGGAATGATAAATTTATTTTTCTTGGGGCATCATTGAAATCACGTTATAAATATGATTCCAGTTTGGAATGTGATTTGTGTGCGGCACACTTATGGGCAATCTAATGAGATTTCACATGGTTATATTTACATTTTGGCCCTTAGGACAAGAAAATTACATAAATATCCCTAAGCTTACATGAGATGCCACGTCTTTTTTTTTTCTTTTATTATTAATTTGATATACCAATTTTAATAAGTGAATTAAAATTGTGGGGCCATGAATTCAATGATTCAATGAAGTAATAGAGTGCACTCTATATTGAACTTATTTCTCTTCTTTATACCTTTTTTTTTTTTTGCACTTTATTATTTTTACAGCGTTATATAGAATGATGTTCTTTTTGAAATACATCTCTTGGTGATTATAATAACACCAATTTTAAAATAAGACTAGTTATTGAACTAGGAAGTACATTGATTGAAAGAAAGTTTGTAATCATATTTAAATTAATTTTAATTAAATTAGTACTCTTATATTTTAAATTTTATTTTTTCCCTCTTTATCCATTGGTGCATTGATACACAAGAAAGATATTTTCAAACAAAAAGAGTAAAAACGAAGATAAAAAAAATAATTAAATCTCAAATTAACTAGTGATAATAAAATTAAGGAGAAATTATATTCAAGGAGTGAGAAAAAAATAAAAAAGGGGTAATAATGTAATTTAAGAAGGAAGGAAAAGGCAATTAGTATGAATGAATATTTTATAATTTAGAAAATAATACCAAAATATAAATGCATTGATTTACTTATCAAGAATTAATGGTAAGTTGTCTTAGTGGCAACGCCACAAACTTTGAGTGTGATTAGTAAACTGAATAAGTTAATCAACATATTTATTAATTTAGTTAAAAATAAAATAAATAATTATCTAATCACACATGACAAAATCTGCAATCTCCTTAACCAGATCTATAAGAATATGGTTTAAAGAATGTTTAATTTGAATGAGTCTCATAGCCATAATAGCCTCAATTAGGTTGTTGTAGATGTTAATTAATTTTATCATTTTTTTGTTGTCTGACAGTTTCAGCCTATCAAGGATGGTCAGAAAATATTTGTATTTGTATTATAGGAAACCTCCTTTTTTAAGTTTTAAATTTATTCTGAACGAAACTAAATATAAATTAATTGTTCTTTCTTCAAATCAAACTATTAATTGGTTTCCAAAAATAATATAATTGAGACAGTAAGTAGCATCACCCATATAAAAAGGAGAAATATTTAAATTTGAACTCAAAAAAATATAATTATTAAAAAGGATGAAAATATTTTGCATTATAAATTTTGAAACGATAGGGATAACCTTCACTGTAGAGAATAATATATATATATAGTCCTATTGTCCACTATATAAATCTATTTAAATCACCCTACATAAACAAAAATATAAGTTAAAACAATTATAACATTAAATATGTAAAAAATTTGTAAAGCTTTTTAAATATGTTATTGACAAAAGTCAATGCTACATTAATTATAATAAATTAATTATTTATGAATTTTAATTAATTATGTAGAAGAACAAAATAAGTAAATAAATATTAAATGATCTAGATATTATCATATTGAATTTAGAGAAAATGACAAAAAAGACCTTAAATAATTATAAATATTAAAGTATGATATTGTGTTAATAATATTTAATCTATAATTAATAACTGCCCTAGTTTGATATTTATTATTTTTTAAAGTTTTTTATGTTATTTCCTCTTAAAATTATATTTTGAACCAAATTATTTTTTTTTTACCCACCCGATTCACTAGAGTTTTGCCCCGACTACATCTAGATCCGACTCGCGTCGCCCACCTGGCTATGGTGGGTGAGTCTCCCAACGAAAATTTTTTGCATGCGCCAATGCTCAAACTCGAGATTTCGCTTAAACGATACTGATCAACTTACCATTCAGACTAAGCCCGTTAGTTATTTTGAACCAGATTAAATTGAGAGAAAATGATTTATATTATTGTAGGGGGACGAATATATGCACACACGTGTGTGTGTAATGATTAATTAATGACACGCTGAAAATAAAGACTCAAGATGAGTATGCTACGGCTCATTAACACTAGTTTGGCATGTCTGAAGAAAATAAATTCATATACATCTATTCTATATAATATTTATTATATTTTAAATCTTTAAGTGTTATTTAATAATCACTCTCTTTTTATTTCATTTTTCATTTCCTTTATTTTTATTAGGTGTACCGAACAACCCTATTTAAAACTAAAAGGTTGATATAAACTTTACTCCTTGCACTTTCCTTTCATTTTTGTTTTAATCCATAAAGTTTGAAATTAGTGTTTTTGATCCTTAAGTTTACTCTGTCTCAAAATGCTAGTGCCTCAAGTTAAATTTGCCTACGTATCACCATTTAAACAGATGGTGTCGGTTGCTGACTGGACAAGCTTATATGGTTAGTCCGACATCTATTTTTTTTTTCTCCCCCTTATAGAAACAGCTGAAACGCCCGCATAATCAACTATTGTCAGACATATTATATAATTTGCATTCACTTATAAATCGTATAATAAAATTAATGTACTACATATAAGGTATTTTTTTAGTTTAGTCATTAATAAAATTACTTTTTGAATCATTCTCTCGTATAAATCATATTGATATGCACAACCACCAATTTTCCAAATGTATGAGTGCAAGGGATCCAATTTAGATAACAAGAAGTTTCTTGATCAATTCAGCTCTCTGAAGATCTTATTTGAGTCATGGACTTTGCAAATAAAACAGTATCTCACGCCTCAATCTAACTTTTCAATCCTAATTTTACAGTTCACAAAGTATATGAGAGGAATTTTATCTCAACTTACATGAATGTACTTATTAATTACAAATCCAAAGAACGACTTAGGAAATAGAGTCGAACCAAAGAAAAAGCACTCAGATGACCACATGATATCATTACCTATTTAGCCACAGAGCAAGCCAACTTAATTGGTCCTATATTTTGGCATGAGATTCGGGGAAAAATGCCTGAATTTGGCCAGTGACCTGTTCTAGACTAGTGCACAAAGATGACAAGAAAACTGGAATTTAAAGTTTACAGGAAAAAAAACAGAAGAATCATTTTAGCATTGCAGAATGCTAAAATTAATTTACCTGTCGTGGATATTCTGCTACTCATACTTACTTGATAAATTGCAGGAACCAAATTTGCAAAATCATGATAATCTAAGAGCCAAAAGTACAAGAGTTTTCTTGTTGGTGATGTCACTTGGTGTCACCACTCTGTACCCTAGATTAGTTTAATAAATAGGTAGTCCATTGTAAAGCATAGAACTCAACTAAGCAATGATAAAAATAGGGAACTTACAAACAGAAATTAAGTTACTAATATCTTGACAATAATATGGTAGTTCACTGGATTGTGTGCAGAAATACAAAATCACTGAAAAAGAAACAATCCGTATCAGTATCATCCAGTTAGAGATAGCACAAAGTCGTGATTTTGAACATGATGAAAAATTTAGTCTGTTTGGTCTTCAACAATTCTCTCTAAGAACAGATATTGAAGAGCTATGGAGTACTTGGCAACTTTTGTCCTATCAGGGTTCTGAGTTCCTGAAGAACTCCTATCTTTTAGAATGAATGATCCGGCTTCATCTCCTTCTGAAAGATAAAGTAATATTGACAATTATTACTAATACGTCACTAAAGAAGGTACAAATGACATGGAACTAAGAGCTATATAAAGGTCATGAAAGGTTGGTTACTTCCTTCTACCAAGGCAGGATGGCCTGTACTTTAAATGTTCATATGCAATCTAATGGAGGAAATGGCCTCAAATAGGGAGAGAAGAGGTTACAAGTAGAATTGAATTGATGACCTTCCACTTATAGGGGAGCTTTTATGCCACTACAAGGCCACTGCCATGTTCATACACAATCTAATAGTGGGAAATGGACTCAAAAAGGGAGAGCGGAGGCAATAGTCAAAGTACAGAGATCATACTTATATATAGTCATTTCATATTTCAACTTAACCTTTGATTGTAAAAATGGAGGGTATCCATTTCTTATAGATGAAATGCAACCTTGGGGAGTCTCCATGGTATGTATCTGATAATAGAAGCTTGCAAGATCCTTGTTGACTGTTAAAGAAGTTAGAAAAGAATTTTATCAATATATCAGTCATGTAAATGAAGCATCTCACTCAGGTTCCAAGCTACAAACTCTTTTAAAAGTAATGCACACTCACTTTGCATAAGTAATTGCATTGTGACATAAAGCTAGACTCCTGACCATCGCTAAATCTCTTCCACGAGAATTACCATGTCGTTCTTGGCAAATCCTTTTAAGAATTCAAATTTTAGACAAAAGTTGCTAATGAGTTACCAAAATTTCAAAAAATTGTAACTTATAAAAAGGATCGGAGGGAGGGATTACCTATTATCAAAGAAATCTCCAAAACCATCAATTATAACAGCAGCAGGCAATACATCATACAGATGGAAGGCAGCAAAGTACTTGTTGATGTCCTCATCATCATTCACATACCTTACTTAACCATGAAAAAGGAAAAGCTAATCAAATTCCAAGCAGCACTGACAAAGCAATCAGAATTGTAAATATAATAGTAATGAGTGAAGTAGTGATTATCATACTTCATTTGTATACGGTTGAAGACATCAGAAGACGCATCAATGCCCTGAAATTCACAAAACTTGTATCGGTTTCAAAAGAAGGGAAACTAATTGATACCCCTCCAAACTATAGACAATATAAACTTCGAAACCTAATAAACCCCTCCGCGAATTTGAGACCTAAATAAAAACATTAATTCCTGGTTAAAATTAATGGCATTAACCCATGTGATTTTGACCCTAACCTTGGAATTTTAAAAAGGAAAAAAAAACCAATGCCATAATTTTGACCCTAATTATTATACTTAGCTCAGTATTTCTTCTTCTAAACAGATTACCTCTAATTTCAACAATTAAGGGATGTTCAATGCTTTCAATTGTAAGACGAGTATTTTATCACATTCTAAAGCAAACCAGACAATTTAGTAATTCAGTGCTAGAGTAAAGTTCAGAGAGTGATTTGCGTACCTGAGAAAGAAAAGGGGGTTTAGAATCCAACTTGTGGCGGTTGCAGATGAAGAAGACATTGGAAGCGGTAGAGTTGGAGAGGGATATTGCGACATTGAATGCAAACTGAAAAAGCAGAGAGGTTTTGCCGCAAGAAGGAGGACCCGAGAGAAGAAGCAGATTCGGCAGATTTTCAATTTCTTGAGGTGGCTGCGCATGACCCCTCCAGAAAAACGCCTCCACCACCATCGCTATCGGAAAACGCCTTGTGTTGTTCGACGATCACTGTGTTGAATGCACTCGACGTCCTATGGAAGTCTCTTCGAATTATGAGAAGCAGCGGGAATTATTGTCTTCTTCCCCAGGCCTCTTACCAAGGTTTACACTTCACAGTTCACAGTTCAAAATTTTGTATATTTTTATGCAGAGACAGAGATCCTATAGGAAACTCAAACCAATTGCCTATTTGTCGTTGGCAGGAGAATGCCCCTCTGGACACGTGGAAAAAATAAAGAAGCCAAGTTCAAAACATTCGTTAATCTGATTTTTTGGATAACAATGGAAGGCCCGGAAAAAAAAATGATTACATGGCATTTTTCATTATTCAATAACATAAATGGCATGTAGAGCACGTGAGTGATAAATTAATATTTAAATTTCTTTTAATGAATAAAATTGCCTTCAACTAACATAAAATTTGTACAGTAGTATAAAGTCTCAATAAATTTTTTTAAATTTTAAATTTAACTTTTAAATGAGATATTTATATTAAAAAAATAGTTATGAATTCTGAAATTGATACTTAATAATACAGTATGATAATTAGTATAAGAAAAAAAAATGCCTTCCCTAAAATATTTTTTTTTTGTTGCCCACCCGGTTCACCGGAGTTTTGCCCCGACTACATCCGGATCCGACCCGCGCACCTGGCTATGGTGGGTGAGTCTCCCAACAAGGATTTTCTGCATTCGCCAAGGCTCGAACTCGAGACCTCGCTTAAGCGATACCGAGCCGCTTACCACTCGGACCAACCCCCGTTGGTCCCTAAAATACATTTGAATTAGCAAAAAGAAACTCATTATTTATATAACCAAAACTTAAAAATAAAAAAAAATCCAAGGCTTTTTTTTAAAAAAAATCCAATGTTATTTATCCGTGATGTGATTATATATGATGGGCAACTGAATCTGTTGGGCTTTAGGAAGCACGTAGAAAAATGATTGTGGTTGATATTCTATGAGAAGCTGGTGTAGGCCTGGGCCTGGGCCTTTAAGCCCAGTAGTAACTGGGGTGGCAATTTTATCCTAATCATATTACCAATTAAAAACAAATGAATTACCAACGGGAGTTGGTCCGAGTAGTAAGTGGCTCATTATCGCTTAAGTGAAATCTCGAGTTTGAACCTTGACGTACGCAAAAAAATCCCCGTTGGGAGACTCACTCACCATAGCCAGGTGCGCGATGCGGGTCGGATCCGGATGTAGCCGAGACAAAACTCCGGTGAATCAGGTAGGCAACCAAAAAAAACAAACAAATGAATTCACCCTCACTTGTATAAAAAATAAACAAACAAACAACCAAACAACCAAACGAATTCGAATTTCTCAATATCTCTCCTTGAACTGTGAAGTGTAAACCCTTACTTTTATCCTATTATGTACAAAAATAAAATTCCATACTGCTCTCTTTAATATTTAATATAAGAATTAGTTAATTTTTTAGATAGAATAAGAAAATAAAATAAATTAATTATAATAAAATCTAACCCCTCAAGACGAATTAATATTATATATTTTTTAATCAAACCAAATTAGTCAACTAGCTAATATATTAATTATGTGCGTGTTTAGATAAGTTTAAAATTTTAGTTTTAAAAGAGCTTATAGCCCAAATATTGGTTTAAATTATTTTTAAAATAAACAGTTATATTTGTCCAAAATGGCTTATGGACCAAACCATGTTTAAAATCATAGTTTTAGATAAGCTAATAGGAATAATTTCTAGAACAGTAAAAGAGTTTATGGACTAAATAATTACTATTTTACCCTCATTTTTTCCTACTCTCTTTCCTCACTCCTCTCTTCCTCCCTCTAATGGTCACATCCTCTCCTCGTCGTGGTCATCTTCAGCTTCTCACTCTCTCCAGTAGAAGAAGCGTCCGTTCGTCGTCTCTTTCTCTCTTTTCTCTCCTCCGTCAACCGTTCGCCTGAATTCAGCTCCTCCATCTTCTTCAGCATTGTCAGCCTGGTGGTGTTCTCCTCTCCTTCCGTCTGTGTTCAACAATGAAGAAGAGGAAAGAAGAAAATAAACGTGGTGCAATGAAGAAGAAGAAAGAAGAAGATAAACATTGACGTGAGCTGATAGATAATTAATACTTTTTATCTTATACTTTTTTTTTTATAATTTATCAATCACAAAAGCCCTTCTGATAATAACCATCCAAATACTTATTTATTTATAATCATTTTTTTTATAAACTTTTCTCTAGAAGTTATTTTCTAAAAACTGTTTAAAAGCCATTTTTTCTATAAGCAATTTTTTAAATATCTATCCAAACGGACCATATAATTAACTGATTTGTTTATTTTTTTTTTAATATATTAAAAAAATTAACTAACTCTTATATTAAAGAATATAGAAATATATTATAATATGTAAAGAAGAAAATTTATAAAAATGATTTTCCTTTTATCATCATTTTAAAAAGGCAAAGCTTGCTGCAAAAAAGAGTTGACTTAGGGGCACTGGACTCGGTCTCAATATGAATTTGAATAGGGTGATCTAACCACAAGTTTAAAACTTCCATTCGAATTGGTTAAGAGAGAATTCATCATAAGTCTTGTAAAAGAGAATTTATTATAAAAAAATCTTATAAAATTATTAAATAATTAAATAGTTTTAAAATACTTAGGAGTAAGAAATTTGATTGTGCAATTACCAAGTTATCCTTATGTACAAATTTAAATAATTCTACATGATTTTTTTGTAATAAATTACCTTTCATAAAACTTCTAAGTAATTCTACTTTAGTTATAATGACTAGTAGAACATTTTGAGTACCTGATGTGGGGGGACATATGGAGAAAGACATATAAAAATTACCAAAATATGAGAATTCAAGAATAATCAACAAAATGGTTTAATTATTATGAAATCTTTAGGGTTATTTTGGTATTAATTTTTTTCATAAAATGACCTAATTTCCTTTATTAAAAAAAAAAACTCCTTCCATTGTCTTAGTTGCTGTTATTGTGAAATTAAAATAATAATTAGGCACATCTGTAGAGATTAGGATTGTGTTACTTATGCTTTAGATTGATGCCCATCGTATCTATGGACCTTAGTTGATAAAGAGTGTTATTTTACTTTTAGGGGTTTGCCCTCTTTTGCACCCACAGAGTATTAATAACTAAGGCAGTTACAACAACCATTGAAATAATGGAAAGGTATTTTTTTTGGAAAATTATTATAGGATCCTAAAAAAATAATTTAATTATCTAAAAATCTTAAATAACATAAATTTATTGTTAATTCCTATAATAAAATTTGTCATTGTTAGTTTTCTAATTATTATTAAGACTTCTGAATAATTAATTATTTTGTTTGTGACTTCATAGTAATTTCTTTAAGATTTTCTTTTATATAAAGACAAATAGGTTATTATTTCACAAAAAAAAATTAAAATAGTCCTTATATATAGATTGTATACATAGGAACTACGCTATTTCAAGGGATCATTTTGTGATTGTATATGTCAATGGTCCTTATGTGATATATTCCCAAAAAAATAAAAATAAAGCTTGCTAGTTCTACCAAAAAATGGGCAAATTAATGCAGTACTTAACGTCTTAGCCGAATCTGAAATAAAGTTCAAACACCCCTTGGTAACCCACCCTAACTTCATGTCGACAATGGGCAATGTGGGACTTCCCACTTTCCCACATGGGGCGATCCTAATCCTTCCTCCCATCCCATCACATGTCCCTTTACTTTCAGATTTTTTATTTTTATTTTGTGGGGTGGTGGGGTGCCTCCCTAAGTTAACAACGGCAATGGAAATTACAAGGCATTATTGTCGCAAGTCAGAAATATGCACACAATAATAACATTGCAAATGTTGCATACAAAAATGGGACCATGAAATTGATGAATAAGCGTCCAGAACTGCAGCTTTTAAAAGATCCAAGAAAACCGATGAGAAAAAAACTTAGCTTGCCACGGAAATTGAAAGAACAGGAATTGATGGTTTATTCTTCCTATCTGTTGTTAAATTAACTTTTGTATGCTTCTTAGTCATTGAATTTGATGAGTTCTCGTTGTCGATGAGAGATTATCATACCAATGGGTAATCCGTAATTTACAAGCTTTCTTTACATCTTGAAAGCATATGAGGTTATCATATTAATAAATTGCACCTTCTAATTTTAGCTATCAGATCTAGGGGGTTGATTTTGAAGCTGAGAAAAAAAAAGTCAAAATTCACCGCACCTCAGGGCAAATTACATTTTAATCGGTATTTTTTTTTAAAAGAAATCTCACAAATTCTCTATCTAATAATTGTAAATAAATAAGGGTATATTTTGTTTCCATCTGTTAATTTTGTTTTAAAAATCAATTAAGGATCCTAAAACTTACACGTCACTTCATAATTTTTTGTTTAAGAAAATTATTCATCGTCATGTTCCACGTATTCTATTTCTTTCCCATGCATCAAACAATAATTGGAGCTTCGAAGGGATGAGTTGGGAATAACAACACTTAAAATGTCTATAAATTTAATTAATAAAAATATAAAATATATGATTATTTAGAACATATTTAATATCTAAAATATATTATTTTATTGTAGTTCTAATCGTGATATTTAAAAAAATATCTTAGCTCTTGAATACTTAAGTTTAAATTTAAAAATAATAGATAATTTATTTTACTTGATATTAATATCGTTTAAAAAATAAAAAAAAATTATTTACGTAGATGAGTTTAATTTTTTTTTTAATTTTTTTTAAAAAACAACAACATCAAAAGCAAAGTGAGGGGTTAGATTTATGGAGATTGAAGAAAGCGCCTCTATGCTGAAATGGGACCCACTGATATTTGGCAGGCAATTTTAGAATGACGGACACATAAATTATACGTTCTGTCAGGGGCTTCTAACTTACCTTATATTTAGCTTAACTTAACTTAGATTATTATAAAAAATATACAAGTTAAAGCCTATATAAAAGTCTATTTTCTTTATAAGGCTAAATTTATGCTCGTTAAGAAGCTTGTTAAGCCTGTTAGGTGGTCTGTGCCTATTATTCAAAATATATTTAGTATGAAAATGTATTAGGTAGGTGTCAAACCTACCACCTATTAAACATAATATAATAATCAGATTATGAGGCTAATACATATTGTTATAAATTTTTTTTTTTTTATAATAATAATTAGACAATAAATTTTAATGAAAGAGGCAAAATCAGATATATTTATAGATCAGACTTAGACTAAAAAATTAACTTACAATAAGCTATATTCTAGACACAAGTTAAATTATTACTTAATAAATTTAGCCTGAATTAACCTATTTCTATCCTAACGGACACTATCATAAGCACACCTCTCGGTTGTTGGCAAAGGGCAGAAGATACGTGCGGAACGGTACAAGTACGGATTCCCAATCGTAACGTGTCACATCCCTGTGAGCCTAGGCACCGGTACGGCTGTAAGGGAATGTAACTTTGCTGCAGTACTATCATGTTGTAAGGCTTGGTACGACCGTGGTGGTAATTGTGAGTGGGATTGTGGATCCATTTGCATAGATTTTTAAAAAATAATTTATAAAAATTAAATTTTAAAATATTTTTATATAAATTCTTATTAAATATGGTTTATAAAAAAATAATTTTAAATAAATTAATAGTTAAATAATTATTATTAAAATAAAGTTTATAATTTGTTAAATTATAAAAAAATATTCGAAATAAAATAATAATTAAATATATAAATAATTATTTTAGTTTATATTTATTTTTAATTATTAGTTTAATTTATTGTTCTTTCATCTTCTCATTTCTGTCACGAGTTGATCTCCTCCATCCCTCCTCCAACGACAACCCCAAATCTAGCACCTAAAGGAGAGAGTAGCTATGGAGAAAAACTAAATTTGGACAACTAGTTAACACCTATGTTCTTCGTCAGTGCGTCTTCTTCTTTAATTGACAACCAGCGACAGCAACCAACAACTAAAGAGAAAACTAGAGACTATGACTTGCAGCGAAGCGACGATCATATAAGTAACCCCAGAAACGAAGAAAGTGGAGGCGATGGCACAATGACGGCAACAAGAAGGTGACAAAGAAGAGCAGAAGAGTGAGAAGCGGGAGAATAGAAGAGATAATATATTAAAAAAAATAGAGATAAAATAGTAATTAATTAGGCAGTCCATAAACTATTTTCCTTTTCAATAAGCTATTCCTATGAATTTATTCAAAATCATAGTTTAGTCCATAAGTCTTTTTGGATAAATAGAGCTGTTTATTTTAAAAATTTTTAAACAAAAATTTAAACTATAAACCCTTTTAAAATATTAGTTTAAAGTAAATCCAAATATACATGATATAGATGAGACAATTAAAAGACTAAAATAAAAATTAGTTTAGTTAAAAAAAATTTATTTATAAATCATAACTATAAAATCAAGAGTCTTAATCCTGCTGACGATATAAAGATATTATTAGTGAGTGATTTATAAATATTTTTATAAATTTTATTTCAATGTAGATATCCTAACCCTAATATAATTCATTTAAACTTTTTTCTATATAAAAAAACAACCAAAACAAATAAGTATGATAAGTGGAATTTGCCTGCTTTAGGGAAAAAGCTGTTCTTGCGTGTGAGGCAGATGAAAATTTAAAAGGTGGTGGTGGGTTTTATCATCATTGGGATATGCGACAATTTAGGTTCACATGTTCTGCATAAATTCTGATTTTATGGTTCCGTATCCAAATGCAATGCTGGGTGGCGATAACTTATATGATACTACCTCCGCCCTAATCAATTATCATCATCTTGCCCTATATTACTCATCAAGTCACTTGCTAAAGAAATTTTGATCACGCGTATAAATCACTTATAAAGTTATTAATTTGACTATTTTTAAATTTTACTAATATTTAATTTCAGTTGAAAAGAGAAAAAGATAAAAGAGGTAAAATAATTTATAGATGTGGAGAAAGAAAATTTTAATAAGAATATATTTATAAAATTTTATCAATTTAATACATATTTAATGACTTAATTAATTTATGAGAATTAATTGAAAATAATTTATCATAGAAAGTAGAGCAATAAATTAGGATCTACCATCCTTAAACAATAAATTAGTCTCACTTTATGTTTTTAATTTTTTTTCAAGTGTTGTTCAAAGTCTCACTTTCTTTCTTCTTCTATTTATTTTTTATTTTTTAAGTACATTGATCCCATTGGAAAAATAATTTTACAGGTATTTATATATTTTTTTAATTATTAATTTAGTACTTATGCGTTTTTCTCTTTTAATTATTTAATTTTATTCAGTTACTACTATTAATTCATGTAACTTTATTTTGTTAATAATATTAGTTCTTATATAAAAGTTAAGGTGCTAATAAAATAAAGTTAAATATTTAATTAAAAAAATATAGATACCAAATTAAAAATTTATGAAAAATAGTCTACAGTATATTTTCGCTTTTTTATTTTAATATAGTTTTTAACTTTTTAAATTTTCCAATTTTTTTAATATAATATTCCCCTACCCTAGAAATAACTTTTAATTTTTTATTTTGATTTAATGCTATCTTATATAATTGAGAACCTTTCCTTTTAAATTGTTGGAAAGGATTTATATTAAAAAAATTACTTTCCTTAGTTACACATCTCATGTACAATTATTGATTTTGTTTTGAGCCAATTAACATTAACCTATTATTCATATTGAGTTGTAACTACTTTAACACACAAAAAAAGAAAATAAAATTATTTTCAACAAGAATTCTTAATAATTGATACGATATTCAAGAACTATGATATAATCTTACCCTTGCGATTGCATCGCAAAGGGTTAATATTTAACTTTGTATATTAGATTTTTATTTTTATATAATCATCTCATATTTGATACACATAACTTTCCACCAAAACTATTTTCTGATTTAATTAAGATTGTATCCAACCTTTATTATAAGTCACTAAGTAGGATGCTAATTACATTTTTTTTAAAAATTATCCTTATTTAAAGTTTAATATAATTCACTATTTTACATAGGAATAAATTAAAATAAATTAGTTTTGAACAAATTTAAAATTTTATGAGGTAGTTAGAGGTAATAGGGAAAGGAGGAGCACTTTATAAATGTTTGATATATTTAAAACTAAATTAAATTTTTTATCTAATTTCTGTTTCTTTTGGCATTTAGGACTAGTATTATATAAGTCATGAGATATTAATTATATTTTTCTAAAATTGTCCCTATTTAAATTTTAATATTTTATTTTTAATAAAATTCTTATGAATTAATTAAACTTGCTTTATATTTATAATAAGGAGAGGAGTAAATTAAAAAACTAAGAAAACGAAGGTACACTTTTACCTCTTTATTACAACTGCTTCTCCTAATAATAATATTTTTCGCCGATAACACAAACAAAATTTCCACATATTCCCACAGAAGCAGTTGCGGCAACAAGCAAAAGGTGTCTGATGAGTAAATGAAAATCGCAAACACCTCGTGAGTCGTGACTGTGAAGACGCGACCCACCAGATCAGAACCCTTCACCACGAAATTACCAGAAAGCCATCCAGCAAATTTTCCATCACAACTGGGGAAATTTTCTCGCTCGAGAAAATAGAAGGGGAAAAAACATAGATGCAGGTTCAGTTAGAAGTAACAAACAAGCGAATGTGATCCAGAAACGTCAGATTCTGAGGCCTATCTTTGCGCTTCACATACCCTCTCGCCTCTTTCTCTGTGTAACATTCAAATCCTCTCTTCTCATTCTTCTTCCACAGCTCCACCGCGTAGCTTTTATGCGCGAAGTACGCCTCCGCCGCGCACGTTGGCACTGATGATCCATCTCCGCCACCGTTACCGCTGTTCTCGATCGATCCGAAATCCACTTCACCATCGCCGTCGTTCTCGGCCGGATCCGGAAACACCGCTATCGGCAGGCGCTCGTAGTGGCCGCGCGTGGTGCCTTCGAGCTCGTCCATTCTGGCGAGTCCACGCGCCGTCACTGAATAGAGCTCGCCTCGGACGTGGTGACCTGATCCGATGAAGTTCAAAAGGAAGGGAACGCGGTAGGGCCCACAGACGAGCGGGTATTTGTTAGCGGTGCGGAAGACGCCGACGAAGGCGGCGTCGCCGGAGCCCATGAGATCTTGGAGGAGGACGTGGTTGGAGAAGCCGCGCTTCAAGGTTCCGTATGTGAATATGAGGGTTCTTTTATTGTCTGCTTCTGCTGCTACCATTTTCTCTCTCTTCTGGTTGATATCACAGCGGTTAGAGAGAGAAAGGGAAGAAGAAGGAAGCAAGCTGTGAATGTGTTGTGTGAAATGAGAGGAAGAGAGATGAGTGGTCGAGAAGAGAACAACAAGAGATATTCGAGAGGTTGATAGAATATTTGAAGGGGCAAGAGTTCTTATATAAGGAGATAGAGTGATTAATTTTGATTTTTAATTAAATATTATAATTTTTAAAATACAAATGACGGGCAAATTATTTGGGAAATACAATAAAATATACTACTAACATTTGAAAAACCAAACAATCAATCACCTGAATTTAAAAAATCTCGAATAAGTTCCTTGAATCAAAATGAGATTTCAGAATTTGTGTAAAATGACCTTAATGTCCCTCAAGTAAAAAGCACTCCCCTCTATGGGCTGACCACGAAGCTTTGATGACGGCTACCAACAGACAATATTAATTTGATAAAAATTAAGATATATGATTATTTAAAATTTATTTAATTTTAAAAAAATATTATTTTATTATAATTTTAGTTATGATGTTTAAAAAAAATCTTATTTTTTATATATTTAAATTTATATTTGAGAGTAATTAACAGTTCATCCTATTTAATATTGGTATCACTTAAAAGGAAAGAAGATTTTATCATACCTTTAAATTATGAGTGAATCTATTTTTTTTTAAATTTTTGTAATAAAAAAATATTAATGTGGTAAAAGTTAACGTAGGTGGAATTTAATCCCATCACTTTTATCGGAAAATTTAACACTCCACTAACCGAAGTGAAACACAACTCCACTTTTGGTGTTTACAACAATGCGTTAGTCATATTTACAATAGCAAATAAAATATTAACAAATGCCCGTAATTGATTTTTTTTTGTTATAAAATTTTTTGAAAAGGAGTTAGGCTCACACATGATTTAAAGATAGGACGGAATCTCTCTTCTTCTTAGGCGATACCAATATCAGGTAGGACGGGCCCTTTATTACCCTCAAGCGTAAACCTAGGCACTCAGGAACTAAGATGCTTTCTCAAGCATCGCGATTAGAATTACAACAAAGTGATACTCCTCAGGGATCGAATACGCTCTAAATGATTACATATCTTATCCCTTCACTAGTTGAATCTACGGACGATGGTGTCCTGTAATTGATTTTTTTTTATACAATTCTGTAATTGATTTTTGTTTACCCACCCGGTTCACCGGAATTTTTCCCCAATTACATCCAGATTCGACTCGCGTTGCGCACTTGACTATAGTAAATAAATCTCCTAATAGAGATTTTTTATATATGTTAAAACTCGAACTCGATACCGAGTCCTGACCCGTTGGTTGTTTAAAAGGAATTGATTATTATATAACTGAAGCCCTAAAAAAGGGCCCAACAAGTTCCCGGGCACGTGGGGCTAAAACGGAAAAAAGAAAGAAATGTATTTCTCACTGTGCACGTTATTTTCTAGTTATTTATTTTTTCACATATATTATTTTAATGGAGATTAGTGTGACCATAATTCAGTAAACAAATGCTCTGACTAGTTCAATAATCCTGGTCGGTTCTGATAGTATTGCCCACCACACATATACTGGTAGGGGATGGACTCTAATATTTTACGGTTGCAATTTTTTTTTGCCTCTATATTTTACAATATTTTCTGGCCAATAAAAAAATTGTTTTGAATTGTTTGTTCCATTTTTTTTAAGTTAAATACCAACACTTCTTTCGCTTGTTATCTTATGGAAAGAGATGAAGGCAGAAAAACAGCTTTATTTTTTTTTTTTGTCTACCCCGATTCACCGGAGTTTTGTCCTGACTATATCCGGATCTGACTCACGTCACGTACTTGACTATGGTGGGTGATTCTCCCAACGGGAATTTTCTGCATACGTCAAGACTCGAACTCAAGATCTCGCTTAAGCGATATCGAGCTGCTTACTACTCGGACTAACTCGTTGGTAGAAATACAACTTTATATTTTGATGAAAATAGCTTTATATTTTTATGACGTTAAATATTTAATTATTTTATTATCAAATTAGAATTGTAATTTTTTTATATTGACCTTTACCATATAATTTACTTGTTTTTGCTATCATATAAAAATAATGATAATTATTTTTAGAGAAAATTAGGAAAAGTCTTCAATTGAAACATTTTTTTAGGATGACCTAAATTAAAGTATATAAGATTTTTTTAATGAGTCCTTTTTATGTTATTTCGTACTCTATTGTACAATTCCTTTGTTTGTGGGATTATTTTCTCACGAGAGATAATTAAATTATAGAATGGATTGCTACCTATGACTAGATCTTGGATAAATGAAAATTTTATTGATAAGACATTTTCAATTGTAGCTAATATCTTATTACGAATGATTCCGACAACTCCAGGAGAAAAAGAGGCATTCACCTATTACAGAGATGGTGCGATTTGATTCTTTTTTTTTATTTAATTTCATATTTATATTTCTATCTTATCTCTATATTACTTTATTAATATATTAATATTTATATAATTAGATATAATTAGAATTATAATTATATAATTCTAATATAATAAATAATAATATAATAATAATATAATAAATAAATAATATAATAATATTATAATAATAGAATAATATTATTTTGTATTGGTTCCAATCAATCTGAAATAATCAAAAGGCAACTTTTTTTTTCGTCCGATTCTAATAATTTCTAGATTTCTGATTATTTTCAAGATCAATCCCGGTATCCAGATTTTTTTCCATATCTAGAATAAAATCTTCTACTATATAATTCTTGATAGGAATATCATCTGTCATATCCAATTTTTTTTGGGGGATGCTTCAAGATTTAGTCGACTTGCATATTCCTTTTTTTTTTTTTCGAGTCTCTAACTCTAATTCAAGATATTTTTTTTTCACCTCTAAAAATATCTATTTTTTGCTCGTTACTGGCCTCTTGAATATTCTTTAACTTTTTTTTTCTTTTGTTTGATTTGTTTTATTTTTTTTTGTGTGTAATGTGGCTTGTAACAGAACCTTCTTAAAAAAGGTCTAAGGGATAAGCTACATAAGCAATAAATTGACTTTCTTGATCCACCCTACAATATGGGGTCAAAAAGCCAAAATAAATGATTTTAGCCCTTATAAAAAGAAAACGGATTCTTGAACTCCTTTCACGCTCATGTTCGCCCATTAAAGCGGTACGTGAGCTGGGTTCAGAACGTTGTGAGACAGTTCAGTCCATAGTTTTTTTATTACAAATATCAACAATATCTCTATTCTCTCTTCAAATATGAATACTACCGCTGGAGTTTTATGAAAAAAGAAAAATGCGAGACTTACTATATCCATGTAAATTATGTCTCCTATTTCTATCAATATGAAGGAATTAATTTAATCAGTGGATAGGAGCATAATCTGGATCAGAATTGTGGGGAGTACTGCCTTATTTTTTCTACCAACTTAAAGCCCCAATTTGTATTCTTTTTATATTATGCGGAAATGCTCTTTTGGAGAATTTACATAATCTCCATTACTAATCCTTTGTGTATCTTGGTGGGGAACGAATTCACCGCCGTATGGCTGACCGGCGATTACTAGCGATTCCGGCTTCATGTAGGCGAGTTGCAGCCTACAATCCGAACTGAGGACGGGTTTTTGGAGTTAGCTCACCCTCGCGGGATCGCGATCCTTTGTCCCGGCCATTGTAGCACGTGTGTCGCCCAGGGCATAAGGGTTTCTGTATCAAGAATTACGATTTTACGTATGGACAATTCCTCAATATCTTGTTCATTCGCCATCTGACTCCTTCATGCATGCTCCACTTGGCTCGGGGGGATATAGCTCAGTTGGTAGAGCTCCGCTCTTGTAATTGGGTCACGGTCCTAAGGTAGCGAAATTCCTTGTCGGGTAAGTTCTGACCCGCACGAAAGGCGTAACGATCTGGGCACTGTCTCGGAGAGAGGCTCGGTGAAATAGACATGTCTGTGAAGATGCAGCCAATCCTCTTGATAGTACGGTAGTAGCATCTAAATGGGCAAATGTCGTGGCAGGAGCAGGGTCAGTTTTTTTGTGCAACAAATACAAGCATTGGAATAATCTGAATTAGCTGGACTCAAAGAATAGTCTAATTTCAAATATCAATAAAAGATTTGATAATGATAGTTTTTTGATTTTTTCTTTTAGAAATAGAATCCTTTTGAGAATACTTTGGATGATGCATTGTGCTCTTTCTTTTGCAATATTTAGAAAAAATTTTGTTCTTTCGTTTAATACTTTTAGAAATAGAAAAAAATTCTTTTTCCAATTTTTTATTTTTTTAAGTTCTTTAAAAATGGGATCAAAAAACGAACGTCGGTTTCGGGGTCGGGGAGAAGAAGAAAAAGGCAATGGGGACGTAAAAAAGGAAAGAGAGGGATGGGGCTTCTCTCGCTTTTGGCATAGCGGGCCCCCAGCGGGAGGCCCGCACGACGGGCTATTAGCTTAGTGGTAGAGCGCGCCCTTGATAATTGCGTCGTTGTGCCTAGACTGTGAGGGCTCTCAGCCACATGGATAGTTCAATGTGCTCATCGGCTCCTGACCCTAAGATGTGGATCATCCAAGGACATTAGCATGGCGTACTTCTCCTGTTCGAACCGGGGTATAAAAAAAATCAATTTGTAATATTAGGAATATGAATTCACAGAATTTTTGTGACGTATCAAAAAAAAAAGAATCTATTAATTATTAATAATATATATCCTTTTATTGTGTATCAAATTTATAGTTTTCGTTGGTGCAAATCCAATAACCTCAATTTGCAATTTCAGATGAGAAAAACTTCCCCATTGGTAGCAAATGCTTATCCATTAAGCAGGGGAGATTCAATTTCAAAATTAAAAAGCCGAAAGATTATGCCCTTATTCTTGCAAGAACGGACTAAGAGGGTCAGCTCCCCAACTAATCTTCATACTTAAATACCGTTTTAATTATTTTTAGAGAAAATTAGGAAAAGTCTTCAATTGAAACATTTTTTTAGGATGACCTAAATTAAAGTATAGTTATTTTTGTATATAAAAATTTATTAGGTATTTTTCGTCAATAAAATTTGTTATGTGAGATTCTTTTCCTAATTTCTGCTTATTTTTATAACCAATAATTGAAAGAAGAAAGTTTTGTGATCATATATTTTAAGAAAGTTTTATGATCATATATTTTAAGGTTTGAATAGTAAACATGATATATAATTTAATTAAATCTCAAAAGTATTGGTGTACTTTATTTTATATTAAATGTTTACACTTGCTAATATCAGATGTTAAAATATCAATGTTTAAGTTAGTTAAAATATTTGAAAAAAATCCAAATTTGAGAAAAAAAATTAAAAAAAAAAGTGACAACAATATCAAGTATTTTTCTAATTTAAAAATAAAATAAAAGAAGGAATTCATTAAAAAAAAACTTAAAATAAAAATCCGACGAGACAAAAAAAATCTCTTTATTTTATGAATTCTAGGCGATTTTAAATTTCTCATAGATGTATGAATATTTAAAAGTTTGAACTAATAAATTAGGGGAGATTAATAACGTGCTTTTTCATTATATTGGGCCAGCAAGTGAAGAACGTCCTTAACAGAAGCTGGAGGGATGTGTTAAATTAAAAAAAATTAAGAAAAATATTATATATCAATCTTGATGAACTTCGGAAGAAACAAAATGACACTTATCTCTTTTAAAATTCTACTGAGTTCCCATATACAACTCTCTTTATAATTAAAACAAACTCTTATATTTGATAAATTTGGTAAATATTCGATTGAGTTACCATGATATATCTTTTTTATAAAAAAATTTAGACGAGTTCGGTACCAATACTTCACTAAAGTTAGAGTATAGTCTCAAGGTTCAGAAAATATTTACAGGAGACTTATGAGATCGCCTATTAAATGAGACCTCATGATAATAATAGGAATCGAACTTACATATTTATCTTTATGATATATAAGTCTATTTTTTATGTGCAAACTCTCATTTTACACCATGATATCACTTATAAATATTAGGTTATTATCAATTCGGTTCGGGTTGGAATGAGCGACTTTCATCGCTTAAACAGTAGTTTTTATATCATAAAACTATATTTTGTTTTTTTACTTGAGATAAATATAAAGTGAAGGCTGCTTTCTGAGAAGTCAAGAACATGAATCTTTCCAAACATGAAAGTCATTCATCAATCTTACTTCAGCATTGTATTTTATAAGTGATTGATGGCAATATCACTAATAAATTTAAAAGATAATTTGTAGTAATTTTTTGCCCTCTAAAAAGAACTACTGAGATTATTAAAATTTGTTTACACAACTTATAAAGTAACTTTAGATAATCAGCTTAAATTGGCCTGATGAGTAGTGAAAATTTTTAAGTGAGCAGTTGGATGTTCAAAAAAAAAAAAAAGCTTTGGTCATTGAAAATAATTACACTTTTTAATATATTTTAACAAAATATTTTAAAAAACAGATTCCCTCAAAAACTACTAGAGATTTCATCACTGATATATTATTTTTGGTTACTTAAATATAAAATAAACAAAGCATGTAATGAGGTTCTAGTGATACTCTTCTTGTGGCCCAATGATTTAGTGACACTCTAATCCTTGATTATTGAACAATATTTTATGTTCATGAATAATACTTCTTTATTCTTTTATATATAGGATCTAATTAAAAAATTAATCTTAATCCTAAATATAAAATCTATTTTTTATATTTATCAAATTTTTTAAATTACCTCTATTGATATTCTATTAATACTAATTAAGTAAAAGAGGAATAAAGAGAATTAAAGAAGATGATTATAATATTTTTTAAAAAATATGTTATATTAACTAATTTAACTAGCTCTCTTAATCGAATTAAATTAGTTAAATATATTTTATATATAGTACATTTTTTTGCCACGTCATTTGATGAGTTTTTTCTTTTTCATCTCATTTTTTGACAGATACACATTCAAGCAAACTATAGTAATACTTGATATAGTATTCCCTCCCTCTCTCTCTTTCTATACATATATATATATATATATATATATATATGGGCCTGTTTGGTAAGGCCGCAAACCGCGGTTTTAAAAGGACTTTTGGCTCAAACTTAGGTTTGGAGAAATTTTAAAACAAACAGACTTATTTGTCCATAAGTGCTTTTGGACAAAACCATGGTTTAAAACCATGGTTTTGAAAAAGCTATTTAAAATAGCTTTTTCAACAGTAAAAGCACTTATGGACTATCCAATTACTATCTTATCCCTACTTTTTCTTACACCCCCTCTCCTCTCTCCTACTTTTTCTTACACCCTCTCTCCTTTCTCCTCTATTCTCTCTCTCCTCTCTCTTCTCTTTTCTCTAACTCCCCCCTCTCTCTTACTTTAAATCAAATCATACTCTTTTTGGTAATTTATCACCATAAAAAGTTATTCTAAAAATAACTATCCAAACACCTATTTATTCAAAACCACTTTTTTTCCATAAACTCTTCTCCAAAAGTTCTTTTCCATAAGTTGTCCATAAGTCTTTTTTTTTCATAAGCCCTTTTTCAAAATCCTATCCAAACAGGCCCTATATATGTGTGTGTAGCTATGGGCCCTGGGAATGAGTAATAATGTACTATTATATGGACCATTTAGAATCAGCCACCAAAATTGAATATACAAGTCAATTTTATCACAGAAGTTGAGAAGTTACGTTGTCTTTATTATAGTATCTTGAATATTTTTATTTTGATTTGATCAGTATCTTGAATATTAAAGAACAACTCAGAACATTTAAAAAAAAAAGGATTCCATTTTTAACAAATTTGAATTGTAAATGTGTAGTTTCTTTGACAACTATAAAATGTCTCAACAATAAATTCGAACTTCTTAAGCATTGGTGTATCTTATGCTAAAGTATCCAAGACATTAGTGAAAAAGATCACTCCAACATATTTTGTTTTAGTTTCATTTTAATTTTTAGTTTCAACTTTCATCAAAGCCATTATAATATTTATTAATGTATTGATTCATATTTCTATTTTAATAGCTTTTCTATGCTTTCTTCTTCGAGTATCCCAAACAAAGTGATAGATGTACTAAAGGCCATACAAAGGAGAAATGTCAAGCATATTCCACATTATAAAATGGTATTTTCACACGTTGTTACAGGAAGCACGAAATGCATAAGAAGAAAGCCAAAACACACACATACATGTATGCTTTGCATTCCCTTTCAGATATGTCGGTTGAAGAAACTCCAGGGCTTCCCATATACAGATAACGAAGCCAAAGAAAAGCTTCTTTTCTGCCATGGAGGGCTGCCAGGAAAAGGGGTGCCTCACCGGCAATGTTGCGCCTAACAATTAAGGAGGGGTCTCTACCATCGATCTTCGTGCACATTTCAACATTCCCCATGGATGCTGCTAAAATGCAGAGGAGTGTTCTATTTATCATTCACGGCCCCAAGGACGGTGTTCACGTTCCAGCTCTCCTCGCCGTTTCTGTCCACAGTAACCACCACATTATTCTAACCGAGCTTATTCTCTTCAAGGACTAACAAGTTCACCACGTTTGCCACCACATTCTCTTCCCCATGTGACATAGCCATGTGTAACCCTGTGTCTCCTGTCGCCATTATCTTGGCCGTGCGAAGCACCCTTTCTTGCACGTACATCTCAAATACTTTTGGCCACCTTCTTCTCCTCACATTGCTTCGCAGTTTCTGCAGATTTTCTTCCTGGGCACCAACTGAAGAACTCATTGTCTCTTGCAAATTAAATTCAAATGGTGTAAATTATACCGTCTTAGATGGTTTGGACATGTTCAAAGAAGGCCAAAGGATGCGCCGGTAAGGAGGGTGGATCAAACAGTATGGAACCCGGTTAAAAAGAGTATAGGAAGGCCAAAGAGAACGCTCAACGAGGTCATTGAGCGGGATCTCCTGGTCAATAACCTATCTAAAGATTTAATTTTTGATAGAGCACAATGGCGTCATATGATCCATGTAGCCGACCCTATTTAATGGAATAAGGCTTGTTGTTATTGCTGTTGGTGGAAATTATATATATATATAGGATAAAGTTACGGAAGTTGGAGCATACCAAACAAGAAACACAGAGAAAAGTTGGAAATATAAATTAGGAAGCAGAAAGCCCTCAATTCTTCCTCTTGTACACGTCTACTTTCATGAAAGCATTCAATCTCGTGACTAAAGCAACAATAGAAATGTAAAATTCAGGCAAGAAGTTTAATGATGTGAAAGAAGCAGAGCCTTACTAAAGAAATAGCAGAGTGAGATTATAACTACACCCAAACCAAGTCTTAAAGAAGCAGAGATAAGTGTGGAGAAGAGAGAAAAACAAAAAGGCCTTATATAGAAAACGTAGAAACTGAAATGAGTTTCGGTGTTAAACCTAACTTTTCACTAATTTAAGGCTTATTTGGGATGGTTTTGGAGCCATCTAAAAACTGACTTTCAGGCATGGAAAACATTTCAAACTCAAGATGGAGGAAAAAATCAATATTTGACTTGACTTGAGAGGCAACTCATTTTTTTCCTCTTAAGTCTGACTTTTAATTTTTCTTTATATTTAAACCTTCTAAAACTTCTAAAACTGAACTTTTAATATATCATCAAACAAATTTATGTCAAACTAACATTTTTTATAAAAGCTCATCCAAACATAAAGCATATCACACTAATTTTTACCCCAACTCTTACAAATATATGGAATAAAAATTACTTTTGTCAATGTTAATCTAAACAAGCCCTTGATATGGCCAGCCTGTTAAACTTGCTGAGGCGTATGGAATATAGGCTATAAAGCTGGAGCTTGACATTATACAAACTCTAACTTGAAACTCAACTTCCGTCCGCTACTTATCTGCAAATCGTTTCATATGCAGCTGTGCCTTCCTTTCACTATTTGTAAAGTCCTCGATCAGCTGTACAATCATGAGCTAACAAAGGAAGTAGACTCTATATTGACATTTATAAGGCTCCATCAGGTACTTGTTCAACAACATTCAGATCTAGACATGAACAAATTCCCCAGAGCAGCACACTAACCTATCGGTGCCACAAACCTAGAGAGAAGGTAATGTGTATAAGGAGTTAGAGGTCTACATGGTAACATACTCTAGTCTTACATATTAGAGATTAGTTATACGGAACAAATATTGACGTATTCCTCAATTGTTGAGAAATATAGACATCAACTCCGCTGAGAATCTGAGATTAGTAACCGTGTTAATTATGTTCCTCAGAATCGATTTCAGAAACGTTGAATGAATTGAGACAGAATTGAAGCGGAACCTCATTTATCGTGGGATTCAACGCTTTCAGTCAATTGTTGTGACCTGCATTGTTTTCCTGGAATCAGAAATAAACCTAGACAATTTTACAATAATTAAAAGACAAGGCTTCATTATTCAAGTCATCGCCAACTAAAGAGAAAAAAGTTGTAGAACAATCATTTGCACTTTTCTGTCTGGTCTATTGGTGCGATTGAAATATCTCTTATCATATTTCAGTATTACATTACCCCAATATTGGTGCACTTCCAATGTCCCAACTGAAAGGAAAATACTAAAACAATTGAATTGGATACAATGAGACAAAATGGATGGTAAGAAGACTTAGACAAGTGTGTTCCCACTTTTTATTTAGCATACAATCTCTCACATACCCACTTATAATGGAGCACATAAATGTATCATTACGGCAAGGCCCACGCTAGCACATAAACAATTACCATATTTGAGCATGATTGATGCCAAGTCCATTGCAGGTAAGTATCATCCCTTTGAATCTGGCAAGATATTCCTGTGGCAATGATATGTTTCTACCAATGGTTAGCCCATGGGGGAAGTGCTCATTGTTTAGAATCCAATGAGACAATCGTGAAAAATATCAATAAATCATTTATATTTTGAATGAAATTTACATTCCATACCTGCAAGCTATACTTATGAATCTCATAGATTCCAGTTAAATCATATTCAATTCGCTTGGCAGGATCACTCAACACTAGGAAATGTCAAAGGAGAGGAGAACTATAATCAGCAAAAATTCAAGAGTGTCCTAAAAAACAACGGCTTGCCATTTTCTGAACCATATGTGAGGGAAAAGAAACAATAAAGTCCAACCATTTATGGCTACAGAGTAAATTTACTTCATGATTAGCAGATCCGTTTATCAGTTTTTATATTTGAAAGATCAAACTTAGATTCTCTAGCCAACAATAGTGAGACCGTGATTATGCAGCCCTCCCTCAACCCAAAAACACACTACAACGGAAGCCAAATTTGGATGGGATGCTAAGGGATCCATTAAGCTCTGGCTTTGGTGTTCAAAAGACTAAAAGCATGTTGTTCAACTAGAATATGCTTCATTAATCTACATGTGTTGGTTTCCCTTTATTTTCTTTGATACAGTGGTTTCCCTTTAATCTGTGGGTAAACGGAAGATTTGAGATGGGAAGAGCACTCCTTCAAATTGACACCAGCCACAAATCTTCCATTTGCCTGCAAATCAAAGAGACCCAACCTGTGTAGAGGGTTAATGAATGATATTTTAGTAAACAATGTCGCATTGGGTCTTTGACCAGCGAAAAACGGGCTGAACAGATGACTAAAATTTAGAATTTTTTTTTTCATGAATGGCATGTTTATGGGATTTTAAGAGAGGTCCAAGAATATTATCATGAGAGGATAAGAAATGTCTCACAGATGGGGAAGTATGTGCTAAGTTGGATTTCTGTCAATTATAGTAGTTGAATTAGAGTTGACTTATCATAATGTCTGAAATTACCTTCACTTGCAGTAAACTCCTACTAGGAAAATAGGTAGGTTTATACACCGGGCCAACAGGAGTAAGAGCACCAAACCACACCAAGAAAGTCTACATTTCAAATCCACATGAATGAAGTACTACAGTTACAATCACTTGTCCTTTACATTTGAACATTGACAAAGGCATAGGGAACACAATATTTTATTGTTAATAAAGCAGTTTATAGTTACCACTGTAAGCTTCATTGATTTCTTGGAATTTTGCGGTAACAGCACTGTCACCTCCGTGCTTGTCAGGATGCCATTTCTACAAAAATGCAAGCACAATCAAGGTTGAGTGAGAACTCAAAATTCTAGTAAAACGAAACTTCAGAATGAAAAGAGAGAACCACTCCAGAAGCTATTAATAGAGGATGGCTAACTAACCAGTGCAAGCCTTCGGTAATTGAATTTGATATTTTCATCAGTTGCATCATAATCAACCTCCAGCACTTTGTAAAAATCCTTGAAACAATGTAAAGATCCATATCAAGAAACAGTTGTAAAAATCCAATATTTTATTTATTTATTTCTTTGTTTGTTCAAAAACAGTCGTAGGTCATTAGTAAAGAAAGATACTTTAAAATGACCCCAACTTTCACAATTATTAAAACACAGGATATGAATAAAGATGTGCGGATGAAAAAAGACAGCAAATTTCTTGTCTACTGGAAAAAAAATGTTCCATGTTGTTTTGACTAAAAATATTTGACAAAGTTCCACATTGGCACGTTTACATGAGTAATTTGAAATCGTTGTTGTTTGTGATCTGGACTGGCTTGTGGCTAAGCATTGGATTCCACAGGATGACATTTTAAGCAATGAAAGAAAGCCATGTTTTTAGCCATTACAGGAGGAATGGTAACAAAAAGAAAGATACATCTACTACCTTTTCTCCTACCATATTTCAGTCTATTTTTCCTGAAATAAAAATTGACTACTAGAATATCATATGAGATAATGCAAGATGCAGTCAAATACAGTTTAGTTAAAGGTGGCACCGAGGAAAGGTGCTGAAGAAACCCAGTGCCTCCACCCTCACACCATGAGAGGTGCTGGCTTCAACCAGGCACCTAGCTGGCGAGAATCTTATGCATCTCAATGTATTTGGATGTTGACAGGGAAGGGAATGCTAAGAAGACCAGGGCATCAATTTTAAAACAGTTAAGGATAAAACCCAACCTAATTCAACCCAGCCTTTGATGTTTAAGAATATGGTAAAGTGATTTTTCTTATTTTAGAATAATATTCACGCTATTTCTTTTTTAAGGTTTTGCAAAATTTCAATAAAAATATGATAAGTATGCTTAAATGGTGATATCAGTGACTTAATTAATGCATTTGATGATTATTTTTGGATAAATAATTTATATGTCAAATGCTGTTTGAAATGTATATTTATCTTTGCTTGTATAGCATACTTCTAATATTTTTCTTACCCTAGCTCCATGCTTCACTAGACACGTACATTTTGAGCGCCACTTGCCTAACGCATTTTACAGATCTAGTGCTACTAGGACAACTTTCACCTTTGACTACCTTGGTCATGCAAGAGGTTCTACAGTCCAAAGTCATTAAGGATGAAAGCTTAAAGAAACATCTAGTTGGAGGAACGCCAATGAAATACAGCGAGTAGCTTTTGACATATAGATAAAGTTCAACATTAAACTTCTGCAAATTGTAGTAATGATGACATTGTCAGATTATATTGTAGTTACAAACTCCAAAATGGAAGTTGGACATTGTAACACCGCACCCCACGCCCAAAATAAAAAGCAGAAAAACACAGAAGTAGTTGATCGAAGAAGGTGTATCCACAGAAGTGATACCTATCCAGAAGTTTTGGCAACTAGCATGAACCACTGCCAAGATTAACCAAGTTGTACCCACACAAGTCAATTAAACAGAACACCATGCATTTCCCAATACATCTCCATTTGCATGTTCAGCTACTTAGTTTACATTAACAGGTTACAAAAACTTGTCAGAAGCCTAACTGCATTATTCCGTTTACAAGGAATCCTGACATTAGTGTATGTTTTCTCAACTTCAATATGCTAACCCAAATTATTGTAACCCACTGGATGTATTTCCTTTCAACAAGTCCACCTCTGAGCTTCCTTACTCGAAACAAAGCAGCAAAAATACAAAAAAAGAAACGACGAACTAGAAAAAAGTTGAGAATCAGTAAATTACAGCTGTCTGATTTTAGGGACTATTTTCACCTTTCTTCTCCTACTGTTTCTCCCACTAATAAATTAGTGCAACAAAAATTGAAGGGAAACGGAGTAACTCCAACCAATATTAAAGTACACTTTTTCACTAAGACAGTCAAAGAAAAAGGCAGAAATGAAAAGCAAATCGCAGAGCGAGGTTGTAATAAACGAAAAACCTTTGATGTGGTATCGTCACAGCTTTCCATCTGCTAAGAATAAGGATTCGACAAGCGCGGCTTCATCGACATAATTCATCGGATAAAAAACCCAGAACGCGCAAATTTGGTATTGTACAAATGCAATGCCTTAACCACCAAAAGACACGGTGGCTTGAAACAAAAGAAAGAATTCCAAATAAAAAATGAGAAAGAGACAAAGATAATGATGACGACGATGAAGAATTAGAAATTGTGTGGTGGGATGTTTGATTCGGAGAAGAGAAGTGAAGAGAAGCCGCGTACGCCACAATTCGGCTTTGGGATTGAATTTCACGCGATTTTTGTCTGCAAATATGTGTGGCTGTTTTTGCGTTTATCCGTTTTGTATACAAATACATGTCTGCCATTGTAATTTTCAACCGCAGTTTGAGAGAAAAAATGTGTTTTTTTTTCTTCTAACATGAGGGAAAAATGTTAAATTAGAAGTAGTGAAGATAGAATCGCAATTATAGAAGTGTTTTATTTTTTTATTTTTTTATATAGTAATAGTATCCTTTGAGCCATGATTAGCCACTATATGAAGGACTAATTTTTTCCTATTCTATGAACTATCGGGAACTTGACTTAGCAATTATTCATTCGAAAATTTAGATCTTAATTATTCAAGTTGTGAAGGAGTAGTTTTTCCTATTCCGTACATTATTGGGGGACTCTCGAGCTAGTAATTCTTTATACGGAAATTTAAACTTTGATTAGTCATGTAAAAGAAGAGCTTTTTCTTATTCCATGCACTATCAAGGTACTCTGAGTTCTGGAAATTCTCTATACAAAAGTTTAAATATTAATTAATCATGTGGTGAAGAAATAATTTTTTTTCAGCCTTTGATAGTTTTTGGCCTTTTCTATAGCAAGAAAAAGAAAACAAGCGGGTTGCCGATTTGGGCCTTAATTCCATGCTATTTCAGCCCATTGGGCTTATATTGAAACTACAGGCTTTGCCGTAAATATGGAAAGTAGAAAATGCTGTTACAGGGTTATATTGGGCTGCCAATGAGCTGAAATGCAGTATCTGTCCATCCATTTTCTTCTTCTTCACCTATCGTTTGTGGGTTCAACTAGTGAAAAAGTGATACATATAACTATTTGAAGTGTATTCGATCTCTAGGGAGTACCACTTTGTTGCGATTCTAGTCGCGGGGCTTAAGGAGGCATCATAACTCCTGGGTGCCTAGGTTTACATCTGAGGATAATAGATAGTTCGCCCTGCCCTTGGATCGTGGGTGAGCCCAACCTCTTTCAAAAAATTTTCATATAAAAAAAAATTCTTCTTCATTCTAATGAGAGTTGACATAGATGGTAAGGAATGAGCTCGTATCCCACAAGGACGCGAGTTCGATTCCAACTATCATCGTAAAGGCTCTTTTGATAGGCGATCTCATAAATCCCCTGTAAGCGCTCTCTGAGCCCTGAGACTGTGCCCTGACTTTGGTGGGGACCGGTGTCGAACCCACTTAAACTTTTTGTAACAAAAAAAATCTTAATTAATCTTCCTGATAACATAATTATCTTATTCTTTGGACTATTTGAGTCAACTCATATAAATATAGAGAGAGAGTGAGAGTGAGAGAGATAGGGTAAAAGTTACATCTTTAAACAATTGTCGATATCTTTCATTATTCTTTTTTGATATCTTTAATTGTTTCTTTACCCAGTCATGGACAATGGAATTGTTCTTATAAAATATATATGTCTTCAAATATGAGGGGAACAAATATATTATTGCTTCCAATTGAATGTGGTGTGATTTGGAATGACATGTAAGGGAAAAAACACTTCGTTATCATTAAAAAAGTTAAGGCAATTTAAAGTTATAGTTACCTTAAAATATATCGATGTGAAAGCTATAATTTTTATTTTTTTTATAATATTAACTGAATTCTATTATTAAGTATCATAGTTTTAAAATTTATAGTTATTTATTTTAATATAAATATCTTTTATAAGAATCAAACTCAAAATTTAAAATAATTTAGCAGATCTAACAATTAAATAATCGGTTCTTTTCATTGTGTACTATTTATGATATTAAAATTTATACACAAAGTTTATTAAAATAATATTGACAATATGTATTTTTATCTTATTTTTAATTTACAAATTCCTATAGTTTTACATGATATTAGTCAAATCCTTATAGTTTTTTTTATCAAGTTTTTATAATTTCATTTGCTTTTAATCAGACTTTGTGAGTTTTTTTCATCAATCACTTAAAATTATAATTATCTGATCAAATATTATGTGAAAACATAAGGATATGATAAAAAGAAAAAAGTTATATAGATCTAATTAAAAATATATGAAACTATAAAAGGATGATAAAAAAAACTGTAAAAATGTAATTAAAATCATGCGAAACTATATCATATCCATTTTACCTTATTAGAATATGTTAACGAGGGCAATCATGGTTAGGCTAACTTAGAAACATTTGCTTGATTGGTGATAAATATCATTCCAAATATAATATTTAAAAATTTGTTTCAGATTACGGTTGCATTATTAAAAATAATAAAGGACAAGTCAAAGTCAGCTGCATTTAATTATGGAAATAGCAGCCGCACTACTCCAAGTTGTAAACAATCCTCATATAATTAATTAATTATTTATTTATATTAAATCACTTTATTCATTATATATATAAAAAAGGATTTGGATTCCTTCATAGTGGCACCAGCGCTCCTCCTCCTCCTTCTTGTATATTTCTTTGAATAGCATAGAGACTCTTCCATTGAGCACCTCATCACAAGTTCTCACTTGCAATGGTATCAATTTTATGTATTTACCAACAGTCGTCCGTAGATTTAACTGGTGAAAGGGTGAGACATACTATCATTTAGAGTATGTTTGATCTCTAGGGAGTATCATTTTGTTGTGGTTCCAGTCACGGCGTTTGGGGAGACATCATAACTCATGGGTGCTTAAGTTTATGTTTGAGGGTAATCGATGACTCGCCCTACCTGATATTGGTATCGCCTAGGAGGAAGGAAGATTTTGCCCTGCCATTGGATCGTGGGTGAGCTCAACCCTTTTCTAAAAATTTTAGTATATAAAAAAAATTATGTATTCATACATCTTCCTATGATTTACTTTGCACACGCACACATATATTCGATCTAGACTATTCAAATTAAATTTACTTAATGGTTTTTTATTTGTATTGTCATTGTAGGTGCCATATGATTAATATACTGTATTTAATTTTAAATATAAGATCTAAATAATTAATTTATAGAGATTAAAAAATTAGTTAAATTATTTATTTATTAAAAATATGTGTTGGTTTCTCTAAATTATCCCTTTTAATTAATAATTTATATTGAAAACTACTTTTTGGATGAAACTTCTATATATATATAAAATCAATAGGAAGGGTTTAGAGAAAAAATTATAGATTTAAGAAATAAAGTAAATTAAAATCTTATATTTAGAATCAAAATAAATCCCTCTATTAACTCTTATATTTAGGAGCGAAAGGAGTATATATTAAATGAAGCTTAGAAGCGTTCTAAGAGTAATAATCCATCCTCCAAGTCAATTTGACTCGGTCAATATTTAAAGAATTTTAAGAAAGCTTAGATTATTAGAGTTTTACTCAAGGCACTTTAGCAAACAATGACCATGAGTAATTAATAATTACCGAATGTAATTGACAACAATGAAACATCATGATTCCTCAATGAAATCATTAAAAAAAATACTAAATTTCACAGCCACAGCTTCCTTTCCTATGAAAAATCATGTCAATGTAATTGACAAGAAATATCAAATCGTAATTATTCAAATAATACAACAACAAAGTGGTACATCAATTACAAATCCATCTCATGGCCCCAGCTCCACTTTCAGGTCGAAGATATTCCCATAAGTAGAAACATAAGTGTGCCAGAGAAGAGGGAATTGTGACCGCACAAAGAGGAAGACTGGAACACATGCAAACATAACAATGGGAAGGAGACCCCATGGGTAGTTTGTATGATTTAACATGAGACAGAATGGTAAAAAGAAAGGCTATCATCATGCTTATAATGTAGATGAAAAGAAAAGGAAGACCCAAAATTAATTTTCTAGGTAAGGATTTGAGGAACATCTCTTCAGAATAGTGAGAAGTAAGAATTGCTAGAAATATTAGAACCGAAGTTGAAGAAGAGAGAAGTGATAATATGGTTTTGAGAAAATGAAAACATTAAAAAATGGTTGTTTGATGAATAATGGGTATCCAAGATTTTGATCATTTCCTCTCCTCCTAGAACAGTAAAAGCTGTTGCAAGCATGATGGTCACAATTAGGGTACCAACAATTGAACAAGAAGATGTTGTATACTTTATCTATATTATATACTCCTTAATCTATCCAAATTAATCAATTAGCTCTTATATTAGTTATAATTAATTGATTATTTAGTTTCTTTAATCTATCTAAAAAATTAACTAATTCTTATAATTAGGACTAGGCAGTATTACATAACTCTGTGTTGGTAATCTACAAATATTTTATATTTATTTAATTTATTTTACGCATTTCCCCTCAAATTTAATTATTGTGATGACAAGTAATCTTTCTACAAAAGCTACCGAAAGGGAAAAAATAAAATAAAATAAAGAAATAGAGGAAGAAGACGTGGATCCCACATGAGATTTTGAGGGGATTGGGTTATTACAGAAAACTAATTCATCCTCGAAGTCAATTTGACTCGGTCAATATTTAAATAATTTTAAGAGATCTTAGATTAATAGTTATATTAAAGAAGGCACTTTAGCAAACAATGACAATGTTAGCCAGTGTCATTGACAAGAAACAATAATGAAACATCTTGATTACACAATGTAATAATCCAATTAAAGAAAGGCAAATTTCACGGCCACAACTTCACTTTCCTATTAAAGATCAATGTAATGTAATCGACAGGTAAAATCATCAAATGGTAATTTTTCAAATAATACAAGAACAAAGTGTTACATCAATTACAAATCCATTTCATGGCCACGGGTGCACTTTCGTGCCAAAGGCGTTCCCATACGTATAATCCCAGGTGTGAAGAAGAAGAGGGAATTGTGAATACACAAAGAAGATGACAGGAACACTTGCAACTATAATAATGGGAATGAGACCCCCTAAGTAGCTTGTATGATTAACCATGAGATAAATGGTAGAAAGAAAGGCTATTATCATACTTACAATAGAGAGGAAAAGAAAAGAAAGACCCAAAATCAACTTTGTAGGTAAGGATTTGAGAAATTTTTTTTCTGAATATTTTGAGGTAAGGATAGCTAAAAACATTAGAACCGAAGTTGATGAAGATAGAAGTGATAATATAGTTGAGAATATGAAAACCATAAAAAATGGTTGTTTGCTGAATAATGGGTATCCAAAACTCTGATCATTTCCTCCTGGAACAGTATAAGCTGCTGCAAACATAATGGTCATAATTAGGGTACCAACAAGCGAACAAGAAGATGATGTGGCCTTTATCCATTTCTCTCCTTCCTTCATTAACTCTTTATGATTTTCTCTAAATAATTCTTGACCTGTCATGCCATCCTTGTTGAGAAATGCCCTCAAGTTTGGAGGCAATAAACTCTCCACCTCCTGCATTTGTTTCAAAATGTATTGCATTTCACATTCTTATCAAAGCCAAACTAAACCAGTTCGGGATATTATGACTCAAAAGCTAATAATTAAACAAAAGAAAGGCTCTAACCTCGAACCATTGCAATTCACTTTGCATTTGCAGCGTAGGTGCATAGATGCGATTAAGAACGTGATTAGGGGCCTTCATAGCTACCTGATGCATCAAGTTATTTCCATGATCAGCTATAGATGCTACCACGGCACTCTTGAAGCGATGTCCACGGATAAGGTTGAAAACACTAGCTTGTCGATGAACAAGCGCTTCATTGAACAACAAAAGCATCTTTGGATTGAGGAAAATCTCTGGGATTTCCTTTGATACTTGAAGAATAAACTTGGCATTCCCTTCTCTAGCTGCACGGTATAGAGCCTTCTCTAAAACTCCACTTTGGTATGCTTTCCTTGCATTCTTACAAACTAGGCGAAGAAGCTTATCTGCTTGTGCATGCAACAGCTTTAGCTTTTGTATTTCCTTAACTCCTACATTGATACGTAGCACACATGGATCGTTTAGTTAGTTTAATTTAATTTATGAGAATTAAGATCAGAGTAATTAATTAAGCTTGAACAAATACCCAATTCTTTGAAAAGATGTGAAAGTTAGCATCCATACCTACAAAATTATCGGTGGAAGCGATGAGCCTCTGTAGTAGACCATGCCCTGTTAATTGAGACCAAATCTTTTATCCTTCTTCTGAAGAAATGTTAAAATTTAAATATTGTATTGAAGAGGTAACATATACTATTAGTCAAAGGGAAGAGTTTCACTTATTGGTTAGTTCAATTCCCTACCATATGCTAAAGAATGGAGAGAAAATAACATAAACAAAATGTAAACGTGATAGAGAAAAAAGAAATGAAAGCATCTAAAATACTCTTTTGGTCCTTAATATATAACCTAATTGGGGAGTTAATCTTAATCTTAAATATAAGATATATTTCCTATATTTATCAATTTTTTTCTAAATTACTCCTATTGATACTCTGTCAACAATAATCAAGTAAGAGAGCGAAATAAGAAGTTAAAGAAAATAATTAGAATATTTTAAGAAAAATATGCCATATTAACTAACTTTACTAATATCTTTAATCTAATTAAATTAGTTAAATAGGTTATATATTGAGGAATGAAGGAGTATTTAGTTAAGTGCACTAATACTTACCGTTATAGATCCATCGTTTCCAGAAGATAAGTTCACTTGGGCTTGGAATGTTCAAGGCTGCGATGTAATGAATTGGTGCCTCCCCTTGACCATCGGCCATTAAAAGTAATTCTTCACATCGTTGAAGCAAATCCAACGCAACATCTGCATATTTACCACAGACACACACAGAGATACATACATACATATATACATAGTCACGCCATGAATTGTGACAGGAGCATCTAAAAAAGAAGTAATATTACATAACATACCGAAACATCGTGCTTGAATACAAGTACAAAGAAGCTTACAACCCCTAATGCCTGTGAGGTAATCCAATGGAGCTTCATAATAAAGATAACTTCCCAATTTGTGGTAACCATTTTCAAAAGCCAGTGTAATAGGAGAAACATCGAACTTGTTTGGAATGTCAAGTATGGCTCTGTTCTTCTTTACGAGGTGTTCTGCAACTTCAATGTTTCCACTATACCAACTAGTCAAAGCAAGTGCTGTATCACAGTTAGAATCAGTAGTTAGAAGGAATTCAGAAGGCAGTAATTTGAGCAACTCCTCCACTATGGTGACACACCCAAGCATTGCAGCCGCATGAAGTGCTGTTCTTCCTCTATAAGCAATTTTAGCAGTCAAAGCATTAGGGTTTTGATCAAGAATTTTTTTCGCTTCACTCCAATTGTTACCACTTATAGCATGACAAAAATCCTCCTTCCATTCTCTTTCCTCATCTGTAATTAGAAGGCATCAAGGCAGGCGTACGTATGATTAAATAAGTTGTCCAAGAAAATTAAGTTCCACCAGTTAGCTGAGTTTTTTAGTTAGATTAAGGAAGCCGAATAATTTAATTAGTTATAATTAAATTTACCCCCTCAAGATGAATTGATATCATATATTCCTTAATTTACCTAAATTAATTAACTAACACTTATATTAGTTATACTTAACTGATTTATTTAGTTTATTTAATCTATCTAAAAAAGACAATTATATTGCACTACTATAAAATAGACTTTCTAAAACCCTATTTTTAAACCAGTTCTCGCAAAAACGATTTAAAAAAATGGTCGGTGACATTTTATAAATAAGGGTAAAATATTTACACCTGATGTACACGTGACCGGTGTAAAAGAAATGAGCGGTGGTATTTTTGTAAATAAGGGTAAAATATTTACACCTGATATACACGTAATCAGTGTAAAAGAAATGAGCGGTAGCATTTTTATAAATAAGGGTAAAATATTTACACATAATGTACATGTGACCGGTGTTAAAAAAATAAGCTGTGGCGTCTTTATAAATAAAGGTGAAATATTTACGCCTGATCTACACGTAACGGGTGTAAAAGCTGAAATATTCTACACCTGATGAAATGGTATCCAGTGTAGAATGTCCTTACTATTAAAAATATAATAAAAAGCCTTAGTTTTTTACGTTTTTCTATCTTCACAAATCACATCTTCGTCCATGGAGAAAACCAGACAAGGGAGAACAAATGGTAATAGGAAGCTCCGCCTTCGTAACACACCATCTAAAGCTCGTTGAAGAAGAAGATCTAGATATACAATGACCCATACTTGTGCTCATCGTTTTCTATTATTGAAGTCTGTCATTTTCAACTCTAAAGCTCTCCAAAAAAGAAAACCCAGATTTATGATGGTGCATCTGTTTTTTTGTTTCTTTCTTTCTGGGTTTTGTTTAAATATATTTTGTTCACTTTTGAGTTGGTAAGTAGGAAGGATTGTGACGGCGTTTCTGGGTTATCTTCAATTAGGTAACGGCATTTCTGGGTGGGTTTTTATTTCTGTGTATATATTTGAGTTTTCGTTTCATTTATTTCTGGGTTTTGTTTAAATATATTTCTGTTTACTTTTGAGCAGGTAACCCGAAGGAATTGTGACGATATTTTTGTAATGTCTTTAATTAGGTAACAGCATTTATGGGTTTTCATTTCTATGTATATATCTGAGTTTTCGTTTCTTTCGTTTATGAGTTTTCTGGTTTTTTCTTTCTTTCTCTTTTTTGTTTTCTGATTGCATTTTACAGGTACCTATTCTTCTTCATCACTCTCCTCCTCCTTCAGATTTGTGACGAAAAATGAAAGAATTTTGGTGCTTTAATGGGGAAACTGATTTATAAGCTTCTCTGATCTAAACCTAGAGTTTTTCGATTCTGAATCTTTTTTTTATTTTTACATTACTTTTTAAATCGGTTGTATGGAATAACCGGTTTTAAAAAGCTAATTAGGGTTGAAGGTAGTAATATATGTGGAAACATATATGGTTTATAGAATAACGCGTCCTGGAAATTGTGTTTTAAAATAATGTCTAATTAATTTAATGAGGATTAACATGCAAACTTTATTTGTTACTAGGTCCTTCTTGAATTTTTTATTATCAAAATGGCGTGGCCATGGTATCTACTCATCCCCATCTTTTTAAAGATTTATCATGTTAATTTCTCAAATCTTTGTTTTTTTAAAAAGAAAGATAATAGTATGATTTCCCGAATAGTTTTGATTTTTCTATTTCAACATTAAAATGAATTCGGAATTTTACTTTTAAACCTATGCTAGGACATTTTCTTACATCTATTGATGCAAATGATACAGAAATAATAAGAGAAGGGCTTTTGTAATCATTCACCTGATTCCTCGTGTGCCGTTGGTGAGGATTGTTCTATGTCACTTAATTTTTCTCCAAATGACGAAGGTGAGTCAGGTGAAGGACGATACAGCCCCACGTGAGGATCAACGTCCATGGGTGAGTTTTGTGCCATTTTGGAGATATCTATATAATGTAAAGAGTAGATACGTATTAAAGTTCTTATTCATTAATTGCACCAACAGATAGAATGCAAGTATGTGTGTGTACATATATAGATGTTGAATTAAAATGAAAGCATACAAGAATGAAATGCACTTACCAGTCGACCTTGAGACTTGGATCCAACAAGCAAGCTATGAGTGGGAATTAATTGAACATAGTAGCAACAATAAATATATAGTAGTATTGCATATATGGAACATATGCTTGCTTGCTAACGTTTCCAACGAATCAACTCCATCTCAAAATGAAGATATTTGCACTCGGAAATCAGCACATTACTTTAAAAAAAAAAAAAAGAAGAGTCGTAATTAGCAATGCTTACGCATTCATTTTGTTTTGAATACTGGTTTAAAAAAGTTAAATTAGCCCAAAAGTAAAAAAATATGAGAAGTTCAGTATAAATAAGTCTAAATGTCATGTCAAAATTATAATTATAGAAAGTGCCCAGAAAATTAAGAAAATTCAAAAAAAGTCCTGAGGAAAGGAAAGATGTTCTTATGGTATTTTTGAGGTTCAAAGAAATTATTTAAGGCCAACAAGCTGTTGGTTGAAGTAACAAGCGGCCTCACCTTATAAAGAGGAGAATATAAATTTAAATTCTGAAAAATATACTTGTCAGGAGAGAGGTGAAAACTCTTTACTTTCTAAACTTTAAAAGGGTATAGATACTTTTGACTAAAAAAAATGATTTAAGGTGAAAATGCCTCAAAAAGGATTTATTTATCCAAAAAGTTTAGTTTCAGGTAAAATTTTAAGGAAATAAAAGAAAAATAATTATTAAAATCATTTAAAGTTCTCGAAAAATTTAGGAAGCGTTATGAAATGTTATTTAGGGAATTAGTTCACCAAAAATCCCATAAGTTTAAAGCTAATTTTACTTATCCTTTTTCTCTGACCAAACCTTTAACTATTAATCCAAATGAGAGAAATAACAAGAGCATTTGTACTCGTTCACTTGATAACTTAAATATTCTGCAAATGGCAATGAGTTGGGTGAAGGACGATACAACCCCGCGTGAGGATCAAAGTCCACCGGTGAGTTTTGTGCCAAGTCGCCTTGCAATGTTGACATTTTTGGAGATATCTTCATAATATAATTTAGTACGAGAGATCTGTGCGATCAATACGTGTTAAAGTTCTTATAACATTTTTATGGTTAAAAATTTATTTAGTATCCTGAAATATTTTTTTAAAATACGTGTAGCATTTTAAAATATTTAGTTATATAATTTTATTCTTAAAATATTAATTTTTTTTAAAAAAATTCCCTTTAAGTATTATTTTCAGGAGCAACTTTAATTTCTTTATTAACTCTCAAAAAGTATTTTAAATAAAGGTGCATCCAACACATAGGAAAAACATATTTCAAGGAGTTGAATGAACCACAAAACATTTTAGAGTGCTCAATGCATCTAAGAAAATATTTTATGGTGCTGGATGAACCACAAAATATTTTAGATTGTTAAATACACCTAAAAAAATATTTTAGATTATTGGACGCACTTCACCTTAGCCCAAAATATAATAGGAGTATAGATATTGAATTAAAATGAAAACATACAAGGTATTAGTAATTGGGGATCAATTTAGGGAGTTGTAATTTAGAGTCTATGGAAGTAGAGAAATCAACATACTTTTGATACAGACTTCTTGAAACCTTTGGAACCTTACACTATTATTATGAGATCATAGAAGAGCTTTGTGCAGGTTCAATAGGAAAACTTAATTAGTAATTTTATTATTCTAACTTTATCTAAGTGGCAACCTCTTCCTTTAGGATGGATCAAAGTGAATGTTGATGGAGTGTGTTTGGTAGCCCATAATAATGTAGGATATGGTGAAGTTATTAGAGATCATTAGGGAAGTTAGGTTGCTAGATTTACAAGTAAATTGGGCTCTTGTTTTGTAATAGAAGTTGAGTTATGGGCGGTATATAAATATCTTAATCTAACTTTGTTTCTAAGATTTAAAAAAATTATTCTTGAATCTGATTCTAAAAATGTGGTTGATATGCTGTCCAATAGAAATGTTGATAGGTGTAGTTGTTAGTTGTACAAATACATAGCTTTCTTCAACGTTTGTGGAAACTGAAGCTCTAATACATCTCAAGAGTTCAAAATAAGGTAACAAATGCTCTAGCTAAGGAGGGTTTGACTATCACAAAAATTTTATATTTTTGTCATCCACGTTTGGAGTCTTTTATTCTTAATTATAGTTTAGGATATAATTTCCTTATGATTTAGATTCTTGATGTCAGGCGATTAGCTCTCTCTTGTACAAAATGAAATGAAAACATATAAGAATAAGTGTGTTTAGTTAGAAATAAAAAAAGTATTTTTGGACCTAAAATATAGTTTAGGTCCAAAAGTAGCCAAACACATCTTATATTTACATAAGTGATTATGGGAGAAAACTATAGCTTGGATACTTAAAATTATAGTTTCCAATAAACATCTCTCATCAGCTTTTTTCATATTATAACATGTGAAATATTAATTTTGCCCCTCTTATATTTTTGTCATCTTATCAATTTATATAATTATCATTTTAACTTATACTCTTTTAAATAATTTATTTATAAAAAAATAATTTTGATAACAACTATCTAAATATTTATTTTTTTTAAATTATTTCTCATACAAAATATATTTTTTAGAATCAATTTATAATTAATTTTTTTAAAATATGTTCCCTATAAACTAAACTAAAGCTGGAGAGTTACTTACCAGTGGATCTTGAGCCTTGGATACCACAAGTTATGACTGGCAATTGGGCAGAGTAGCAACGTAACAATAAATATAATATTGCATATATGGAACATATGCTTGCGTGCCAACGTTTCCAACGAATCAACTCCAGCCAACTCAAAAGATATCACTAACTTTATAGTCTGAATATTTATTATTTTTATTATTTTTATATAATTATCATTTTATTTTATATTATTTTTAGTAATTTATGTATGATAATAATTATTTAAATATTTATTTTTTTAAAATCGTTTCACGTATAAAATCTATTTTTTATAATAATTTTATAATTAATTTTTTTGAAAAATCTGACACATACTGAAAGGTTCTTACGAGTGGATCTTGAGCCTTGTATCCAACAAGCTATGACTGGCGATTGGGCAGAGTAGCAACAATAAATATAATATTGCATATATGGAACATATATATGCTTACGTGCCAACGTTTACAACGAATCAACTCCTGCCAACTCAAGAGATTGCACTCACTTTAAGATTTATACCGAGGGTTCACCTCTCTCAATATGAAACACGAGATTACAAGGTCTTTCATTGAACTTAAAATTAAAAAAAAGGAAAAAATAAAAGAAATTCATGAAATGTACTCACTGCTAGCTTGTGCCATTAATTTGCTTTGCCCCACGCAAACTATTCCAAGATTTTTTTTCCCTATAGATTCTATTTAACAGTGAGAGTTATCAATAAACTCCATTCCACTTGTCAAATATTTTATTTTAAATTACCAACAAATACTTTCCTACTTGTCATTAAAATTAAGGGTAAATGTGACTTTTTATAATTAAAATCTCCTACACATAAGTCTATTGGGACTTGACAACAGTTTAAAGATTTTGTAAAATTTTTAAATAATAAATTGTCTTACATGGACCTCTAAATAAATTTCCCATTAATTTTCTTTTACTAACTTAAACCTTTCATCCTTTACACTTAGGTCCTTATTGCTTTCATTTTAGCCTTCAAAACATTCCCAAGTCTTTAACAGCATTTTTACTTTAGCCCTATAAAAACTTTTAATTTGTGATTTGGTTCTTTATAATCATTCTATCTTTTTAGGAACTTATAGAATTCTTACTTAATTGGGCTTAGTAGCTACTAATTTAGGCATATTCTTGAGTTTCTAAGCCCAAAATTTAAGATATGACACAATGATCATGAGGAACTAACCTATCACTACTAGAAAAAATACTTATCATGGCGTTATCTCACGATAGTTAAAGGAAAAAATGACATAAAAAAAAAGACGGTGGCATATTTATAAATTAGTATTTTTAAAACTTTTTAACGGTGATTTTGTATAAAACCGCTGTAATATTATCATTTAACGGCTGTTCAACTATGAACCGCCGTTAAAAACATATTTTATGGCTGTTTTAGTGTAAAATCGCCGTGTAAAATTTTGCAAAATTTTAAAATCCCTCGCGCGGAGTAATGTTTCAGTTTCATTTTTTCACAAACTTGTGTGTTCTGTTACTCTGCCAAACGATGCCAGACTTGTACGAACATCAATTTATGATATTTTTTCCCTATTTTTGGTACCTATCTCAGTCAATAAAGTCATTCTCCGCCGTCTCTGTCATCGTTCTACGTCGTTAGTGTCATAAGTCACGTTTAACTTTGTTATTTGCTTATTTTTCTTGTTGTTTTGATAATAAATTGTAATACATCTTATGAGCTATCATCCTTGTATTAAGACATGATCTTTAAAGTTTTAGTTTGTTACATTGGTTCCTATTTGTTTGTGTACACATGTTTCAAATTTTCTGAATATGTTTATTTTTTGTCAATTGTTCTGTTATTTAATTTGTTTGTTATAAACTGTAATATATATTGTGGGCTATCTTACCTTACTAAATATTTCATTTTTGTACTTTTGGTTTGTTAACTGGCTTGTAAAAAAATGTTGGTTCATATTTATTTTCTATTTGATATATTTGGTTACCATTTGAGATTGTTTACATTTACGAGAATAATATATCGTAGTTAGATGAAAGCTAAGAGAACTACTAAGGAATATGAAGATAGAGTAGAAATATTTCTTGAATTTGTTTAGAAGAATGCTTTGAAGGAAAGGGATGGGTTGCTCTTCTGTCCCTGTTTCAACTGTAACATATTGTCTATTCCTGATATAAGAGAACACCTTATATATGATGGGATAAGTTTAAGATATACAAATTAGATTTGGCACGATGAGATTAGGAGGACTCCTTTGCATGAGAAAGTTGTGAACGATAACTTTGTCGATAGAATTTCGGATGTTTCGTGATATTGGAACTAAATCCTTTCCAAAGTACCCTTCTATATGTAAAAGTTTGCTAAATGATGCTGAGATGCCATTGTACTCAAGGAGTAAAGATGAGTATACAAGGTTAAAATTTGTGTTTGTGATTGATAAATTTGAAATCGAGAAATGGTTAGACGAGTTGTTGAGTGATTATGCCCTTCCTGTAGGCAATACACTATCAAGATCGATGTACGAGGCAAAGAAAGTATTGTGTCCGATGGGTTTGTCACAATAGGAGTAAGTTTCCTAAAAAGGGAAGAGCAAGATGGTGGAAGAAATTTGGAGACAGAAGCTTGAAGGCAGCCGCGTAGTTAATCATTAGTGATTTGTTATTTAATCATTTGTGGCTGTTAATGTACAAACGAATGATTAGTAGCCGCTATAACTTTATCAAGTATTGATGACGATAGAATTGCCTCCATCCAGAAGCAGGGAAATTTCAAGAGTTCAACCCCAAGAGTTTACAGGATAAAGTAGACATCCAAATATTTAAAGTGAATAGAAGATTATAATTTTGGAATGTATAGATTATAATTGGTACTAAAGTTTTAAAGAAAGTTTTTAAATTTTTGGGCCTAGTAAGGTTATCAATTGGGTCACACGTGATTCTAGAACCGATAAATTATTTTGATAAGTGACCTTAGAGTAAGGTGTTACATTAATAGTAATGTTGTCCAAGTAGATGAGAAATTTTGATTTATTTCAGTTGATCTTTAGAGAGTTAGATACTTAGATGAGCCATTCATCTTAGCAAGTCAAGCAATTCAAGTGTTTTATGTCATTGATATAGCAAATAAAGATCTTTCCATTGTGCTTTAAGGTAAAAGGCAAGCAATTGGCGACGACAGTGACTTAGAGTTCAACATCGACGAAACCCCGCCTTTCACAATTGTTTGACCTATAACAACAAAAAAGTTTGATTTGGAAGATGATGAATATGCTATTAGGGATGATCATTGTGAAGGAATTTGGGTGGATATAAATTAATAGAAAATTAATTTATTCTGTTGTAATAAATATCTTTTTAATTACTTAATTCATTGCATAATTAATATTCTTAATTCTTATATTTACTTATTATTTTGTAAACGTGATGAAGTATATTTTTTGTTAATATTTTGTTTAAGATTCATCTTCAACTATTTTCTTCTTTTATATATGTTGTATAGATATATAGGTTAATTGAAAGTTTACCAATTCGAATGGTAATATTTTATAACTATTTGGATTTTGGGATTCCTGATTTCATACTTTAATGCATGAAATTAATTAGTCTGTCTTAATTATACTAAATGCAAGATGGTATGAAATGATAAATAAAAGAAATGATCTAAAAAAAAATTTCCATTGTGGTTTTTTGGTTTTAAGATAAACTGTCGTGTAAAGATTAAAAATAAAAAAAATGACTTCTAAAGACCGTGGGAAAATTATATATTAATAGCAGTTAATAATATAATCGATGTTAATGTATTACGTGGTTTTAATATTAAATCACCGTTGTAAGTTTATTATTTATCGTTGGTTTTAAAATTGTCGTTATATGTTAAATTTATAATAGCGATAGAATTGATGTCGCTTATAAAACTGTTATGAAATATTATTTTTATCCGTCATTTTTTTTTCTAGTAGCATATGTGATTGATAAGAAACAATGAAACATCATGATTACTCAATGTAAACAATCAATTAACAAAAAGTAAATTAGACAGCCACAGCTTCACTTTCCTATCAAAGATATTCCCATATGTGGCAACATAAGTGTGAAGAAGAGGGAATTGCGACAGCACGAAGAGGAAGATCGGAACACTTGCAAGTATAATAATTAGAAGGAGACCCCATGAGTAATTTGTATGCTCCAATAACATCAGACTACTGGTAGAAAGAAATGCTATTATCCTATTTACAATGGAGATGAAAAGAAATGACAGACCCAAAATAAATTTTGTAGGTAAGGATTTGAGAAACTTTTCTTCCGAGTAATGAGAGTTTAGGATTGCTAGAAACATTAGAACTGAAGTGGAAGAAGAAAGAAGTGATACAATGGTTGAGAATAGGAAAACCTTAAAAAATGGTTGTTTGATGAATAATGGGTATCCAAGATTTTGGATCATTTCCTCCTAGAACAGCTGCAAACATAATGGTCACAATTAGGGTACCAACAACTGAACAAGATGACGTGCCCTTAATCCATATCTCTCCTTGCTTCATTAACTCCCTGTGACTTTCCCTAAATAATTCTTGAGCTGTCATGCCATCCTTATTTCTCAATCTCCTCTTTATTGGAGGCGTTAAACTCTCCACCTCCCGCATTTGTTTCAAAAAGTACTGCATTTCACTTTCTTATCAAAACTAGACTACTACTATAACTGGTTTGGGAGAAAACGATCGGCAAAAAAAGTGAAACTCTGGTTCAAAGCCAGGCTTCATGAGATTTACTTTGTTTCTGATGGCCTTGAATGATTCTAGAACACTCCATGTGCCTCTAAAGAAAGTTGAAAAATCATAGTGGAACAATCTCAAATACTTGCAGATAAACTATATTTAATTGATTAATTTAAGCAATACTTAATTAATTATAATAGATTCAATCTTACAAGTGATTATGACTCAAAATTTAATAAATGTCTTTCTCTAACTTTAAACCATTGCAATTCTCTTTGTATTTGTAGTGTAGGTGCATAGATGCAATTAAGAACGTGATCAGTAGCCTTTATAGCCGCGTTATGCATCAAGGTATTCTAGATGTTACAAGGCCATGCTTGAAGCGAAGGCCATGGATTAGGCTGAAACCCTAGCTAGCTTGTCGCTAATCAAGAAGCTTTATATAAACACGAAAGCAACACTTGTCTGAGAAAAATCTATGGGATTACTTTTGATACTTGAAACTCAAACTCGGCATTCCTTCTTTAGCTGGAAGACATAAAGCGTTCTCTATGACTCCCCTTTTGGTATGCTTTCCTTGCATTGTTACAAACTAGGTGAAGAAGCTCATCTGCTTGTGCATGCAGCAGCTTTAGCTCTTGTATTTTCTTAACTCCTACATTGATAAGTATCACGTACACATGGATCTTAGTCAGTTTAATTTAATTTTGTGAGAATCAAGAGTAAGCTTGAACAAGTACCTAATTCTTTGAAGAGACAAGAAAGTTAGCATCCATACCTACAAAATTGATGGTGGAGGTGATAAGCCTTAGTAGTAAACCATGCCCTGTTAAGATAAATCTTAATTTTATCCCTCTTCTGAACAATTGTTAAAATAGAAATCTTTAATTGAAGAGGTAACATACTGTTAATACAAGAGAAGAGTTCCACTTGTAGTTGAGTACAATTCCCTACCATGATTTTGATAAATCATAAATTCGAAATTGTCATATGCCTTGATGCAACTTAACTATAAGATTTATATTACTTTAAAAAGGCAATACAAAAGTTACATGTTTTGATTCCTACAAAGTTATATATTCCTCCAGTCATTAATATATAGATCTATTTAATTAATTTAATTAGATTAAAAAAATTAATTAAGTTATTTAATATAACATTTTTTTTTTAAAATACCCTAACCATCCTCTTTAATGTCTTTCTTTTTTCTCTTGATTATTGTTGAGGAAGTATCTATAGAGGTATTTTAGGAAAATATAGATAAATATAGGAAAGAAGTTTTATATTTAGTACTAAAATTAATTCCTTAATTAGTTTTTATATTAAGGATTGAAGGAGTATTATTCTTGTTCTCCAATCAATATTTTGTAACATGCCTGGCTCAGTAAGTTTTGCTTTATCTTCTTGACTTCTATCTTCTTGTCAGACGGCCACACAAACATGATTTATAGCTGTGGTTGAAGGGATATTTACATCTTACATGGGCAAAGAAACAACGAAAGATCATGTCGTTAAAAAAATACATAAATAATAATGATGATGATAAATAAATAAATAAGATAACAACATATGAAAAAACACTCTATGTTAATTAAATGTATTTTGAATCATGTTTTCTTAATTCACTTATTTTATCAAGGTATAGAGGTTGATCTTTAGCCTACTCAATCATAATCCTCTTATTCATTATATTTTCTAAATTATATTCTGTAGGGCTTTTCTGCTGACTACGATTAAGACTAAAGAAAGAACCTTTTGGCAATTGTGTACGTGAATTGTATTCACATTTTTTTATTTAGTCTTTCCTTTCAAGATTTAAAGCAAAAAGTATTTTCATATCACTTATATTTCTCGAGATTTAAATTTATATTTTTTTTTATAAAATAAAATAGTTTACTACCTCAATCAACAATTCACGTCTTATAGTCTATATTTTTTTTATCATAATGCAGTATACTATCGTAATGGTGCATATTAGAATCTAAAGAATGGAGAGAAAATAACAACAAAATCTACACGTGATAATGAGAAGGAAATGAAAACATTTGAAATGTATACTCAAGTACACTGATACGTACTGACAATTATAGATCCATCGTTTGCAGAAGATAAGTTCACTTGGGCTAAAAATAGCAGCCTTCAGAGTTGCGATCTCATGAATTGGCGTCCGCCATTTCTCATTAAAGGGCACTAAAAGCAATTCTTCGCAGTTTTGAAGCAAATGCAGCGCAATATCTGCACACACACACACACACACACACACACACACATATATATATCTGTGTGTATGTGTGTATTCACGCCATGGATTGAGAAGAGCATAAAAAACAAAAGAAGAAATGTTACATAACATACCGAAACATTGTGCATGAAAACAAACACGAAGAAGCACAGAACCCTTACGGCCGGTGAGGCATTCCAAAGGACTAACAGAATAAAGATAACGTCCCATTTCTTGGTAACCATTTCTAAAAGCCACTATAGCTTGAAAACTTCCAAGGTACATTTGCCTCTTAATCCTTTTTTATATTTAGAGGGGCAAACATTAATTACTTGAAGTTATAAGTAGAATCAAACCTGTCTAGAAAAGCTTATATATCATTGAGTTACAAGGCTATTAGCGAAGCAAATTATGTAGCAAATTTCTCAAATTCCTCGGGAAATATTCATGGTTTATAAAATAGTGTCCCGAGAATGTGGGTGTTTTAAAATATGTCCAATTAATTTATTGAGGACTAATATACAAACTTTATTTGTTACTGGGACCATGTTGAATTTTTGTTTATCAAAATGGCGTGGCCAAGGTATCTACTCATCCGTGTCTTTTTAAAGATTTGTCGTCTTAATTTCTCGAATCATTAGGGTTTTACTATGTCTATATATGTAATTACAGACGCTTGCACGCACATATGTACATAACTACACACACGTATTTTTGTATTTAAGAGATTGGCATATAGGGTATTAGTTGGTTAGTGGCCATATATGAGATAGGATCATTATTTTGAATAATATAATTATATTTAATTATGGGTTAATATAATCTTTAGTCCCTTAAATTTATCTTCATTTTGATTTTGATTCTTAAGTTTCAAACTACAAGTTTTGGTCTTTTAATTTTTTTTTGTTTAAAATATTAAATTTTATAATTTAATAAAAATTTCTACGGATTGAAATTTAAGAGATTAAAACTAAAATTCTTGTAAATTTAAGACACGATTGTATTAAGCCTATAAATGATTTAAATTTAATCAAGTAAAAATGCCTATTAATCACGTTTTGCCTTTTTTAAGAAGCAAAACCTTTTCTTAATAAGACAATTCTTGACAAGATTCCATATTTTTTTCTTAAAAAAAAAAAAGCAATAGTATATGATTTCCCGAACAGTTTTGACTTTTCTATTTACAACATTAAAATGAACTCGAAATTTTACTTTCCAAAAAATATCGAATTCTTTCTCTCTGACCATTAAACCTTTGTTAACACATTGCTACGATATTTTTTGACAGCTTTTGATCCAAATGACAAAGAAATAAGAGGAGCTTTTGTACTCATTCACCTGATTCCGCATATGCCCTTGCTGAAGATTGTTCCGTGTCACTTAATTGTTCTCCAAATGCCAATGGTGGAGGACGGTGCAGCCCCACGAGAGGATCCAAGTTGATCGGTGAGTTTCATTCCAAGTCACCTCGCAATGTTGACATTTTGGGAGTACCAGAGATCTGTATATGATGAGCTGATCCAATGTTAAAATAAAAGGCTGAGACTTTTGAGAATGGGTGTTGAGCAGAAAGAAGAATAAGAAAGGATCGATGAAGAATAATCATTACCAATTTCCTCGGAAAAAGGACGGCGAACAATGAGAGGCAGAGATCAAAGATGCAGATGCCAATGGCCAACGGAGAGTGGAGGATGACCTCGAGAGGCATAAAAAAGACTTATCAAACTAATGTATTAATAGGAGCTACTGAGAATCACGTCATGCTCAATTGTTATATATTCGATAGAAATTTTGATGGGGAGTTGAAATTGAAATAACAATGGAAGATTGTTAACCAACGGCACCTATACTCGGACAGAAAAAAGAGAGACAAGTTTATGAATTTAGTTAGGTTTACGTTGCAGGAACTTATTTCTTATATAGTTATTTTACAGACTCAGATTTTAGTATTATTGGATCGAGGGTAATTTACTTAAAAGTATTTTATGTATTTACATGATGGAAATCGAAGTTGAGACCTTATGTATGAGGATCCACAATCCCTTCCGCCAGAATCTGCAACTCTTGAAAAATAATTCATTCCAGTAATCGAATTTTCTTAATAAATGAAGCTTTGAACGGTTCTAAGAACAAACAATTTAAAGTCATAATCTGCAACTCTTGAAAACTAATTCATCCTCCAAGTCAATTTGACTAGGTCAATATTTAACGAATCTTGAGAAAGCTTAGATTATTAGCGTTATATTACAGAAAGCACTTTAGCAAACAATGACAATGTTAGCCAATGTCATTGACAAGAAACAATAATGAAACATCTTGATTACTCAATGTAATCATTCAATTAAAAAAAGGCAAATTTCATGGCCACAACTTATCAAATGGTAATTTTTCAAATAATACAAGAAGAAAGTGTTACATCAATTTCAAATCCATTTCATGGCCACGGCTGCACTTTCCCGTCAAAGATGTTCCCATGCGTATAAAGCCAAGTGTGAAGAAGAAGAGGGAATTGCGACAGCACAAAGAGGAAGACCGGAAGACTTGCTAGTATAATAATGGGAAGTAGACCCCACGAGTAGTTTGTGTGCTTCAACATGAGATGAACGGTAGAAAGAAAGGCTATCATCATGGTTAGAATGGAGATGAAAAGAAAAGAAAGACTAAAAATCAACTTTGTAGGTAAGGATTTGATAAACTTTTCTTCTGAGTATAGAGAGATAAGAATTGCTAAAAATATTAGAACCGAAGTTGAAGAAGAGAGAAGTGATAATACGGTTGAGAATATGAAAACCTTAAAAAATAATTGTTTGATGAATAATGGGTATCCAAGATTCTGATCATTTTCGCTAAAAGAGCAGAAGCTGCCGCAAACATAATGGTCATAATTAGTGTACCAACAACTGAACAAGAAGATGCTGTAGCTTTTAACCCCTTCCTATTTCTTTTAATTTAATTATTGTTGAGGGAGTATCAATAAAAATAATTAAAAAAAATTAATAAATATATAAAATAATTCTTATATTTAAGACTAAGATCATATTAACTCCCCAATTAGTTCCGATATTAAGGATTGAAAGAGTAATACACATTAACAACTTCATATTATAAGTAAGATCAAACTTACGATTTTATAAGAGAGTTTTTATACCAATAGATTATATAGTCAATGGCATTATTTATCTTCCATTGGATTACAAAGGGAATCTTAATAATCCGGAAGAAAAGAGAAATTCAACCCATGACCTTTCACAAGTCCAAAGGCGAGGGGAATTTGGTTTGGAAGCATTGTCCAAAACAAGGGTGTCAAATTAAATTGACATTGTTGATTATTAATCAACTCTCGTCTGTAGTGTACCATCACATAGAAATTTGTAGACCCATTGCATTTTGAAAAATACTTATATACTCAAGGAGTGCCTCATTATCTGAACTCTTTCTAATCAAAATACAATAACTCATTTAATTTTAGTCATAGTTGACTGATGACTCATCAGAAACAATACACATTTTATTTTGATTTTAAGATAAACATTTTATTAATATTATTCTTTTTTATTATTTTGTTAATTCTTGCTAAGAGGTTTATTTTTTAAAAAAAGTTAAAAAATGTGAATTTTTTATATTAATCATTAGCTAAGATTGTTATTTCCCTTAATCACATTTTAATTAGACATAATTTAAATGATATAGTATTCTTAGAATATGTAAATATTTCTATTGTATTTTAGTTTGAGTAACAAAAGTATCATGAAACAGGGGATTCCAAGGTCTGTCATTGAACTTAAAATTAACAAAAAGAAAGGAAAAAGTAAAAGAAATTCATGCTAGCTTGTTCCTTTAATTTGCTTTGCCCCCACAAAAGCTATGCCAAGATTTTTTCTTCTTTTTGGCCAATTCGCCAAGAATTGTCTCCATCTCACCGGCAACATATGTTAAATACTTTATATTATATATATTTATTTTCAAAATTTTTAGTTTACCTTTTTGAGTCTCAAGTACTCTTTTTTCAATTATATATGATTTTTTTTAAATTAAATCTTTACTTTGGGTAACTCTTTACATTTTTTAAGAAAAAATGGTGAAAATGTAATTTCCATGCTTCTTCTTGGAGTAAGCAAGGTATGCATAGGATTTACGTTGTATGCATTAAAGTTAGATGTTTCTAACTACTGTCAAAAGAGAGAGAAAAAATTTGATGGTTCAAATTTTATTAATTTTTATTCTAATAATTTTTATCAAGAAATTTAAATTGTATTTAATATGAAATGATGATTCATATGTGCCATATACTAATACCAAAAAATCCGAATCGTCCCTGTGAAATTCTTGAAACTCTTGTACTTTGCCCCCTCTATAAGCAATTGCTTTGCCACTATTAGAGTTCTTTGGAAATAAACTTACTTCGAAAGCCTGTTGCCAAACAGTTTTAATTAAAAACGTGCAAAACAGTTCAAATCAAGCTTTAGTGCATGTAACTATAAGATACTTTGTACAATACAAAAAAAATATAAAATGGAAAATAGCCAATCAACTTTTTATTCATGCGGTCTCTTTAACGTCCTTCCTTTTAACCCTCAAAGTATGTGTTTAGAAGTGAATTTAATTAGCGAAAGTATTACTTAAGCCTAAAAATTAAAATTTTCCATTTTGGTCATCGGGTACAGTTCATTGTTCATTTTCTAGAATTGACAGTCTAATTTTAAAAAATCAGAATTAATTATAAAAAAAATCGTATGATGGTGGTTTAAATTTCTATTTGAAGCTCTTCCAATGCTCTTAACGAAAAAAAATATAGAGTTTTATTAAATCAATCAATATAGTTAATTCGTTAATTTTTACTGTTCATATGGTCATTTCTGAAATTTTTAGATTATGAGCCTAAATTTTAAAATTTATTTCTCTTAGTATACATATCCAATTAAGGCATATTACCCATGATTTTAAAGATTGAGATGTATACTACATAAATACCAAATTTCATTGTCAGATTCATTCATTTACTAGAGAGATCGTGCATAATGCATCCCTCCCTCAACCCAAAAACACACTACAACGGAAGCCAAATTTGGATAGGATATTAAGGGATCCATTAAGCTGTGTTTTTGGTGTTCAAAAGACTAATAGCATGTTGTTCAACTAGAATATCTTTCATTAATCTACATGTGTTGGTTTCCCTTCTTTTTTTTGATACAGTGGTTTCCCTTTAATCTGTGGGTAAATGGAAGATTTAAGATGGTAAAAATCCAACACTTTATTTATTTGATTCAAAAACAGTTTTACATCATTAGTAAAGAAAGATAATTTAAAATGTTCAACTAGAATATCTTTCATTAATCTACATGTGTTGGTTTCCCTTTTTTTTTTTTGATACAGTGGTTTCCCTTTAATCTGTGGGTAAATGGAAGATTTAAGATGGTAAAAATCCAACACTTTATTTATTTGATTCAAAAACACTTTTACATCATTAGTAAAGAAAGATAATTTAAAATGACCCCAACTTTCACAATTATTAAAACACAGGATATGAATAAAGATATGAAGATGAAAAGAGACAGCAAATTTCTTGTCTACTGGAAAAAAATGTTCCATGTTGTTTTGACTAAAAATATTTGACGGACAAAGTTCCACATTGGCACGTTTACAATGTAATTTGAAATCATTGTTGTTTGTGATCTGGACTGGCATGTAGCTAACCATTGGATTTCACAGGATGACATTTTAAGCAATGAAAGAAAGCCATGTTTTTAGCCATTACAGGAGGAATGGTAACAAAGAGAAAGGTACATCTACTACCTTTTCTCCTCCTATATTTCAGTCTATTTTTCCTGAAATAAAAATTGACTACTAGAATATCATAAGAGATAATGAAAGATGCAGTCAAATACAGTGTAGTTAAAGGTGGCACTGAGGCAAGGTGCTGAAGAAGCCCAGTGCCTCCACCCTCACACCATTAGAGGTGCTGGCTTCAACCAGGCACCTTGCTGGCGAGAACCTTATGCATCTCAATGTATTTGGATGTTGACAGGGAAGGGACGGCTTAGAAGACCAGGGCATCAATTTTAAAACAGTTAAGGATAAAAAAGGAAACTATAATACCCAACCTAATCCAACCCAGCCTTTGATGTTTCAGAATAGGGTAAAATGATTTTTCTTATTTTAGAATAATATTCACGCTATTTCTTTTTTAAGGTTTTGCAAAATTAAAATAAAAGGAGGCCACCCCAAGGGACCACATCCATAGAAATATGATTACTATGCTTAAATGGTGATATCAGTGACTTAATTAATGCATTTGACGATTATGTTTGGATAAATAATTTATATGGCAAATGCTGTTTGAAATGTATATTTATCTTTGCTTGTATAGCATACTTTTAATATTTTTCTTACCCTAGCTCCATGCTTCACTAGACATGTACATTTTGAGCGCCTCTTGCCTAACGCATTTTACAGATCTAGTGCTACTAGCACAACTTTCACCTTTGACTACCTTGGTCATACAAGAGGTTCTACAGTCCAAAGTCATTAAGGATGAAAGCTTAAAGAAACATATAGTTACGTTGGAGGAAAGCCAATGAAATACAGCGAGTAGCTTTTGACATATAGTGTATGTTTCGATAAGATTTTAAAAAGGGGCTTATGAAAAAAATGGGCTTTTGGATAGCTTATGGAAAATGGCTTTTAGAGAAGAGATCATGGAAAAAAAGTAGTTTTGGATAAATAAGTGTTTGGATAATTATTACAAAAAGGGGTTTTGTAATTGAAAAACTACTAAAAAAAGTATGTATGAGAGATGAGAGATGAGAGAGGGTAAAAAAGATAGAGGAGAGAGGTGGAGAAGATAGATGAGAGATGAGAGATAGTGAAAAAGATAGAGGAGAGAGGAGAGAGGGTGTAAGAAAAAGTAAGGGTAAAATAGTAATTGAGTAGTTAAAAAGTATTTTTTACTGTTCCAAAAGTTAGTCTGACTAGCTTATCTGAAACCATGGTTTGGTACAGAAACCCGTTTAAACAAATATGGCTGTTTGTTTTAAAATTTCTCCAAATCGAAATTTTTTCAAAAGAGCTTTTAAAACTATGGTTTGCGAACAAACCAAACATGCCCATAGTTACAGTTCAACATTAAACTTATGCAAATTGTAGTAATGATGACATTGTCAGAGTATATTGTAGTTACAAACTCCAAAATGGGAGTTGGACGTTGTAACACCGCACCCCACGCCCAAAATAAAAAGCAGAAAACACATTGTTCTGCAAATTTCAAGCACAGAATTTAAAAATGAGTGAGATACAGATTTTTGAAGCAGTTGATCAAAGGTTTATCCACAGAAGTGATACCTATCCACAAGTTTTGGCAACTAGCATGAACCACTGCCAAGATTAACCAAGTTGTACCCACACAAGTCAATTAAACGGAACACCATGCATTTCCCAATACATCTCCATTTGCATGTTCAGCTACTTAGTTTGCATTAACAGGTTACAAAAACTTGTCAGAAGCGTAACTGCATTATTCCGTTTACAAGGAACCCTGACATTAGTGTATGTTTTCTCAACTTCAATATGCTAACCCAAATTATTGTAACCCACTGGATGTATTTCCTTTCAACAAGTCCACCTCTGATCTGAGCTTCCTTACTCTAAACAAAGCAGCCAAAATGAAAAAAAGAAACGACGAACTAGAAAAAAGTTGAGAATCAGTAAATTACAGCTGTCTGATTTTAGGGGCTATTTTCACCTTTCTTCTCCTACTGTTTCTCCCGCTAATAAATTAGCGCAACAAAAATTGAAGGGAAACTGAGTAACTCAAACCAATATTAAACTACACTTTTTCACTAAGACAATCAAAGAACAAGGCAGAAAAGAAAAGCAAATCGCAGAGCGAGGTTGCAATAAACGAAATAACTTTGATTTGGTATCGTCACCTCTTTCCATCTGGTAATAATACGGATTCGACAAGCGTGGCTTCATCGACATAATTCATCGGATAAAAAACCCAGAACGCTCAAATTTGGCACTGTACAAACGCAATGCCGCAACCATCAAAAGACACGGTGGCTTGAAATAAAGGAAAGAATTCCAAATAAAAAATGAGAGAGAGACAGAGATAATGATGATGACGATGAAGAATTAGAAATTGTGTGGCGGAATGTTTGATTCGGAGAAGAGAAGTGAAGAGAAGCCGCGTACGCCACAATTTGGCTTTGGGATTGAATTTCACGCGATTTTTGTCTGCGAATATGTTTGGCGGTTTTTTGCATTTATCCGTTTTGTATACAAATACAGGTCTGCCATCGTAATTTTCAACCGCAGTTTGAGAGAAAAATGTGTGTTTGTTTTGTTGTAACATGAGGGGAAATGTTAAATTAGAAGTAGGGAAGATAGAATCGCAGTTACAGAAGTTTTTTTTTTTTAATATATAATATCCTTTGAACCTTGCACGATATGAAGACTAGTTTTTTCCTATTTCAGGAACTATCTAGGAACTTGAGCGGGTAATTATCCATATCAAAATTTAAATCTTAATTAGTCACGTGGTGAGTTTTTCCTATTCCACACACTGTCGAGGGCCGTCGAGCTGATAATTCTTTATACAAAAATTTAAACCTTAATTAGCAGGAGTAGCCTTTTCCTATTCCATGTACCGTTGGGGGATTCTCGAGCTGGTAATTCTTTTTTTTTTTTTGGTACAAAATTTTTTTAAAAAGGGTTGGACTCACCCAAGATCTAAAGGTAAGGTAAAATCTCTCTTCTTTCTAAACGATATCAATGTCATACGAAAATTTAAAAGTTGATTAGCCACATTGTAAAAGAGTGGTTTTTTTCACTAGATCCAGTCGTGTTTTTTTCCCTTTTTTAGCGAGAAAAAAAAGGCAGGTGCAGATTGGGGCCTTAATTCCATGCTATTTCATCTCATTGGGCTTATATTGAAACTACAGGCTTTGCCCATAAAAATCGAAAGTTGAAGATGCTGTTACAGGGTTATACTGGGCTGCCAATAAGCTGAAATGCAGTATCTGTACATACATTTCCTTCTTCTTAAATCTTAATTAATCTTACTTATAACATAATTATCTTCTTAAGAATCGTATCAAAATCGTGGGAAAAAATATACTTATCAGCTAACAATTAACATCATAATTATTCAAATAATAAAATACAATGTGTGTGGGTCATTGATGACTTCCCATGTACATTTCATGGCCACACCTCCACTTTCCTATTAAAAATATTCCCAAAAGTAGAGAAGGCGGTATGAAGAAGGAGAGGGAATTGTGACAGCACAAAGAGGAATATGGGAATGATTGCAAGGATAATAATGGGAAGGACACCCCATGTATAGTTTGTATGCTTCAGCATGAGACGAATGGTGGAAAGAAAGGCTATCATCATGCTTACAATGGAAATAAAAAGTGAAGAAAGACCAAACATTAATTTTGTGGGTATGGATCTGAGGAATTTTTGTTCTGAATAACGAGATGTAAGGATTGCTAAAAACATGAGAACTGAAGTTGAAGAAGAGAGGAGTGATAATATAGTTGAGAATAAAAAAGTCTTAAAAAATGGTTGTTTGATGAATAAGGGGTACCCAAAATTTTGATCATTTCCTCCTGGCACAGTAAAGGCTACAGCGAACATGATGGTAACAATTAAGGTACCAACAACAGAACAAGAAGATGCTGTAGCTTTTACCCATTCCTCTCCATGCTTCAGTAGATCTCGATGACTTTCACTGAATAGTTCATCAGCTGACATGCCATCCGTGTTTCGAGCTCCCCTAATAGTAGGAGGTATTAAACTCTCCACCTCCTGAAATAATTCACAATAATTAATCAATCAACATGACATATAAACACAAAGAAGAATAATGCATGTATTTTTTGTTATAACCTTAAACCATTGCAATTCTTTTTGCATTTGTAATGTCGGTCCATAGATGCGGTTGAAAAAGGTAGCAGGAGCTTGTGTTGCTGCTACATGTAGCAAAGTATTTCCATCAATATCTTTGCTTGTAGCTACAATATCCTTGAAGCGAAGTCCATGAATGAGGTTGAAAACCCTAGCTTGTCGATTCCGAACAGCATAGCAAAACATGTTTTGATATGAGCTATCCCCAATCAACAGAAGATCTGGGTTCGCTTTTGATATTTTAAGCACAAACTCAACATTCCCTTCTTTAGCTGCAAGAAATAGAACATCTGCATAAACACTCACTTGGTCGCTCCTCCTGCTAGCATTCTTACAAACTAGGTCAAGAATTTCAGCTGCTTGTGCATGCAGCAACTTCAGCTCTTGTATTTTCTTAATTCCTATATTGTTATGCAACATAATTGAGTTTATGATAATTAAAATCTTAAACAAGCATGAAATTTTGGGAAGAAATATATATTTAATTATATACCAACCTATCAGATTATTATAAGTGGTGGAGATGACCTGTTGTAGTAAACCATGCATTGCAGCAACTAGCAAGGAAAGTTGAGGAAGCAATAATTAGATAATTAAATAAATAGAAAAAATATTTCTTATATAGAGTAAAAGTTGAAAGGCTAATGCTTCAAAGTTTAAGAGAAAATTTTCTTGCACGTTTCGTTGAAAAAATGTTTAACAAAAGTTTTGTCTCGTGTCTTCTTCTATAAAAATGTTAAATTAAAGATGATGAGCAATATTTTCTTCAAATGCATACTTACCTGGCCATGTAAGTCTTTCTTGAGCTCTTTCAGTTGTGTCTTGTTGTTGGATGGGTAAACGATCATGATCCAACCTTGGGTTTGAATTTATATCTATATCTTACATTTTAAATAAGAGGAATCAGACTTGGGGTATTCTTGATCTTGTAATTAAAAATATATAATCTTTTTTCCAATATTAATTTAAAATTGATGTAGAAAGACACACAAATAATAAAATTGCGAATAGATCTGCAACAAATCTATTTATTAATTCCGTATATATATGATTGAATATTTCATTCCCACACAAAATTAGGTTTAGTCTACTTGCACCATATAATGCTGAACTCTAGATTCTAAAAAAAAGAGAGCATAAAATACAAACAAAATAAAATCTACATATATTATGAAAAAGAGAGAAGATATTAGAAATATTTAAGTGGAGTTACTTACAGTCAAAGATGAATCGTTTCCAAAACACAAGTTCGTTTCGGCTGGGAATCGCAGAGTTCATGGTTGCTATGCCATAAATTGGTTTCCAACCTTCTTTATCAGACACAAAAAGCAATTCTTGGCATCGATTAAGCAAGTCCAAAGCAATATCTGTATATCATAATAAAACCATGATAATTAATAATATACAACAAACCCTAGCTAGTAATAGTAGGGATCACCAAACATATAAACGTTGAGAGAATATAAAAGATAAATCAATAACTAATTAACATTATCCAGTTGAGTAACATTACGTACCAAAACATTGTGTTTGCAAACAACAATGAAGCAGCATAGCACCCTGCAGAGGTTCATTATCTGGGTGGAGGTATTCTAATGGAGTCTTTGAATAAAGATAACGTCCCATTTCTTGATGACCATTAAGAAAGGCCAGCGTGATAGGAAGTTCGCCTTCTGAGTTTGGAATGCCAAGTATGTTTGTGCTCTTATTCACTAGGCATTCTGCAACTGGAGTGATTCCAGTGACTGTAGCAATTAAAAGAGGTGTATTGCCAAAGTCATCAGTAGTTTCTAGGAATTTTGGATCAGTCACTAGTCTCATCAGCTCCTCCACTATAGACACATGCCCAAACAATGCAGCCACATGAAGTGCTGTTTTGCCTGAAGAAGTGACTTTTGCAGTTAATTCACTAGGGTTTTCATCTAGGAATGCTTTTGCGCTAGTCCAGTTGTTAGCACATATTGCCTTGTACAATGTCTCCCCATTTATTATCTCTTCCATTCTCTTTGCCTTAGCCTGTCTTTCTTCTTCTGCCTCTCTTTCGGCCTTAACCTGTCTTTCTTCCTCCGAGTATCTCTCTATCTTAGCTTGTCTTTCTTCCTCTACCTCTCTCTCTGCCCTAACACGTCTTTCTACCTCTGCTATTAATTGTGCCCTAGCTTGACTTACTTCTTCTACCATTATCTCTACCCTAGTCCTCTGTTCCTTTGCCTCTCTCTCTACCTTAGCCCGACTTTCTTCCTCTGCTATTAATTGTGCCTTAATTTGACTTACTTTTTCTGCCATTCTCTCTGCCCTAGTCTTTTGTTCCTTTGCCTCTCTCTCGACCATAGCCTGCCTTTCTTCCTCCTCCTCTCTCTCTACCCTAACCCACCTTTCTTCCTCCTCCTCTCTCTCTGCCTTTGCCCGCCTTTCTTCCTCCGCCTCTCTCTCTGCCTTCTCCCGCCTTTCTTCCTCCGCCTCTCTCTCTGCCTTCTCCCGCCTTTCTTCCTCTGCGTCTCTCTCTGCCTTCGCCCGCCTTTCTTCCTCCGCCTCTCTCTCTGCCTTCTCCCGCCTTTCTTCCTCCGCCTCTCTCTCTGCCTTCTCTCGCCTTTCTTCCTCCGCCTCTCTCTTTGCCTCTCTCTGGGCCCTAGCCCGCCTTTCTTCCCCTATGAATCTCTCAGCCTTATTCCGTATTTCTTCCTCTGACTCTCTCTCTGCGCTAGTCTGTCGTTCAAATTGGAAATTGCGCCATCTTGCTCTAGGATAACTAATTTTTGGCTTATAATATGCCACCGGAGGCTGTACAGCTGGGGGCCGTCTTTGTCTGCTTGATTGTCCATACAATTCGTCTATTAATGCAAATCCTTCTCGCCCTATACGACGTAATTGGTCGACTTGGTTTTTCTCTGTGATTAGCAATTAAGGAATCCACAACATGTAAGCTTGCGTGAACTTATGATTAGGTTAAATTACTACGTCATGAAAAGATTCATAAAGCCATAAAGGACATAACTTTTTTCTTCAATTTTGAAATTATTATCATACTTTGACCATGTAGTGTTCAATTATTTTTTTATAAGAAGAAAAAAATTAATCCCTTTGACTTATATACTTTATGTTATCGCTTCCAGTACTATAAGGACATACCTGATGTGTATTTTTTATTCTTCAGGACTTATTCTCTAACTCCTGTTATTTATACAGTTAACCGTTTTCATTTAAATTTTAGATCTACTTATACTAACTTGATTGGAAAATTGTAATCAAGTTAGTTAAAATTAGTTTCATCTATAAAATATCATTCACTCTAAATATAGTGTCCTTATTTTGTACGAGAATTATTAATTTTCTTATAAGGTCCTTAATTTTCATTGTCCCTATAATTTGATAGCAAATATATACTGTTCGCAAATTAATAGTACATGTCATTTCTAAAATCTTGTTTGAAATTTACAAAACATTTCTTTTATGATAACGCATCGCCCCTTCTTTCCATGTAATTAAATATAAGCCGTTATAAAAATTAATTAACTTATGAATCATGAATTGCGTGGATTACCAAAAAGTCATTTAACATCGTATAGGGGTTTATTTTAATCCTTTAATTGTATAAAGTGTCTTTTTAGTCATTTAATACTAATGTTGTTAACAAAAAAATGTTTACATTGAAATTGAAATTTTTAACATTCACTAAACATTTTTCAAACGCTAACATATTAAATTTAATTTTTAAAATAAGAATGATTTACACACAAAAAAACAAAAGAAAAACCATTATCGAGACAAATGTGTTAGGATTAGATGGGTGAAGTGAAATTTTATAAAATTAAGGAATCAAATTCAAACCTTATATAAAATTAGAGGATCAAAGATGTATTTTTGCCATAAATTAATTATAAAAGGCATAATAAAATAAAGATATTTTTACGAAGCGTAGATATCTTCTTACTCAGTAATTTTATTACAGGTAAGGTAACAATAAAATAAAGATTAACTTTTGTCTACATACATACATACATACATACATACATACATACATACATACATACATACATACATACATACATACATACATACATACATACATACATACATACATACATACATACATACATACATACATACGTACGTACATACATACATACATACATATATATAAGTGGCCTGACCTGATTCTGGTAACGTCACTGGCGTATAGCTAGGCATTCTGACTATAAAGCACAATATCCAGTTTTATATATTTTGCTGCCAAGAGAGAAAGAGTGGAAGAAATTAGCAACACAAATATAATTACTGTTATATTCTTGTCATTATTATTTAATTATTTATATTTTTACAATGATATATGAACTTATTAACTAGGATTACTTCATGAATGTAGGATTAACTAGAACAATAAGCACCTTACTCAATCTGTTACAAATACAATGGCAAGTTATTATAACCAATCTAATCATTATTATTACTCACCAAAAACATCAACTATATATATATATATATATAATTGCATTAAAAAAGAAGAAGAAATAACAAGAATGAAATGCACTTACCACTTGTTCTTGGCTTCGAACTCCACAGTACAGAAGCTATATATATATATATATATATATATATATATATATATATATACATAAATGGAACAAATGTTTGCTTGCATTAGTTTCCAAGGAATCATCAATCACTTTCTTTTAGAATAAAGAAAACATAAATAAAGTAAGATTCAAAGTATTACACACTAGAATACAATAATTTAGAACAGCCCAGATTCATAAAGTACTCGGGAAAATATATGTTAGACGGAGTTGTAATTCGAAATATATATATATATATATATATATATATATATATATATGAAAAAAAACTACACTATCCATAACACGTAAGCAGTACATCTGGTCTCAAACTCTGTGCAATATATACACGCACCGCATCTATTTATAATACTTATTAAATTGACACACGACATAGAGCTTATTTATTTATTTTTTCATTTCATAAGTGATAATTGTTCATTTCATCTGAGCAACAGTTTTCTTATTCCACTCAGCTTTACATCTCAATGAATTCTTCTTTAGAAAACATAACCCTACTCATGTTGTTTCAAATGCAATGGCAAGTTTTAACCAATTATATTCCTATAAAGTACTCAAACATACATAATAATAATAATAATAATAATAATAATAATGGTTTTTCTTTTGATATTCATGAGGTCTTGTTTAATGGGTGTTAGAGTACCATACTATTCAACCCAGCCATCATTAGTGATAAAATATCATTATTATATCAACCAAAAACTGTAATTGTTACCAACAAAGCTCGGGTCTATTATACAACGTGGTGATCTAAGCTTCGGATTCTCGCTAGGAGAAGTGATAATATTTAGTGCTTCGAACATGATTACTTCCAATAGAAGAATACCTGTCTAGCAAAAAAAAAAAAACAGCCAACTGTTATTGCATTAAAGATATAGATACAGACATGAAAAACTGAAATGCACTTACCGGCCACTCGTCCCTTTCTTCGTCCTCCACAAAATATCTGCCTAGAAATTAAATGACCCCATATCACCAGCAATATAATATTGCAGTGATGGAGCATATTAGCTTGCTCGCGTTAGTTTCCAAGGAATCATCCATGCACTTTATTTTCTCTTGGAAAAAGAGCTTAAAAGATAACTAAGCTTAGTTAAGAAGTATCAATAATTAATAAATTAAAGAAATTTATAATTATCCAATGTGAGGGACGAAAAACCCACTGGCAATGAGCGAGAAATTTCACTGAGAAAGAGTTTACAATGTTCATATCATCTCTATAATAATGAAGAGGCTATATATTATATAGAGAGAGCTAGCTAGGGCTAATAGATAATATCTCCTAAAATATCAATTATAAATATAATGGATAAATAATATATTATAAGTCAAGATAATAAATGAAAATAATCCCAATGAATTATAGAAATTTGAGTCATAATCACAGCATTGTCGAATATTTTATATGCTGTTTCAAAATTTTGTTAAATATACTTTACTTTCCAAAGTTTTGTGATTTTCCTTTTTAGGAGAATCAGTTACTCTTTTTCAATTATACGTTAGCTTGACCTTGGGGCAGCGGATGACAACGGAGGAGAAAGGAGAAGACATAATTATTAAGAGCACTTCAGTTTAGGTTTTTTTTTCCGCCTTACCCTACAAGGATTACATATTGATGTAACATCTTTTAAACTAATTTTCGATTTAAGGAAAATTACAAGATTTAATGTAATTATAATGCTTTACAATGTAAATATAATTACCACATATATAAAAACGCAACCAAGTGCAATTAAATTAGTTTGACATTGCTTAAAACAACTTAACTTATGGATTTTATAATGTGTGCAAATATTAATATCGATCATTCGACAGAAGACTAGTTACCAACATTTCCTAAAAACAAAATAAAGAAGAAAAGAAAAAGACAAAAAAAGAAGAAGGAAAAAGACATAAAGGGAGAGAGAAAAAGAAATAGTTCCAAATATATTTCACCTGAAGTTGTTAAAGGTCTCACTTTAGATTTTGTAATTGTCTTTGGAGCAAGCTGTCTCCTTTTATTATGATGAAACCATTAGGCATATAAAATAAAAATTATTTGGTAATATCAATCAATATATATAATATGAAGTTATTACAGTATTCATATCTCATAATATGTCATAAACATTACGTACCATTTTATTTTTTTTATTTTTTTAATATTTTTATAACACTTTATATTAATTTAATAATATGTTGCTCGACTGCGTTGGGGTGAAATCGATTAAGGGGAAGTCTGGCAATTGAATAATTTCACACTTTTTTAAATTACTCTAATTAAAGTATCTTAAAACCTATTAGTAATTTTTATTACTTCTTTATAATATTTTTATAATTTATAATTTCAAATAAAAATAATTAATATTATTTAACACTCAAAATTAATTTAAAATGAAAATGGACATGTCTCAAACTATTCCGCGACTCTTGTTGTCAGCAACTCTTAAAATTGTTAACCGCAATACAGAAGTTAATTGATGTGGTGGTGTGGAAAGCAGGATAGCCCGTCATAATTTATGGGCTGGCACAATCTACTCTAAAACGAGTTAGTATTTTGTCAGCTTCAACTTGCAAGTTAGATAGCCCGCCATTGTTTTTTAATTTTTTAATATTTTAAAAAATTATTTTTAAATTTTTAAAATAATAATAAAAAAATGTTAATATTATATTAGCACAATAAAAAAGTTGCTAATATTGTATTCTTAAAAATTTCTATTTTTTATAAAAAAAATTCAAATGTTATAACTATAAATCTAAATAAACATTAACATAATATTAATCAATTATAATCTGTCAATATATATCAACAGATAAGTAACTATTTTTATTAGTATTTGATAATAAGAATATTTAAAATAAAATTTAAGTAAAATAAATAATATTAATAATTAAAAAAAATATTGACAGGCTAGGGGGATTAACTGTGCAGTTTGTCTCTGCCAACCCGAGTCTATTTTTTTTTTTTAATGTAAAATGAGTTTACTAGGTCTAGTGGGGTCCAGTAAACTCCTTCCTCAAGGCATAATGGCCCATGGTCATGGGCCCGCCCGTCTTTTGGACTTTTTTTTTATGAAGTATTTAATTTTTTAGTTTATATTTTTTTTTCCAATACAGATATTTTTTTAAGAATTAAATTTGATATCTACGAAAATCTAATAAAATATTATACTACTAAAATAATTCTAAAATACTTCATTGAATTGAGAGGGTGTCAATATAAAGTATAAGAGGGTATTTACTAACATCTTTTTTTTAACTATGGCAATTATTAGTTTGTACTGTTGAATTAACTCTTGTTGATGATTACAGTGACAATTTATTCCTAAACTATCTGAATATCCTCTCAAATTATTAATTTCTTTCAATTTAATTAGTACTGAATTCATTCAAATGTCACTAGTCAAACAACCAATTATACTACATAATGCTACAGTTTCAGGTCATAAGAAATCTCTACGACTATTCCTAGCCTATAAATATTAGGAAGGTTATTGGATGCTTTGGAAATTGGAATGACCTTGAAGCCTCTTTTTTAACTGTCCATATTTGGTATTTCTTGTACCTTCCAAAATCATCCGACATTATCCTTTAGATTTTGAAATATTTGAGCACATTCAATCATACGTGTTTTTTATTGTTCTAATGTCATATTCTTTTATAGAGTCATAAACAATCAAGGGACAACAACTTATGCCAATTTCTAGACACATAATCAATATTGTCATCTAAAAAGTACAATTTTTTATATTTGTTTTAGATAAATTAGATGTAAAAAATCGTCTTTTTATGTCAAGTGTAAAAAATTGTTTAATAAATAGTCTATAAAACACATCCCCTCTAAAAAGTCAAATTTCTAGACTGCGCATTCTAGTCACTCTAAAAAAAATTCCTTTTTTACACTAAATTTTTGTCCAGTTTAAAATTTAATAGATTGTTTAAATTGGTATCATCTACACCAAACCTTTTACTAGTGAAAATCATTATTTTCAACTGATTTAATATATATATCTAAAATTTACTTAACATAAATTTTATCCTTTTAAAAAAAATGTATGAAATTACTCAAACAAACTTTGATCACATTGATCCAAATTTGACTGACTCTTGCTATACTACAATCGCCCGTAGCAGCCCCCTGCCTATTATTTAATTAATATAAGTATTTTGGTAATATTTTATTAAATATTAATATTTAAGATTTTTTTTCCAAGTCAACGATGTTAACTTATGACTATTTGAAATTTTAGGGAACATCTGAAAAATACTCTAAAAATTAATAATTTTTAAATTAAGACTTTAAATATTATAAATTTTATAAAAGTGTCATGATTTAAATTAAGATTTTAAAATTTAGAATAAATAACTAAATTATATCTTATTTTATTTAAAAAATAATTATATAGTATATAATATTTTGATCTTATTTTTTATATGCGTTCAGTATCTTAATTATATTTGTGGTACAATTTTATCTATAATATTTTTAATTTGATAGAATTTTACCCATAATTTTTTTAATTTAGTATAATTTTACACATAATCTTATTTCTCAAGTATCAAGAATTACACTAAATTAAAAAGACTATGAGTGGAATTACATCAAATTAAAAATATTATAGGTAAAATTGTACTACAAATAAAATTAAGATACTTGCAGTATATAAAAAATAATATCAGGATATTTGATACTATATAACTCTTTAAAAAAGTCAATAATATTTTATGTTCACGGCATTTTAGTCATTTGACTCTAAATTTAAAAATTTTAATTTGGATTCTAAAACTTCTTTAACATTTATAATATTTAGAATATTAATTTAAGAATTATTAATTTCTAAATTTTTTTTTTTAGAAATTTTCCCATATTTTAATAACACTTTATATTAATCTAATAAGATGTTGTTCTACTTCGTGTCCGCTGCGTCGGGGTCAAATCAATTAAAGTGAAATTCAGCTTACTTGCTATAACTACGCAAACTTTTCATTACTAATTAAAACCTAATGTTTAAATTATTTTATTTAATATATAATTGAATAAATATTTTGTTTCTACTATTTTCAGTTTGCTATATAAATATATAGAAAAAGGGTACAGGAAAGACAACAGCAATATTGGTGCAGGAACAGAAGAATTTGTTGAGGTCAATTAGGTAGGGACTTCTTGGAAGAACCTTCAAGGTTTCCATTTTCATCTTTAAAATTCCACATGATTTCCTGAAGATTATAAGAAGAGAAATACTCTTATTTCCTGCTTTTATTAATAATATCGAAGAGTGACAGTCTCGTTCATAACAAACATCTATTTACAGTAACAGTTGTGTCAGTTTCAATAATTTTTTAGCAAATGGTTTTCGATATGGGAAGAACCTTCCAACAATTTTCTCAATTCTTAATTTTTTCTTATATTATTTATAATGGTCGGATTAGCTCTTTACATCAGTATAGTACGGAGATAACATGCAAATATTAAAAATTTACAGTAAAAGTTTGTCTTCCCCCAACTATAGCACTCTTTTAAATTTTAAATCCCTTTTTCTTTTTACTTATTTTAATTCCTTTTTTAAAATTAAACTTTTAAAGTTTTTTATCCCTATAAATTTATAAGAATTTAAATATTTAACAGCGTTAATTAGGCTATTATTAAGTATAGGGACCAAACCATACTCATTAAAAATAAAAAGACTAAAATTAAAATTTATTAAAAATATTAATTTTAGTTACTATATTTAACGATATTAATTAACATTATTATATATCCAATTTAAGTCCTTATAAAATTCTAGCGATTAAAAATCATAATTTAAAATTAAAATAATTAAAATTAAAATTTGATGAAACTATAAAAATCTAAGGATAATATGATATTAACTCCTATACTTATTGCCCAAACTATCCATGTGACTTAGAAGAAACAGCTTAATTATTCAAACCTAACATTTCAGAACAATAATTGTGGTTAGCTAATTTTAGGAGGAACAAAACTTGCCGGGAAAATCTCATTTAAAGCCGTAGGAAACAAGAAAATCTTAAATGAGGTTGACAAATTTAACAAATTATTAATTGGGCCATACACCAAATTTGGAATTTGTGAATGTGATGTATTTTACCATATTGCCTCTCTCTCTTTTTAAAAGCCCCACCTCTCTCAATTTTTTTTTTTAAAAAGATAATTAAAGATATTTTAAAATTAAAAAGATAAAAAAAACGTCCGAATTTTAAAAAAAGACAGATTAGGTAAGATGTCCAATCTGTCATTTATAAATTCTTGTGTAGAGTTATAAATATCATTATAGGAGTGACAAATACTATTATGAGAGTTACAAATATCATTGGCAGAATTATAAATACTATTTTAGGAGTTACAAATACTATTGACAGAGTTATAAATACCATTGATAAAATTACAAATATCATTACAAGAGTTACAAATATTATTGACAGAGTTGTAAAAAGTACAATTTCGTCTTTTGCCTCAATTTTGCTTTTGTAACTCTGTCAATAGTATTTATAACTCCCAGAATAATATTTATAATTCTACATAAAAATTTACAAATGACAGATTAAACCTCTTATCCAATCTATCATTTTTAAAATTTAGAGATCTTTTTTATCTTTTTAAATTTTAAAATTTTTTTAATTATTATTAATTTTTTTTCTTTATGTAAAGCCACATTTGCTGGCCCCTAGCTGCCACCCTATCAACAATAAGAGCTTTGGGGATGGCGACAACTTTATTACAAATGTTTTGTCGTGAATGGCTAATAGAGACTTATTAATTTTTACATGACAAGCTGCTTGGAAATTACTGCAAAACTTTTTCAATAAAGTTGCATTGTTCAATAATAACTTTGGACCAATGTATAAAATTATCTATGAAGTTTTACCGCAGGATGCCTAACCCCATATAATATTTTTTAATATAAAAGTAATTATAAAACAGGTATAAAAATATTAAATTATGTTAATTGACCATTAAATAGAGAATTATTAATTAAAAATACTGACATAAACATATATATTATATAATTATGTTCGAACTATATCATTAATTATTTGCTAACTAATATTAATTTATTATTTTTAAATTTTTATTAAAAATAGGAATATTTTTTAAAAAATTATAATTTTAAAAGAATAAACTGTATCGAGATCTTATGTTCATTCTTAAAAAAAAATTTAAAATAATAAATTAGCATTAGTTGAAGATAATGAATGATGTCAGCTAAGTCATAATTATACTACATCAATTATTACGTCTACGTCTATATCAATATTTTGAATTAAAAACTCTCTCTCTAATAATCAACTAATAAAATTTAATATTTTTACGTTCATTTTATAACGTTATAATTACTTTTATACATAAAAAGATCATATGGTGTTGGGCGCTTCTATAATCAAATTTTATGAGTATTTTTATACTTTTATCCTAGATACTTTTGTTACTCAATCACAAGAGATATTTAAAAATTAACAAGTTCAATTTAATAATTTATAATAAAACTTTAATATTGTTGCTATCGGCAATGTCAGCCGCAACTCTAGTGACAACTTTATTACAAACGTTTATTAATAACTAATAGAAACTTAAGAATTATTAAATTGAACTTGTTAATTGTTTCAACCAATTGCTGGGAAAGGTGCTTCTAAAAAAAATAACAGAGTGGTGGCTTTGGAAAAAAAAAATAGTGAGGCACAATGTGGTTAAATACCACACATTCACAAACTCCAAAGACTCGATTAAGGGATTTGTTAAATCTGTCAACCTGATTTAAGATTTCCCTATTTCAGGTGGCTTTAAATGTGATTTTTACAAACAAATAATAATTTATTTATTTAGTTATTTCTCAAAATATCCATGTCACCGACAAGAAGCAGCTCAATTATTAATCCTAACGTTTCAGAACAATAATTGTGCCCACATGTGGTTAGCCAAATTTTAGAGCAGACGGGCACCGAATCATGATAATTTTTTTTACGAGGCAATTAGAATAAAATACCTATAATAAATAATATTTATTAAAAAAGACTATAAAAATTTTAATTATTTAGAATGACTAAATATTAAAATAAAAATTTTAATTATTAAATTACTCTTTATCAAACTTCATATATTTTCTCTTATATTTTACTTTTAAAATTAATATAAATTTTTAAACAGCTACATTAATTCTCCACCACATTTTATTTGATTGATGACATGAGGTTTTTATTGAATTTTTTTGCGGCCTATTTGACTAAAGAAATACTTATATATTATAAAAATACTACGTCATCTAAATTATGTTCAATCAAAATATAATAATTTAGTTGATAACTAATCTAAAAGAATTAACAATTTATTTTATTTTTATAAAAAATAAATATTTTAATTTAAAAAATAAAAACTCAATATGAATCAAATTAAGAGAATTTTTTCATAAAAACAAAATAAAACATGAATTTTATAAAATGAATAATCGCCAACTAAGATTAAAATGTATTAAGTTATTATATTTGATTGGGTAGAGTCTAGATGACATGGCACTCCTATAGTATATAAATATTTCTCACATCACTATTATTTTTGCATTAAAAATATACAGTAATAAATTATTTACATATGTATAACTGATTTTTTTTAATTTTCTAGATATGTATAATATTTCTTTACTTATATAATAAATTATAGAAGATTTCAAATTTTCTTGATGTTATATAATTTTTATTTTCAATTAAAGTTTGTGTGAATTTTAAAAATAAAATTATAAATTTGATAAATTTGAACAAAATTTATGCTATTTTTTCAATTAATATCTACATTTAGGGTAATTAGTGAATTAGTGAGGGAGAAGATGAGGGAATAAAAAAAATATTTCATCATCCTCTGTTTGGCTTTCCGTCTGCCTCATGGTATAGCTGTACTAAAATATTACTTCTACTATTACTTTTAGGTAATATTATTCTAAAAATAAAATATTATTATGATATTACCCTTCCTAAAATTTGTAGAGTATATTAGCTCCTCTAAAATACTGTAAAACCATCATTTAACCTTTTTTGTAATATGAAAAAAATACAGAAAACTTGGCTCACATGGATAGGCTTCGCATCATGTCAGGGATCCCATCATCGCTAATAGGGCTGTGTATAATGCCCATGACCCGGTATGCTCAGCTCAGCCCGTAATAAAATAGCCCTGCCCAGCCCGATAAATATAGGGCAGGGTTGGGCATCGGGCTACAAAATTTAGCCCATACTTTTTTCGGGCTGGGCACTGGGCAGGGGGTTGCCCTGCCCTGCCCTACCCTGCCCATGAGCACCACTTCTTTTATTTTTTTTACCTTTTTCCCTAAATGCTACACTTAAAAGGGAGAATATGATAGTTACTGGTGACTAGAGGTTCATTTTAAAAATATGAGTAGTTAAGTATGTAAATTGTATCTTTTAATATTTATAACTATATTAATTTTTTCTTTTTTTCTTTTTTTTAACTTTGCTAATCATCATATAATTACATTATAAATTATAATTGTTTATTTTTTTCAGATACTTAATCTTTGTCAATATTAGGGAGATTGATACAAAGTTACAATTACAAATTACTTAGACTTCAAGACTTTTTTTTTACATACAATGGATTTCAAAAATTTAATTATTATCTTTTTGTTGCTTTATTCTTAGTGAATTATGGATATTATTTAAGTCTTAAAGACATATGAATATGATATTATTTTATAAGTTCATAATTGCAGGTTTTTTTCACAACATGAGCATGACATCAAAACTTGGGCATGCCCAGCCCAAAGTAGTTAGGGCTTTTACCGGGCAGGGCCGGGCATCGGGCTGCAAAATGCAGCCCATGCTTTTTTTGGGCAGGGCACCGGGCATAGGGCCTGCCCTGCCCAGCCCTACCCATGCACACCCCTAATCGCTAAGGCAGCTACCTAACGTTCACCAAAAATAGTGGACTTGCATTAAATATAACAATAATTTACCAGAAATCTTTAATATATTGAATTACTTAAATCATAAGAGAAAATTAATTATTAGTTTTATATAAGACCTATAATAGCTAGCAAATTTCCCAAGCCAAAGACACCTTGTTTGGATCAGCACATAAAGAGAAGTAAAGTGGAATACAATGGCAAGCAGCTCCCAAGTGATAACATGCAAAGGTATCATATCATCGATCCTACAATAATCAAGCCTGCATACTCAACTTCGTTCTCAAATTTTAATGACATTGAATTGCTTACGATTTTTCTTTTTGACTAAATGTCCGTTTGGTTAGTTCTGAAAAATTGATTTTGCGGTACAAAATATATATGCGAGAGAGTTTTGTCTTATATATGATACTATCCTCCCCAATTATGGAAAATTCTTTTGAATTGGTTGTGATTTTTTTCATAGTAATGAATTTCAAATCTATATGAGTAATGACATATCTATCAGGATTGAATAGTTTATGACTTTGCCGTAGCGAATCAAATCAATTCTCACAGGATAATGTGTCTAAGTTTTTATTCTGAATAACGGTGAAATTGCAGGAGCAATATGTTGGGGAATAGGAGAGGAAGTGAAGGTGGAAGAAATACAAGTAGACCCTCCTAAAGCCTCTGAAGTTCGTGTCAAGATGCTTTTTGCTAGTTTCTGCCACACAGACCTCGTGAGAGCTCAAGGTTATCCATATGTGAGATCCTATTTAATTCTCTTATTACAAACTAGCTTGAATTTTCTCTTTTTTATATATGATTATCTGATTGTATCATATTTGAACATTGTCGAGCTCAATTGAAAGTAATTCTCTCAGAGATATTTCCTTCGCTTAATTATTTTAACCTCCCACATGGTAAACCAAACAATTCTCATCATTATGAAATTGATTTGCAGCCCTGTTTTCCTCTAGCACTAGGGCATGAAGGTGTAGGGTAAGCACTTATAATCAATCCCATTACTCTAAATACAGAGTTAATCAAATCACTAATCACTTGAATAATTAAGTAATCTAACCTAGAAACAACTTTCACTTTTGGTGCATGAAAATGCAGTGTTGTGGATAGTGTAGGGGAGAAAGTGACAAATTTCAAACAAGGAGATATGGTGATTCCAATATGCATTGGAGAATGTGGAGAATGTGAGAACTGTGTTTCAGAGGAATCAAACATATGCATGAGATATCCTTTAAGAGTGAGTGGGCTAATGCCTGATGACACATCAAGGATTTCGGTAAGAGGGCAAAAGGCATACCATGTGTCTAGCTGCTCAACATGGTGTGAGTATATGGTTAGTGATGAAAACTACCTTATGAAAGTTGATCCAAGTATTGATTTAGCTCATGCTAGCTTCATCTCTTGTGGATTCTCTACTGGTTTTGGAGCTTCTTGGAAGACTGCCCAAGTTCAAAGTGGATCATCTGTAGCTGTTTTAGGCCTTGGAGCAGTAGGATTAGGGGTATGTTCTTTTGCCAAAGTAAAACTTAATTTTTTTAAAATAAACTAAGCAAAACTTTAATCATTTGGTACTTTTAGTTTTAAATCAATTGTAATTTAATTTATAAATTTTAACTCGATACAATTCAGTCTCTATAATTTTAACTCACTTAAAAATTAGTTCATAAACTTTAATTCAATATAACTCAATACGTATAGTTTAACAATTTAATTAAAATATTAGTTCTTGAATTTTGACTCATAATTTAATTTTTCAAAATATAGGGATAAATATTTTAAATAGTTAAAACTATATGAACTGTGTTGTATTTAAAGTTATAGGACTTAGTTATAATGGAGTCAAAATTACATGATCAAATGATTAATTAACCCAAAAACAACAACACTCGGTTTTCTAGTTTTCATGTGTATTTGAGCAAGATATGAAGTTTGTTTAATGGGCGAATTAAATTACTTGAATGAATTGCAGGCTATAAGTGGAGCCAAGATGATGGGAGCAACAAAAATAATTGGGATTGACATGAATGAAAAGAAGAGAGAAAAGGGAGAAGCTTTTGGAATGACAGATTTTATAAATCCTAGGCATCATTCTGATAAGCCTTCTTCTCAACTGGTGAAAGATCTCACCAATGGATTGGGTGTGAATTATGCCATTGAGTGTACTGGTGTTGCCTCGTTGCTCACTCAAACCCTAGAATCTACTAAATTGGTAAACCTCTAATACCTAGTAATACTTCTCTTACTTAATATAAGAGTTAGTTAATTTTTTTAGATAGTTAAATGAAACTAAATAAATTAATTAATTATAAATAATATAAGAATTTGTTGACTAATATATGTAGATTAAAGAGTATATAATATAAATTTATCTTGAGAGGTTAGATTTTGTCATAATTAATTAATTAATTTTTTTTCTTTAATCTGCTCAAAAAAATCAACTAACTCTTATATTACAAAACGGAGGAACTGCGCAATATCATCATGTGTATATAGATATATATAATATTTGTAAAAGAAATCACATTATCCATAAGCATTACACAGTACCGCTTACTCGTGTAATTATGAGTTTTATAGTCTAAATTTTTTAACGTTATGTGTTTTTCTAATTTCGTTGATTCTATAAATCTCTCTCTCTCTCTCTCTATCTATATATATATATATATATATATATATCTGTGTGTGTGTGCAGGGTAAAGGAAAGGCAATAGCAATTGGTGCAGGAATAGAAGAATATGTGCAAGTCAACTGGTTGGGTCTTCTTATTGGAAGAACTTTGAAGGGTGCAATTTTTGGAGGCTTGAAACCCAAATCTGACCTTTCAATTTTAGCTACCAAATGCCATAACAAGGTCCAAAAAAACAACTCTCATCACAAATCTAAAGAAAACACACACACACACACACACACACACACACATATTTGTATACTGTTTATAATAATTTAATTTAAAATTCTCACTTTCAATTTTCTGTACGTCACTTATTAACTCTTTTCGTCTTATTTACAGGAACTTCCTCTTGATGAGCTTTTGACCCATGAAGTCCCTTTGACAGAGATAAACAAAGCTTTTGAGCTCTTAAAACAGCCAGATTGTGTCAAAGTTATCATCAAGATGTGATTATTGATGTTTTATTCCATATATATATATATGTATACGATTTCCATAAAATATTAAAAGGGATCTTACTCCCATTATAAGTATTTATGTCATCAATATCCTTTATTGACAATTTAAAATTTCTGTGGCCCTAAATTGTCATTTTCGCTTTCGCAATATAAAACCTTTTGTTTCTTTATATTGGGAGTTGCGAATTCTAACTTTGACCTATATTCACCTGATCGTTTATGGCCTAAAGAACTACGCAATTGACGAGTCATTATTGAAGATATTATAAATAAATTCGGAGGTTAAATTTTATCAACATTTTTAATGAAGTAATTTATAAAAAAAAAAAACATTATTGTAGCTGCTACGCTATTCAAATGTCTTAAATATTGTCGAATGTACTTAATGGGTCAAAGATTCTGGTACTGAATTAGCTTGGATAAATTTTTAAAAAAGAATTTATAAAAAAAAATTTAGATAACTTTTAAAAAATAATTTTTAGAAAAGATTTTATAGAAAAAAATAATTTTAAATAAATGAGTGTTTGTATAGTTATTACTAAAATAACTTTTGTTATTGATAAATTAATAAAATAATGTATGATTTTATTAAAAATATGAGAGAGGAGAAAAAATAGAAAAGAGAGATGGGAGATGAGAGAGGGTGTAAAAAAAATAGGGGTAAAATAGTAATTAGATAGTCTATAAAATTTTTGACTGTTCTAAAAGTTATTCTCAATAGCTTATGTAAAACTTTAGTTTTAAACCATAGTTTTATCTAAAAATTCTTTTAGATAAATATAACTATTTATTTTTAAAAAAAAATTAAATTAAAATTTAGACCAAAATCTTTTTTAAAATTAAAATCTTACCTTTATCTAAACAGGAACAATATGGTGAAAATCACATCATTTAAAAAATAAGGTCTCTATAATTCTAATTGAACAAGTTACCTACCTACAATGGATTTGTTTCCCGTAAAATGTTTTTGACTTCAAAAACATATCCTACTCTATCATCAAATCACGTGAATTAAAATGTTTATTAAAATTAATTAAAAATAGTAAATCAGTCTAAAATATAATATAATTTTTAAATATACACATATTTATAAGAATGATAGATAAGAGAGAATGAGTAAATTAAGATATAAGAGAAAATGAGTAAGAAATACATCTAATTAAGTAGAGAGCAAAAATAGAAAAAAATTATCAAATTTTTAGATAAATCTAAATTATTTTTTATATATAGAACTACTTTATAAAAGAAAATGTTGTTTATAAAAATGAGTGAATATTATATAATATTAAATATTTAGGTATTAGTTTCCTCCTAATTATCTAAAGAGCAATCCCATCATTTTTATTTTTGTTTCTGACCTGGAATGACGTGTGATAACATCACGTTATTAAAATAATTAACACAATTCAAGGTCATTTTAAATTGCGAGGCTGAATTTATATTCTTTGCTCATTTTAAATTAAGATTAGCATGGAACACTCATCTTGAATTTAGATCATCCAGATTTTGTGTTTTTTTAATAAAATAATATTATAAGCATGCCCTGGGCATGGAGTTTAAGGTGGATTGCCTTGTTCAAGTGTTAAAACCGGGGCATCTTTTCATATATTTTATATTATATATTTTTTACCGAAATATTTTATATTATACATACATATATTTTGAAAAAAGGATCGAGCCCAATGGAGGCCCACCCAAATGTCAAGGTCAATAATCGTGGGCTAAACTTGGGCCTCACTGAAACGGGAAAGGGGAAGGAAACTAAAAAACGTTACAATGGAAATAGATAAACTTAATTTACCTATAGTCCGTAAGTTCAATTGACGAAAGAGTAAGACATATTATTATTTAAAGCATGTTCAAATTTTGAGGAGTACCACTTTATTGTTGTTTCAGTCACGGCGCTTGGGGAAGCATCCTAATTCCTGGGTGCATAGATTTATGCTGGGGTAATAGAAAGTTCGTCCTACCCGATAAACTTAATTTAGCAGTATAATGCACCGCTAGATTATTAAATTTAAGTTTTAAAGGAGACACCATTAATATTATGAGAACTAGCCATGAAACCTCAAATCTATATTAGATGATTGCAATGGATTACTTGTAATAGGATTAAGATAAAGTGCCGAATACTGATTAATATTGTCAGAAAATGGATAATGGGCTAACCAAATAATCTAACAATCCTGGCATGGACATGGCACAAGACCTTAAGGGGTGATTCTTTTGTTTTTTGCCAACAACCTTATGGTGTGATTCTACATCAACTTACGTGCGTAAAGGATCTCAAGGAAAGTTGCTTCTAATAAGAAAATACACGTGTAATAGGAAAAAGAAAAGTTTATGTTATATCCAATAACTTTCAATATTCTTAGTATTCAATATCTTAAACTAATTTATGATTTATTCAGCATCCTAAAATATTTTACCAATATTTCTTAATATCTTAAAGTATTTTTTCAGTAATTTTTTATGTATCTAACATCCTTAAGTATTTTTTCTATTGTTGATAAGAAAAATATTTAAAAAGTAAAATTGGACCAAAAATACTTTAAGATACTAAGTACATTTGGAAAAATATTTTATAGTACTAAATGAACTACAAATTAGTTTAAAATACTGAGTATAATTAGTTTAGAATACTTAATTTTTTTTTAGTTGTCCACCCGGTTCACCGGAGCTTTGCCATGACTATATCTGGATCCGACCCGTGTCGCGCACCTGGCTATGGTGGGTGAGTTTCCCAACAAGGATTTTCTACATACGCCAAGGCTCGAACTCGAGACCTCGCTTAAATGATACCGAGTCGCTTACCACTCAGACTAACTTCCGTGAGTAGAATACTTAATTCTTTTTTGTTTTTTGTACAAAGAATAGTGTGGGATACATCTTAAAATAAATGGGATCTAACATATATAGAAAGGAAGGCGGTGACTGTCATATATGCTAAAACCTTGGGCTGGGCTTCATCTAGTGGCTTGATCGAGGTCCAAAGTTACGTAACTATGTTATACTTTCAATTACGCAAAAAAAAAAATCCACAATTTTCTTGTACCAAACAAAATCACGCAACTTTCAAAAATCAATTCCAACTGATGAAAGGTAAAATCAACTTTAGTAATTTTTATATCTTAGAAAGGATTAATTTTTAAATTATTGACTAGGGGACACATCTCGTTTCTACTAAAAAAAAAATAATTCCAATCTGTTATAAATATTATATATATGTGTGGATGTCCATAACACTTAGTTCTTAGGATTTCTCTTAGGCCATCTTCTCTTAATGTCACAAACTCATAATCTTCTAAATGAATGATTTGAAGGGGGTTTCTTATTATTAATGCCATTATATTCATCTTTATTCTTTTGTAATCTTAGATTTAATCTTTAATAGTTGGAGCCTATAAATAGAGGCTATATACAATGCATTTGTACAAAGATAAATATACAAGTGAATAAAGAATACTCTCTTGTCTTCTCTCTCAATCTCTTGTTTTGTTATTTCTTTCATTTCTAACTTCTTCATTTTTCTCTCATTTTTATAACACGTTATCAGTACGAGTTCGCTTTGAAGATTTGAGTTATGAACTTCTTACAAATTTATATATTTTTATGTTATGTATAATGGTACTCTATATTAGCTTTCATTTACTCAATTGTGGAGTAAAATTTTAATTATATATATTTGCTACATATCATATTATTTTTTTATTATCATATTTTTTTAGTTTTTTATCATATTATATATCTATGTTTTATGTGAAATATTATATTGTTTTATTTTTCTTTTTGTTTATTATATATTTAATGGCTCACATGCCAAACATTATTGTTTTACATTTTTATTTTTTTTATAATGTTATTTATACCTTTATATATACATATTCTTTCTTATTTTTTTAATTATAGTAGCAATGATTATCATACTCACATATACTATAATAGTTGCTTGCATATATAATTAGCAAATACATATATATATATATCATTTATATTTATTTATATTGCAATAACCCCTTTATATATTATGTTTTAATATATTTTTTTTTATATTTTATCTATTTTTATATATGTGGATATTATAATTTTCTATTATTAAATAGCCAGCAACTATAATATATTTTTTTTATTAAATGACCAGAAGTCATATCATTTTTTATAATAGTTATTTGATAGAATAACATTTTGTGGTTCTTATAGATAGTATGATGGATTAAAATATTATAACAATTTGATAATCTAATGATTATAAATATCAAAGCCCTGAAGGCTAATGACTGAAATATTTAATTGCACAAAAGAGCTTATAGCTTTGAATGATTTTTGCTAAGGTGCTGAAGATCAATATCTAAATAAAATTGATGATGTGCTATTGAAATATAACATAACTAGAATATGACTAGAAGTCATATGGACAAAAAGTAAATATTAAAATGTAACTGAAAGTCATATAGACAAATTTGTATCAATTTATTAAAATTAAATGTCAAAATTAGTGATGATACCAAAAGGACCAAGGGATCTATGAACAATATCAAAAGTAATTATATTCCCAATGCAATAAGTTGTGGAAACTAGAGATGACTTCAGTGTTGAGTTTTAACTCATATACCTGGGAATAACCATTTAGTATGATGATCCTAATTGGTGGTAGACGTTTGTGTGATTTGAACCTCTCACTCCAGGTACATGTTCTAATTTTAATACACATAATTGCTGCGGCAGTGGACTGTTAATGCTAAAAAGAAATAATTATGAAAAACTAAAAATCTCAAATTAAGAATTTTTAGCTATACTTTTAATTCATATTATGATGTGTTTATTAGCAAATACATTATTTTAGTTTTTAAATTAACATTATTAATAGATTTATTTATATTAAAGAAATTAAAACTTCTTATCTTAAACGTAAATTGATGTTGAACTTATGGGTGTCAAGAGGCACTTTGGAGTGCCTAGTAAATATTTTATGTTGCTAGAAATACTATTACATTTATGTTAGTAAATTTATTTTACACTCCTTGGTGAATTTATTTTTGTTGGAAGATTTTCGGTTTATAAATTTGGCATCATTATTGGGGAAATAATGATGCATAAATGGCTAATTTTATTAGTTAATTACTTTTATAAATTAGTGTATCATGGTCCTTGCGTTGATAAGAATGATTATGTGATTATTTCCTTATACATCATATTTCTTTAGTGCATTTTATTTACACTTATTATGTTTTATTTGGTTATCATCATATATATAAAATATTTTAATTTAATTTGAATGAGAAGGGATTATATGATGAGATTCTAATTTAATTAGAATTATTAAGGTGTAAAAATACTTTTCATATATAACTGAAATATTTAAAATTGTAAGGTACCTAAAATATATGGATATCTAAAAAAAAAATTATGCTTCATTTTATAAATGCTAAGGTGTGTGTTGTGATTAAAAATTAATTATTAGAGACTTTGTTATTTACTAATTGAGAGCAAATTTTATGAATTATCAAAATTTCTATATTGTGTGAACCAAGCGTTATGGTAGTGACATGAGAATTTAATCATTTATTTATATGAGAGATATATATTTATCTTGGTATAAATATGCTTGATTAATGTAAATGTGGATAATAATTTGATATTTTTTTTATGTTTTGCTATTTTAAATTTGAGTTGAAAGCATATGCAAATTAAATATAATTTTGGGTGTTCAAATTATGAAGGTAATTTTTACTCCTTTATTTATTTGATGATTAAAGTGGTGATTGATACAAACATATTTAAAAAAAATGTATTATAAGAGCTATTAGCTATTAATATACTCCTATGTGAAATTAGTAATTTTTTTTAGATTAATTATATTAGTCACTCAATTATTGACCTATGATAGCTAAATTTAGAGATACTAAAATAGTTGAGATAATTTGAAAGAAAGCTATAAATATCATAACAATTTATTATTTTATATTATAATGTTGATGATATATATTTGATCTTATTTTTTTCATTTCACTTTATCCCTTATAGTACTTTGAATATATTGAAGTATGTTATCAATGAGTAATAGAGTTATACATTGATGAAAAACTATATGATATTTATAATTATGTATGATAGTTCCTGAAGAACTTTATATAATAAAATTAAAATAGTTCATGAAGAACTAATACATATTTATCTTACGAAATGATTGATAATGAAAATTATGATTTATATATACATTAAATCTTCGGTTCGCTAAAGGCATGAAAGTTATTGCCCAATTGGATTGAAATCCATGATTGTATGAGTTAGGAAGCATTTAGCTTCCAAGTGAAATACTTGAAAAAAGAAAACATGTTTATATACCTCACACTTGAGGGGAGATTGTTGAAATATAAGTGTGAGAAAATATTGGATAAAATTTTCCTTATATCGTTATATAAGTTCAATTGATCTCCCAAAAATAGATGTCATATTGAGATTGTAAATCAGTCATATGTTATGAAAATTGAAAAATTTATTGTTGGTTATAGTAAACTAAAAGTTTACCGATCCAAATATATGTATTGTTGGCATAATTTATTTGATCATAATAGACCATATATATAATCTAATAGATTATTGAAGATTATGTATTGACATCCATTGAAGAACCAGAAGATTCTTCATAAATAGCCAACATATTATAAAATTTAAGAAATTATATGTGTCGCTTGTTCTCAAACAAAATTAATTATGAGAATATTACTAGTTATTATTTGGAATGAATTTCTACATTTCAGAAAATATATCAAAGTCATATTATATGGGCCCATTCAGACGCATGTAAGCCATACAAATATTTACTAAATTTGATAGATGTATCTATAAGATGGTTACATATGAGATTATTATGAGTTTGCAACCAGAAGTTTGCAAGATTATTTAAATAAATATAATCATTATGTTGAGTGCACAATTTCCAGAATATGAGAATCATTTATTAATGCCTCTATAAGTAACTGGATCAATGCTTATGAGAACAAGATTTCTATTTCAGTATTGGCATATTTGATTTGATATGTTATGGCACATATACACATCAAGTCAATAAAATTCTCCCAATAAAATTGGCTCTTGGTCAGGAGCCAGATATTTTTGAATATGCAATGCTTATTTTTATTGATCCATCACAATGCATATAGATGGTTATTAAAAGAAAGTTGAGATAAATGTTGGATAAGAACATCCTTCTTCTTGTTTGTCTCTAAATGAAATAAAATGATGCTTCTAAAAGAAACAAATGGATTTATGAGACTTACACCATGTGATTAGTTGATTGTCATTTGACAAAATTCTCTCAACATGAGGGGGAGAAATTAAGTAGTTAGAAAGAAGAACATAAGGAATGCATTATTACTATCAAATGCAAGATCCTCAAATATATTAGTATGAACTAGAAGTTTATAAAATATTGCATTCATAAAATATTATAAAATATCTGCCAGATTGATTATGGATCTAAATGGGGGTTATCAAATCTCATATTCCAACTAAAAATGTTTTAATTAGTATAAATCAAAGTGAGACATGCCTGAAGCATAAAACACTAATCGGTTCTAAATATAATATTGAAAATAGAGGAACATATAATTAAGATGATCATATTAAAGAGGCAGGTACTCCCGAAGAGTGCCAAGACATAACTACTCATAAAAAGCTCAAAAGAGATTCAGGTACCTGAAATGTAAAAAAGAAATCTCAATAAGTTATGCCAAAATAAAAAAATAGAACTGAAAAGATAAAGTTGTCGACAACAGTTTTAATAATAATATCGTTAAATGCGAATCTTGTATGTAGATCTGTCATGTAAAGTAGACAGAAAAATGTTTGGCCAAAAGAAAAAATAAAAGGGCAAAGACACAATGAAAATAGAATTATATTATTTCGATATATGAAAAGTATGGACCTGCAGTCTAAACATCTGAAATATAAAGTATGAAAACATTTATGTGAAAATAAAACTTTTCACAAAAGCTAGTGATGATTATGATAAGAAATATTATTATGTGGTGGAGGCAATAATTTTTGCATATATTACTAGATTGGCAGTATAAAAAAAATATGCGTCTAATATATATTGTTATAGCATATGCATATGGATTACTAAATAGTAAAATTTATATGATAATATTTTAAGGATTTAAAATGCCTGAAGCGTATAAGGAAATATCTAGAGTTAAGTACCCAATAATTTCATAATCTTTATTGTTTATAAAAATATATTAAATTTAGTAGACCAGAAGTCCTATATATTTATTCTATTATATTTACATATTATGTTGGTATTGTATGTTATAATTTTATTGGCAAAATTAAGTTCTTGCAAGTACACAATGAATAATAAAATTGAGATTTGAGTGGATAAAACAGGGAAGAGCGTGTTGATAATTCAATATATTCAGAAGATATATTGAAAAAATATATGTTGATAATGCATCATGTATGGTTCAGCTACAAGAAAGATATGCTAAAAAAGTATTGCAAATTATCCGCTTGAGAAAATAGTACACTCTATTGAGAAAGTGACATCAAAAAGCCGATGTTATCATCAGAGGATAAAAATGATGTGGTAATAAGGAGAAGTAAATGTGATATTATCATTCAGATGAGTAAAAATTATGCTGTACTCTTTTTTCCTTAACTAAGGTTTTATCCCATTGAATTTTTTTGGTAAGGTTTTTAATGAGGCGGCTTCAATATGTATTGTATACTCTTTTTCCTTTACTAAGTTTTTGTCCCACTGGATTTTTCTTAGTAAGATTTTAATGAGGCACAATATTTATCATGGACATCCAAGAGGGAGTGCTATAAATATTATATGTATGTGTGGATGTCCATAACCCTTAGCTCTTGGGATTCCTCTTAGGATTCCATCTTCTCTTAATGTCACAAACTCATAACCTCCTCAATGAATGACTTGAAACGGGTTTCTTATTGTTAATGCCATTAGATTCATCTTTATTCCTTTATAACCTTAGGTTTAATTTTTAATAGTTGGAGCCTATAAATAGAGGCTATATACAAGGCATTTCTACAAAGATGAATATACAAGTGAATGAAGAATACTCTTTTGTCTTCTTTCTCAATTTCTTATTTTGTTATCTCTTTCATCTTTAGCTTCTTTATTTTTCTCTCATTTTTATAACACAACCTTGTTACTTACCCTTTTTTTATTTTACTTCGTACTCACAATCATCTACACATTGCATACAGTACAGAAACGTTTAAACTTAATGACTATAACACATGATAACTTACTAATAACAGTATTCCTGAATTTATTTAATTGGTTTCTTAGTAAATTTTATAATATAACGCATCCTAATTTTATAGTAATTCTTACATGGGAAAATCACAAATAACACCCATTTGAATTTTAAAATTCCATTTACTACATTTTATAAGCTATTTATAACTCTTGTCAAGCTATTTATAATTTTTTTTTATAAAAAGTCTTGATTTAAAATTTTGAAATTCAAATGATTTTTTTTTTGAATTTTTTCTTCTTACATTTGAATAATAGATTATTACTAAATAACAGTTACATTGTTAATAACTTAAATAGTACAACTCATATGACCGTGTGTGTCTGTGTTCTTGGACTTGTTTGGTAACATGTTTATATGGTATGTTTCGGCCGTTGTCGATGCGTCCAAACGCCTTAACTCCACAACCACGAGGAGGGCTTTCTATCCACATTTATTAGAGATAGATAAGAAAAAAAAACAATAGTTGATCTGGAACCACTCATAGATATAATATAACCTGATATTATATAATTGTGGTCGCTAAATTATGCCTATAAAAAAAGTTAATTGAAGTACATTTTGGCATTTCTCATGTTTAATATATGCTGTAAATTTTTAGTTTCTTTTCAGTAATCATAGTATTATATTGAAATGTATCAGTATGCGTTGGTTCCAATGGTAGGTAGGGGTTTTTAACCATAAGTACAAGGTATTAGGTTTGAGGTTTTTAAATTCATAATTATTTTTTTAAATATTTATTATTAATTACACGTTTTAAAAGATTTTTTTATTAAGTGATAAGTTTTTTATATAAATGATTAGAATGTGCACTTTTAAGAAACTAATATATATATTTTTTATAAATAATTAATTTAATAAATTTTTATATCTATAAATTAATTATCTAATTTTTTTATTAATCGCATTAAAATATACAGATAAGTGAATATGTTTGAGATTGAGAGGCCTATGGAAGTTGTATTTTCAATTATAGAGCAATGGATAGAATGGAACTAGAAAGACGAGCACTCAAAGCTAAACAGATTTGGACGGTCTAAATATGGTCTAGATATGGATAGTCTAAATTTAATTTTTTTCAACTGACATTTTTTAATTAAAATTTATTTTTTTAAAAAATAATATTTAAAAGATTATTTTTATTTTAGATTATGTACCCATTAATTTAATTTTTTAAAAAATTAAATTTATACTGTTCAGATCAAATATAGATAATCTATGCCAGATAAGCTTTAAATAGTGATTTTAAATATGAGCACATAAAATAGACGTATACATTTGATAGTAGTTTAAAGATGACAACATACTATTAATGTTGTACATATCCACAAATTATTATGCTATCTCCTTCCTCTCTCAATTCTGGGGCCATATGTCTGGTGTGTGGTTCGGTCACGGGTTACGTCTCGTACGTAGTATCTATTTCTTGTCCATGTCCTGTGGACACATCCTGTGGCCTTGCATGTGATAGAAAGGAGAGGAAAAGGAATAAAAAGAAAGAAAATGAAAATTTTCAATGTTTAGTATGCTCTCAATGAAGTGCGTGTTTAGATTGTTAAAATTGAGATTTTAAAAGAGTTTTTTTGAGAAAATTTTAAAATAAACAGTTTTATTTATCTAAAAGAACTTATAGACCAAACCATGGTTTAAAGCTATATTTTTGGATAAGATCCTCAGAATAGTTTCTGAAATAAGAAAAGAAATTATAGACTACCCAATTACTATTTGTTCATATTTTTTCCACTCTCTACTCTCTCTTCTGCAGACAATAATAATCGCTGGCCGTCTTCAGCTCTCGCCGGCGTTGCAGTGGGAGAACAGTCGTCCATCATCGCCGAAGAGGAGGAAGACAGTGGTCGCCGGAGAGGAGAAAAAGGAAGTCGAAGAATAACCATCCAAAAAAAGGCTTACAAAGAACCACCGTCGAGTGTCACTGGTTGCTGGAAGGAGGAGAGGAGGAAGACGGTAGTCGCTGGTCGCTGAGTGTCGTGAGATTCGTCGCTGAGCTTCGCCTGGAACAGCTGGAAAAGAAGATGAAGAAGAGCTATAGTGGAAAAGGAAAGGAAAAGTATAGATGGATTGGATGTTGGGTCTGACTAATGAACAGTAAATGCTTTTTTTTATCTCACACATTTTTTGATAATTTACCAATCATAAAAATCCTTTTGGTAATAATAATCTAAATACTTATTTATTTAAAATAATTTTTTTTATAAGTTCTTTTCCAGAAGAATTTATACAAAAGCTCTAAACTTTTTTTTTTCATAAACTTTTTTACAAAAACTTATCCAAACGAGCCCAAAAAGGTTTGATAGGAAAATTTTATATTTAGTAGGTTGAAAATGATGATAAAATATGTAAGAAAAATATAGAAATGACCATATTACCCTTAACAAGTATTTATTAATCAAATTTACTGATTTAAAAAATTAAAATATTTAAAAATTTAATAATTCATAGAATACGAATAAATAAAAATAAATTATAAAAAACTTCATGTAGCTTGCATACAAGACATTGAGCTGGTATATATAGTTTTCGTCTGAGTATTAGTGTCATTCTGAAATTAGTCTCTTCTTTGTGTTTGGTCTCTTCATCCAAACATAAGGATAGGAAAACTTCACTTTACATTTTTCCTTTCCCTCCATTTTCTCTCCAGTCTCCCCGAATAAAGCACTGGGGATATAAGGCAAAGTATATATAAGCTTTATCCCTTCCACGGCAAGCCAAAGCCTCAAGCTCGTTTTAGAATCTGCAGAGTGAAGAAAGTTGAATAATATAATGTCAAGCAGCTCACAAGTTATAACTTGCAAAGGTATATCATATACTATAATCTCAACCTGCAGTTTCAATTTCGTTTTTCCTGTTTATTCTAAAATTCTAACATCAACATCATCGAATTGTTTATGATTTTACCATAGTCAACCACAAATCGATAATCTCTCAGGATAATACATGATCTGATCTATTTCTGATTGGAGAAATTGCAGGAGCAATATGCTGGGGAATAGGAGAGGGCGTGAAAGTGGAAGAGATACAAGTGGACCCTCCTCAAGCTTCTGAAGTCAGAGTTAAGATGCTTTGTGCCAGTTTGTGCCACACAGACATCTTGAGATCTCGCGGATGGCCTTTTGTGAGATTCTATATATATCATAATCTTACCTACCCACACATTATAGTTATTGTTGTAATTTCATAAAACTCACATTAATTATTGTATGTAAGGTATAGGGTCATACATGTGATCCAATTGATCAACTTGATTGCTCACACAAAATCGGAGTACTGATCTGGACTCCGTTCAAGCAACATAGCAAATAAAGCCAAAGAGAGGAAGAAAACTTTCAGAGGGAGAGGGAAGGAAGTTCTCTAGGAGTTATCGTGCATTTATCAAAACTCCCAGGGAACTTCCTTCTCAGAGAACTTCCTTCTCCCTCCCTCTGAAAGTTCTATACCCCTCTTTGGTGTTATTTGTTGTGTTTCTTGATCGGTGTCCCTAATGGTGTTCTGGTTTTATGTGGGCAATCAAGTCAATCACTCGCATCAAAGGTATGCCTCTAAACCTTACCGCGTAAGTGTAATCTTGGATTCTCTCGACTTTGAAATGAAAATTTGTATCGGAATAAGAAATGCAGAATATCGAATTTTTCTTCATACCTTGTTCATTTTAGCCCACAAAAAACGCTTCATATGATTAATGTACTAATTGAAATTGATGTGCGGATGTGCAGCCTGTTTTTCCTTAAGCACTAGGTCATGAAGGTGTAGGGTAAGCTTATCACATTGTAAATCCAAAATCAATCAAGCAATCAATCAATTCTAATACACAAACGACTTCAATTGTCATGAATAAAATTGCAGGGTTGTGGAGAGCATAGGGGAGAAAGTGACAAATCTAAAAGTAGGAGATATAGTAATTCCAACATTCATTGGAGAGTGTGGAGAATGTGAGAACTGCGTTTCAGAGGAATCAAACATATGCATGAAATATCCTTTAAGAGTGAGTGGGCTAATGCCTGATGACACATCAAGGATTTCGGTAAGAGGGCAAAAGGCATACCATGTGTTTAGCTGCTCAACATGGTGTGAGTATATGGTTAGTGATGAAAACTACCTTATGAAAGTTGATCCAAATATTGATTTGGCTCACGCTAGCTTCATCTCTTGTGGATTCTCTACTGGTTTTGGTGCTTCTTGGAAGACTGCCCAAGTTCAAGGTGGATCATCTGTGGCTGTCTTTGGCCTGGGAGCTGTTGGATTGGGGGTATGTATATTTACTAGAATAACTACCCTCTTCTTCTTTAACGTAGAAACTAAATAACTAATTTACAAAGATTAAAAAAATTATATGTAAAAAGTGTGTGTTAGCTTCTCTAAAATAGTTTCTTTAATAATTTTTATTAGAATTATTTATTAGTAGAAATCCCCTAATATGTACAAATAGAAATAATTTTTGAAAAAATATTATAAATTTAGAAGATAAAGTCGATTGAGATTTTATATTTATAATTAAATTAAGTAAACTCCCTAACTAGTTACTACATTTAGGACTAAAGTGATAATTATTTTATAAGGGACATTTGTTTTATTAGTTTTAATATATGTTTTACCCAAAAAAGATTGTTTAATGGGTAAATTACTTGTGTTGCAGGCAATAAGTGGAGCCAAGATGATGGGAGCAACTAAGATAATAGGGATTGACACCAATGAGAAGAAGAAAGAAAAGGGAAAAGCTTTTGGAATGACAGATTTTATAAATCCAAAGGATCATTCTGATAAGCCTTATTCTCAATTGGTGAAAGACCTTACTGGTGGATTGGGTGTGGATTATGCCATTGAGTGCACTGGTGTTTCCCCTTTACTTACCTGTCACGTCCCGAAATTTGAACCGTGATCGACACAGAATATGAATAAATTCATATTCCTTAAGCCTTCATTCGTAACTAAAACATTCAGAATAATAATCATAATCTTATCTATAGGTTAAGTGAAGCATTTATCCTTTCAAACAAAATAGTACAAGTATTTCTGAAAATATAATTACTTCAAAAGTTGACGTGCCAAAACAATTGTTTCGGTTCAAACGTGAGGCTCTTCACTGCTCAGCTGGAGGAATAGGGTCATCTGCACTATCTGAAGCCAAAATCTACTCGTGAATAACGTCCCAAAAATATAATTTGAAATGTGAAAATAAATAATTTCAGCATGTTTAACAATAAATCATAATATTTCGTAATTCAATGCAATTGTTTCAATAAACCTCATTTCATGAAAGAAACACTTTATTTCATGAAAAACATTTCAAAACAATTATTTCAAATTAATCGCTTTTCCGTAGGACTTCAACAATAATTGACTTTCAATACCTTTAACATATAAATCATATAGATGTGTAATTCAAATGAATAACTCCATAAACTTTTTCCTTTCAGAAAAACCGTTTTAAAACCGTCGTTTCGAAATAACTCTTTTCCGTAGGACTTCAACAGAACGGGAACATGCATGGACACACAGTCCACGAAGGGTAACTAACCAATCATGCATGGCTCGAGGCCACGAAAGAGGCGCATGTACAAGACCTACGAATAACATGCATGGGAATGAATCCCACGAATAACATGCATGGGAATAAATCCCACGAATAACATGCATGGGAATAGTCCCACGAATAACATGCATGAGTACGAGACCCACGAATGTCCGTCGAGCTCGGGTTTAACCATGGTGCACCAAGGACTAACAGTACTGCTGTTAGTAACCAGCGTTCTGTATTTCGTCCTCTAAAAACCTTTCAAACATGCATGAGGGCCATTTAACATTCAATAATCATATCATTTTTCAATACAACACTTTCCGTTAAAATTATTCATAATCATGAAACTTTCCCCCATCATGAACATTTTCGATAAATCATCAAAACTCATTTTGTCAATCCATATGAACAAGTATGCAATAATGAAATATCTATTTTCAACTTTTAAAATCATGAATTCATATGCTTGCTTTTTCATAAATCATGCTGAAATTAACATTTAACTGAAATGTTAAATAAACATGTAAAGTTATGAGTTCGCAATTCTTTTCTCGTAATTCGTGCCAAATTTCACATTTAATAAATATATAAAAAACTGATTATATTTAAAAATCTCAAAGTTTAGGGACGTTATTCACTCACCTGCAACACTCTAATTTAACTTAATCTTGCTCTCTGCTTTAGAATATCGATGTTCCTCTTTCTTTCCTAGATTTCCCGAAAATAAACATTCTGTAAGCTAACATTCAAAAACCCTAATTCACATAAAGCCAATCTTTGCAAACAATCATATCATCATTTGGCCATAAATCCCTAAGTCTCTTAACCCAAAACAGCAAGCTTAAGCATGCACATAATCATAAATTTAGTTTAACCTAAAGGCCACATCCCACGGCCATGCTTCTATCCTCTTCTCAAAACAATACAAACACCAGTATGTATGCACCCATGCTTCCCCAAATCAAAACAGCAACATATATATATCAACCATTACAGCCGCAAATACCAGTGCTCACATACACCTACATATATATGGGTCATCAGCAGAGTCCACTCCTTGATCCCATTTTCTCTGTTTCAGAAATTCCATATTCAAATCTTGCAAATTCCTAGCTTCAAACACCTTGTCATAACCAATTAACACTGTCTTATGACGAATATGCATACATATACTCATTTTTATCATTAATAAAATTTTAAATCTATTCTTGGCCTTAAAAAACGTCTCAACCAGCAGCACAATATATATACATATATATATCAGAACCTTCCAAGGCAATACATTAGCATCCCCAATTCATTCCATCACTTTAGAAATTCAGACCCATTCTGTGCAGTTCATTCTTCTTCTCTTCTTCCTTCTATTTCCTCATTCCCCTTTATGTTTCAAATCAGCAGAATCACACACTCGCCTATACACACAAATATCTCCAAATCAAGTACGACAGCATACACACACACACCCCACAGAACACGCCTCCCTCCATTCCCCTGTTTTACTCCACATTCCCAGAACAAAAACAAGGCACACAATAACAGCATAATCGTACACACCATTCAGCACAACACTCAAAGTTACCCAGCAGCATTAACCCGAATGGCTGAACAAAAATTGGCAAAAATCCACAGACATCCACAACAACCAGGGAGAAGAGAAGAAGTGAGACTTACCACTTCACGCACGGTTACAGAATCACGGAGCCCAAGCAAACGAACAACGACCCAAATTCTCAGGCAAATCTACCACCGCTAACCAACAGGACACGGCGTCGGCAAGGTGTAGGTGGAATTCCAGAACTTGCTACAGTGACAGAGGAACCCCCCCCGACGACGGCGAGCGATGCTGGCGCAGGCGAGAAAGGAAATTTCACCGAAACTTCTCACAGAACTCGCGACCTTCCTCTGAGATTTTCTCCTTCCGCTTCTCTTCACCCTGAACTCATAGATCACAAAAATTGAAATGGGGAAAAGGAGTGGCTTGGACTTAAAGGAGACGGTAGCAGACCTACTGTATCGTGCACTCCATCCCCGCGCCGCTCGCTGGCAACTCCACCCACCGCCTGCGTCGCCTGAGTCGCTGCTCTGAAATGGGGTCACTGCGCAGAATGAAGAAGGGAAGGAGAGTCGGGGGAGTTGGTAAAAATGCAGAGGGGCAACATCGTAATTTCACGCCCCAAAAATAAAAAGAAAAACCCCCTGAGGCTGCAGGCGCTGGGAATCGAGCTTTGGACCTCTCTCTGGATTTGTGTCTCAGCTTCCAACCACTCGGCTAACCCAACTCTTGTGTCAATTCTGCACGAAATAATATATATTCCTTTCTTAAATAATCTCATATCTAGCATTTCCCACGGTCATTACATTACCCAAGCACTAGAATCCACAAAATTGGTAAGTTTCCAAATCAATGATCATTTAAACCAGGGGTTAAATCCAATCTAAATCCCTATATACTTTTAACGAGTCATGATTTTAGTACTTATATTTTTATTTTATTATTTTTCGTCCCTATACTTTATATTGTCCAAAATGTTAGTCAGTATAATTTTATAAAAATTTGAATTTGAGATTAACGATGCAAATTTTGTTAATGTGCCGTTAACATGGTTAGGTAGGCTGACGTGGAATGTTGACAAAAACTAATATGACTTACATGTAATGACTAAAACTAAAACTCGTTAAAAGTATAAAGATTCCTTCGAGTGAGTTTAACCCTTTAAACCAATTAAATAAATCTACTAAGGAATTTTATATTCTTTTATATCATTCTTTATAGTACAATAAATTGCCCACTAATTAACCATTAATACGTTGTAATGTCCATAAAACATCATAGTCATGTTGCATATATTCTCTCAGTAATTTACTCTCTATATATTCACACAGGGGAGAGGAAAGGCAATAGTAATCGGTGCAGGAGCGGAGGAATTTGTTCAGGTCAACTGGTTAGGTCTTCTTCTTGGAAGAACTTTAAAAGGTTCCACTTTTGGAGACATAAAACCCAAATCTGACCTTCCTCTTTTAGCTGCCAAATGCCTAAACAAGGTGATACTCTCTTAGTAATGTTAATCCCATTTAATTTCACTTTGTAGATTATAATAATGGACTATTTCCTTTTTTACAGGATTTTCCTCTTGATGAACTTCAAACCCATGAAATCACTTTAACAGAGATCATCAAAGCATTTGAGCTATCAAGACAGCCAGATTATGTCAAGCTTATCATCAAGATATGATATTTTAATTAGTAGCTAATATTGTTCCCAGTAAATATGAAACAAAAATTGCTGATATTATTACAAAGCAAAATCTTCATAGAAGAAATAGGTACTTCAACATTGATGTGGTTCCGAAATGACCTCTTGAGATATTTATTCCTACATTTGAGCAATACGTAATTTGTTTTCGGCCTACACCCTCTATTTGTTATTGAAAAAAACCTTTTTGTTTTACGGTATTATTTGTTGAATGTGTTTACAATGGTTCATAATATTAAGGAATAACGCCACTACACCAGTTTGTTTGTGTGTGTGTGTGTGTGTGTGTTTTTTTTGGGGTGGGGGGGGGGGAGGGGACTTTATTGGAGTACTTGTTAGATTAGATGGTGGTTTATGTCTACATGGTAGCAATTTTGTTAAACAAAAATGACATTGAATTTATATTGACTGATGGTAATTTGAAGAATAATATGGTGGAGATATTTGATTTCTTTGTTAAAAATTAATGATGACAATGAACGAATCAATAAATTACATGTATGAAAATGCTTATGCTCTACAAATATTTTTCCCATCAACTTGTCTTTAACATTTTTCCATAAATTTCATTGAGCTTCATGCTGTTTTGTGTTTTATTTTTACAATATTTTCTCACATATTTTAATAAGGTAAAAAAATGACATAGAAAATATGCAGGAAAAAAAAACCCGATAAAAAAATAGATTTTTTAAAATAAACTTATTTATACAGTCGCCTAGGGCTGGTAATTTGGGTTGGGCCCGCGGGCCCAACCCGCCAAAAACTGGCGGGTTGGGTTGCAAAAATTGCAACCCACTTTGATGCGGGTCTTTTTGACCCGCACCCGCCAAGCCCGCACCCGCGGCGGGCTAACCCGCCGGGTTGGCGGGTTAGCCCGCTTTTTTTTTTTTTTTTTTACTTTTTTTTTAACTTTTTTTATTATTTATATTACACATTTATACCTTACTAATTTGAGAGCCTTAGTTAAACAAGAGACATTATACTTAATTTATATTAACTTTATCTCATTGAGTCATTTCTTTCTTTATATATATTTATTTTATTTTATTATAATTTTTTTTGTGATAGATTTATCTATAGATAGTGACAAAATTGACTAAATAAATATTTTGACTACTTAAGACATGATTCGAATCTAATTAATATTGACATATGTAATTTTTTTTGAAAAAAAAGTTGAAAAAAAATTAAAAAATTATATATAAAAAATTTAAAAAAAAAAATAAAAAAGCTGGCGGGTTGGCGGGCTAGCCCGCCAACCCGCCATGGCGGTCTCGGGTTGGGGTTTCCCCAACCCGCCTGGAGGCGGGCCGGTTTTAACAGGCCCGCCTCCCCTCCAACCCGCGGCGGGCCAACCCGTTTTCGGCGGGTTGGCCCGCATTACCACCCCTACAGTCGCCCCATTAAGATCATATGCTACCGGGGTTTGCCTATCGGGTCCATAGTGAACCTTTTGGGCGTCAGGCCCATATTAGATATATTTTTTGTCCAAACAGAAGGCTAAATAAATGAGATCTACAGGCCTGAGATGTTTATGCTTTGTGGAGGCCCATATGAAAATGCTTAAGTAGAGGCCCCTCCGCGAGAGGATTAGTCACTCCTACTAGCGGTTGATACCTTAATATATATATCAAATAAATGATGTAAATTTGCACCAAAAAAACAAATAAATGATATAAATTACTAACAGGAGTTGGATATAGCAACATGTGTTAGTCCCTTATAATATGGTAAATCAAGGTACGATCCCTAATGGAAAAAAACTTTAAAAGAGTCATTTGATTAGACAATATTCTAAGAATTGGAAACCTCTTTACCCTCCCTTCCAATTCCAAATCTCTTCAATATTAAAAATTTAACAGTATCTCGTTACAAATAAGCTAAAACTAAGGCAACTCTGCTAACCCATTATTTTGTTCTTTTGCCTATGCATAGGTATTCTTTTATTATAATCAATATTTTGAAACACTATTGGGTAATAAATCAAATATGGGCTGGCATTTCATTTTTCAGAACAATCACCATGATCACAATGAAGGAGATTTTCACTACGGAGACAAGCCCAAGAGTAAGAAATCAATCTGTGAACGAAATCCATTCACAACTAGATAAATTACTCAACAACTAAGAACCACGGCACCAACGGGGGTTGGTACGAGTGGTAAGCGGCTCGGTATCGCTTAAGCGAGGTCTCGAGTTCGAGCCTTGGCGAATGCAGAAAATCCCCGTTGGGAGACTCACCCACCATAGCCAGGTGCGCGACGCGGGTCGGATCCGGATGTAGTCGGGGCAAAGCTCCGGTGAACCGGGTGGGCAACAAAAAAAAAAAGAACCACAACACGGCAATCCATCACAGCAGCAATAATTCAACCATACACATAACTAACATCAATTCACATCATTCATAATATGTATGAGTTGCCACAAGATCAATGGTTGATAGATTTAACAACTTAAACACAAATTCTTAAGTTTAAAAAAATTATTTTTAATTAGATTTAATAATACTCAAATTTTATTCAATCAAATAGCTATATAAAAAATAAACATGCCTCAACGAACTACGATCCCTTCTAAATCCCATACTTTGGTACAAGAAGTTCTCATACTATATACCATCTGCCTCCCAGGACCACAAGCTCCAAAAACCATTCAAGTTAGCATGGACTTGGATCCCACTTCTGAAACCCTAAGCTATTAGGTGGACGTGACATTATATTATTAGGTCATCCCATCACTCTATTATTGTTGGCGCCAATAATTGGTCAATGAAAGGGATCCCAATTATTAGCCGGATCTCTTATCCTATCTCTTAGCTGTGGGATAATACTCAGATATTAGAGTCTTGCCACATGATCATAAATGAATATACTAATCACTACATGTGCCATCCATGATCTGTGGCAGTTCGTGTGATTCTGTCACGGGTCACATCTCTTACGTACGTTGTCTCTGTTTCTAGTCCACATGTGCCGTCCATTTTCGCCTCTTTGTGTGTGACTTTACATGTTAGTGGTTGGATAATGAGAAAAGCAAGAGGAAGAAAAAACTGGAAGGAAAAAATAGGAGGAAAAACTGTTTACATAGCAAGAGGGTAGCAAAAAGTGTTGATGGGACTGGTCTTGAAGAGTACATACGCGAAGAAAAAATAAGGAAAAAAGTTGCGCGTGATGTTTTCAAATGCGGACAATACGTTTCTTTGAACATGATTCTCCTTATTTATTTCAATCTTTATAGGGTGTTAGTTAAGTTCACCCGCGTATTTTCTGTAAGAATATTTTTTATAGGATATTTTCTGTGAGAATATTTTTTTATAGGGTACAATGAAAACTGGGTATTTATTGGCCTACTTTTTTCTAGCTTATAAAGTGATACTTTGATCTTCTCTTTGTGTGCACCTTGAGAGGTTGTTTGGTACTAAGGATTTGAAGGGAACGGAAGGGAAAAGTTTTTGGGTTGAATTTAGAAAAATTGAAGTGTGGTTATAAAATTTTAATAGAAAGAAAATGTAAGATAAATGGTAAGAAAAATTAATTAAAAACTCTTAATCCTACTTTTTTAATCTTTTAAAATCCAACTCATAAAATTTTTCTCTTCACTTCCTTCCAAATTCCTCATAACAAGCAGCCCATAAGACAAAAACAATATGTTTGATCTTGTTATGTTTCTCCAAATAGAGTGATGGTAATGGTTATTTATAGACCATGAAAGGATGCTTTGAAATGGTGCCCCTTAAAACAATGTATTTTCAATTAAAAAAGTTATATTTATATTGAGATTCATAAACACCATAGGTTGATTCATTCAACCCCTATATACTAGTTCATGAACTAACACCTTCTCAATAAATAGATTATTTAAAATAACTTTTTTAATGAGAAGTTACACCTTTCTTGTGTGAAGAGTTATAATTTCCAGTACAACCCTTCACATAAATTCTTTAATTCATGACGACATGACTTTTAAAAAATATCTCTTCACTATTAAAAATATTCCAGAGTATAAAGCGCTAAAGATATAAGGCTACATATGTGTGTGTGTGTGTGTGTAAGCTTTATCCTTCCTTGGCAAACCAAAGCTTCTGCCCGTTGTTAGAATCTGCAGAGCGAAGTAAGTTGAGTAATATAATGTCAAGCAGCTCACAAGTTATAACTTGCAAAGGTATATCATATACTATAATCTCAACCTGCAGTTTCAATTTCGTTTTTCCTGTTTATTCTAAAATTCTAACATCAACATCATCGAAGTGTTTATGATTTTACCATAGTCAACTACAAATCGATAATCTCTCAGGATAATACATGATCTGATCTATTTCTTATTCGAGAAATTGCAGGAGCAATATGTTGGGGAATAGGAGAGGGCGTGAAAGTGGAAGAGATACAAGTAGACCCTCCTCAAGCTTCTGAAGTCAGAGTTAAGATGCTTTGTGCCAGTTTGTGCCACACAGACATCTTGAGATCTCGCGGATGGCCAATTGTGAGATTCTATATATATCATAATCTTACTTACCCACACATTAGTTATTGTTCTAATTTCATAAAACTCTCATTAATTATTGTGTGTAAGGTATAGGGTCATACATGTGATCCAATTGATCAACTTGATTGCTCACACAAAATCGGAGTACTGATCTGGACTCCGTTCAAGCAACATAGACTATCGATTTGTGGTTGACTATGGTGTTCTGGTTTTATGTGGGCAATCAAGTCAATCACTCGCATCAAAGGTATGCCTCTAAACCTTACCGCGTAAGTGTAATCTTGGATTCTCTCGACTTTGAAATGAAAATTTGTATCGGAATAAGAAATGCAGAATATCGAATTATCTTCATACCTTGTTCATTTTATCCCACAAAAAAAGGCTTCATATGATTAATGTACTGATTGAAATTGATGTGCGGATGTGCAGCCTGTTTTTCCTCAAGCACTAGGTCATGAAGGTGTAGGGTAAGCTTATCACATTATAAATCCAAAATCAATCAAGCAATCAATCAATTCTAATACACAAACAACTTCAATTGTCATGAATAAAATTGCAGGGTTGTGGAGAGGATAGGGGAGAAAGTGACAAATCTAAAAGTAGGAGATATAGTAATTCCAACATTCATTGGAGAGTGTGGAGAATGTGAGAACTGCGTTTCAGAGGGATCAAACATATGCATGAGATATCCTTTAAGAGTGAGTGGGCTAATGCCTGATGACACATCAAGGATTTCGGTAAGAGGGCAAAAGGCATACCATGTGTTTAGCTGCTCAACATGGTGTGAGTATATGGTTAGTGATGAAAACTACCTTATAAAAGTTGATCCAAAAATTGATTTGGCTCACGCTAGCTTCATCTCTTGTGGATTCTCTACTGGCTTTGGTGCTTCTTGGAAGACTGCCCAAGTTCAAAGTGGATCATCTGTGGCTGTCTTCGGCCTGGGAGCTGTTGGATTAGGGGTATGTATATTTACTAGAATAACTACCCTCTTTATCCTTAACGTAGAAACTAAATAATTAATTTATAAATATTAAAAAAATTAGTTATTAAATTAGTTATGTGTAAAAAGTGTGTTGAATTCTCTGAAATACTCTCTTTAATAATTTGTATTGGAATTATTTATGAGTAGAAATCCCCTTAATATGTACAAATAGAAATAGTTTTTGGAAAAATATTATAAAGTTATGAGACAAAGTGGATTGAGATCTTATATGTATAATTAAATTAAATAAACTCCCTAACTAGTTGCTATATTTAGGACTAAAGTGAGAATATTGTTTTATAAGGGTCATTTGTTTTATTAGTTTTAATATATGTTTTACCCAAAAAAGATTGTTTAATGGGGAAATTACTTGTGTTGCAGGCAATAAGTGGAGCCAAGATGATGGGAGCAACCAAGATAATAGGGATTGACACCAATGAGAAGAAGAAAGAAAAGGGAAAAGCTTTTGGAATGACAAATTTTATAAATCCAAAGGATCATTCGGATAAGCCTTCTTCTCAATTGGTGAAAGACCTTACTGGTGGATTGGGTGTGGATTATGCCATTGAGTACACTGGTGTTTCCCCTTTACTTACCCAAGCACTAGAATCCACAAAATTGGTAAACTTCCAAATCACTGATCATTTAAACCAGAGTTAAACCCAATCTAGATCCCTATGCTTTTAACATCATTATACTTTCATTTTGTTGTTTTTCGTCCATATGCTTTATGTTGTCTAAAATGTTGGCTCATATAGTTTTATAAAGATTTGAATTTGAGATTAACTGTACAAACTTTGCTAATGTGACGTTAACACTGTTAGGTAGACAATTGACAAAAACTAATGTGACTTACATATAGGACTAAAATTAAAACTCGTAAAAAGTATAAGGATTATCTAGAGTGAGTTTAACCCTTTAAACCAATTAAATAAATCTTCTAAGGAATTTCATATTGTTTTATATCATTTTTTATAGTACAATAAATTGCCCACTAATTAACCATTAATACGTTGTAATGTCCATAAAACATCATACTCATGTTGCATATATTCTCTCAGTAATTTACTCTGTAAATATACCCACAGGGAAGAGGAAAGGAAATAGTAATCGGTGTAGGAAACGAGGAATATTTTCAGGTGAACTGGTTAGGACTTCTTCTTGGAAGAACTTTAAAAGGTTCCATTTTTGGAGACATAAAACCCAAATCTGACCTTCCTCTTTTAGCTGCCAAATGCCTAAACAAGGTGAAATTCTCTGCACACAGTTCTAAATTGCATATACTCTCTTAGTAATGTCAATCCCAGTTAATTTCACTTTGTAGATTATATTAATGGACCATTTCCATTTTTACAGGATATTCCTCTTGATGAACTTCAGACCCATGAAATCCCTTTAACAGAGATAAGCAAAGCATTTGAGCTATCAAAACAGCCAGATTGTGTCAAACTCATCATCAAGATATGATATTTTAGTAGCTAGTATTGTTCCCAATATATATGAAAAATAACTTCCAACAAAAATTGCTGATATTATTGCAAAGCAAAATCTTCATAGACGAAATGGATACTTCTACGTTGATGTGGTTACGAAATGACCTCTTGAGACATTTATTCCTACATTTGAGTAATATGTAATTTGTTTTGTGCTTAGACCCTCTATTTGTTATATATTAAGGAAGAGCAGCATTACACCAGTTTGTTTGGTGGGGTGACTTTATTGGAGTACTTGTTAGAATAGATGGTGGTTCATGTCTACATGGTAGCAATTTTGTTAAACAAAAATGACATTGAATTTATATTGACTGATGGTAATTTGAAGAATAATATGGTGGAGATATTTGATTTCTTTGTTAAAAATTAATGATGACAATGAACGGATCAATAAATTACATGTATGAAAATGCTTATGCTCTACAAATATTTTTCCTATCAACTACAGAAAAAATGCAGGCAAAAAAAATCCGATAAAAAAATAGATTTTTTAAAATAAACTTATTTATACAGCGCCCCATTAAGATCATATGCGACCGGGGTTTGCCAATCGGGTCCATAGTGAACTTTTTGGGCGTCAGGCCCATATGAGACATATTTTTGGTCCAAACAGAAGGCTAAATAAATAAGATCTACAGGCCCGAGATGTTATGTGAGAGGATTAGTCACTGTTACCTCCAATGGATACCTTATATATATATCAAATAAATGATGTAAATTTGTACCAAATATATATATATCAAATAAATGATGTAAATTTATACCAAAAAAACAAATAAATAATATAAATTACTAACAAAGATTGAGTCTAGTAACATAGGTTAATCTCTTATAACATGATAAATTAATATTCAAATTTACAAAAGGTTTCAACATTAAGAGTTGAAAACCTCTTTACCCTCCCTTCCAATTCCAAATCTCTTCAATATTAAAAAAATTAACAGCACCTCATTACAAATAAGCTAAAACTAAGGCAACTTTGCCAACGCATTATTTTGTTTTTTTGCAGGTGTATAGGTATTCTCTTATTATAATCAATATGCTCAAAGTACTATTGGGTAATAAATTAAATGTGGGATGTGCAATTTTTCTAACGCCGGGGATTCGAATCTAACAAACTAAGACAATAATCACAACACAACAGTCCATCACAGCAATAATTCAACCATAAACACAACTAACATCAATTCACATCATCCATAATATGTATGGAGTTGCCACAAGATCAATAGTTGACAGATCTAGCTATTTAAACACGAATTCTCGAATTTAAAAGAATTAATTTCAATTAAACCTGATAATATTTAAATTTTACTTAGTAATATAATCATATAAAAAGAAAATTGTGCATCAACGATCTCCGATCCCTTCTAAATCCCTTACTATGGTACAAGGAGTTCTCATCCTATATACCATCTGCCTCCCAAGACCACAAGCTCCAAAAACCATTCAAGGTAGCATGGACTTGGATCCCACTTCTGAAACCCTAAGCTATTAAGTGGACGGGACATTATATTATTAGGTCATCTTATCACTCTATTATTGTTGGCGCCAATGGTTGGTCAATGAAAGGGATCCCAATTATTAGCTGGATCCCTTATCCTATCTCTTAGCTGTGTGATAATACTCAAAGAGATTAGAATATTGCCACATGATCATAAAAGAATATACTAATCACTATATGTGCTGTCCATTATTTGTGGCAGTTCGTGTGATTGTGTCACCGGTCACATCTCTTACGTACGCTGTCTCTGTTTCTTGTCCACATGTGCCGTCCATTTTTGTCTTATTATGTGCGACTTTACATGTGTATATATAGTCAACCCGTGAAAAACTTGCAAAATCGTTAGGGGTTGGATAAAGTGAAAAGCAAGAGGAAGAGAAAACTAGAAGAAAATATAGGAGGAAAAACTGTTTACATAGCAAGAAGTGTTGGTGGGGAACATACACGAAGAAAATAAAAGAAGAAAGTTGTGCATGATGTTTTCTAGCGCGGTCAATACTCTCCTTGAAACTTAATTCATCTTACTTATTTCTATTTTATAGGTGTCAGTTAGATTTAGTGACGTATTTTTTATAGGATATAATAAAAATTCTTGAGTATGGATTGCCCCTACTTATTTTTATATTATAAAGTGATACTTTTTGGGAAAAATTTTTAGGTTGAATTTAAAAAAATTGAAATGAGGTTATAAAATTTTAATAAAAAAAATGTAAGATAAATGGTAAGAAGATTTAATTAAAAACTCTTAATCCCACTTCTTTAATTTTTTAAAATCTAACTCATAAAAATTTTCCCTCCTTTTTCTTCCAAATTTCTCATACCAAACAGCCCATAAAACAAAAATAATGTTTTTAATTTTGTTATGTTTCTCTAAATAGAGTAAGGGTGATGGGTATTTATAGAGTACGAAATAATGTCTTAAAATAGTACCTCTTGAAACAATATCTTTTCAATTAAAAATGTTATATCCATATATTGGGATTCATGAACTCCATTTGTTGATCATTGAATCCCATATATTGATTCATGAACCAGCACATTTTCAATAAATTGGTGATTTAAAATAACTTTTTTCATGAAAAGTTACATCTTTCTTGTATGGAGAGTTATAATTCCTTACACAACCCTTCACATAAATTCTTTAATTCATAAGTACATGACTTCTCAACGATAACACGTCTCTTCACTATTAAAAATATTCCAACAGAGTATAAAGCGCTAAAGATACAAGGCTAAGTGTGTGCCTATATATATATATATATACGCTTTATCCTTCCTTGGCTAACCAAAGCTTCTGCCCGTTGTTAGAATCTGCAGAGCGAAGTATGTTGAATAATATAATGTCAAGCAGCTCACAAGTTATAACTTGCAAAGGTATATCATATACTGTAATCTCAACCTGCAGTTTCAATTTCGTTTTTCCTGCTGTTTATTCTAAAATTCTCTCAGGACAAGACATGATCTGATTTATTTCTGAATGGAGAAATTGCAGGAGCAATATGTTGGGGAATAGGAGAGGGAGTGAAAGTGGAAGAGATACAAGTAGATCCTCCTAAAGCTTCTGAAGTCCGAGTTAAAATGCTTTGTGCCAGTTTATGCCACACAGACATCTTGAGAACTCAAGGATGGCCATATGTGAGATTCTATCATATTCTTTTTTTTTATATATATATAGTTATCTGATTAGGTCAGATTCAATTATTGTTGAGCCCAATTAAGGGTAAAGCGTTTTCTATATAGCTTGAATTATTTCAACCAAGCAATTCTCATCATTATGAAATTGATTTGCAGCCCGGTTTTCCTTTAGCACTAGGGCATGAAGGTGTAGGGTAAGCTTATCATATTATTCATTCAAACCCAATCAACCAATATCCAATCAATAATCATTCGATCAATTCTAATCCACAAACAAACTTTCATTGTCATGAATTAAAATGCAGGGTTGTGGAGAGCGTAGGGGAGAAAGTGACAAATTTCAAGGAAGGAGATGTAGTGATTCCAGTGTACATAGGAGAGTGTGGAGAATGTGAGAATTGTGTTTCAGAGGAATCAAACTTATGCATGAGATATCCTGTGAGGGTGAGTGGACTAATGCCTGATGACACATCAAGGATTTCAGTAAGAGGGCAAAAGGCATACCATGTGTTTAGCTGCTCAACATGGTGTGAGTATATGGTTAGTGATGAAAACTACCTTATGAAAGTTGATCCAAATATTAATTTGGCTTATGCTAGCTTCATCTCTTGTGGATTCTCTACTGGTTTTGGAGCTTCTTGGAAGACTGCCCAAGTTCAAAGTGGAACATCTGTGGCTGTTTTTGGCCTTGGAGCTGTTGGATTAGGGGTATGTTCTTTTGCCAAAACAAAAATTTTATCCTTTTAAAAAACACAAGGAAAAATAAATCATTTGGTCCATATAGTTTTGCCTCAATTGTAACTTCGTCCTTATATTTTAATACAGTACAACTTAGTTCCTATTTTTTTTACTCAATTTAAGCTCAATCCCTAAATTTTGACTCGGTACAACTCGATACTTATAGTTTAGCCATTTATAACATTAGTCCCTAATTAAGTTTAAAAAAAATTTAGTTCTTATAATTTTATTTTTAAAAATATAGGGGACAATATTTTAATGTGTGTATTTGATAAAGATATGAAGTTTGTTTAATGGGAAATTCAATTAAGTTACTTTAATTAATTGCAGGCTATAAGTGGAGCCAAGATGATGGGAGCAACAAAGATAATAGGGATTGACAAAAATGAGAAGAAGAGAGAAAAAGGAGAAGCTTTTGGAATGACAGACTTCATAAATCCAAATGATCATTCTAATAAGACTTGTTCTGAATTGGTGAAGGAACTCACTAATGGATTGGGTGTGGATTATTCCTTTGAGTGCACTGGTGTTGCCCCTTTACTTGCCCAAGCCCTAGAATCCACAAAATTGGTAAGCTCACAAATCACCAATCCCTTTTAAAACAGCATAGTCATGTTATATAGTGGAAGTGCGTGCGTGTGTTTTCTCTTAGTAATTTACTGTATCTATATATACATTCACAGGGGAGAGGAAAGGCAATAGCAATCGGTTCAGGGAAAGAGGAATTTGTGCAGGTGAACTGGTTAGGTCTTCTTCTTGGAAGAACTTTAAAGGGTTCAGCTTTTGGTGGCTTAAAACCCAAATCTGATCTCCCATTTATAGCTACCAAATGTCAAAACAAGGTGAAATTAATTCTCTGCACACTGATCTAAAATGTTACTCACATTCAATTTCACTTTTGTAGATTATTATAATAATGGATAATCTTTCATTTGTTTTATAGGATTTCCCTCTTGATGAACTTCAGACCCATGAAATCCCTTTGACAGAGATAAGCAAAGCATTTGAGCTATCAAAACAGCCAGAATGTGTCAAAGTTATCATCAAGATGTGATGTTTTAGTCGCTGGTATTGTTGGCAGTTTAAAACCGCCAACAAATATGAAAAATAACTATCAATAAAAGTTTTTTTCTTTACCTAAAAAAAGATTTTTTTTTTGGTATTGTAGTGTTTGTTGAATGTGTTCGCTTTATAAACTGCAGGGTGATTTTGTTGGAGTACTACTTGTTACATTAAATGGTGGTTTATATTTACTGGGTCAATGATTTTGTTGATAAAAAAGAAATTACTATAAGGTCCCATATAAAAAACTTAATTATTAAAAATTTTAAAGTATCATAAACATGTTATCAATATCTACACTGGAACTTGTCAATCTTAATTTTTCAAATTGTTATTAAAACTTTTAGATAATTAAATCATAAGACTTCATAGCAATTCCCTTGATAAAATGATGTTGAATTTATATTATTGATTGATGGCAATTTGAAGATGGAGGAGATTTCTTTGTTAAAAATTAATGATGGCAATGAACAAATCAATAAATTACATATATGAAAATATTCACGCTCTAAAAATATTTATCCTATCAACTTGTATCAAAACTTTTGTCACACCATAAATATATTCCCTCTAGTTCTATTTATTATAATTAACTAATTTAACTAATTTTTTTAATATTTATAAATTAATTATCTAGCTCTTATATTAAGGATCAGATGTAATAAAATTTATTGAGAATCATACTATTTACATGGCATAAATAGCAAGGTTTTTATCTATAACACAGCATGCAACCCTTTTATAATTATTCTTTTAACAATTTTGGATAAATTTCATTGTGCTTCAAGCTATTTTCTTTATTTTCACAATATTTACTCACATATTTTAATAAGGTTTAAATTTTAGAAAATAAATATATTTTTTAAAAAGGTTAAGGTGCAGATCTACCCATCAAATATTTTGCTATAGGCAGTAGATCCTATAAACTTTCCTTGGGTGCAAGCAATAAAATAGACTTTTCAAAATGGTGCAAAACTGTCCTAGCCATTAAGTAAATCAACATTGAGCATTTAACAAACAGTCTACCCATGCGTTACCCAATATTTTTTTTTGTTACCCAATATTTTTTCTCTCAGCAGCCCTGTCCGCTACTGTGGGGCCTTCTTTTTTTATCACATACTGTGGGGGCCTTCTAAACGACATAATATCTGCACCTTCTGGGGTATGCCAATTGGGTCCATAGTGAATTTTTGGGCCTCAGTCCCAAATTAGCCATGGGAATGAAACTTTTTTTTTCCCTTAAAGGAGAGGGCTAAATGCCCAAAAATAAATAAAACTAGACTACAATGAGATCATCTCCCAAATACTTAGAAACAAAAGGGTCCTTAAATATAAAGGACTGAAATATAATATTGTCATGAAATTCAAGCCTTCCTTTGCAAACACGTAAACAAGTTTGTTTTGATATCTAACTATATGTTGAATCTTCAATTCTTATAATAATTTCAGTAGTCCCTGTATTTGTGATAATAATAAATTATATCTGTCACAAGTCCGATTTGCTAGCACATTGACAATATATTTTGTGGCAAATTCAAAAATAATCTTCTTATACCCAAGATCCCAAACTATTTTGAGCCCCTTATACACAACCCTCTAATTTTGAGCATGCAATTTTTTTTTTGGTTGCCCACCCGATTCACCGAAGCTTTGCCCTGACTACATCCGGATCCGACCCGTGTCGCGCACCTAGCTATGGTGGATGAGTCTCCCAACGAGAATTTTCTGCATACGCCAAGGCTCAAACTCGAGACCTCACTTAAACGATACCGAGCTGCTTATCACTCGGACTAACTCACGTTGGTGAGCATGCAACTTTTGAAATCACTCCAAACCGAAGGCTAAATCCATGAGATCTACAGGCCCAAGATGTTCATGCTTTGAAGTTACCATCCGACAAAAACACACGGACAAGGATCCAAACCGTTCGAAGGAAAAAAATCATCCAAGGAAAAATGAATAAAGTTTATGAAAAGTTAATAAATTTTATTTTGTCATTTTCAAAAATAAATTTGTAAATATATAATAAATACTATGAAAGTATAACTTATTTTGATTCTCCTCAATAAATTACTTTTCTTTTTTAACATAATAAATTATTTTTATAGCTACGAAGAAGGTGAGACTTAACTTTTTCATACCCCCAACTCCTAACATTATCCGCGTATCAACATATCAATCAACACAACCCCCCCCCCTTTCCAAACCCCAAACATAAAATATAAAATTTGAAACAAATCGCACTATTCATAATTATAACTAACAAAATAATAAATATAATTTATTTATCATAATTCTTTCCACCCACCAAGTCCTACATTTTAAAATATTTACGTTATATGTTAGAAAAACTTGTTAAAAAAACTACATTCAAATTCTACACATTTATCCAAAATTGACCATCTCAGACTGAAATTTAGGACTCTGTGTCCCTAGGAGAAAATAGAAATGGGCCATCCTATTAGAAAAGAAAATAAACATTTCCTTAAAGTATATCTTAGTCCTGATAAACTCTTATAACCTGACTCACAAGCTTTTTGGTAGAAAGAAAAATAAAGTAGACGTTCAACACTTGAGTCCTTTGACGACCGCTAGTAGGTCCATCTACGATGTAGTGTGGCTCATCAAACCTATAAAATCGTCATCATCAATCTAAAAGGATTATCTTATCCTTATATGATTGTACATATTAAGATAGTTTATATCAATGTTAGTTTAAATACACTCGATTAAAATGAGTATTTTAAATAAACTAATATATAATTATTATAAATAACTAAATTAACTATTTTTCTTAATTTACTCAAATTAGTTAAATAAATATTATACTAAAGACAGTGGGAAGTAGTATGTATCGTAACCAGTGCACTGCAAGTAGTCTTTTGCCATCGAACATGCAACAAAAAAAATTATGGCAAAATAAGCATATGTGTCCAGCACAAAGTGTTTTGACATCAAACATTCAAAATGGAAACGAAATATGGCAGAATAAGGTTGCAGAACCAATTTTAACAGGGATACGGTTTTTAATTATTTATAATCGCTACTCAAGTGTTGGTGAAAACAATTAAAAAAAAAGGAACCAGACAAGAAACGCCTCACAGGGTAGCTTCCACTTCAGGATCATTTTCTACTGGTGTTGCAGGCACATTATTGCCACCTCTCAAGCGTGAAGACACATTATCAATGGCAGAATTTAGTTGGCTTATCTTTTCATTCAAAGTCTGCCTGGTCCTCTGTTTTCCAGAAATTGTAAAACACAATTATAACCATCGTTCAGCGTGTGCCCGCATCAGGAGAGATTTATTATAAAGTAAGGAGAGATTCATTACCTCTAAACCTTCATCATAGTATATCGGTCTTTTGGCCTTACGAAACCCATATTCATCTTCATTCAGCAGAGATCTTCTAATCTGCAAGGTGCACAACGAAGAATTCAACACCCAAACATGCAAGCACATTGAGGATTCTACATGATGGTATTAGTAACAAGATCATCTTGTTAGAAGATAATAACATTTTTAATAAAAATATTTGCATTTACTAAAAAATGACAATAGTACACATGTATAGCAATAAAATTGACTTCGTAAAAAGTAATGAAACAGATATTACAGAGATGAACTTTACTGCCAGCAGAAAAAGTATTAAGTCTGAGGGGAAATTGTGATGAAATTCTTGTATTTCCGAGTATGAGAGGTATAGAATATATACAAGAGGGCAATAATGAGGAGCCCAAGATATTAGGGATACAATAAAAATCAGATCCTAAATTACCTCCTACAACTCAACTTTTTACATCATAATCTAATAGTATCATTCCACTTCCCCTCAAGTTGGGGCATAGATGTTAATTATGCCCAACTTGTTACAAAGAGAGTCAACCCAAGCCCCAAGTAAGGGCCTTTGTAAATACATCACTCCATTGATCCACATCACCCAATTGACCCCCAGTTCTCCGCGCCATGTAGAAATGAAGTTCTCCTTAATCGTATACTTCCATCTTAATCTAATATTATCTTTAAAAAAAGAAAGTCCACTCCTTCCATCATATTCTTGACATAAAATAGCAGATTCAGCAGTCTTAAACTTTCACTGCTAATAAATGAACATATTTGGGAAGCAAACGAAAGCATTTACCTGGGGAGCAAAGATGTAAGCTAGTGTTCCAAAAATGGCACCACCCAGAAGAAAACCAGCAACAAAATCCCCACCTCCACTTCCACTATCACTGCAATTAGAAGACAAAAATGCAAAAAGAACTGTAAAAACACATAATCTTCCACACATGAAACCAATAGGATCAAGTCCTTTGTGCAGACTTGCATCAAGCAATAGGCACTAGTATAACATCAGACATATATATATACACACACAAACAATTAATATAAAAAATTGAGAAGTATAGAAAGCATCATCATAATACCATTGAGTTGCTCAGGTCATGGGAGCAAGTGCTAATGTTAGATCTATTGTGTAAATTTAATTGAAACGGGTATCTCTACTTCTGTTTAATCAAATGCAATACATTAGTGATTTGACATATTTTATTAATTGCCATAGTGAATGGTCACAGTCAAAATTGGCATCATGATGAAAGGTTTTAATCTTAACATAAAGTCACAATCCTCATTCCATATAAACATAGGACTATGGTCCAATGCTTATAGTAAAACTGTGTATTTGAATACACAGGAATGCTTTAGTTTTATAATTAAACAAACTTTTCTCGCATTACACGGAAACTAAAGAATAAGTAGCAGTTATTATGTCTTTTGAATAGGGTGGCTTATTATAGAATTTTATCTTATACCCTATATCGATTAATAGCTTTATGAGTCCATTTTTATCTTCATTGTTGGGAAATTAAACCATATCGTGATGACTATGGAGCTATAAGTAAGAAGCCAAGGTCCTTTTTCCTCTTGCCAGCTTCTAAAGAAATTTATCCGAATTTTAAGGGTGTTTACATTTGTTTCCATCAGACAGCTTCAATTCCTCTTCCTAAACTCATATTGCTATTGAATTATTGAGCTCTACTCAAATACACCTTCGTCAGGCAATCCACCTCCTCAATTTCCAGCTCAACTCTTCCTCGATGTGTAGCACTAATAAGTAATCATGCTAAGTTTTTGACATGGCACAACCTTGAATCTAGTTATCAAGGGCACAGAAAATTGACATAAACACCGCAACACAATAAAATCTGAACTATCCATATGTAATTTTAAATGTTACACTAAGTTAGATACAAGTCTTTGACTAGAGTTGAACATGCACATGACTCCTTTTTTGAAGTATCTATTCTTCAAAACTTCAAATCAAATTTTGAATTTACTTTGAACTTTGATATGTAAGAGATGGAAGACTTAAGGCTCTGCGTCATTTGAGACCTAGCTTCTCACACGTCCTATCAGTCTCGGAAGCTCAAGAATTAACTAAGACACAAATACTTTTTCCAGCATTTACTAACAAAGCTGTTTATCTTTTTAATAATAATAACGCCCATAACATTTTCTTAGCAATTAGCAGGACAATATGTCGCAGGTTCCTTCTTTAATAGTGTCGATGCCCATAACTCATAGTAATTCACTTTTTCCAATGACATTAAATAAAACAAATTCTTCCCTGAGGGGTGGGTTGTGGAGGAATTGCATCAACCACAGAAGTTTTGGTGATAGTAAAACCAAATAACAACCCTACAGTCCTACAGTTAAAGGCATGAATCAAATACCTGATGAATACACGCAAGCATGCCAAATAAAAAGATGATACCCATACATCTGGCAAAAGTTCATAAAACAAAAACGAAACTACAGTGATCCAAAAATGGCATACCGATATTCGGCACGAATTGTTAAGCTGCGGTTCCTTCTCATGAGGTTGGATTTCCTTTGAGCAGCAAGCTTAGTAGAAACCCTAAGAGAATTAGGATTTGTTAACCAAAGCTCGCGCGGCTTAAGATGGCATCCACCTATTTCCGAATCAAAGCAACAAACCTTATAAGAGCCCCCAAAAAAAATCTATATAACAAAAACATATCAATATCATTTCCTGCGGTAGTACGAAAAATAATCTTCAACGTCACAATCTAAATCCCTTCAATTCATTGATTGTTGATTTTGACCCTTTACAATCACATGAATCGAAAATGAGACGCAGCGACAAAACAGAACCTACAATTCATAAAACCGTCTGAAATGCAAACGTTATAAACAAAACCAAAAAAAAATATATCAACACGCCCCTTTCATTCAAATCTGTTAATTCTCAACCATCAATGTGAAGCAAAAGAAATAAACTAGAGAAATCGTGCCAGATTCAAAGAACAAACAACAAACCACCTGAAATGGAAATCGGCGCGAAAGATGTAGCCATGGATGAAAGAACGAAAAAGTTATCGAGAGAATTGATTGAGACGAAAGAGGAGATACAGAATCGGTAGGCCAGAAAGTGGGAAAGGCAAAATCGGTGCTCCCCCTACTCAACTTCGCACTCGCAGCGCCTCACCGTTGAAGTCAATTGTCACAAATACCCCTGTAATTACATTAAATTACAGATATTTTCCTTAATATCTTAACCATAGCCACTTAATATATAATAAATAAGTAAAATGGTGTAATATTGAATTGTCAAGTCATTTTTTGCCAAAAAATGACACAATATTTTTTTTTGATTGAAAATTTTATGTATAAATTTCTTACCTGGAAAAAATTAAATTAATTGAAAACAAGATTATTAACTAATATAATAATGTCAATTAATATGATTGATTTGATATTTTATTAATATTCTGAAGATCGCTTTTCAAATTAACAAAAGCTTTTATGAATGAAAAAAAAAACATTTTTAAATGAAAATTTTAGAAGAGAATGGTGTGAAATTTAAATTTAAGTATATAAAAATAGGAGAAAATTTATCAAAGTTTCTCACATCCATTTTGCTAAATTCTTCAATCTCACTTTGTTATATATCCTATTTTTTTAATATATTTATTTAAATTAAATATGCATAAAAAATGTACATATGGCAAAGAGTGATTGGAAAACATATCATAAGGTATAGGGTTAAGCTGCATATTTATTTAGAAAGTTTCCAGTCATGAGTGATAAGTATTCGAAAGTTCTTTTTATGAACAATATTATCTTAAAAATTTTTAAATCATAATAATATCGTCTTAACCATTACTTAAAGTTAAATTTAATTGTTAATTGATTAATATGCTGACATAACAATGTGGCATCTACATCATCTTTTATTTTGGTTTAAAGTGTAAATTTACCTTAAATGTTTTTATTAAGGAGGGCTGGGCATGTAGAATTTTTTTTTAGGATCAATGTTGTCCTGTTTGTTATACTTGTTCAGTTTAACTGTTAGTTTGATCAAATATACTAAGCTGACTAATTCATGTGCCATCCACTCCATTTTTTTTGAAATCAAATTTATAAATAAATAAACATTAAAAAAATATATTCCTCTAATCTCTGCTGTTAATAGAGTATTACTCTCAGTAGATTATACTTAATTTTAGAACTATCATATGTTAATTTTTGAGAGATTGCTAGAATATAGTATGCCGAAAGTGATACTCTGATAATGGCAGAGCTTGGAGGGATGTATTTTTTTTTTAAAAAAATCTTGTTTATAAATATGACTTGAAAAAAAATAAAATGAATTATATGTGTAATGACTAGCTTAGTATATTTGGTCTAACTAACAGTTAAATTGACCTTAGATAATAGTCAATGTGACATTGAATAAAAAAAATTCCCAAATATCTAGCACTCCTAAGTAAAAACTTTTAGAGAAAATTTGTACCTTAACCAAAAAATAAAAGATAACGCGGATGCTTTACACGATAGCATATTAGTTAACTAGCTATTAAATTTAACTTTAGGCAACAATCAGAGTAATATTAGTACAATTTGAAAACTTCCTTGATAATATTGCTCATAAAATAACTTTTAGATACTTAGTTCTCCTGATTGGAAACTTCTAAGATAAATTTATACCTTAACTTTAATAGATATAAAAATTTTGATATAAGTATGATCCATACAAAAATTAAACGTGTGATGAATATTATCATATTTTGTAAATGTGGATGACTCCCCAAAATTCAAATAACATAATTATTACGTTCATGAACCATTCCACCTAAAATCCCCACATATTCATGAAACAAGGAATTAAATACAACAACATTCATATGTAATAAATATATTAAGATTCATTGAATTTGAGAAATGTACATTATAATGTCAGTGTAGATACAATGTAACTCATTTATCATTATTTAATGACGAGATGTTTATAAATAAGAGCTTATATCAAAGTCTTTTACATACTGAAAAACTCTCCCCCATTTTTTCTCTTTAAACTTTTCTACGCTACTATAAGATTGTTTATTTTTCTATTATTTTTATAGCAAGGTGTGATTTTTGTAAGAAATTTGATAATTGTTAATTAAAATGTCAGGGAAATATTTTTCCTGCAGCTTAGTATCATCTAATCAAACCTTTTTTTTACAACTATATAGTATTTGGTCCTCACAAACTTTGTTTTCAATTTTGAATTCTCTAAATTTTTTTTCTTTTTATTAAATTTTTTTAAAACTAACAAGTTGTTAGTTAATATAGTAAACGATTTAGTTCTTATAAGATAGAGAATATTAATTTAAATTTTAAAAAATAAGAAGTACAATTTTTTTATATTTTAAATCGCAAAAAAAATTATATCATTTGATTAAATCAAAAAGGTTTTTACGGCTTTAACGTTCTGCCATTAAATCCATTGGTCCATGAGATGATGGCACCCACTCTAAGTTCTGCAGTAGAAGAGCCAAGCTAGGCCGTTGTTTAAGTTATGACTCACACTTCTGCTGCAGAACTTAGTGTGGGTCCATCATCTAATGCTTTGGATTTGGTTGAGTGCTTTATGCTATCTCTCTCTCTAGATGACTTTCTACCATTAAATCCATTGGTCCATGAGATGATGGAACCCACTCGAAGTTCTGCAGCAGAAGAGCCAGCTAGGTTGTTATCGAGTTATGACTCGCACTTCTGCTGTAGAACTTCAAGTGGGTCCATCATCTACTGCTGTGGATTTGGTTGAGGGCTTGAAACTCTCTCTCCCTCTCTAGATGACTTCTTTGTGGATGGTCGAAGAGGCTCAGGATGACTTTTGCGATCGAAGGAAGATATTGTGGAGAGGTGGAAAGGAACTGCGAGCTATTTACAGGTCAAGAGAATGGTGGGGAAGGAGAAGATGTTGAGAAAAGAGTGAAGAGAGGAAAGCTTAGTCTGAAATATGAGATTATGGTGGAAGGAGACAGGAGAGGAAGATGTTTCAGCGTGTGTTTTGATAAACTTTTAAAAAAATATTTTTAGACTGTTTATAAAAAATAATTTTTAAAAAAGAGTTTATAAAAAATAATAATTTTAAATATATAAGTGTTTAGATAGTTATTTTTAAAATAATTTTTTGTATTAATAAATTATTAAGAAGGGTATGATTTTATTAAAAAGAGAAGAGAGAGGAGAGAGAGAAAAGAGAAGAAAGATCAGAGAGGGTAGAGAAGAGAGATAGTGTAAGGAAAAAATAAGAATAAAATAATAATTGGATAGTCTATAAACTCTTTTACTATTATAAAAACTAATTTCAGTAGCTTATTCAAAATTATAATTTAGCTTAAAAATACTCATGGACAAATATAATTTTTTGTTTTAAAATTTTCCTAAACTAAAATTTTATCTAAAACTATAGTTTTAAAGTAAAACAAACATGCCCATGACTTCATTATCTGGTTATAGAAAACTGGTGATGAAGGGATGGTAATTTAGAATTAATTGATTTCAAAATATTTTAAAAAAGGGCTTATAGAAAAAAAGGATTTTTGGATAGTTTATAAAAAATAGCTTTTACAGAAGAGTTTATAGAAAAAAAGTAGTTCTGAATAAATAAGTGTTTGGATAGTTATTTTTAGAATGACTTTTTATATTAGTAAATTACTAAAAAGGGTATAATTTGATTAAAAGTAGGAGATATGAGAGATAGTAGAGAAAAGAGAAGAGAGATGAGAGAGGGTAAAGAAGAGAGAGGAGGGAGGGTGGAGGGTGGAGGGTGGAGGGTGGAGAATAGATAGGAGAGAAGAGAGAGAATATAAGAAAAAGTAGGGGTAATATAATAATTGGATAGTCTATAAGCTCTTTTACTATTCCAAAAGCTAGTTTCAGTAGCTTATTTAAAATTATGGTTTAACCCAAAAGCACTTATAGATAAATATGTGTATTTATTTTAAATTTTTTTCAAAATCTAGGTTTGGGGGTTTTCTAATTAAGCTCTTAATTTTACATAACAGTATATTGATGTATCTTACCGAAATAATTTTTTTTTGAAAACATTAAAATGTTTTTTTGGCAAATTCGTCCTAACATCTAACTGATGCCAAAATAAAAAACAAAAATATTTTTTTTGAAAGTAAAAATACATATACCTAAGAAATTAAATACCCATAAGTAATTTAAAAAATGTTTTACAAGGGGCATTAAATTGTTTTATCAGACGCAAAAGATAAAAATTTCTATAAATAAAAGTTATTACAAAATAATAGTTGGCTAATAACTAGAGTTCCCAAAAATTGAATTTAGAATAGGTGCTGAATAATAAAATTTTCTGAAAATAACTCGTAAATATTGATTCAAATAATAAGCATATTTAGATAGATTTTAAAAAAGTGACTTATAAAAAATAGGAGTTTTTAGATATTTTTTAAAAAAAATTTACAAAAAAAATAATTTTAAATAAATGAGTATTTAAATAATTATTTAAAAAAATTATTATTAAATTATTAAAAAATATATAAAATTAAAAATTAAAAAAAAAAACCATCGCCACCTACCCTCATTTTCATCTTCTTTCCCCCTTCATTGTAATTTTCTCTCCTCTTCTTCTTCTTCAGTGACGCATAGGCACTGAAAAAAAAAAAATTAAAACTCTCATCTTCTCTTTCCTATCTTCTCATCATCTCACCATCTTCCCTCAAACCAGAAGATAAAGACATAGATGGAGGAAAAAGATGTCATCGATAAGCACCCAAGCATCTCATGGTGATTGACCACGCAACCCACAGTGACCCATAGTGATCTAGACGGCCACACTGACGACAAAGAAGAAAGAGGCGACGAGAACTTTCTTAAGAAGAAATGAGAGAGAATAAAAAATATAGATAAAATAATAATTAGATAATTTATAAATTTTTTTTTTATTTTAAAAATTATCAGCTTATCTGAAATTATAATTTTAAATTATTATTTAGTGCAAATTTTTTTTAAACAAATATAATTATTTATTTTAAAATTTTTTTAAATAAAAATTTAAATCATAATTTTTTTTAAAATCTTAATTTTTTGACCATCCAAACAGGTATAATTACAAATTTAAGAATCTCAATTGTAGACAAGGAATTCAAGTTTTAAATATAACTCCCAATTTATAACTTAAATACCTATTTACAACGGTATTATTATTAATTTAATATTTGGAGATTTAAATGTCCTCCTCCCAAATATTCAAGAAGGGTAGTGTGGTAAAAAGAGTTCCTTGGAAAATTCAGCCACGTGGGGGACGTTGGGCAAGGCAAGAGGCCAGCTTTGGTTGATCCGCCATCGCAACTACCTTCTCTTGTTAGTATTTTATGTTAGTATTTTATTTTAATGAAGAATTATTGTATTATAATAAATTTTAAATTCATGATTATTATAGTTTTATTATTTATCTATATAACATCCCAAATTTTGATAAAAAAATAATTTATAAGAAATTATTAAGATCAAGAGAATTTTTTTAAATTTAAAAAATCTCAAAAATAAAATTTTATAAAAGAATAAAGGAAAGGATAATCTTTAAAAATATTTTTGGGCTCAAAAAAATTATAAAAAAATATTTTAAGTATTTAAAAAATTATAAAAAAATTTATTTTTCAAAAGAGGATCAAATAATTTAATGGCTAGTTTTTATAAATTAAAAGTATATTTTTTAAAAAAATTTTAAAAAAATAATTAAAAATTATCGTTTGCCCTAAAATTTTTTGTGAAATTATATTATAGGTTAAAAAATTTATGGAAAAAAAATCTAAATTTTGACATGTGATTTAATTTTTTAGAAACTCAAAAAATTCAAAAAAAAGTCTGATAAAAAATTAAAAATAAAGTGAAATATAAATAAATTTTTATTGTATTAACTCAAAAATTTGGTTTCACTTATTTAGATATATAAGAACACATGGCATCTTTTCATAACCCCTCTTTCCACCTGTCTTCGGATGCAGATCTCCTCTCTCTTCATCCCTTAGAAACACCTATCTATTTATTTTTGTCTTGCCTTTTTCTCTCTTTATTTCTCTGTTGTCCAAAGTGCTAAAAAAAAGAGTTTTTTTGAAAAGACTTTTTTTTTTTAAAAAAAATAGTGTTTTTTAAAAAATACTTTAAAAAAGCGTTTTTAAGAAAAAATTTAAAAAAATATACATTTTAAAATAATTTAAAAATATTTTTTAAAGTGTTTTTAAAAAACTATTTTTTTTAATAATTTGGGCAGTAGAGAAAAATTATGATGAGTCAAGGCAAAGAGAGAAGATAGCAAGACAAAAGGTGAAGAGTGAGGTGCTTCTTACATCCCCTGTCTTCATCATATGCTTCTTTCAGCTTACACCTAATCTATTTTATTTTCCTCACACGTGCTACCTCGTCAGAACAGCCTCCATCTGTCAAACAACACGAACTCTTCTTCTCTCCAATTCATTTCAGTCTCGGATAGCAGAGGAAGAGAGAGAGCGACCGAGAGGGAGAGGGAGAGCTGAGTGAGAGAGAGACAGAGTAAAGGGCAGGCGAGAGAGTGAGAGTGCGACGGAAGAGAGGAAGAAAACAAGATCGGTACGCCTGAGACTGAGCTGCAGAGTCGTCGACATCGGTGGTGAGTTCTCCGACTCTGTTTTCCGTTCACCGTCGCTGTTTTAAAAAAACTAGCGTTACCTCCTTCCTTTTTTTAAAAAAACAGATAACTCAAGTTTAAAATCATGTCCCATACTGAAATCTGGAGCTAACTACATCAAGAAAAGCCCTTGAGTTCCAAAAATTTGAGTTCTGGGGTTGGGTCACCGATTAGGAACAAGAATAAGCTTGAATCATAATATATATGCTGCTGCAAGTTCCTTCATTTCTGATCTATGTAATTTTTGAGTTGGTTCTGATTAAGAGTTGAAGATTTGAGATGAGATTATGGATTAAGGGAAACATGAAGCTTAAAACAGAAAAATCAAGCTAAAGTCTTGCAATGTAGTTGCTGCATGTACCTTCCCTGTTGTGAACCGTGATCTTGAAACAGAGTGCTGCAATTTTTGTTGTGTAGCTTCGGTATCCTGAAAGTAGAGCTAAGAAAAATAAAAGCATAATGTAGCTAATTGAAGATTATACTGAGTGCATATTCTTGCTCTGTTTTAATGTCAAGCTTGCTGGAGACATGGGTTTAATGTTCTGATTTTGTAGTTCAGTTCTCTAGATTTTGATGTTTAAGTTAGATTATTGGTGCTGCATGTGGGTATGCTGACAAGGAAAGGTTAATTTTTGGAACTCAAGGGCTTTTCTTGATGTAGTTAGCTCCAGATTTCAGTATGGGACATGATTTTAAACTTGATTTATCTGTTTTTTTAAAAAAAGGGAGGAGGTAATGCTAATTTTTTTTTTGGTATAAAATTTTTTAGAAAGGGGTTGGGCTTACTCACGATCTAAGAGCATGGCAAAGTCTCCTTTTTTTCTTAGGCGATACCAATGTCGGGTAGAGCGAGCCATCTATTACCCTCAGGTATAAACCTATGTACCCAGGAGCTAGGATAACTCCTCAAACGCCGTAACTGGAATCACAACAAAGTGATATTTCCTAAAGATGGAACACTTCCAAATAGTCGTATATATCATTTCTTTACCAATTTTTTTTAGTTACCCACCCGGTTCATTAGAGCTTTGCCCCGACTACATCCGGATCCGACCCGCGTCGTGCACCTGGCTATGGTGGGTGAGTCTCCCAACGGGGATTTTTTGCATACGCTAAGACTCGAACTCGAGACCTCGCTTAAGCGATACCGAGCTGCTTAACACTCGGACTAACCCTCGTTGGTCATTTACCAATTGAACCTATAGATAATGGGTATGTTAGGTTGTGATTCAAGTGAGTGCTTAAGGATGATGGGCTACCTTTTGGGCTTCACTGGTTGGGCAGGACAGGAAATATATATATATATATAAACACATATACTCTACTGTCCTGTTCTTGGGCTGTATATATTGCATGTTCTATAAAAAAAATGATATATATAGAAAAGAAAGAAGAAGAAGGACGTGGCTGACATGGGATATACATACATACATACATATATGTGTGTGTGTGTGCGCATAATGTTAAGCACTGTCAAGTCTTCTGACAAATGGCTAAGGAAAGCTAAAGTATAAATGTTGAGGAGCAAGTAGTATAATTATAACCCAAGCATAGAATTATGAAGGGTAATAACTAAAGAATTAATTGGGTAACTTATGCTTGAATGGTTAACTTGTGTTGGGAGTTGTAAACTATTAAAGTATGTTCTGAGGTTTCAAAGTGATGTTTAGATTGATGTTGTTTAAGCTAGAAATTCCAGATTATAAGATATGACTAAATAGATGAAGAGTTGATTTGGTTAGATTAAGTTTGAATGGTAATGGTAATGAATGAGAGTTGGAGAAAAAGGGTGAAGTGACTGAAAGAGATTTTAGTGCTTAAAAGTTGATAGCTATGTAAGTATATGAAGTAAGGTTTGAAGGAATTGTTTCATAACGTATAGAATTAATGTTGGGTTAAGTTTTGAAAGAGGGAAATGTTAAAAGGTGAAGTATGAAAGCTATAGACATAGAAAGGGAACCTTTATAGAAAATAAATATATTGGTATATGTATGTAGTGTCACGATCAAGGGGACAGTTTGGAAAAGGATTAGAATTTCTTAAATTCTAAGATTTAAAGTGATATCTGCAAGCAAGCAAATTTTACGAAGGAATTATTAAGACGAGTATAAAGCCTTTGTTCAAGTGACTAATCACTTTCATAAGGGCAGTGGGATTTAAGGGAGTTCATGAAGTTATCAAATATAAATGAAAAGGTATTAACCTACCCTATGTATATATAATATATAGGATTTAAATTTGCTCGACCCCACCAAGGAAATGGGCAAAAAGAAAAGGAAAAAGAGGTAATTTGAAAGAAAGAGACCCAAGTAATAACACTTTTTTATATATTTGTATGTATGCTGTTCTGTATGTTTGTTTGTGCTATAGGATACTTATTCCAAATGTAGAGATACACACAAGCTTGGGGGATTGCTCACGATACTATTGGCTAGAAGCTTGTCCCTAGAAATCTATATAAAGGGCTAGCAGTTGCTAATGCAGGGGACTGTTTTAGCATATATACATTGATTGTAAACCATACTATTAGTTGATTGGTATATATGTTGTTATGCATGGGTACTGCTGGCTATCGTTTGGGATGGCTGGAAGCTTGTACTAAGTGGTTATATGTACAATTAATTAAAACCATGTTTGATTGGTTGTGGATATGGCTTATTTTGTATGCTTTGTGAATATGTGTGTGTGTGTGTATATATATATATATATGAAGAACTGTTGTTATTATTGGGATTCTTTGAATCTCACCCCTTTTTCTTCTATGACAAACAACAAAGACAAATGGCTTAAGGATAAGAGACAGTGATAACAGAAGGTTGTAGCTGGGGTAACATAGATGTTCTATCTTAATTAAGTAAATTACATTTGATTAAACTGTGTAGGGCTTGTATATATACGATGGTCAATATATGTGTAAGCTGAGTTTAATTTAGAAAGAAAGAAAAGAAAAAAAAAATCTTATGGATTTTTTAAGCTCTTTACAGCAAGTTTTTCAGGCAAAACCTTAATTAAGGTGTTACAATCTGAATATGGAAAATTTTTAAAATATATATAAAAATTCTAACAATACTCAAATTTTAGTAACATGTATTTTTTTTTATAATATTTTCATCTTTAACTCAAAATTTTTAACACCATTTTATATTTTGTCCGCTTTTATTCTTCTTTCCATATTTTAAATATTGAGGAGAATGCCTCATGCCTAATGTCATATGTAATGTGAGATATAATTAATAAAGTCAAAGTTTTTTTTTTTTTTTTGGTTGCCCACCCGGTTCACCAGAGCTTTGCCCCGACTACATCCGGATCCGACCCGCGTCGCGCACCTGGCTATGGTGGGTGAGTCTCCCAACGGGAATTTTCTGCATTCGCCAAGGCTCGAACTTGAGACCTCGCTTAAGCGATACCGAGCCGCTTACCACTCGGACTAACCCCCGTTGGTAAGTCAAAGTTTTTTTTTTTTTGGTACAAAGTCAAAGTTAAATTATACAATATATCTCAACAATTTTAAATTGTTATTGTTGGGCCCTATACCGGGCAATTCCATTTGACCAAGTCCATTTCGCTCCAACCCACTCCATGTCAACCCAGTTCCTCCTAGCCTGGCAGTACTCCGCCCACCTCCAACGTTCAAGGGGGGCGTCGGGCGTCGAAGGAGAGAATCTTGAGGATCGTGGGGGCCATTGGGCAAAACGTTCTCGAGGTCCACGTCAAAGATCTTAAGGGGGCATTGCCTGACAGCTCAGGTGTCCTACGGGAGATTAACAATATAGTAAGTTAATAAGAGTTAGACACAAATAATAAAAAATATATTTATATCTTATAAAGACGTGAGTTCGATTCTCGCTACTGTTATAAGAATTTTTTTAGTAAGCGATTTTGTAAATTTTTTGTAAACACTCTTCTGAATCTTAGAGCTATATTATAGTCTTGGTGGAAAATTAATACTGAACTCACCTAAGTATAAAAAAAAATATATATATATATTAGGGTAGGCATAGAAGGGAGATCAGACTCTAGGGCTCAGTTAACTCATTGTAAACGAAAATACATTCGTTTAGGAATAATATTCAAAACTCCTCCTCTTCTTCCTCATATTTTTTCTCTGTTATTTCTCTCTTATTCATATTATTCCAATTATCTAGTTGTGACACTGTTAGTGACCTGATCCAACAAAAAATTGCATCAATAGTTAGTTACTAATAACTATTTTAAACTTAAACATTTGTACAATTGACATCCTTGTTAAGAGAATAAGAGATGCATTTATTATTATCTTTCTTGCTTATAAAATGTTCCCTTAGCTGCAGGCTCTTGTTGCTTCATGATTTTTTGGACATTTATGGCATATTAAGGTTAAGATAAGATGGTTTGCGTTTGCCACTTGTGCTGGAAATGCATATGGTTGCCTTATTCCGTGCTCGTGTTGTCCTTTTTCTCCACAACACTCTTTTTATATTAAGTATGGATATCCTCCAATTTGAAGAAGCAATCATATTCCAGAATATTAAATATAAATATGTCTTTCAGCAAGAATTCGAATATTAACTCCTTCTACTACCCCCAAATCCTGTCGGTGATCTTCCTACAGCACTATTGCTCGGCTAGTAAGCGTTGTTGGGCTGCTGGTTTGTGCTTTTCTCTATGTTGTAAGTTTGTGCTTTTCTATTTGTTTTATCTATGTGAAGAGACCCATTAAGTTGTGTATCATTTTACCATCGATTTTACATATTCACAAGATACCTTCATTGAAATGAGAATCAGCTAAGTGATTAAGATCTGGCTTTTCAGGGAAAGATGGGAATTAAAAAGTACTAAATGAAAAGGTATTAGGAAGATAATAAATCTATTATTAGTAAGACAGAAATATAAATAATGTAAAAATTTAATTTTATGACCACACTTAAGGATTACTGAAATAAAACAAGGACACTAGAAGAGATCCATATGAATATTCATATCCCATGATTCAGTGTTTGCATTCTCCTTAAATATGCCATTTAAGTATTAAATTGCCAAGTTCATGCATATATAAGATGGTTTCTAATTTAAATTGATATTTACAGTATATAAATTTATTTTGATTTTGAAACTATTAAGAAATACATTTTTAACGGGATATGTTTAAATCATGCCAAAACAGTGAAGCTATGTTAAGAAGAAGTGTTTTTTATTGGAATAAAAAGCCACGAGACAACACACATAGACTAACTAACTAAAAGAAGCTTAGAATTGAAATTTTCTAAGAGAATAGTTTAGTATTCTGGAATATTCATAATGACAACTTTACCATCCACCTTCATGAATTACAGAATCAGTGTTCAATCGAGCCCTAAATCATTTTAGATTTGAGTTTAATCTCAATCAGGCTAAGAGTGTTACAGTTAAATTTTTTCTAAAAATGCGTTGTGTTTCTTCTTTATTAGAGTTCAAAATCTTGTAAGACCCCTCTTTCAAGGTCATCCTCTCAATATAAGATCCATGAACATAAGATTAAAGGGAGAGCTCCACGTAAAAAACTAACCACCAACAGAAGTTATACTAAATCTAATGAAAAGAGTTAGTTCTTCATAATATGGCGAACAAATGCTCAAATTATTATTAGAATATGTACCTATGTTTAGTGCCCTACAGTATTTTGAATAAAATTTTATCAAATAAGATGATATTTAAAGAGGATATATATATATCTATGTATATATATAACATTTTGACAATAAGCGCTAAGACAATTAAACTTTTTCAAAGCAAGTTGAATGGTAGGGGGAAGTTTGTAATAACATTTCTCTTATATATTTATCTCTTAGAATATAAATTCATTCAAAATAAATTAAATATTCTCCATCAAATATTATTCTAATTTTTAATATATGATATATTTAATTAATTTGATTAATTAAATAAATTAATTAATATAATATGTATTTTCTAAAATATTCTAATAATTTTTTTTAACTTTATGCCTCCATCTATATATTATTTGATTATAGTTGAGAGACCATGAAGTATAAATATGGATAATTTAAAAAAATAATAAACATGTGAAATAAATTTTATATTTAAGATTAAGATTAAATCAATACTCTTGAGTGTCTAAATTTATGTTTGAGGGTAATAGACAGCTCGTCTTGTCTAATATTGGTATCGCCTAAACAGAAGAAAAATTTTATCCTATTTTGTGGGTGAATTCGACCATTTTCTAAAAATTTTTATATCATAATATATATATATATATATATATATATATAAAGCTGCCAATTCAACTCCCCCAACTGACACCTTGGGAGGTTCACAAGCTAGAAACAAGAAATCAAACAGCCGCATGCAAAATGGATAATGAAATAATAAAATCAAAATTAATGGAAATTATTATGCTCCTAGAAAACCCTCCAACTAAAATTTTAAAATAGTTTTTGGTCAAAATTTTAGCTTAAATTTTTTTAAAACAAACAGCTATATTTGTCTAAAATAACTTTTAGATCAAACTATGGTTTAAAACTAAAGTTTTGGATAAGTTACTGAGATTAGTTTTTAGAACAGTAAAAGAACTTTGGACTACTCAATTACTATTTTAATTTTATTTTTTTTATATCCTCTCTCTGCTCCACCCTTTCTTCTCTCTCCTATCTCTTCTTCACACCCTCTCTTCTCTTTTCTCCATCATCTCTTCTCTCTCATCTCTTTAATAAAATCATATCTTTGCTGGTATACAAAAGTCCTTCTAGTAATAATTATCTAAATACTTATTTATTCAGAACTACTTTTTTTCCATAAACTCTTCTCCAAAAGTCATTTTCTAAAAACTGCCTAAAAATTATTTTTTTCATAAGCCATTTTCTAAACTTTTATCCAAATAAGCCCTATGCCTCTTTAGATTGACTTCTAGATAATAATTTATAGAGAAAAATGATTTAAAAGTAATTCTGAATAAACTTTTGTGAAGAAGAGTTTATGAAAAAAATGGTTATAAATAGATAACTGGTTAGATAGTTATTATAATGACTTTTTTGACTAGTAATTATAAAAAATTGTATGATTTTATAAAAAATAGTATATAATTCCCATTTCTTCCTTCTTTCCCCCCTTCTTTCTCCTGTGGTCCGGTGACATTGCTCCCATCCCTGCTTCTTTCTCCTGTTCTCTTTAGTGACTCTATTGCTTTTACTTCAACGAGATTTGAAGAAGACGGAGAAGAATTAGCAACGGAGATTTGAAGAAGACGGAGAAGAATTAGCACATGGTTGAGAGCTTCAGCATAGTGACTCTCGACCAGCCCCTACTCCCCCGCAACTCATTCTCCAGCCCTTGACTTAGATTCAAAGTTGATGAGATCAAACGATATTTGGACCATTGAAAGAGAGAGAAACTTAGAGAGAGAGCCGAGTGTTTGCGATTTTTTAGAGTTTTCACGAATTGATGGCGATGGATGGGCTGTCGGGGAGAGCGATTCTAGTGACAAAGGATGATGACGATGATAGTGTGTGGAGGCCGAATGGCATCCCTTTGCTGTTGGTTGAGAGGATGGAGTCGATAATAAGAGAGCTTCGGTGATAGAAGAGAAGGGAGAGAGAAAAGAGAGTACAAAAAATAGGAGTAAAGTGATTATTGGACATTTTATAAGCTATTTTCCTCTCTCATAAGCTATTCTTATAAACTTATATAAAATTGTAGTTTAATCCATAAGTCTTTTTAGATAAATAAAGATGCTTATTTTGAATTTTTACCAAACTATGATTTAAGTTAAAAGTTTTTTTAAAATTATAGTTTGAGGTTACCCAAATACACATATATTGAAATAAAAAGAAATCATTAATATGCTAATTGCCACTCATGATATATATATATATATATATACGTTGACTTTTTGAGTTTTTTTATCCCCCCTTACCTTGAAGGAGGTTAGAGCTGATAAAACGGGCCCAACCTGCGGGCTGGGCCCGTTTTACCTTAAGGGGGGCGGGCTCGGGCTGGCAAAATGCCAGCCCGCCCCCCCTCAGCCCGCCAAATTGGCGGGCTGGCCCGTTTAGTGGCGGGCTGGCCCGCCACTTTTTTTTTTAATATTATTATTTAATATTTATTTTACTTAAATGTTATTTTGAATACTCCTATTATCGAATATTAGTAAAGATAATTACTTATTTGTTACTATATATTTACATATTATAATTGATTAATATTATGTTAATATTTATTTAGATTTATAATTATAAAATTTGAGATTTTTTTATAAAAAATAGAAATTTTTAATAGTATAACATGAGTAATTTTTTTATTATACTAATATAATATTAGAAATTTTTTATTAGTATTTTAAAAATGTTAAAAATATTTTTTTTTTAAATTAAAAAAAAAAGTGGCGGGCTGGCGGGCTCGGGTTGGCATTTTGCCAGCCCGTTTTGGGGCGGGCTACACAGCCCGCCTCGCATTTTGGCGGGCTGGCCCGTTTTTGGCGGGCCAGCCCGCATTCTCAGCTCTAAAGGAGGTGAATTGATTTAGATAAAATGATATAATTTCTTGCTATTTTTTTTCCTTTTTCTATAGCTCACTTCATCGCTATTTATTAAAAAGTATTCCGCTCAATTCTAAATATATAAATTAGATAATTTATTTATAAGGATTAAATAAATTAATTTAACTATTTATAAAAAATATGTATTAATTTTTCTAAATATAATTAATCATTTGCATTTAAAATAATATTTTGATGAAAACTTCACTTAATATGTGATATGTACAATCAATTAATAAGAATTATTATAAATTTAAAAAATAAAATGAATTAAAATTTTATAGTTAAAATTAATATTTTTTAAGAGTAATTTCTACATTTAAAGCATAACGGAGTAATATTTTTCTCTCAATGATACTTATCCATTCGTTCCACATAAATGAACCAAGAAAAAAAGAAGAAAAATGCAATAAAAATGATAGGGTTAGTATTAGTCTTTATAATTTTTTTTATTTTAATTTTAATTCTTATAATAAAAGGATTAAAATGTAAATTGCTCTTAAAGTTTATGCAGCAATGTTACTCTAAAAAAAAAGTTTTTAGACTTATTGTCACCTTAAAAATTTTAAAACATAACAATATTATTATATAAAATTAAAAAATTACTATTAATTATTAAAAAATTAGTATTGACTGTTAAATTTTAATATTAATAAGTAATATTACTCTATTTTAATATTTTTAGGATAATTTTGAACGAAAAAAAATTATGGAAAAATATTGCTCTTTTTAAAAGATAAAAACACATCATTTAAAATTATATGAATTAAATTTAAAATAAAGATAATCTATATGCACAAAACATTATATTAATCCAAAATTATCTTCCGTAAAAAAATTATGTTTTTAAAAAATAAATTAAAACGAATAAACGATAGATATGCGGCTTAACTTCTCCATTTTGACGTCTATTCGGTGGAGGCTGCGATCAAAGCCGCAGTAGCCGAGCAAAGCCCAAACACATTGTACGCTAGCTGTTCCAAACACCGCTCCCATTATTTCACCTTCTCTCTCTCCTCAACTTCACACCCTTACTCTCCCTCTATCCTTCTCTGATAATTTCATTCCAAAACCCTAATTTCCTCATCTGGGCTATGGAATTTCTCTTCGTCTGAGCTTCTATTCAATGAGGTTTTTTTTTTGGTTATCTGAGCACAATTTTTTTTCTCTGAATTTTTTTTCCCGTGAAGGTAAAAGAAAACGATAAAAAGCTGTTAAATTTATTGAATTCTTGTTCTGAAGCTATCTTCTTCGAGCTTGAATTGTTGTTGCGGCTTCTAGAACTTTAAATTATGGCTGCGGTTGCTGAGATTTCTGTCGACGCAGCAGCTGCTAACAAGTTGGACTCAAATTCTAAGTCCGAATCCGAATTCAATGTCCAAAAGCTCGTCGATATGTTCACTAAGTTGAATCCTTTGGCAAAAGAGTTTTTCCCTTCAGGTTATTCTCACCATGATCATCTCCATCAGGGCTATCATCAGCTTCCACCGAACAATTTTCTGGGTAGCAATAATATTACTGCTGATGATAATCACCCAAATAATCGCAGGGTATTGTCTCTTTTCTTCGATCCCTGATTACGTTAGATTTTTGGATTTTATATATTTCTGTTTACTTATTATTTACGCTATTTTGATTGAAGGTTTTAAATGTTTATTAATGAGAATGCTTGGTATTGCACCGAATTTATTGTGACAAAATATATGTACCGTGTGGCAAAATATAGTGAAAGTTCTTTACTTTTTTGTTTCTGGAGTCAGTAATTTGGTATTTGTATAATGCGCTTTGATCATGAAATTGACAAGTATCTTGAATTGAATAGAATCTCTGCAGTCTATGGTCTTGTGTTTTTACAGTGGAATTTGGGGTTTTTCTTCTCCGTGTTATATTTTATTGTTTCTGATGCAATGCATTTGCGGTTATTTGTTTTCCTGAGCTACTTCAATTTTCCTTGAACGTGTCTCCTTTGACATTATGCTATGTGTTTTGAGGTTGAATATGATCGCACCTTTTATCATGCTATGTTATCATGTTTTTTCTGTTTATTGTACAATTGACTGTGAATTGTTTGTATAGCACTTACCAAGCCATGCTAGGTATATTTTTGTCATTATTTTATAGAAACACCGCTCTTTCTTTTGTAAAGGTTATGGGGATACAATTGAGATAATTTTTCATGTGAAAGTTAATCCTGATATCACTGACCTTGTCTTGTTTACTGACAATTTATGCTTTGATTATCTTGCAGGGAAGAACTAACTATAGCCAGGGGAGGAGAAGGTCTAATGGAAGAGTGCATAAGGCTCAGAGAGATGATAGCATTAGAAGAACAGTATATGTTTCTGATATAGATCAGCATGTGAGCAATAGTGGCTGAATTAACTTTTTTTATAAATTTATGGATTATATAGTTTTCCCTGCATGGATTCTGATTATAGATTGTATTATCTTTTCTTGGACAAAAGGAAAGATTGTATTATTTGAACGGTCTCTTTTCTTGATATAGGTTACTGAGGAGCGGCTTGCTGCCTTATTTACTAGTTGTGGACAAGTAAGTCATGAGTCTCAACTGGTGACTTTGTTAGTCATTCTCTTTACAACCCATCTTTCAGAACCGATCAAGATAATTTAAATGGAAGTTATCACTGTTGTATTGTAGCAGCGGGAACTCATACTGTTTTGCTATGGTTTTTACCCTTGCATTCTGATGGTTTTCTTGCTTTATTCTAAACGTTTTTAAAATATTATTCATATGTTCCAAGAGACATTTTCTTTTCTCTGTGCCCATGTGCTAAGCTTCACTGATATCTTCCTATTATGCTGCTTTCTTTTGTGGAACTTTGGCATTTTATCAATTTTAATGCAGTTGGCTGCATAAATGAAACATTTAAATCACTTGAAGCATTATTTCCTCTTTATTAAATGTGCAATTATTGCTCATGCCTTAGATATTTGTTCAGCTAAGCAGAACATAACATGCTTTTCTTGTTTCACTAATTGCTTGTTCTTGAGGATACATGGGCTGGCCTAGTTGGATGCTGGTATTTCTTTTGGGTTTTGCTTACTGAAATTTCTAAACCAGAGTTGATGTTAGTTTTTTTCTTGACCTCTTTCATAGTGCTCGTGAGCTGGTTTTTGTGTTAGGTTTCTTTTAGTACAAAAGTTTACTAAGTAAAAAAGAATGTGAAAATGAAAATGTAACTTTGTAATATAAACATTTCGAAATGCTATCAATATCCACCCGCTGAATTTTGTGTTTCGTTGATTTGCTAGAAACCTCTCATCTTTTTCTTGTGCAAAAACAAAATGTGCATCTGTTCATTCTAGTGCTTCTGTAGCCCTACTTCCTCTCAATAGCTTAGTGAATCAGCGAAGGATTACCTTTTGGGTTTTCCCTGTAAATTCTAATTAACTTGGCTGTGTAGAATACCATTTTGTTTTCATCTGGAAATGGGTTCATATTTCCTCCATAATGAGTTTCACTCAATCTTTTTTATTGACATTTAATTCGATTTTAAGCAGGCCTCTGTTTTATGCACGAAATATGTCCACTTATAGTTGTGTTACTAGTCACCTATCAGTACTTTCGAGAACTCATGCAATGCATTTTGTTGTTCATTATTATCTTCCATTTTAATAATAAGAAGATTTAAACCTCTAAGATAGATTGCCTTTTTAGTAGTTTCATTTATTTGGAAATCTTACATCAAGCTGTTCTTCTTGATTGAAGGTTATTGACTGCCGAATTTGTGGTGATCCACATTCAATTCTTCGTTTTGCATTTGTGGAGTTTGCAGATGAGCGTAAGCATTTTGCTTGCAAATCCAGTTGTCTCCCCCTGTTCCTCAAATAGACATATGGACAGGCATGTACAAAATGACCATTATGTTTTAAATCTATCTCATGCATTTATCTTGAACTGTGTCAACAGACGGTGCAAGATCAGCTTTAAACCTTGGTGGCACTGTGCTTGGATACTATCCAGTTAGGGTCCTTCCTTCCAAAACTGCTATCCTTCCTGTGAATCCTACATTCCTCCCTAGGGTATGGACAAATCTCTGGTTTTTTTTGTATGATTCTATATTTGGACTGAAAGGAATACCAAACATTTTCAAAGTAGAAGTTCAGCCTGTCTTTGTTGTGGAAGATCAGCCATGTAGATTTTGTATCAAACATAGAAACAGTCCATTGGCTTATCTTTGGTGTTTAGAGAAGGGAGGTTTTGCCCCCACAGCTGGTCAGCATGGCAGATAAATGTTTTTAAAAGTGCAATGCTAACCCGTTTCGCTTTCTTTTATTGCTTGTCTTTTGTCCTTTCCACTCACTTTTTTTCTCCCTTCATTTGATACTTTCTTTTCTGTCTTAAAAGGCAAAATTGTCTTGCTTCTTTAACTTGTCCTATTAATTTGGTGGTTAAGTTCCAAATTTAAAGTTCCTCGGTCTATTAAAAAGCTTTTCTTTTCTTCATTTTTAATAAATGCAGTCTGAGGATGAGCGTGAAATGTGTAGTAGGACTGTCTATTGTACAAATATTGATAAAAAGGTATGTCATTACACTTATACTTTGTTGACTTGATGAACTGGTTCCATTTATTGATTTTCCTGTAAATTGTGTGTCATGATATATATATGTATATATTAATAAATGAACATGCAAGGATAAATAGATTTCCTGGACGAGGTTTATGGACAATGGTGGCCCCTTATCCCTATAAGATCTGCCTCTAATAAGACCTTACAAAACAGTGGTGGTTCTAGAAGTATTTGACAATTGCAATCAAGATTGGGGACTGCCTGGGCCTACCAGTCATGATATAATGCATCTGTGTTTTGCATATATAGTATGATAATTGGATTTGGATTTTTCTAAGGCTTTTCTAAATTACCTTTGACCTCAATTGTCTTGTAGATTTCTCAGGCTGATGTGAAGAACTTTTTTGAAACAGCTTGTGGTGAGGTCAGTCCAGCACAACATCGTATGCAATTAGCTTGAAAACGGTTAATCTGAGATGTTGGTTTACACTCATTTTTTTTATTATTGTTATAGGTTACCCGCTTGAGGCTTTTAGGAGATCATGCTCATTCAACTCGAATTGCTTTTGTAGAATTTGCAATGGTAATTTTCTTATGACCATTCAATGCTCCTATAGTTGGCTGCTATATATTACATGACCCTGTTCTCTGTTCTAAAAATCTACACTTCCCTCCTTTGAAATACAACAACAATAACAATAACAAAGCCTTTTCCCATTAAATGGGGTCGGCTACATGGATCATACGACGCCATTGTGCTCTGTCAAAAACTAAATCCTTGGATAGGTTATTGACCAGGAGATCCCGCTCAATGACCTCGTTGAGCGTTCTCTTTGGCCTTCCTCTACTCCTTTTAACCGGACTCCATACTATTTGATCCACCCTCCTCACCGGCGCATCCCTTGGCCTTCTTTGTATGTGTCCAAACCACCTAAGACGGTTCTCCACTATTTTCTCCGCAATAGGTGCCACTCCAACTCTTCCCCGTATTTGTTCATTACGAATCTTATCTTTTCTTGTATGCCCACACATCCATCTCAACATCCTCATTTCGGCTACCCCAACTTTATGCTCTTGTTGTCCTTTTAAAGCCCAACATTCACTTCCATAAAGCATTGCTGGTCTTATAGCAGTACGATAAAACTTTCCTTTTAATTTATCTGGTACTTTCCGATCACATATAACCCCAGTAGCCTTTCTCCATTTAGACCACCCAGCCTGGATTCTATGATTAACATCCTCCAAAATTTCACCATCTTTCTGTATAATTGATCCCAAATATTTGAACTTATCTATTTGTGGAATAACTTGATCTCCTAATCTGACCTCCAAATTACTTCTAACTTGCCTCTTAGAAAAATTACAATGCATGTATTCCGTCTTACTTCTACTCAGACGAAAACCCTTCGACTCTAAAGTACTTCTCCATAACTCAAGTTTAAAATTGATCTCTTCTCTTGACTCCGCCATAAGAACTATATCGTCTGCAAAAAGCATGCACTTAGGGATTTCGTCTTGAATAGGCTTAGTTAGAACATCCACTACCAGATTAAATAAATAAGGACTCAAAGATGATCCCTGATGTAGACCAATCTTTATGGGAAAATCCTTTGTTTCTCCCCCAGACGTTCTTACAGTAGTAGTTACCCCTTCATACATATCTTTTATATGCTTTGATCTAAACCCTCCTTTGAAATAATAAGAAAAAAAACATCTGTATTGACCTCTCGTTAGAAATTACTTGTCTATTTGTTTCAATTTAGTCCTCAGCTTTCAATTATCAGTATACTTGTTGGATGCAATTAACCTTGCCTATGTGGCATACAAGGTGGATAAATGCTACTCCTCCAGTCCTTAATATAGGACTTAATTAGGGAGTTGATTTTGATCCTAAATATAAGAGCTCTTTCCCGTATTTGTACATTTTTTCCTAAATTATCCCTATAGATGCTCTCTCAACAATAATCAAGTAAGAGAGGGAGGGAGGGAATTAAGGAAGATGGTCAGGGTGTTTTAGAAAAATTATGCTATATTAACTAATTTAATTAACTTAATCTAGTCAAATTAGTTAAATAGGTCTTATATTAAGGACCAGAGGAATATTAGGCTTCCCATTTGCCTCTGAAATGATCCCTTAGTTTCCCCCCCTTTCAAATAGCCCCTTAACCTTCTGTAGTGTTAGAAAACGGTCCCTTAGCAGCTCTCAGGCAAAAAGAAAAGAGAACTCTCTGTTCCAAAATTGGGGTTGGAGAATCAACTACTTAAGTACTCCATGAAGCAGCCCAGGCAGCCTGGTCTCTACTAATTTGCCACTGTTAGAGGGCCAACATCTCATTGGTTTCACTTGGGGACGTCTTACTAGGCTTTCTTGCATGTCAAAACCTTTCATAGGTAGCCTTTTCCAGAGCTATCAATCACTAGCAATGATACAAATTAATTGGCACCCAAGAAGGGTGGAAACCTTCTTCCAAAAGCTAGTTATGAAGGTGGGAGAACTAATCTATTTTATGTATCATATAGAGTAGCTTACACTATCACACAAAGTAGCTTATACTACCGTGTTCTCTATTGTGGTTATATTTGTTCATTTTGGATGTCAAGAAGTTTTATAACTGGTCCCAAACCCAGATAAAGGAGCAGGGCTGTGTTAAACCCTTGATGGCCAATGTAAAACTCTATCAAATCTCACATCGATATAAAACAGTATATGGTTTTGAGCTAATGTTAGGTCGTTGCCCTTTAACAATGCACTGTATGGCTCAAGTACAGTGTAACCAACCATGCTTGGTGGGATAAGTTTTGTTGTTGTTGTTGAATGTCAAGAAGTTAGGATTAGTCTTCCTAAATAATGTTAGTGCGATAATGTTATTTCTCTTGTTCTAATCACAAAACTTGACAGTTTTCACCATGTAAGTGCCGCTTGAAATTAGTTGAGTTTTATCATTCATGAAAGATTTGTTGGCCATATGGAATCATTGAGATTTTGTGTGTTTTATTTTTCTGCCAACCAAACAACAAAATTGTTTCCATGAGCATAATAATGGAACTTGTATGATTTATGATTTGAATCTTACAATTTGCAACAAGTCACAAAACTAATTATGAATTGAAAGTTGAATAAAAAGTTGTCCTGAATTGTACGATTGACAACTTGAATCTTATGATTCCGATGGCACCCAGTAGAAACTAATAATATTAACGTATTGATGAAGCTATGGATTCTTCACTGAACAGGGGAGATATAGGAATTAGCACGCTAGTGCTTACAATGATATAACTTACTGAAACAAGGCATGAAGGAAGAATTGGACACTAGAAAACAAGCACACGTTTTAGCTTTTGAGAGGCTAGAGTCTCTCCTGAAACTTGCCGAATTCTTGCTTGCCCTCTACTCTTTACAGGCCATTCCATGATATCCCGACTTCTAAACCAGTTCTACAAACCCCCCGCCCCCCCAAAAAAAAAAATCTCTCTCTCTCGCTGTGGCAGCTCACCCCGCCTTTCCTCTTGCTTTCTGGCTCTCTCTGTTACTCTCCCTAGTGGGACATGGCCCAATGGGCATGGGTTTGTTAGATCTATAATGAGTTATAAAGCCAATGATCCAAATGATATGAAAATTAGTGACTAGGTTGGCCACAAATAACAATGTATATATAATTTATGTTTATGTACTTTTTTTTTGGGGTCAGCTTTTCAATTTTGAGTATTTTATGCATATTGCATGGATATGTATATGTCCTATTTTATATTTCATGCTATTTCACTTATTGCTGGATCTTACGATTTGATAAATTTAAAGATTCACAACTCTCAAATATTTATTTTGATTTATATTTGTAAACACTAAACACCGAGAAAGACTTGCACAAGAGGAACCATCTTGACTGACTTTTTTTTTTTTTTCCTTCTCTTGACCAGGCAGAAAGTGCCATTACTGCGCTAAATTGTAGTGGGATGCCCGTGGGAAGCCAGCCTATCAGGTTTGGGCCCTGCACTGGAGGATAATGGTTTTATGTAGATCTTAACCAAACACAGTTTGATCATATTTGGTTCCTCCTTATTCTGCAGGGTAAGTCCTTCAAAGACACCTGTGAGGCCAAGAATGTCCTATCCAACACCCCATTAACTGATCAATCCCAGAACTTACAGAGGCAATTTGGTCAACTTTCCTGTTGAGGCTTGTGTTGAAGGGGTGGTGAAGTTTCCTTTATTTCAGATGTTCCATTTTCACAATCATAGCAGTTGCTTTAGTATTGCCCAAGCATATATGTTCTTTTCTAACTAAAACTTCCTTAGCACCAGTCTTAAATGTTTTACCATGTTTTTTCTTTGGAGGAAGGCTTGTTTAAGTTATTTTGTTACTATGATCAAGTGCTCATCTGATCGGCATACTTAACCAGCCTTAATCTTAAAACACCATTAAGGTCAAGAAATGGTGAAAGTTCAGTATTTAATATTAGTATTTTATTCTGTTTTTCAATCAAGTGCATGGATATGATTTTGTTTATCTTTTGCGAATATGAAATAGGTCTTACATTGACAGGAAGGTAGGATCGTTAGGATTTTTGTGAATGGTTTCCCTGCTGAATCATCATGCAATGGAAGATTAATCGTCTTCATGAGACAAAATGAAGTTTGATTATATATACATTAGTTTACTAGGTTAGTGAGATGGATGATATTTTTTAGGGAGAATCACAATGAGGTCTTAAGAAAGGAATATAATCACCAAAAAGACCTCATAACAACTGAGTAACATAAACTTGTTTTTATTTTTTACATCGGAACTTGTCATTGTAGGATGCTTAGTCATGGGATTTTTTGTTGATTACATTCTTTTCTTAGGATTTCATAGTATTTTTCTCTGTTTTTTTAGTTAGCTTGGGTTTCATTTTTATAGGTACTTTGAGAGTAAAATCTTAAATTTTCAAAATCAAATCAATGAAGAGTTTACTTCTACATGTGCTTGGAGAGGAGAATTAGTTTCAGGTTCAACCTAAAAACACCTTTACTCTGCTGAGATCAGCATACTGGAATCTGACGCTTATCTGTTCTTTTGAGAACTTGACCAGTAAAATCACTTGGTTCCAGAGATCTATATTGCTTCCAATCTTGTGTGGGAAAGATGTAGTAGAGGGTAATTAGTATTCCACAGATATTAATCTAAAAGAGAGTGGAAGAAGCAAAAGATTCCACAGATATCAGAAGTTTGATAATATCAGTATCTATCTTATCTTGGTTCATTTTGGTGGTGCCTTTCTTGGATTCCCACTAATTGCTGGAATGTATTCCTGTCTTTTTATAACAGGAGGATTCTGATTTAGGAAAGTGGATTAAAGTAGATGTGGCCCACTTTTATTGTCAAGTAAGGTAGTTCCTCGAGAAATTTAAGTGAGTTTACAAAATTACTGGTGGCATTATGGTAATTTTTATAGAAGGCATTTATTCATGATTCTTGTGTGTTTTCTAATTCTCTCCTCCATACATTTGTCAGACTTATAAGGGGGAACTTGATATTGGAAATGCCTTTTCTATTGTTGGTAAAGTGTAAACCCTAGAATGTAAGTTTTCATACCAATTGCATTTGTAGTCTTATTGACATGAAAGTTTCTTTGGAAATAAAAAGTTACGGGTCCGATCTTGAATATAACCTTAAGCCATGAGTGTTTGTTTCTCTAAATCAATAATTAAAAAAAGGAGAGAATATTAGTTTTCATGTTTGGTACGATGTTGAAACCCTATGATGATGGGTTGGTTGGTTCTTGTGTAACACTAAATTAGCCTATAGATCGCTCAATGTGTGATAGATTTTTTTTGTTAAGCATATATATTCTCTTATTAAAAATAATTATATTCAAGGTATTGTCAATGATAAATTTTAATCATTCTAAAGAAAAATGTTTTTTGATCAATACCTATTATTAAACTCTGGATTCAACATTATAATCCGTGTACGTGCATGCATTTGTATACATGATGTCAATGTTATAAAAAGTTGGCCATATATAATTAATTACCATTGTTTCTTATTGTAAGTCATTTGTACCCTAAACTCGTATACTAAAAAATATATTAAGTTTTTTTAAAAAATTCACATTTGCTATTATTAAAGAAGGGACATTGAAAAAAAAATATGGTGCACATTTTCTCTTAGCTATTTTATTAAATAGTCAACAAGGGTAAATGAGGAAATAATTATTAAATTCCTTACAAGTGACTAACATTTTGAAACAAACTTTTTGAGGTACAAAGTGACATTGCTTAACTTGTGAATAGAAATATTTTACATTATAAATATACAAATCCAAACTTAGAATTATTATGCTTCAAGCTAGAACATGGTTGAGCTCCATCGGGTATCATCCCAAGGAGCTTTATTGAAATTATAAAAGATACAAATGGAAACCCTTCATTTCAAAAGAATACAAATGATAGATCAACAACGACACATTTTAAGACCAATGTAAAAGAACAAAAAAGGAAAACCACAATAATAATTAAACTTAAATTTTAATTAGGATATATATATATGTAAGTATACATTTTTTGCATATATATCCCCGTAGCTACTGGAAACTCTTTGCTTAAAACACGCATAGAACATTCTCATTTGTTACAAGGCCAAGAACAGTAACATTTGCCAGCTTCCTTGCAATCTCCGTTGGAGGGTCCATACCATTCCTCACACAAGGAACTGCATTTGTCAGGTGTGCACTTGTCCAAGTTCTTTGTGTCCGTACAGAATATGGTTTTTTGCCCTCCCACTATCTCGCTACCTGCACCATCACCAAAACATCGAACATTGCATGAAATATAAGTTATGTCAAAAGAATGCATCTGTTTTGTTCATGACTTGTGAATAGTACGTTACGTCATGTTATAAATATTATATTTTCTAAATTTATATTCGTCATACGTAACTTACGTGAAGTCAATGGTATGATCTCTTTTTTTTTTTTTTTACTTTTTTTTTAAGTTATTATTGTCTGTAACATTATCCTATCATTTCACATGTTTATACCGTACATTGCATGAAATATAAGGAATGAGTTCCTTTGTTCATTGAATATAAATAGTGTGACGTGCTATAAATTTTATGTTTTATATTGATATAGTTTATATAACTTGCATGAAATAGAATGTATATTTTGCTAATTCTATTTAATGAGGACATCACAAAATATCATATCATGTTTCAAACAAAAAAAAGAGATAATTTTGATAATATTAAATTGATTAAAACAAGATTAGTAGTTTTACTCAAATTACCTTTGAACAAAAGTTGTAATTTACTCAAAACCCTATCCGTTCTTCTTTGGTTTTCTTTCTTCATATCTCAAGCTTAAAATTAGGGTTATAACAGTCTAGGTAGAAAATGCATTAATTAATGAATATACAATAATAAAAATTGTGGAAAAAAGTGTGAAAGAAAAAAAGACAATGCCATTATTTAATTACTGAAGAACATAAGCAAGTTAATTAATTAGGAATATGTGTGTGTGTGTGTGTGTGTGTGTGTGTATTGCAGTTTGAAGTTTCTTACCAGTAGTGAACAAGAGAAGCACAAGGATGACAAAGATCTTGCTGCTCTTCAAGGAATCCATGTTTTTGCAGGAAAAGAAAGAAGTAATGATGAAGGAATGAAATGGATTTTTTATGCATACATATATATATATATATATGAATGATGGATTGAGGAAGATGGTGACGTTTTGAATGTTTCAAGGTAGGTTTTACATGTAATTGGTCTTTGAATGAGTGGTTATCGTTCAACACTTTGCATTTTCTTCTAAATTTAGGTTATTCAACTTATCTAATTAATTCTAAACCACTTAATTTACAGTAATTTGTTTGGTCAAAGTTATCTAAATAAAATGGTTATCTAAATAAATAATATCTAAAATAGTAAAAATTAAATAACTAGACAAAATAAGAAATTTGTTTCTTCCCCATGAGAGAGATAAAGAGATTGTGTATTAACATTATTTCTATAATACTTTACAGTTATAATTTCTTAATAGTATTTTTTTTTTCATTTAAGGATATATTTGATATTTTATATCTATAGAATTACTTTTTCATTCCATTATTTTTATTTTATTCTCTTCCTGGTAAGTATAAAATCTATGCAAAATTGGATTTTCCTAAATTGAGTGCCTTGTCTAACAGAGATAAAGAGTGTGTGTGTGTGTGTAAGGCCTATTTAATAAATCTCAATCAGTTCTTATTATTTCTCAAATTAAGCTTGACATAAGGTTTAACAAAAAAAAGGAGTTTAATTTGCACTCAACGGCACAGTTGGTAAATAGTTATGTTCCTTAAATATGATATTATGGGTTTGACCATTTCATTGCATAGAAAAGATTTTGTTGGGAAAGTCAAAATCCACTCAAGAGAATTAGTTTTTAATTATCGGTGAGAGGATATCGCTTATACTCTATCAAAAAAATTAGGAAAATTTCATTGCACCCCACCGTAGCAATGTAAATATCAGATTCCTCTCAAAAGATTTTGAAATTTACCTACACCCCATTGAACCAAAATTAAATTAAATTTTGTGGGTGAAAAGATATTGGTGCCCTTATGTAGATTTGCAAAAACACATGAAAATTTACAATAGATGTAAGCAAATTTATAACAACACATAAAGGAATTAATAACTCTTATTTCTCATATTCCTACTAGCCTAATTTACAATTACAATTGACAAATTTATAACAATAATAAAGAAATTAACAACTCCTATTTCCTATATTCGCAACACATTATTTCCTTATGTTGTTGTAAATTTACTTATTATAGTAAATTAAATTGGGAATATAAGAAAGAAATACTCTGCCTCTAGTATGGAATTAAAGTGAGAGTTTCAGATTAGAGATCCAGAGCAGCCGGTGTCCGAGTGTCTTCACCCAACATAATTACTATTCCTCAATATTTAAAATAAAATATATTTAATTAATTTAATTAGATTAAAAAATTAGTTAAATTAGTTAATATAATATTTTTTTACTAAAATATTATAATTATCTTCCTTAACTCTTTCTCTCTCTCTCTTATTTAATTATTATTAGGGGAGTATGAATATGGGTAATTTAAAAAAATTAATAAATATAATAAATAAATCTTTTATTTATAACTAAAATTAATTTTGTAATTAAATATTATATTAATGAAGGGAGGAGTATTAAGAGCGCATGATGATTGGCGGGAAGGATTTAATGACACACCACCCACGTGTTGTTCCAAGTTTTCGAAGGCATTGATGATGTGGTCGGATTGAGCTTGGTTTCTGTTAATGGCGGGGCAGTCCTCCTTCATCGCCATCCCTTACCGCAAATAACAAACCGTCCGACGGTGGAATTCAATCTATCTTAATTTTTTTTTATTTCATGTAAAATCCATGGGCTGAATTGGAAGCCACAAAAGCAATATTATTAATATTTTGTAACACATAGGATTGACTCAGTGCTGAGTCATCCTAAGTTATGGATAATAAAATTATAAATGATAAAAAATTTAGAAACTAAATTTTAAACGAATCAAAAGTTTAAATTAAAGATTATATTGCACCAAATCAAATTTTAATAATTGAGTTATATATAAATAAATTAATATTTTAAAAATTAAAAAATTAATTTTTTCTAATAATAACGATGATGAACAATAACAACAACCCCAATAATAATAATAATAATAGACTTATTGAAGATATTTGGATTTCCAAGTATCTAAATAAATCATTTTGCAAGCTGGGGAGGGGCAGGACAAGACCAATAACATTGGCACATAGTATTATTTTTGGTACAATTTCCAGTAATACGACCAATGGCGCTGAGGCACCAGACTGAGCATGCTGGCGCTGTGCAATTTGGCAATGTGTAGTCCGCAGTACAATTTTCAGATTTATTGGATCCCTTTATTACCTCCATACCTGCACTTACATATATTCTTTTGTCATTAAAAATTGAGCAAAATTATAATCTTTAATATATATTTTATTTAATTAATTTAATTTAATTAATAAAATTAATTAAATTAATTAATATGATATATTTTTTAAATACACTAATCATCTTTCTTAATTTATTCTCTACCTCTCTTATTTGATTATTGTTGAAGAAGTATCAATAGGAGTAATTTAGAAAAATTTTGATAAATGCTAAAAATATATATTATATTTAGGACTAAGAATAACTCTCTAATTAGATCATATATTAAGGACCGGGGGAGTAAAATTATTATTGGTAGGAATAGATTTTAATTATAAAAAAGGTAATCTAATTTTATCAAAATACTCTTATATTATCGTATTTTGAACCTGAAAGCTCGAGAATAAGTCTAAATTAAGTAGGCTACTAGATCTAATTGAGCAAGAGTTCTAAACGTGACCTGAAAATATATTATGGCTGTTAGGGACTAATTCACAAATTAAAATTTTTTTGAGGTTAAAGTTAAATGTTGTTAAAGACTCTGGGGAGGTTTTGAGGGCTAAAGTCAAAGGGAATAATGTAAAGGAAGAAAGGTCAAAGTTAGAGAAACAGGATGAAATGAAAAGTGCACCAGGGACCAAATTATAATTATTAAAAATTCAGGATAATGGATGTGAAATATAATCATATATAATTATTCTCATTCATTTGCCTCATGTGAAATCAACAGTTTAGTCAGGCATGAAACTGTCTAAAACAAAATAAATAATACTCCATCAAAATTTTTAAATGACAATTATTTTGAAATAAAAAATGAAATAATTTAGAATGATAATTATTTTGAAAAATAAAACAAAAAAGAAAAGGCATGTAAGAAGCTATTCTTACCAGAAGTAAATAAGAAAATCATAAAAACGGCCAAGATTTTGCTGATTTTAATAGAATCCATGTTTGAAGGATATGCTTTGGAGTAAAAATTAAAATGGGGAATGTAATTAGATAAAATTTGAGGTGGTTTTCTTTATCAAATAAAGTGTGTATATATATAATTATATATAGTTGTAAATGATATCATAGAATGACAATTAATGTTAGTGTTTATGACCTCTTAAGATTCAAAGAACCTAATCATGAATATAAATTACTGAATGTAGCTCAGAAAATTCATATCTACCAAAAATAGTTTATCATTTAATTCTTTGGATTTTCTTCTGAAGGGAATTGATTACATATATCTTTTTTTATGGAAAGACTTTTACTAATTATTATTGTATCTTTTTTTTTCCCCCTCTCCGGCCTATCCATCAATATAAGTGGTTAATAGGAACATAAAATTCCTATGCATCAAGTACATCATAATTATTTTTCCACTTAAAGAAAATTTTAAGATTCAAAGATCCTAATAATGACTTTTATGAATTATTGTCAGTATTCATATGTATCAAATGTAGGACTATTTATAAGTTATAAATAGTACTCTATCTTCTATTTTTTATTATAAGATCCAGTTAAATTCTTTAGAAAGATTAAAAAAATTAAATAAATTATTTTAAAATATTTATATTTATCTTTTTTAAATTAATTTATTTGACTTATAAACTAATATATAATTTAATAATATAATTAAGTCAATAATTCATCCAACTTATATTTAAGATATACTATAATTTAATTATTTATTTAATTTTTCTAAAAAAACAAATGCATCTTATAGCAATAAGAAACGGAGGTAATACTACTTATTTCTCAAAATTTGTGTGAAATATAATCACCATAATAAATACTCTCTCTTTTATTTTTAATTAATTTCCACATATCAAAGAAAATAATTAAAAATATTAAAGTTGTTTTAAAATTTAAATAATTTTTAACATTACTCTGATTAATTACACTAATCTCCATTATCATATTAATTTTTATTTTCTCTCATTACCTTTATTAAATAGGAGTATGTATAAAAAAGAATAATTAATACTTATTAAAATCAAATAAATGTTTTATAAAAAAATTAAGAGCATTTATTAATTAGTGTCTTATTATATAAAGATAAAGATAGGAGAGAGTACAAAATCAAGCTACAATAAATGCTAATAATCGCAATAAATGCGATTGTCAAGATAAACAAAATATACTTAATAATGAAACGTGATCACATTTTTGGGCGGCTTTTATGTTTGATATTTTGTTAAAATAAAATATTTCAAAAGGATTATATATATATATATATATATCTTTGTAAAATCAAGAGTACGTAGATCATGAATAATAGTATATTGAAATTGAGTGTGCAATCCACAAAAATCTGCTTCTCATTCATTGATAGCCGAGAGTGCATGCCTAATAGTTAGATTCACATTTTTATCACGGTTCAGATTTTAATTTTTTAAATTATTTATAAAATATTTTTTTAAATTTTTTTAATATGTTTTAAACGGTTGAGATTAAAGTTTAATAGCCTGCATTTTTTTTTGTAATTTAAAATTTTAATAATAATTTTAAAAATATTAAAATTTAGTCTATTAAAATATCGATTTAACCGTTAAAAAAAAAAAAGAGGGAAAGGGAGAGGATGGAAAGTGGTGGCGAGAAGTGAGAAGGAGATCACAAGAAACTCTATCAAAAAGAGAAAAAAAAAGAAGATAAAAATAATAATTGGCCTCTTTGATTTTATGTTTTCAGAACCGGTTTTTTCCTGGAAAAAAAAAAGTAAACATTGTTTTTGGCCTAGTTATTTCATTTGATTCCAATCCCAATTGAACTATATTTTTTCAACTATCTTCTATGGTTTAGCTGTGAGATGTGAGACTATTTAGATCGTGTTTAATCTTTGAGGAATACCACTTTATTATAATTCTAATTGTGGCACTTAGAAAAATATCTTAACTCCTAAATATCTAAGTTTACGTCTGAGGATAATTGACAACTTGTCTTGCCTAACATTGATATTACCTAAAAAAAAGAGATTTTACCCTGCCTTTAAATTATGAGTGAATCTAACTCTTTTCTAAAAATTTATTTATAAAAAAATATTTTTTTAAAGTAAAATTTACTTTAATAATTTTTATATCTATACAGAATTAGCTCCCCAAATTATCAAAAGAAATTACAACTTTTTAAGTGCATTCTCTCGAGTTCAAAGCAACAACACAAGAAGGGAAAACAACCCTTATTAAAACTCAAAAAACGCTCTAATATGACCCTATATCAAAAGCACTACGTATAAAATAATTAATAATTTATTGATATAAAATATTCGGATACATAGGATATGATATGATATTAGATAAAGTTAAGAAGAAGAGGAACAATCAATACAAGAGCATGTATTAGGGTCGGTGCAATATCCTCCGCGAGTGTAACCACGCACCGAGGAACAAAAGTGGGCGCAATCTTTGTCTTTGCAGTTAGGATTTTGGTTTTTCACTGGACGACAAGCCAACGGTTGTTCTTCTCCCCTTGTTGCTTCCACCTCCGGACCTGCACCAGCACACATAATAATAAAACTCTTTTTTACTTCTTATTTTTTATTCCTTAAAAAATAAAATAAAATTTTATTACAAGAAAGTTTATGAAAAATTATAAGTAATATTATTCATGTGTCATGAAAATTAGTGAAATGGATTTATTAGATTTCATGCAATGCATGATAAAAATATATTTAGTTAATATAATCTTTAGTTATTTAAATTTGCATGAATTTTAGTTTTAGTCTTTTAAGTTTCAAACCATAAATTTTGATCCCTCAAGAGCAAAATGGTCTAGGGACTAAAATTAAAATAAGAATAAATTTGAGGTACTAAAAATTATATTAACACAAATATATTTAATTTTTGAAAAAAAAAGAGAATTACTATAAGGTAAAAGGAAAGAGATTTAATTACTAAAAAAATTTAATAACAAGGGAATAATATAAACATATTATCATATCTTAAAATGAGACTTGTCATTAAATGGTCTTATGTTGTTATCGGATTTTTAGACGATTAAATCATTTTATTATGATCTTATAGTAACTTTCAAAATAAAAAACAACTCTGAATCTATTAATCATACCGGTAATAAATAGGAGAAGCATGAGAATGGTAAAGATCTTGCAGCTCTTTGTAGAATCCATATTTGAAGAATATGATTTGGAGTAAAAATATGAAATATTGAAATGTGATGATATAAAAAATTGGAGGCAACTTGTTTCTTTATATACTTGGAGAGAGTGCTTACCATTAAATAATTTCTTGGATTTTCTTCCACAAACAGATGATTATAAATCATTTAATTTCTGGGATTTTCTTCCAAAAGCAGTTTATTATATTATAAATAAAATGATAGAGTGGATATCATTTTATTTCTTGGATTTTTTTCTATGAGAAGATGATTATATATGGGTATATGATAAATTGCATAATTTTTTTTTTTTTTTGGATTTTCTTCCAAAAGTAGTTGGTTACCAAAAAGATACATCGTAAATTTTCCTAAAAATGATGTCCATAATTTTCCTAAAATATTTGACATTCGTATGATTGATAATTTATATATATTTTTATCCATTAAATATATATAATTAAGTATTTTAGTATTTATAATTTTTTAACAATACATTAACTCATTTTAGTTTTATAATTTTAGTTTCAATATTTTTCATTATTAAAAAAATCAAATACAACAACAACAATATTTGTAGTCTTAGTTAGAAGAATTTATGACCGCTTGAGTAGAAACTCTTGATTTTGAAGCCATAATGAAAAGAGAGAGAGAGAGAGAGACAACTACCCTATTTAAATTCAACAAATACTCTCTCAGTTCCTTTGTATAAAATAATCCAATTAACTAAATTATGTTATTTAAAAATGTGGTTAAAATTAATTAGATATAATAAATATATAAAAATATAATTTATTTTTTTAAAACACTCTTATTTATATAAAAAAAGTGGATGAAAAAGAGAATGAACGAAAAAAAAAGGGATAGATATATAATTATTTAAGAATAAAAATAAAAAAAAATCTCCAAAAGTGTATCTTACAAAAAAAATGCACATTAAATTTTTTTGCATCTTATAAAAAATGGAGGAGTATTCAAATATCATCCAAAATCAAAAACTGCAAATCGAATAACAATTTATTTATTTAAGATATTTGGATATATATATATATATATATATATATATATATAAAACAAAGTCAACAAGGGAAACAAGCGCATATATCTTGAGTCGCACAATATCCACGAGGATAACCAATAGTGTTTTTACAGAAGCGCGAGCAATCTTTGTCTTTGCAGTTTGGTGTTTTGTATGCTTTCCAAGGACACCGAGGTTCTCGTCCTATTATTTCATCCGCCTCCGGACCTAAAATATCATTATTATGTAATGTTAGATTATCTATTAATTTATAAATTAAATAAATTAATTTTAAAAAATAAATACAAAAAATAAAATAGATTAAAATATTATATTTATAGTCAAATTCTTATATTAAAGACTAAAGGGAGTACTTTCTCTAGTCCAAAATATAAGTCAATTTTTAGAAGATTTTTTTTTTCATAATATAAGTCATTTTAAGGCTATGTTTGAATGGAGATAAAAGTGAAAAAAAAATAGGAGGGAAGAAATATTATGAAAGAAAATTTTTTAAAATAGTAAAATATTTATTATTTTTAAGAGTTTTTTCTCATAATATTATTTTTTTTAATTTTTTTCCATCTAAACATAGGATAAGAGTCTTTAATGCTTATTTTTACCTATATCCTATGATTAATGCTCAAATATGGCTCTTCATATTTTCTCCCTGCTTCAAAGCTTCATTTAATATAGGTAAAGTTAGGGGAAAAATTAATCTAATATAAATTTAATGAGTCAACTGCTCTTTTTTGTTCTTAAGAGAAGGTTGAAAGTGATTTAAATATTTTACACTGAAAGAGTATTTTATTTTAAAATAATTAAAGAAAATGACAAAAAAATCTAAAAAATGATAAATATTAAAATAGTAAATTATGTTAGTAATGTTGATTTATTGTTGGTAACATAACTAATTTATAATTTATCATTTTTTTGTCATTTTTCTCAAATAATTATCATAAAGTATCTTTATTAAATACTCTTATATATAATTATTCTCAAACTATCAATCTCTTATAGTACGTTATTCTTTTATTCGTTCACTTGAAATCTAGAGTTAATGAAATATAAAACTGTTAAAACAAAATAAATAATGCTCCATTAAATATTTAAAATAACAATTATTTTGAAATAAAATCAAATATTCAGGATGCTACTTATTTTATTAAATATATTATGAGAGTAAACAAATTACCGGAAATAAATAAGAGAATCATGAAAACGACCAGAATTTTTCTGCTCCGTAAAGGATCCATGTTCGGAGGATATATGATTTGGAGTAAAAATAGGAAATGTAATGAGATATCAAATTATACTTGGAGAAGGTGCCTATATGGTTCTAATTATTATCGTTGTTATTATTATTATTATTATTAGAGTGTGAATGTTCATAAATGTTCATAATTATTTTATCTTATTTTCCTCCTCCATTCATGAATCTAAGTTAATGAGTGTATGTACAAGATTCATTGACTTTGAAAAATGTACGTTAGGATGTTGGTAATACAATGTACTGTTAGGAGTAATTTACTATTCTCTCCCTTCCTTTTTACATGAGATAATTAACAAAATCACATTGATCAAGAAACTTGTTAAAATTAGGTAGAGAAAAAAATGTATAAAAAAAATATAACTTTTTTTAAAAAAAATATTTTTGTTTATAAGAAATAGAGAATATATGGTGGAGGGATGAGAATTAAGTTAAATGTAGGAATTAAATACATTGATATATGAATAATTAAATAGAGGTAAAATAGAAATCAATAAAAAAAACGATATTACTTCTAAATATTTCTTATAAAAAAGAACATATCTAAGAAAATATCTGTTATAAAAAAGAATGGGGGAGTAAAATTTAATACTCTTTTGATCTTAAATATATGACTTAATTCGTGACTGAGTTTTAGTCTTAAATGTAAGACCTTAGATCATTTTGTCTTTTATAATTATCATTTCTTTTCAAAATATTTTAGTGAACTTACAAAATAATATATAATTTAATGTTATAATTAAGTATTTTATTTTAACTTTGTTAACATATCAAAAATAAATAAATAATTTTTATATTAAAAATTAGAGGGATAATTAAAAGCTTATAAAATATAGTGGCCCAGTGACAAAAAATAGTGGCCTGCTTTAAATTTTTGTAGTGAATTGCCTATTGCTTTAAAGTTTTGTAGTAAATTGTCTTTGAATAATCTTATAATAAAACAATGTGGTTTTATTAAGAAGCAATGGAGGGAGCCTGGAATGTAATGGAGAAGTTGTTCCATTATGGAGGAGAAAGGATAGTGGAGCCAACTCTTTAACTATTTATTCATTTTTTTATACTATTTCTAAATATTTAGTTTCAGATTCGTGTTTACATTTCTTGGCATAAATATTTTATTTAAAAATTAAATTTAAGACTTATAGAGATTTAGTAAGATCTTATATCGCTTTATGTTGGTTTGAATGATTCATTTATGTTCCCACAAATATTATAATTAATAATTTAAAACAATCATTAACTAACCATTCTTTTTTTTTTATATACAAAAATTTTTAGAAATGAGTTGGGTTCACTCACGATCTAAGGGCAGGGCGAAATCTTTCTTGTCATAGGTGATACCAATGTCAAACAGGGCGAGCCGTCTATTACCTTCAGACATAAACCTAGGCACCCATGAATTAGAATGCCTCCCCAAGTGCTGCGACTGGAACCACAACAAAGTAGTACTCCCCAAGGTTCGAACACGCTTCAAATAATCACATATGTCACCCCTAAACTAACCATTGGTAAGGAAAGAGTAACATTGAACAGGATCAATAATAATTTATTGAAGATATTTGGATTATTACAAGTATAGAAATAAATCAGTTTGCAAGCTGGGGAGAAGGACAAGGCCAATAACATTCGCAAACTTTATTATTTTCGATACAATTTCCAGTATTATAACCAATCGCTCCCTCGCACCAATCTGAGCATGACTTCGGTGTGCAATTAGCCAATGTGTACTTCGCAGTACAGTTATTAGATTCTTGTAATCCCTTTACTACCTCCCTACCTGCATATCATATCATCAGAACCCAATAAATATATAAATAAATTACATATAATTTGTAGGGAAAATTATAGGAAAAATTGCTGAAAAAAATCTCCCATTGTAAAATATCTCTTTTGATCCTTAATATATGACCTATTTAATTAATTTAATTATATTAAGAGAGTTATTAGTTAAATTAATTAATATGTCATGTATTAATAATGATAATTTTAAAAAAATAATAAATATATGAATAAGTTTTATATTCATGACCAAGATTAACTCCTCAATTAAATCCTATATTAAGGATTGGAGAAATATTACCTAAAGATACATAATTTTTGTTAGATGCAACCTACCTTCAGTAGGGTGCAAGTGCAATTGATCTCTTTCACCTTTATGTAACATATCTTTAAATGTGCAAAACAAAAAATATTTACATATGGCTGAAGATATATTACACACATAGCTAAAGAAGAGTTATAACCACTGAAGATGAGTTGCACCCGCTAAAAAGACAATTAAGTGACAATTATTTTGAAATAAAAACAAACAATTTAGAATGATAATTATTTTCAAACATCAATACAATATATTTAGAGAAAAAGAAGAAACAAGTAAGAAGCTATTTTGTTTTTACCAGAAATAAATAGGAGAAGCATGAAAACGACCAAGATCTTGCTGCTTTTAATTGAATCCATCTTTGAAGGATGCGATTTGGAGTAAAAAATAGAAAATGTAATGAGATAACCAAATTTGAAGTTGTGTCCAATTAAAGTGCGAGGGCACATATATATAGTTGTAAATGTTATCATAGATTCATAATGTAAATGTGTATGACTTTATATTCAAAGAACCTAATTATGACTAATAATGAATATTATTTTCCTTCCATATTCATAAATATAAATTATTGAATGTAGACATTTAATTCATTGGATTTTCTTCCAAAAGTAGCTGATTGCACATATCTTATAAAAATGTGCTTAATTAGCATTTAATTTCTTGGATATATGCATGGGATATAGTAGTTGGCAAAAAACAATGTATATAATTGAAATTTCGAAATCTACAACTCAAACTTCTATATATTTACAATTTAATACATAAAGTAAGAAAATTTTACACTTAACTATTTTTTGTTAAACTATATATAAAGTAAGAAATAAATCCTCATAATAAATAGAAAATTATAATAAACTACTTTTGGGAGAGAATGCAAAAAACAAAAAAAACAAAAAATTAAATGAGATACATTCTTTTCAAATGCCTATCTATAAAAATCACCTTAATTAAAAGTTGATTTCATTTCATATCATATCGTTCAAACATTGGTTCCATGAAGAACAGCAAGATCTTTTTCATTCTTGTGCTTCTGTTCCTTTTACAGGTAACAACAGTTTCTAACCATTTTTTTTTCACTCTTTGGTTAATTAAATGCAAAAGAAATTGAATTGTTTTAACAGTTATCATAATTTTGCTACTACCTGGATTACAACTCCAATTTATAACTCGACATAAAAGAAAAACGAATGGTGAAAATTATAAAACTTTTACTTCGGTCTTCTAAAAATAAATGTCTCATTTTCATTGTTCAATATTTTTTTCTAATCAATTTATTCTTATATGTTGGTTAAAATGAATTAAATTCATCTTATTTTTTCCCCATCTAACCTAATAGAATGTCTTTGTGTAAAATGGTCTTAGTTAATTATCCTGATGAGATGGACGTTAATCAAATACAATTGAGTATTTTTTTTATAATTTGAATTATTAATTATATATTTTAATTTTTATATATACATAATGAAAATTATTTTAAAATAAATAAAGTAATTATTTTTTAAAATGTTCATATATGCGAATGGTCAAACTATTCATACTGGTCGTAAGATACACGCCCATATATCGAATGACTGGCTTCCTGTTATTGGTTATACTACTTTTTCTAAAAAAACAATTTTTACTATCATGATTAAATCATGAATTAAATGATGGTCCAAAAAATCATGAATTAATTCTCCGTCAGTCCTTTTTATGAGATTCAAATTTTTTAATTAGTTTGATTATTTTTATAACATCCACTTTAGGGTAGTCTAAATATTAAATACATTTTTATCAATTTTATCTTTTATTAATTTTTCTTTCTCATTATCTTTTTTTCAATATATTTTCTTTCATTTTTTCTCACTATTTCTCTCTCTCACACACACTTACACTCTTATAAATAAAGATATATTTAAAAAAAGGTGCGTTTTTTTATATGTTTATTACTTTTAACAAATTCCTTAAATAATGCAATTAAATTATTTGGATTTATTTTGATATTTATAAGTGAAGTATACTTTCATAAGTTGTTTATAATTATTATGTCAAAAGTTAAATTCTCCAATGACGCAGACTTTTTTTTTTCAAGTGGATTTAATGTTAAATGATGATGAAAAATGTGATTGGAGAGCTTGATATAATATCTATAAGAAGCTGAACCTAAATTTTATCTATTTTTATTTAAAAAAAGATATGTGTGTGGTGTACTAGAGTGGTGATAAAACGGATTCAACCCGCCCGTTTTTATGTAAAATGGGGCGGAATGCCATCCCTTTTTTTTAAATTACTAATATTATTATTTATTTTACTCAAATATTATTTTGAATATCCTTATTATCAAATACTAGTAAAGATGATTACTTATTTATTGATATATGTTAAAATATTATAATTGATTAATATTATGTTAATATTTATTTAGATTTATAGTTATAAAATTTATTTTTTTTTATAAAAAATAAAATTTTTTAAAAGTATAACATTAGCAATTTTTTTATTATAGTAATATAACATTAAAAAAAATTATTAGTATTTTAAAAATTAAAAAATATTTTTTTAAAAATATTAAAAAATTAAACAAAAAAAACGCGGGTCGTGGGGTCTGGCCGTTTTCCCCCCCTCTATGATACTATAAATAGGTACAGATAGCCCTGAGCAACGGGCGGGGTGGGCTGGCCCGATGGCCAGCCCGTGCCCCGCCCGTTTATTTTTTTACGGGCACGGGCTAGCCCATGCCCGTGCCCTAGCCCGTTTAAGCCCGTATTAAACGGGTTGGGCTGAACCCGTTTGGGCTGAACGGGCATGGGCAGCCCGTTTGTCAAAGAAAAAAAATATTTTAAACCTATTTAAATTTCTAATAACAATCAATACTCACAAATAAAATAGTGTACATCAATAATAAAATAATAATAATATACACATGATATGATTATTCATCCTAAAATCACAACCTTACAAAATATTCATTCAAATATTCTAAATTTAATATTATTAGTTTAAAAATTTTACAAACCCATAAAATTTCAACCCAACAAAACTCCATCTTCTATAAAAATAGTGAATAAATATTATAATCTTTGCAATTTAAAATTTAACAACTTTAACAAAATAGTAAATATTATAATTTATTTAGTAAAAAAATTATTAAAAAAATATATATACATAAACGGGCGGGCACGGGCAGCCCAATGGTGTGCCCGTAGCCCGCCCATTTAAAACATATAGCCCGCCCATTTAAGCCCGCCCGTTACGGGCTTAATTTGGGCGGGCCCAAACCGGGCAAATATAAGCCGGGCCCGGGCGGGTACACCGGGCACGGATATTTTGCTCAGCCCTAGGTACAGAGGCGATAAGGGGACAAACAAAATTTTGGGGAGAAACACAAGTTGAATAAGTGCACGACACAGAAATTTGAAGACTTGTGTGAGTACGATTTGGGACCATCAGAGGGAGGTTGTAAGGATATTGGGACGTGTGTATGTAGATGACCTTGTGACTAGTTCACATATATGCTTTGGTCATGGATATCTTATTTAAATAAATAAATTATTAATTTGAGATTATGACTCGAAATTCTACTATAATTTATTGAGATTATTTTTAGTAATTATTTTGGTTTTAATATATATAGAATGGTGGAGAGAGTGAGGAGGAGATCACAAGAATCTCTGGCAAAAAGGAAAAATAAAATAAAAATAATAACATTTCTAGAATCCTGAAAATTATTTAGTATAATCAAATATGAATTAATGTTTTATGGATGTTATGTAATAATCAATCACATTTGAATTAATTAAAATCTATCTTATAAAAAAGTTCAATTCATAATTACTTCATCTTCGAGCATTTGGTTTTTACTCTCCATCATTTACTTGTTCTTTTTTAATTTGTTAAAATATTTATCCTCCCTACTCAAACAGGGAAATTAATTTCGAATTAGTTACTTGGTACATTTATATTTTTAATACATTTATTAAGTCAAAACAAATTAATCAGTTAATTAACTTATATTCTTATTTTTTGGTAAAACAACTTATATTTTCTTAATTATAATCAGTGAGAGGATAACCCACCACTAATTGGAATGATTTACCTCATGATATATATAACCGATCTAGCAATAGTCAAAATTATAATTATAAATATATAAATATAAATTGGAATGTAATTGAACAAACGCATTAACATTGATAGCATAAAAGAAGATTGTAAACTCGTAAGAGATATCTGAATATCTGTCAGATATTTGGATATGTATATATCCTTATTATAAGCGAACGAGTTTATATATATGACTGTTTACCATAACCATATATGGTTGTGGATTGAAGTAAAGAGAGGGGTAGATATAAAAAAGAATTAACGACAAAGGAAGGAACAGAGACAAGAGGTAGTACTGCCTTGTGGGCATAATCCATTAGCGTTGGGGCCATGTAACCGTTGACATTCCCTCTTGCATAGGTCATCAGTGCAGCCCGGCAATGTGTATGGCTTGAAACAAGTGTTGCCCGTAGGTTGTGCACTTGAAACCTCAACTGCAGCTATTGTGAATGAAATTAAAATCAATAAAGATAAAGATATAATTATTAAAAAATCCTAATAACTAGTAACTATAGCATGAATCCTATTATTATTTCTTACACTATAACCTATTAGTATATACTACTAACTTGTTATAAAATTTTTTAATGATTATATTTCTTTCTTAGGGCTTTATAATATGATTTCCCGTAATTAAAAGGTTCAACATGTAAATCTTATTGATGTAATGAAAAAGACACAAATAACTTACACGCACACCATATACATAAGCACACTAAAAAAAAAAATTAGTTCCTTAGTTTTGAAATGATTATTGTACTATATATATAAACTAACGTATTTATAATCATGATAATTGTTAAAAAGTTGGGGGGGGGGGAAGCTATCTGTATCAATTTATATATATATATATATATATATGAGCGTGAGAGAGAGAGAGAGAGATTATACCTGGGACTATTTAAAAGTGATAAGCAATACTACTTGCTTCTCAAAATTTGTATTCATAATTATACTAGGTGGTGGGACTATGTCAAGTTATTCCTGTGATCCTTAATGTATGATCTAATTAGAGAGTTAATTTTGATCCTAAATGTAAGATATATTTATTATATTTATCATTTTTTTAAATTACCTATATTGATATCCCTCAACAATAATTAAAAAAAGAAGAAAAAGAAATAAGGAAGACAGCGATTATGAACAAAAGCAGGTTAGAAACTATGCTTACCATGAGCAGTGAGAAAGAGAAGGACGAAAATGACAAATATGTTGTTGATCTTCATGGAACCCATGCTTGAAGGGTATGATATCATGAGAAATTATAACGCTAATAAGAAAGAAAATTAAAGAGGCACAGAAAAGAAAATTGTAGTAAGAGACGAGAAAAATGAGTGTAAATTATGCCTTTGTTCCCAAGGGTTTATATAGAAGAAGAATGGGACATATTAATAAATACAAAATCAATCAACAACAAATGGTAATAATCACAATAAATACCGTAATAAACATAAACACAACAAGAATGAAATGGGATCACATTTTTAGATGGCATTTATGTTGAATATTTTGTTAAAATGAGAAGGATTATATATCTTTAATATTCTTTTGCCAACAGAAGCATATATCTTTAATTGGTGAACGTTGGGTGGTTGCAATTCAATAAAGGATAATTTTAGTATCACTGATGATGCACAAACACGAATAAATTAAAGGAGCTTAATTAGGGTATTTCATTCAAGTATCAATGTTATTTTGGCTTTTAATTGATCATCAACGTTTTATATATACATTAATAACCAACGTTACGTTCTACTAATTTAATCATCCAAAGTTCAGCTTCTTGGTACTATATATTTACAGAGTTATTTTCATTTGCAATACACAATATTAGTTTTCAAACTTCTCCAATTTTTAGCTCAAAGGTCTGTTTCCTGCAGTTTTTGTAAGTCTATCTCTCAAGAAGAGTTTGTGTAATCCTGAGATATATCCCACATGTCTAATCATAACTTGATTTATGTAATTGACAAAATTGTTTTGCACTCTGAGAGGATTTTTGGTTCATTGATTTGCTCATAATTTTAGAGGGAAAGGAAAATTTATCCCATCAATTTTTTGTGTGTATTTATATCCCATCAATTTGGACCAATATTTATTTAGTTTAATTGGTAAGAAATTAGCTTTTAACTTATAATGTCGTAAGTTTAAATTCAACTGTTGATATAAAATTTCTGTTGATGTGGGATATGTTAAAATAAGTATTTTTTAAATTTAAAGATATATTTAATACTGGTGAGCCATGACGACTTAGTCCACGTAAACTTTTTAACTATAAGAAAAAATCTTAATTAGTCAATAAAGATTGGTTCTTTTGGAGTTTTGGTAGAGGCTTGGTCAATATTTCACAAGAGTATAAACTCAAGTGTTATTTTCCGATTTAGGGACTTTGTAGATACACATAATCTACAAACATCTCCATTTATGAAAATTTCAAGTAAAAATATTTGTCTTGATCTAATAAATTCCTGAAATTAAACCAAACTCGTTTAAATTTATCATCTTCACGACATCATATGGGAATAAACTTTAGCACTAAACAAGTAAAACGAGTTGACGTATAACTATGGGCACAATTAATTAATATACATGTATTTGCATCCGTATCACTTTTATAGAAAAAACAAACAAAATTTAATATAGCATTTTTATCTTGCTAAACTAGACATGAAATTTTAGTTTTTTTCTACATAATCCAATATTCTAAAATAATTTTTATTTTACGTTCATCATTTAAAATATTTTTCTAATAGCACTCAATATTTAAAAATGTTTTTTTAATATAAGTTTGCTCTTAAAGTATTTTCTCAGTAATAATAATCACATATTAGTGTATAATATTCTTCATCTTCTTATTTGGATTTACTTTCATAAAATGCATCTATCATATGATGAGGCATGTTAATCCAAGATTAGTCAATTTGAGTCGCTTCCCAAACATTTCAAACTTTGCTCCTTCCAGCATTAGGTGTTGTGGACTTCATTGTACGTAATTTATTTTTGCATTTTACTCTCTATCATTTATTTATCCCCCTGCTCAAACAGGGTTTGACAAATTAGTTACTAGTGTGACTGTTTATGAATTTTCTATTTATTTTATAAATAATAAAGTTATAGTTAAACATGGTTTTTAAGGCTTGAACTAGAATAATTTATTTAAATGAATGCAACAAATGAAATAGTGAAAACATTTTGTCAATGTAAGTTCACTTGATAGGACTTGATCCATACTCCATACGCTTGTGACTTTAACCCTAAGGCTTTGTTCTTAGTATATATTGAGAAAAAAATAGGAGGAAAATAATCGTAAGAATAAAAACTTCCAAAAATAAATAGTAAACATTTTTACTAATATTAGGAGTTTTCGTTCATAGTATTTTTTGCTCATTAATTTTCTTTCTAGTTAGTTTGGATGAGAAGAAAATTAGAGAGAAAAAAACACTATAAATAAAATCTTTTAAAAATAATAAATAAAAAAATAGAAATTTTTTCTTCCTATATTTTTTTCACATTTTTCCCTCCATCCTTCTTATCTCGAATCATCGTACAAAACATTAATATTGAACGCACAAAACAAGATGATTGTATACTCATAATAACTATCTGAATTTATATCAGATATTTGGATATGTAAGTATCCTTATTATAAACATATACAACTGTTTTCCATAACAACATATAGTTATGGACTAAAGGAGAGAGGTAGACATAAAACAGACTATGGACAAGGGAAGGAACAGAGACAAGTTGTGGTACTGCCCTGTGGGCACATTCCATTAGCGTTCGTGCCATGTAAGCGCTGACATTCCCTCTTGCATAGGTTATCGTTGCAGCCTTGCAATGCATATGGCTTGAAACAAGCTTTGCCTGTTGCTTGACCCTTTGCCACCTCAACTGCAGCTAAAAATTAACGCTGTTAAACTCAGACCAAATCTTTATGAAATTATAAGAACGAAAAATTATAATTTAAAACTATAGGAATTAAAACTAAAATTTGATCTTATTTTAAGCAGCAACAATATATTACATTTATAAAGCCATTTATTTTACGAATTACCTAGCTATAAACTGTTTTAAACGAGCAAAAGCAGGTTTGAAACTATTCTTACCAGTGGTGAGAAAGAGAAGGACGAAAATGACAAAGATCTTGTAGCTCTTCGTGGAATCCATGTTTTGAAGGATATGATATGAAATGAGAGATCACTTTTTGAGGTTGCTTTTATAGTGAGCTTGGACTTGAAGATAATGCTTATCACTTAATTAATTCCTTAGATTTTCTTCCAAAAATAATTGATTATATCTTATAAGATGATATACGATAAATATTCACGAGGATGACAAATCGACGATGATCTTCTTGTTCTCAAAAGGAATTCATTTGCTTATATGGATATGAAGAGATAATGATTTTTGTTGTATGAGTTTGCTCATAGCCTTTTATTAAAATAAAAGGGGGATGCATTTTTAAGATTTGATGTACAAATAGGACAAGAATTGTTGGCAAAGAAAGGACAATAATTAATTAAGATGAATTATTGTTTTAGGTTAATTACTTTGATACATTATATATTTTAGAAAAAAATATAGTATGGATGTTTTTTAATACCTTTGAGGTTATAAATATGATTGAATCTACGACTTCTTAATTATAAGAAAATTTTTATATCACTCTCACTATCTCACTATAAGGCTATTGGAGTATTGGCAATAGTGCATGTGGATGCCTTACATTGTTCAAAATCTAATAAATGAATTGTGTTATTTATGAATTATAATTTTATTTTTTTAGAACTTTTATATTAGATATACTTACTTTTCTTAGATATAGAATGATTTAAGATAAAAAATAAAATCATTTAAAAAATTAATTCCTTGTTAAAATTTTAAAAAACAACTAGATATTTCTCATATACGTCGTACTGAGAGCAAAAAAAATTGATTAATTATTTATAATTTTTACAAGTTACCATAATAATATTATTATAGTTAAAAATTTAAAATATTATAGAATTAGTTAATAGGAAAATTTAAAATCTTGGCTTGATGTTAGGAGCATTTTCACTATCCCACTCAGGTCATAAGTTGGAAATGGCAAAGTTGATGAATTATATAATTAATTAATAAAATTATTAATCTTTCAAATATCAAAGTAGTTTATAATTATTATGAATCATTATTATTATCAAAGTGAGATTATTAATCGTAGCTAGTAGATAAAGAAATTAAAAATATTGAGTTGGGTTTACCTAAACCTATTTTTAACCGAAATAGATATTATAAAATTTTAAGAGTATAATTGATGATTGATTGATTGATTGATTGATGATTGATGATTATTTTTTACCCGAAAAAAGACAATTACTTTAAATTAAAACTAAAACTTTAAAATAATAATTATTTTGAAATGGAGAGGATATGCATCTGGATTTGAAGAGATATCATTCCTCATTAAATCAACTTTTTTATTAGACAAAGTAGTTTATTAAAACTACACTAGTACAGAAAATATTTTCAGCACATATTTTTGGCCATGTTTAAAATGGATTAGGTGCCCAAAGTATGCGTGAAGACATTTTTATAAATAACTAAATAAGCTGTGGTGGTATTCATGAACTTTCTATGTCAGATTTTTTTTTAATCAGTGTAAAGAGTGTGATTGTTGATATTTTTGTAAATAAGTTAAAACAACGTTAATTAAACTTTTTATACCGGTTCTTCTTTTAGCCAGAAATTTTATTTGATTTTTTTTTTATAAAAACTTTTAGAAAAATGTTAGGCTCACTCACGATCTAAGGGCAGGGTAAAGTCTCCCTTCCTCCTAAGTGATACCAATATCTGGTAGAGCTAATGGTCTATTACCCTCAAACATAAACTATTCAGAAGTTAGGATGCCTCCCTAAGTATCGTGACTGGAATCATAATAAAGTGGTACTCCCCAGAGATTGAATACAATCTAAATAGTTGTATGTCTTACCCTTTCGCTAATTGGACTAGCGGATGATGGGTAATTTTATTTGATTTTTACATCTGTTAATGGGTGTAGAAAATCCTCCAAAAATATGGGTCTGTTTAGGAAACCCCCAAACTTAGGTTTTAAAAGGGCTTCTGGCCCAAACTTCGATTTGTAGAAATTTTAAAACAAATAACTATATTTTTCCAAACCTCGATTTGGATCAAACTATGGTTTAAAACTATGGTTTCAGATAAGCTGGTCAGAGTAGCTTTTGGAACGGTAAAAAGTTCATGAACTACTCAATTACTATTTTACCCTTACTTTTTCTTACACCCGCTCTCCTCCCTCCTCTATCTTTTTCACCCTCTCTCATCCCTCCTCTATCTTTTCCACTATCTCTCCTCTATCTTCTTCACCCTCTCTCCTCTCTCCTCTATCTTTTTTACCTTCTCTCATCTCTCATCTCTCATACATACCTTTTTTAGTAATTTTTCAATTACAAAACCCCTTTTAGTAATAACTATCCAAACACTCATTTATCCAAAAAAATTTTTTTTTCATAAGTTCTTTTCTAAAAACTTTTTTCTATAAACTGTCTAAAAGTCTATTTTTTTCATAAGCCCATTTTTTAAATCTTATCCAAAAATACACCGTGATCCCAAATTTCCAAATCACTCGAAGAGCCCAATAAGCTTCCCGACCTATATTGATATATAAACCTAATAAAAACATTATTATTGTATAAATAACTATATTATGATATCCGATTACACGTCACCAAAAGTAAAGAAAGAGAGTGACTTATTTTATGAGAAGTCAAATCATAAAAAGTAGGGTCAACCTTTTTATGTCTAACTATTTCTCTCTCTCCTCAGTAAATTAAGACTAACAACGGTGAGTACAAAGGCAAGTGCTGTTGAAGGTGCATCTTCCGCTGGCATCTTTCCCAAATTTTTCCTTACATTTGGGCTCGCAGTTGTTTTTGGCACTGGGGCAACCTTGCTGCTCATATGGGAATTCACAAGCTCTGCCAGGTGGGCTGCCCGGAGGGCCCCGAGGTACAGTCGCTGAATTAACTACCACAATAAAATAAAAAATGAGGTAATATATATATAAATCTTTTTAGCAGATATTTATATTTTTTTGTTAAATATTTTAATATTTTTGTTATGTTAGCAATTTTAGTTCCTATATAGGAGATAATAGTGTTAAGAAAGGAAGTTATATAGACTAACAATACTAATAATTAAATAAAAGAAAAAAAGTATAGATTCTTGCAAAATAATTTTTCCCATATGTAAAAAGGAGTCATAATTTGACTTCAAATTTTATTGATATAATAAAAAAAAAGACACAAATAAAAATATTTTTATCATTAAAATATGGCTCTTAATTTCACCCGTCAATTATTTGTTAGACTCACGTATGCGTTTGAGAGATAAACATGAGAGTAAGTATAGAACTATTTATATTAGAGCAAATATGTTTTTTGTTTTCATTTTGTTGGAAAAAAATGAAAAGTAAAAAAAAACTATTTAGACCGAACAAAAGTAGGTTAATTAGAGCATATATTCTTACCAGTAACAAATAAGAGAAGCATGAAAACGACAAAGATCTTACTGCTCTTCATGGAATCCATATTTGAAGGATATGTTGATATGTTGATATATGAAATAAGATCACATCCTTCTTGTGGTTTTTATAGGCATTTGGACTTGAAGAAAATAGCTACCATTTAATTAATTTCATGGATTTTGCTTAAAAGATAAAATACTGTATCATAATTATATATATAAGATAATAAATGTTTGGTGACGTGTTTTATATATTCTAATAAATATAAGATAAATACATGAACTCTTCTAATATTAACCTTGTATGTTCTCAAACATACAATGTATTCATCTAAATTAGCTGCTCTATATGGAATCCCAAAATAAATTGATTTCCTATATTTATTTTCAAAACAACGAGAATGCATTTGTTCAAAAATAAATTTGCTTCCATACAAAGATCATCTTGTTCATACAAGAATATATATATATATATATATACAAAATAATTTTAAAAAAATTACACTCACTTATGATTCAAGAGTAGGGCTCATCTTATTCATACGGTAATTTTTTTTTATACCAAAGAGGGCTAACGCCTAAAAATAAAAAAAAATTAAGCTACTGAGGAATTTAATCCTAAACTCTCTAAAGTCACTAATTAACATATCTGTATTGGACACATTTCAAGCATAACAGATCTTAATAGGCCTTCTTTTGCAAGAGCATCTGCCACTTGGTTTGCTTCTCGCGATAGAAACTGTAGTTTCAATTCCCACCGTTTGTTTAGGAAGTCCACAATTTTCTCAATTAATAAATTGACTCTTCGCATGACATTATTTTCCCCCAATATATCAATAAGGTATTTGACATCTGATTCAAGAATAACCTTCTTAAATCCGGGGCCTAATAATTTCGTAAATGTCTTTAAAATAGTATTATGAGGTGACAGAGAAGAGAAGCCATAATAATTAATAAACACATGGATGAGATAATAATATAAAATTATTTAATAATTGTAAAAAAGAAAAACTAAAAATATGTTTGGACTTTTGGGCCGGAACGAACCTGAACGGGCTTGCCCCAAATATTTTCAGTCTAGCCCAATTACAAGGTTATAAAGGAAAGAAGTAATTATTTTTAAGTTTTGAACTTATTCAGGTAGAACCGTGAGGCTTGGATCAAATTACTGGCTCGAAGGAGAAGTGAAAGAAAAAGTGGATCGAAGCACAAAACAGCACGAAGGAGATATCAATTAATTAAGCTTATTTTAATTATTAACGCTTAGCTTTATATCAGACCCCACTTTTTTAATTTATATGCAACTTTTATTTGTTCACTCGCAATCATGTTTTTCAGCCAATCTTTATTTAGCTTTATCCTCTTTGTTGCATATATATATATATATATATATATAGTTTCACACACGAGCATATATACTACAGCTGTGAGCGGCGTTGGCGGCGACAACCGTCAAAGTTGGGTTTTGTTTTATTTTGTCTTTCTAAGAATAAACTAATCCATTTAGTGACTAATACACATCCAATACATATTTTATTAGAGGATTAAGATCTAATTTCATCCCCCGAAAAGGATAATCTAGTCTCAAAAGATTAGCCAAGGGCTCTCTCTTTAATGGGACTCATAACACAATCCTTCTTTTTTCGCGCGCACATATATACACACACCTAATAATACTTATACTCATGATGGATGCACTTGTTCGGCTTTTTCAGGTACAGGGAAGCATCATGCAGCCCCAAGACTCTATATATCAGCAGATAGGTATAAGTTCGGTTGAGTTGCATTATTCATAACTTATAAATTATGTGATGGATGAAGGAGAATATTTAATTTATATATATACACTGCTAAAAAATAAATTTTCTAAACCGGTTAAAAATAGGCTTCTGGAAGAGCAGATGCAAGCTTTTTCTTTCAATAGCCGGCCAAATGACTACAGGATCATCGGTCTACTCTACCTCAATTCACCATTTCGAACTTTATACAGAAGGTTTTTCTGTACCAGCTCCTTCTACCTATACCGCAGTTGAAGCACCTAAAGGAGAATTTGGTGTCTTTCTGGTCAGTAATAGAAGCAATCGTCCCTACCGTCGTAAAGTCTATTTTATAATAGTGATATATGGGGTTAAATTATTTCAGATTGTAAAGGATCATGTAGCGAGATATGTCGGTTGTCATCTCAGCCGAGGCTATGCCAGAGAGCGTGTGGGAGCTGTTGCCGGCGGTGCAACTGTGTGCCACCGGGCACGACGGGCAACCAAGAGATATGTCCATGTTATTCTAACTTGATTACTCATGGCCGCAGACGCAAGTGCCCTTAACTTCTTCAGAGATTATAATCATCTTTTAAATTAATATTTGATGATATTTAATTATTATTATTATTATTATTATTATTATTATTATTATTATTATTATATTCTGTCAAGTTTTTGTTGTTTTTCAAGTGTTTAACAGTATGTGTATTTATCCCTATCTCTCAGAATTAATAACCGTGCATCGATGTTTATTGACACTGTGTTTTCTTCATTTTTCTTGATTGTATGTGACGATGGATTGGTCTGAAATAATATTTTATATTTGATGGAATTTGAGTTCAGAATTACTTTGGGAAAATGTCAAAAAAAACTTTAAAAAATAATAAATACTAAAGTAAAACAGTTACCAATAACATGTAAGATTTACCAACTTTAAATCGAGTATTATCAATATAATGTTCTACTTTAGTATTTATCATTTTTTAAAGTTTTTTTATATAATTTTACTAATTACTTTTGTCTATCATATTAATTATTTTTTTTTTAAAAAGCACACATATTTATTGCACAGAAGAACTTCATACACAAGAAGTACATGTATTTTGAAGAATTTAAATAAAGAGTGATACTAATACTTGAATTAATGTTCTTTTGGTCAATAAAATTTTTAAATAAAATTTTTTGACTGATATTCTTTTTAGATTAATGAAAATTAATAGTCTAATAAATAAATAAGAGGGATGTTTTAGAAAAACTATAATAAATTTCTTGTTGTGAGGCGTGATGATAATAGTATACTTGTACTGGAATTGTTAAATAAGAGTAGAAAGAAATATCATTGATACTCTAAAATAAATTATTCCAAAAGCATATGATAATGTTTTATAAATATTTTTGCAGGCTTTTTTAGGGGGGAAATAAACTTTCCAAAAACAATATTGGGTTCATATAATAGGATCATTGAAGGACTGTATTATCTCGATCAAGTGATCATGAATAGAATATTTAATTGAAAACCTTTTTCATCACCAAGATTTAATGACCATCTCATAGAACACAAATCTTTAACCTAAAATAAAAGTTTAGCTAACATTCGAGTTAAAAAGGACTTAATACTCCTTTAAAACATTAAAAATCAAAATCTTGTGTATAAAAAAATCATACCATAAAAATTACCCAGTGATACTCAAATATGAATTAGTTAATAAAATCTAATAGCATAGTTGTATTAAAAAGTATAAGAATATTTCATGAATTCAAAAATAAAAAATAAATCAAGAAATTAAAATTTTATATGATCAATATTTCATTTTTTAAATCACTTTTTTCCTGAAAGTCCAAACTCAAAATAAAGAGACTTTTTTTAATCTTTTCAAGTCTAGGGAAAAGACCTCATTTTTATCTTGTGTAAAATATTTTAAAAAGAGATTGGGCTCAGTTATAATCTAAGGGTAGAGCAAAGTTTTTTTTCTTCTTATGTGATACTAATGTTAGGCAGGGGAAGGTGTCATTACCCACAGGCGTAAAATTAAGTACTCAGAAGTTAAGATGTCTCCCCAAATATGACGATTGAAATTATAATAAAATAATACTTTTTAAAAATTAAATACGTTTTAAATAGTCGTATGTCTCATATTTTTACCAATTTTTTTTTGTTGCCCACCCGGTTCACCGGAGCTTTGCCCCGACTACATCCGGATTCGACCCGCGTCGCGCACCTGGCTATGGTGGGTGAGTCTCCCAACGGGGATTTTCTGCGTACGTCAAGGCTCGAACTCGAGACCTCGCTTAAGCAATACCGAGCCGTTTACCACTTAGACTAACCCCCATTGGTATATTTTTACCAGTTAGAATTCATAGACAATAAATCACGGGAGAGACCTCATAATCTGACTTCAGGCATGCCCTATTCGGCTTCCTGGCCTGCTATGCAATTATTTACAAAGGACAAAGCCAAAGAAATAGGCCCATTGGATCACAATGCTGGAAAAATAAGGATAGGATTAGCAAAATAGCTGCCTAATACCAATAAAATTTAGCACAATTAATAGACAGTTAAATCTTTTAAATATTATGTCTTGAGTTTGGATTAAGCCGTATGCATGAAAAAAATTTATTAGAAGAAGCAAAATCTATTTTAATGGTTTCTACGTCTCAGGAAGATTGATATTTAATTATCGGCTAAAAAAACAACAGGTTGATTATTATGTTAATTAATTATGATATTTTTGTGTTCATAATATTAACCAAGACTTATAATATTGATACAATAAATCTATTAATATGTATAAGTAGACTACGAAGCATGTCTTTAAGGATTCATGTAATTATGTAATTCATGTGGCTCCAAAGGTTTAATGCTGCAAGGACCATAAACCCATTTCATGTGTGTTTGTGTGGTGTGTGCAATGTTATAGCAAGCTAAAGAAAATAAGCAATAATTTTAATGAGGTAACAAATTAAAAAAAAGCTGTTTATAGATATGTTTGAGGGAAAGTTGTTTATATTTCTTTTAAAAAATAAGCATAAGGGTAACACATTATGAAGTAAAAAATATATTTTGTTGCTTAGATATTTTTTTACCAAGGCTTGGATTTTAATTTAGAGGGGTAACTCATTTTAAAATAAACTGATATATATTGATGACGATTCCATTTTTCAAGTTTATTTATTCCGAATAATTGATTTAACAACAATAATTAATTTTTTTTTTGTAAGACTTGGAAGCATAGGTCTTTGAATATATATATAGGCATGTGAAAAGAAGTTGTTCATTACGTGTGAAGAGAGCCATTCAAATGAAAATTGTGGGGTATAAACGATTTAAATAAACGCATTCCAATATCGGCCTGTTTGGATATGATTTTAAAAAAGAACTTATGAAAAAAAAAGGGTTTATAGACAGCTTATAAAAAATAGCTTTTAGAGAAGAGTTTATGAAAAAAAAATAGTTTTAAATAAATAAGTGTTTGGATAGTTATTTTTAGAATGACTTTTTATATTAGTAAATTACTATTTGATTTAAAGTAAGAGAGAGGAGAGATGTAGAGAAAAGAGAAGAGAGAGGAGAGAGGGTAGAGAGGAGAAAGGAGAGAGAGTGTAAGAAAAAGTAAGAGAGAGGAGAGAGGGTGTAAGAAAAAGTAGGAGACAGGAGAGAGGGTGTAAGAAAAAGTAGGGATAAGATAATAATTGGATAGTCCATAAGCTCTTTTACTGTTGAAAAAGCTAGTTTTAATAGCTTATTCAAAACCATGGTTTTGCCCAAAAGCACTTATGGACAAATATGGCTGTTTGTTTTAAAATTTTTCTAAACTAAAGTTTTGCCCAAAAGGACTTCTAAAATTATGGTTTGGGGTGTATCCAAACACACCCGTCATAGATGGAGGCATTGGATTTGTTTATACTTGTTCTTATCTTTTTTATCAAGAAACTACCATAGAATATTATATTGCATCGTTTAAAATTATTTAAATGAGTGATTTTTTAACTTGGCGTTGTCAACTCGTAAACCACTGCGTTGTAATAAAATGATATAGGACAATATTTTATATCTACACCTGAGGTTATTCTTGGATATATATATATCCTTATTATAAACGTAAATAACTGTTTACCATAACCATATTATATATATATATATATATATATATGTAGTTATGGTCTAACAAGAGTAGGATTTTAGAGTTCTTCTTTGAACGTTTGAGGTGAAGATTGAGAAAGACAAGGGTAGGTACAGACACAAGAGGATTTGTCTTTGCATATTCCGGTAGCGCTGGAGCCATGTAACGCCTTACATGACCTATCGCATTGGCTATCGTTGCAGGACGGAAAATGATAGAGCTTAATACAAGTTTTGTTGGCCATAGGTTGTGCCCTTGGTTCCTCCTCAACTGCGGCTATTGTGGTGATGAGAAAGAGAAAGTTATTATGGCGATATCTTCAAAAAAAAAAGGAATGGACGTGATCACTACAAACAAAAACAGGTTAGAAAGTATGCTTACCATTAGCAGTGATGAGAAAGAGAAGGAAGAAGATGGCAGATATCTTGTTGATCTCCATGGAACCCTAATGTTTGAAGGATATGATATTGTGAGAGGTGATAACGCTAATAGCAAGAGACGAGTGTAAATTATGCATCAATTCACGAGGGTTTATATAGAACAAGACTGCGACATTTCCTAACTGTTAACACACGTATAAATTCTATTATATAGAACAAGACGAGGACATATCCTAATTGTTAATACTCCAACCTTACAACCAGTTCACCGCATATGCCTTTCTAGATTCCCTTATTCCTTTCTACCTCCATTCTATCCGTTGACATTCTATTTTTTTTTGTTAAGTATAGATATCCTCCTATAAAATAATCATATTTAAGTTATTATTAGATATTAAATGTATACTAGAAGTTTATCTGTAGAGTTGTCTATTTTTTTGATAATAATATTTAAAAAAATTTGAGTAACAATTTATTATTATTTAGTTGAGTCCTTTGTTTCAAACAATGACATGAGACTGTTCAGTGGTGCCCATATTACAAATAACAATAATAATAACAAAGAACAATATATAAACTTTTTCATAGCAAAAAATGTAATATATTAACAATTTAAACAAGAAATTTAAGTTATATATTTTATATAAGTATAAATTTTATTGCATGATATAACTTTCTTATTTATTTTCATAAGTGTATTGGACAACGAACCCATTTTTTTTAAATAAAAAAAGAAGGGGTTCCAACAAAAACATATTCTACAACCACAAAAAGTATATTTCTAGATTTCGCATCTAATTGAATTGTAGAAATATGATAATCTCCTCCATTAATTTTTAGAAAAAAATTCGTTATATTCACATTTTATTTGATCTTCAATTTCTAGTATGAAGCTAATAATGTAGAAAATCCCCATCTTATATTATAAAAAAATAGAGGAATTCTCTATTGAGTACACCGCGACAAGCAACAAGATGAGAAGAAAAAATTATCTAGCACTTAATCTCACTACTGATTGTGAAATTACGTTGTTGTATCAGAAGAAGGATAGCTATACTAATTCGATATACTCTAAAGACACCCTTGATACAATATTGACGATCTAACAAAGATATAATTTCAGTAAATTTCTACTTATTGATCTCATCTTTTATGGAATCGATCCCCCATTGACTGTACAAGAATATATAGAGCTCGACATGTCTAGAAGCATAGGAGAACATTCTTTTGCTAATATTATTACTAGTATTCGATACTAGATTATTCATATCATTACTAGACCCTCCCTATTCATTGTGGGTTGGTTATTTGTTAGCACGGGTTTAACTTATGATGTATTTGGAAGCCCTCGTCCCATTCTACAAAGAGTCAACAAAGAATTCCATTAATAACTGGCCGTTTTGATGAATTTAGCAGATCTTTTTAGGAGGCCCCAACGACCATAGATAGAACATATCCTATTTTTACAGTACAATGGTGGGCTATTCACACACTAATGGTACCCACTGTTTCTTTTTTGGGGTCAATATTAGCAATGCAGTTCATTCGTAAATGCACCTAATCCGAATTATAGAGCTACGACACAATCAAACCCAAACGAATAAAATGATGAATTGAATAGTATCAGTCTCTACTAGGGGTTATTACTCATTTTTGTACTTGTTGTTTTATTTTCCAATTATTTCTTCAATTAAGGGAATTGTAAATATATATTAGGAATTCTCTTATCCCATTCGAAAGGATATAATTTCATAATTATCTATGACTGTTTATGTCTTTAGCATGACTACTTGATGAAATGCAGATGAAAGTGGAATAAATGGCTAATACTATTGGAAGGATTCCTCTTTGGATAGTAGGTACTGTAATTGGTATTCATGTGATCGGTTTAATTGATATTTTTTTTTATGGTTCATATTTCGGATTAGGTTCATCCTTATAGTAATTAGCTCTATCAAATTTTCAAAATGAAAGTGTAAGAACTCAACAAGACCCCCTCTTTCTTTGCTTTAATGAGAGGAGGTCCTATTAAGTTCTTAATAATTATAATCATAAAAAATTTTATTAGTATAAATGATAAAATAAAAAACTGTTTTTTGATGTTTCAAAAAACTTCATTTCATTTTTTTCTGATGATATTTTTGAAAAATAAATTTTATTAATTGATTCAAAATATCTCTTCCTCGATAATATATGTCAATACTTTCAAAGTTAAAATAAAGAAAGCGAAAGGAAAACAAAAAAGGATTTCCTTTTTCTGGGCGAAAAAAAACACAAATCAAAATAAATAAATATAAAAAATATATTATATTATAATAAATTGTAATAGTAATATATTAATTATATTATATAAATTTTTTTATATTTATTATATATATTTATATTTTTTTCTATATATTTTATATATTTTCGATCACATATTATCCGAAGGAATCCTTTCTATGCTAAAAAATCTTATTTTAAATTAGAGTATATAATATTTTTTGAAGAAATCCTATTTGTTCAATAAAATTCTCTCTCTTTTTTGTTTGTCGACAACTCTATTACTTCTTATATGTTATATGTAATTAAAAAAATTAACTATGTCATAAGGATTCTAATAAAAACTTGAAAAAAACTAAATTAAAAATAGGAAATAGGATTTGTTAAGGAACGAGATGAATAAGTATTATTATATTAATATTTTAAAGAATATTTGGACACAAATAAGAAGGGTTTTAGGAAGACAAATAATCTCTCCTAAAATCTCATTTTTCCAATTTCTATTTATGCTATGCTTAATATTCTCTACTTATTTATCTTATATTTATTATCGAGTTGTAAAAATTTAAATATTAACTATAAATAAAGATTTGGCACCCAACAAAAAAGCCAGTTAATTATTGTGAGATGTGATTTAACTAATTAAATATAAGATTTCGAATTCGAGCTAATATAAAAAATATATTTTAAAAAATGACCCCTAATTTGATTCGCTAATAAGGTTAATATAACTTTTGGGGTTTTAACTATGCTATTATTTTAATTTTAATCTATCAATTTTTAAATTATAAATTTTAGTCATTTAATTTTAAATTGTTTGAGACCGTTTAATCATTAATCTTTCTGTTATTAACAGTGTTAAATTTCCTATGTGGCATGCTAAACTGACAATCTGATCTGGCATCCATGCTCTGCCCAATAAAAAAGCCCCAACTCAACTAATTTTAATCCCCTTGTGGCGGCTATTTAATTTTTATTATTATATTTTTCTAAAGAAAAAAAGTGCCTCCGCTGTTCCACGGGCTCTCCTTCCAGTCTCAGACTATTCAGTTTTCCGGTGAGCGACACCCATTTTTACATATCAACACATGGAAAAGCCAACCTGGAGAAATCAATCTACCTCACCAAGAAATCCACATGCAGAAGGCAACCATATGAGCAAAGGAAGAACAAGATCATAGATCGAGAAGACAACCATGAAAAAAGGAAGAACAAGATCATGGATCGAGTAAGGAATCTTAGAAATCTCGCAACAAACAAAGATACCCCCAATCAAAAAATAAATGCTTCAGCTCATCGTTCCAGAAATCGCAAACCAAGGACCACCTTTGAATGCTTGATCAAAGACCACCTAACATAAACAAAAAGAGAAATCACAGGGTTTCATTTTTGAGTCATTTCAGAAACCACCATTAAAATCAAAGGCGAGAAATTACTAATATTCGAAAGGTGACATTATTCATCTTCGCAACCTCATGCGACGCTCTCTACAACTCACCGGCCACTATAACCCACCGCCAGCGAACACGAGCACAAAGCACTGTCACGGCCAACGAGCACGAGCACAAGAGCTTCTTTGTCTTTATCACTGTTCTCCGATGAGGACAACCCAGCACAACTTGCAGATCTGGGTTAAAGAAGATGCGAACAAAGCAGAACTTGGTAGATCTGGTTTCGTCATTTTGCTATTTTTGGAGGCCAGTGCTAATTTGTAGATCGACGACGGCCGCAGAACAATGCTTAGAAGGGGAAGATCTTCGATCAACGGCGGCCATCGTCGTGCAAGATCTCCTCTTCCTCTTCCTCTGTCTCATCATCTTCCTCCATAATCATGAAAATTGTGATTAAATATAACATGTTCTTCTTTTTTTTTCCCGTGCCCAGAGAGAGAGAGAGACAGGAGTTGTAAGGTGATGGCAATGGGTAACATGTAGGATTAACGATGCCACATCCCATTGTCTTTAGTTTAACTAAAAAAAAATAGATATATAATTATTTAAAAATGAGATATATAATTATTTAGAGTATATTTAATCTCTAAAAAATATTATTTTATTATAATTCTAGTCACGATATTTAAGAATATAATTTAGTTTTTGGGTGTCTAAATTTATACTTAAGAGTAATAAATAACTCGTCCCACCTAATATTAATATCGTTTAAAAAAAAAAGAGATTTCGCCCATTGTAAATGAGATCCACCTCTTTTTCTCTCTCTACAAATTAAAAAAAAAAATGCCACAATATAAGTTTTTTTCCATGTCAAGATTGTCATGTCACATAAGCACAATTAATATTATATAGAAAAATTAAATACAGTTACTTTTAAGATCAACATACGAAACAGCTATGTTTAAGAGACTTAAACTTTGAGTTTAAAAGTGGATAGATTTAAATTAAAATAAAATCAAAGTCAACAGAGCACAAATAGTATTAACTACCGAGAATATATAAAAAATAGATTTGTCCAAATAAAATAACTCCAATTTAACCCCAAAGCCAAGACTTAACAATATATTCTTCTTTTGACCAACGACTTACAATCTATATAAACACATTAATACATTAAATTATTTACATTTCCTTCCTATAATTATGCAAAATAAATAATTAAGTAAATCTATATATATATTTATATTATTTATGTATATAAATTGAATTATGTAATTAAATAAATTAGCGCATACACGCGTTGAAAGAGCGCGTGACAATGGCAATGGACATGACTTCTTTGAAAGGTGATTCCTTCCTCATCTACTGCTCCATCCTCTGTGGTTTGTCTCTTCTCTCCTCTCAATTCTCTCTCTACAAATTTCCTCTCATGGAAACTGAAACCATAAGGAACAAACAGAAAAATTACTGTATCTGCTCTTTTTTTTTTGTCAAAAAAAGAAAGAAAGCAAGATCTAGAGAGAGAAAGAAGATATTCTCAGAGAATTTCCGTTTTTGTTTGTGTCCCTCCCACTCTTCCCCTAATGTACCATTGAACGAAACATCTCCTCCCCTCTTTTACAAACCTCCTTTATCCTCCCCTAAACTAACCTATCCTCCCCTCCCCCTCCGATGAAGTAAACAAAACCTTACCAAATTAGACTTGGGGAAAACCCATCTTTTAAAAAATGAGAAAAAAAGTTGTTTTACTTGTTTATATGATTTTTGAGTTAATTTGTTTCAAAATTAGTTACTTAGTGCATTTATATTTTCAATACATTTATTACGTAAGTAAAAGAAAGTAATGAATTAGTATTACTTAATCAGTGATAGGATAACCACCACTAATTTTGTTTTTTTTATAATCAGACAATTTAATTAATAAAGTAGAACATTACACTCCATAAAAGAGCTTCCCATCATAGACATATTAACACGAAGGGAAGTCCAAAACCAAAGCAAGAAAGTACACGTAAAAACATAAAATATGATAGCAAGCCGAAGTTTTGAGACCCAAAGAGGAACGCCACTAGGAACCACCGGGGTAAGCCGATGATTCAAACATAAAACATGATAACAAAGCGGATCTGATAACTGGCCTTTCAAATGCTGACTTCTGAAAAACAGGCCACAGTCCAAGTCTTCTACCATGTAGTGATTCTGCTCCATCCATGCCATATTTTTGAAGCTCAACGCAGATATCATGGTGTCGAAGCCAACTGAAAAGCCAAAGTTTTGAGACCCAAAGAGGAGCGCCACTATGAACCACCAAGGTAAGCCGATGATTCACGATGTCTGCACCTGAGGTTATTCTTGGATATATATATCCTTATTATAAACGTAAATAACTGTTTACCATAACCATATATATATATATAGTTATGTCTAACAAGAGTAGGATTTTAGATGTCTTCTTTGAACGTTTGAGGTGAAGAGAGATAAAGACAAGGGTAGGTACAGACACAAGAGGATTTATCTTTGCATATTCCGGTGGTAGAGCTGGAGACATGTAACAACTTACATGACCTATCACATTGGCTATCGGTGCAGGACGGAAAATTATAGAGCTTAATGCAAGTTTTGTTGGCAATAGGTTGTGCCCTTGGTTCCTCCTCAACTGCGGCTATTGTGGTAATTAGAAAGAGCAAGTTATTATGACGAGATCTTCAAAAAAAAAAAAAAGGAACGGACGTAATCAGTAAAAACAAAAATAGGTTAGAAACAATGCTTACCAGTAGCAGTGATGAGAAAGAGAAGGACGAAGATGGCAGATATCTTGTTGATCTCCATGGAACCCATAATGTTTGAAGGATATGATATTGTGAGAGATGATAACGCTAATAGCAAGAGCTGAGTGTAAATTATGCGTCGGTTCAAGAGGGTTTATATAGAACAAGACTGTGACATTTCCTAATTGTTAACACACGTATAAATTCTGAATACTCCAACCTTATCCCTAGTCCACCTCATATGCCTTCCAGATTCCCTTGTCCCTTTCGAGCTCCATTCTATCCCGTGACATTCTTTTTTTTTTAATATATATATATCCTCTTATTTAAAATAATCATATTCAAAATATTATTAAATATTAAATATAAATATTATTTTTAATTAAAATTTAAATATTAGTTCACTAAATTATAAGAAATTAGCTTTCTCTATTAAACCTAACTCTCGTTCATGTAAAATATCTACTAAAAAACGAGACTAGGTGGTCTTTGCTGATTCAGAAGGAATTCCACATGGTGGGTGGTCGGACCTAGTTTTAGTGCTCATCTCTCTATAAGCTCATTAGACCTAGACGATCTATATGTGATTATTTTTTAAATGATATTTTAAAATAAAAAATCATTTTTTAAAAAAGATAATAGTTAAGAAATTATATTTATATTAAACTCTATACTCATTAAAATAATTATTTTTGAAAAATAAATATAAAAATAAATTAGATTTGGACGATTAAGATGTGGTAAGCTTATGGTGAAGATAAGCACAGAAGCTGGATCCGTGGGGGGTCCTTGTTGATTCACATGCTACTCGGGTATGGCACCTGTCCCTTTTGTTTGTATTGCCATTATTATTCATGGCTTCAATTCCCACGCCAGAAACGTGAACTTCATGAAGTGGTCCATTCAGGCTCGGACCTCATGGACCACCCACAGACCTAAAATGAACATAAAATCCTTGAGATTGATTAATTAACAGACTTAAGTTTAAAAGGGTTAATAATTATTATTAGAAGAGGCGTCCGGCATATTTAATGTTAGATAGTAATTTAAATATAATTATTTTTAATAAAAAGATATATATACTTAATAAAAATAATTAATTTAACCCCAATTTTTTTTATTTTTAATTTTTAAAAAATTTAAAAAGTGGAATTCATAATTTTTAATTAATTTTTTTTATTATTTTATCTTCCATCTCCTCTTAATTAAAATTTTATTTACCCCTTCTTCAATTTTTTAAAATTCAACTAGGAAAACTTTTCTATCCCTTCAAATCTCTCATACCAAATCTTCAAGATATTATCATTGCCCTTGTCAATTCAAATACTATTCATCCAATTAATCACGTATAAAGAAGAAAATTCAATTCAGTCATGTGTCATATATATGCGTGTGTGTGTGTGTAAAATACAAAATTTGCTGATAAAAATACAAAAATTTAATATATTTGCAAGATTTGTTATTCTTCTCAAAATTTATTATAAATCACTTTAATGGGATGCAATGGATCTGTGTCTAAATGCAAACTCCATTATTGAGAATTGACGTGCCTTTAATGTGCAACTTAAGTGTGTTTCACGAGGAACTTAGCTTTTTATATACTCCTTTTAATCTTAATTATAATAATTAAATAAAAATATCTGGGGCGAAATAAAAGATTTTTCTATAAAGATTAATCTTTATCAGGGATCATTCTTGAGTCTTTATTTATTTAATCTAGTAGTGGATGTTCTAACTAAGCCTATTCAAGAAGAAATCCATAAGTGCATGCTTTTTACAGACGATATAGTTCTTGTGGCAAAGTCAAGAGAAGAGATTAATTTTAAACTTGAGTTATGGAGAAGTACTTTAGAGTTGAAGGGTTTTCGTCTGAGTAGAAGTAAGACTGAATATATATATTGTAATTTTGATAAGAGGCAAGTTAGAAATAACTTAGAGGTCAAATTGGGAGATCAAGTCATTCCACAAATAGATAAGTTCAAATATTTGGGATCAATTATACAGAAGTATAGTGAAATTTTGGAGGATGTTAATCATAGAATTCAAGCTGGGTGGTTTAAATGGAGAAAGGTTACTGGGGTTATATGTGATCGGAAAGTACCAGATAAATTAAAAGGAAAATTTTATCGCACTGTTATAAGACCAGCAATACTTTATGGAAGTGAATGTTGGACTTTAAAAGGACAGTAAGAGCATAAAGTTATGGTAGCTGAGATGAGGATATTGAGATGGATGTGTGGGCATACAAGAAAAGATAAGATTCGTAATTAACAAATACGGGAAAGAGTTGGAGTGGCATCTATTAAGGAGAAAATGGTAGAAAACCGTCTTAGATGGTTTGGACACGTACAAATAAGGCCAAGAGATACGCCAGTGAGGAGGGTGGATCAAATAGTATGGAGCCCGATTAAAATGAATAGAGAAAGGCCAAAGAGAACGCTCAACGAAGTCATTGAGCGGGATCTCCTGGTCAATAACTTAACCAAGGATTCAGTTTTTAATAGAGTACAATGGCGTCATATGATCCATGTAACAGACCCCATTTAATAGGATAAGGCTTTATTGTTGTTGTTGTTATTGTACAAGAATTAAATAAAAAATTTAATTTAATTTTAATTATATTATCTCAATTCACTTTATTTCCTAGAATTATAATTTTTTCTAAAAAATATTTCTATATAATTACACATATTAAGGGTAATTTAAATATATATAATTAAAAGGATATTTTAAAAAAATTAACACATAATTATTATAAATAATTAATTTAACTAATTTTTTAATCTATTTAAATTACACTGGTGGAAAATGGGCAATCGAAATCCCCATTTTTAAACCGGTCAATGCGGAGACGGTTTTACAAAAATGAGCGGTGGCATTTTTGTAAATAAAATAAAATATTCACACCGTATTTACTCATGAACGATGTGGAAATATTTAGTCCGGTTTAGATGTTTACTTTCTACAGCGGATGTTATAGAGACCGATGTGGAAATATTTAGTCTGGTTTAGATTTTTACTTTCTACAGCGTATTTATATTGACCGAGGTGGAAATATATAGTCCGGTGTCTGTTTTATAAAAAAATTAAATGTTTACACTGGTTTTAAAATTAACCGATTTAAATATAAACACCCGGTGCAGCTTCATCGCCTCTTCAGTTTCCTGTCTATGATTTCCCGCTCGCTTCTTTATTTGTCAGACCTTTCATTTCACTTCTTGGGTTCCCAACGTTTATACTTTGTAGTCATTATGATAGAAGGCCAATTGCGCATTCTTCTATATTCTTATTGATCATGAACGTTAACCATATATATATGTATATCATTCTTCTGTTTTATTTTCTTTTCATCTATCTGACTCCTCCAATGGCCTCTTCCTCACGCACGCCTCCTTCTCCGCCCAACAAAAGAAACAGAGACGACTTTGAAGACAAACATCCTGATCCTCACCCTTCTGTTCCTTCTCCTCCTCCCCTGGTTGTGACTCTGATGGAGAGGCTTGAGGAACTCATACTGCGCTTCAATGGGCTGGAGGACTCTGTGGAAGAACTGAATCGCAAAGTTGACAGACTGAAAGCAAGTTTCAGGGATTTCCGCTCAGAAGTTCGCCGCCATCAACCCCGTGATAGCTTCTTTAATCCTGTTGATCTCACCCAATCTGATAACTCCCAAAACTCTGAGTCTGATGAGTAGTGAAAGATTGCAACTTTTATATATTCTGATGTATATATTTTTTTGTGTAAAAGTTGATGACATGGCTGACTCTGGATGTAAGAAAAAAAAACTGATATATTATACACCAGTCCATATTTATTGACCGGTGTAAAATATACTATAAATAAACTGATATATTTTACACCGGTCAATATATATTGTCCGATGTAAAATATACTATAAATACAACTTTTATATTTATATCTACACCGGTGTAACAGTTTGTCCGGTGTATAGTTTCTTATTTTTTTCCAAATACTCTTTTATTTGGTACATTTCTCGCGCCTTCCATCTCTCATTTTTCCCTGGTTCGCGCGTTAAGACTTCTCGGCGCTTCATGGACGGTGAGTTTTGTTTTGAACTCCTCTCGCGAACTGAAAATTTATTCTCTCCATGCATTAGCTGCAACGTAATGGTTTAATTTCTTGTTTTCTGCTTTTCTAGTTCTTATAGTCTTCCACAAATATGGATCGTAGTTGGATAAATGCTAAACGAACAAGTGTTGAGTATGCTGAGGGGGTGAAGGAGTTTTTGGATTTTGCTAAACGGAATGGTGATGATGACAATGGAAGGTTTTATTGTCCTTGTGTGAGTTGTTTGAATGAGAGGAAACAAAGTCCTGCTGATATTTACACTCATCTAATTTGCGAGGGGTTTTGCAAGAGTTACACGGTATGGGTATGGCATGGTGAACAGGTGGAACAGACCTTTGACGATGACATGGATACTGATGATAGAGTAGAGGACATGATTCGTGATGTTGGAGAAGATGCTTTTATGCGGTCACACGCATATGGTAATATGTGCAATGATGCAGAAAAGCCTCTATACCCAGGGTGCAGAAAATACAACCTGTTGAATGCAGTGTTGAGATTGGTAAGTGTGAAAGCTCGGCATGGGTGGAGTGACAGTAGTTTTTCAGAATTGCTTGACTTGTTACAGGACATGTTTCCTGAAGAAAATGCTTTACCCAAACGCTATTATGATGCGAAGAAAATAATAGGTCCTTTAGGCATGCAGTATAGAAAGATTCATGCATGCCCAAATGATTGCATATTGTACAGGAAAGAGTTTGAAGATGAGGAGAAGTGTCCAATATGTAAGACACCAAGGTACAGATCAAACAACTCTCCTGCCAAGTTGTTATGGTATCTTCCAATTTTACCAAGGTTTAAGCGACTTTTTTCTAATGAAGATGATGCAAAGAAATTGTTATGGCATGCAAATGAAAGGATTAATAATGGAAAGATTCGTCATCCTGCTGACTCTTTGCAATGGAAGAAGATTGATGACTTATTTCCCGAGTTCGGCAATGAACCACGAAACCTAAGGCTTGGACTTAGTACGGATGGAATGAACCCTTATAGTAGCCTTAGTAGTATCCATAGTTCATGGCCCGTCCTTCCTTCTCAATAGTATTTGTCTTTCACTGAATACATTTTTTTGTTCAAATTGTAGCATTTTTGTATTGAGTTTTATTCAATGAATAATATAATGAGCAATTGAATTATATATGTCTCTGGCATCTTGAACTGATGATGATCGATGATTGAGTCATATATTACATTTGGACAGTTTACTTCTGAAGCTTCAGGCCAACGAAATCTATCAAATATAAATTTAATAACATCTACATCGGAGGTACATACCCACCGGTGTAGTAAGAACATATATAAATTAAATTTAATAACATCTACACCGTCCCAATATTCAACCGGTGTTAAAAATTTAAAAATTTACACCGTCCCAATATTCAACCGGTGTTAAAAATTTAAAAATTTACACCGTCCCAATATTCAACCGGTGTTAACATTTGAAAAATCTACACCGTCCCAATATTCAACTGGTGCAGATGTTAAAAATAATACACCGGATGTAAATGTGAACCGATTTAAAATTTAGTCCGGTGTAAAAAATTATACATTCTACACCGATTGTAGGACCGGTGTAAAATGTCTGACTTTTTACACGGTCCGTTTCTACACCGGTTGTGTGCGCGATGTTGAATGCCATTTTTAACCGGTGTTGAAATGCTTTTTTCCAGCTGTGTTAGTTAAATAGATATTATATTAAATATATAAGATAGTATTCCATAAGCTTCTCAAAACCTCACTCTCTTGTTCCTTTCCCCGTTCAAAACAGCGGATGGAATTTCCGTTTTAAACCTTTTGATACTTCTTCCTTTTTCTTTTTTATTTTTGTAAAATGTATAATTTTTTTAAAATTTAGAGTATAAATTTTTTTTACCTCTTCTAAAAAATATGTTTCCAAGACATGGTTGTCTGGCACGTCTAAATGTCCGAATTGTAGTATGAAGAAATGTCATCAACGGTGAATTGAGCCTAAGAACAGTTTATTAGTTTCTTATTCCGTATTCAAAGCTATCGGTGAATAGTTGAGTTTAAAGTTAAAGGATTAAAAAATTAATTTTTTTAAACATTATCTCAGTTCCCAACTTCAAAATGGAATCTAAAATTATTTTAAATAATACGTTCTTAAGAAAAAAAAGTACTACCTTTCTCAAAATAATTTGGATTATATTTTAATTTATAACTATAATAATAACATTATTTTTTAGAATATTATTATATATACTAAACCGTGTACACTTTTTTTTTAATGGAGATTCAAAATTTAATTCCCTAAATTATGGGAATTATCTTCCTCTATTTGACTTGACTCTCATTGGTGTAGAACATCTACTAAGAAAGAGAGTAGGTGGTCATTGCCAATTCACAAAGGATTCCATGTGGTGGGTGGTCTGACTTAGTTTCGATGCTCATTTCTTGATAAATTTATTAGATCTAGACGGTTTATATTTGATTATTTTTTAAATAGCATTTTGAAATAAAAAAATATTTTTTAAAAAGATAATAGTTAAGAAATTATATTTATTTAAAACTCTATACTCATTAAAATAATGATTTTTAAAAAAATAAATATAAAAATAAATTAGATTTGGACGATTGAGATCTGGTAAGCTTATGGTGAAGATAAGCACAGAAGCTGGATCCGGGAGTGGTCCTTGTTGATTCACATGCTACTCGGGTAAGGCACCTGTCCCTTCCTCGTCTCTCTCACTAAATTTGTTTGTATTTCCATTATTATTCATGGCTTTAATTCCCACGCCAGAAACGTGAACTTCATGAAGTGGTCCATTCAGCCTCGGACCTCATGGACCACATACAGACCTAAAATGGACATAAAATCCTCGAAATTGATTAATTGAAATCAACAGGCTTAGGTTAAAAAAGGTCAGTCATAATAAATTAAAATTAAAATTATTATTAAAAAATATATATAGTATATTTAGTGTCAGATAGTGTCTTAAATATAATTGTCTCTAATAAAAAGATATATATACTTAATAAAAATGATTAATCTAATCCCCCAAATTTTTTTATGTTTAATTTTAAAAAAAATTAAAAATGTAAAGTTCATAATTTTTAATTAATTTTTTTATCATTTTATTTTATATCTTTTCTTAATTAAAATTTTATTAACTCACTTCTTCAATTTTTTAAAATTCTAACTAGGAAAACTTTTCTATCCCCTTCAAATCTCTCGTACCAAATCTTCGAGACATTATCATTGCCATTGTCAATTCAAATACTATCCATCTAATTAATCATGTAGAAAGAAGAAAATTCTATTCAGTCATGTGTCATATATCTGAGTATGTGTGTGAGGGTAAAATACAAAATTTGCTGATAAAACGCAAAAATTAAATATATTTGCTGATAAAAAATTTGCAAGATTTGTTATTCTTGTCAAAATTTATTATAAATCACTTTAATGGGATGCAATGGATCTGTCTCCAAGTGCAAATTCCATTATTGAGAATTGATATGCCTTTAATGTGTATCTAAAGCGTATTTCACGGGAACATGACTTTTTATATATTCCCTCCAATTCTAATTATAAAAATTAAATAAAATATTTAATTTAATCTTAATTATAATATCTGATTATCGCAAGTTACAATGACACTCCCGTTCATAACAGCATACTGACAAACTCTACATTCTCATATCTAATTATCGCAAGTTACAACGACGTCCCCGTTCGTAACAGTATACTGACAAACTCTGTATTCTTATATCTGATTACCGCAAGTTACAACGACATCCCATTAGTAATAGCGTACTGATAAACTCTATATTCTCATATTTGATTACCGCACGTTATAGTGACACCCGTGCTTATAACAGCGTCATAACAAACTTCACTTACTCTCATTTGAATACCGCATGTTACAATGACACCCCCACTCATAACGGTATAATAACAAACTTCACACACCTATTAGCACAAGCGCAAGTTGTTTTAACTTATTACTAAATATGAATATAATATCCCAATTCACTTTATTTTTAAAATTTATAAATGTTACCCAAACTATTCCTATTAATTGCCTATATTAATGGGGATTTTTTGCAACGGGACTAATGATTAAAGAGATTATTTTAAAAAATCTAATATTTTTTTAATATATTATATACAAACTAATTATCTAAATCATCAATTTAGAACAGGAGGGTTCGTATACTCCAATCAATCTTAAATATAAGACTTTACACTTTAGTTTAGCCTTTAATATAAGAGTGTATCCACTTTTGTCTATTATATTGATATTTGTTTTCAAAGCTAAGCGTCCCTATTTAATGCGTCATTTTTTTTCAAAAATATATTAATGAAAGTTAATATTCCAATAAATAAGAGATTTTTTTTAAGTATACATATTCTTCTATTAGAAATAATTCTATTCAAGAAACTTTGAGTCACTAAATATGAACACCCCTCGCAACTAAAATTTAAATATTAATTTATTATATTATGAGGATTAATTTTTTTTATTAGACCCAGTCGCAATCGTAAGACTTTTACATTTGTTTTTTTGGTGTAAGACGTTTATATTTTTTTTTTGTTGCCCACCCGGTTCACCGAAACTTTACCCCGACTACATCCGGATTCGACCCGCATCGCGCACCTGGCTATGGTGGGTGAGTTTTCCAACGGAGATTTTCTACGTACGTCAAGGCTCAAATTCAAGATTTCGTTTAAGCGATACCGAATCGTTTATTATTCGGATCAACCCCATTGGTAAGACGTTTACATTTTCATTCTAGGGAAAAACTCATACGTCAGACATGCCCAAATTGATTTCCTGCCCGCTATGTAATTTTTTTCAAAAGGACAGAGCCCAAGAAAGAGGCCCATTGGGGCCCATTGGACCACCATACTGGAAAAAAGGGTAGGATTACCGAAACAGCCGGCTAAATGCTAATTATTGTGTTAATTATTTATGATATTTTCTATTTTTTTACTATATACTAAATCATATTACTAAGTATCTAGTTTTAAAATTTGTGGTTGATCCACCCAGCATAAACTATAATATTTTCTATGTTCATAATATTAACCACAACTTATAGCATTGACACGATAAATCTATTAATATACTTCCTTTATCCTTCTATCTTTAATATAGAAAAAATTTAACTAATTTAATTAAATTAAAAATATAATAAATTAGTTTATTATAATAAATATAATTTTTTTATAAGATAATAATATATAATATTAGATTATATATCAATTTATAAATTAGATAAATTAGTTTATAACAAAATAGATTGTGATTTTATATTTAAAACTAAATTTAACTTCATAACTAACTCATATATTAGGAACATAGGAGAGTTCCATGTTATATCAAGCTAAGGAAAATAGGAAATAATTTTGCATGAGGTATGAAATTTAAAAAAAAAAAACTTGTTTATAGATATATTTGAGTGAAAGTTGTTTACATTATTTTAATAAGTTAAGGGTAACAAATTACAAAATGAAAAAAAGTGTTGCTTGGATTTTAATTTATATGGGTAACTCATTTAAAAATAAAATAAGTTGTTATTCCTATGATGATATCTCTATAACATACACCATCATAATAAAATTCTAAAATAGAAGAAGTTATTATTTAAAGTTTAATTTGCACAAGATAACAAATTTTGAGTACACTAAAATAACTATTTTTTCTCAAATTATCATATTTCTATTTTTTTATATGGCTAACTAATTGAGTTAAATAAGCATTGTCAGACTCAATTAGAGATAATTCTTTTAAGATTATTTTCTGCATTTACATTAACTCGAACTCGATACGTTGTACTTAAGTAGCTAAAGCCCATTTTACTAAGATCAACACTTATTGGTTCTCATATTTCTATTTTAATTTTACCTTCCAAATACTATAAATTGGCAAAATTACTAAAAAAAATTCTCATTATAAAATTTACTGTCTAAAGATATTTGAACTTTATTTAAAAAATTAGGTATAATCTATCTTTAGCAAGTTAACTCTTTTTTAACTATATACAATTTATTTTTAATTATGTATATAATAAAAAATATTTACACATAATTAAACATAAATTATATAAAAATGAGTTGACCCTTTCAAAGATATTAGTATTTAGTTAACAATAAAGGAAAGGCAATTAAGACAACAACATACAGACAAAACCATGGCTTCAGCCTTCAAAATTGGCGGCCAACAGAACCTTGTCTGTTATAAGTTTTATAACATTTGCTTACCCATCAAGATTCAAGGACAAAGTGACAAAAGACAAATAAACAAATAAATAAATAAAAATAATGATGATATTATGTTTCTAGAAATATATATTACCTATATATGAGTTTATAACATACTCTATCAACTATTTAACTAATTTATAAAAATTAAAAAATTAATTAAATTATTTTTTATTATTCAATTAAAATGTATTATTTTATATTTAGTTATAATTAAGTGATTTAATTTATTTTTTTAATTTGTTAGATTAATCAAATTAAATTGTATAATTTACCCACTAATACTAACGCATAATGTGAAAATATTCATATTAATTAACATAATAATCACATATTTGTTTAAAGGAATGATGTTGTTGGCCAAAGTTTAATTGTAATTATTACATTAAAAATAAATTACACCTGAGGCAGAGGCACAGTAGCAACATGATGTTTGAACTGAATGTAAAGTTGTGCAAAAAAGATTTATTTTTTAATTAAAGTTTAATTGGTTTCCGAAAACCAATTAGTAATAAGAAAAAAAAAAGAATTGCATCTCTTAATTAATAATTATGACTTCAAACTTAATATCAAAGTAAAAATTGTGTGTTTTATTTTTAGCAAGCAATTCTTTAAGAAGTTATTGGTATGGTATACTCGAATTTTATCTTTAGTGTTGTCTACTTGTTGATAATAATATTCAAAAAATTTGAGTAACAATTTATTATTATTTAGTTAAGCCATTGTTTCAAAAACAATGACATGAGACTGTTCAGTGGTGCCCATATTACAAATAACAATAATAATAACAAAGAACAATATATAAACTTTTTAATGGCAAAAAAATATAATATATTAACAATTTAAACAAGAAATTTAAGTTATATATTTTATATAAATATAAATTTTATTGCATGATATAATTTTCTTATTTATTTTCATAAGTGCATTGAGTTGCAAAATTTAAATATTAACTACAAATAAAGATTTGATAAAATAAAACAAAAAATAAAAGGCGCTATTTTTAGTGAAATATATTTTAACTGTTTAAATATAAGACTTAAAATTTGAATTCGTGTAAAAATAAAAAAATATTTTTAAAAGAATAAACCCTAATTTAATCTAACAATAGAATTAATATAACTTTTAGTGATTTAATTATATCTTTATTTTAGTTTTAATTTTTTAACTTTTAAATTGTTTAGTCTTTTAATTTTAAATTATTTGATACTGTTAATTTTTTTATTATTAATAATGGTGTTAAATTGACGCCATGCTAAATGTACAATCTGACGTGACATCCATGCTCTGCCCAATCAAAAAAAATCCCAACTCTATTTAATTTTTATTATTATATTTTTCTTAAGTATTATTTAATTGAGAATTTTTGGGGTGGAGTAAATTTTTTTTAATTTTTTCCTTTTTTTTTTCCACTCTTCCATCTCTTTTAAAATTAAAGTTTTTGGAAGGGTAAGAAATATTATATATATATTATATTACCTGAAGTTTACCCCTTTTCCTTTTCCTCCGTAGTCTTTCGCTCCAGTCTTCTTTCCCCCAGGCTCCATCCTCCTTTTTCCCAATCTTTCTCCAGTCATTGGCGCGCCTCCAGCCACCACTGCCTCTTACTGCCACCTACTCCTCAAGTCACCGCCGTTGCCTTCGTTCAAGTAAGTGTTTGAGTGCTTCTGTAGGGTTTGTACGAACGTCCTCTCTAATATAGGGTTGTTATCTTTGTTCAGCAAAGTAGTGGGGGATAAAGGTTATAGGGTTAAAATTCTGTTCGCGTAGAAGGGAAATTTGATTAGGAGGCATGGATTGCATAAGAGACAATGGGGAGAGTACTCTCCAGATTATTTGTGAAAAAATTCACGGACGAGTTGAATATTGATTTCATAAAAAAGTTTATGGTTTATGTGAATAGAATGTTAGCTAAAAATTTCATTTTTGTGGTTGCTAAAAGCTTCCACCAGAATTTACAGGTTCATGGTACCAATGTAGGGTTAGAACTTGAATGCTCATTATAACTTCTAATTGCTGTGTGGAATCATTTTGATTCTCCTTTGCGCTTTATTTGCTGTGTGGAATCATTTTAAACTCAGTTTGTTATCTGCTAATCTTCATCTGGATCAATGATATTCACCAAATCGATGTTGAAATGAGTTCTGTCTTTCCAAGGAGATAAATGTGCGTTCTTTCTGTGGGTACTCTTATCTTCACTGAAAAGTTTTGCTCCTGTCCTGCATCAAAACATTTGTTTAAAGTAATGATGAGAGTTTTATTAGTTCATGTTTAGCAAACCTTAATATGAAATAAATATGCAGCGTGAATTGGTATATTCATCTGGGATATGTATCTAAGACACTTCAATTGTAATTTAGCCTGAGGTGATTGAGAAACCATCATTTAGCAACATGCTGGGTTCTAGTGTTCTTCAATGAATCCATTTTTCCTGTATAAATTTCTGACTATTTTTCTTCTGAAGACGATGAGTTAATTAAAGCGAATTGTCTTCTTGCCCTCCGGACACTGGTTCTTCTTTTTTTGGGGATGGGGAGGGTGGTTGTTTAAGGCTAGTTGTTGTTACACAACATGGTTGTTTGAGGTCATGATGTCTGGATATCTCTCATCTGGAGACTATACATATTTTATATTGTATATTACAGTATGTTTGTGCAATCTATATATCTTATGATATTGAATTGTATAATGTATAAACAAGATGACAGAAGAATGTAGTGGCATGTTTCAGATTTTTGTTAGCATATTTGTCATTGTACAATGACTGCGTCCAATGATTATGTCCTGCTTTCAGTCCTTTTTCTTTGGAATTCATTTGATTGCTACAAGGTGCATGAAATAGTAATGTTCAAGAATTATGCTGTGTATGCAAATTTCGCTTGTTGACTTGATTGCTAGATAATGACATTCTAGATATGTAAACCATCCTATATAAATTTTTCTTTTATTTTCTTGGCTCACAAATATATTATCCAGAGACACCACTTCAGATATTAATTAGCAGTCTTGTATTAGTATTAACAATCGTGAATATACATACCAAAATAAAAGGATGTTCTTTTGGGGATTCTTATTATTATTAAACTAAGTACAAGTAATTTAGTTTTGGTTTATAGGTTTTCATTCCGATTGGAGCTGAGGGTACCATGTTACACAAATTGTAATCTCTACACGGTCCATGATGGCATTGTTGGGTATGGATACAAATGTGCAATGCAATGTCACAGTCCCAGGATATCACTCTAGTAGGGATCTCATCTTTGGCACTGAAGGCAGCACAAAGACCTCATCTAATGATAACCTTGAAATACTGAATGACCACTTCAACATTAGTTCCTGGCCGGCATCATTACCGGCTCACCATTTAGAATACAATAAGGAGGTGAAACAGACAATACTCTTAATATATATAATACTTAAAAAATTAGAGGGAGACAATGTTAAAAATTTATTAGATTTTTTAATTTTTGTAATTTTATCATATATATATAAATAAGGTAAAGTTTCTTTTACAATTTATAAATTAAGAAATAATAATTTTAATATAAATATTATAAATAAATTTAAATAAAAAAATAAAAATATATTTATCAATTTTTAATTAACTAACCTCCTTCTCCCTAACCTATCTTAAAGAAAGAAGTGCCTCCGCTGTTCCAGTCTCAGACTCTTCAGTTTTCCGGGGAGCGACACCCATGTTTACGTATCAACGCATGGAAAAGCCAACCTGGAGAAATCAATCTACCTCACCAAGAAATCCACATGCAGAAGGCAACCATATGAGCAAAGGAAGAACATCATAGATCGAGTAAGGAATCTTAGAAATCTCACAACAACAAAAAATACCCCAAATCAAAAAATAAATGCTTCAACTCATCGTTCAAGAAATCGCAAACCAAGGACAACCTTTGAATGCTTGATCAAAGACCACCTAACATAAACAAAAAGAGAAATCACAGGGTTCCATTTTTGAGTCATTTCAGAAACCACCATTAAAATCAAAGGCGAGAAATTACTAATATCAGAAAGGTAACATTTTTCATCTTCGCAACCTCGTGCGACGCTCTCTACAACTCAACGGCCACTATAACTCACCAACGGCGAACACGAGCACAAAGCACTGTCACCGCCAACGAGCACGAGCACAATAGCTTCTTTGTCTTTATCGCACAACTTGCAGATCTGTGTCAAAGAAGATGCGAACAAAGCAGAACTTGTAGATCTGGGTTCATAATTTTGTTTGCCATTTTCGGAGACCAGTGCAAATTTGTAGATCGACGACGGCCGCAGAACAATGCTTAGAAGGGGCAGATCTTTGATCGACGGCGGCCATCGTCGTGCTAGATCTCCGATCTCCTCTTCCTCCGTCTCATCATCTTCCTCCATACCCATGAAAGTTGTGATTAAATATAACGTTCTTGTTTTTTTTTTTCCCTGTGCCCGCAGTGAGAGAAATAGAGAGGGAGTGGTAACTGGTAAGGTGACGATGGCAATGGGTGACATGTAGGATTAAGGTTGCCACACTAGGAGCTTTTTCCCATGTCAAGATTGTCCATTCAGCATATCACATAAGCACAATTAATACCACGTGCCAAAATACCATCAAAATTTAAAAAAATAAATATACATTTAATATTCTAAATTAATTTTTTAAAAATAATTAATATTTTAAATTAATTTTAAAAGTGTGACTACTATTTTAAAATAGTTACACTTAAAATAATTTTAGAGGTGCGACTAGCACCATAAATTATTTAAATTTATACAATTTTATTGTTTCATTAACAAAAACATAAATTTTTGTCCGATCCATTTCACTTGAATTTTTTATTTTGACATATTATTATTTAAAATATCGTATGTATCATATTGTTTAAATAAGAGTACTGAATAAATTCTAAAATTGACATTGTATAAAATTTATATGTAAAAATTAAAAAAATTTATAGTTTATTTAATACAATTTATTAAAATAATATTATATATATGACCTTTTAAATAATAATGTATCAAATAAAAAATTTATGTGTCATATATCAAACAAAAATTAGTATTTTTGCTAGCGAAGATGCAAAAGTGGACCAATTTAAATATTTTAGGGTATTAATTACTCCTCCAAAATTAGTTAAGGGTGCTGATTGTATCCTTAAATATTTTAGAGCGTTAATTGCACCTCTAAAATTAGTTTGGGGTGTTGATTGTACCTTCAAATATTTTAGAATGTTAATTATTTTTTTAAAATTAGTTTGAGGTGCTGAATATACTTTTATTCAAACTTAAATGACTAATAACTTGAAATGGCATATATTTAAGGAATTAAAATTTTAAATTTAAAAGTTAATAGAGTAAAATAAAAATAAAAATAAAATTAAGAAAATAAAAATATTATTAATCCCTTATAATATATAAAACATATAAACATAAGAACAAGACTTAACAATAGATTCTTTTTTTACCAACGACTTACAATCCATATAAACACATTAGTACATTAAATTATTTACATTTCCTTCCTATTTACTACCTATAATTATGCAAAATAAATAATTAACTAAATCCATATATATTTGTATTTTGTTAAGGCAAGAAATATATTATTTATGTATATAATTGAATTATGTAATTAAATAAATCAGCGCATGCACGCGTTGAAAGAGCGCGTGACAGTGGCAATGGACAGGACTTCTTCAGAAGGACGATTCCTTCCTCCTCTACTACTCCATCCTTGGTGCCTTCCCTCTTCTCAATTCTCTCTCTGCAAGTTTCCTTCCTATGGAAACTGAAGCCATAAGGAGCGAACAAAAACATTACTATATCTGATTTTTTTTTTTAAAAAAAGCAAACTCTAGCGAGAGAAAGAAGATATTTCTCCTCCTCCTCCTCAGACAATTTCCGTTTTTGTTTGTGTCCCTCCCTCTCTGCTTTCGCTCTGAGGATTTCAGGTTCATTTGAATCCTACTCTTCCCCTAATTTACCATTGAAGTTTAAAAAATACTTCAATTTTCTTCTTATTAAGAGTAGTGTTACGTGCCCATGTATTTGTTTTCATTTTGTATGCATAGATTGCTTGCTATACTAGTGCTGATAGTGAAATTATGGCTAATTCTGTGCTCTTTGCCAGTTTTTGTCGCATTCTTTTACGTTTATTTGCTCTTGACAATGTGGGTACTTCGCCAATTTTTGGCTACTTGAAGTTCAGAGCGTTGCAGTACCAAAATTAGGGTTCTTGATGTTGCTAGTATAATATGATTATTATGTTGTTATAATTCATGGACTTAAATTTGTATAGAATGTGGCACTAGCTGTCTAATTCTTTCTACCTTACTCTTAAAACTAAATTCTTAATTCTACCTTGAGATTTAGCTTCTGTTTTGATTGATGCCCTTGGGTTACTTTTACGGAATAAATTGTTGTGAATTGGAGTAAGCATGAGTCCTGAGTAATACTGTTGCTATGCGGATTTTGGGGTTCCCCCTTATTTGCTCCTGTTAACGTGGGTCTTCTTAGTGTGTTTCTTATTTTCTTATCTATCTGCATTCTTTGTGATTTGCAGGACTGTTGGGATCTGTTTCTGCAACAACCTCATTGAATTAATTGTTGAACTAAAAGGCTCTTTTTTGGCGATTGTATTGTGTATCGCAGATTAGATAGTTCACAATACTGTTCGAATATCATGTGTTAATTATGTCATTAATAAAATCTATTTCGTATGCATATACTCTTGCCATATGTAGAAGTGAATATTCTTGAGAGAATGGTTTTTTCATTGTGTTATTATGGTGTTTGATGTTGTTGAAGAATTAAAGAAAAACAACCAGGATAGTGGAATTCTGAGTTTTGTTGGATGGGTAATAAACTTGGAAAGAAGAGACAAGTGGTAGATGAAAAGTATACAAGGCCACAAGGGTTGTATAATCATAAAGATGTGGATCACAAGAAGCTGAGAAAGCTAATACTTGAATCAAAGCTTGCACCCTGCTATCCTGGAGATGAAGAATGTGCCAATGATCTTGAAGAGTGCCCAATATGTTTTCTGGTTGGTCTAATTTCTATTATGTACCTTCAATCTAGTTCCTTGTGCTTATTCTTTTTCCATATTTTTCCTTGAATGAACAAGGAAGCCATTTCAGCTCATGAAAGTTAAGCTATCAACTGCAAATAAAACTGCTTTCTTTTCAGTGGGTTTCAAAGAAAGTACCCGAGATATTTTGCCTTTTTTTTAAAAAAAAAAAGTTAATGTGCTCCAAATTGTAAACTTTATTAAGGACCTTTCTAATTATTCTATTTCATATTTTTTCCTTCAATTTAGTATTATCCAAGTCTAAACCGATCAAGATGTTGCACCAAGAGCATCTGTACAGGTAATTATTTTCTTATCTTCACTGTTAATATATCTAGTCATTACCATTTCTGTGCGATCTGATTTACTCCCTTTTGCCAGAGTGCTTTCTGCAGATGAAAGTTCCAAATTCAACTCGGCCTACACAGTATCCTCCATTACTAGTCATTAGTCTTTTATACAAAGAGATATGGCTTGTAATTTCTTACATCGTAACTGCCATCTATCATTGGTTAAAATTTAATGATCATTTCTTTGCCTTAACCATTTTAGATGTCCTTTCTGCAAGACAGTAAATTATGCTGTGGAGTATCGGGGTGTGAAATCAAAGGAAGAAAAGGGGTTGGAGCAGATTGTAAGTTGGTACCTGCCATAGCTATTGACTTTAGGAATATGTTTGCTGAAATATTTGCACAATCATTTCAGATTTACTAACATACACTTGATTGTTCAGGAAGAACAACGTGTTATGGAAGCAAAAATTAGGATGCGGCAGGAGGAAATTCAGAATGAAGAGGAAAGAATGCAGAAAAGGCATGAAATAAGCATGTCAAATGGGAATGTAACACCTGCAGATGTTGAATACAGCTCAAATGCTGGTAGTCGTCATTGGAATTCTGGATATTGTCTCTGTTTGATTGTTTCTGGTTGTATAAATTATTCTTTTGTTTTTTGTAGTGGCTGCATCATCAATTTCTGTTGTTGAAGGCGAGGAGATTGTTACCTCTCAAGATTCATGTGTCACCCCAATGATTAGACCACCTCCAGCTGCTAGGAGCAATAGGTCTGTTAGTCTACGTAACATTTTTAGTTTTGATGATTTTCTAATTTTCTCCCATTATGTATCCTGATATATACTCTTTTCAAGTCAATAGGTGGAATGGAGTGAAATGAATTGAAATTTGTCGTTTATGAGAACTTGTGTCTTAATTTTTGCGCTTGAAATCTTAATTCTTCTGGGGTGTTTCGTTTCCCATTAATATTCTAACTGTTCAGATTATATTGATATCCGTTACATCATCAAGAGTTAAGTCCATTGTAAAATGACAGACATTTAATCTTGTCATGTGGTCTAAATTCTGTGCCTGATTCAATAGTCTGTGCCTCAGGCATGTGGCTCTAACAAACATGGATGTGAGGAGCATGGTTATTTAAATGTGTTACAATAGGAATCAAAAGTTGACTAAATTTAATTTGTAATTCAGTAGATATTATATGATTACCCTATGCTGCATAGCAGTAAATATACTTACTGTTGCAATCGAATCCTGGATCAGTTGGTCATTTGGGTACATGGGCTGAGCAAGAAGAAGAGTGAGATGGAGGCTGATTTGTTAACAGGTTTGATGCCAGCATTGAGTTTGGCATATCAATTAAATAAGCCATCCAATCTTTGCCATGCTAGAGGCGTGCCCAGAAATTTCAATAATCTGCTGCCTAATTCATATAAAGAGTTTGATCAACTTGCAAATATGCTTTCACAGAGCTAGGCAGATTAATTATATAAAGAGATCAGTAAGGGTTCTTCCAACTTAAATGCTAAATTCATCCACACCCAAAAGAGAGAGAGAAAGAAATGAAAAGATACTGAATACAATAATTGTTATCCTGCTCCATGACAGGTGTCCTGTTTCCATATGCATGAATTGAATAGAAAGTCATGTATATTTGAAAAGAGGACTCTTATAAGAAATAGAATATTAAAATGGTTGTAATAAATGGTAGAAAATGAGGCGAATTTTTCCTTGTTTTACTTGTGCAATTGACAAACCATTGAGCTGACTCCTATGCTGCACCATGTATATTTTATCTATTCAAGTCTAGGTAAAATATAATTTAATATGATGGTATTAGAGTCTCAGAACCATATATGATACTTCTTATGAATTCATATTCCCGGTGGCATGTGTGGTCCCCTAGTGGAGCCCCATGAAGTTATTTGGCTTGTTTTATTGATGTCTCTTGGTAATCAAGCATTCAGATTCTATTGTTTGGTCATGCACACATCTGCTTGAATGCTATCATGTCTTGTGTAGAATAGTTACCTTGTACGTTTCTGTGACTGAAAAATTGCAGGGATGATGAATTTGAGCTTGACCTTGAGGACATGATGGTCATGGAAGCAGTCTGGCTTTCCATTCAGGTAAGAGACTTGTCTTTGAAATACAGATGAGTGTGTAATTTATCTGTAAAATTGAAGATTATTTTTTTAACAAAAATAAAGTAATCTTCAATTGTTTTTCTGGATAATCTTTCAAGCCCACATTGTAATTATGTCATTGGATGCCTAATCAATCAAATAATTACTTCTAGACAAGGATGACAATAAAGTAAACCCTTTCAAAGATGTGTGACAATTTTACGTTTCCTGTGTCTCATCCTTTCTTGTTCACTGCTTCTGGAAAGTGATAATGGATGAAATACATGTATGATTATTTATAACTGACCATATCTACAGCTTGAGTATTGGATATGACTGGCTGCTTTTCAAAATAGTAGAACTATATATATATATATTAATATATTGCATACAGTTGGCTTTTATCCAAGTTTGTTTACAAGTCAGAATATAGTCAACTTGCAAAGTCCAAGGGATCTTTGATTCCTCTGAGAGAAATGAAACTTCTAATGCAGTCCTACCACCCACCCACCCCCTATATGCTGTTGGAAAAATGTGCGTGTTGAACAATTATAAGACAATCAATTTATTTAATGATTATAATTTATTGAAAATAAAAGTCTATATATATTGGTACTGCAGGAGAGTGGAAGGCAGAGGAATTTATCTCATCCAGCTTCTGGACAATACATAATGGGTGATAACTATGTTTCATCTGCAATGGGTCCTCACACTGGATCATCGTCATCACCCTCTGGGGGCCTTGCTAGTGCGATTGCTGCTCTTGCAGAGCGTCAGCAAATGGGAGGAGAATCATCAACTAGCGCCAATGATGGAAATACGCCATCATTCAACATGGTACAAAGTGCCAACAGGTTTTATAGTCGGTTGGGTAGAGAATCAGGTAGTTATCCACCTACAGACAACAGCAATGAGGTGCCACCTGATAGCTCATCGGTCATGACTAGGGTTCATGGGGAATGGTCCGTGGACCACGAACCACAGGTGGCTGAAGCAGCAAACAGTTACACGAGGGCTGTTGCAGTGGATGGTAGCAGATTATCTTCTTTACGTCAGCCTGATGACATTGAAGGAAGCCCTGAAAATGCCACAGAAGCCATTGTTCCTGAGAGTTTTGAGGAGCAGATGATGTTAGCGATGGCTGTCTCTTTAGCCGAGGCTCGAGCCATGTCAAGTGGACAAGGGGCTTCGTGGCAGTAGTTTTTGGCCAAGGTACTTGGTTTGGTCTTTTTCTTAAATTGATGGTGCTTGCATTACCATGGCTATTTGGTCAGCTAAGTCTTGGTTTGAGAGTTTTTGAGCACAGTTCACACTGTGTGGGACTTGCTCAAAAGATCAGGGGAAGATTCTCTTTGCACACAAATTAACATATAAAGATGTCAATGGAAAAACAATTTATTCTAATTTGTCAAAGGTTGTTGCTTGATGCTTCCTTCTTCTGTATTTGATATCTTGTCAACTGCCCCCTTCATTGGCTTTCTGTAAATTATGTTCCAAAATCTAACATAGGCCCTGATAGACTTCTTCCATTATTATACTTTATAGTTTATATGGCGAATTTTAAACATATACTGAACAAGAAAGGGAATGAAATTGCCATATGAGTATAATTTGTTTCTGGTCCTACCCTTTGAGATACGAATATATCAAAATCATGCTTACAGGGAGTGGGATGTAAAAAACTTAACATTTTTCTTTTTTATTTATTTTTTGGGAGAGATACAGTTTTCTTAGTCGATGAATATGGAAAGCCGCACCTATTTTGAATATGAGAAAGCCACGCAGGCAACTTAGGTAAAATTCTTTATCACATAGAAAAACGTAAAAATTCTTTATCGGGTTCAATAATGAATAAACATGTTGACAGCTTTTGCACATACTATCTATGTTTTTATATATACTGAATTTTTTAGAAAAAAGTTGGGCTCATGATCTAAGGATATGATAAAGTTTCTCTTCTTTTTAGGCAATACTAATGTCGGGCAGAGCGAGCTGTTTATTACCTTCAGGTTTAAACTTAGGCACTCAGGAGCTAGGATGTCTCCCCAAAAGCCGCGATTGGAATCACAATAAAATAATACTCTTTAAAGATCGAATACGTTTTAAATAGTTGTATGTCTCATTTTTTTGTCAGTTAAACTCACGGACTGGACGATGGATTTTTGCACATACTATCAGTTTCAAGGTTTTGTCATGTTAATATTTTGAGCTTCTATCTCTGTTTTTTTTAATATAAAAACTTTTAGAAAGAGTTGAGCTTCTATCTTCTTGTTGGTGCTTCTCCACTGTCAGTTGGCTGCTGCACTTAAGGAAGCAGCAACACCAAATAGAGGCTAAATGAAACTCTGTTTTTGGGTCATCATCCAAGTTAGGTGAGCTATATATTTAAGGAGTTTGAGAAATATGAGTCGCCTTGCTTAAATTTGATATTGATATTACACGTGGCAAAACCTTATTTGCGCATGTGAGACATAAATCTGTGGAGAGCTAAGTGTGTTTGAAATTAATATCGTTTCTTGTACCATTATTAAGGGGATCTCTAGGAGCATTTGTGGGAGACATTTGTTTTTTTTTTTAAAAAAAAAACATCGGTGGGGGTCTACATAAGTGAATCTCATTGAGATCCAAAGCACAATATCATGGTTTTAATTTGTATGCTGTGAGACGAGAGAGGGATAATCCATAAGCAATGGCTTGAAGGAAATCAAAGGCATCATCTTTGCAGGGGGGAAGAGGAAGGAGCGAGAGTGCGAGAGGAAAATTTTTAGAGCTGATTTAATGTATCTTATCCAGGGTAAATGAGTCTTTCTACAAGGTCTTTAAGGACCACTAAGTCATAAATGAAATTCGAAAGACCTACACACACAATATATATTTTAATTTTCCTGAGACTTTCTAGTAATATTTTATAATACTCTTCCGATTCTTAATATATAATTTATTTAACTAATTTAATAAAATTAAAGAAGTTATAGAGAGAGACATTGGAGTCAAAGAATTTCCGTTTGAATAAAAATAAGATTGAATATATTTATTGTGATTTTGATAAGAGGCAAATTAGAAATAATTTAGAGGTCAAAATGAGAGACTAAATTATTCCACAAGTATAAAAATTTAGATATTTAGAATCAGTTATATAAAGAGATGATGAAGATGTTAACCATAAAATTCAACACGGGTAATTTAAATAGAGAAAGACTATTGAAATTATCTGCGACTAAAAAGTATCTAATAAAGTCAAAGGAAAGTTCTATCACACTATTATAAAGATAACAATACTTTATGGTAGTGAATGTTAGATTTTAAAGTGACAAACATAAGTATAAAATAGGGGTAACTAATATGAGGATGTTGAAATAAATTTGTGAGCATATTAGAAAAGATAAGATTCATAATAAATATATATGGGGAAGAGTTGAAGTGTCATTTATCAAGGAGAAAATGATATAGAATCGGATGCACTGGTGATAAGGGTAGAGAATCGGATGCATCAGTGAGAAGAATATATCAAACAATTTGGAGTCTTGTAAAAAAGGGTAGAGGAAGATAAAAAAGAACGCTCCACGAGGTTATTGAGTGAGATCTCTTGGTCAATAACTTATTCAAGGATCTGATTTTTGATAGAGCACAATGACGTCATGCGATTTATGTAGATGACTCCACGTCTCCACCTACTGGGATAAGGCTTGTTGTTGATGATTAAATTAAAAAAATTAGTTAGTATAACATATTTTTTCTAAAACACTATAATAATCTTCTTTAATTCCATTCTTCCTCTCTTACTTAATTATTGTTGAGAGAGTATCAATAAAGGTAACTTGAAAAAAAAGTTGATAAATATAAAAATTAGATCTTATATTTAAGATCAAGATCAACTCCTTAATTTAGTCCTATATTAAAGACCGGATGAGTATTTATTATTGTTATTATAAGATCTCCAATACTTAAATAAGTTCTTCAAAAAAAAAATTATCATAAAAGGAGATAACAGAAATGGATCCGTTTAACCTCATTCTCATATATTTCATTCTTGGGTGAACTTTTCTTGTATTGATGAGGTTCCTCATCAACAGATGATGGTTTTGGAAGTGAAAAACTGAAAATAAAAAAGTAAAATAGGAACAGAAAAAGGTCTAGAAATAGAATCCTCTGTTGAATAATCTCAATATTTAGTTGAATTTTGAACATATTTTAATTGAATATCTATATTCCATGATTATTACATTCTTAAAATAGAAAATCTAAGATGAATTTTAACCTTGAATAATATATAACCTCATACAAATTCTTCACATGCATCTGCACCTCACCGAAATCGAAATTAACATTTATATTTATTTTCAGAGAAACTTTTTATGAATAATACTTCTCCAATCCTTAATATAAGAACTAATTTAAAAATTAATCTTATCTAAATATAAAATATATATTCTATATTTATCAACTTTTTTTCAAATTACCTTTCTTAATGCTCCCTCAATAATAACTAAGGGAGAGAGAGAGAGAATTAAAAGGACTAACTTAACTAACTTTTTTAATCTAATCAAATTAGTTAAATAAGCCTTATATTAAGGACATGAGGAGTACAATTTATTCTCTTTGCAAACAATAAAGCCTGCGTCTAGATCACTTTGTTAACAAAATAAATGTATACAAGCATATTAACTCAGTGAAGAAAAGGTACTTCTGTCAGAGCTTAATAAGAAGTATTTTCATTTTCTCCATTCTTATATCACAATTACAATTCAAATCTTTTTTAATTGACCATGCTTTGTAAGCTGTAAGTATGGCTGCAATTCAACGGACGCAAGTAGTGCTATGAAGAAATTAAAAGAAAATCATTCTGCAATATCTTACAATGACTAGTCCTCATCACTAGCAGAATATTGGCACAAAGATTGTAGCCCACTTGTAGTGTTACTTTTATTCTCTTCCTCTATTTTCTTCTGATCTGCTTCTACTGCTTTCTTGACTACGTTGATCCTCACCAAGGGATGAAAAGGTTTTGCACCACTAGCAGTCCCCGAACCTCGTGAATTTTCTGCAAAAATATCATAAAGTTAAAGATGAAAAAGGACGATGCATTATTATATTCCGAGTCAAATCACAATAGCATACAACCTTTCTCACTCACATCTCCTAAAAGGCCAAAAAACAGATATCACTCTTTATTCCATCAGACAACTCAAGACACAAAAAGTGACAATATTTCTTATTAGTTCATAGCACAAGAAGCTTTTAAATTAACATATACAAAGTTGGGACATTATGGACCATGGATTGTGTCAGTAGCTTTGCTCTAATAAAACTATTGTCGCTTCTTCCCGCTACATAATGGAACAAAGAATTGAACCTAGTCTTACTTTGTAGTTTCTCTTAAAAAATAGTCCTTTTTTTCTAGGCATTGAACTTAGTGGATCAAAATCCTTTTCAGCGGGTCTTCAGTTTTCTCTCTATTCCACTGCACTTAAATGCAACTAAAGAGGATCCTAGCTTAGTTACATTTTCAAACATAGATGAATCTACACCCAGTTAGGACAACAATGCTAAAAATTCCACATATTATGATGCATTCATGAGGTTTCTTGTATCTAGTTCCTTTGCCAGAGCCTCTGGAAGGACACACACCTGTGTTGCCAGCATTATCCAAACTATCTTTTGTCAAAGCATCAGTTGGTTTGCCTGTAGGCTCTTCAGACATTCTTCTTCTCTGAATGCAGACATGGTCAAACATAAGTCAATAGCTCGATGCACTTATCACACAATTTCAACACGTTAATATGTTGAGAAACAATTCATAAATCAGGCCACCAAAAGGGCGAGAAAAGAGAAAAGCTAGCCAACAGGATTTCCTACATATGAAATTAACATATAAAAACCTTAACTGCAAATGTCACACTTTTCAGGCCAGTACCATGTTCAAGGAAAATATCAATCTACAAATGGCAAATAGGAGGAATATATTATAAAAAATCCATACCTTCATATGATCATCAGATGTTTCGCCATTCCCATTTGAAGGCCCAACAATAAACTCATCATCTGCTTCTAAATCTTCATCACGGATCCTTTTAACCAATTCTTTCGACTTCTGTTTATGATCATAAAAATAAAAACAAGTGTTAATTCCACAAAAGTAATACACACATGAAAAGATTAAATATATATGATTATCAGGATAGTAATACTTACACTTGAGAAAACTGATTTTATTAGTGCTTCATCTTCTTCTTCCAGTTGCTTCTCCTGAAAATATAAAATACGTATAATTCAATTAAATGTGTCAAGATACAAGTATGAAAAGATTATCTATAAAATAAGTATGAAAATATTAAAGGATGACCAAGAAGTTACCCCCTAATATCAGACATTGCATGCATTCATATTTACGACATAAAATTATTTACCTTGATTGTCTCTAATGTTCTTAGGTTTAGCAGTTAAGGGATGCATTCAATTTTGGAACCCAAGCTCCCATCTAGATAGCCAGACTCATGCCAAACGCAATGACATAACATGCAAAAAATATAGTAAACGCTAAACAGGAGAACATGGAAAATTTGTATTATTATGTTTACATGAAAGTTTAGCAAAGTTATACAAATCATACAAGGCCTCCAGAATTCTTATCCATAAAGTGCAGTATTTACCATCTCCTATCCTTAACGAACATCCTAGTAGTGTGCTAATATATCATAAAATAAAATCTAGATGAGGTAAGTATGGAATCTTATTTCGTCTACTATTCTTCGTTTCTTTGCAAACATTTCAATCAGTTTCTTACTCTAAGGTCAAATATTTTCTAGTGGTTTATGAGTTTTCCCCTGTTGTATGGTTGGAGAAGTTTTCTAGGATATATCTTTGCCCTTACATATGTTGAGATGCACTGACAGGTTCTTTTGAGGGAGTTACCATCTCATGCAGAGAGACTAGTTAAGTCTGCTGTACCCATTACTTTAACAGCTTCCATCAGGACTCTCCACTTTCAGCCCCCATCTCCTTGTCAAACTCCATCCTAACCTTAAAACTAATACTCCCTCCGGTCCTAAATATTGGACCATTTTAACTAATTCATCAGGATTAAGAATAAAATTGAGGCAAAAAGAAAAAAGGAAAGTAGTTGGAGGATTTACAACAACAGAGAATTGACTTATAGCTCATTGCTTTACAGAACAGACTACATAGAAAACATGCAATAAGCTCATAGAGAATAGAAGTATCGATTTACCTGGGTAATGCCCCTCAAGTTTTCATTTCCATGATCCCACCACAATTGAATTAGTGAAATATTTTAATTAATCATGAAATAGAAACAGTGAAGTCCAAAGAAAATACTTATGAATGATCAGTTTAAGTGGAGATAAAGATTTTAACTTCCTCTACTAAGAAATAAAGAAATCGCTTAGTTGATTGAGACTCCTTTTTAGTAGATATGGCAATGCAGCAGAACTAATAAAGCATGTAAAACATGTACTAGAAAAATTAGATAAAAGTGATTTAATCATAGCCATACCACTACTAATAAGATAGAATCTAATCACTGCATCTGATTTAATTTTCATTACCACTCCTCGTGATTTAATATCGATTTTTCAACAATGAGATCAAATTCTTGTACAAGCATCTGCTAGTGTCTAATTAGCTATCTAATCAATTATCAAATTGATCATCCATAATTAACATGAAGTATCAACTCGTTTAATTAATTGCTTAAATGAATAAACTGAAAGAAGTACACAAACTTATGGTTAAAGCTACCAGCTAATTGCCCACCAAGAATATTTTGTAAGTTTTATATCAAATACTATACTTATATAATCAATTACAATCCCATGCTTAAGAGTTTAGAGAGAAATCATTTAAAGCAAAGAAAATGTGAATTTGCAACTCTTATCATACCTTGTCAGCTGCTGTGCGTTGCAAAGCCTCCAGCATTGCATCAACGGATACAGTTGCATGCCTTGACTGGAAAATCAGAGAACCATGAATTAGGGATGACTACAAACTGACCTCAAATTCATACACAAGTGATAATGATCAGATAACGGTCATAACGACAAGACAACATGCAACATATGCAAGCATTACCTTCATTGACTTCATCTCATCAAGTGCAGAGAGAATGTCCATCTCCCTTTTAGAATCCAATGTTCTATTTTCTAAGGATTTCATAGCATCACCCATTTCTTCAGCCTCCCTCTTCTGTTTCATTTTATCTTCTTCCTCATCTTCAGCACGCCAAGGCTCAAAATTTCTTGTTGCTCCGGATTCCACAACGTAATCTGAATTTTGCGGATCAGTCTTCATGGCAAGCTCAGCTGAGCACTTGGTGCATTTAAAGTAAAACCTGAATATTTGAATTCCTAGATAAGTCTGCAAAACGATTAAACAATAAGCTCAGAACCACAGGCCATCATAATGGAAAGCTTGAAACATGAATCAAGAAGAAGCAAAGTCTTTGCCAATCAAATAATGATTTTTCCAAAACCAGAAGTTCAAAATAACCAGCAGCAAGGAACAGATAATTCAGCATGTGCATTAAGAGATAAAACCCAAATAAAATTAACCAAAAGAAAAGAACAGAGACAATCACAATGACAAATCATGAAAATAAAAGTAAAACAAAGAAATTGAAAAATGAAGTAGAAAACCGAACCTCGCCTATAACGTCCTCCTTTCTGGAGTTGAACTTGGTGCCCTTGTAGATATAATTTCCGCATGTGTTGCACCTGATGCTCATGGGGAGCATCATTCGAACCTTGATCTGCTGGTTCTTTGGTCTTCGAACCCTTGGCAACTTCGAGGGGTCAAAGTCCGGCGGGTAATACTTATTCAGCACCTTTCTTTCTCCCATTTTCTTCTTCTACCTCAAATCCCTCGTCTCAGCTTCGAATCTTGGAAACATTAACTAGAAACTCGATTGCAGCACCAAGACGTGGGCAAGGGACGCCGACGACTAGTTGGCTCAGTATGGCGCGCCGAAGATGAAGCACGGTGACGGAGAGACCTAGAAGGCTGGAGTACGGAACACGAAGGTCAGGACATTTGAGGATGGAGCATTCCCGTAACATAAGTAAATAAATATGGAGAAAATAAAATTTATTTATGATTAAAATAAATCTAAAACATTATTATACTCATATTTGTGTCCTTAAATATATAATCTTTAATTTAGTTAATTTTTATTTTATTTATATCCATATAATAAAATTAATCTAAATATATTCTTTTTTAGGACATCAATAGTTACTAATATTATTTCTCTTATAAATTAATAGATTATGTAAGTATAGATTAGAAACTAATACTTTTAACAAAAAACTATATTAGAGATAGTTATATTTTTACTAAATTTTTAATTTAGTATTGGTGTATTTTTTTTCTTTTAATTAAATAATTTAATTTTACTCAGTTAACATAATTAATCTATATAACTTTAGCATATTAGCATCGTTAACCTGGTATATGAGTTAATAGTGTTAATAGAATAAAATTAAAAATTTAATTATGAGAAAAAATATTCAGATACCAAATAAAAAATTTAAAAAAAATATATGTACCTCTAATCTAGTTTTCCCTACTTATAATTCATGATATTATAAGGACTCAATAAAAAATTAAAAAACTTGTCACAAAATAAATTTAAAAACTATAAGTACCTAATAAAATTTTCAATTTGGTGTCTGTGTCTTTTTTCTTAATAAATCTTTAATTATATTTTATTAGCACTATTGACCCCTATAACTTTATCTAATTAGCATTGTTAACTCTAGTATAAAAGTTAATTACACTAACAGAATAAAATTAAAAGATTTATTGAAAAAAAATATTCATATACTAAATTAAAAACTAAAGAAAACTATATAGGTACGTAAAGAATGATTTTTCAATAAAAAATAAAACTTTTTTTTTGTACAAAAATTTTTTAAAAAGGGAATGGGCTCACCCACAATCTAAGGGCATGACGAAGTCTCCCTTTCTCATAAGTTATATCAATATTGGACAGAGCGAGCTGTCTATTATCCTTAAACGTAAACCTAGGTATTCAGGAGTTAGGATGTATCCCTAAGTGTCGTGACTAAAATTATAATAAAGTAATATTTTTTAGAGATCAAATATACTTTAAATAATCGTATGTCTCACCTCCGATAGGGAAATAAAACTCTTTGCTTCAAGGAGGAAATATGAATTGAGTTGGGCCATTTCTTCACTTGGAAGAAATGTAGGTGGAGCAGAAAAATAGAAAACCCAAATAAAATTTGATCGATGTAAGCCCAGCCCACTTACTAAATCAAAACAAGCTAATTCATCTGGAATATTACGAATGGTCTTATTTGGTCTCTTATTCTTTTAATATATTTAAGCTATAAATTTTAAATATATATGTTCAGATACTGAACACCCCTTTACATTATCCGTTTTCCGTTTTAAGAAAGGATTAGTTGGCGAAGAATAAATTTTGGATAAAATATATTAAAAATCATAACTTTGAATAGAGTAGATTTTGTTACAAAATTTACAATATTTAGATGAGGTTTTCTGAAAGACGATATTGATAAAAGGGAGAATTAGAAAGAAAGAGCTACAAAAAATAATATTTATTCTAAAGGATCTTTAAAATTATAATTATTTAGAAGGATTAAAAATTAAAATATAAATGTATAAATATTAAATTACCCCAATATAAGAACTGTCAAAACAAAAAAAAAGCATGTATTCATGAATTTATAAATAAAATATAGATATAGATATAGTTGAAAAAATAATTACGATTCACTTAGAAAAAAGCCCTTCCTCTTCTGCTAAATCGTTATGTCGTTCTTGGGGTCATTCCCAAAGTATTAGGCGCCAACCATTCTTGGAGTCATTCCCTTTGGTTAGTCTTAAAACCAAGTGTTGGCCAAACAATGTGAGATAATGTATTTGTTCACAAGTTAGAAACATCGGCATGTACCCATTGTTTATAGGTTTAACTGATAAAAAAGTGAGACATATAATTATTTGGAGAGTGTTTGATCCCTGGTGATTACCATTTTGTTGTGGTTCCAGTCACGGCGCTTGGAAGACATCCTAATTTCTGGGTGTTTAAATTTATGTTTAAAGGTAATAGACGGCTCGTCTTACCTGACATTGGTATCGTCTAGGAAGAAGTGAGACTTTACTCTACCCTTAGATCATAGGTGAGTTTAACCCTTTTCTAAAAAAAATTGTACCAAAAAAAAAAAGGAGAAGAAACATAGGCATGTTTCTATCCAAATATTGAGGCCAATACAGGTTCTTCAAAGATTTGCTTTGTGGAGAATTTTGAACTAGTTTAGTTCCATGAGACAAGAGTAGACAATAATTGCAATATTTCCATTTGCTAAAGTGATGAAATTCTGCATATGTAATCTTGTATTTTGTGGATCCAAAGAATGGTTAGGGCTAATGCTTTGGGCACAACACTGGATGAATGGCGGAACACTACAGCAACAATGAGAGGGCTATTCATAAATACATGATTTTTGTTGCGACGGAATTCAATTTTTCTATAACTATCATATATTTGAGATATGGTTAGAGGAAATATAGGGCTAAAGGGCAATTTAGTATTTATGTATTTATATTTTACATTCTGGTCCTTCTAAACAATTAAAATCTTTAAGATCTTTTAAAATAAATATTATTTTTTTTAGGTCCTTCATTCTAATTCTCCCTTGATAAAATTAAAGATATTCAGATAATTGTAACCATAATCATGTTTTTCATATTTAAATTAAAGAAGACATATAGGGTAATGTAATATTTATATAAGCTACAAATATCACCTTTTTTTCTCCTACAGAAGGGGGGTATTTTGGTATATGCAGCATGTCTGACTACTATTATTACTCATAACCACCATAATTCATAATTATAAGCTGATAATTAGTAGATTCTCTCCAAATTAAGTTTCTATTACTCCTATTCTTATTATTGTAGAAGAATTTTTTTATTCTAAATGTAAATCTTTAGAGTTATTAATTTCTAATTTTTCATTATACCCCTATTTAATTCTCTCTTTTAAAAGAGAGAAAGATGAGAGATATATAAAGATGATTTATAAATATATAGAGAACCAAATTCAGAATTGTTAAAAATTAATATCGCGAATTCAAATTCTATTATTATCGTGAAGATTTTATTAATAAGTGATTTGTAATTTAAGAATATTAATAAGTACTCTTTGAGTCTAAAGATATACTCTGACCTTAATAAATTCTCGAGATCAAACTGAATTACTTAAACATTTTCCTTTAAAAAATGACAATAAGCATTTTTAATCATGTTTTTTTCTTATGAAACACTACCTTAAATGAAAGTACTGAAAACACATAACATAATTAATATTAAAAAAGAAACATAATATCTACTTTTTTGATTTAGTTAAAGATATCCTATATATTTAAGACTTAGGGTGTGTTTGGATTAGCTTTTAGAGAATAGATTTTGGGCAGAATAGATTCTGAAAGAATAGATTTTGGGGAAAAATTGATTTTGAAAAAATAAGTGTTTGGATGATTAGTAGCAGAATAGCTTTTTTTATTGACAATTTACTAAAAAGGACATAAACAACTATGATAATTACATAAGGTATAAATTCTATTTATAGATTTTGATTTAATTGATTTAACAATAAAACATACACATATGTGTTGGGGCACGAAAAAAATTTTCAACATTCACCTTCATTTAAATTCCCCCCACTTAAATAGTACTTTTTAATTTAGACTTTATGTGCATAATTTAAAAATGTATACAGTCAAGAGAATTTATGTATATAGAAATTAAAAACATTTTCATTAAAACGAAGGTTTGAGATTAATGATACGGTCAAATTACATTTCGTTCCTTAGAAAATACCGGGTGCATCAAAAAAATGTACAATCTTAAACTATTGGTCTTGTCTATAATAAATAAGTTGATCTCGTATGAAATCACGATGACGCGCCATTTCAGACGAAGAGGTGATGGATACAGGTATTCGTGAAGAGTCATATTCATCATCACCATCATCATCTTGCGTTGGCTCATCATCGTGTTCGTCCTCTCGCGCGAAATCAGGGTCAGTAATAGAGGTTCTTCTAACGAAATTGTGTATCGCCATCGTTGCACAAACAATCTTAACTTGCGTTTGATAGTCATAGCTGTGCATGCGTTGTAAAATGCCGAACTTGTTTTTCCATACTCCAAAAGTTCTTTCTATTGTGCATCTCAAACTTGAATGAGCATAATTGAACACTTCATTAGGGTTCACCAGTCTAGACGAACGTCGAAAATCAGGGAGATGGTAACGCTCACGGCGGTATGGACCCAGATATCCAATTGGTGTTGGATAACCAGCATCAACCAAATAATATTTACCTACATGAAAGAGAGGTCAGTATTTTCACTAATTGTACTCACATGTGAAGAGAAACCGATTGAATGTATCAGAAACATACCCTGAGGCGGATGAGGAAAGTTCATGGAAGGCGTTGTCAATGCATGACTGAATATACGGGCATCATGGGCACTACCTTCCCATCCAGCCAACACAAAGGTGAAGCACATGTCCCAATCACACACCGCCATTACATTTTGCTACGTGAACCCCTTTCTACCAATATATTTCGTTTGTTCATTGGCAGGTACAACGCAAGGAATGTGTGTGCCATCGATTGCTCCAATCGCATTTTTGAAAAATGGCCAGTATCGACGGTCAAGCTTGATCTTGCTATGCACATTTTGAAAGGTTGGATCCTGGGGTTTGATGAGTGACATTGCAAGTCCACAACAGGCCAACAACACATCATGAAAGTGTCTGTGAATCGTCTCTCCTGAGTGTTGAAACCTTTCTTGCATCATTCTACTGGACTCCCCATGTCCAACAATGTTTAAAAATATCGCCACCTTTTCATGTATTGAAACGTTATGACTTTCCTTAAGACCTAGTTGCCGTAATGCAATGCAAAGCTCGAAGAACACACGTGGTTCCATTCTGAACTGTTCAAAACAACGCTTCGGATGACCACATAATACTTCATCAACCCATTTGGACCCTGTAAGATCACTAGTGCGCATTGGGTTCTTAGACAAGTATTGCGCTGCATAACTGGCAACCAATACGCCAACTTGTTTAAGCCTCTTCACCCGTTGCTTATAATCTTTTGTCAAGTTTCTACTGTCGTCCCCCATCTATTTTAACCTGTGCACGGAGACATTAATTTTTAATTTTGAATGTCAGTACAGAAGGTGATCGGTGACGAAATGAAAAGCATATGTCGAAAACAGAATAGTACGAACATATATAAATAAACCTTCGATCACAAATACGTCCATCGATACAATAACATGACCCTAAATCCACACAGAAGCACAGAGAGCATTCCGATTACACAAGAACAATAAAGCTGTAAAAAAAGTCTCAATCAACATAACATTAATGCCGCGAAAACAGTCTCAAGCTGCATAGCAATAATGGCGTAAAAATAGTAACAGTTGTTTCTTCATTCCCATCTGTGAAGCATACATTTCCCTCATTACGGGATCCAGAAGCAGTTTTGTGCATCGCACATACCAATCATCATCAGCGATGACTTCGTCAAGTTGAGTTAGGTGTTTCATGACTTCCGTAATAGATGGTACGTTGGCAGATGCTTCACCTGCCCCCTTGTGAGCATATTCCACCTCTGCCTTAGTTAAATCGACAATTTGACTGAGTGAATCTGCTATCCTCGTTGATGCAGGTCCCTTGTGCTTCTTCTTCATCCCTCCCCTCGTCTTCCTAACCCCTAATGACCCGCCACCAGACACTGGCTCCTTCCCCCGCACGCTACCTTCACCACTGGTCCCTTGAGATGCGTTAAACGTCATTCGATTGATATCCCCACTTATGCCAGTGGGAGCCAGTAAAATTTCCTCGCTATCTCCTGACCCTTCTTCCAGATCAACGGGCTCATCATTGGCGTATGCTGCTGTATTTTCTGTTGGAAGTGTCATGGATGATGGTGCCCATGCACTTGGGCCTGTGGCTGCCACATTACTGAAGAGTTCCTCCAGCTCTGCCCGGAACGAAAGACCTTTCATTCTGAATTTGTCGTACTGTGCGTTCTCCTGCAGACATAAAGACAAAAATAAAGGACAATCATATGTGGCATAGGTTGAACACATATCGTATCAGCAAATCTCATTGTCATACCAATTTTTTCTTCTCCCACCAATCATCTGGCGCTTCTACTGTGTTCTTTTCCGTATTCCATCCTACCCCTGTCTCGTTAATCAATTTGTTCCACGCTTGCCATTCCTTTCGTATCGAGTCATATTTGTTTTTAAACTGCATTTTTTCGTACACTTTCCCAGTCTATGCTGTGAACCCGTCAGCAATACGGGCCCATCCTTTCTTTGTATACACAGTACCTTTTCTTTCACCCTTGCGAAGTTGTTCGATGCAAAGGTCAATAAACACCTTAGTACTGCTAGCATCCCATGAAGCTTTACATTTGTCCTTCACCATGATCCTATACACAAGTGAAGCAATTAATTATCCTAATACTGCAATTTCCTTCCTGCAACGCACTCACACGCGCCACCAACCATCCGCAAGATTCACATCACATTCATACTGACAATCTGCCCCAACAGAAATCAAGCATACACTGATACAAATGACCCAATTCAACTATTATGTGTGTTCTGTACAGGCCACTGCAGAAATCAGCCAACAAAAGGAAACAACCCTTTTTTACAGAAATCAAGCATAAGGGAGAGAGTACAAGCCGGGTACACATGTAAATTTTCAGTTCTACGTCAACAAACGGATCACATTGCCAGTACAGAAGATCAACCGCAACACTGGAACACTAGCAGAAAGCAAATTGAAAAAATCATGCGGACAACAGCACACAGAGGTAAATCATGCGGAAAAATCCAACACTACGCAGGCAGTTCAGCAGAAAACAACATCACGCAATGTGGGAAGCATAGAGCACAGAAGATCAACCGCAAGAGTGGAACACTAGCAGAAAGCGAATTGAAAAAACAAATCTTCGGCCAACATGCAGAACAGAAGCTGAATGACCCCAGTAACCATGAATGAAAGCACGCAGTAACACAAATCAGCCACTTCACTTTACCTGAAGAAGTTGGCGAGCTCTGCAGAACAGGGCGTCGGCGCGTCACGGACGGCAGAAGGAGATTGACACCGAGGGACAATGATGATGGCTCAAATGTGCGGATCCACACACCCGACCACCAAGCCTGACCACAGAAGCAGGGTATTGGCAGCGATCAACTCCCACGCGACCACACGACACGGCAAGATTTTCAGGCAGAGACGTCGAGTGTTAAGGGACGCCGATGGCACGGCACGACCTCCCGCGAAGATGTACTGCCAAGATTGTCTTCAGATGGCGCTGTGAGAGCAGATCGATATATATACAGACCAGTGAAGGAGTAGACGCGAGCTTGGCAGTGGCAGCAGGAACGGACTCGAGCTCGGCAGTGGCAAGGAAGAGACGCAAGCTCATCAGCCGCAGGTCGGGAGAGAGCTATGAGCCGCAGGATTCACGAAAGGGGCGCAGCGGCGCAGGTGGGAGGAGCGGCAGCCGTGAGTGCGAGAGAGGCGCAGCGGAAGGAAGAAGAGGAAAGTGAGAAAAGAGAAATGAAAGAAGAGGAAAGTGAGCTGGGGGAAAAGAAGAGAAAGCGAGAAAGAGAAGCTGTGGAGAGAAATGTAATTCCAACGGTAACAATTAAAATCAGATGTCTGAAAAGCTGCTGCCCCCCAGATTCTGCCAAACCACGGTTTTGAAGAGCAAAACCATGGTTTACTCTGAAACGGGATTCTGACTGAATTTAAGGTGTTTGGCTGAAATTACCCAAAACCATGGTTTACCTACATAATTGATTCTGTAACCTGATGGCCAAACACACACTTAAAATATAAAAAAAAATTATCTTTCTCAACAAGTATTATTATTGAGATTCGAACTGGTATTATTTTTCTTATAAAACGAAACCACTTACCACCTTATAATCAACAACAGCTTGTTCGGAAAACATATCTATTTTACAATTACCACTAAAATACTAAACTATTGAAGATAGAGAACATAACTACTGAACAACCTAAATAAAACTACCGAGAATTAAACTATCACAAACCCATAGAGATAATCCATAAAATTGTCACAGAAATTCCTAACCGATCGAACCAAAGAGAAGCACCATTAAACTTCACATGACCTAGAAAAACTATCATACACACAAAGATAATCCAACGAAAACAAAACATGGAGAAGCAAAACAATTCCATGAAAAGCACCACGAATGCATAGAGACATGAAGCTTAATAAAAAGCCACAGCCCCACACCTTAATAGAATAATAATCTGAACACCTATAACCATAATGCAGGAGAGAACTACGATCTTTGACTCATTTACCTTGAAGATGCCGTTAATTAGGGATTAAAGATTACTTTTGCAGCTGTTTCATTCATTTAATTAGAAGGCATTGTAGTCAAATCATTTGTCCTTTTTAATCCTGGACAAAAACCATGGTTCTTCCATGGGATTTTAATGATTGGGGGTCTGTAATTGTAATTAATCATCCAACATAGTCCTAATAATTATCATTTCCCATATTTAAACTATAAGACCCTATTTAAAAATAGAAAAATTGGTAAAAAGTCTATATTTAAAAATTTTATATGCCAGAATAATCTGATATATTTTTTTACATAAAAAATATCGGTATTCTAAATAATCTATACACAGAGAATATTAATACTCAAACTCAAGTTATTCTCCAGCTAATAAAATTTTCAAATAAGTTTTTTCTTTAAAAATTAATATAAATACAACAACAACAACAACAACAAAGCCTTATCCCATTAAATGGGGTCGGCTACATGGATCATACGACGCCATTGTGCTCTATCAAAAACTGAATCATTGGTTAAGTTATTGACCAGGAGATCCCGCTCAATGACCTCGTTGAGCGTTTTCTTTGGCCTTCCTCTATTTCTTTTAACTGGGCTCCATACGATTTGATCCACCCTCCTCACTGGCGTATCCCTTGGCCTTCTTTGTACGTGTCCAAACCACCTAAGACGGTTCTCTACCATTTTCTCCTCAATAGATGCCACTCCAACTCTTCCCCGAATTTGTTCATTACGAATCTTATCTTTTCTTGTATGTCCGCATATCCATCTCAACATCCTCATCTCAGCTACCCTAACTTTATGCTCTTGCTGTCCTTTTAAAGCCCAACATTCACTTTCATAAAGCATTGCTGGTCTTATAGCAGTGCGATAAAACTTTCCTTTTAATTTATCTGGTACTTTTCGATCACATATAACCCCAGTAACCTTTCTCCATTTAAACCACCCAGCTTGAATTCTATGATTAACATCCTCCAAAATTTTACCATCCTTCTGTATAATTGATCCCAAATATTTGAACTTATCTATTTGTGGAATAACTTGATCTCCCAATTTGACCTCCAAGTTATTTCTAACTTGTCTCTTATCAAAATTACAATGCATATATTCAGTCTTACTTCTACTCAGACGAAAACCTTTCGACTCTAAAGTATTTCTCCATAACTCAAGTTTAAAATTAATCTCTTCTCTTGACTCTGACACAAGAACTATATCGTCTGCAAAAAGTATGCACTTAGGGATTTCTTCTTGAATAGGCTTGGTTAGAACATCCACTACTAGATTAAATAAATAAGGACTCAAGGATGATCCCTGATGAAGACCAATCCTTATGGGAAAATCCTTTGTTTCGCCCCCAGACGTTCTTACAGTAGTTGTTACCCCCTCATACATATCTTTTATTGCCTTGATATATGTCATGCGCACACCTTTCTTTTCCAAAGCTTTCCAAAGCACCTCCCTTGGTACTCGATCATACGCTTTTTCTAAGTCAATGAAGACCATATGCAAGTCTCTTCTTTTGGTCCGGTACCTTTCCATTAACCCCCTTAATAAATAAATCGCTTCTATTGTAGACCTAAGTCTCTAATCTCAACCTGTGTTCAATTACCTTTTCCCACAACTTCATAGTGTGACTCATAAGCTTTATCCCTCTGTAATTTGCACAATTTTGAATATCCCCTTTATTTTTATAAATAGGAACTAAAGTACTTTTCCTCCAGTCATCAGACATTTTCTTAGAACTTAAAAACACATTAAATAGTTTAGCAAGCCACACCACCCCCACTTCGCCTAAACACTTCCAAACTTCAATAGGAATACCGTCAGGTCCAACAGCTTTACTATTTTCCATTTTCTTAAGCGCCTCTTTAACCTCGTCAACACGGATCCTACGGTAAAATGCTAAATTTGGTTCAACTTCTCGTGTTAAATCCCCGAGCTCATAACTCGACCCTCCTCCCTCGTCATTAAACAATTTATAAAAATAGGTCTCCCACCGTTCTTTAATATCACCATCTGTAACTAAAACCTTATCCTCTTCATCCTTAATACATTGTACTTGATCCAAATCCCTCGATTTTCTTTCCCTATCTCTTGCAATCTTATAAATCTTTCATTCTCCCGACTTTATCCCTAGCTCCTTATAAAATTCCTCAAAAGCTTTAAAATGAGCTGCACCCACCGTCTTCTTAGTTTCCTTCTTAGCTAAACGATACTTTTCCCAATTTTCAGTATTATTACATAAGTGTATAGCTTTGAAACAATCTCTCTTGTTCTTAACTTTCTCTTGTACGTCCTCATTCCACCACCAAGTCTCCTTATCTCGTCGATCAAAACCTTTAGATTCTCCCAAAATTACTTTAGCAACCATTTGGACCCTCTCAGCCATTTCCTTCCACATGATATTGGCATTTTCCTGCGCCTCCCAAACCCTTTCATTTAACATAGTTCTTTTAAAAGTTTCCCTCTTCTCCCCCTTTAACTACCACCACTTGACTCTTGTGTTTAAAACATGTTGGCGTTTTTCCTTTCTACACTTAATACGCACGTCAAGGACCATTAACCTATGCTGGGTTGTCACCCCGTCCCCTGGAATCACTCTACAATTTGTACAAAGTTTTCTGTCATGACTCCTTACCAAAAAGAAATCAATCTGTGACCTGTGGACCCCACTCTTGTATGTGACCAAGTGCTCCTCCCGCTTCTTAAAGCACGTGTTGACAATCTTAAGATTGTAAGTTAAGGAAAACTCAAGAATAGATTGTCCTTCATTATTAATCTCTCCAAAACCAAAACCACCATGAGCCCCTGCATATTGCCCTGCCTCCTTACCAACATGACCATTAAGGTCTCCACCAATAAAAATCTTCTCAGTAAGTGGTATGCTCTGAATCAACCCCTCCAAATCTTCCCTATCACTTTTCCTTAAGGTGTGCTTCTGTTCCCACTTGAGGTGCATAAGCACTAATAACGTTGATTGTATCCCTTCCAATAATTATTCTTAAAGATATAATTCTGTCGTCAATCCTTTTCACATCCACCACATTCGTCTTCCACTCTTTATCCACAATGATACCAACACCATTTCTCGTACCTGTTTTACCTGTGTACCAAAATTTGAACTCATTGATTTCCCGAGATTTTTCTCCAAGCCATTTAGTTTTCTGAAGGCACAAGATGTTAATCTTTCGCTTTACCATTTGACCCACCACCTCCCACGCTTTTCCAGTCATAGTCCCAATATTCCAAGTGCCAAATCTAATATTTCTCTCCTGAACTAGCTTCTTTAGCCGCCTCCGTCCGTAAGAGAGTGGTAGCCCTTGCTCATTTAACACTACATCCGGGCGACGATGCAGCGGCCCTTACTCACTTCTCACTGTACTCGAGCCATACAACGCGTTACTTACGGGCAACGACCTAGTATTAATGCAATATCTTCGTATGTCCATGTTCATAAGATTCGACAAATTTTTACGTTGGCTGTCGGGGCCTAACATAACCCTCCTCCTTTACCCGGGCTTAGGACCGGCTACATGCATAGGCGAAGTTTTTAAAAATTAATATAAATATGTGGATCAAATAATTAAAGGGTTTTAGCCGTTTAAATATAAGATCTTAAGTTTGAGTTTTTATAAATATAGAAAACACTTTTGTAAAATCTACCATTAATTGGGCTCAACAATGTTCAAATTTATTCCACTTAGATAGTCATATAAAAAAATAATTTATTTTCTTTTACTTATTCTTTTTTTAAAGGAAAACCTCTACCCCATTAGATTTTGACTTTTGTTGCTAAAATTCAAACAAAAGCTTCATATATTACACTTATATGCAAATCACTCTCACCACAACCGACTTCCACTTTATCCATTTCCTTTGGGAAACCGATCTACTTTTATTTCGACCCTACTCTTACGATTTTTAGGTAAAGTTATTGTGGATATTTTATTCATATCGTGCATATAATTAAGTCATGTATCATGTCATATATATTCCTATACAAGATTTTGATGATTAAGAGTGCAGAGGAATGAAATAGAAATCTAAATCATCTTTATATATAAATTTTAGTTCTTTAAAGTTGATTAAGTGTCACTTGAATTAAAACTCTTAACTTATCTCCATGATATTAGTTCTTATACGATATAAATTTTAATATTAATTAAGTACAATAACATATAATATTTTACTAACAAAAAGTTAGTCTAGAGGTATAAAGTCTTACTAGATTCCTTTAGGTTTTAAATTTGATTTCTAATAAAGACACTTGCTGGGAAGAGCAGTCACAAACTCTAAAATTTGATATATAATAAATAGGATGAAAAATATATAATATTTTATATATATAGAGAGAGAGATCAAATATATATGATACAATGCATTAATAATTCTTCAACAATATCATTCTCATGAACTTTATTGAGAGTGACTGAAGCACTAGTAGTGCACTAGACATATACACCACTTGCTTATTTTGGGACAACATGAATCACATAGAATGGCTTAGATAATATTAGGAAAGAAAAATCTCTATATAAAGATTTACTTTTGTCGTTGCAATAAGAACAAGATATTGAATAGTCCCTTTCAAGTAGTATAAATCAAGCTTCACAACCTAGCTGAGTGCATAATTGTGTATGGAGAAGCCACATCACTATTGAATGATAATGTAAAAATTCCTCTTAATGTTGTTTGATTATGGGATAGGATCAGAGTAGGATGGATACCGCTTCTCTTCCTTTTAGTGGAGAGATCACTATAATTGAAAATCGTACGTTGCATTAAATTTAATGGTTCAGATTTAATATATTTTTTAAAAGTCCTATATCAAGTTAATTTGTATAGTTGAAATTTGACTTTTTAACGATTTATAGTTGCAATGGAAGCACAGTGGAAAGAAATCAAGTTTGGGTATGTCCATGTCATGTAAAATGGTGGCTTGCAATAAACTTGGAAAGCTAGTTTCATGTAAACACGGGAGGTTAGTTTCATGCTAGATAGAGATTGGGAAACAGCTGCTTTAAAAGAGGGGGAAAGAGAGATGAAAAGACGAAAATAACCCATGAAGTTGCATGCTCATCTATGTTAAAACAACGCGTGCCAAGTAATTATGGTTTTGGTTTTGAATTTGATTGTGACTTGACTTTGATTCTATTCCCGACAGTAGTAAGAAGGGCAAAAACTCTTTCTTTCTCCATCATTTCTCTATCTTCTCTTGGACGCCTCTCTTATAGCATGTGTCCCTTGCTATTGTTCACTCAACCAGGCTAAGATTTGTCATAAGGGTCAGGTTGAGGTCTTTCCTCATTCGTTTGGAACCTTAACCAACCACCTCTTATTCTTACCATCTTTTTACAACTCAAAAAAAAAAAATACTTGGACGATGATGAAGAGGTAAGTATTTATTGTATTGACGGTATTTTGGTCATTTCATTTAATTTTTTCTTAATCAAAGTCATAACAAACAAATTTACTTTACACTTATCTGATCTTTATTCCATTTTCAATATCCATTTGATTCCAAACTAGTAAACATCTTTTTCACAACCAAATAGGCCCTTAATTAGTTTTCATTCCTTTCCATTCATCCTATTCCTTTTATTTCATTTTGCTTGGTTGCATTTATCTTTAATTTATTCTTGGCTATCACTCTAATGAACTTTATCGAAAATGACTAAACCGAGCATTACACCCCCACTTTTTTCTTTGGTTTGGGGGGGGGGGGGGAGATGAATAGGTAATGTGGGGAAAGAAAAATCTCTTAGAAAGATTTGCTTTAATGTTGCTATAAGAAGAACAAGATATATATTGAATAGTCATTTTCAATTATCAATAATGTTCCTCACAACAATAGCTTGTGAGAGTTACATTCAATTATTATCGTTTATGGAAATCTCATCTCCGTTGAATGGTAAGTCCCTCTTATTGTTGTTTGGTTTTGGCTCAAGAGGACCCTCCAATGTTGATAATAGGTGCCTAAGTTAGATGAGGAATTCTCTCAAAAAACTAGTTATTAAGATGAAAAAATTAACCAACTAGGATACCTTAGCGTGAGTTACAAATCTTTTTTTATTTTACTTACGAATTCTTAGTTTGCAAGCCAAATGTATATATCAGTTTCTTCCTCTTATATTTTTAACCATGCGCATCATGTTTTGTTGATAGATTTGTTTTGGACCGATGAATACTCAGTTGGCAAAACATGAAACATGTTCCAATGAAAAAAAGCAGGGGAAGCCGATGCTCCACATTTTTCTTGAATTTTTTTACCAGTATTCATCACTACTAATAATTATTAGTTCAATTTACAGGAATATAAATTCACAATTAAAAAATTTTTATTACTTCTAAATAATTATTGCGACTGCATACCCATGGCTCGAACATGAGACCATTGGGGTAACAATATACTCCACATTATTAATTAGGTTTTAAGATACTAGTCTCACTTTCATGAATATTTTAAAGAAAAAAAATGCTTTTTAACCAAAAAAATAAATCCAGAGTTATCGTTCAATATCAATATCTATTAGTTAAAGGGTGACATTGCAACAATTTTAATATTTGATGGACAATAAATAATTTAATAATTTTTTATAACCAATATTTCTCATGAAATAGTTTAGGAGTAAGACAAACCCTTTAAGCTTAGATATGGTTTATAGCAACAAAAAAGAGTTAGGGGCTATTTGGATACCACATCTAACATTCCCAAAAATAATCCTTTTAGAAAGTCAGTTACCCAAAAGTTTTTTCGGGTAGAAAATTTTCTTTTTCTAAAATCCCGTTCACAAAACCTAAATATCCAGAAAAAGTTTGACAAATTACACAAGTAGAACTATGTAGTTTTATTATTTTAACTGTCAGTTTTTTAAAAATATATATATATTTTTAAATTTAGTAGTTAAGTTTTTTTAATATGGATTGTTGAAATTATATTTGATCTAGATGGTGTAGATCTCATCAGAGCAACAGTGGTACTAATAAACTGAAACTTAACGAAACACTAAGTAAAGGTTTGAGAATTGATAGTAATAAGGCAGGAAATAGAAATATAATTCATGTTGATAAATTTATGAGAATTTTTAAATCAATAAGTGTTACTTTAATTTGAATCAATAGAACTCTTAAATTAATAGATGATTTTTTTTTTGCCTATGAAGTAGTATAACTTTTATAGTTATTAATTTTTAGGATTAATAAGTTTTTCTTGACTTTTTACATAAGTCAATAACTCATTAATTAATTCTTCACCTATCACTCTCATCCACTTTATTGATGATGACTGAAGCATTTCATCCCAATTCTTCCTCTTCCTCTTCTTCTTTTTGGTGCCAACGTGAATGGATAGAATAGTTATTGTAGAGAAAACTCTGGTAGAATGAATGGTGGTTGTATAGAGTATAAGAGAATTAATATCCACTACATAAAATCATAAATTTAAAATCGTACATGAAATAAAACCACGTTAGAAGAAGGTAGTAGCTACTTTTATTATACTTGACGAGTATGACATGATAGTATTAAATTTCGTATAGCTATATAAGAAAAATCTTGGAGAGAGATTTGGCTGGATTGTTGTAAGAAGAACAAGAGACCAACATGCGTTGGTCTAAGTAGAATGTTTATTGTTTAATTAAACATAATATCTTGAATTTGAGTTCATGTGTACAGAAAATATTGTTGGACGAGCTATTCTAAATTGGGCATGTCAATACTCGAATATAACCTAATCAGATAACGATATTTAAAAGATGATAGTCTGGTTACACGAATAGGTATTGGTTCAAATAGAAAAAAAATTTAACTGCTTAAATATGAGGTTTTAAATTTGAATTTATGTAAATTAATATAAAAAATATTTTTAAGAGAGCTATGTGTAATTAGATCTAATAATGTTTGAATTTAATTTAGAAATATAAAAAAGATAATGGTATGGTTGCTATCAAGTACGAACGGTGACTACAATAATCTAAGGGAAGGGGCAATAGGGAATGGAAACGTATCACTGTTGAATGGTTACGCAAAAGTCCCTCTTATTGCCGTATTGCAATATGGTCCCTCATGCACGAACCTCACAATTAATTCTCATAATTAATATCCCACCTGTATTTAAATTTATATTATTATAATTATAATTATTATATATATAATCTTAATCTTAACTTGAGAGTGTATAAATTTATACATTTAAAGAGATTTAATCTGTTATCAGTTGTTAAAAGTTAAAAAAAATATTATTTATATTTATTTATAACTCAAAAACTAGGCTATAAATATTGAACATAGTACGATTTTCTTTTCATTATATATTAGAAAGATTATATTTAATTTTCAATGTATAATCATTTTTTTAAAAAGAACTTATATTAGTTTACTTTTGGCACTAATTTAGTGCTAGTATTTAGCAGGAAGACTTATATACAGTGTTTATAACTTAACAAAATTTTAAAGTATTTACAATTTTATAATTTATAATTATATTCTTATAGTTTTAAACTTGGATTAAAAGTATAATTTAATCTTAATTATATAAAAAATTTAACTGAGTAAAATAAAATAAAATTGTAACAAGAAGAATTAAATTTAAAAAATCATAAATTATAAGGATTTAGTTACAAATTTCTTCTATAAGAAATTGAGTAAAAATATAAAGACAGTGGGGACAATTTTTTTTTTAAATTTACAGCATAAATGTGTATTTTGTCCTAATCTATTATCTATCATTATAATAAAATGAACCTGATGCAATTTCTTTCGACTTGATTAATTAAATCACAGTTTACATGAATTTAAAATTTTAGACTAGAATCACATACATGTATCATTTAATAAAAAAAGGTATGAAAATCATTGACAAATGTAAGTCATCTTGAAAAATACATAAGGCCTACTCTACAGTATAACAAGAAAATGTGAATAACCAAAATATATAAAATCTATAGCAATTCAAGTTATTTCTCAAAGAGAGCAAGCCTATTATCAGACAATCTTGAAGCATAGGCTGATTTTTTGTATTCAAACCAAGTAAATTCCTTGTAAAGGCTTTGTTGATGATGATTGGCTTCTTGTTTGATGAGAGAAGGCAATGGTGCTATTCTCTCACTCAAGGGTGGAGCACAAAAGTATATCATTGACACTCTTGATTTCATTCCATTTATCATTACCCTATGCCTTGCACTCTTCAACCTTCCATTTGTCATCACCTGCATTTTATTATTTAAACCAGAAAAAAAAGTAAGTTCATAATTTTAAAATTCAAAATCTCTCTTCAAAATCATGCATGTAAATAAAATTATATATTATATTATAAGTTGATATTTCTTTTTATTTATTTAAAGGGGGCAAGTACTAGTTGATTTGAAATTATAAAAAGAATTGAACTAGTGACAAGAGAAATTACATGTGATTGGGTCATAAAACTATTAGTTTTAAATTAGTATTTTATAATATTATAAAAAACTAAAAAATGTTGTTATCGTTTAAAAGAAATAACTATTTTTCAAAACAACACAAATAATACTTACTCTCTCGACTCTCTTAAATATAAGAGCTAGTTGATAAATTTATTTAAATCATAAATATAATACTTTGATAAATTTTACCTCATAAATTGATAAAAAAAGATTTTCCAATGCTAGCCCATTTTAATTTTTTTGGCCAAAAAGTTTTATTTCTTTGGTCCCCTCAAGTTTGCTATTTATTTTAGTTTTAGTCCTTTAAATTTTAAACTATAGATTTTAGTCTTTAAAAAAATAAAATAGTTTAAATTTTTATTAAATTATAGAAACCAATGTTTTATATTGGAAGAAACTTAAGGGACTAAAATTAAAATAAGGACAAATTTAAAAAACCAAAAATTATATTTATCATATAAATAGAACATAAACCATATCAATTCAAAAATAAATAAATATATAAAAAAATAGTTTGCTTGCTTTTGTTATTTCAACAGTATAAAAAGTAAAAACAGTATCTTGAAGTAAATTTTACATATTTTACCTGAAGCGAATCCCCAACATTGATGAAGAAGGAGGATTGATCAGGTGGCACAGAAATCCAAGTTCCATCTCTGAGACATATTTGAAGTCCTGAAACATCGTTGGATGCCAACACAGAAATAATGTGTGGATCTGCGTGCTCTCCAAACCCTACCACGTTGTTTCCGCCATTGTTGGAGCCTACAAGCTCTGGGCACGGAGGATAACGATTCAACCTGAAAGCAGAGTCACTCTGTTCATTCACCACCATCTTGCTCCACACATTCCTCTGCTCAATCTTCAGTCCTTCAGCCAACAATTCCAGAACTTCACACGCCATCTTCCTCACATACGACATATAGTTATTCAACGCGCGTCTGAAACACATAAACATGTAAGCAAACAATAATGAGAATGAGAATCGATTGAAGCTTAAAGGGATGCTCTGTTTGAGATCTGCTTACTGGAATTTTTCTGGGTTTGTGCCAAGAACAGGGGAGAGTCTGAGAGAGTTGTACTCTGGGTTTGTTGTTAGAAGAAGGTATTCGATCCAGCCAACGTCGCCGTTTCGACCGATATGTTTGTTGCCATAGCCTAAAGGATTGGGAGGACCAGCTTTCTGTTTGAGGGTAAGAGGGAGAGAAAAGAAATCCAGAGCTTGAGACTCGAGTTCAGAGATGCCTTCCATGGGGACTCCATGGTTGGTGAGCTTGAAGAAGCCGAAGTCTTCGCATGCTTTCACTATGAGAGTCTTTGCTTCGGGGATTTTGAGGTCTATAGTAGGAATCCCAGGAAAAAAGGTGGTTGCTTTGCAGGGATTATTGACACTGGAACGTTGCTCTGTTCTTGTGGGTTTGGACAATCCCACCATTGTTGTCGATTTGTGGAGGTCAATCGAATGAAGAGAGTGAGAGAGAAGTCAAGAAAATGCTTAGGGAAAATGGTGGGGTTAACGGCTATTTATACAAACAAATAGGGAAGGAAGAGAGAGAGAATTTGAAGGTGTTGGATTTTCAGTAATCAACATCGACAATTACAACGTAGAACAGCGGGGGAGAAATGGAAAAGAAAACAAAAATAAAAAGTCAGGTATATAAAATGAAAGTCAAAAGTCAATACCGTATTGTGTAATCTCAGATATTTTTGGCTTTGGATATTACATGGGCAACATTGTACGGCTTTTACAATAATCAAACAAATGGTCTTTAACTTTGTAAAATTAATCTTTATCTGAATTGTATTTTGCAAATTAAAAAGTGGATGTGATAAACATGTTTAAAATTCAGTGTGTGTTTAGATAAATTTTTAGAAAAGAGTTTATAGAAAAAAAAAATTTTAGGATAACTTTTAAAAAATAATTTTTTAGAGAAGAGGTTATGAAAAAAAAAATTTTGGATAAATAATTATTTAGATAGTTATTATTAAAAAGATTTTTATAATTAAAAAATTATTAAAAAATATATAATTTTATTAAAAAGATTAGAGATGAGAGAGAGTAGAAAAGAGATAGGAGAGATAGTAAGAAGAGTGAATAAAGAGGAGAGAGGAGAGTGTATAAGAAAAAGTAAAAATAAAATAATAATTGAGTAGTCTATAAACTCTTTATTATTCTAAAAGCTACTCTTATCCGTTTATCTAAAACTATAATTTAGTCTAGAAATTCTTTTAAATAAATATGGGTGTTTATTTTAATTTTTTTTATAACTAAAATTTTATTTAAAAAATTTTCAAAAATCATAGTTTATATGGTTTCAAACAAAATCAATATATGGTTGAAAAGCAGGTTTAAATATAATTTTTTTTATGTATTTAATGATTGAAATGACGAGAGAAAAAGCATATTCGAGATCCTATGCAGTCACAAATTCAACCCAAAAGAGAATGAATATTAGTTTGTATTTATTTTTAATGCAGGATATGTTAAGGGATCACAACCTATTTCTTTCGTCTGTTATTTCTTTTTTTATATAACATTTCGTTTTTTTAATTTCTCTCTTAAATTTTACTTGACACGTTTGATGAATAAGTATAAATAATTTCAGTTCAAAAAATATATATTTGAAAATTTTAATGGGAAAATTATTTTTAAATCCAATTGAAATAGTGAAATTTTAAATTGGTCCACTGAATCTAAACAAATCCCAAATTGACATGGGGCTAAAGTAGGATTTGTGAGTGTTAGGCGTTATTTTACCATCAATTGGATTAACTATTTTATTTTAAAAATTAACAAGTTCTATTTAACAATTTATACAAAAATTTTAAAATAAATTGTAGATCAATATGACCAGCGTTATCGAAGCGTTGCTACTTGCTAGTTGCAATGAAAAGAAGGAAATTCTTTAAATCTTAAGATCATAAAGCAGAGTTAAAGATATTCCTTCTATTCTTACAAATCTTAGGGTACGCATCTTTGGAGATTTTGGCTATCATCAAATTCATTTTTTGGGGTGGGATTTTTAGATGTCAACATAGGTTGGCCTAAATAGATAAAAAAATAGAAAAAATCATTTTATAGGTATCTATAATTGCCTTTTATTTTTAATTTGATACTTATATACATTTTCTCCTTAATAATCTTTTAATTAGATTCTATTAATATCATTAACCCCTATAACTTTGTTTAATTAGCATGGATACAAAAGTTAATTGCGCTAATAGAGTATAATTAAAGGATTTATTAAGAAGAGAATAATATATATGTACCAAATTATAAATTAAAGGAAACTATATAGTTCCATAATAATGGTTTCCCCAAAAATTTAGAGAATTTTTGCTTCAATTTTTTTTTGTATGTTAGATAATAATTAATAAAATACTTTTAAATTTTATTATAATATAGTATCTAATATTTTTTATTTGTGTGACCCCCGTTAGGTCTGTATATAATCAACATAGGCTAATGTTGTTTTACAGTTTGTTCTGGTCTTTACCACAATAAGTGATTGCTAATGTTAGATGGCGGTTGTCTTGTTTCTCCTTCTATGTATAAGCTGATATGATTATGTTTTATTTGGTGTTTTCTTTACTGAGATATTTAGTGGAAAAGATGAAGAGAATAACAAAAATAAAAAAACAAAAGTAATACGAGAAATGGCACTGTTGAACTGAAACTCTCTTTTTTGTGGCAGTCATATATGCATACTTGTAGGATATAGTGCATCAGAAGACTCAAGAAAAGAGAAACATATAGTTTAATTATTGGTATTATATAAATAGGCTGCCTATACTTGTTTATGTTTGGACGAGTTTAGCCCAACCTATTTATTATGGGCTTAAATGGGCTCGTGTACGAGTTTGGGCTAGCTCGTGCCTATTTAATTTTAAACGGGTAGGATACAGGCTGACCATCGGGTCAGCCCGTTGCATAGTCCTAGTGTGAAAGAACATCAACAATTTTTTTTTTAAATATTAATTAGTCCTTTAATTAGGTGGTGGGGATTCAAGTCATATAGATATATTTATGCTAAAAAATCATTATAATTATTAAATTTATAAATTTATGTAATAGAAAATATTTTAAATTTTATTGGTAAAAAATTACTATTATTACTTTTTATGTCAATTATTATTATTATCATTATTCTAAACCATGTATGTTAAATTCAATTAGATTCAAAAATATTTGTAAAAAGTTGAAGCATACTGTTAAAATGTTAATCAGGATATATAGAAGTACCAGGGCACAATCACGAATGGGGGACCATATATATTGACGAAAAAGTGACCATTTAGCTGTTATCATATCCTGAAGACTAGAATTATAATATCAAGACATTCCTCTTGCTGAAGCCACCAGAACCGGATTCCGAAGGTAAATTTCTTCTCTCTGGGAATTTCTCAAGTATCGGGGTTGGTTCTTCGTAGCAACAAGTCTATTTGGTGAACAAATTGCATTACTAAATGAAACTTTTCACTTGCATTGTTAGTATCAGGCTATTGACCATCATTCTAGCTGAAGCGACAAGTTGCTATTGACCATCTAAAATTAGTGCATAATATTAATTATATTTTAAAAATTAGTTTAAGGTACTGGATGTACATTTATCTAGATTTTCTAAGTTATGTTTTAATCTAATCCTAAATTAGTACTTACAAGTCAAAAGTATAACAAATGAATCCTTGATTAATTGGTGCGCCGTCTTCATCTTTTGCAGGCTATTTGATTGCATTCAGGGCAAGAACAACTACAAGCAAAAAATTGAGATGACAGCACCTGTGATCACTGAAGTATCACCTTGTGATGGACCTTTCTGTGAGTCCTCATTTGTGGTAAGCTTCTTTGTGCCAAAGAAGAACCAAGCAAACCCTCCTCCAGCAAAGGGTCTCCATGTTCAAAGATGGAAGCCTGTGTATGCAGCGGTGAGGCAGTTCGGAGGGTTTGTGAGAGATTCAAAAGTTGAGTAGGAGGAAGCTGCGGCATTGAATGCCAGTATCGCTGGCACCGAGCGGTCTTCCGCCATTGAAAAGAATCACAGAGCTGGACATGCTTCTGTTTATACTGTTGCTCAGTATAATGATCCTCTTGAGTTTGATAATAGGGTGAATGAGATATGGTTCTTGTTCGATTTGGGGAATGCAAGGCAATCTATCTGAAGCTGATTTTAGGAGAAAACAAAGATCAATTTGCTGTTTCTAGAAATAGCGTGTAAAGTTTCAATGAGTAAGCTAATGAACGGAGTAATACACCAAGAACTCGTGAAGTATTCTAGTATGTTAATTTGTTCAAGAAATCAAGTGCTTTACATTTTCCTAACCTTGGAAATAGAACTAATGTCTTACATTTTTTTTCAAAGTAATTTATCTCTCAAAAAGTGTACTTTTTAAATTTTAAACTCGTATTATTTTTTATAAGGTAAAATTATGAGTTATTTACTATTTTAACTAACAATTTATTAATTAATATTTTGTATTCTTTTAAATTATTTACATATAAATATAGTAGCTAGATGCAATTTTCTCATCATTAGATGATTATTTGTAATTTTGAGATGCTTATGAAAAAAAATACTACTAATAATTGGATATTGAATTGGTTCAATGATTGATAATTAAATTTAGGATTTAATTAGAGATGAACAAAGCTATAAATATAATTAAAATAATTTGATTTAATTAAATTATATAAAAAAATATATAAAGAATTCTTAAAAATAATATTTAAATAAAAATATTTAAAAAATATAATAGAATATTCATACATGAGCCAATAAATCAAAGTTGTTAAAGTGGATTCTTATTATTATTAACTAAAACAATGGTATTTTAAGTTTATTAAAAAGAAAAAAAATATAAAATTTAACCCCATTTAGAAACTCTTCTCCAAATAATCATTTCCCATGCTCTCTTTTAGGTTGAATTTTAATTAATAATTCATAGTTCATACAAAGAAAAGCACGTAGGAGGACAGAGAAAGAGAAAGCCGCTTAATCAACAATGCCTAGATTGACAATTTTGACTTCTCTCCCCTTGGTTTTCTCTCCACTTACCATTTTAAGTTCTCCATTAGGATTTAATATTTTATAAAATAACTTTTATTTTTCTTTTAATTATAGTTCTAGATTATTTAGATTAAATTTTCAAAATTTAAATTTATTTATTCACAAAAATATTTTTATTTTTATTTTTTCACTCAATTATAGTTCTAAATTATTTAGATTAAGTTTTCACAATTTAGATTTATTTTATTTATTTAGTTTTATATTTTAATAATACTTTTGTAAAATGTTAAACCCTGACCATTAAGAATTTAATCCAAGGTTAGAACTTGAGATGGGTAGGGAAGAACTGAAGGGGAAGTGGAGAAAAGAGATTGACATTGACAGGCACGCTCCATAAACAAGACAAATGAGAAGAAAAAAGGTAGAAGATGATAAAATTAGGGTCTTTGAGGGAAAAAATCAGAAACAGTGTCATCTTCATCCATTTGAACCTTCTGAGCTTGCGTAGATCAGCACACAGTATTGTAAGTAGCTTTCAACCATGGCCGTGACTCTGACGCAATTGAAGCTCTCACTGCTGTTGATCATCCTCCTCGAATCGGTTTCAAGCTTCGCGAAAGTTCCTTCTACATGCAAGCGCAGGGAGTGCCCTTCCTACGATGCGATTCATGTTGGCGACGGCTACGAGATCCGCCGCTATAATTCCACTGTCTGGGCCTCCCCCTACCCATTTCAAGACATTTCTCTTGTTGAAGCTACCAGAACTGGATTCCGAAGGTAAATTTCTTCTCTCGGAGGTTTTCTTTTGGGAATTTCTCAAGTATTGGGTTGGTTCTCGTTTGTTACTATAGTCCATTGAAGATGAATTGATGTAGATTTAACTTTAGCGAACCAATTTTAATAATATATGATTGAGTCCTTTTATGATTTTTTTATTCGCTGCACATTATCTGTTGTTACTTTTTTGGTATGTAATTGATGAAGATGCTGACAAATTCTCGCTTATCGAACATTAGGAGGTCACCTTTAACTCTTTACTTGCCATACACCTTTAACTACTATGAGCTTGAGACGAATGCTCTGGAGAGATTTAGAGCGTAAAGGTTTTTAAAGGAATATGTTTCCTATATTTGAACTTGTATTCTTCAGTCCATAGGTGAGGCTGCTTACCACTTCAACTTAGGTAGGCTTTAGTATTTTAGTTGCTAGTCGTTGGAATACTTTCAATTGAACATGTATTTTTTAAAACTCAAGAACGAAACTGATAACATGTATGCTTTTACCATTAGATATCAAGTAAAGTTAATAATTATAATATTTTGTTGGGAAATTCTTAACTATGGACTTCTAAAGTTCAGTAATCCTATTATTTTAATTTGTTCTTCTTCGCAAAATACCCGTTAATTTGGATAAAGCTTTTGCATATTTGAGAGATTTATACTCACTTATGAACACATACTAATCGTATAAGCCTCCAATGAGATAAGCTGTTCTTCTGGTAGGATGGGATGAGAACTTTGTCAATGAAATTGCAGTGAGTATCCAAAAGCTAGACTCAACTTTACATACATCCAACTGACATCTAATCTAATATCTATATTTAATACTACTAATTATTCATTATTAATCAGGCACTGTTTATTTTGATAAGATGTTGCCTAATGTTTGATTTATATTCTCCAAAATCTATCTTTTTGTTTGATGGGTGCTTTTCTTTCTGTAGAAGTGGAATGGAGTCTTATATTTAAAACAAAATAAACTTATCTACTAACTCTTATATTTAGTTTAGTACCGGAGGAGTAGAAAATACCATTAAGTTTTATACCCATCAGAAATCCAATAAGGAAGACTTGGGTTTTGCTTAATCTAGTCCTGAATGAGCCTTTCATTGATCCTTTGCGCTGTCTTTCATGTTTTACAGGTTATTTGATTATGGGAAGAACGACTTCAAGCAAAAGATTGAGATGAAAGCACCTGTGGTCACTTAAGTAGCACCTAGTGATGAACCCTTGAGTGAGTCCATATTTGTGGTAAGCTTCTATGTGCCAAAGAAGAACCAAGCGAACCCTCCTACCGCAAAGGGTCTCATCGTCGGAAGAGTGAAGCTGTGTATGCAGCAGTAAGGCAGTTCAGTGGGTTTGTGAGAGATTCTAATGTTGGGGAGCAAGTTGCTGCATTGAAGGCTAGTATTGCAGGCACTGAGTGGTCTTCTGCCATTGAAAAGAGCCAAAGAGGTGGACATGGTTCTGTTTATTGTGTTGCTCAGTACAATGCGCCTTTTGAGTTTGATGATAGGGTGAATGAGATATGGTTCTTGTTTGATTTGGAGAATGGAAGGCATTCTATCTGAAGTTAATAGCGGAGGAAGCAAATATCAATTTGCTGTTTCTAGATGACAATGTAGCTTGTAAAGTGGTCAATGCCCTTGTAATTTAGTAGTAGGGGTGATTCTCTTTAAGTGGATGATTATGAGTTCGATCCTATTTATAATTTTAGATCATCAGTGTCTGCTTAGTTAATTCAAAATAAATAAATAAAGATTGTAAGGTCTCCATGAGCAAGCTATGATAATTAATAAGAGAACAGCAGCCTAGGATATATATTTTCTTGAAATCAGCTTGAATAATAACCTCTCACTTTCTTTATGATGTGCACTTCTCATAATTTTATGATGTTTTTTCTCCAATCACTTTCCACACTCCCACATAGGTGAAGCATGCAGTTAATGACCTCAACTTAATGCCCCCAAGCTTCATCCCACTTTCTAAAAATTTAAAATTAATATTAATATTATATTATTTTTTAAGACCTTTTTAATTTAGGTTGGGTTGGGCACAAAAATCATAACTAAATGATCTAAACAATATTGATATTCCATGTAAAAAAAAAAAGCAATGTTGATATTAGAAGCCCTCAGTGTAATTGCATCTAGTCATACATTGTACTGGAAAAAAATTATTTTTTAAAAAATAATTTATAATCTAATTAAAGAGTTAATTTTAATATTAAATATTGGATATATTTTTTATATTTATGATTTTTTTTAAATTATAGATTGTGTAACATGATGTATTGGGAGAATTTGATCTATGGCTGGATGGTGGACTTTCTAGTATATGGACGGCCGCGATTGCTCCAACAAATCAGTGGTCACCCTTTGTTGCTTCTCCACAGCCATGAAAATTCGGTGCTTCATCCGTTTGAACCTTCTAAAGCTTGTGTAGACGCAGCACACAGTATTATAGTAAGTACCGTTCAGCCATGGCCGTGACTCTGACGAAATTGATGCTCTCACTGCTGTTGATCATCCTCCTCGAATCGGTTTCAAGCTTCGCGAAAGTTCCTCCTACATGCAAGCGCATCGAGTGCCCTTCCTACGATGTGATTCATGTGGGCGACGGCCACGAGATCCGCCGCTATACTTCCACTGTCTGGGCCTCCCCCTACCCATTTCAAGACATTTCTCTTGTTGAAGCTACCAGAACTGGATTCCGAAGGTAAATTTCTTCTCTCGGAGGTTTTCTTTTGGGAATTTCTCAAGTATTGGGTTGGTTCTCGTTTGTTACTATAGTCCATTGAAGATGAATTGATGTACGATTTAACTTTAGCGAACCAATTTTAATAATATATGATTGAGTCCTTTTATGATTTTTTTATTCGCTGCACATGGATCTATTGCTACTTTGTTGGTATGTAATTGATGAAGATGCTGACAAATTCTCGCTTATCGAATATTAGGAGGTCACCTTTAACTATTTAATTGCCATACACCTTTAACTACTTTGAGCTTGAGACGAATGCTTTGAAGAGATTTAGAGTGTAAAGGTTTTCACTTTCACCTCTCCCAACCACTATGTTTCTCGATATTTAAACTTGTATTCATCACTATATGGGGTGAGCCCATTTATCACTTCAACGTGATTCATATTTTAATTGCTAGTCGTTGGAATACTGTCAATTGAACATGTATTTTTTAAAACTCAAGAACGAAACTGACAACATATATGTTTTTACCATTAGATATCAAGTAAAGTTAATAATTATAATATTTTGTGGGGAAATTCTTAACTATGGACTTCTCAAGTTCAGTAATCCTATTATTCGTACTTAATTTGTTCTTCTTCGCAAAATACCCGTTAATTTGGATAAAGCTTTTGCATATTCGAGAGATTTATACTCACTTATGAACACATACTATTACTATAAGCCTCCAATGAGATAAGCTGTTCTTCTCGGTAGGATGGGATGAAAACTTTGTCAATGGAAGTGCAGTGAGTGTCCAAAAGCTAGACTCAACTTTACATACATCAAACTGACATCTAATCTAATATCTATATTTAATACTACTAATTATTCATTATTGATCAGACACTGTTTATTTTGATAAGATGTTGCCTAATGTTTGAGTTATATTCTCCAAAATCTATCTTTTTGTTTGATGAGTGCTCATTTTTTGTAGAAGTAAAATTGAGTCTTATATTTAGAAGCAAAACAAATTTATCTATTAGCTCTTACATTTAGTTTAGGACCAGAGGAGTAGAAAATACCAATAAGTTTTATACCCACCAGAAATCCAATAAGGAAGACTTGGGTTTTGCTTAATCTAGTCCTGAATGAGCCTTTCATTGATCCTTTGCGCTGTCTTTCATGTTTTACAGGTTATTTGATTATATTCAGGGGAAGAACGACTTCAAGCAAAAGATTGAGATGACAGCACCTGTGGTCACTGAAGTAGCACCTAGTGATGAACCCTTGAGTGATTCCATATTTGTGATAAGCTTCTATGTGCCAAAGAAGAACCAAGCGAACCCTCCTACCGCAAAGGGTCTTGTCGTCGGAAGAGTGAAGCCTGTATATGCAGCAGTAAGGCAGTTCAGTGGGTTTGTGAGAGATTCTAATGTTGGGGAGCAAGTTGCTGCATTGAAGGCTAGTATTGCAGGCACTGAGTGGTCTTCTGCCATTGAAAAGAGCCAAAGAGGTGGACATGGTTCTGTTTATTGTGTTGCTCAGTACAATGCCCCTTTTGAGTTTGATGATAGGGTGAATGAGATATGGTTCTTGTTTGATTTGGAGAATGGAAGGCATTCTATCTGAAGTTAATAGCGGAGGAAGCAAATATCAATTTGCTGTTTCTAGATGACAATGTAGCTTGTAAAGTGGTCAATGCCCTTGTAAGTTAGTAGTATGGGAGTTTCTCTGTAAGCGGGTGGTTATGAGTTCGATCGCATTTAGAATCTTAGATCATCAGTATCTGCCTATTTAATTCAAAATAAATAAATAAAGCTTGTATAGTCTCCATGAGCAAGCTTTGATAACTGATAAGAACAGTACTCTAGGGTTTATATTTTCTTGAAATTTAAGACAAGCTTGAATAATAACCTTTCTCTTTCTTTATGATGTGCCCTTCTCATAATTTTATGATGTTTTTTCTCCAATTGCTTTCCACACTCCCACATAGGTGAAGCATGAAGTTAATGACCTCAACTTAATGCCCCCAAGCTTTATCCCACTTTCTAAAAGTTTAAAATTAAAATTAAAATTATATTACATTTAAGATCTTTTTAATTTAAGTTGGGGTTGGGCACAAAAATCATAACAAAATGATCTAAACAAGATTGATATTCCATGTAAAAAAAAAAGCAATGTTGATATTAGAAGCCCTCAGTGTAATTGCATCTTTTTACAAATTTCACCAAAGCTTCCAATAATATTCCCAACAACTAGTGAATACGTATACAAAAAATTAATTATCTAGCCATGCATTGTACCGGAAAAACATACTTTTTATATCATTAATTATTAGAGAATTAACTTTAATATTAAATATAAATTATATTTTTTATATTTATTAATTTTTTTAAATTACCGATAGTCCAACATGATATATTGGGAAAAGTTGATCTATGGCTGGATTCTAGACTTTCCAATATATGGACGGCCACGATTGCTCCAAGTCAGGCGTTTCCAGAAGTCAGTGGTCCCCCTTTGTTGCTTCTCCACAGCCATGAAAATTCGGACCTTCATCCATTTGAACCTTCTAAGCTTGTGTAGACGCAGCACACAGTATTATCGTAAGTAGCGTTCAGCCATGGCCGTGACTCTCACGAAATTGAAGCTCTCACTTCTGTTGATCCTCTTCCTCGCATCGGCTTCAAGCTTCGCGAAAGTTCCTCCAGCATGTAAGCGCATCGAATGCTCTTCCTACGATGTGATTCATGCCGGCGACGGCTACGAAATCCGCCACTACAATTCCACACTCTGGGCCTCTCCCGCCCCATTCAAAGACATTTCTCTTGTTGAAGCAACCAGAACTGGATTCCACAGGTGAATATCTTCTCTCGGAGGCATTCTTTTGGTTTTGGGAATTTCTCGAGTATCGGGTTGGTTCTTTTTTGTTGCCATAGTCCATTGAAGATTAATTGATGTACGATTTAACTTTAGTGAACGAAGTTTGATAATACACGATTGAGTCCTTTTATGATTTTTTTAATCGCTGCACATTAATCTATTGTTAGTGTTAGGTTACTGAAAATTCTGACAAATTCTCGCTCATCGAACCCTAGGAGATACACGCTTAACTATTTGATTGCGATATATAGTTTAGGACAATATCAACTTCCCTCCTATATTAAATATTGGAGTAGTAATTTGTTGTTATTCACGACATTCCCCCTTAATTTGGATAAAGCTTCAGCAAATTTGATAGATTTATGTTCCCTTGTTAACATTAATAAATATTATAGGCCTTCAATGAGCTAAACTGTTATGCTCTGTAAGATGAGATCTTTGTCAAACGACAGTGCAGGGAGTATACAAAAGCTAGACCCAACTTTACGTACATCCAACTGACAATTACCTAATATCTATATTTTATGCTACTAATTATTCATTATTAATCAGACACTGTGTATTTTGATCAATTGTTACCTAATGTTTGAGTTCTATCCTCCAAAAACTACCTTTGTATTCAAACCCAGCACAAATTTAGCTGCCTTTCTTTAATTAAAACACAGCATGCAACATTAGTGGAAGACTCAATGGTCTGGGACTGACTTGTACAAAATACCAATAAGTTTTATACCCATCAGTAAATAATAACAAAGACTTGGGTTTTGCTTTTTGCTCAATCGAGTCCTGAATGAGCCTTTCATTGATCCCTTTGCACTGTCTTTCTTTCATGTTTTACAGGCTATTTAATTATATTCAGGGGAAGAATGAATACAACCAAAAGATTGAGATGACAGCACCTGTGGTCACTGAAGTAGCACCTAGTGATGGACCCTCGGGTGAGTTCATTTTGTGGTAAGCTTCTATGTGCCAAAGAAGAACCAAGCGAACCCTCCTACCGCAAAGGGTCTCGTCATCGGAAGAGTGAAGCCTGTGTATGCAGCAGTAAGGCAGTTCAGTGGGTTTGTGAGAGATTCTAATGTTGGGAAGCAAGTTGCTGCATTGAAGGCCATTATTGCAGGCACTGAGTGGTCTTCTGCCATTGAAAAGAGCCAAAGAGGTGGACATGGTTCTGTTATTTGTGTTGCTCAGTACAATGCCCCTTTTGAGTTTGATGATAGGGTGAATGAGATATGGTTCTTGTTTGATTTGGAGAATGGAAGGCATTCTATCTGAAAGTTAATAGTGGAGAAAGCAAATATCAATTTGCTGTTTCTAGAAGACAATGTAGTTGGAAAGTGGTGAATGACTTTGTAGTTGCATGAGAGTTTCTGAGGTTGCGAGATTCATAGTACTTGTAGTCTCAGACTATCAATGTCTTTCTCTTTGATTCAAAAGAAAAAAAGAAGAAGCTTATAAGGTCCCCTTCAGTGCAATGGCAAAGTTGATGAATCACATGAGAGAACACTCTAGGATTTATATTTTCTTGAAATTTAAGACTAGTTTGAATAACCTCTCTCTTTCTTTATGATGTCCCCTTCTCATAACTCTATGAAGTTGTTTTTTCTCCCTTGAATCACTTTCCACACTCTCACATAGGTGAAGCATGAATTTAATGAACTTAATGCCCAAAGTTTCATCCCGCTTTCTAAAACATTTAAAATTAATATTAATTTTATAGTATTTTTAAGACTTTTATAATTTAAGTTGGGCTTAGCTTAGGAACAAAAATCATAATTAAATGATCTAAACAATATTGATATTCCATATACAAAACCACTATTGATATTAGAATCCATCAGTGTAATTTTGTGGGTTTTTGGATTGTCTTCAAACCATGCTTTTTTTAAGGAAAAATTTAACCAAACACCCAAAACTCTATAAGTAATTATGGATAAAAAATTGGTTCAAATTTATATTTCGAATAAACTGATGAGAATAGCTTTTAAGTAGAGAAAAAAAATTGTAGATTATTCAATGACTATTTTATCCCTATTTTTCCTCTCTCCTCTCTCTCCTCCCTCTCGTCTCAGGTCTTCTCTAGGGGTCCAGCTCTATCCTTTCTCTTGTCTAGCTTTGGTGGTCTAGCTCCTCCCTTTCATCTATCCTCTCTCTCCTCGATGACGAACATCTCCATTTAAAGGTCCTCGCTTTAGATATGTCATCGTCGATGATGACCGACTTCAGATATGTTATCTTCGTTGGTTGTTGTCGAGCTTTGTTAGCCCCTTCCATCTTCTTCAGCTATGTTGCCCTCTCTTCGTGTGCTGAGTCGCTCTCTCGATCCAGATCTTTGTCAGTTGTCGCTTTAGATCTCTGACACTGCTCTCTCCGTCAGCCGTCGCTACTATATTTTTCTTCTTCAGATATCGAGTGTGAAGGAGGGAGGAGATGAACAATGCTTGCACTTTTTTTTTACCTTATATATTTTAAGTAATTTATCAATTATAAAAGTTATATTAGTAATAATTATCCAAACACTCATTTATTGATAATCATCTTAATCTATAAGCTCTTCTTTAAAACAATTTATCTAAAATTAGTTTTAAATCATTTTTTTCATAAGTTTTTCTAAAAGCCAATTAAAATGGCCGTGTATTGCGAAAGCTTCCAATAATGTGCCCACCACGATATTCTTAAAAAAATTTTAATTATTATATTTTTTATATGACTATTTGATTGAGTTAGATTTAAGTACAATTAAAAGTAACTATTCCAAAAGTGTTTTCTACTTTTAAATGTACTTGTATTTGAAACCTCGTGCTTAAGTGACCGTAGTCTCTTTCATTGGATTAACACTTAATAATTTTAGTTACTCCTCGGATCCTTAATATTTATTTAACTAATTTAATTAGATTAAAGAAATTAGTTTAGTTAGTTAATATAAGGTGATTTTTCTAAAATAACTAATTATATTCTTTAAATTATCATAGAGGGAGTATCAATAGGTATAATTTAAAAAAAAGATAAATATGATAAATATGTTCTATATTTAGAACTAATATTAATTTTTTAATTAGGTCCTTAAAGAGGATTAGAAGAGTATTATCTATTCATGAGTTGTACCGAACAAAACATATATATATACTCCTTGGGCCCTTAATATAAGACTTTTTTTTTATATTTATTTTTTTAAACTATTTCTATTAATAATTTTTCAATGATAATAAAATGAGAGAATTAAAAAAAAAATAATCAAAATGTATTATATTAATTAATTTATATGTGAGGAATATATATATATATAGGCGAAAAGTTTATCTATGGCTGGATTGAAGACCTTCTAGTATATAGACGGCCACGATTGCTCGAAGGCAGCCGCTTCCAAAAATGAGTGGTCACCATTCGTTGCTTCTGCACAGCCATGAAAATTCGGTGCTTCATCCATTTGAACCTTCTAAGTTCTAAGCTTGTGTAGACACAGCACAGAGTATCGTAAGTAGCGTTCAGCCATGGCCGTGACTCTCACGAAATTGAAGCTCTCACTTCTGTTGATCCTCTTCCTCGCATCGGCTCCAAGCTTCGCGAAAGTTCCTCCAACATGCAAGCGCATCGAGTGCCCTTCCTACCATGTGATTCATGTCGGCGACGGCTACGAAATCCGCCACTACAATTCCACTGTCTGGGCCTCAACCTCCCCCATTCAAGACATTTCTCTGGTTGAAGCAACCAGAACTGGATTCTTTAGGTAAATATCTTCTCTCGGAGGTATTTTCTTTTGGGAATTTCTCAAGTATTGGATTTGTTCTTCCCTTTGCCGTAGTCCATTGAAGATTAATTGATTTTTTTTTTTACTCACTGCGCATTAATCTATCGTTAGTGTTTGGTTGCTGAAAATGCTGAAAAATTATCGCTCATTGAAGACTAGGAAATACTTATTTAACAACTTAATTAACTATATTTTGTTGCTTTATAGTTTAGTCTTTTCATATTTTACTTGCTACTCGTTTGACTACTGTCACTGATACGACGAAGGCTTTTATGGGAAAAGCTTTTCTATAATTGAACATGTATTTTTAAAAGTCAAGAACAAAATATATAAAGATATATGTTTTTCTCATTAGATAAGTGAAGTTAAATAGTTATGCCATTTTGTTGGGAATTTATCAACTTTTAAATTCTCAAGTTCACTAATAGTATTGGTACTTAATTTGTTCTTTTATAAGTACCCTTTAGTTTGGATAAAGGTTCTGCAAATTTAATAGATTTATTTTCACTTGTTAAGATTATAAGCCTTCAATGAGCTAAACTGTTCAGCTCTGTAAGATGAGAACTTAGTCAAATGACAGTGCAAGGAGTATACAAAAGCTAGGCTCAGTTCTACAGACATCCAACTGATATCTCTGCATTCAATGAGTCCTCATCCTTTTATATAGCCGAGGAACAGAAGTAATTTAGCTGCCTTTAATTGAAGCGTGGCATGCAGTGGAACCAATTATAGAAGAATCAATGACGTTGTGCTGATTTATAAAAAAATACCAACAAGTTTTATATCCATCAGTAAAATTAATGACAGAGACTTGAGTTTTGCATAATCTAGTATACTAGATAAGAACTTCTCAAAGTCCAAATATAATGAATGAGTATTTCATTAATCCTGTGCACCCTCTTCATGTTTTGTAGGTTGTTTGATTATATTCAGGGGAAGAACAACTACAAGCAAAAAATTGAAATGACAGGACCTGTGATCACTGAAGTATCACCTAGTGATGGACCTTTCTGTGAGTCCTCATTTGTGGTAAGCTTCTTTGTACCAAAGAAGAACCAAGCAAACCCTCCTCCAGCAAAGGGTCTCCATGTCCAAAGACGGAAGCCTGTGTATGCAGCAGTGAGGCAGTTCAGTGGGTTTGTAAGAGATTCAAATGTTGGGGAAGAAGCTGCTGCCTTGAAGGCCCGTATTGGAGGCACTGAGTGGTCTTCTGCCATTGAAAAGGGTCAGAGAGGGGAACATGCTTCTGTTTATACCGTTGCTCAGTACAATGCCCCTTTTGAGTATGATGATAGGGTGAATGAGATTTGGTTCTTGTTTGATTTGGAGAATGGAAGGAATTCTAGCTGAAGCTCATTTTGGAGAAAGGAAATGATCAATCTGCTGTTTCTAGATATAGAGCATGTAAAGTTTCAATGAGTAAGCTATGAACAGAGTAACACCAAGAACTCTGAAGTAATGTTAGTGTGTTAATATGATCAAGAAATAAAGCGTTTTACATTTTAGTAATCTTGACTATGACGTGCTGGTGGCTAGAAGATCGAAAATGCTCTGAAGTAAACTTCTTCTAAATCCATCATCAGCACTAGGGGTGAGCAACGGCTGGGCTGACTTGATAGTCAGCCTGTGTCTTGTCCGTTTATATTTTAATGGGCACGAGCTAGTCCATGCCCGTGCCTCAGCCCGTATTAAATGGGCTGGACTAAACCCGTTTGGGCTGAATGGATATGGGCAGCCCATTTAAAAAAATAAATAAATATATTTAAAATTCTAATAAGAATCAATACTCACAAATAACATAGTGTATAGTGATAATAAATAATAGTATATATATGATATAATTATTTATCATAAAATCACAACCCTACAAAATATCTATTCAAATATTCTTAGTTTAACATTATTATTTTAAAAACTTGACCAACCCATAAAATTTCAACTCAGCAAAACTCTGTCCTCTTTAAAAATAGTAGATAAATATTATAATCTTTATAATTTAAAACTTTACAACTTCAACAAAAATAGTAAATATTATAATTTATTTAAAAAAATTATTAAATAAATATTTAAATAAAAAATTATTAAAAATATATATATATATACACACGTAAACGGGCGGACACGGGCAGTCCGATGGTGTATCCGTAGTTTACCCGTTTAACACATACAGCCCGCCCGTTACGGGTTTAATTTGGGCGGGCCCAACCCAGATAAATTTAAGTTGGGCCTAGGCGAGTACATCGAGCGGCGGCTACTTTACTCAGAGCTAATCAGCACATTTCCCTTTCAGATTCTTCGCAAGACCTTCGGGATCGGTTTCAATCTCCACTCTTCTAATACCCAAGTCCCAGGCCATCTGAAGATCTTTCTTGATCCCCCACTCCTCTTCACCTATATCGCTTCATTTTGGCCAAAACAAGTGCCTTTACATTGGCCTTGGACTTTTTGGCTATCATTCTGCAGACAGGTTTCTTGAATGGAGAGAGGAGTTTATTGCAATTTTACCTCGGCTAACGTAAAAAGAGAGGAGTTTATTGCAATTTTACCTCGGCTAACGTAAAAAGAGAGGAGTTTATTGCAATTTTACCTCGGCTAACGTAAAAACTATTTCCCCCTTGCTTTGCCCACTCGTCATCATGTTCCCTCCAGTCATCATCCTAGCAAGACGCCACGTAATCTGCCATCTCACTAGTATTGTACATGTCATCAAAGGGCTCAGATGCCACATCATGTACCATGTCATCTGATCCGCCCAGTCATTATCAGAGTCATTTGCCAAGTTGGTCGACACATCATCAAGTCAGAACCATCAACATCCGAGTCATCCACCTGCTTGACCGACACATCATCAAGACCCGTGTTACCATCCCAATCAGACACCACATAATCTGCCAGCTCACCAGTATCTTGAGTCAGATGCCACATCTTATGCCACGTCAACTACTTGAGTAGTCATTGTCCCAGTAATGGGCCAGGCGCTTGACATGTCATCAAAGAGGACCAGTCATATTCCGAGTCAGTCGACACGTTACCAATACGTCATAGTCACCATTGCCACATTAATTATAAATTTTATTTTCTGGGAGGAAGCTATTTTTTTCCCTCTCTCGTCTGTTACGAAATAGGGTTCCATTTTCTTCCTCGACCAACAAATACTCCCTACTTGGTCGACCTCGCCGTTGTCAGCCCTGCGGGGTTGTTCTCGGGCAAGCGTCGAAGAAGTTGCGGACCCTAGGGCTTTGTCTACTCCCAAAGTCCGGTGTGATTGATTTGTTCAATCTGGCTTTGAATCTTGATTTGAGTTCAGTCCTCGCGTCATCTGTTCACTCCGTTGTTGTCAAACCTGTGTCGGGCGCCGTCGCACCGTTTCTTACTTTGTTTTAAATTTTTCATTTGAATTTGGCTTTGAATCTGTTCGGGTAATCGTTTGAATATTTAACGCTTTTGAATAAAGATTGACTTTACCATTTAAAAAAAAAATTATATCTAGTTTTTGCTTCAATGGTGTGTAATTGGCTATTATATTTCTGCCCTCTTCATTTTGATTACTAGCCATTTATATGCTTTGGATTGTTTTGTTGTGCAATGTTGGATTTGTTGTGCATTGGCATTCTGTTCATTTGCTTCTCATAGGTTGTTTTCCAGAAATTCCAACTTCTTTTGTTGCTTTCATTTAAGAAAATCCTGTGCAAGGAGGACAATGAAGAATCTTGGTGCTGATCTTGGTCTAAAGACTGCCCGGCTTGCTGCTGCTGGTGGTCTCTCTTGCCAGACTTGATGTTTTCCTTACTCATCTGAGATCATCCTTGTAAATTTTCATCATTTTTGAGATTTTGTTGAATGTTCTAAGATTTCATTTTAACAAAGTGCTTCTAAGACGTGTGACTTTGTATTTTGCTGATTCAGTAGCATCATTCTAGTGGTAGGTAAAATGCTTTAAACATGGGCAGTTTTATAAAGTGATGATAAAGCAGGTACTTCTGATGTATTGACATGTCTGTAACGATCTCCTGGCGCAACATACTGTAGTTGTGCCGAGCATGTGAATCTCCTGGTGCAATACTGTAGTTGTGCTGAGCTTGTGGAATGTCTCTGCATTTGATTAAATATAACATCTGCCAACTGATTTATACTGTCTATGTCATTGCTACTGTAAACATGCAAGTAAAATTTCTGCTTCTGCTTCATGTATATTTAACTTTTAAACTTCGGTAAGTCAAGGAGTGTAGGCAAGGACTTGTCAATTGGCACTTCAACCTGGAGTTTGGTCAACTCTTGAGTTGATACATCAAGTTTAGCAGATCATGAAACAGATGCAATTTGGCTTCTTTTATTCCTGAATTTCCCATCACTCAGTTGCTAAGGCTTGGTTTGGTTGGGAAGAAAAATAGGGGGACAGAGAATACTAGGAGGGAAAATTCTTGAAAATAGACTATTTTTGGGAGTTTTCTCTCGTAGTATTCTCTATGCCAATATTTTTCTCACCATCCAAACCGAGGGTAAATGAAGAAAAAGGTGCAATTCAGCAATCAATGGTACCTCAGGATTCCCAAACAACTATTGCAGTGAAAAATGAAGCAAGCCTCTTCTCCCCTCTTCCTGCGGCCCTGCTGCAAATCTTTCAATTTACCCTCCCTTATATGAAGATTTTCAGTTAGTTTTCCCTTTGAAATTGCAACTGGACGCGCTTTCTCATGAATTGCACAAGTATGACAAATGAGTCACATTATTTATGATTTGTAAGTAGCATGATTTGTCATTGATTTTATTATATATATTGATTGATTTTGATTTTAAGGCATGTCTGAATTTTTAGTTAATTTTTGCTGTGACCATGATCAAAATATTTTTCTTGTGAAGCATTGTAACAGTACAACGTAAAATGTATATAAGCAGACAATCATTGTGAAGAATATGTGCAACCAACACCTTAGTGAAGGTCATCAATCATCAAATGCAGCAACAAGATGCTTTGACTCGGCGGGTGCATGGCCTGGTTAAGCGAGAAGCATTGAAGACAATCACATGTTTCTTTTGTCGTTCAGATTGTTGCCTCGAGCCTTTCTTGTTTGTTAAACAATCTTCAGGTCACACTCTATCACATTGACATCAAGCATTTAAGATTTTACTTTGTGTAGTGTGATCTTTACCCCAGTTGGACTCGTTACATAAAAGGATATGTGCGTGTGTCAGAGAGAAATTTATCTGAAGTTGAAGGTGCAGATCTGTTGTTGATATGGTTGATTCTGGAGAAATATTTCAGAGGGAAGGCAAAATTGTGAAATCTTGTGGTACGCGGGCTATCTTTTCAATATCATTTTAGCTTTGATCTATAAAACCTATAGGAGCACTTGTCCAGTTCTTTTTCTCACTGCTTGCTCAAATTTTCTTTAAAGGCCAATCATCTGGCTATAATTTAGATCATTTGTATTTATATACACACTGGAATTGGCTTGTTTGGTATGAGAGATTTGGAGTTGGGGGGGAGGGGAAAGAAAATATTTAAGTTAGATTTAAAAAAAATGGAGAAATAGTGTCAAAATTGATTCTTTTTGTAGAAAAGTGATTTTAGTTAAATATATAATCATTTGAACCATCTAAATTTAATTTCTAACAATCTACAGTACAATAGCTAGCCCTTGCATTGTAAGAAACCCAGTATTCCATCAACAGAAATTTTCTCAAAATTATAATGTCTATTAATTATTGAAAGCAGAAAGATCCTAATTAATTAATTAATGGAGGCATGATCTCTCACCAACAAGGCCACATGATTAGAGATATACTGCAATCTAATTTCAAATCAAAATGGTTTAGAATCAACCTACCGACTGTTTTTTCAAACATTTGGTCACATGTCTAGGACCTTCACTTGAGACAATGTGGTTTTGTGCATTCATCCACCTCTCATATAATTAAACAACCACATGCATTTTATATTAGTCTTAATATTATTTTTATTATTCAATTAATATATAAAATAAAATATCATTTTAACACTTTCAAAGTGACCAGATGACGAAACCATCTAAAGTTCTATTAGTAGATTCCCAGGTTAATTCCCATTAAATAATGAAGATTTGATTAATCATTTTATTAAAATAAATAATTAAAAAAGATTTGGTTCATTTCATCTTGCACATCAATATCTCTTGATGCATCATTATCACAAAAATCTGATCCCCAGACATAGTTGTCCGGTCCAACAAATTATTAATTAAATATTGTCATTATCCTTTGAACAATATTGTCAAAAATTGTCTCTTAATTATTGGTCATTGACAAATTGTCTCCTTTGTGATATGTCCCCCAATTATCTAATGATTCTTTTTTTAAAATAAATAAATAAAAAAATTATGCTCACATGGATGTGTGCCACTTGTTAATGGTCAAGCAGACATCATTAGGTCAAATTAGCTATAAATTATATATGATGTATTTTCTTCTGTCCCTATTTACTTATTCTCGTAGAAAAAAAATAAATAAATGCATGCCAAGAAGAAAGTAAAATATCTGTGTCATGTAAAGTAAAATATCTGTATCATGTAAGAGCAACAAATCCACTACCCCTTCCAATGATCTTCTCCACTTGCAAACGTGCATCTTCATAGTTGATCCCCATAAACCTCAACACCCTAGCAGCAATACCAGTGCCTTCGCCAATGAGACCCAATAGAATCTGCTCCGTTCCAACATAACAGTGACCAAGACGTCTTGATTCATCCTGTGCAATCATAATCGCTCTGATTGCTTTCTCATTGAAACGCTCAAACATGACTTTAACTACACATCTTCTACGCGCTACCTTAGGATAAAAATCTTGTGGAGTTCTCACCGTTATTTTGTTTGTTCTTTAGAAACTTGACATTCTTAAACCAGACGCTCGTAAAGTAGTAGTAGTAGTAGTACCACAAGTCATTTTCACTGATCTTGGTGATTTTTCAGATTCATTACGCTGATGATGACGATGGCCATTACTTTGCCGGCCGGGAACTAAACCGGCGACATTAATTAGCTGATGATGATTCAAAAGCCTCGACATGATTTCTGATGTATAGCTGAATTGAGTGATATGTTAGTGTCGTAGAATGAGAACAAAAGATGGAGAAGAGATGACGGCTCGAGAAAAACTCTAACAATAGTCAATGCATTCTAAATAACTTAAACCTACCATGAATTAATCATAAAACGTTCTAGAATTCTAAATAGCTTAATTAAATGTGAAATAACAATAAATGAGATATAAAATTGAAATTCAAAATTAAAATAACCAATTAACAATACTTAGGGGTGATTAATATAATTTACTCTTGTCAACAACAAAAAATAATTTACTCTAATATTATTACACTATATTAGTGAAATAACAAATTAGAATAATTGATAATATGAAACTATCTGTAAAAATTTGTTAGTTTGAAGGCTTTTATGTTCAATTTTAGATACAATAGATATAACTTGATATGACTCATCTATCTAGATTAGTCTGGATCTCGATAAATTCTCCAAATTAAAATGAGCTAAGTAGGATACTGAATATTCTAGAGAAAACAAAAAAAGAGAGGAAAACTTGATATTACTCAAAATTTAGGGGATATGGATTATGTAGCGGATGTTGTGGGGATTATGCGTGATTATGATTTTAGATGTTTCAGATTTTGGCAACAATGGGTAATTAAAATTTTGATTTGATTATTATCTTTTATTATTTATTGTTATTCGTATTTAATTTTAGGATTCTAGAACTAGAATATTCACTCATTAATTCTTAATATTGGGTTGGGCCTATAAATAATATATATCTCATCCCATTTGTTTGATACCCCTTTTTATGAATTGAATAATTTTAAATATTGAATTTTCTCCATTCTCCTTACTCTTTTGTCGTTGTCCTCTCTCCTCGCTTTCACTCTATTTCTCTCTTCTTCTTCCCTCTTTTTCATTAAAGACTTTAAACCTAATTTTTACAACAAATGAACAACCAAGCATTATCATCCTTGCACATGGATGCTTGTTGGTGGAACATGGCACATCACTCTTACAATCAGATTTGTGAAACAGTTGTCCACTCCACCAAAGGAGACAACGGAATTATCACATCACATTGATATTAATTTATTTTCCAAAAACAAAAGTAATTGTCACAATATTACTTAATTAATAATTGTTATTGGTCTTGTAGTCTTATAGTTGTCACGTTGAATATTATGCCCCACTGTTTCCAAGCATTATTGGAAGCTTTGTTACCCTATTTTATATTATGCACACATGGATTTGCGCTCTTTTGTTGCTTCCCAGTTCAACATAGATTGGACATATCTCTTATGTATCATTTTCTCCTTCATTTTCTGTATGGAATAATTAAACTCATAATTTAGTGAAGATACTGGAGAAAATAAAAAAAGAAAAAAAATCCCACTAAAGATTGCACATGATAGGTTTCAGTGCCATGTGATTTGCCTATATAAAGATCGCACTCTCTCTTCACCTCTCAAAGCCATTCTGTGTCTTCTTCACTTCTTCCATTGCTTTGATTTCTCCCTCTCTCTTTCTCTCTCTATAGTCATTTCCAGAAAAAAAAGAAAAGGATACAGTTAATTAATTAACTCCATGTCTGCAGAATCTTCTTCTTCTATTTCGGTGCCTGAGTTCTCAGAGTCCACAACATGCTTCTCATGTCTTTAATGGAAGAAATTCAGGAAGATCAGAACTATGCAGATGATAGTCTTATGAGTATGATTCAATCATTGGAGGCTGAGCTCAGTTCCAGCAGTGATATGGAGGTGGGACAGGTGGACGATCAGGATTGCTCCACATCATCATCAATATCATTCAGTACTGATGATTGGACGATATGGAAGTTGTCTCTTCATTTGATGAAGAGATGATGATGAATGCATGGAGCCTTTGTGCTGCAGGTGGTGATGATATTAGTGGTCATTATTGTTCATCAGAGGTTTATTATGATGGCCTTCTTTTGGACACCACAAGAATCAAGTGATGTAATAATATTGTTCTAAGATGTTCATAAGCAAAAAGAGAAATTTGAATTAAATGATATGTAAAAATGTCTTCTTTCTCCATCTTATGTATATACTTTTGAAGCTAATTGACCGTACGGATAAAGATTTCACAAGTAATCCATGATTACCAGCCTCCAAACGTTATTTTTCCTTTAATAGCAATTCAATCAAGTATCCATTGCTTCAATCTTATGAGTTGTAATCTCATAAATCAGTTAGCAAATACTCATATGATACTTCATATATAAGAGTTATTTAACTAATTTTGATAATTTAAGGAAGTTGGATAAATTAGCTAATTATATTTATAATCTAAAATCCTTAAAATACTTATAGGTATTTAGTTCAAGAAAAATGATAAATATAAAAGATAAAATTATTTGAATTCTTACATTTAGAATAAGAAAAATCTCTTAATTAACTACCAAATTTTTATATTTAGAATCGGAGGAATAATTTTTTTAATTACAATTTAGTGTTTGTTGTCATCAAAACTCCTAATTAGAACAAAATCATAATTACTTTTAACAATTAATGTTAGTAGAAATTTACGTCAAATTTTAAGAAAATTAGGTTCAGTTGTAAATAATCCCTTGAGTTTTTTACTATGTGAAAATATTTTTTCTGCTTTTAAAACCAGACAACAAAACTTTCTTAAACATTTTGAATTTTTGCATATAACCAACATGGAGTTCATTGTTCTTTACTCCTCTTGGGGATGTCTTCTTTTCTTTTTTATCTATCCCTTATTTTTGTTAATTTGTTATATAAAATTTTGTTTTAGAATTTATTTTCGAATTAAAATTACTAATAATTTGAAATTACAAACAGGATACAATTCATGACTTTTAATTTATATAGGAACTTTCATGTTTTTAGACTAAAAGACATTTTTTTAAGGAATTTTCACATATGATTTAAACTAAGTTGTGTTAAAGTACAAATGAACAACCATGAGTTATCATATATATATATATATATATATATATATATATATATATATATATATATATATCCGATCCTTTGCACATGTGTGTTGGTGGAACATGATAATGAGATTCTTACAATCAGATATGAGAGACAGTTGTCCACTCCACCAAGTGAACAACTGAGTTATCAAATCGCATTAATTAATATTATTTCCCAAGCAACAGTAATTAATTATATTGTCACCCTATTACTTAATCAATAATTATGGGTCTGCCCCACTGTGAGCCAACCTGTGTGCCCTGTTGTTGCAGCCCAATTCAACATCGATGGGACATATCTCTTATATATCATTTTCTTTATGAAAATAATTAAGCTCATAATTTATTTCATTATTAATTATCACTCGTATTGCTAATTAATATAAATACACAAAGAAAGTGTTGACTAGATCGTCAGAATATTCTGCAGGTGAAGGTGCAGAAAATAAACAAAAAATTATTCTTTTCCCACTAATGATTCTTTTCATTTAAAATTTTGTTTGTGAACTTACTTTTAGTTACAGAAACATAATGTATCTACTAATTTAAGGATTAAATAATACTCCTATATGACAGATATATTTGACAAGGAAAAATAATTAACGATATTGATTCGTTTTTAGATCTGTTAGTACTTAATTAATCAAGATATATATCTACACAAATCCCACTTCTTCATTGAGATATCTAGTTAATTAAATTAAAGATATATATATATATATATACACTATAATATGAATTAGAACCACATAATAAGTGGGGCCCGCCTATATGATAATTGATATGTTGCTGTATGTAATTTCCTATATAAAGATTGCACTCTCTTGACATCTCAAAGCAATTTGTGTGTCTTCTTCAGTTCTTCCTTTGCTTTCATCTCACTCTCTCTCTCTCTCACACTCACTTCAAGTTAACTCCATGGCTTCTGCTTCTTCTTCTTCATCATCTGCTACAATAATGTCTGAGAGTGTGTTTGAAGGGCTTGAGTTGTTTGAGGCCAACAACATGCTTCTCATGGTTTTAATGGAAGAAACTCAGGAAGATCAAGATCAGTACTGCGAAGATGATAGGCTGATGAATATGATTCAATCACTGGAGGCAGAGATCATCAGTTCTAGCAGTTATGATATGGATGTGGGACAGGTGGACGGTCAGGATTGCTCCACGTCATCAACAATATCTTGGGAGGATATAGAAGTGGTCTCTGCTAGTTCCTTATCATCACCATCTTCATTCGATGAAGAGATGATGGATGCTTGGAGCCTTTGTGCTGCAGGTGGGGAAGATAGTGGCGATTATTCATCAGAGTTTTATTATGATGGAGTTCTTTCGGAGAATTACTTATTATTGCCACAAGAATCAAGTGATAATTTAGTGTTCTGACATGTTCACAATCAAAGAGAGAAATCTGAGAATATGTACACAACAACCAAAAAATATATCAATGCAATGCATATCCTCAAGAAAAGAAAATAGGGTTAGAGTTAAGTTTCTATATCTTATTATCATTAAATAAGAATACTAGTTGAAATTGTCTCCTCGACTTCTCTCTTCTCCTTTATCATTTTAATCACTTTTAGATCAGTTCTAGTTATCACAAATGATTTAGAAAGTATATCTTTTGTTTTTATATCAAGGCATAAACCCATTTGAAAATTAATAAATAAATTTAAGAAGTATATATTTTCTCCGATAGTAAATAAGACTCAACTTTATTTTACTCGGTGTAAAATATCTACCATATTTCATTCAGTATATGAATCACATAGGAAGCCTATATATATATATATATATATATGGAGTGTTTTTTTTTTCCACCCGGTTTACCGGAGCTTTGCCCTGACTACATCCGGATCCGACGCACATCGCACACCTGGCTATAGTGAGTGAGTCTCTCAACGAGGATTTTTTGCATACGCCAAAGCTCGAACTCGAGACCTCGCTTAAACGATACCGAGCTGCTTACCACTCGAACTAATGGTATATATATATATGGAGTGTTAATGTTACAATAAACATAACACTCGTTGACCTTAGATATTGCAATTCAACAAGATTTGGATCCCACGTACATATTGGGCTTATAAACTCAAATAGTATTAAATTTAAGTTTTAGGGAAACAAAGATAATTTAAGAAAATCCACATAGGAAATACTCAAAGTGTGTGTTCAACGAGCTCTTAACAATCACACTCAACAGCAATATATATATATATATATATATAATCAAAATCTTATCCAAATATACTTTCACGAAAATATTAGTCTGTATATATGATAAAGTTATGTTTCAAGATGGAATCATGATTATCAAAATGCCCTAAGGATTGACAAAATATATACTATCTTTAGTTTTTAGTATAAAATATACTTAACTAATTTAAGTTGATCAATGAAGTTAATTCAGTTAATTATTTATAATAATTATGTATTAGTTTTCTTAAAATATCATCTCTAATCATATTTATTTGGACTAACCTTTTTAAAAATTCTTAATATGTGCAAACATGTAGAGATATTTTAGGAGAAAAATTAAAATTTAGGGAATAAAATGAATTAGGATCTTATATTTAGGACTAAAATAGATTCACTATCTAGCTCTTATAATTAGAACAAGAGGGAGTATTATTTAATATAAATGTTCGTGCTAAACATATGCATCTTAATTACTAAATTCTAAATTAGTCAACATATTTAAGTGCTTTGAGGTAAGAGGTCCAACGCAAACACCATATCGTTTCTTTTTTTTTCTTTGATTTTTTTAATAAAAAAATGACTTTGACCGTTTTGATGGATGATGTCAAAGAATTCTATTAGCAGATACGAATGGCATATAATAATATCTGCAGTCTAAAAGTAGTGGTGATTGGTGTTTCATATATGCACACCACTCATTAACTCCCTCCTTAATTATAATATTCACTTAGCTACATCCACAACTTTTCCCTACATTTCCAATTTTTAAAACTATATATATATATAACTTTTGGGCCACCCGATATCTATTGGCACTTTTTCTACATCTTATCACCAAATATTTAAATAATTAACAAATTTAAATTGAGGCTTTATAATTATAATGTCTTTCCCTATGAATTTTTTTTTAACAATATGAGAATCAAACTTCAATTCACTTATTTTATGATCTAATTAGTCTACCCTTAAACTAAACATCACTAGATACTTGCAGAATATATATATGTATATATTTGAGAAATCAAAGTTAAAAAATTCATAGTGATTTTTATGAATTGGATTCCAAGAAAAATAATCGTCGAGAATTAAATTTGTTGGCATGGTAAACGAGGGACGTGATGTCCTAAACTATCCTAAATTTTGAATGAATTATGACCGGTCTAACTCCAATTTGACCTCAACACTTAAATCACTACTTTAATTAGTTTAATGACCAGTCCGATTTTTATTAGCCTCAATTTTTTTGAACAAATGAACAATTGAATAATCAAATCGTGCTTGCAAATCTGTTGGTGGTGGAGCATGCATGATCACAATCAGATTTGAGAGATAGTTGTCCACCGCCCACCAAATGGTTATTAATGAAGAGGGTGTCACTTCATTATAGCATTTTCAAAACATTATATTTATCATTCTTAAATAATTATTGGTCATTAGATCACCACATTGGGTCTTCTCCACTGTTCCCAACCATTATTGGATTCTGTGTACCCAGCTTTCCACGATTTTTATATTTTGCTTACCTGGACTTGTGCCCTTGTTGCTTCCCACTTCAACATCAATGGGACACATATATCTATTATTTATCATTTTCTCCAACATTTTCTTATGAAAAAAATTAAGTTATTATCATATTTATTAATTTTTATATCTGATGTGCTTATTATAGATACCTACAATATAATAACCCCACTTCTTCATGGAGATTGATACCTTAATTAATTAGAACCACATGATTTGATAAGTGTATGACAGCAACACCACATCACATGTAAACTTATTGCCTATATAAAGATTTCACTCTCTTCTTCATCTTTCAAAGCAATTCTGTGTCTTGTACTTCTTCAGCTTCTCCTTTGCTTCTCTCTCTCTCTAACGTTTCCAAAATCAAATTAACAAACAGAAAAAGATTAATTCATCCATGGCCTCTTCTACTTGTTCTTCATCTTCATCAGTGCCTGAGACTGTCGTGTTTGAAGGACTTGAATTCTCAGAGGCTAACAACAACCTTCTCATGGCTTTATTAATGGAGGAAACACAAGAAGATGAGCAAGATCATGATCTGCACTATGCAGATGATGATAGGCTCAAGAATATGATTCAGTCATTGGAGGCAGAGATAATCAGTACCACCAGTCATGTGGGACAGGTGGACCGTCAGGATTACTCCACGTCGTCAGTCTGTACTGGTGATGTTGATTCGATGGACATGGAAGTGGCCTCTGCATCTTCATCTTCATCATCACCTTCTCCTTTTGATGAAGACATGATCATGAGTGCATGGAGCCCTTGTGCTGCGGGTGGGGACGATAGTAGTGATTATTATTCAGTGTTGTATTATGGAGTTTCGTTGGAGAATTATTCTTACTTGCCACAAGAAGCAAGTGATGTAGTGTTCTGATGATTTTATATGCCAAGAGAGAGATTAATTTTTCACTCAATAAAGGATATATGTATAATTGACGACATTAGTTCAGTTGTGAAGAAATTAAATCCTTAATTTTATAAGTTTGCATATCATTATATACATTTAGTACTCCTACATTATATATGTACTTAACTAATTATTTTAATATTTATAAATTAACTATTTAATTCTTATATTTACGATCATAAATGATGAGTACAATGATAAAATTTTGAAGTCACTTTAGTTCTTAATATAAATCTCTTTTAATTAGCTTACACTGTTGAGAAGTTGTTGGTTGGTTATATCCTTAAATTTAACAAAAGATTTCAACAATTTCTAACGTTTCTTTTATTGTGCACATTAAATTATGACATCATCATTCCATTACTCTTAACAATGTCAAATTATCTTGAATTTTAAATTGTGATATTAAAATTAAATTTTCACTCCAAAGCGGATAAATGAGAACTTGTCACTTTCCCTAAGTCAAATTTAGTGTAAGACTAAATTAATACATAACCCTTCTTTTTTTTTTTTTTATTGAAAACCATAAGCTACACTACGTGTCTACATCGAAGCAAAGGAAGCAAAAAATCAGGTGTTGAACTAAATGTCACCAGTCCTGCAACATTGTCCAGGACCTTTCAAGCTAGACAATCCACGACATGATTAGCCTCCCATAAAGCTTATGAATTGTATATAGAAAAAACTCTTTTAAAATTTTATAATAAACCCCGTAAAATTTATATTTATGAAAATAACTCCTCTACCATTAATTTGTCTGTTTTATAAAAAAAATGGCATGATACTTATTTGCATAAGACATATAGTTTAGTGAAATTATCTACACATAATTCAAAATTTGAAAGGTTATATATGAAAAATAATGAAGTTTAAAGAAATATATGATGAATAGCGCGCGCGCGCGCGTATGCTCTCTTAATGACATAGCAGAATAATTGAAAGCAAAGGATTTATATACACAAATTTAAATTAAGAGGGCTATTTTATCAAGTTTTAACGGTCAAGAGGCTTATATACTTGGTGTTAAAGCTTTGTCGTCTTTATAGTCTTACTCGGCTCGATCTGAATTAGTTTGAGCCTCGATAAATCCTTAAAGTTAAAGTGAGGTAAATCCAAGATATCAGATACTTGCTGTAATTGAGTTTTTGTCTATTATTGAATCCAACACTTCCACATCGATGCACTTATTTGAGATACTGGCAACTCTCCCATTAAAATTTTATAAAAATAATTTATATACCACTTTGTTATCTAAACCACAGAATGAAAAGTAAAGTAATTAGGCTTATAAGAGAAATAAGAAATCACAAAGTCAAATCATAACCCCAATTTTTTTTTTTAAATTCGTTATCAAGCACCACCATCCGTGGTGCAATAAAATGGATGAACAGTTCAAAGATAAGGATTATATATTGTACCATATGTAGTAAGCATAAGCACATTAATTGGTTTCTATGGACCTAAAGGAATAAAAAATATACACACATATAAATATATAAATAATGAAGAACATGATGCCATTTCCTATAAGAAGCAATCAATTTTTATCACACGTGGTGATTTGATTAATAAAGAATAATTTCGATGGAAATAGTTCAATGTTTCCTTATGGGAGAACAATACTTTTAAATTTTATTATTAAACAAGAGACTTCTTCCTGTGCATTGCACAGAAATTGAGAAAAAATATGTTATAATTATTTATTTATTTATTATTATTATTATTATTAGAAATTTAAAATATTATATAATTAGTTAATATGATTATTGATTAATCACTATCATAAGGTTCAAAATATTTTAAAAATCAAGGTGGTTTATGATTATTATGAACTATCGTTATAGTTAAAAATTTTAAATATCATATAATCAGTTAATAGAATTGCTAATTAATTACTATAATATAACTTAAAATATTTTAAAAATTAAGTAGAATTACTGATTGAGATTATTGATTGTGACTTATAGATAAAAAAATTAAAAATATTGAGTCGGATCCGCCCATACTCATTTTTAACTGAACTAAATATTATAATATTTTAAAAATATAATTAATTGATTCTCATTTATGCTAAAAAGGGGTAAATCTATTAATTATATATTAAATCAATTTAAAATATATTTAATGTAATTTTAAATTTATCTACACGTCGATTGATTTTGTGACCAATAAAGTGCAAGTATTTTTTTTCAAAAAGAAAAATTAAAGGACTTATTTAATTAGGAGTCCTTGTTCATTGTATCACACACAAATTTAGACTTTTGTGATCAATGTTTATCTATCTGTTATATCTTATTAAAATAATACAATAAATTTATCAATAAAAAAGAACTCAATAAAATTCTGAATAAGTGATGTATAAGTGCTCCGTGGTCATCAGGGAAATTTGTTCAAATTATTTTTTATTTATTTTTAAGAAATAATAGTTTCAAACCATTCAAATTGATTACTCGACAACTAAGAATTGATCAAACATATTATATGAGTCTTTTTTTTTTATTTCCTTAAAAATGAGAGAATAATCACACGGGTGTGTTGTTGTTCCTTCACCATCCATTTTAAAGTGATATATAATAATATTCAAAACTAAACCCCACAGATTAATAGGGGTTAGTTTGAGTGGTAAGCGGCTCAGGTCCGTATGCAAAAAAAAATTGTTGGGAAACTCATCCACCATAGCCAGATACACGACACCGGTCGGATCCTGATATAGTGGGAGCAAAGCTCCGATAAATCGGGTGGACAAAAAAAAAAAACTAAACCCCACAGACATATTGTGATGGTGACATGGTGTTTATCAAAATTGTGGGGTTGGATGGACACAAATTAATTGTGTATCAATCAATATTTAATATATATATATATATATATATGAAGCAATCCTCCCATCTTCCTATTTCTCCTTTTCTTCTCAAAATCTTATATCAATTCTTAAATCAAAAAAATATATAAATAAATGGTTCAGATATAATATTTTATTGTAAATTAAAAAATTTCTATTCTTCCATATTGCATTTATAAACTGTGTAGGTCAAATTTTAACAATTTAAAATTATTTATTTTTATAATATAAAATATTAAATTTGAACCATTCATTTTGTTTTAATTTAAGAATAGAGATGAGAACCCAAATCCAATTATATATATATATATATATATAGCAAGTATATCTTCTAAAGACCTAAATAATTAACCAATATGTGAAAGATTGTCTTTTTTTGGTCTTATAGAGAGGTCCACTAAAAAGATTTTTTAGTCATTTTCTATGGAGTTGACAATATATATTAATGAAAGAGATAAAGTCATAATTGAGATTGGTGCATGATTAAAGTTAAATAGTGTTAGAGTAATGATTGAGTTCTAATATTCTCTCTAATATTTAAAAATCATATTAAGTGGACACAAGCCAATCTACCATTACAATAGTGGTGAACAATTCATCGGTTTTTTACTTGTGCAAGTAATTATCTGGTATCAAGTATTAATAAGTCATATTTTAGTATTATCAGGTTTAATTGAAATATTTATTTCACTTGCCATTGGTCCAACCTATTTTTTGTTATCATTTAATGTTTGGTTAGAAGTCATAATGAAAATTAAAAAAAAAAGTCAAACTTATTTTAAGAAAAATATTAAATATTTTGTAATTAACTTCTTATGGTTTACATATATCTTAAATCCTCAATATTATATTATTTTAAATATTGTGTCATATATGAATGATAATTTTTACTTCATTATTTATATGTATTATTATCATTCTTACCATCATAAGTTATATAAACTTATCCTAGCTCAGAAGAGAAGAGAAAAGTGATTGGATATGATTTTCTCTCCTTATGTTTAGCTGGGTGGGAGAAAATGGGTTAATTTCATATAAATAATAACTTTATCTCTTTTAGAAAGATATTATATATAATAAGCCATATTATTTTACCATGTTATTTATATAATTTTCACTCTATATTACTCAATGGAATCAAAATATAATTTAATTTAAACCTTAATTTATAATTAATTTATTCGATTTTAATATTTTATTTCTAAAAAGGTTTCCTCAAGATAGGTATAGCACAAAGTTCAACATTTACCATGTCACTAATGAACCAAACCAATGTTTGTTTGCATTTAAAATAAATATTTTTTTCGTTGTAAAATAAATGTTTTTGCATTTTAATTTTGTATAGCTAATTTAGTTAAGGAATATGACATACCATAATTTAACACTATATTGTTGAATTGTAACTGCAATACAATTCGCTGCTTAGTTTAACTTTTAAAAAAAATTATAAAAGATAAGTAATTTAAAAATTCTTTTAATAAAAGTTTATCAAAAAATAATTATAAATAAATATTTAGATAATTATTATTAAAATAATTTTTATAATTAATAAATTATTAAAAATGTACGTTTTTATAAAAAAAAATCTCATTTTTTGCTTCTCTTTTTTTTCCTGTTCATTCTCTCTGGTGACAACAGTTCCTCTGGGTCTCCTCGTTCTGCCGTCGAATCCGAAGCCATTGGACAGCTCCATTCTCTGCCGTTGAATCCGAAGCCAATCACCATTCTCTCCGAAGCCAAGCTCAATTTGAATCCGAACGAGTAGGATCGCTTAAGGAGGAAATCGCTGTCACCCCCTGTTCTGCCGTCGTTGATCTGGTTCTCCACTGCTCGGCCGTGGAAGAAATCTGTCAGCCATGGTGGGAGCAAACCTCTGATCTGGTTCTCTGTCGCCATCGGAATAGGGAGGAGCCAAGGACGTGGTTCTAGTTCTAGTTCTCTGTCGCCGAACTTGTGATGGAGGGAACCGACGGTGGATGAGAGAGAGCTTAGGTGACGGAGAGAGCGTAAAAAATATAGGCACAAAATAGTAATGGTTCAAAAAAAAAATTAATCAGAAATTATTCTTATCAATTTATCTAATTTATCTAAAATTATAATTTAATTTATAAATTTTTATAGATATTGAAAGATTATGTATTTAATTTTGACGTAAGAAAACCCTTCTCAAGGACTTCTTGGCTTCCAAACAGGCACAATATATTACAGTCACTCAGCTTACACACTGAATAAATGCAAAAAAAAAAAAAAAAAGGAATTGAAACACAGTTACCCCCACTAATAAATCACAGACCTGCTCACTACCAAATTGTACTAAAAAACAAAACCAATGTCAAATGAAAAGTAACGGGAACAATTTTCTTAACACTGTATAATGTTTGAAAACCCAAGAAAAAGAAAATACAAAGCCAAAACGTTTTGTCTGAGATACTTGTATGTTATTCGAGAAAACTGTAACTCAAATAGTTGAAACAAATTATAATATGATATTATTCACACCTTCCCCTTGCCCTGGAAGAAAACTGAAAATATTCAATAATGAGTTGCATCATAAATAGCAAAAGTCGTTAAATTCAGTAGTCTACATTAGACTATAAAATGTTTTAAAAATTGAGAACCTCAATCTCACTTTTGCAGCTGAGCAATCTGTCAAAAAGTCATTGAAGGGTAACAACAAGGATTAGTCAAGAACAAAAGTAAGGAAAAAGAAATCTCAAGAACAAACCAGCACACTAGTTGAAGAAAACTGAACTATAACATGATACTAAATATTATTTACACTTCCCAGTTGAGGAAAACTGAAATATCCATCCAGTAATGAGTTCCATCATAAATTCAACTAGTCTACAGTAGACTATAAAATGTCTTCAAAACTGACCAATCTGTCAAAAGAAGTCTAAAAATAAGAACGAACCATTTTTAGAACACCAGTCTCTAGCAAAACTCATAAATTCAACTAGTCTTCATAACTGAGCAACCTGGATCTCACTTTTCTGCAGGTGAACCTTCTGTCAAAAAGTTATTGAAGGGTTAATTAAAAGGATTAGTGAACAATAAAACACAACCTAGGAAAAAAGAACTGCAAAAAAATAACTAACCATTTACAGAACACCAGTCTCTAGCATTTTGTAACATGCACAGACATGGACTAGGCCCCTTTTGTTCCACGTCCCACTGCTTTGGATACCATGGGAACTGCCACATTAAGAAGCAACGCTCTGGATGAGGCATCACCACCAGATGTCGTCCATCTGGAGAACAATTATGCAACCCCAAGAGGAGAGCTATTCGCATTGAAAGGATATTTCTCTGTTGGATTGCCACCATCATCACAGTATCATATAGGAGCTAACTCAGAATCAACAATACGATCCAGCACAGATTCGTCTGGGCAATATGCTTTTCCCTCACCATGAGCAGCCCATACCCCAAGTGTACTACCCTCCTTACCTTTCAACATTATAGCCGGTAAGTCTTTTACTGTCACGCTTGTAAAGCGGCCTTCAAAACGCCCAGACTCATTGTGAATGAATCTTGGCTGTGATATGTCCCCACCAGCGCCAAGAACACCTCCAACCTGTGGACCTGGTACCCATCCCAACAAAGCCATTAATTGACACCCATTGCAAACTCCGAGACTGAAAGTATCTGGACGGTTGTAAAATTCTTGAAACTGCTTTATGAGAGGCTCATCAAATCTTATACAAGCAGACCATCCTTTGGCAGAATCAAGCACGTTGGCGTAACTAAATCCACCAACAACAACAACCCCACGGAAATCCTGCAAAGAGATCACTCCATTAAGAAGGCCTGACATTGTAAAATCCCATGGCTCAAAACCAGCAGCGTAAAATGCTGCAGCCATTTCTCTATCTCCATTGCTGCCTTCTTCTCTGATCACAGCAACTTTTGGTTTTGAAGTTGAAAGCATAAACTTTTCGTTAGTGATGGAAGGAGAGAAAGACAGTTTCATGAAGGTGCACATCTATGTTTTAATCCTTCTCTTTCCATATCAACGCAAGATGCCAACCTTTGGAACTTTTCTAGCTCAAAACTGGTTTCTTCCCATATATCCCTAAGGATAGAAGTGCTTTCTTTCAAATGAGTCACCCCATCAACCTTAACTTCTATCATTGAAGCCTTAGTTACTTGACCTACAATCTCACCGATAACAACAGCATGGTTCAACTTATCTAGCACAGTATCTAAATTTTTCTTGCTTAACTCAACAATTAACCCAAGTTCCTCTGAATAGAGGGTTTCAAAAAGACTATTTCGTTTTGAAGTTAGGTCCAAGATAACCCACAATTTCCAGTAAATGCCATCTCTAGAGCACAAACTAGCAACCCACCATCACTTGTGTCATGTCCAGCAGATATCAATCCATCTGTAAGAAGGTATTGGACAGTCTCAAAGACCCTTTTAAAGTAAGGAACATCATCATGGTCAGGACACTGATCCCCAATTTGGCCAAACACCTGGGCAAAAGCAGATCCACCTAATCGTCACCTTCCTTTTGCCAAATCAATATGAAGCAAAACACCATCATCTTCAAGTTTCAAATCTGGTGTCACTGTTTTTGTAATATCAGGACAAGTGACATAAACACTAATTACAAGGTTTCCTGGACCTTAACAACCTCACCCCTGGCATGAGCAGCCATAGAAAGGCTGTCTTTCCCACCATCAATAGCAATACCAAGTTCAATCATTGCTTCTGACTAAGATAAAGCAGCGTCATACATGAAAGCTCCTTCCCCATCAAGCTTGGCAGCATACATCCAATTACCACTTGCCTTAACATCAGAAAGGGAAGTGACCTTTGCCCATACAAGATTTGTGAGTGCTTCTCCAACAGCTAACCTTGCATTGCTTTAGAGTCTAACAAACCTTTGATTGGTTGCTCCCCCATGGCACATGCACCTCCAGTCACATCAGTAAAAATCCAAGCAATAACTGCAACATCAGCAAGAGGAATCTGCAGAGGGCCAATGGTTTGCTGTTGTGCCACGAGGCCAGTAATGCCCCTATCAACTTTTGTTGTCAAGAAGCGCTTCAAACTGACAAATGGCAATCGCAATACCCTCTTCTAAGAATCCATTACTGTGATACACCAAATGGATCTTGCTCATAAACAACCCGGGAAAAATGAAAAGATTTTTTAGGCATGTCACCAAGTACCTTCTCCAATCCAAGATCCACAGCAGGGGGGGGGGAGGAAGTCCATTTGACAGACACTTTTGAGTTTCTAAGGTGTCAACTAAAACAACACGTCCATCACCGCCAATAGTACCAATCACAGCCATTCATACCTTTTACCTATCACAGATTAATTGTAAGAGGTTATGACTTTCAGGCTTCACCAAGATTGCATCTTGTTCTTGATATTCTGCACCCCAAATTTCTAGAACAGACACTGTGTCATCACCAACCACAACTGCTTGTCGGCACCCTTGGGGTATATAATTTCCTTTACAACATTGCAATTCCCACCAGCCCTTGATCATGAATGCTAATAAGTGGATTGTTCTCTCCCATCTCTATGCAAGCCCAGACAACACGATACAATTTTTGAGCCATCTCAGCATCCCCACGTTGTACAGCATTGAAATCAAGCTCTGCATCATTCTGACCACTAACCATGCTCAAGGCTGCCCCACCTCCCATACTACGCCCGTTTGGATTAGCTTTTGAGAATAGATTCTGGAGAATAGATTTTGGGAAGAATAGATTTTGGGGAGAATAGATTTTAGGAAAATAAATGTTTGGATAGTTATTTTCAAAATGACTTTTTGGGAAGGTAAATTACTAAAAAGGGTATGATTTTATTAAAAGGAGGAGAGAGGAGAGAGGGTGAGGAATAGAGAAGAGATGAGAGTGGGTGGAGAAGAGAGAGGAGAGAGGGTAGAGAGGAAAGATGAGAGATAGTGGAAAAGATAGAAGAGAGAGGAAAGATAGTGTAAGAAAAAGTAAGGGTAAAATAGTAATTGGATAGTCCATAAGTTGTTTTACTGTTCCAAAATCTATTCTGACCAGCTTTTCTGAAACCATGGTTTCGCCCAAACCGAGGTTTTGAACAAAAATGGTTGTTTGTGTAAAATTTTTCCAAACCTAAGTTTTGCCCAAAATCAATTCTCAAACCACACACCAATGAGATAAGCAGGGCCTCCAATCTTAACAACTAACATTCCAATGTCAGGCTGTCCCTTGGATATATGAATATGGTCAATCTGTCCAATGCCTCCACTAAACATTATTGGTTTCAACCACTCCCGCCTTTCCCCACTAGGAAGTCTCATTCCAAAAGTCCTGCAGAAGCCTTGGATCAAAGGCTCTCCAAATTTGTTGCCATAGTCAGATGCACCCTTACTAGAATACAAGAGGATCTGCAAAGGTGATGCTAGATTTGAAGGATAAGTAAAGGGTGAATCTTCCCATTCAGCATAAGACCCTGGCATGTTGAGATTCCCAACACAATAACTAGCTGTGGCTGCCTGTACAAAAGAACCCCTTCCCGTGGCAAGCGTATCCCTAATGCGACCTCCTGCACCTGTCTCTGCACCAAGATAAGGAGCAACTGCACATGGAAAATTATGAGTCTCAGCTGTAAATAAGATATCTAGGTCTCACGTTGTCAAGTTCAATGGACATGATGACCCAGGCTGAACTGATCGCAACTGCTTCACTGCAAAACCCCTGATTGCACTGGAGTTATCCTTAAATCCAATAACTGAATTATTTGGATTTGCTTGTAAAGTTTTTTTTCACAATCTGCGTTAGCAACTTATCCACGAATTGCGCATCAATGATAATCTTTCCCGTAAAAAACCAATGTCTGCTATGCTCACTGTTGGATTGTGCAATATCAAACAATTCAACATTAGTTGGATCACCCTTAATATCCTCTCTGAAAAGTTTAGTATAGTATTGTATATCCTGATCATCAAAAGCTAAACCCATTTCTTGATTAATTCCTCCTAATGCCTTTTGCCCCTTCTCCATGACTGGTATATAATAGACTTCTTAAGGAATCACATTGGTCTCAAAAGATGTTAGCTTCTCAATGTAAATACATTCGGTCATTCTATCATGAACCATTGCTGCAAATTCATTAATTTGATAGTCTTCCAAATCACCCTGGGTGTATAATAAGTACCTCCTCGAACGTTCCAAACGTGTCACCTCTGTCAATCCACACGCACGGCAAATTGCAACAGCGTTAGTAGACCAGGCTGTGGTAAATGACAGCCTAGGGCCAACCTCTATTATAATAGTCCTCAAATCTTCCTCCCTTCTTTTCTCAAGAAAGCTCTCGGTTTACAATGCATCAGGCTCATATGTTTCTTGAAGAAGCCATTTAAGTACTGAAAGTTTTTGGCTTGAAAGTTCAGCTTCAATCCCAATATTGGAATACTGCTCTGTTTGTAAAGGCACAATCTGATCAGAGATTTTGTTTTGAATCTCCTTAAGAAGTTCAGCAGCTCCACTTTCTTGGACCACTGGAACCCGATAAAAATGAAGAATTTTCAACGCAGGCTTCACAACCAAGCTAGAACCATAATCTACTGAACTACTTACACCCCCAGCAACCACAGCTTGGGCATTTGTTTGAGCATGTCACCTCAAAGATAAGGATCTTTAATATAAGATCTAATTTATAATACAATTTTTATTATAAACTATATCTTATATTAAATATATATTAAGGATTGAAGGAGTACATAATTATCACCACACAATTTAATTTTAAGTAGAAATGACTGAATATAATAGTTATTTTAACTAACCAAAATAGAGGAGAAGTTTTTCCACTCCCTCCCCTTATATTAAAGTTCATTGACTAATTTTAATACATTAAAAAAGTTAAATAAATTAATTAATTATAACTAATATAAAAGTTAACTTATTAATTTGGTAAATTAAGAAGTATATAACAAGAAAGAATTCGTCCTAAGAGTCAAAACTAACTTTTATATTAAAAATTGGAGCAAATATATTGGCCATATAATGCCATTATCATCCTGAATATACTGCTGGTATGAAAAACGGATTTTTTTCATCAGAACTATTTCTCTCATAGAATATAAATCTAGTTTCTTTCATCAGGTTTCACATTTTCCTAAGAAACTAGATTGTAAGCCCGTACGTTGTACAGAGTATGAAATATAAACCACATTATTCATGACTTATAAAGAATATGACTTCTTATACTAGTGTATAAAAATAAAATATAAAATTGATAAATGTTATTTGGTTTTAATCTATGAGAAAACCTTCTAGTTGAAAAGTAGGACCTTGGGAAACCAAAGTTCTTACAATCAGTTTCCAAATCCCCATCCTAGGCACAAAACCTTGCTGCACCATTTGCTTCACAGCCCAATTGACATCACCCACAAGATTCATCTTGCACAGTCCCTGAATCATCACTTTATAAGACACAAAGCTTGGAGTGATGCCCATCAACACCATGTGATTCATTAGATGTTTAGCTTCAGCAAACCTCTCAGCATCAAGCAATCCATACAAAACCTCTTGATAAGAACTTGCAGTAGGAGAACATCCTTTAAGTTGCATTCTCTCCAATAGCTCTTTCCCTTGTTCAACTCTCCCCTGTTTTCTCAACCCAGAAATCAGTATGTTGAATAATATCGTATCAGGACAAATGCCATCTCTCTCCATTCTATCCAACAACAAAAATGCATCATCCACCTTTCCTTTTTCACACAGAGCATGCATCAGTGTAGAGAAAGTTCTCACATTGGGTTCGCATTTTATCTTGGGAAATTCGTCGAGCACTTGGAATGCAGCCTCCAGCTTCCCACAATTACACAAGCCTTTGATGAGTATATTGAGGCAACAAGCATCAATCTCAACACCTAACTTAGGAGCCGATGTGTAAACCACATGAGCAACATCAAACAGTTTGGCACACACAAGGAGGTTCAGGACGAAATTGAAGGTTTTCGTGCTGGGCCAGCACTGGAAATTGGGCATGTCATAGAGGGTCTCCATGGCTCTGTTTATACGACCAGCCATGTTGCCATAGACTTTGATAACGTTGTAGAAGAAATCATCAGACAAGCGGCAGTTCCTCTCGAGTTTGATTCTGTACATGAGATTGTCAATGGCATCAAACAATTTGGCATGAGCAAGTTTGAGGATTATGGAGAGGTAGAAGGACTCATTGGGTTTGTAGTCCTTGCGCTTGGAGTAGAGTTCCAAGACTGTAATTGCTGAAGATGGGTCTGTGAGGGAGTTTACAAGAGTCAAAACCTCTTTGGGAGTTAACCAGTCTTTGTGATTTAGCCTTGTTAAAATGGTAGAATCTCTAGTAGATGCTAAAAATGAAGTAGAAGATGAAGATGAAGATGATGTGGCAGTGGAGTAAGCAAAAGCAAGAGAGTTCAAAATCAAAGGCTGAGGGAGCTTGCAAATTCTTGGTGATGCTCTGGAAATCATGGCCGAGAAACACTTTACAACGAGTTGAAGTTTCCAGCTGGGCTCTGAAGCATAACCTACATACAGAACGTTCTCAATGAGCACTTAAACAATATAGAAAGGTAGGAGTAGGAGACGAAGATTATTCAAGAAAAGAGGCCCCACGAAAACACTGACGTTCAAAATGACAGTTAAAAAAGAAGGGATTAAAACTAATCAAAATACCAATGAAGGTAATGATTCAAAACGAAAGAACTGTATTGCCAGAAATGGCAGAACAATAAATAATGAGAAGAGGAAGAACGCAAAGAACCAATTTCGATGCAACTCACCTTCACGAAGGCGTACCACACAGGTACGCTGGCACGCATATGACGGCGCACACAGACGGAGGACGACGGGCACTTAACAGTGAGCAAGCTCGACTTATAGCAGACAGGCAGAGCGAAACGACGAAGTGGTTTTTCGTTCTGGGTTTTATCTCTGGGAGAGATTAGGGCAGGCAAGCATAGCAAAACGCATCGTTTTTACATGTTTTTACTTTTTGTTAAAAAAATCCATTTTTCCTAAATGCAGACACTAAAATTTTGTTAATCCATTTCAGTTCACGGCCCAAAGACAATTCCCAGCTCATTAACAGCTTAAACCCGGTCAACTTGACTCAAATGACTGTTTATTGTGGTTATAATCATAACGATTGGGAATATATCTTAATTTATAAGTACTTAGATTTATATTTAAGGATGATTGATAGTTTATCTTACCTAATATTAGTATAGTTTAGGAAAAAATGAGACTTCTTCCTATTCTTTGATAGTAGATAAACTTAACTCTCTTTTAAAAATTATTATAAAAAAAAATAAAATGATACGAATAGGATTTAGAGTTGAGGGAAAAAAAAATTTAAGTTGAATTTAAAAAAATTAAAAAAATAGAGTTATAAAATTTTAGTAAGAAGAAGATGTACGATAAAATTATAAGAAAAATTAATTAAAAAATTTTAATTCCATTTCTCTAATTTTGTTTAAATTTGACTTAAAAATTTTACATCATTACCTCTCTAAATCTTTTTACCAAACAGTCTCAAAAGCAACTATCTAGTTTTTAATCATATATATATTAATAAATATATATTGGACTATATATAGGCCCAAACACGTGATTTATACTTTTATAGTGCAATGTATTCTTAAGGAATAAGAAATTAACGTGTTGATCACAGCAAGGCATGCATGACATGAGAAGGCCACTTTACATAGTCATTTAATATTAACAAATTCACCATACGCACTCTATCTTTATAAAGTTACCCCTAACCTCTCATCAACATACCACGTGTCTCTTGTAGGTTACTATCGCTAGTGCTAAATATAGAAATGTAGAAATAGATAAAAAAAAAATTTATCTTAAATATAATACCTCAGTAGATCTTATCTCTCAAATATATAATTTTTTTACAAAATATATTTATATTAATTAGATATGGTAAGTGGTTTATATTAAATAGGAGTTAAAAGTACACGATGAAAAAAATATTTTAAAAAAATTAACATATATTTATTATAAATAATAAATTAAATTAATTTTTTAATATTTATAAATCAGTTATCTAATCCTTATATTTTATCGGATTATAATTAAAAAATTTAGTTAACTTTTTAAAATATATTAAAATAAATAAATAAATAAATAAATTATAATTAAATTTAACGGGTATATATATATAGTCTTCAAAGAATAAAATAAAATCTAGCTACTAGCTAATAACAATATGCATCTATTTGCTTTCATTCTTGGCACTTTCTTATGGATATTGATATTGAACATTGAGGTCTTTTAATTTGCTCTAGGTTGTTTGTTTCTGATATGCGACCTTTTCTATTTTCTTATTTCTTTTTTTGTTATTATAAACAAATAATACTTTTTTAATTTCATCTTAGATCAAGATATATAGGATAAACCAAAACATGAATTTAATTTCAATTTAAGATAAAAAGATTATATTTAAAAAAAAATACCAAAGGTGTTTGAATAATTTGACACTAATTTAATATTGACATTATGAAAGTTGATACTAATGTTTTAAAATTTGACAACAATGTTTCAATGTTTCATTATTCTGAAATTTTAGAATATCAATATTAAATTTAAGAAAATCAATATAATTGTCAAGTTTTGAAAAAAATAGTGTCAAGTTGTTTATTGGAAATATCAATATCAAATTATAAGTATTAACTAAGTAAGCAACCTTTTAACATAAAACCTGTCAAATTTCATGAACTTGTCTTTGTGCGTGCTTAAAAGTCTGGCAAAGCAACGATAAACTCATTTAAAACTAAATCATGTTGTGGATTTAGTTTTGTGTTACACAACAAATACAAGATAGAAGATAAGAGAGATAGAGAGAGGTTTAGGAGAGAAGTGAGAGGAGAGCAAATCATCCACTCTAAAATTGATCCCCCCCATACTAGGCATATTAGACAATAATGAGAAAATCACCTTAATAAACCCATATTTTTCCTTATTGTTATTAGAACCCATTTATTTTAGGCTTGATCAGTCTTAATCCACCAAGAAATTAAACTAGATATAACCCAACAAAATCACATGTAATAATTAAATAAGTGCTTAAGATATTTTGCTTGATCAAACTCACAATATCCCACCATTAAGATGAAATATATACCATTAAGCTATGAGGGAGTGTGAAATTATTACAGCACTCTATTGATATATCAACTTTTTTAGGCAAAGGATCAAACCACTTTGAAAATATAACATTTTTTCGGTGTATTTAGTTTAATTTCTAAAGAATAAATTATGGAAAATAAATTTTATATAAAAAGTGATTTTTAAAAAAAATAAATATTTATATGATTGTTATCAGAATAATTTTTTTATAGGTAAATTATCAAAAAATAGTATGAAGTAAATAAGAAATGAGAGACAAGAAGATGTTAAAAATTTATAGGATTAAAATAATTATTTTTTATAGTTAATATCTAAAAATTATTTTAAAAGCTGATAGATCCTACTTATACAAAACTATGATTTATAATGATCTAAATTATAATTTTGTTCAAAAATAATTATATCATTAAAATTAATATTTTTGGGTGATATTAGACCTAAACTATAATTTAAATCTAAAAGTACTTTTTTTTCTTTTTTAAACACACCCTTCAAGTTACAAGGCCAACACCGTCACTTACTTTGAGTCAAAAAATATTTTTTTTTTAAAAAATATGTAGTATCGAGATGTGAAGTGTCTTTGGCCCTTCCTCTTTCATCAATTCTTGCTAAAGATTATGATAAGATTGGTACGATGTAATGACTACTGGCGTAATTTTCATATGCAAGGGTGGAACCTCACGTCTATTTTTTTTTTCAATTTAATTTTCATTCAGATAATAATTATTCTCGTTTGCATATTCCAAGAAGCATGACTTTGTAAGGGAATAACACTTTAAAGATACCATTATCAAAGTAATTCCATTTAACAATCTAAAGATGCAACTTTATGACACAGCTTTCTCGTACGTTCCACACAAAAAGGGAATTTATTATTATAATGAAAAATTAATGTAAGGGTGTTTATTAATTAGTAACACCTCTCAAACATAAAACTAACTACTGACTTAATCAAATACCACGAAACAACCATTTTTCCTCATTATTAAAATACTAACCGAACAAGACCAAATCTAGGATTCTAGGCTAATAAGGCATCCATTACACAAGAAGCATAGCATACCACAAACCACCCATAATCAGAGCCTAAAGGGGAACAAACAGGCTACACTAACTCGTGTTTGGACTAAATCAATTTGAGTTTATAATAAGAATTTAAAATCTGAATTTGTATATAGACTAATTTTTAGGTTCAAGTCTTAGTTTACAATATATTAACGGGGGTTAGTCTGAGTAGTAAGTGAATCAATATTATTTAAGCGAAATCTCGAGTTTGAGACTTAGCGTATGTAAAAACTTCTTGTTGGGAGACTCATCTACTATAGCTAGGTGCGCAACGCGGGTCAAATTTAGACGTAGTCAGGATAAAATTTTAGTAAATTAAGTGGGCAATAAAAAAAATCTTAGTTTACAATATAGCTATTTATTTTGTAGGCTTTTTAAAAAGCCTTCGCATATCATGCCTTGATTGTCAGAACTAAATTTTTAGACTATTTAATTTATATAAAGGTAGGATGCTAAATTAATTTTATAATATTTATTATATATTATATACAATAAAAATATATTTAAAAACTTAGTTAGGATAGATTTATAGGCTTTTAAGCTAGGCTTTGAAATAAAAAACTCAACCTGTTTATTTTAAAAAGTTTATAAATAGGCTTTAAATATGACATATTCAGCGCATGTCAAGTTAAACTTAAATCAGGCCAAGCGTAGGGCCTTGGACTTAGGATAAATTTTTAAAAAAGAATTTATAAAAAAAATAGATTTTTAAATAGCTTATAGAAAAGAGTTTTTAGAGAAGAACTTATGGAAAAAAAGTGGTTTTGAATAAATAAGTGTTTAGATAATTATTTTTAGAATGACTTTTTATATTGGTAAATTACTAAAAAATATATGATTTGATTAAAAGTATGAGAGATGAAATATGGTAGAGAAAAGAGAAGAGAGAGTAGAGATGAGAGAGGAGAGATAGTAGAGAAGAAATAAGAGAGAGGGTGAAGAAGAGAGATGAGAGATGAGGGAAGAGAGAGGGTAGAGAAGAGAGAGGAGAAAGGAGAAAGGAGAGTGGAGAGAAAGTATAAGATAAAGTAGGGGTAATATAGTAATTGGATAGTCCATAAGCTCTTTTACTGTTCTAAAAGTTAGTTTCAGTAGTTTATTCAAAATTATGATTTTAAACCATAGTTTAACTAAAAATACTTATGGACAAATATGATTGTTTGTTTTAAAATTTCTCCAAACCAAAATTTTGCCTAAACAAGCTTATAAAACTATGGTTTTAAGAGAAACCAAACAAGCTTTTGATCTATTTCCATCCTTACACAGCTTAATAGTCTAACACATAGGGTATTACAATTTAAGTATCTCAAAACCCCACACTGATACACTTGATTGTATACAGTAAGTACTGATGTTATACTAATACTAGATACCAATATTAGTTAACCTACATAATACTATTTTTTTTTATAGAGTCTTGTTGTTAAAAGCTAATCCTGTTGAGATATAGATCGCTAAAGTCTTGATATAATTTTCTTTCTATAAAAATACTTTATACATTCTATAGTCATTCTGACTATGTTTAGTCCAAACAAAGAGACGGAAAAATTGTGAGTAAGGCAGATGCCATTTTAAAATTTTAATTGTTTAGCAAGAAGGATAAAAACCTTTTTATTAATTAGTCTGAACTGGTTATATATATATATATATATATGTGTTAAGAAAAGATGTTCTACAACAAACTATAAAACTGTAGTATAATTATGATTCCATAAATTTAACTGTGCAATTCAGTTTTAAAAATTTCATCTTTGTACTGCTATGGTGGTGGGTTTAATTCCAATTCATTCGAGAATCATGCATGTCCAATTTTTCCTTTCACAGGTATGTACGTACAAGAAAATCCTCACTTATAAAGTTGCTTCTTCCAGCCAAAACAATTCTGAAACCGCAAATTCATCCAGAGAAAAGGAAAGTGGAAGGAAAAGCAAGAAAGAGGGTGAAAGCAGAAAACAAAGGCATCCATTATTGCTAGACCAAAAGAATTAGGTTTGATTAAAGAATGATTTCTCTCTCACGTAAACGCCATTTTTTTATCCCTTAAAAAACCGCCATTTGCTCTTTCAAAAGCAGAGCCTCACTCTCTCTTTCCGCTTTACAGAAACACTTGCATGTCACAGAAACACTCACAGAAGAGCTCTCTCTCTCTCTCTCTCTCTCTCTCTCTCTCGGTTGAGAAAGCTAAAATCCAAACCAGATTCAAAAAAAGCAAAAGCAAAAGGCCACATTGATTTGTCTAGCTTTTCCAATCAGACGGAAAAAAAGTTAGCATTGTGAGAAAAGCACACCAAAGCAGACCTCATTAAGCAAACCGCACTAGTAGAAAAGAAATGGGGAAGAAGATCCCACACATATACTCTGCCCTTGTGTCGCCTTCTTCTTGCTCGTCTTCGTTGTGGTCGTGGTCTAGATTTTTGAGCTCGCAGCTATGTCAGAGATTGTTCCTGCTGAAACCATTGGGGATGGCGAAACACGTCTCCATGATAGGACCTATTATGGTAGAACCTATTATGAACAAGGCGAATCGTCGTCGTCGTCGTCATCCTCGAGGCCCAATGTCACGTTGGCGATTACCGATGGTTCCAGGCATAGTGATGATGTTCCAGAGCCCTTCGACAGCGAAAGGTTGCCCACTGTTTTTGCTTCTGAAATCCAAAGGTTTCTTCGCGTCGCCAATTTGATTGAAAGGGAGGAGCCTCGCGTTGCCTATCTTTGTAAGTAACATCTCTGTGTGTGTATGTAGTGAAGTTGTAATTTGAATGTGTTTTGCTTGATGTTTTTCTGTTTTGGTTGAAGAAAAAAATTTACTTTTTAGCAAATGTGAAAAGCAAGTTCAGTTTTACCAAATTACCTCAAACCCAAAGTCTTAAATTCAACCCAATGTTTTGACAGAGAACATATATGATCTGGATAAAATTAAAAAGAAAAAACAGAAAAAGGTGAATATAATTAATAGTTATGGAGTTCTGTTTTCACTATGAAAAAAAGGAAGAGTTCTGTTTTTCATCTTTTCAGTTGACAAATAGTTGCACTTAGAAATTTATGTGGTTGATATTCATTTCAGCTGACACTCGAATCGAATATGGATTTAGAAGTGTTGAATGATTGATTAAATGATGTTCACAAACATGAACATGGAGACCATCGTAAAATTTAAAACCACCAGTGTTACAGTAAAGTCCAACATATTTCAACTTTGCTTACCCCATAAATGATATTCATGGTTGACTAAATCATTCCAGGCCGTTTTCATGCCTTTGTAATTGCACACAAAAAGGACAAAAATTCCACTGGAAGGGGTGTCAGACAATTCAAAACTGCACTTCTTCAGCGACTTGAACAGGTAAATGAGAATGTTTGGAATGTTTGGAGCGTGTGTTGTCAGGGACAGATTCTAAACATTGTCTCTCTGAAGTAATATAATTGTAATAGAATATGCATACAATATATATATATATATATATTAAAAAAGCCGTTTCTTTAATTGTTCCACAGTTTGGAAATATCAATATACACAAGAAAAACAAAGTATGATATGAAGTAACATTACCTTCATCTGTTTCAAAACTAATGTATTGCTTTTGTGAAATGTGACGCACAGGATGAAGAACTTACCAGAAAAGATAAGAGTGATAGTCGTGAACTTAAACGTGTTTATCATGTCTACAGAGATTATTTTATCAAACATGATAAAACCTTTGATCTAGAACACAGGTAACTAAGCTTATAATCATTAATGCATCATTTTCCTTTTCAACTAGAAATTTTAAACTCTTATATAGCCTGCTAAGCTAAATATTGTGATGCTTTCTCTTAACAGTCACAGAGAAAAATTGATAAATGCACGTGATATAGCTTCTGTTCTGTTTGAGGTGTTAAAAACAGTTATTAATGCAGCTGGTCCTCAGGTTTTTTTTTTCTTTCCTTTCTTTTGTGTATATCTCATTGACATGAGCATGTTGCTATGCTTTTCTCTTACCGTTTCTCCTTTTGCCCAAATTAGGCGCTTATTGAAGGAAATGAACTGCACAAAAAATCTGAGTTCAATATTCTACCACTTGAACAAGGAGGCATTAAGCTTGCAATTATGCAGCAGCCTGAGGTCTGATGGCCACATGGATGATCCAACATTTCCTTTCTCGTTCTCTCTTTTCCTTCCTTTCTGTATATTTTCCATATTTCCCCCCATTGGGAATGTTTATAAAATAATGGACTGAGTGTTTTATAAATTGGTACAGATTAAGGCTGCAATTGCAGCTATTCGGAATGCTCGTGGTTTACCCTCACCTCAAGATTTTAAGAAAAATGCAGCCTTTGTAGATTTGTTTGATTTTCTTCAGCATTGCTTTGGATTCCAGGTTAGTTATTCTAGTTAACTTTAGATTCTGAGTTTTCCTTCTTGATGTTAATTATAATTGTTCACTGATAACTGATTAAATGTTGTAATCGTACATTTAAATGCAAATAAGATACTATTGTGTAGGCAAGATTGCTCAAATTAGTTGGTCTGGAGTTTTCACTATATTGTGTCTTCCATTAGGTTGCCAATGTGGCCAACCAAAGGGAACATCTGATTCTACTCTTGGCCAACATGCAAACTCGGCAAGCACAAAATCAGAATTCAATTTTGAAGGTTCATTGGCGATAGCGTTTGCATCTTCTTGCTTTACTTCATCAAATTTGACTCAGTAACAAGTCACTTTTCTCGTATCAGTTAGGTGAAGGATGTGTAGATGAATTGATGAGAAAGTTTTTCAAAAATTATACAAACTGGTGCAAATTTTTGGGACGAAAAAGCAACATTCGGTATGTTAATTTATCAATCTCTTGTTGCTTTCGTAGTTTTTTCCCCTTCTTTTTTTGGTGGTGGTTTGGGGTTGGGGAGGACGGGGGGGTGTCGCTCTTTTTGTGAACAAGGTAGAGTGGTATACCTCTGTGTTTCTTCTACTTCATTACTCCTTTATTATTTTTGTTTGAACTCTTATTCTTTTAACATTCCTTTCGATCCCATAGCAAGTCTGTTACTTGCCTTGCAGCTTACCTTATGTGAAACAAGAAGCCCAACAGTATAAAATTTTGTATATAGGGCTTTACCTGCTCATATGGGGGGAGGCTGCAAATCTGCGATTCATGCCGGAATGTCTATGCTATATCTTTCACCAGGTATGTCAAAACTACCAACCTCTGTTAGATTATGCGACTAACTTTTTGCTTGTTTCTTTAGTACTAGGGTTAGATTTTGAAAATTTTAGCATTTCATACCACCTAAAAATTTCTCAATTGTCCTCATGGATCGAAATCGTTGAAGATCTCTTCTAATATCCTCCCTTTTCTTTCTTTGAAGATGTCGTATGAATTGCATGGCATCTTAAGTGGTGCTATTAGCTTGACAACATGGGAAAAGGTCATGCCTGCATATGGAGGAGAACCTGAATCTTTCCTTAACAATGTTATCACCCCCATATACCATGTTATTAGAGAGGTACCACAAGCTCATTTCATCGTGTTTTTTTTTCTGAGCTTTTTTCTTAAATACAATTAACTTGTTTTCAAACCGAAGGAAGTTGCAAAAAGCAAAGGAGGGACAGCTGACCATTCTTTGTGGAGAAACTATGATGATCTGAATGAGTATTTCTGGTCAATTCATCCCGAAACTATATGTTTTTGCCTATTGCTTTTATATGCAGAAGCAAGGTTTTCTTATCCTCAGGTTCTTACAGCTTTTTTATATTGACAGGTCTCCTGACTGTTTCAGTATTGGTTGGCCCATGCGTCTGGACCATGCTTTCTTCAATGTACAGCCACAAAAAAAATCCAATATAAAGAATGCTATTGCATCACTGGATAAAATAAAAGAAAGGAAGAAGAGAGACACTAAGGTTGAAGAATCAGAGGTGATTCTGCCTATAATATTATCATAGGCAATTTACTTCATACATTGCCTTGGCGATATTAAAACACATTGAAATTGCATAGTAACTTTCTACTTATTGTGTTCCTTGATATAGCTTAGCTCTTCTTTCTTTTTATCATAGGCATTTTGTTTCAGACATTGCTTCGGCAATATGAAAACAAATTGTAATTAAATCTTTGAAATTGCATAATGACTTCTAACTTATGGAATTCATTGATATAGCATAGCTTTTCTTTCTTTACTGGTCAGGTCCCTTATTGTACCTAAAACTATGGATTAGCATCCTCTGCTGAAGTTTGCTTTGCGTAAGATGATGAATATATTGAAGTCTGTACAAATCCTATTGGAGCCTCCACGTGTTGAAGCATCATAGTTTGTGGCACTATAATGATTAGAATCTAAAACTAGAAATATGATGTTGAACATGTCCTACTAAATTGCAAGTTAGATCTTGTGGTGATGACATCTCATTTGTCACTAAAGTCATAACAATTTCACTTACAATGTACTAATTTAGGGGCATCATACAAATTTTTTAAATAAATAAATATGATACATTAGCATTTTTTTTATTTTTCTTTTGAAGCATGTGTTTTTAAGAGACTTCAGGCTGTATTAAGCACTTCTTTAAACTAAGAATAATTCCATACCCCACTTTACAGGACGTATCAGAACAATGCCATGAACCACAATGGCTGGGGAAGACAAATTTTGTAGAGATTCGTTCGTTTTGGCAGATTTTTAGAAGCTTTGACAGAATGTGGAGTTTTTTTATTCTCTCCCTTCAGGCACGCTCAAATTCTAGTGCAGATGCTTTGCAATTTTCTGCTCTTTATGATGAATATCTTTGACTTTGATACATGTTTATTCTGTCATTTACTAGGCTATAATAATAGTGGCTTGTCATGACTTGGGATCTCCGCTTCAGTTGTTTGATGCTAAAGTATTTGAGGATGTGATCAGCATCTTTATCACATCTGCTTTTCTTAAACTCATTCAAGGTTTGTTGCTCATTATAGTCATACTATGTGTTATAGCTAATTTAATTTAATAAACAGCATTAAGGATGTACAGAATTTGGTCTAATTCTTTCCAGATTTTTTTTTTAAAAATCTTTATCAAAAGAATGAAAATTTTCTTGTTTAACCTTTTCTTTTCTTGTCTTTTTTTTGCGTTTTACTATTATAATCCTGTTATCCTCCTTCTTTTTCTGATCCTTCAATCCTTTACGTTGTGTTTGGTTCAATGCAGCAATTATGGACATCATCTTTACATGGAAAGCCAGACTAACAATGGAACACTCTCAGAAAATGAAACTTCTGATAAAACTGGTTTTTGCCCTGATCTGGGCTATTACACTCCCTGTGTGTTATGCTAATTCCAGAGGAAAATATACTTGCTATTCCACACAATATGGGAGCTTGGTTGAGGAATGGTGTTTCACTTCTTATATGACTGCGTCTGCCATATACTTGATGACTAATGCGGTTGAAATTGTATTGTTTTTTGTCCCTGCTATTGCCAAGCATATTGAGGTCTCTAATAATCAGATATGCAGATTTTTGTCTTGGTGGACACAGGTAACTTATCCATAGTGTTTAGCATGCTTTCCATCAGTATATGAAACTTGGCGTGTAACTTGATATGTGCGTGTGCCTATGTTACTGTGACATTCTTTCACTGGGTTAAGTGCGGTAACTTGATTGTCACATGTGATCATCTTGCAGCCCAGAATTTATGTTGGACGAGGGATGCAAGAAAACCAAGTTTCAGTGTTGAAGTATATCTTAATACCTTATTAGATTGTAAAGTCTACATTTAATATATTCTTTTGTAAACATATGCTAATGGATATATTTATTTTTCTTCGGATATAGGTATATGTTATTCTGGATATTGGTGCTATCTACGAAGTTTCTGTTCAGCTACTGTTTTGAGGCAAGTACTAACCGAACGGTGATTATGGGTTTCCCCCCGGATAAACAAAACGAATAATTGAATCCTTAGTTATGTGGACAACTATTAGGGTTAACTAGTGCACGATCCATTTGCTCAGAATTAAAGCATATTGATAAAATCTTCCTACCCTGACTTGCTTGGTAGGTGAGGTTATTGGTCCTTTTGATGAACTTCTACAATAATGTTCATATATGGGCTTGTAAATATGTATAAAAAGCTAAATGGTTTTGCATTAAAAAAGGGAAGAAAATGCATAATTATTCTATTGTAATTTTTGTATTTTTCATCATTTAGGTTTTTATGTAATTATCATATAGAGTATGCTATATAGTTGTTCATCTTAAGAAATAGAACAACGACAAGCCTTATTTCATTAAGTGAGGTTGACCGCAAGGATTAAGGATTATGTGATGCTATTGTGTTCTATTAACAAGTAGCTCAGATATATCATTCACTAATACATGATGTCATTGTGTTCTATCAACAGTGATAACATGAAACAAACACATGCATAGCAACTTAACTTACTTTTAAAGGCTGATGCAATATATGCAGATAAAACCACTCATAGCACCCACCAGACAAATTATGAAGATTGGTGTAAGAAAGTATGATTGGCATGAGCTTTTCCCAAAAGGTATGCTGAATATGTCAATTTGTTGGATTGCTTTATAATTAATAAGTTAGCATCTGACAGTTTTTCTTGTGCTACAGTGAAAAGTAATGCTGGTGCAATTGTGGCTGTCTGGACTCCTATAATAATTGTGAGTCTTAATCACATATTCGAAACATGCACCACTTTGATTTTAAATAAGTTATATATTATTTAAATGTAAATTGAAGTATTTTGTCGTATCTAATATGAGTGTTAAATTAAACGCTGGACATGATATGGTTCCGTTTTTCAACTCCAAGTATAGGTCTTTTATATGTGATAACTTAATGTCAGTATGTGGCCTATGTTTTTCTCTTGTGTATTTGGTTGGAATGGACTGACTGTATTTTTAAGCAAAAATTATAACAATTTGAAGTACCAATGTAAATAAGCAATTATTTGTCGTTATAGATTAGATATAGTTCCCAGTGAAATAATTCTATCTTAAAAAAAAAAAAGCATTTTGATGACCAATGTATGTTTATCTAGTCTATTTATATAACAGGTATATTTCATGGACACACAAATTTGGTATTCTGTTTTCTGTACCATATTTGGTGGACTTTATGGCATCTTGCATCACCTTGGTGAGGTAAGCTATCTTTCTTTTGTTCTTTCTTTCCCCAAATAAATGCAATAGTTGGCTCATCTCTTTTCTTCTAAAATAGATAAGAACACTTGGAATGCTGAGAAGTAGATTTTACTCCTTGCCTGCTGCATTTAATGTCTGTTTGATCCCATCATCAAGAACCGGTCAAAAGAAAAGAAAAGGCTTCTTAAGCAATATGTTTCAGAAGGTGTGTTCTAAACTACCAATGCTGCTACAAGATTATGTTCACAAATTTTACATCCTCTTCCATCGACTATTTTGTTGTGCCACAGGTGCCCCTTGAAAAGAATGCCATTCCTAAGTTTGTGGCAGTATGGAATCAAATTATAAATCATCTTCGTCTGGAGGACTTGATTAATAACAGGTGATGACTTGATTAGTAACAGGTGATGTTGTCAACTTCTCTCTTTCACGGCTACCTGGTTAAAATCTGAGAATGCTTTTTTCAACAGAGAGATGGATTTGATGATGATGCCTATGTCCTCAGAATTATTTTCTAAAAAAATTCGCATTCGCTGGCCAGTTTTTCTGTTAGCAAATAAGGTAATGTAAGCTTAAGATGAACAATATAAATCTCTATTGTATTATTTACTGACTGTATATCTTTTATTCAATAATAAGATTCTTCTTGCCATGTTCTAGTTTTCTACAGTTTTGAGCATTGCTAAAGATTTTGAGGGGAAGGATGAGATTCTTCTCAAAAAGATTAAAAAAGACAAGTACATGTCTTATGCTGTTAAGGAGTGCTATGAGTTATTTAAATATGTCCTTGAAATTCTTGTTGTGGGCAACCTGGAGAAAAGGTAAAAGAAGAAATATCAATACATGCAGTTATTACAACCTTAATATCAACCACTATTTTATTCTGTAGAGTCTTGTGAGTTACTAAATTGCCTTCAACCAACTAACTTTGACATTTGTGTTGATCTGGTGGTCATTTATTCATATTTAGGATCATATGCGGGATACTAAATGAAATTGAAGGATATATTGATGGATCAACTCTTCTTAAAAACTTCAAGATGAAAATGCTTCCAGTTCTACAAGTTAAAATAGTTGAGCTTGCTGAACTTCTGGTAATTTTTTCCTAAGGAAAAGGCCTTGACACATACTAATAATTGGTAAATTCAAGTTCTAATTACTTTTGATTTAAAACATTGTAAGATTGAGGGAGAGAAAAGCCACCAGTGCAAAGTTGTGAAGGCTCTGCAAGATATGTTTGAGCTGGTAACCAATGATATGATGGTTGATTCCAGGTATTGGTGCTAAAGACTCTTGTCCTTACACTACTGAGTTCAGTTTTTAAATTTTTCTATTTGTGCAGCAAAATACTGGATATGCTTGAGCTAGAGTGTACTCTACCAAGTGAGAGCGATTTCATCACATTTTCTATAGATACTGAACCACTATTATTTGCCAATGAGGATTCTATCCATTTCCCTTTACCAGAAAGTGGTCCCTTAATTGAAAAGGTGAAAATGTTTTCTTCTAACACTTCGTATTTTCCTTTCACTGTGAGCTGGTTACAAGATTTTTTCACGGAAGTCAAAGTTAGCAGTTCTGATCATGAAAACTTTCAGTATGTGTATAAATAGTCACTTGTGCGCCCACTACTCATAAATGAATAAACAGTGGATCTATGCACAGGTATAACAAGTAGCTAGTAGTTATATGGAAACAGCTTATATTGAAATGATGTGATCAACTTGTCCATTGCAGATCAAGCGTTTCCATTTGTTGCTTACTGTCAAAGATACAGCAATGGACGTACCAGCAAACTTGGAGGCTCGTAGACGCATATCATTCTTTGCTACTTCTCTATTCGCAGACATGCCTGATGCTCCTAAAGTACGCAACATGCTGTCATTCAGGTCAATTATGTGTTCATGAATATTACATTTCGTTTTTGAAATCTCTGAAACTTATTCCTTCATTCTGCCATGATGTTGCATATATTAATTCTGTTAGTCTTCAACCACAAGACACTAAAAATTAAAACTAGTTTTGAGAAAAAGGTTTTTCATTGTGGGAAAATGATATTTCTGTTGTAGAATTCTTTTAATGAAGCTTTACATATCAAAGAAAAGAGAGAAACTGAAGATGTAGTTCAACTGTAATTCAGCTTGTAATTGATTCTATTTATTTTCTTTTATATTTGGTCAAATTATATTTCCTTTCTTTATTATCCCTATAATTGTAACAATTTTTTTTTTCAATAATGTTTTCTTTTTTTTTGGAAACTTCATGACTGATGAATGCGTCTCACGAATGTAAACAAGTCTTCCTGTACAGTATGCATTTAAAGATGGAAACTTGTCAAAACAAGGTTAAATTATCGATGTGCAGAAGCGTTTGAAATTAATAACGATTTTGTTGTCTTAAGTTTTTAGTCTTGTTTCAAAACAATTGTTTTAGAATTTCAATGCTTGATTTATTTTTTCTTTCTCAACTATACCCTCATTCAACTACCTACAGTTGTGTCTCATTCTCTCTCTAAACTATTGTATTACATTTGAGTATTTTAGTCCATGTGGAGTAATACTGTACATTAACTAATGATTTCTTAATCCATGTGCAAAACCTTAAACAACAAAAGAATTGAAATAGAGGGAGCATGGAACGTTAATTTCCTACAGCAATATTCTTATTCATAAATCATTATCGGATACATGATTGGCACTTCCAAGATTGATTGACAGAGATCAGGATAATTGATATTTAATTCTTGTATAAATACATGATGGATATTATTGCAGTACAGTAGTTTTATCTTAAACTATCTCAATTGTGGTTGCTAGTGTTATAACTCCTCACTACATTGAGGATATTAATTTTTCCCTGGCGGAGCTTCATTCAAGTCAGGAAGAGGTCCCCATCATATTTTACATGCAAAAGATATATCCAGGTTACTATAAAATATGAATTTAATTTTCAAAACATTCTATTTGTGTAAAGCTCTTATCTTGTGCCACCCATTTCATTAGATGAGTGGAAAAACTTTCTTGAACGTATTGGTTGTGAAAATCTTGAAAGTTTAAATGATGATCAAAAGAAAGAGGAACTCAGACAGTGGGCTTCATTCCGGGGACAGACACTGAGCAGAACAGGTAAAGATAATGCAATTTTCATAAATTAAATGTTTATGTTGTTGTGACACATTATGTGATCATTCAATCATGCTTGTAACAGCTAGAGGAATGATGTACTACAGAGAAGCCTTAAAATTACAAGCATTTCTTGACATGGCTGAGGATGAAGGTTTGTAACCGATACTTGTAACATTATTCTATGGTATTTGGTTATGGTGTGTGCAATTCTTCAATTTTATTTTCACAAAAAGGAGAAGATTATATAAAACCGGTTCATAATGTGGCTGATTATGTTAATGCAGATATTCTTGAGGGCTATGAAACTGCTGAAAGAAGTAACAATGCATTATTTGCTCATCTAGAAGCAGTAACAGACATGAAATACACCTATGTCATTTCCTGTCAATCATTTGCATCACAAAGGGCTTCTGCAGATCCCCATGCTCAAGATATAATCGACTTGATGATAAAGTAGGTCTTACAAGGAAGGATATATACATCTTGTAATAGAATAAGTAGACAATAATCCCTTTGCATGTATTTGTTGCAGGTATCCATCTCTTCGTGTTGCTTATGTTGATGAAGAAGAGGAGATTTTTCAGGGAAAACCTCGTAAAGTGTATTCATCTAAACTGGTTAAAGTTGTCAATGGTTATGAACAGGTAGTGGATTATTTCCCAGCGTCAAATAGAATTATGAGCAAATCTTATTACTAAAAGATCATGCCAGATGCAGAAGTTTTTCATTAAGAATTTCAAATAGTCTTAATCATATTGCTTCATAAAACGTTTGAGAGGTGAGCTAGTAGCGTGTGTTTCATAGGTGATATACCGCATAAAGCTTCCCGGTCCACCAGATATTGGAGAAGGGAAGCCGGAAAATCAGAATCATGCCATAATATTCACTCGTGGTGAAGCCCTTCAAACAATTGATATGAACCAAGTAGGCTTCTTTTCTATCAATGTACAGGTTATTCATTCCTCCATGTTCTTACAAGTGTTTTCCTTTGCAGGATAATTACTTAGAAGAAGCACTAAAAATGAGAAACCTTCTCCAAGAGTTCCTTCGGAGCCAAGGGCGGCGTCCTCCTACAGTACTTGGTTTAAGGGAACACATATTTACTGGAAGGTTATCCCTCTGCATCCTAGAAATTAAAGTTACTCAGCTTATATCACTTCATGGAAAAACTGATTAAGGCTTTTGCAATTAGCAATTAACAATAATATTAGTATGATTAAGGCTTTTGCAATTAACAATTAACAATAATATTAGTATAATAAAAGTAATAACAAGTACATTATGAATCACATGTTCCTTGAATGCATGAAGAAAACAACCAACAGTTTAAATTTTATTAACATAAGCGGCTGAATCTAGGTCCCTGATTTGTTATATTAAAAACCAAATGACATGAGGGAATACAGATGCACCAAAATATTTCTTCTACTTGTGATTTTTTTCTCAAAAATTTTCCTTTTCTATTAAAGAGTTACATTTTCTAATACTCATATTCACATTCATTTTGTAATATAACAGCGCAAGCTGCTCGTTTTGTCATGTGAATTTTTCAAAAATATGGTATTTCAAATGCTTAAGTATTTTATTATCAACAACACAGTTATTTTTGCATATCTGTACCGTAAATAAATGTTCAATACATCAATCACTAATTACAAATATGTTACTAATAAGATGTCTTTGATATTCTTATTTTTTGCGTAGTGTGTCTTCTTTGGCGGGGTTCATGTCATATCAAGAGACCAGCTTTGTTACTATTGGTCAAAGAATTCTGGCTAATCCTCTCAGGTAATAATATTGTATTATTATATATTTGGTAAGATGACTACTGGTCAGAATGTTAATTTCTAATAAACATGTCCACAGAAGGTTTGGAAACCCAAACAAACTGATTTCGCACTTTAATATACTTGATGATTTATGATTCTTGCTAGTTCTAGAAACAAGAGCAGACATTTTCCATGAAAGTAGAATATCCTATTGTATATTTTGTATTTCTTAACTGCATATATCAAATGCTTATTTATCATTCCTTTTTTACTAATATCTTGTACAGAGTGAGGTTCCATTATGGCCATCCAGATGTGTTTGATAGAGTTTTTCATATCACCAGGGGGGGAGTTAGCAAAGCATCAAAAACAATTAACTTGAGTGAGGATGTTTTTGCTGGTAGGTTACTGTAACAATATATATTCCAAGGAAGTACTTGTACTTAGCAAGTACATGTTTTCGTTCTTATAAGAGAAAACTACATATTACTTATCCCTTGCAGGTTTTAATTCTACTTTGCGAAGGGGATGTATTTCCTATCATGAATATTTGCAAGTTGGCAAAGGTCGTGATGTAGGCCTGAACCAGATCTCAAAATTTGAAGCCAAGGTAGCAAATGGAAACAGCGAGCAAACCATAAGCCGTGATATATTCCGCCTTGGTCGTCAATTTGATTTCTTTCGCATGCTATCATATTATTTCACCACCACTGGGTTTTACTTCAGTAATCTGGTAATGTCATCTAACAATCATCTATTTGTTCCACTGAAAGAATAGAAAGTGAATTCACACTCCTGTTGGATTTGATCCACAGATTTCAGTGATAGGAATATACATATTTCTCTACGGACAGCTATACCTGGTGCTTAGTGGGTTGGAAAGAGCACTTATCATTGAAGCTCGAATCAAGAATGTACAATCCTTGGAAACAGCTCTTGCCTCTCAGTCGTTTATACAGCTTGGGCTTCTAACAGGATTACCCATGATGATGGAAATAGGCCTTGAGAAAGGTTTCTTCACAGCCGTGAAAGATTTTGTCCTCATGCAGTTGCAGTTGGCTGCTGTTTTCTTCACTTTTTCCCTTGGAACAAAAACCCATCATTATGGCCGAACAATCTTGCACGGGGGTGCAAAGTACAGGCCCACGGGGCGGAAAGTTGTCGTGTTCCATTCAAGCTTCACTGAAAATTATAGATTATATTCAAGAAGCCACTTTGTCAAGGGTTTTGAGTTATTGCTTCTGTTGATTGTTTATAACATGTTCAGGAGGTCTTACCAAAGTAGTGTGGCTTATGTGCTGATAACTTATGCCATTTGGTTCATGTCATTGACTTGGTTGTGTGCACCTTTTCTTTTCAACCCTGCTGGATTCAGCTGGACAAAGACGGTTGATGACTGGAAAGAATGGAATAAATGGATCAGGCTACAGGGTGGTATAGGAATGCACCAGGATAAAAGTTGGCATTCTTGGTGGGATGATGAACAAGCCCATCTTCGACGGTCTGGTCTTCGTTCCAGGTTGACGGAAATGCTACTTTCTCTTCGATTTTTCATCTATCAGTATGGCCTGGTCTATCACCTAGACATCTCTCAACATAGCAAGGACTTTCTGGTTTATGTCCTTTCATGGGTTGTTATTCTTGCAGTTTTCCTATTAGTGAAGGTAAGCTCTGTTTATGATTCTTCTAGACTCATTTATGATAAGTTATGCATTGTCAACAAAGGCTTATCGTGATTGGCAAGTTGTATTGAATGAATCAGCTCCAATTACCGGAGAAAACATATTTTGCGGCTGGCTTAATTATTAATTGTCTGGCAGTTATCCTAAACTGAATTAGCATATTTCTGAAGATTCTATTGTCTCTAACACATTCTATGAAGTTATTGTTAGTGAAAAGATTTGGCAGTTAGAAGCATATCTTTTCATCCTTTACAAGCATTCTCATGACCCATTAGTAGTGAACATGACATCACTTTGAATTTGGGATGCGTTAACTTATTTTTGTTTTGACTATGCCAGTGAACTAAATTTTTGTTCATAGCAATCATTCAATCCTTTAATTCTATATATTTTATGCTTATGTTTTCGTTGTAAATTTATCTCCAAGTTCAATTTCCTATTATTCGGTTTCATCCTGGGTCCATTGTTGTCATTAGCCTCTTTGTTATAGTTGAAGACTTGAAGCCATACAAGGTTCAGCCTGTTCTTTGGATGATATTATTGTTAACAAAGATCTACAAGTTCGTTGTCATTGATCAGTTAGAAGTTTCAGTTCACTATAGTAATTCTCCTGCTGAAAAAGGGAAAGGATTCAAATTCAAACGTGAGACTCAGAAAATGAAACCGAACATAATCTGTCTTAACAATGATTTTAGAACATAACTTTGTGTGTTTAATAACAGTGAGGGCTTTTAGTAAGGGACATTCTGCTTTATGGAATATGAACAATACTTTGTTAAATAATTCGTTTATCTTTATAGTAAGCGTTGCTTCATCACATCTTAATCACATGTTTAACATCTATGCAGGCTGTGAACATGGGAAGGCAACTATTCAGTGCTAATTATCAGCTGGGGTTCAGATTTTTCAAAGCATTCCTGTTCATTGGTGTTCTTTCCATTATTATAACACTTTCCATTATATGTGAACTGTCTCTCACAGACTTATTCGTTTGCTGCTTAGCATTCCTGCCAACTGCCTGGGGCTTGATACTGGTAATTTCTTAGTATTCTTACTAAAATAAAACACTTAACATGTATATTGATTATATTTCACAATCTAGTCTTTGAAAATTATTGGGAAAATTAATCTGCTGTGATGATCTCAATCTCAAAAGATTAGCCTATTAGGAGGGAGACCCCCTTGAGTTTATAAACCTCACTTCACTTGTGAGATTTCTAGATATGGGACTCTTAACATCCGTTTATACATATTGTTTCATATGATTTTTAATTAGGTCCCTATAATTTTTTTCTTGTTATCATATCTTTATAATTTCACTTATTTTAAATCAGGTCTTTATAGTTTCACGTGATTTTTATCAAGTCCTTGTAGTTTTTTTTCTTCTTATCAGTAACTTAAAACTACAGGGACTTGATTAAAAATCAGGTGAAACTATAAAAACCTGATAAAAAAAGAGAAAAAAAAAGCTGTAAGGACCTGATTAAAATCGGATGAAAAGACTTGATCAAAAGGAGAACAAACTACTCGAACCTAATTGAAAATCAGGTGAAACTATAGAGAGATATTGAAAATGATATCTTTTTTAACAAAAGAATTAATACTTTTGTTGGTTCAGATTGCCCAAGCTGTGAGGCCCAAGATAGAACACACAGGCATGTGGGACTTCACTCGAGCCCTTGCTAGAGCTTATGATTATGGAATGGGTGTTGTTCTTATTACTCCTATTGCAATTTTGGCATGGCTTCCTATTATTAAAGCCTTCCATAATCGTATCCTTTTCAATGAAGCATTCAAAAGGCACTTGCAGATACAACCAATTCTTGCAGGCAGAAAGAAGCAATCCAAGTCTTGAAGATGATGATAACTTAACTCTCATAGTGATCTTGTACAGAGTCAACTGATGCCTTACATTCTATAGGATAGTTAAGATTTTAGGAACTAGATATACTCTATTCATATTGAATTCTTGTAAGTATAACAAGTCAGATGAAGCAAAACATACTTATTGGTTTTTCATTAATTGGCTGAATAAATTGTAAGGTTATTTTTACTTAATAATAATATTGATGCTTGTCACTGAATGCCAATGAAACCCCTTTTGAGGGTAGGTCTAACCCATTTATATATATATATATGTGTGTAACTATTTGACTGAGTTAGTTGATTTAGATTCGAATATTATTGGGGGTAATTGGGGGGTAATTCTCCTAAAGATGCTTTCTATATTTACACGGATTTAAATTTAAAATCTCTTGTTTTATACAACTAACTCTGGGTGTATTTGAACCAACACCTCTAAGTGATCTTACTCATCTATCTTGTATTTGCTATTTAATTCTTGCCTTCATGTTACTAGACAATTCAATTTATTGGGATTTTTTTGTCGCTAAAAGCACTAGCAATTGGGATAAAATGTCTGTTGTGGATTCCTATGTTAAAGTCTTCCCTTTTTATTAATCTTAGTCGATGTTATAAGAAATTCTGGATCTTTCATGCATCTCAATACGAAGTTAAGAATATTTTACCTCTTAACACAACCCCAACTTCCAGACATGATTTCCAGAGCTCCTAAGCCTTTGATTTTCAACTCTCTTGCTTTTGCGTTCTCCATTACCATGTCGTCTTCTTCTTCTTTAGCGTCTAACAGAGATTCTGCCATAAGCCTTAATTACTAATGAATTTAAAGCTAGCATAAACAAATCTCCTACATAACAAACAATCATATCCAACGTGGCATTGGGCATGGCTCTCATGTGACAAGTAGCAACAGACGTGGATTAAATCTAGATCCAAGTGGCATTAGAGCTGAGGTAAGAGAAAATTTACTATTATTTTCTTTTATATATATTTATAATTATTTGACTGTGTTAGATTTAAATATTATCATTTGTCAGACCTAATTTAAGGTAATTCTTCTAAAAATATTTTTTATATTCATATAAATTTAAATTTGAGACATCATACTTAAGTAGTTTAAGGCTCTTCTATTTGTCAGTCCCAATAACATTTTATTATTCTTTTTCTTCCATAGTTTCTAATCGTTATTTCTTTTCTTCTTGTTTTTTTTTTTTTTATGACAAAAGGGAGAAATCTCAGCTTACACCTGTACTCTAGACAAGGAAGCTTTAGCAAGATAATCAGCAGCCTGATGCGCTTGTCTTGGTATACATGAGATTTCCACATGCCACGACATCCCCAACAATTGGTTCAGTTCAGCTATGATGAGTCTGTCATCGTGAAGTTGAACCTAACAGGCCAGCCAAACAGCATGATTTATGTTTGAACACTTTTTGCTATAACAAATTAGGGCATATTTAGATATATTTTTAAAAAAGGCTTATAAAAAAAACTTAGACTGGTTTTAAAAAAAAATTAAAAAAAAATTTATGGAAAGAAGTAATTCTGAATAAATGAGTATTTAGATGATTATTACCAGAATGACTTTTGCGATTAGTAAATTACTAGAAAGGGTATGAGATAAAAAAACTGTTCACATCTCTCATCTTCTATCTTCGGCGATGACAACCCAGCGACTAACGGCGAGCCGACGACAGCCTGACATGGAGGAGCTGAAGATGACGGAGCTGGACAAACGGAGAAAAGAGCTAAAGACGAGAGCTAGATTACCCAGCGACCCACGCGTCGATGGAGATTGACGACCTAGAGACGACGACTACAAGCTTCAGTAGTGACGGCGAAAGCACAGAGATGGCGACAATGAAGAGCAGAAGACGGTGGGTTTGAAGAGAGAAGAGGAAGAGAGGATAAAGAATGGGGAAAAAATAAGAGTAAAATAGTTATTGGGTAATCTATAAACTCTTTTACTGTTTCAGAAGCTACTCCCAATAGTTTATCTAAAACTATAGTTTAGTCCAAAAATTCTTTTAAATAAATAAGGCTATTTATTTTAAATTTTTTTTAAAACGAAATTTAGACCATAAACCTTTTTAAAATCAAGGTTTAGGGAACTTCCAAATAATCACTTAATTTGATAATGGAAAAATATTTTTATAGTAGAGGAAAAACTCACTTAACTTTTATATTTTAAGAGAATTAATCTATAAATTATCAATTAGAGATACTATTTAGTTTCCATCCAAAAAATTAAAAATAGTTTTAGATGATATAATTATAAAAAAGTGTTTAGATGTAGAATGACATGAGTTTATATATATATATTAAACTTTATGAGATATATTGAATGTATAAAAATATAAATATATGTAAATATAAAACTAAAAAAATCTTAAAAAGTATATTAAAAATATTTTTAATTGAAAAAAGTGCATTTAAAAAAAGTTAATTAATTTCAGAAGACTCAAAATCTGGCTTCAACCTAAATAGCTATTTAAGAAAAACCCATTTTCCACGAACTTTTACTTAAAAATATTGTTTTTTAACCTTTTCCGAGTAAAAAAAATAAGTTTAGACCAGAACGGTATATTTTTTGAATAAGAAATAAGAAAGTATATAATTTTTTTATTAAATAGCATCACATAATACACGTCATGTCCCCCTAGCATTAATTTTTTTTTCTGGACAAAGCAAAGGTATCACGTTGGCAAGGTAACAAGTGCTTTTTTTTTAATATATTTTCGGATAATGACATTTGCATTATATAATCAGAACTCAGAAGCAATTATTTGTATTTTTTTATGCATGGGAAATAAAATTTAAATCTTTCTTAACTATTATATATTCATCATCCCATTGTTTTTCACTTTTTAAAAATATGTAAAAAATTATTAAAAATGTTAAATTTTTATATGAGGTAGAATAAAAATAGTGGAATTATATGTTAGTAAGCACGTTATACCTAATATACTACTTTTTTGAAACTCATATTTTATGTTGAGATTGATAATTTATTAATAATTATTTGTTATTAATTTTTAATATTAATATTGAAATTTTATATATTAGTTTAGTTTATAATATATTACTCTTTTCATTTCTGAATATAAAAAAAATTAAATAATTTGTTTTGAATAGCAAGATAGATGCTTTTAATATGTCAGTTTCATTTTTCAAAAACACTTCTGGGAGAGTTATAGAATTAGTTAATTTATTTAAACAGATTAAAAGAAATATAATATAAATTTATTTAAAATTTTAAATTTAATAATAATTAATTAATTTATTTTAATTTTGTAATTTAATTAACTTAATTTTTATATTAAGTAACATAACAGTTGAACAATAATGGAGGGAGTAGTATTAAATTAGATCAACACGGTTGATTATATATATTTGTATGTATGTATTTGTTAGTGTGTGTATATTCTTTTGTTTTCTTTTTGTTTTTGGCCAAGAGTGTGTAGATGCATTCAACCCCCCGGTTTGGCGAATTGCCAGAAACTGCCAAGGCGTTCCTGCAATCTCTGGTTGGATCATCGTTTCGTGTTTTTGCAGAAGACATTACAACACAGGCACTACCAATTATCTTCTTCCGCAACGGCGGTTTTAGCTAGTGTCAATCTGATCGAAACCCACGTCCTCCCATTATTGTTTTCTGCGACCAACACTATCCACCAGCTTTATCGACGTTTTTTCCAATATATTTTTCGTTCAAATGCTGAGTTCTCAGCTCATTAGATTCTCCCTCACCGCTTCGAAAATTTCCAGCACTCTGCCTGTAACCTCAATTTCTAGAGAAATTCTCCGAACTACAAGGCTCCGATCGTCAATGGCTACTTACTCGACTTTGCCACAGTCATCTAAGCTTTTGTTCCGTCAGCTTTTCGAGAAAGAATCCTCAACTTATACTTATCTCCTCGCTGATGTTTCACACCCCAGCAAACCAGCTTTGGTAAGTTCTCGATCATGTATGATTCTTTTATCTTGGTTATAATCTGGTTCTGCGTTAGTTTGTGTTGTAAATTGGGTTACTGGAGATTTTCTCAGAAATTGTTTCTGCAGTTTATGTTGTTAAGGGAGTGGAATTGGGTATTTGGGTTATATTATTGGGGGATTTCTTGGCATATTTGTTGTGTGATGAGATTTTTTGAATTTTCAGTTGATTGACCCTGTAGATAAGACAGTGGATAGAGATCTATCACTTATTCAAGAATTGGGACTAAAGCTTGTATATGCCATGAACACGCATGTACATGCTGATCATGTCACAGGGACAGGCCTCATTAAGGTGTGCTGTTGCTGATTTTTTATTTTCCCCGTTAAATTTTTCTATCTGATCTGCTGCTGGATTTATTTTTTTGCTGAAGTTTATTGAATTTGCAAAGTTATTGTGATTACCTTTTTGTAATTACTTGGTGGTTAAATTTTGTAACCACTCATTTTGTATAGAGCAAAGTCCCAGATGTAAAATCTATCATTTCGAGAGAAAGTGGTGCAATGGCTGATCTGTATGTAGAGCATGGCGATAAAGTCAGTTTTGGTGATCTCTTTCTGGAGGTAGTATTTACAGCTTCTTGCCTGGTTTGGTGTTTTCATGTTAGACATGACTTAGTAAATTTTCTTAGCTTTTTGCCATAGGTTCTTTCGATAGAAACATATTAGGCGGATCCTTTTAGGAACTAATCATGAGGATATTGATTGTTTTTGAAAAAAACTGGTCCGTGTTTCATAAATCTATTAAAGAACTTCACAGAAGCATCTAAAAACTGAATTGAGGTTTCCCCCTTTCATATGTTGTGTTGAATGATAAATCTTCAGCAAACAACCATCTATGCAGCTCAACTTTTGGTGGTGTAAATGTATGTACTTGTAAAGAGAAGTATTCTACTGACTGGAAATTATTACAATTCATTTTCCCTTGATGTTGGTTATGTTAAACTATATATGCTTTCCGATACATTGCACGGAGCATGAAGAATGACTTGCATTGTTCATGGATAGTGGTAAATGCTATAGATGTATATTATTAATAGATAATAAGATTGATTTTCATTGACTTGGTGAGCCTTCTATACATCGTACGAAATTTGAGGAAAGGCATACTGTTCACGTTTGTAAACAATGTGACTTGATATATAGTTTATATTGATTTTGGTATTAATATAAAAGGATCCTCTTTTTTCCTAATGTGATCATATATTATTCTCTAGTGTGTAAGGTTTATTACTGTCTTTATCTCCGTAGGTTCGTGCTACTCCTGGCCATACAGTGGGGTGCGTTACCTATGTGACAGGAGATGCTTCTGATCATCCTCAACCTCGGATGGCATTCACGGGAGATGCCCTGTTAATTCGCGGATGTGGAAGGACAGACTTTCAGGTATACACGATATGCTCCAGTTTTCTTGAAAGATATTTGTTTATTTCATTCCTGAAGCAATGAAGAATATTAACATTATGTCCTTCCTATACGTTACGAATATGCAGGGTGGAAGTTCAGATCAGCTATACAAATCAGTGCATTCACAGGCAAGAGCTTGAGCGTACATCAAAAAGACAATTAAAAATGTAGACTAGAAAGTTAAATATGGCATTTCTTCTTCAATTAATTTGTGTATAATCTCACATTCAATATTTTTGGAACCAGATTTTTACATTGCCCAAGGATACATTACTCTATCCAGCTCATGACTACAAAGGATTCAGTGTAAGGAGATCCGTGAGCTTTATCATTACTACAAAGAAGTTACTCAAAACTGCAATTTACTCAAACTGCTGATTTCAGGTAAGCACTGTAGGGGAGGAGTTGCAATACAATTGCCGCCTAACAAAAGATCAGGTACTTTTTTTATGAATTGTTCATGTCATAATGAGCTCAATCCACTAATTGAAAGTGTTTGGAAGAATTGAGATAATATTCTCTAAGGAACTTAATGGGAGACTTATCCGTGTTCATTATGATGCTTATTATAATACAGTATTCCAGTTAACAGCAAACCTGTTCTGCCATGGTTAATGATGTTAATGGAAGTGAAGTTCTTAAAAGTTGTTTAGTCTAGATGAGGAGGTTGAACTTAGTCTTCACTGTTTAGCGAATATATGGAGAAATTCAATGAGAGGCCCTTTTGGTATATAGAATGGAAGGCAATAGATCTGGCAAAACAAAAAAGTAATAAAATGAAGCGTTGGCGTTCTGCCACCCCAAACGCGTTCAAAAAGTGAAATGAAAGAAGTGATTCTGATAATAGAAAATAACCATCATTCTCATCCTTTAAAACAGGAAGTAAAAGATATAAAAATTAAGTAATGATTACAAAGACCTGACAGATATTGCAAAACAATGAAGAAAGGAAATCTCCTCCCTCCCTCCCTCCCTCCCTCCCTCCCTCCCTCCCTCGATACTAAACAGGGATATGTTTTCAGCATTGTTAGAAACTAAGAAAGTAAACGAGCTAGTATTCTTTCATCAAATTGTTTACTAGGAGATGCTGTTTGGTTAAATAGTATGATGAGTTGTGAATGTTGATTTATATCCTTTTTATGTGATAAAAAGGAAAGTTCTCATGAGGTCATTGTAGTAGATCTTGCAATATTGATGAGAAAAGTATACACTAGTGACAAATAGAGAAATAGACTCATATTGAAAATTTAATTATATTTTACTTTTTGTTTATGAAGCATATGCACTCCTAACTTGAAGCCTAATCCTGTCTAATGCATATTTAAAACACTTGTATTAGATGTAAAGTTAGAGCACAATGGCATCATGTGATCTATGGAGTTGACCCTGCTTAATAGGATAAATGTTGTTGTTATATTAGATGTAATGTGATATTCTAATATGTAATATATTTAGTCATGACTCATGCTGGCATCAGTGTTTCTTAGGTTTTGGTTAGCCTCAATTTCAGTAGCGTCTCAATATTGATAGTGTTTATGCTTCTTTTGCAGGAAACTTTCAAGAATATAATGGAAAGTAAGTGCTAGATGAATATTTTAAATCTTGTTTAAACTTATATGTGTGCAAAGTCTTTAAAAAAAGCATATTTTTCTTTATTCAAGTGAAGTACTGATGGGGCATTTTATTTTTGCAACAGATCTTAATCTGTCATATCCAAAAACGATTGACATGGCTGTCCCTGCAAATATGGCTTGTGGAATTCAATCAAAAGCAACCTGAGCATTCTTGGAAGCTTCATTTGTCTGTCTCGATAAAATTTAAATCAAAAATAAAATGACAAATGTGGGTCTTGAAAGTGTTTGATGCAGTCTGTAAAGTTAAACTGCAAAGGATAATCTGATTTTAGTGATTTTACTTATTGTTCTGTCATAAGTAATTAGAAGTGATAAGGTTTCCTTCTTTCTGGGTCATCTTTTCTGTTATAAACTAAGCTTTACAAATAATGGGTGGAACATGTAAATGTTTAGTTTTTAGTTGGGGACTGATAGAATTCCCCCCTTTTTTTTTCTTGAATGAAAAATTTCCGTAAGTTGAGTTTCAGAATCTCACTAAGCTTAAATATGGGAATCTCACTAAGATTAAATATAGGATTTAAACTTATGATCTTTATATCTTTCTTTATTATTCGTAATTTAAGACCCTTTGTCTAAAATATTAATTTTTCCTCCAAATGTCATTTGCTTTAATATTTCTTGACTAATTAAACTATCTGTTTTAATTAATGAATTTTATTGAAGGTAACTTTAAAATGTTGTAAGTATTAGCTAATTGAAGTTACTAAATATGGTGGTATTGACATTTGGCTTGAATACATTGCGCCCACCGTCATCATTATTGGATTAGCACAAACTCCATTATTGCATTGATTAATCACAAATTAAGGACACGGTTTTCTTTCGGGGTTTAATAAATAAATTTAGCGAAGATTGAACTGTAAAATCAATATGAACTTAATCTTGTTTCTTTCATTGATTAATAGCTAAGAGGTAGGGGAGAATGACACCTCATCAAATGAGCAAATTAATGCTGATAAGGAACAAAAATATTTCAAAATATCAGCTCTTTAAATTAAAACACTTCTCAATGTTTTATAATAAATTTTAGAAATTAATTTACAAATAAATTTTTAGGGTCTATTGTAAATTTTTAAAGATAGATGTCAAATTCTTACAATTTTTAATGTGTCACCAAAACACTAAAAATAAAATCGATGGCGAAATAGATTAATACTATATATATATTTAAGGGTCAATGATTTAACTAAAGTTAAATTGAGATCAAGCCGTTCATAATTAAAATATAAAAATATTTATATTTGAATATAATTTCTTATACTAATGCGCAAATTCATTTCCATACATTAAAATTAGAGTATATCCATCTATAAACTTCAATTTTGCATGTGATAACCAAATTTCAAATACACATACGGTCTTGTGCATTCTATGATTTATGGTGAAAAATGATTATTTTATTTCACTACAAAAAAAAATTCTGTCTCTATTTTTAATTAACATTCATTTAATACATGATGGTAGAGTTGGGAAAGTGGGCTGGCCCGCTCAAAACGGGTCAGCCCGCTTCTAGCCCGCGGGCTGTGCAGCCCGCCCCAAAACGGGCTGGCACCGGATGGGTCTTGTGCACGGTTTAATCTTAGGTCCAATACTGCTGCAACCTCTGCTTCCAATTCAGTGTAAAAATCTGGTGGCAAGTAAGTCATATTGTTGTTCCAGAATCAATGATTATATTGCCCTCCTTCTCTTCATACATAAAACAAAATATAAACGTTAGTGTCCGTTTGGTTCATAGAATAATAAAAAAAATGTAAGGGAATGTATTGATAGGGAATATAAATGTAATGGAACCATGATTACAGGACATCTGTTTGGTATGCCTTCAAGGAATCAACAACTAGGAGCATTATTCTACTAGGTGGATTTAACTACATGTATGGATTGCGCAAGATTATTGTGCTCTCTCAACAACTAAATCTTTAGATAAATTGTTAGCTTAAAGGTTCTTCTACTCATAACTTCATTGAGTGTTCTCTTTAGTCTTTCTTTATACATTTTTAAAGGAATAATATTACTTGATCTATCCTCCTCACCAGGGTAAGCAATGACTTTCTTTATACGTATCCAAACTATATGCGTCAAACGATTTTGCACTATTTTTCCTTTAATAGATGACATTTTTAATTAATTTTCATCATATATGTTCGTTGCAAATATTATCTCTTCTTCTTGTATAACTATATATCTATCTTAATATCCTTATCTCAGCTAACTTCACGTTATGCTTATGTTGTTCCTTTAAAATCTATTATTCACCATATGCCATGAACGAATCATGGAATGGAATATATTTTATCCAAAAAATAAAAATAAATGTGAAATGATTGTGTATATGGTCATACATTGATTCATGTTAAGCTAGAATCTGGAATATTACATAGTCAAAGTTATATAATGGGGATTACTTAATTTGTTATAATGTGTAGTAATCAATATTATATTTGATTATTTTACTATGCCAACATAACCAAACATTGTGAATCAGTAGAATGCATCAAGATTATAACATGCCATTAATGTTTAGAAAGAAAAAAAAAACTGAGCCTCATGAAAGTACTAAACCAGAAAGAAAAACAACACATCGTTACATTAAACGAATTAGTGTACGAATAGTAATATTAAATTAAATAATCACCTGGTGTCAACTCTAATCTCTATCTCCCACGCTCATTGCTTCCAACGTAAGGAAATAATGATTTGGTGGAAATCCTGATTCCAAAGGAGTAGCAACAACATCTTCAGTTTACGAGAATAAGCCTCATACGAAGGAACTGAACAATTCGAGCATCTTCCTCAATGGAAGAACTAATATGTGAAATCAAACAATATAGTCAAAGAGTTTTAAACAAATCAAAATATATATTTAATTTCTTCTCTCTTTATTGTACATGATATAATCATATTTGTAGTTTAGTGAGTCTGTTTTATTAGATTATATGTGGTTTAATTTATACATGTATATCAATCTCATTTATTTATGGATTAGATTTTTTTATTAAAATATTACTCTTTTTAAAATTATATATAATATTTTTGTATATCTTAATTAAATTATATTATTATAATCATGAGTAAATTAACCCCGTTTTAACCATGGTTAGACTACTACTATATAACTTTTGAATCGTTACGCTGGTCTAGTTTTTAGCACTTGGATTCAATGGACATTAAGATCTTCATTAACCTTCACCCCCAGTTAATATGGGTTTGTTTCTTATTGGCATATTTGATTAATAGCTATGTGAAAACTCATCGATTCAAATTCACCATTGATATATTCACTCCCCTTTAAAGTCCATATTCAGTTAATTATTGCATATATGACTCCAGTTAATTATTTGCTCAATTACTAAAAAGCCAGGACTATCAAATTTTCATATCCATACACCCGAACATTCATCATAAGAATGAATGTATATTGTGTATTTAAGTATAAATTCAGATACCTCGTTCATAATCAAATTCTTTTTTGTGTATTTCTCCCATCTAAAATGTACCAAGGCATATATAAATGTACGGGACCAGGTATATGAATTTTTATGTTACCTTAAAATGACTAGGTGCCACTAGAATAAGGTTCAAAATCTTATCAATGTAATAACTATGTAATCATGCATATATATATATATATATTATGTCTTTTATTATCTTGTTTATTACTAATATATTTGGTATTAATATATTATGCATACACATTTTATTGCTAATCATTATAAGCAATAATTGATTATCGTGAAGATTCAAGACAAATGTAATATTAAAGGTCCAATAAAAAGGCATGTAATATTACCCTTGTTAATGTGAATATTATTTTGATTGACTGCTTTAAATATATAATTTTTTTTGTTAAGTCCATGTATTCTTCTATTGGGGGCTTTGAGATTATAAGGTATTAAATATAGACATCTCTTTTAGTGAAGATTAAAATATTAATTTATCACGTTGTGAGAGATTTATAATTATATTTTTTTTATAAGTAATGCCAGGTAAGGATAGAGGCAATAAAATAAGTCATCATACAATATGGTAATCTTATTAAAAAAAAATTCTTCATTCTTAATAGAGGATCTAATTAAGGAGCTAATTTTAATCCTAAATATAATACATATTTTCTTATTTTTATCAATTTTTTTTCAAATTACTCCTATTCATACTACCTCAATTTTTTCAAATGATTTAAGAAAAATGATTATAATATTTAAAAAAAATATATCATTTTTTTTGTTGCCCACCCGGTTCACCGGAGCTTTGCCCCGACTACATCCGGATCCGACCCGCGTCGCGCACCTAGCTATGGTGGGTGACTCTCCTAACGGGGATTTTCTGCGTACGCCAAGGCTCGAACTCGAGACCTTGCTTAAGCCATACCGAGCCGCTTACCACTCGGACCAACCCCCGTTGATAAAATATATCATATTAATTAAATTAACTTTTTTAATCTAATTAAATAGGTTTTATTTAAGGACACAAGGAGTATTAAGTATTCATGAGGTATGTGGGCTTTATGCTTAGAATGATGGACATATTAACCCACGAGAGGCCCAAAATGTGGCCCAATATGAACACAAATAGTTGATATTTTGGTAAACACAAAATTATGGAATATGGATAATTTGTATCAAAAACAAAATTTGGAATATGGATAATGGGCGGAATTGACCACAGGTGTGAATCTCTCTCAAAAGGTCAAACCGAGACAAAAAAGAGGAAGAGAGAAGCGAACGCCGTCGGCGTCAATGATCCCCATGTCACATCACGTGTGCGCCTCCTCCAGTGGGTCCCATTTTCTCTGTAACGTTTTGTTTATCTCTTCTTCACCGAGATCCCATACCACTCTAACGTCTCTGTGTTTCTCTTTTGCTGTTATTGTAGCCGTTATGTTGACCCTTTCAGCTCCTCCTCGATTCCTTTATAATCCTCCCCATCCCTCTCTTTCTCTTCAATCCATAGCTCACTCTCTCTCTCTCTCTCTCTCCCCATCATTCTCCTCTTTAATCATACACTCATCAGTATCCGAATCAGAATCAGTATTTCTGTCGCTTCTGCTCAACTATGGCTAAAGTCGGCTTTCTCATTTTCCTTCTGCTTTTATCTCTCTCTTCAGTTCGATTCTTTTCGTTCATTCCCTTAGCTTTTCAATTTTCATGTACCTTTACTCTTTTCTACTTGGATTCGAAAACAGTTCGTGTATATGTGTTTGTTGTAATAATTGGACAACTTTCTCCAGAATTTAGGTTTCTTCAATTGACGAGCTTCATTGCTCAAAATGATTTCAATTTAGTGTTTGTTCTCAGATCTACGCTGGCTGGCTTCTCATAATTCTGACAGATTCTAATCCCAAAATAGAAATTCCTACCTCGAATTCTGCGTTTATATATGAGATCGCATTGAGTTTTATCATCTCGATCATAGCATTGCCTCCCTAAAAAGCAGAGAACTGATCTTTTGCTTTTTCGCTCGTTACAGTGGTTCTAAAATCATTTTGGGAATTCATCTTATCTTAGTACATTTCTATGAACTGATCTCATTTTTCATTTTGCTTTTCACACTTGCAGGAGGAAATCTGATGACAGCCAATGCCAATGGGATGGTAAGTAATTATAATTAAAATCCAAAGTTGCCCGAAAATCGAAACAATTTTAAGTTTGATTTGTCTAAAACTAAACAAAAAAGAAATTATCTCAGATCTCCTCATGTGAATTGTGAAAGATCAAGTGAACAGAGTTAGAGAGCGTATAGATACGACAGACTCATTGAAAAAAGGTCCCCTTCCTCTGTCCTTTTTCTGATTCCTTCCATAATGAGATGATGGGGATTGTATTCTTGTGTATGTGATGGAATAACAGAAAACCTGGTGTGTGGCCAGGCCTTCATCAGATCAAGCTACTCTTCTAGCGAATATCAATTATGCATGCGATCAAGTTGATTGCCGGATTATGCAAAAAGGGTGTCCCTGTTCCACACCTGCTAGTCTCATCAACCATGCTTCCATAGCCATGAACCTCTACTTTCAGTCCAAGGGAAGAAACCACTGGAACTGTGACTTCAGAGGCTCTGGCCTCATCGTTATCACTGATCCAAGTAAGATCATGTTTATATGATATTGCAAACATAATCCCATTTTAGGTTTAAATGAGTTTGACTGCTTATTTCTCTTGAGCTTGATTTAATGGGGCTGCTGGATATATTTGTGGAATATAATGGGATTTTAATTTCTTCATTGTTATGTTGGAATTGCAGGTTATGGGAACTGCATTTATGCATAGAAGGTGGGATAACAAACAAGGGCAAGATTAAACGTTTAGTTGTTACCACATATATATATATATATATATATATATATATATATATATATATAAATATATGTATTCAACTGAGTTGTATTATGAGCCTCTTGTCTGTTCATATTTTAATTTGCCATAGTTTTATGCAATCAAATTTAGCACTTTGCTGATTGTCTATTGAAGAAGAATCTATTAATAGTACTTAAAATAATCAGTTAAACATTTTTAATTTCAATTAAGGATTTTGCTCAAACTTCCAAGTGAACTGCTAAAAAAATAATTAATTAATAAATAACATAACTGCCTGAGATGTATTCTTATGGAGCAAATTATATTTTTTGTTCAACCAACAATAACAACAACAATATTTATCCTAGATGAGATTGACTATATGAATCACACAACGTTATTATATTTGTATCAATAATTAAATATCTTTAGATAAATTGTTAATTAAAAGGTCACTATGAGTAATTTTATTGAATGTTTTCTTTAGTATTCATTTATTCCTTTTTAGGAGACTACATATTACTTTATCTATTTTCTTTACCGCCGCATCCAACAATTTTCATTGTACATGTCTAAATTAATTTATAAAAATCACCGTAAAAAAAGATAAATAGAGAAAGTCATGAGAAAAAGTTAAAACATCCTAAAAATAATATATCTCCGATTCTTAATATATAACATAATTAAAGAGTTGATATTAATTTTAAATATAAAATATATTTTTATATTTATTTATTTATTTTAAGTTATTTTTATTGATATTTTTTCATAAATAAATAATTAAATAAGAGAATGGTGAGTGAATTAAGGAAGATAATTGAATACTAAAACCTGGCTGAATCAATCTCCTCACCTGCACTTTGACATTTGGTGCTCTACACAGTTGCGATTCCTCAGTTCCGATCTACAAAAGCCAAGCCAAAACCCCCATCCAGAACGAACTCGTAAACTCACAGTCAAGGACGAGCATTTTAGTTGAACCCAGAAACTTGGAACTGAGGAAGAGTGTTGGCGTTGAAAGAGGAAGAAGGCGGAATTTCAAGCTCTCTTTCCTCCCTTATACAGAAGACAGAAGGCGGGAAGATCGCTCAATGAGGTAGGTGGCCGGAGGTGGTCATCAATAAATGGGGAGGTCGATGGTGGCAGCGGCACCGATGAGTGGGGAGGAGTACGACGGTGTGATGACAGAAGCTATGAGCAAAAGGAACGAAGGAGGCAGAGACGTGGAAGGAGAAACAACAAGGGCAATATTGTCCATAAACTAATTTTGAGGATGGTAATCAGGATTCACATGAATCTTGATTGCATGGAGAGCTGTTTTTTCTTCCGAAAATGCATGAAAAGCTGAATAAGAGGGTTCTGCAACCTCTCACATACTACTGAATTATCATGTCATTGACTAATAAATATACCTGATTTCTATTACCACACCCATTTCTTTTTTTTATACTATTTATTAAATTTTATTATCAGATAACTAGTTTTGAGATTTGTAATTACCTCTCATAGTATTGATATCTCCTCTATAAATCAAATTCAAAACCTAGAGATATATATCAAAATTTTATATCGATAAACTAATCTTATGTTGATATTACTACATATTTCTTATCCAAACAAACGGGCCTCAAATCTCTCCATAAAGTAACTAATATTCCATTAAGATTTAAATTCTTTTTTTTTTCGATTCATCCATTCAAAATTCCAAATTCCTATGAACCAAATGATCGGTGTTTAATTAGAAGATACATAAACATATAAGATACACTGTGACAAGCTAAAAAATTTGAAGTTCCAAATATGGTTATGTAAGAATGGAAATCATTCAAGTTGGAACAAAACAGGAGAACTAGAATTGGAATATACATTCTCTGCTATTTTTCTTACTCTTTAATCCCCTTCCTCTATAAGTTGTCTCTGCAATAACCCTATTATTCACAATCAAGAGAAAAAGAAAGAGATAATTAGAAAGAAAAGAAAATGGTCGTAGTACGACGATCAAAAAAGAAGGCCAAGTTCAAAAATGATTTTGATTTTATCAGTAATCTCCCAGATGAAATCCTATTAACCATTCTCTCTCTTCTTTCAGTTGATGAAGCTGTGAGAAGCAGCGTCCTTTCAAAAAGATGGCTATCACTCTGGAAAAACACACCACATCTTTATCTGAACGTGAAACACATTATCAAACCCTTAACCCAGCTTCGAATTTCATCACCTTCTGCTCAATTAGATTACATCCTTAATCTTCCCAAATATGAAGGAATCCGCAGGTACAACATAATTGTCTTCTTGCTCTTGCATAAACACCTAGGGTGTCTCAAAACCTGCAATTTCACTCATTTTCCACAGAAAAACATCCAGCTTAGCTTTGCTGTTTTATTCGAGAGACAGAAAATGATCGATGAACTAAGCCTTGAATGTTTACCCTTAAACGGAGGAAATAAGATTCAACGTTTTCTAGGGTTAGATTCTTATGGAATCTTTTCCTCTTTGTCTTCACTTGAGGTTATAAATTACTACCTAGAATCTTCAATACCTTTTGGGGGCTGTATTAAGCTCAAAACCTTGAAACTGAAGATGGTAGATGTGGAAGATGAGAGCCTCGATGCAATTCTTAGGAGGTGTTATAACTTGGAAAATCTTAGCCTTGTGGGGTGTTCTAAACTCAAGAACATGAAGATTCTTCATGAGAAGCTCAAGTTCTTGGAGCTTAGGGCTTTACATGTATTTCAGATTATTGTTTCTGCTTCAAGTCTTGAGGTTCTGGATCTTGCTTCTTTGGCTTGTTCGAGGGTGTGTCTTGTGATTATTGCTCCTAGGCTTAGGGTTTTTCAATCTCAAGACAAACCCATCTTGCTCGAAGGACTTGTTTTTCATCGCAAAGGAATTTTTTTTCTGAAAACAAATGAGATTCTGGAGACTCTGGCTATTCCTTCTGTAAGTTGCTTTTAGGAAATCATTTTTGGCTTTGTGATGATCTACTATATATTGGTTCATATTTTCCCCAATTTTCCCTATTTAAAAAAATTTAGAGTAAAAGTTTGGGAAAATCCTTGAAAAAGACCTTGAAAATTGGTAAGTTATAAATTGAGAATCCAAATATTGTAAATGCCAGAGAAATGTCAGGAGCCAAATTTGGATTTTGAAATTCAGAGCCAAAAGACCAAAATGCCCATTGTTTTATAAAAAAAGTCAACGTATTGATCTTTAAGAGTATTTTGGTCATTTGACTCTAAATTTTAAAATCCCAATTTAGTTTCTGATTGCATTTATAATATTTAGAGTCTCAATTTACGATTTACTAATTTTTAGAGTTTTTTTAATAATTTTCCCAAAAAAAATTCCCCGTTCAAAAGTTTTTTGGTGAGAAGTGCTGAATAATTTTTTATATAATAGATACTACAAAAATTTTATTCACAGACTTTATTTTTAAAAAATTCCAATTAAAGGACAATTTTCGTTATTTTTTATTTGAATCTATAAATATTTATTATAATGATGTTATGATGACTTCTTTTGTTTTCTTCCTTTAATTACTTTTTAGGGAAGCCCGCATAGCTACATTTTTGGGGCTTATTTATCATCCTTGATTATTGACTTGGATTTGAAAATTAGAAGGGCTTCCCAGACACTTTCATTCATATTGTCGAGATGCTGTGTTAATTTGGAAACTCTGAAAATTGTTACTCCAGTAAGTGGCATTACACTTATTTATCTATTTTTATTTTGATTAAGGGGTTCATTTGCTTAAGATTTCTAAATATATAATTTATATTACCCCGTAATATAAGATCTACTTAACTAATTTAAGTAGAAATTAGTTGAGTTAGTTAATTGTAATAATTATACATATAGCTGATTCTTGATATATGGTTTTCATTGTTTGTGGATTGTGATTTTCATTATGTCTATATGTCTTATAATTTGGTTGTTGGGAAAATAACATTTCTTCATAACAAACATCATTAGTGGATGTGCCGATAGGAATATTCTAGTGAATCTTTGGAATGTACAAGAAAGAAGAATAAGCAAGGTTTAACCCTATGAGATAGCTCATATGATTTGAGTGAGAGATGTTCAAGGTTTAGAAGATATATATATATATATATATATCACTTTAAAACAATCAAATGACTAATTACTACCCTCATTATTTAATATAAGAATTAATTAATTAATTTAAAAAAATTAAGAAAGCTAAATAAATTATTTTAATATATTTATTATTTTTTAAAATAATATGACTGACTTATAAATTGATATATAATTTAATAATATTTAATATATGCTATAATTAAATTATTTATTTAGTTTTTTAATCTTTTTAAATTAATCAGCTGTGTCTTATATTAAAAAAAAAAGATAGAGTATAAAAAGAATAAAAACACCCTTTGGCACCTTAGTTATATGGAAACAATTAACTTATTCACTGAATCAAACAATTCAAGCCATTGACACACATCCCAAGCGTCTTTCATATTTATTTTGGAGGAGATTCTTGTTAATTATATATACATGCATGTTGAGATTGACTGCATCTCATTTATTAATGGACCTACATGCTCATTAAATGAATTAAGTGAGATTTAATTAACTTTTATTTGGGGAGGTGGACTTCATCTCCTATTGAATGAATAAATGAGTTACATTACATTATATTGATTGTTTGTTCATGTATTAATATTAAATGAGAAACATTTTACTTGGGGAGGTCGACTTCATCTCATTTACTCCCTCTCTTTCGAAAAAAAAAATACTCTCTCAAGGTTTAAAATATGTAGGAGGGAGTATTATATTATACATATACAGGACCTCTCCAATTTTATTTGTATATATGAGGAACCTACACAATTCTCACATATCAAACCAACAATAACGCTGTTCTTTTTCCAACTATGGAGTTTTCCTTTAACCTTTTGGTTTCAATACAAGCATGGTTTTGGTATTCTTTGTTTCTCATTATGCTTGCTAGCTTCACAAAGTCATGCTTAACCATAAAATCCCCAACCAAAGACAACATTGAAAAACCTGCGACACCCAAACTCCCTCCTGGTCCTCAACCATGGCCCTTTGCCGGAAGCCTGCCGGAAATGGTCGCAAACAAGCCCGTTTTCAGGTGGATTGACAGATTAATGAGTGACTTCAACACTGATATTTTGTGCTTACGTCTAGGTACGTAATTACTTTGAACTTAAGATCAACATCTATTGTTGTCTTTTCTTTTTATTTTTGAATTTAAAAATGTGGGTACTAACAGCTTGAGATTACAAATGTGATTAAACCAGTGAGAGGTCACAAGTTCTTGTAAATGGGATGCCGTTTATAAGAACTGATTTTGATTCTCATCACAGTTATAAGCACCATGATGCTCATGGTAGTGAGATCTGCACTGTACAGATATAGTTTCTTTTTTGATAAAAAAAAGTTTATGTGACTTGGGTCTAGTGGCTTACTAGGGTCAGGGTATATCTCTAAGTTTAAAGGTACTTCTGGAAGTAATTACAGATCGCCCACAAATAAAGTTCTTATATTAGTAGTAAGATTTGAATTTACAACTTTGTGGGTTATAAGGCAACTTTTTACCAACTAAATCAACTTTATATATTATCTTTATTTTGGATTCTAGACATAGTAAAATAATTTTTTTAAAAATTATCTTTATTTTAGATTCTAGACATAGTAAAATAATTTTTTTAAAAAAATAAAAGTAAACAAATTACATCTAAACTATAAAAATTTGATGCTGATCATTTGGTGATAAGCACTATCGATGCTCAATCCCCCACTTATAGGAGAATTTTTATGCCACTAGCTACAAGACTATTGACAATATCTATTGCTTTCTAACATAAGATCACTTCACTCTAAAATATACTCAAATAATATTATACTTTTCCCTTAGGGAACGTTCATGTTGTGCCTGTGTCGTGCCCTCAAATCGCTTGCGAAATCTTGAAGAAGCAGGACGCGAATTTTGCTTCAAGGCCCCTAAGCATGGCCGCGGAACTCATCTCAGGAGGATATTTGACGACCTCTCTAGTTCCCTTTGGGAAACAATGGAAGAAGATGAAGAAAGTGGTAAGCAATGAACTGATTTCTCCAAGGAGACTTCAATGGCTTCATGAGAAAAGAGCTCAAGAAGCAGACAACCTAGTCAGGTACGTGTATAGCCTCTGCAACAATAATAACAATAACAATAACAACGACAAGAAAGAAGAAGGTGGTCTTGGGAATCTGAGGGTTGTGTCGCAGCAATATTGTGGGAATGTGATTAGGAAAATGATTTTCAATAAGAGATATTTTGGGGAAGGAGGCAAAAATGGAGGGCCAGGATTTGAGGAAGAAGAACATGTGGGGGCCATTTTCACATTATTAAGGTTTCTGTATGCATTTTGTGTTTCTGATTATATGCCATGTTTGAGAGTGTTTGACTTTGACGGGCATGAGAAAACGTTGACCAAGGCTCTTGAGATAATTAAGAAATATCAGGATCCGATAATTGAAGACAGAGTCCAACAGTGGAAGGATGGGAGAAAGGAAGTTATGGAGGACTTGCTTGATGTTCTTATTTGTCTGAAAGATTCTGATGACAACCTGTTGCTGACACCAGAGGAAATCAAAGCTACAATTATAGTATTAATTTCTACACTCTGCTTTTCTTTTCATCTCTATCCATATCTTTAATTCACGTCTGCATCTTATATATATTCCTATCGTCATATTTATTTATATATAAGGTAGAGAGAAAGTGTTTTTTAGTCCTATTTATAACTCGTATCATTCATTTTTTATATAAATATACAATCTTAATTACCCCTAATTTAATGTTTTACATATTGTCATTTTCTTGAATTGTAAATTAATGAGCTTTTAAATTATTTTTCATTATCATAAGGCATGTTTGGTTCAGCTTCTAGAAAAGAGTTTATGTGAAAAAAGTGATTGTGGAGAAGTTCTTCTAGAGAAGAGCTTTAAAAAAAAAGTAATCATGAAAAAAATAAGTGTTTGGATGATTATTACCATAATAATTTTTATGATTGATAAATTACCATAAAAGGTTTGAGGTGTGTGGTATCTTTAATTTACTGAGTCCCACCTAGATCTCTCTCTCATCTTTTCACATCCTCGGCTTCCGTTACCATGTCTTCTTATTCTTCATCATCTTCAACGACGAGATATTTTGCTACGGAAGCTTGCAGACTCTTCTTCCCATCCTCACCAGCACCTAATTCTTCCTCTCCGTTGTCACCTTATTCTTTTTTCTTCACCTCCATTGGATCCTCTGCAACCCGAAAAATCAGTTGTAACCGTCCTAGAACCTCTTAACCTCCGTCGAAAATGGAAGACCCATCTTTAGTGAAGAAGTAAAGAAGAGAGAGAATAGAAGAGAAGAGAAGAGATAAGAGAGTGTCAGAAAAAATAGGAGCAAAATATTCATTTGATAACTAAAAGCCATTTTTTCCACCCAAAAGTTATTCCCACAAACTTATCTGAAACTATGATTTACTCTTAAAACTCTTCTGGACATTTAAATACTGTTTGTTTAATTTTTTGCCTAAATCATAGTTTGACTTAAAAGGGCTTTTCAAGCCATGTTTGGATTGAAACCAAACAGGCACATAAAACACATTGGAAGTGCTTTATAAAATAAGACACGAGGAATTACATGTTAGTTAAATTTTTAGATTTACTACTCTAACTTTTATATTTATAATTTATTTCTATATATATCCATGTCTTTAATTCGCATATAATCCCTGCAGTCTATAATATAAATTATTTTTTAGAAGAGTTCCTTAATCTATAATATAAGTCACTTAGAGAGTAATTAATATTTATTTTCTAATTTTATCCATGTAAGTTATACTTAAATGTGACTCCTCATATTTTTCTCCTTCCTTCAAAACCTCATTTAAAATAGATAAAGTTAAAAAAAATTCTTAATTTTAAGACATATTTAATGAGTTAACTAGTGTCCCTTGATTCCGGTGAGATGGTTAAAGGTTATTTATATTTTAGAGCGGAGGGTGTACATCTCTATCGGATCTTGTTTCAGTACTCATCATAGTGGTGAATACCATGATGTGTTCATCGCTGTGGTGGGATTTACACTGTCCAAATATAATTTTAAGGATTACATCTCTATCCAATTGCACAATTAATGAGATTAAGTGAATTAATTTTTGTTTGCCTTGGTTTCTTGCAGGATGTGATGATTGCAACAGTAGATAACCCATCAAACGCACTTGAATGGGCAATAGCAGAAATGCTAAACAAGCCAGACTTATTAGAACGAGCAACTCAAGAACTAGACAATGTTGTTGGAAAACACAGATTAGTACAAGAATCTGATCTCTCAAACCTCAACTTCATCAAAGCTTGTGCAAGAGAAGCCTTTCGTCTTCACCCAGTAGATCCATTCATTCCTCCTCACCTCTGCATGGCCGACACAGTCGTTGTCGCCGACGACGACGAACCCCACTTCATCATCCCCAAAGGCAGCCACGTCATCCTTAGCAGAAGAAGGTTAGGTCGAAACCCTAGAATCTGGGAAGATGATCCTGAAGAGTTCAAACCAGAACGCCACCTTAAAGAACAACAGGCAGATTATTATTTGAGTTTGACAGAACCAGATTTAAGTTTCGTATCATTCAGCACAGGAAGACGAGGATGTCCTGGAGTTGCACTTGGATCTTCCATGACCCTAATGCTCTTCGCAAGGTTGTTGCAGTGCTTCACTTGGAGTGTGCCATGTAATGTGTCTGGTGCAATTGATCTTAGTGAGTCTAAGGATGATCTTTCTCTGGCTGTGCCTCTTGTTGTTACTGCAAAGCCAAGATTGGCGGCTGAAGTACTTAACTCTCTCTGCCATTAAAGGGTGTAGAGAGTAAATAAATTAATTGCAGGGGTTGAATGACTGAAAGTCGGAAATGTTGCTCCTTTATGATGATAACTTGACATAAATAATTGAATTAACATGTTTGGCTTCTTTGCAGAGGAGATGACATTGAAGCTTGTTTTCACCTCAAACAAAAATTATACCTTCACCCAGATATACATATACTCCTCCTGTCCTCCTCGATATAGAGAGTTAATTTCTATCTTAAATATAAAATATATTTATTATATTTATCATTTTTTTTTAAATTATCCCTATTGATACTCCTTCAAATAATAATCAAGGGAGGGATGAAGGAAATTAAAGAAAGATAATTATAATATTTTTTTAAAAAATATATCATCTTAACTAACTTAAATTAATTTTTTTAATTTATTTAAATTAGTTAAATAAATTATATATTAAGGACTAGAGGAGTAGATGACAAACTCTAGTAGACTACGCTTTATAAGTTATAAATAATATTACTAATTTTTTTTATATTCTTCGGCCATGCGTTTAATTACAAAGAATGATTTCAAAGCTTTTTTCTCGTAATATTTTAGGAAGAAAACATATTTATACACACACAAAAAAAACATTGATTTACAGAAGGATTCATCTACCCTCTTGAGACTTAGGCTATATTTGGATTGATTGGGAGAAAACTGTGGGAAAAATATGGGGAAGAGAATACTAAGGAAACAAACAAAAGTTAAAATACAAATTTGCTTGGGAAGTTTCCCTTTACCTTTGTTAAGTATCTAGAAATTTTTTTAAAAGCAATATTACCTCGAAAGTTTTAAATTATAACAATGTCACCTTAACCTACGTGGATAATGAGTATGTTTCTCCAAATTCGATCTTGTATTTTTCTCTTTAGAATTTAAGACGTCATGTTAGTATATTTATACAAAATGTTAATATAGAACATAATCATCTTCATATATTATTACAAGCACACGATTTCCTTTCAAACTATAAATTATAATTACAATAACCACACACAAACATATCACCATGTGAGTTGTGACGAAACTTTCAAGTGCGGAATCCAGTAATAAAACTAACTTTAATTTGATGCAATCCCAAGTAAACGCCGGTATAACTCTTCATCTGAAAATTATTAGTGATCTAAGTAATCATTTGCTCCATTTGTTGCAATAATAACAACTGCTAATATGGTGCCAACAACAGCCTGCAAAATCAATCTCACAAGATTCTTAATTAGTCATCTAATCAGATAAACTCGATGAAATTTGAATAAAGTTAAGATCCAATTTTGCCTTGGAAGTTTAGACATAGGAATTGTGGATATTTAAAAAAATTTCTTAAATCAATATTGCTCTGTAAGTGAATAAAGGGAAGAGAAAAGTTGCCTCTTATCATTAAAAATATTAATGATCAACGTTAATTTTTTAATAATTACAGCGACTACTTTACTCATTTTTTAACACTTTCACAATGATATTAATCTAAGAAAAATTTTCAGATACCCACACCTCTTATGTAAAAATTTTCAGGACAAAATTGGACCTTAATCCATACAATGTCATTAGTGGAATATAATATACAGATCAACATTAAGCTGAAACTTGCTTGAATATTAAAAAATGGAAGGTAAAGTGAATCACTTACAGCAACAGTACAGGCAATACATCCGGGTTTCTCTCGGCGATCTATTTTGGAACAGAGTAGAATTATTGCCCCAATATACCAAGGGATTAGACCAAGGAGAAAACCAAGTATAAACCTTCACAAGAGAAGAAAAATTTGAAATCATCAACTCAATAATATAAAAACAAAAAAGTGGTTAGCATGGTATAATTACCAGACAGAGGAAAAGAGAATCAAATATGTTATATAATTAACCAGAAAAGGGAGACATTAATGTAATTGTTGTCGTCAAAAGTGACTGTAGCCTATAAAAAGACGCGCATGATCCAAGTTCAGAACACACAGAGCTCGAGTTTTGAAGTTCTCCTCTCCCTCTCATATGCTCTTCTCTTCTGCTATGTTACATATTTATATATATTTCTGTACTGTTTTGTTCCTTGCTTTTTGATGGAAGGGTTCATTTAGTTTTGAAGAGTTGTCATATTTTTTATCTTGTATACTGAAATAATTCTTAATGAGAGTGTCTTCAGATATGAGTCGAACTAGCAAGTTTATTTTTATTTTTCCATGTGATTCCAACAATTGCATCCTATAGTTTTGATGCATGTTGTAACCTCCTCATAAAAAATTATCCCTAAAAATAGATAGAAAATCATAGCATTTTTTCCTTATAATCAATAATATAAATACTTAATACTTCTCATATCTTTAATATATGATAATAACAGGCTCTCTAACAGGCATTCCTTCAGCAACTGCGTAACCTGAAACAATAACACAAAGGAAACTTAATTATCAAAAGCAAGCAGCATATATATTAGTTACACAAGGCAAAAAATATCATCAAAATCAACTAACATAAAAGTCAAACCCTGCATAGTTATTGTTCTCTATGTAACTAAGCTTCATTTAGCCGGCCATTTGCAAGAAGACAGACCTTAATTAAGGCCACTGACAATTATGAATATCAACATACAATGCCTATAATGAGAACTTATCTTATTGGGAGTAACTTTTTGTGGTTCTCTGTTGAGAAGTAACAGGTAACTCTGGATATTTTGTCATGATACAAGGTTTATTGGAAATGGGCCAAAAGGGAATATGGCTGTAGATGAAGTAAATGAGCCGAAAAGCATGAGAAAAGGGGTTCAAGAATGTATAGATTATATGAGGAAAGGGTTGCTTGAGAAGGGTGTGAAGAATTTTGTTGAAGCTTGCCTCCTCCTTTGTTACGTTCTCTTCCTGCTTGTTTTCCCTGAAGGATTCTGTTTTCCACTGCCACTTTCCATTTTCATTTTCTACATATTTGACCGAAAGTTTCCTCTTTTGAGTTGTAATATGAATGCTAGATCAAATACAACTAAAATCATTTCAAATCATTCATCCTAACACTAAATCAAAGAAATTTCGAACTAAAAAGTTAGTAATATTGATCACCAAGCTAAGCCTATTTTTTTCATCAGGTCCGGGTAGACCAAAGGTCTTGAGTGACCGAGCCAATAGAACAACTCATAAGATAAAGAAATATCGTTAATTCCTTCATGCTCGTTCCAAGTTCAAAGTACCATTTTTACAAATAAAAATCCCCCTCGTTACATAATTTCTTCTTTATATACATAGATATAGGATCTATGGAGCAATTCCTTAGATGTACATTTTGTGAAACAACCCTCCTATCTCATAGAAAAAGATCCCATGATCCAGAACGATCTTACCTGGGATCGCAAATCCCAAGTTTAACCCATTAATTAAACCCACAAAGACAACAAATCAGTCAAAAACAAAAAAGGGGGAACGGACACCTACAAACCTACCCAGTGGATACTTAGGAGCTGATGGGTCGCCGACGACCGGCTGAGGTGCCGGCGAATTGTTAGAGACGACTTGGAAAGTGCCCTTCTGAGGTGGCAGGTATTGCTGCTGCTGCGGCGGAGGAGTATAGTGATGCTGGTGGTCGCCGGATGTGGCTTCAACATTGTTTTCTTTGCTCATCTTCATCGTTTCGTCTCTGTGACTTGATTGGTTAGCGGAAGTTTTCGTTTTGATTCTTTAACTTATGGGGGGAAAATGAAGTAAGGATTACGGAGTCGCAGCACAAGTCAGCCGGGTCAATGAGGATAGACTACTTTCATGGTATGCATTCATCTGTTTCTTCGGACCTATAGTTTTAATTATAAAACTCTATTAATTTTTATATATATTAAAAAAATATTTATATTTATTTTTTTATCAAATTAATTTATTTAATTTATAAACTATTTATTTTAAAAAATGATATAATATATATGATAATTAAATATTAATTTATTTAGTTTTTTTGATAAATAGATGATGTTATAATCAAGACTTTTATGGCCACGATTTTCAAAAGATCTTTTTCTTTTTTCTTTAATTTTAATTCGCTGTACCTTACGTTTGATTCTTTAACTTATGGGATGGGGGAAATAAATGAAGTAAGGATTACGGAGTCGCAGCACAGGTCAACCAGGTCAATGAGGTTAGACTACGTTCATGGTATGCATTCATCTGTTTCTTCTTACCTCTAGTTTTAATTATAAAACTTTATTAATTTTTTTATATATATTAAGAAAATATTTATATTTATTATTTTTTTATCAAATTAATTTATTTAATTTATAAACTATTTATTTTAAAAAATGATATAATATATATGATAATTAAATATTAATTTACAGATGATGTTATAATCAAGACTTTTATGGCCACAATTTTCAAAAGATCTTTTTCTTTTTTCTTTAATTTTAATTCGCTGTACCTTACGTTTTATTTCTCGGCGCAAAAAATATCATCGGCCTTTATTTTCATGTGTTTTAACTATTTTATTATCTAAACTTTGTTTGGTTGACGTTAAGCTTCAATTTAATTTCTTAAATTTATAAAATATATTTTTAATTTCTTCTTCTTAACATTATTATTTTATTTAATGAAAAATTATGACTCTACAATTAAAAGCTACAAAGCAAGCTTATAATTATTTTTATAATGTAAAATTAAAATAAATAAATAAGTTAGTAGATGATATGCCCGTGGTAAAGACAATCACGAATTTTAAAATTAAAATAGTCAGTTATTTAAATACTAAGTAACATGATCAAAAAATAAAACAACAGGTAGCAATTGATAGTATAATAAAAACTGTTGACAACATGTTTATTTTTATTTTAAATAATAAAAACAATTATAGGCATATTTTGTCAATATTTAATTGTAATTATCTTCGGGCACGAGTCTAATTACATAGAATGATTGAAAAGTGATTTTCTCATAATATTTTAGGGAAAAATAACATTTTTATACAAAATGTTAATAAAGAACATAATCATCTTCATATCTTATTACAACCACACGATTTTCCTTAAAATTATAATACTAATAACCACATATACCACCATATGAGTTGTGACAAATCGAACAGGACAAATTGCATATGAAGGAGGAGATTATCAACAATAATGAATATGGCTTCAGGCACATTACATACACACACTCAAGTGCAGATTCCAGTAATAAGTCCACTTTGGTGCAATCCCAAGAAAAAGACGGAATAACTCTTCATCTGAAAATTACCAGTCAATCCCAGTCATGAGCTCCCTTTGTTGCACCAATAACAATTGCAATTGTAGCAAGAACAGCCTGCAAAATCAGATAAACAGAGGCACTTCTCATGAATCATGGAACAGTTTGATGAGGAAAATGCTGCAATATAGTAACAGAGAGAGACTTGAACTTCAAACTAGACATATTCTTGATTGTTGTGGAGCTTTATAACTTTGTATTATTTCAACAACTTTGGGGAAGAAACATAAGTACCATGAAGCCCTCTAGTCCCTATTATAGGATGCCTTTTAAAAGGATTCTTTGGTCCTTAATTATAAATCACTCAGAGAGCCACTAATACTTATATTCCAAATTTACAACTGTAATTAATGCTTAAATGTAATTCTTCGTATTTTTCTATCCCCTTCAAAACCTCATTGATAGGGGTAAAGTTGAAAATTTTATCAATGTAAATCAGATTTAATAAGTTAACGGCCATTCATTGATTTGTGTGAATTAATTGAATGTGCCTTATAATAGACTTATAATACAGACCTAAAGTACAACATTGTAGTATTGTACGGTACTTCCATCATCAGGGGAAACAAGATGAAAATTGAATATGGCAATGGCACTACTGGAATATATACACAACATGAAAATGAAACTTTGTGGAATTCAAAATGGAAGGTAAAGTGAATCACTTACAGCAATTGTACAAGCAACATATCCGGGTTTCTCTCGATGGTCAATTCTGGAACAGAGCATAATTATTACCCCAACATACCAAGGGATTGCACCAAGGAAGAAACCTATTATAAACCTTCACAAAGAGAAGAAACGTTTGGAATCAACAACTCAATATAAACAACAAAAAGTGGTTAGCATGTTATAACCAGATACAGGAAAAGAGAGGGAGAAGAGAATCAAATACGTGATATAATGAAAAACAAAAACCTTACCGGTTCCGGCATGTTTATGAAACTACATAAGAAATGGGAAAACATCTAACTAGAAGGATAAATTTATTCTTATAGTGCCTGCATAATCAGGTAACTCAGTCTGAAACCATTCAACTACCTACAACTAACTTGGCATTCCCAAGGAAAATTCCTCCGGTTAATGCACAGTACGAGATCATGAATCATTTAATAACGGCTCCAACATACAAATAAAAAAAAATGCCAACCATACAAACCAATATCATGATCCTGGTCAAAATAATGGCTCCATCATCTTTCCCTTCTACTTTGAAGGGGGGAGAGGAATGGTGCAGTAATAAAGAAAATCTGTGGGTACCAATAGATACAAACTACTGAAAACTCAGAGCAGCTTACCTCAAAGGGGACCAATTTTAGTTTATGTTCAGGAAGGGAGTCATAAAATGGACCAAATTTCATGCCATTTCCATCACACCACAAACCCCCAGGGTCGTTCTCCTCCGGCTAACATATATGGCGGTCAAAACATTCAAAACTAACCAAACAAATAGATAACAAAACTTATATATGATTATAATACGCCTACAAGTTTTTTGGTCAATCATACACCTACAAGTTAATGATGTGAAATGTAGATTATTACTTACAAGAACCAGCCAAAGCCACAACCACAACAAGGAAGTCGACGCTCTCTCACAGGCACTCCTTCAACAACCGCATAACCTGAAATAATAACACAAAGGAAAATTTATCAAAAGCAAGCAACATATTAGTTACACAAAACAAAAAATATCATCAAGATCAAATAACATAAAAGTCAAACCATGCTTAGTTATTCTCTATGTAACTAAGCTTCATTTAGTCATTTGCAAGCAAAGAGATCCTAAGGCCATTCACAGTTATGAATATCAACATATAATGCCTATTTCATTCATCAAGGTATTTTAGTAAAGTATATGGTAGATTATAGAAACTCTGATTGATAAGCATGCGCCCATATCATAAAGAGTCCTCAAGAATACATAAAACTTCTTTTTTTCTTTAGCTGATCATATGTAAATGCCATTTTCATAAATCTTTTTAACAATTGAGATGAAAAAAGCTATTTACCTTTAGATGATACTTTTAGGGCCTGTTTGGATAGGATTTTGAAAAAGGGTTTATGGACAACTTATGGAAAAGGACTTTTGGAGAAGAGTTTATGGAAAAAAAGTGGTTTTGAATAAATAGGTGTTTGGATAGTTATTTTTAGAATGACTTTTTATAGTGGTAAATTACCAAAAAGGGTATGATTTGATTTAAAGTAAGAGAGATGAGGGAGTTAGAGAAAAGAGAAGAGAGAGGAGAGAAGGAAGAGAGGAGAAAGGAGAGAGGGTGTAAGAAAAAGTAAGAGAGAGGAGAGAGAGTGTAAGAAAAAGTAGGAGAGAGGAGAGAGGGTGTAAGAAAAAATAGGGGTAAGATAGTAATTGGATAGTCCATAAGTACTTTTACTGTTGAAAAAGCTATTTTAAATAGCTTATTCAAAACCATGGTTTTAAACCATGGTTTTGTCCAAAAGCACTTATGGACAAATAAGCCTGTTTGTTTTGAAATTTCCCCAAACCGAGGTTTGGGCCAAAAGCCCTTTTAAAACCACGGTTTGCAGGCCAACCAAACAGGCCCTTAGTATATAAGAAGGTAGTAATCAACACCATGGGATGACCTAAAAAATCATAAGGGAATTTGATCCAAACATATAAATCTATAATAATTTATACATAATGGACCTAAAAGCTCAAGCCATCAAGTATTAAATCTTAACAATATTTTCACTAGTTCTACTTCATGTGATCATTCCTAAATATGAGACTCAACATTCAAACACAAACAAAAGACCAACCAATTAGCGTATGCCTTCTGTCAGACAAGGAGCTACATCCAAGAACCAACAAACAAATCACCCCTTGTCTATTGAGACTTCCATTTACATACCAACTGAATCCTAGTATTAGAATATGAATGCTGAGCCAAAAAAAACAAGTATATGAAAAACTCAGAGCATGATAATTTCTAAACAAAGTATATGCTGTTCCAGTAGACTAATCAATCAGCCTAATCATCCTGAAACTCAAAGCGGTTCGTTTATTTATTAATTACATTCTAGTAACAAATAAAGAGTTGAAGATCATGAGGCCAAAGCAATCATTCATGAAAGATTGACTTTAAAGCAACTGTATCCAAGACCATTTACCCTTCAACATAAAGTTTTCAGTATATTTAGATCATTCCTTACAGAAATGAAGAATCAGTTTCAACTTTCAACTAAAGTGAGAAAAGATAAACAGCTGTAAATTAAACAAATCAAATCTAATAAGCCCAACTAACTGAATTGAAATCATTCAGTAGCAACAAGCTGGATCGAGTACAACTAATACCATTTCAAATCATTCATTCAAGCATTAAATCAAAGAAATTTCGAATTTCGAATTAAAAAGTCAGTAATATTGATCAGCAAGGACCAGTTAAACCCACGCAGACAACAAATCAGTCAAAAACAAAAAAAGGAGGACAGACACCTATAAACATACCCGGTGGAGACGCTTGGTAGCCATGAGGATAATACTGGGGAGCTGATGGGTTGCCGACGCCAGGAGGTGGCACCGGCTGGGGAAAGCCGATTGCGGGCTGAGGCACCGGCGGGTAGTTGGAGACGCCTTGGAAGGTGCCGTACTGAGGTGGCGGGTATGGCTGCGGCGGCGGCGGAGGAGGATAGAGATGCTGGGGGTCGCCGGATACGGCTTTAACGTTGTCGTCTTTGCTCATGTTCTTCGTTTCGGCTCTGGTACTCTGATTGGTCAGCGAAAGTTGTCGCTTTTCATTAAATTTAATTTATGGGGAAATCGACAGCGGAGCAAGGGGTACATTGCAGCATACAGCTCAGCGAAGCCAATGGGACGCGATTACGTTCATGGAAAGTAACCTTTTTTAGTCAAATCCAGTGGAGCTTATCATAAACCAGTCGTGCGTATTTTTTTTATATGGATTTAAATTAAATATATTTTAAAATAAATAAGATATATGATGGGGAAATTAAAGAACCTTTTTTCTTGGTAAAATGAAAGTAAGAAACATAGTATAAGTTTTCTCGGATTATTATTCATACATATTATATATAATAAAATTCATAACAAATCAATCTACTTGAGAAAAATTATGAATAATAGGATGACCTCACTAATTATAATCCACCTAATATTTAAAAGAAAAAATGATAAAAAATACTCTAAAAAGTAATAAATTCCTAATCAAATCTAGTACCAATAATAAATCAAAATTACTAACACAATATTTTACTTTAGTTTTTATTATTTCCTATCATTTTTTTCTGTTATTTTTCTTATTTAAAAAACTAATATTGTTTAAAAAATAAAAATATGAAACAAAATCACATCAAATATAGTATCCATCATGTAGAGCTGGTAAAACGGGCCAGAAACGGGCTGGCATTTTGCCAGCCTGTTTTGGGGCGGGCTGTACAGCCCGCCCCCTCCTGGCCCGCCAGTACTGGCGGGTTAGCCCGTTTTTAAGCGGGCCAGCCCGCGCAGCTCATTTTTTTATTTTTTTATTTTTAATAATATTATTTATTTTACTTAAATATTATTTTGAATACTTCCATTATCAATTACTAGTAAAGATGATTACTTATTTGTTGATATATAATAATTGATTAATATTTTGTTTGTTGGTCTTGGAAGAGGTTCGTTATCATTAGTCTCTCAGATCAAGAATTTCATTGATGACAGATTCTGGTACTGTTTGGTTCCTTCGTTTGAGGCTTCTCCTGGTAAACTCAAATTTGGTGAGCACGCTGTCGTTTCTGGATCTGATGTTGTCTCTACTCCTGTGGTCTTAAAATTTTCGCCAAGTCACTATTTCCTGACCTAGGAAGCAATGAGTGTGGGAGACAAAAGAATAGGGGTGACACCAGGTGAGGGTTTTATTTTAATATTCTTTATACATCTCTTGGTTTAATGTTCTTCTTATTTTTAATACCCTTCTAGTTCTTAATACAGGAGACTTCAACTTCCATTAATCTAATTTTGGGCAAATGCTTTTGTTGCTAAAGGTAGCACATTTCATAAAATAAATACAATACTTGATTGTTGAAAATTTTCTTCAGCAGACAGATAAATAGAGAAGGCCAATGGCTTTATAGCCAAATAGGACGAAAGCTCTCCTGCAAATAATTTTATGTTATTAATATCTGTCTCTCTATTTTTTTTTTTTAAAAACAAAGATAAAGAAATAGAGAAAGCGGTTTCTTGTGGTAGAAAAGTCTACCTAGTTTATTTGGTTTATTCTAAAAAAATCCAACAAATGAAAGAGATTGAGACTCTTTCTGGTTATTTTTGGATTCCAACGACATTGGTAGATGGCGGATTTGTTGGTGCTCCTTCACTCTGGTCCTCACATGCACAGGGGAGTAATTTTATAACCCTAAATCTCTCCTTCGCTCTTCCTCAATATCAATCTCTTTCATTTGCTAGATGTTTTAGAAACATAATTATACGGATGAAATTTTAAATAATAACGTGTACAAAAAGAAAAAGCATAGGTGGAGGGGTTCAATCAGAAGTTTGAGATCTATTAGGGGATAGTGCTAATTGCATAAAACAATATTTTAAACTGTTAATTATATTATTAAAATTAGTTAAAATATTAGATGCATCTTTACTTTTTATTTATTTTTTATATAAAATAAAATTTAGGTGAGTTAGATCTTCAGGACTCACTAAGGCTAGGCATAACTCCAAACCGAAAAAATACTTATACAAGTACTAATAAATCGTTCATCAATAAAATTCTCACATTATAGTATAAACTAACTATTTATTAATTAGACTAACTTTTATTAGTCCTTTCATTTATTTATTTTAAGTAAGGAAACATCTACATATTTAAAATTTGTTTGTTTTGCACATAAAAATATATTTTAAGATGCTAATCTCTTCTAAGACGATGCACAAAAACTTCCGGAAAAAAAAATTAGTGCTTAAACTTAAATTACTATTTAGAAAGATTTGTTTGTTTAGTCATTCATATATTTGTTCTGATTTCATCGTCTTGATGTTTGTAGTATTATCAATAAATTCTTCGATTTCTTCTGAAAGCATGATTTATTCATATTCTTCGATTTATTCTTGCAAGTCTATTTATTAATTATCTGTCAACCTATTTTTCTAAGAAAAACGATTGCACAAACCCAACTACAACATACGATTAAATAGCGCAATGCTACATTAATTTTCTCGCAGTGGAATACAATTTATCACCTACAATTTTACTGCTACTAGTATATATACCTTCCAGAATAAATAGAAATTGAAAAAAAATATAAAAAAAAAAAGAAAAATAAGAAGGAAAAAGAGGGTGTTCATTCAAGTAATAGGCCAGCATCAAGGCAGAGAAATTCTCAAGGCTTCCACAACTTCATAGTACCATCGTCACTATAAGTGGCCACTAGATTCCTATGAGGATGATGAGTCACCCCTATAACTTCCTTCTCATGCACCTGCCATCACCCACAGAAACAGAAATATTAAGATCACACACACAACAAAAACAACAACAAAGTAAAGATACCTTCATGAGATGCTCCAATTTGCCAGATTGATAGCTGAAGCAGTACATATTCCTGAATTTTATTTGCAGAGATAACATGAGAATAAAATAACGTTGAATTAAACAAAATAACTCACAATCAGAATTATAAGGGTATGATTACTGAATTGAAGATATCCATAACGAATTTTTTCAAAAGTGGTCGAAAGGAGATCCCTTTTCACCACAACAGTGATAACATAATCATTTTGAAAAAGTGAAAAGCAGACAAAGCTCGCGCGCGTAAAAAAGATACAGAATTACAGAATTGTGAGTCATAAATTGGGCTCTATAAAATTCTTTATCATTTTCGCTTGTTTATTTGTTTATGTTTTTTTGGCCAAATCGCTTCATAAGATTCAACGAACACCATTGTCTATGAAATTGCATGAAGGAACAAGGTTATCAAACATATATCTGAAAGTACCTGTCTTCACCAACACAGTATATCCATTCCCCTTTAGGTGAAACACAAGCTGCAACAAAGTCTCCACCTTCTCTTTTACCTGATGAGAAGCTCTTCACAACCTACACCAATATCAGAGGAAAAAAGAAAAAGCATGCTGAGAAGAACAGGATATACGAGCTGCCTTTAAGATGCTATTATTTCTCATTCTTGCTGAGGGAGATGGGAAGATTAATGGAGGAAAGAATAGGGGGACAGAGACCATGAAATCTGGTAAATAATGAGCAAGAAAAGGTAAATAAGAAGATAAATAGGTAAATCTCGATTTCTTGTAGACAATAAAAAAATGAAGAATGAGGGGAGAGAGAGCATGAAATTTGAGGAAGGATAATGAGAGAAGAGGAAAAGGAGGAGAAAGGCGGGCTAAAAAACAATGGAGGAGAGGACTAAAGAAGATAGAGAAAATTTGAAATGCATTATAAGATGGGGAGAGAATACGATAGTAAAAGAGTTGTTTAAAAGAAAATAATAGAAGTATTATAATTTAAAAAAATTACTGACAAGAAGACTTATATTAATCAAATTTGTATATTTCTATCAGAGAGTATATAAATGAGTTGTTACTCATATAGTATACTAGTATCTAAGAAGTTCTCTATGAATAACAGCAGTTGCAGTTTACATGCACAAAGAGGACGAAGAACCCCAGGGGGGAGGGGGGGAATAGCATTCCTCCAACCAAATCTGAGCGTTTGAAACTAGACATCTACCAGTACCAACATGAATATACAAAATTATAAATTTAGCCTTCTCATACACCATTACAAAAAACAAAAACAAAATGGGTCATCAGTATTAGCTCTAGTACTAGAACATAGTGAATGATAAAAAGAATATCAGTCCAATGTATACCTGCCCTTGAAGTGTCATGATGTATATAGAAGATGTTTTATTACATACAACAATGTGATCGGTATTCTTCGGGAAAATATGAACAGAGTTAACAGAAGCATCACCTCCCTAACAGTCCAAAAGGAAACAGATATTAGGTAGAATATATTTGCAGGAAAAATGAATGTACAAAACTTAATAGCAAAGACACATAATGATGTAATTATCTGAAGACTTGCCCTTAAAGGAGGAGGTGGCTTAAAAGTCTGTATGCAATCTGTGGACTTCAAATCCCAGACCTACAAATATATAGAGAGAAAAAGTTATTTCTCACATACTAAGGAAGGCAAAAAGCACGCACCCCTGTATGTTTTAAATTACTGACCTTGATTGTACAATCACTGGAAGCAGTAATAACACGGCTTCCGTCACTTGTGAAAATTGCATCATTCACATATGATGTATGGCCACGAAACTCTTTCAATAGTTTGCCAGATTTTAGACCATGGATTCTGCATGTAAAGAAGAACAATTGCACTAAGTAGCTGTTAATCATCTTATTGAACTATCTATAGTTCTATACAACACTGCAAGATCGTTAGAAACTTTGTGAAATAATAATCTGATTTTTGAAGTGTTTATGTTTAATCTTTGATACATTATTTTGTCAGCTGGAAAACTTAGAATTTTCTTTTTTTAAATGTTTGGAAAGGTAACACACAATAAAATCCCATGAATTGGGTTTAAAGGCGTTTGCAAACTGCAAGCCAAGTCTTACAAGTCAAGAAACCATAATTACTTACCACTTTCTAGCTTTTCACACCAATTTTCAAAAATAGTTAGAATTCATTGTTTGCCACGGCCAAGTTTCAAAAATACACCATCACTGCCTGATAAGAAATTTAATTCGCCTAAAAAGCAGGGAGGATTAAACTAATTACTACAAACCATTATTGCACTGATATCATGTTAGTAGATCTTTGACCTTGAAAAATAGTAATAGGTTAAGAACCAGACCCATTAATAGTTCATATCAAGGAATTAGGCAAGGAAAATTGTACAAATGAAACCTTGCCGTGCTGTCAAATGAAGTACTTAATAGCTGGCTTCCATCACGAGAGAAAACAATACTTGTGACACCCTGGGAATGAGCATGTTCAAGACGCCGCAAACATTGACCAGTCCTTATACGCCAAACCTAGAATGAGATATAATTACATGATTTAAATGCTTCACATATTAACGATTGAAAGGATCACAATATTAACAACCTTGAATACCAGCAACTGGGCACTGAAATAAACAGGAGAAGGGATCACATAATATAGGTACATGCAGAATGAGAAAGTGGGATGTTATTACAAGAAATGAAGAAATGCGAGTCTTTTTGCACCATTTATTTTAGTTTTTATTTCCCTTACTTGCCCCATTTCTCAGTTTTCAGAGCAGAGATAACGAGTTATGTTTTAAGCCTTTTCAGATTGTGGGTGTTATTGAATTCTATCTCCTGCCTATATATGTACAGTCACATAGCACCACAAAATGAATAATTTTCAGATTAATTTTTCTATCTTTTTGCACCATATTTCTTCAAGCATAACAATGTATTTTTCAGAAGTTTGCAATAAATTTTGTTTAAGAAAAAGAAAGGACTTTGTAAGAATTTGATGTATTTTATGATTAAAGTATTTAATGCGATTTTTGTATGAATGTTATGCTGTTACAAATCTTTCTTATTTTTTTTATGCGATTTTGATTTTCAAAATGTATCAATTATTATCGATCCTACTTTGATTTTCTAAATAATGGGTCAGCTGAAGTGTATGTTATTTGTACAAAGCATTGTACGATTCATGATTAAGAACACAAATGAAACAAACATATAGATGTAAGAATTTCTGTTGAAAAGATGCTGCCTTTAAACATAACAGATAGTACTTACTTTAATCTTGCCATCTTGTGATCCAGAAGCAAGCATCTCAGAGTCTCTGCTAAAATCTACACAAAGGACTGCATCATCATGCATCATGAATATTTCCTGCAATCTCTTAGCACATCAGATATGCTCAAGGTTGAGGACTAGACTTAATGGTACATTATAGAAAACTTCATTTTATAGGCCAGAGAATAATGCTAACTTAGCATGTTATTTCCTCCCTCCAATCATAATTTTCATTAATATACATGTGTGTGTGTATATTTGTGTGTGTGTAGATAGAGCATCGAAATATAGCTTCCAACTAAAGAATAAGAGACACATTTGCAATAAGAGGATGTGATATATGTAACGATTTATAAATACACCACTATGCTTAACTAAGCCCCGACAAATTAATTGTTCCAAACAAACTAGCTAAGCGATATATCAAGAAGACATACCCATCTAAGATTACAATCTCAGAGGGAGAGAGAACATCAAAATACAACTTGCAATCATAGAAACTCCTTTGCAAGTAAGAAGTGTCATGTGCATATGTTTATAAATATTGCCAATGTATCACTAAGCATCTCTAACTTGGACCCAACAAATCAACTATTCTAGAAATGCCAGCACAAGAGCATGGATAAACATGCTACTCAACGATGGGAAATTGAAGAGGTACTCAAGAAGTAGAAGATTATAGATATTTTAATTATATTTATTTTATTATTTTATGTTTTAGTAAATTCTTTATTAAAGTTATTTAGGGTTTCCTTTCTTTTATTAAAATTAAGTCATCTTCTGTCTAGGTTGAATTTTTTTTTTTTTATTTAGGGTTTTATAAATAGCCCGTGGGTCATTTTCTTTGTAGGCCTTATAGAATTATCATTGGGAATTTTGCAGCCAAACACTCCCCTTTCTCTCTTTCTCCCTTGATCTCTTTTAATATCCCTCTTTCTCCCCTTGTCCTGCATCACTCATCTTTCAAAGAATCTCCAAGCCATGGAAAGGGTGCCCGCCTTCAGGTGAGTAAGTGAAAAACTGATAATATTTACAAGATATTGAAGGTAAAAGAAGTTCAATTTTACAAATATAACTTACGTCAGCCTGGTACTGGAGATCTTTCTTCAGCTTTCCACTAATGTAATCCCATACCTACAGTTAACCAAGACTCCGGAAATCAGAAAGAAAGCACATGATTACTAAAAGTTTTCATTAAAAACATTTTACCACAATGTGTACCTCAATAAATCCATCAACTGAGCAAGAGACAAGAAACTGCCCATCTGGAGAAAAACGTGCACATTCTGCATGACTTTTCGTGCCAAACTATAGAAGAATACAAGAAAACAAAAATTATTGGATTATAAGCCCTTCAGCATGATAATAAAGAGGGACATCAATGAACATTGATTTTTCACATGTAGGGTCAAAGCAAGCACATTGATAGAGATCAAGGGCTGAAGAAAAACACTCCAGTTAACAAGTGTTAAAACAACAATACAAACTCCACATTGGTAGATAGCAAAATCTACAAATAAAGGCCGTAAATGATATTAGTTAATCCATTCTAGACATAAGAAAAAGCACAGACAATGTAGCATTGGTATGAATTATACCTTTATTGTATGAGAAATAGTAGTTGGATACATGTCATCCACATCTTGTTTCATAGCAGCTGTCCCACGGAACAAGTCAAACTGTGTTCCAGGAGGAAGTAACCCTGAAAATTACAAAGAAAAGCATAAAAACCATCAAGGGATAAATTTAACTGTAAGTTAAGCAAAATAGCACCATCAAGTTATCACCATTACTATCCAAGCATGGAAACTTTAGGCATCCCAAAGCATCAAAAAAGAGTAATTCACTCTACTTGTTTAAATTCATCATGGTAATTGAAAAAATGTACAATTGAACTCATTCTTTGCACCTTTAAGAAGAAATGAATAAATGTCCATATTGTACATGTTCCAGAAACGACAGAAATTAAAGAAAATAGTGAGTTGCAAATGCAAGCAGAATTCATGTAAATATCATAAGGATAAACCACCTTCATTTCAGACAAAAGTTGTCATTCAAAGTAAGTTAAAGCAGAATTAATCTGTCAACAGAAATACACCTTGATGCTGCTGCCACTTCAAAGCCTGACCAATTAGAGCCATTAATCGGGAAGGCGGCACTACAGTAACTTCTGCAGCAAGAGCTGTAAAACACAAAGGAGAAGAAAAACTCAGTTGCTTAAAGTAGAAGCTAACGTCAGTAATAAGTACTTGAACAATAAAAAAGGAGCAAAAATGTAAGATCCATCTGCTCTAGTTTGTCCTAAAGAATATATCTTCTTTCAGATTAAACTATGATAACCTTCACTGATACACCTATAAGGGAAAACTCCAATCTCAAACCACTATAATAATATGAAAGAACAGGAAGGGAAAGGTCTATCAACACATCCCATTTCACTGTCCCTAACACCTTACCAGCTTGGATAAATTAGACTAGCATATCAAATGGCTCCAACCCTGGAGTATTATATGGCCAGGGTATGCAAGGACAAGGTGAATTGATGCCTTACTGTCTTATCCAGGGACACATGATGGTTAGGCCAGAACTCAGGCTGTGGGTCCAGGCACACAAGGCACTAAGCACCATTATGGTGGCATAATAGTTCCGGAAATTCACTAAAAAGCCATGGTTGGGCAGGTGTGCATTTACCTGCCTCAAGTATCCCATGAAGTTCCTGTACTACTTGATGTGAGACTACGCACAGTGCCCATACACAGTGGCCGTGCCATGTCCTCATCAATTCCCCAACTCAACCAAGCTGATATACCAACTAATGCACTCTGACATTTCACTTGACCTTAACACTAGTTAGAATTTTATGCAATTAGCCCTCTTAAAAACTGCTGATGGACCAGCTTTGATATCATTGATGAGCACACAAGGAACAGCCAGTAAACCCACTTCAAAAGCCATGGCAGGTAAGATTAGAATTGCCTGCCTTGGGTATATAATGAGTACCCATAACACTCAACAAGGGGCAAAACATAGTTCTTCATTTTTTAAAAGCAAGTTTTCATTTTTAAGTTAAAAATCTTAAAATCAAACTCAACAGGAATATAATCTGATAACAAATAGTATCTCCAGCAAATCAAGCGGGAACATTTCCTTTTTTTCAATCAAGAAAGATGCATTTAATATCATTGCAGCCATGAAATTAATATCACAACTAGGTACAGTAGCTACAAAAAATGTAGGAGAGTACCTTGGGCAATTTGTGCACGTCGCCTCTCTTTTGTTGAGTCTTGATAAGCCTATCAAATAGACACAATTCTTTTCCATAAAAGGAACAAACAACATAGATTCAAAACATGGCAATCTCTAGGCCAAAGCTGAAGAAGATGCAAAATTTTCTTTGCGTAAAATTTGCTTATTGATAAAGATAATGATCTATACTCCACTTAAATTACAAGCTGAAAAAAGGGACATATAAGGATTTAGTAATCTGGTACTTCTACATTTACATAGGACTGCTTTAAGGCGTAACAAGCATCTGAGCATATTCAAGATATGATGCTCATACAGAATTATAAACATGGATATTGAATGATAATTTTAAATATATAATATTGAATATTTATATAAGCTTATCCTTAGCAAGAGAAGTATTAATCTGAACCATTAGAAAAAAGAATAACAGGAAGAAGCTTCCAACCTCATTAGGATCAAAATATGTTCTGACAAGGAGATGTTCAAGCCGCAAATATCTTTCAGGTTGTTCTTGTTTCATGACACCCATCACCTGTGTTTGCCGTAAAATTGCACGGGCAGTATCCAGTTCTCGAAGTTCAATCATTTCCAATACAATCTGCAAACATTTGAATGAAAATTGAAACACTTGTTATTGGGATGAAATATATGGAAGTAGACCGTTGATGAGTAAATGTACTTTTCCTGAATGTGATGTTTATCAACTCTCTATACATGCTAAATCGCTTATCCCTCTCATCCATATCAAACTTCTCAATGCTTCACTCTAATTAGCAATAAAGATTGGGGTCCTTCAAATAGTACAAATATCAGAGGTGCAAGTTTGTCATTTTGTAGATCCCCCCACTAGATTAACATGGGTAATTTTTTTTTAACAGAGAGATGAGAAGTTGTTATTGTCTTTCAAAACTTTCACAAACTAATCCAAACCAGATTCCATGCTTGCATTCAAATTATCAGAGTCAAGAACGGTAGAGAATATTTCAGCACTAACATGGGATTCTTCATCAAAGTTAAAGCATTATCGCTCCCAACCCCCTCAACCGCCCGACAGTGGGGGGTTGTGGAAGGAGCAACATACGTGATCAATAGGATACCTTCAAGGATTTAAAATTTACTTCAGTCTGTAAAAAGCTTTCAAAGAATACAACAGAGAACATACCTAAAAGGTTTACCACCCAAAAACAAACATATCCAGAAGATCAATTTCCAGTTTTCCATAGATTCACCTAGGTAACATTGACCCAAATCCTTCTGTCACTCTTTATTTTGTTCAGAAACACCCTTATTAACTTATTCCACTGAGAATCTATCCCAAAAGGAAAACATTATGTTTGAACAACCTCATGTCGAGGATTACAAGCCTCTTCTCTAGTTATAGTTCTCTGCCTCACCAAAAGGCATCATTAAACTTCAGTTTATTTGCCCTCCAACAGCACCAGACATCTTTTACAACGTTCCTTTAAGTCAAATTACGTTATGCTAATTCGCTTCTTCATGACACAAGTGAAATTATTAGGCATCAGTATATTTCTGCCTTGCATGGAGCTTTCCTCCCTCCCAACCACCCATCTCTCACCATTTTAAGGTTCTCCAACCATTACGGCACTACTTTCTCCAGTTTAACTCACACTTTCTTGTCCTCCCTCCTTTAATCCCACCCTAAAATTTCACTCAAACTCAGTGCCCAACAAAATTCTCAAACAAGTTATAGTTTTTTGTAGCATTAACTGGATACAAAAGTCAATAGCAATAATTTAAGTTTGTTATAAAGCCCACAGGGGATTCAAATTCATTAATCAATCAAACTAACATGCAAAATACCTGCTCATACAAATCCTCTAATTTATTCCTGGGAAGCTTAAGTTGAGCCACTTGAGGCAATATTGCATCCCACCTTCCACTATTAATATCAGCAACAAACGTCTCAATACTGTCTACAGTATTCAAAGAAACCTGACACTCATTCTGCAAATTCTGGAATGTCTGGTGCAGGGAATTTTCTTTGCAAAACTGGAGGACGATTTTGATGACACTGCAAAACAGTTCCCACGTAATTGAAAACAAATAAACTAACAATCTGATAGAAGCCTAAAATATCCATGGGACAAAACAATGAAAATCGTGCATTCAGAAAACGAAACTCACTCTCGTGCTTCGATTTCAAGAGTAGACATAGCTTCAACTGGTCAGAGAGGTCCACGGTTCAAAGCTTCCAGAGAGCTAGTGGAAGGGTCTTACGCTCAAGTACCCCGTAACAGAAAGCTAAAGGGAATGTGAGAGGAAGGGAGTGAACAGTGGCCAAGTCGGGAGAGCTGTTTCATATAAGAGATGGTGGGAAACTCAATTCGAGAATGAGTCAATGAAGCTTCTAAGTTCTAACACTCTTATGACTGAGGGTTTCGATTTTAATTTTGGTGCGTTTTTGTTGCTCAGATTTTTGGGGGGGGGGGGGGGGGGGAGGAGCAAAAATTAAGGAATTTTAGGAAGGCCACGTTTTTGTAAATTCAAGCATTTTTGGCCTTTTCTTAATTTTTAATTTAACGACAAAAATGAGCATTTGTCTCCATCGGACGGTCTGGATCAATTCTCGCAGATGAATTCGAATTTGGGCCAAAATCTAGGGATTCGCGGCGGTGGCCCAAAAAAATACACAAACCTGGCGGAGGCAAACGAGAGGCAACGGCGGCGACGAGAGCCAGCACAGTGATAAGAAACAGGTTGGCTTTCTCACTCTTTCTTCCCTCCCCCTCTCTCTCGTTGCCAAGTCTAATTGTTTAGCGGCTGTGTGAGTCTGTTTGCTAGCAACTATTGTCTTGCTATAACGATCTTGGCGCCAATTTCATCCTGGGGATGGGAGATAATTCTATGGCCACTGCGATATGCATTAAAGATGTTGCTTTTAGGAGAATTTCCCATTTTGCACAGTTCAGATCAATGAGTGCAACTGACGGATGATGATGGGTTTCAATGGACTTCAACAAAATCCAGATAGGTTTGCGCTATTGTGGGCGCTTTCAAGCTTTAAAACATGGAAAATCATTTCACTCTTATTTAATCAGACTTGGGCTTTTGAGTGATGTATTTCTTGCAAACAATATGATATCTGTATATGTGAAATGCTCTCATTTAGATGGCGCACAAAAGCTTTTTGATGAAATGCGTGACCGAAATATGATTACATGGACAACAATGGTATCTGCGTATACCAACTGTGGGAGGCCTCGTGAGGGTCTTAAACTTTATAATCAGATGCTGGAATCTAGAACACAGGAACCCAATGAATTCTTGTACTCTGCTGTTTTGAAGGCGTGTAGTCTCGTAGGAGATGCTGAGTTGGGTAAGCTGATTCATCAAAACATATCTAGAGCTAACTTGGAGTTTGACACTGCTTTGATGAATGCACTCCTGGACTTGTATGCCAAATGTGGAAATCTGAGGGACGCTCGACAAGTTTTCAACGCAATCATGTATAAAAATTCAACCACGTGGAACACCCTTATTTTGGGTTATACTAAAGAAGGATTAATGGACGAAGCCTTGGAGTTGTTCAATCGAATTCCAGAACCCGATCTTGTAACTTGGAACAGTATCGTTGCTGGCCTTTCCTATAATGGTAGTCCCCAGGCATTGCAATTTGTTTCTATGTTGCACAGGAAAGGCCTTAAACCAGATGCATTCACGTTCTCGTGTGCTCTTAAAACCTGTAGCCATCTTAATGATTTAATCATGGGGCGACAGATTCATGGTCATATGATTAAGTCTGGCTTTGAGTCTAGCATTTACAATATATCAGCATTGGTTGACATGTATTCAAATTGCAAGTTTTTAAATGAAGCGATCAAGATATTTGATCAATACTCTATGAGCTGTCCTGTCACTCAAGGTTTGGCGCTTTGGAATTCTATGCTTTCTGGGTATGTTATCAATGAAGATTACGCAAAGGCTCTCAATATGATTGCACATATTCATCATTCTGGGGCACAATTTGATTCCTATTCTTTTGGTATTGCTTTAAAGATCTGCATCTACTTTAAGAATTTGAGGCTAACATCTCAAGTGCATGGTTTGGTTATAACTTACGGCTATGAGTTATGCTATGTTGTTGGAAGCATTCTTATTGATCTATATGCAAAACAGGGCAATATTGACAATGCACTTAGATTGTTTGAAAGGATGCCAGATAAGGACATTGTGGCTTGGTCTAGTTTGATTGCTGGTTGTGCTAGACTGGGTTTAGGTGCATTAGCTTTTTCTCTCTTTACGGATATGGTCAAGTTAGATCTCAAAATTGACCAATTTGTCATTTCCAGCGTTCTGAAAGTTTCTTCAAGTTTATCATCTCTACGAAGTGGCAAGCAAATCCATGCTTATTGTGTCAAAAAGGGATATGAATCAGAAGGTGTTACTATAACATCACTTATTGACATGTATGCAAAATGTGGTGACATTGATGATGGTTTAGCTTTGTTTAGTTGTCTTTCAGAAATAGATACTGTATGTTGGACAGGGATTATTGTGGGATGTGCACAAAATGGAAGAGCGGCCGAGGCGATTAAGCTTCTGCAAGAGATGATAGAATCAGGTTTCCGGCCAAATGAAATCACCTTTATTGGTGTTCTTACTGCATGTAGACACGCTGGTTTAGTTAAGGAGGCATGGACTATATTTGATTCTATTAAAACTGAGCATGGACTAATACCGTGTCCGGAGCACTACCATTGTATGGTTGATCTACTTGGTCGATCTGGACACCTCAAAGAAGCAGTAAAATTGATTAATGACATGCCATTCGAACCTGACAAAACCATATGGTGCTCTTTGCTCAATGCATGTGCGATGCACAAGAATCGAGAGCTTGCAAAGATTGTTGCTGAGCATCTTCTAGCTACCACACTAGAAGATGCTTCTACATATGTAGCAGTGTCAAATGCGTATGGAGCTCTGGGAATGTGGGATAGTTTAAGCCAAGTTAGGAAAGCTGTGAAGAAAGTAGGAATAAAAGAAGCTGGAAAAAGCTGGATTGAAATTGCATGTTGAAAAGCTTGATTTGAGGATAACATGGTTTGGCTGGATTAACCCTTGGTATTATAACACGAAATTTTTGGGATGAATCATTGAACTGTCTAACCCCTAACAACTGAGCACCATCCAAACTGAAAACGAAGACCTTTATGTGTTCGATGGCTGCATTCGGCTGCATTCATTCGATGAGAAGCATGGAAACATCACATTCATACGAAATGTGGATGGAAGATGCTGTAGCTGAAAAACAACTCATTTGGCCGTGGTAAATTTCCTCTCTAGAAGGGAATTTTTGCAGCACAAGGAGATTTGGCCTCGGTGAATAGATTTTTGACCGCAGCAAACACAAGATCGTGAACTTAAAAGAAGATCGGGAACAGTACGAAACAGAGAAAGGGAGGAGTAGAAAGATGGAGCTGTGCTAAGGTTTTACATCTTTGGTCTTGGGAAGCTTGTTCAACCACCTTGGGCTGCTCAAATCTTGAAGGTAAGACCTCCTACACATCTTTACTCTCTCATTCCATGATTTCTTGGTTAAAGTTGAAGTATTTTACGGGTAGATGATGCAAACGGATGCAATTAAAAAAGATTCAAGATTTAGTACATTCAAATTAGTCACCCAATATAATTTAGTCTGCTCAAAGAAGATATGATGTTCATGCAGGCAATATCAGAGCTGGGAGCAATCTTTTGGCTTAAAGGAAACAAGATTCTTGCGAAGATCATAACCAACCAAGAAATTGATCTGAGCAAAGTTCCCATAGATGGCCCCTCTTGAAGATGAATCAGGAAGAAAAGAAAAGCAAGCTGCTTCATCAGAAAACCATAGAAAAGGTATTTAAGTGGACCCAACACCACATCGGCTGATACCTGTGCTTCAAATTGTAATAAAAATCTTGTGGCAATACAGTAAATGCTGTTCCAGAATCAATGATTATGTTGCCCTCCGACACTGCCTTTGTGTTCAACATTGAATAACTAATACTAATACTAAATATCAGATAATTGTATTAAAATATAAAACATAAGTCATGGTACTCTGAGCCTACTCATCATGTATTAGAGCTTGCTGCAATCCATTGGCTTAAAGCTGACAAGATTGTTTTGAAGGTCAAAGCCAACCATGAAGTTCATCTGAGCTAAGTTGCCTACATCTGCGTCCATGCCATGAAAAGCAAAGCATACTACATTTGGTGAAACTACAAGGAAGGCATTCAATGGATTCAACTTCACATCAGCACCTTTAAAATGAAGAGTGCAATGCCTTCTGATGGTTCATAGCAAAGGTTGAACACTTTGTGTGGGTCATTACTTCGATTTAACTTAATCCTTTTTGCCACTTCCGATTCCACTTTGGAGTATAAATCTTGTGGCAATAATGACATTCTTTACCCTGAGTCAATGCCTGTATTTCCCTCCAGTAGTGATGAACCTGCAATAATAATATACTCTAGTCTTTTCATTATTTTATAGAATTTGAATTTCATCCGTATATCAAGTATCTGAAATTGAATTAATTTTTTTTACTACGAGACTTGAAGTTACATTGTTAATTCAGAGAGAAAAATACTTATATTTTATTGATATAATGAGTAAATATATACACACAATAGAAAATCTTAGATATTAATTATATAATATCATATGAGTATTATATTATATTATATATACTAATTATAAGATATTTATATATCCTATAATATCTCTACATACATCTTGCAACTTCCTATTTATAAAGAGTTTTCATATTACTATACCACAAGTACAATGGCTAAAATCCTTTTATAATATTTAGAAGTAAATCAACAAAAATCAAAATTCTTTTTTGTTTTCATTTTAAAAATGAGAAAATTGATATTTATGTCTCTATAATTTTACATGATTTTTAATTAGTTTCTATAGTTTTCATTTTTTTCCCCTCAAATCTATATAATTTCACCTTATTTTAATTAGATCTATGTAATTTTTTTTATCATTTTTAATGTGGTTCTTATATTTGTTTTCTTTTTTATTAGTCACATAAAATTAGAAAGATTTAATTAAAATCACGTGAGACTATAAAAATCTCACAAAAATTGCGAATGACATGTAGGGTGTGTTTGGATTAGCTTTTGGAGAATAGATTCTGGGAAGAATAGATTCTGGAGAATAGATTTTGGGTAGAATAGATTTTGGGAAGAATAGATTTTGGGAATAAAGATGTTTGGATGATTAGTAGTAGAATCACTTTTTATATGAGTAAATTACTAAAAAGGGTATGATATGATTAAAAGTAAGAGAGATGAAAGATGATAGAGAAGAAAGAGGAGAGAGGAGAGAGAAGAGAGTGTAGAGAGGAGAGATAAGAGAAAAGAGAGGAGAGATGATAGAGAAAAAAAATGAGAGAGGAGAGAGGGTGTAAGAAAAAGTAAGGGTATAATAGTAATTGGATAATCCAAAACCTAGGTTTCAAAGAAAAAGCTATTTTCAGTAGCTTATTCAAAACCTAGGTTTCAAACCGAGGTTTTGTCCAAAATCAATTCTCAACAAAAATTGCTGTTTGTGTAAAAAATTTTCAAACCGCGATTTTGCCCCAGAATTCATTCTCAAACGCTCCCCCAAACAGGCACGTAGTCAAAGCTAAATATTTAAATTATATATTTAAGGATTAAAATGTACCTAATAACCTAAAATAATTTTAAAAACGTACCTAATGTCTTAAAATAATTATAATTAGTGGTACAATTTAAACTTTCAAGTTTTTAAAATAGAGCAATCTCATCAAAGCTTAACAGATTAAGATGCAAGTGGTTGTGGGATCAGATCCCACCTCTACCACTTTCCCATAAAAAAAACTTCCTCTTGCTGGCGGATGTTCGAACTTCGGGGGCAACGGTTGGTCTATGTGAGGGGGTGTGGACCTTTTTATATATAAAATAAGGGACATTTCTAACTTTTGTTTGAATCTCAAAATTATATTTTAGGATGTTACATGTTATTGGAATTTTGCAATTTCAACGTACCATTCTGGGATTTTATATTTTCAATGCTCTTTTTCTATGATTTTCTCAAAGTTATTTATTTTAAGGTTATATAAAAATATTTAAAAATAGTATTTGTTATAAAAAATATAAATTTAAGATAAATTTATTATTTTAATGAATTTATTGTTATTTTAATTTTTTTTGCCAACATATTGTTATTTTAACGAGTTAGTTAAAAGTGGAGGGAATTATCATAACAATGTCAGGAAATAACACTTTCCCCCTCAATTTATTGATATTGAAATATACTTCAATTACTTTCCATTTCCGGGCGGCGAACAGAACAGAGCAGCATAAGAAGCTCTCAGAGGAGTGCTATAATTTTCGTGCCCAACGATTCTTGTTTCTTCAGCTTTCAAAATGCTCGGAGCTACTGCAACTTCCACTGCATTGTGGCTTCAACCACCATTCAACTTCACCAACGGCAATTCTGTTCCCGGAATTGGTTTGCTAACAAAAAGTTCCAAATCAAGACTTCAATTCACCCATCTGCATTTCTCTCTCTACAAATGTAGCAGACGACAAACCCGTTTCCATGAAATAGCTGCTTCATCTTCATCTTCGGGTATTTGCATTTGGGCACTCAGCTTCCTTTGGTTTCGCATTCTGTTTCTTTTTTATCTTCCAATTTTGTGAATTATTGGTTGTGCTTTTCTTCAATTGATTCTTTATGCATTGAAATCGACAACAATGCCAACTGGGAAGTGATTTAATGGTAAAAAATGTCGAAGAAAAGAGCTCCAATTCTGTTTCTTTTTTATCTTCCAATTTTGTGAATTATTGGTTGTGCTTTTCTTCAATTGATTCTTTATGCATTGAAATCGACAATAATGCCGAACTGGGAAGTGATTTAATGGTAAAAAATGTCGAAGAAAAGAGCTCCAATTATGAAGATTGTCATGCTCCATTATTATAAAAAAAAAAAAATCCTTTGTTAAATGTAGGTACCGTGGGTTATCTGACTCGATTTGTTTTTAACAAAATAATATCTAACTTGATCGTTACTCTTATCGGCAATGTTTAAGTAGAAAAGCTTAGAAGATCGTTTAATAGTATTGCGACAATTATGAGGTTTTATACACTATTATATTGGCAATAAGAACTTTTAACATCTAACTTTATCATTATTTTTATTGGCAACGTAAAAGTGAACTTTTAATTTGTTAAATTTAGATTCAACTGCTACAGATTTTTCTTCTTTCTATCTGTGTCTCACTGACTCATTAAAAATTGACATATTCTGTGCTTATAATCGATTGCTACAGCCATAAATGCAGAATATGTAGAGGAACAAGCAACAAAAGTGAAATTTCAGACGTCTTTGAGTTTGCCAGGTTGCTCAAACTCATTAACGCTGTTTGGAACTGGTTAGTTACTCAAACTCATTAAACACATTTGGACAGAGCATTTGAACTTTGGGGAGTTGTGACCTAGAAGTTTTTGAATTGCAGTTATACTTTATCTGCATTTTATTATTACCTAGAATTCGTCTTTATATAGTTAGCTCCACTGAAATAGTAAGAATTATTTCCTTACTATTATAAGTTATGGTGGAAAATCATGATTTCAGGATACCGAGAGAAGGTTTTTGCAATCATTGGCGTCAAGGTGTATGCTGCTGGATTGTATCTAAATCAATCTATAACAAGTCAGCTGAAAGCTTGGCAAGGGCAACCAGTAGATGTGATTCAAGGGAATTCTTCCTTGTTCAAAACCATTTTTCAATGTAGTGACTTTATTAATTTTCAAAGCTTAATTTCTCACAATGCTCTTATTTAATTAAAGCTAGAGAAAGAATATAGCTCTTAAGGATCCCTGCGTTTGATTGCAGCTCCCTTTGAGAAATCTTTGCAAATTATCCTTGTCCGAGATGTTGATGGTAAAACTTTCTGGGATGCCTTAGATGAGGCCATCTCTCCGAGAATTAAAGCACCCACGCCGGAAGATGCTGCTGCTTTGTCCACATTCCGTAGTGTCTTTCAAAATCGTCCTCTCAAGAAAGGAACTTACATATCTTTGACTTGGTTGGACCCATCTAAATTGCTTGTATGTATAGCTTCAGTTTATTTTTATTTTATTTTATTCTTTTGAATTTGTTGTAGATTTGTCACTTAGACTTCCAATCAACTTTGAAGTCTTTTTCTTTTCCATCTCAGTCTTCACTCTTGCATTAATGATAACACTTTAACTAGATTTCATGTGGTTTCAGGTTTCTGTCTCATCTCAAGGGCCTCCATCTACAGTGGATGCTACAATTGAATCTGCAAACGTTGCTTCTGCACTTTTTTATGTATTTTTTGGAGATAGTCCTGTTTCTCCCACCTTGAAAGCTTCACTGGCTGATGGCTTGTCAAAACTACTCAAGTAGAAGAAAGCATATTATATCCTCAGGCATTATCATGTATCCGTTGTTTATAGAGATGATAGCTCTGTTGTTTAATGTATCCAGTTGTTGTATCTTTCCTTCATCGTGGTTTTTCCATGAACAGTTTGAAACTATCAAACAACCCTTGTTAGAGATGAGTGTCTGTACTGTTCACTACGTGATAATATATTGATTTCATATGCTCGTCGATTCGTACTTTTCGTGAGACTTTGCCATTTTTTAACTTGTTAGCTGACCTGATATCACAAGCAGAGGATCTTGTTTGCTCACCTGATAATTTACTAATATTATAGCTCAAGCTTTCTAGACAATAAAGAAAAAGAAGTGTAATTTCTAGAATAAACTTTTTCACTTATCTTCTATTCCTTCTTAGGTGTGCATCCAATGGGAGAATTACATCCTTTGTCCTTAGTTCTTTCAACTTGGTTTGATTGGGAATGCACATCACTGTACTGTTTGATATACAAAGCTCCATATAATTACAAAAAAGAAAAGAAAAAGGAGCAAAACGCACTCACCTCCCATTTCAAAACCTACTTATCTACTCCTCTAGTTTAACTTTATAAGAGAACATGACTTGAAGTTTCTAGAACCTACACTCACCCCCTCTAGTTGTAAAAATGTTAGGCATGCCCCCTCGGTTTTAGTTATCTTAGGCATAAGCTTGGCCTTCTGATGATTTGCACTGCAATAAAGTAGGCTTTTTGGGGCTTCCCAGTAGGAAAAATGCAGATTATAAGCTCCATTAACAATTATGTCATTAGAGGGTGTTTCTGTATAAATTAAATTTAGGAGTGTGTCAGTTTATGTTTTATGAACCACAGTCCAGGTGAACATGATTTACTTGAAAATGTTATGTTAGGCTGGTATACTGATTTAGTCTTCAAGTGAAAATCAGGAAGCTGTACCGAGTTTGTCCGGCTTCGTTTGCTCAAGCAAACTGACAACTTCTTCCATTGTCGGTCTCTTCAAGGGATCAGATTCAAGACACATCATGGCGATATTGAACACATTGTTAACTTCTTGCATTGGACAGGTCCCTAGCCTATCATCGAGAACTAGTTCCTCCTTCTTTTCTTGAACAATAGCCTTCACCTGCTCCAACAACAACAGCAATTTATTTTACAGAAGTAAGTCTTATTCAAAAGCTTTAAATACAATTTACACAGTTTGATCATTTTTATAGTCTATTTTGTTCCATTCAGTTCCCTAGTTGATGATGGAGAAGTTATGTTGCATGTGTTATGCCTTTCACAGTAGAATATATTTTCTGTTCTTTTAAATGCCAATGTTGCATTTCTTATCAGTTCGATGATTTTTAAAATCTACTTTTAATATTTATAGAAAATTCAAATATAACGGTAAATTTCAAATTTTCTTCTGTTATTCAATTTACACATATATGTTGGTATTCTCACAGTGCTAGACTTCATAGTCTGTGTGATCATTTGAATAACCCAAATCATTAGTGAGGTTATGAAATTTAAACTTTTCTGGTAAATATAAATCTTGGTGAGGATTTTGTAAGAGTTTGTCTTACCCATGTGACCAGCTTCGTTCCTTCTTCCATAAATGTTTCATCACTGGGTTTTCTCCCAGTTAAAAGCTCCAGTAGTACAACTCCATAACTGTAAACATCCCCCTTGAATGTTGCTCTTCCCGTATCGAAATATTCTGTAGGAAAAAGAAATCTTATAAATTTTTACTTTGACATGGAGAGTTGAATGCAAAGACTAATTAACTGTGTTAAATCTATAGACTATACCAGGAGCTAAGTATCCAAAAGTTCCAGCCACAATTGTGGAAACATGGGTTCTGTCAGGTTCCATCAACGTGGCTAATCCGAAATCAGAAACTCGAGCCTCCATGTTTTCGTCGAGTAATATGTTGCTTGACTTGATATCTCTGTGGATTATGTGAGGGATACAATCATGGTGAAGATAAGATATACCTCTAGCCGCACCTATAGCTATTCTGTATCTTGATGACCAAATTAAAGTTTTCTTCTGCTCTGGTCTTCCTGCATCACATTCCACTAAAGATCAATCTTCTTAGTTGAGCAGACCTTGTTATCTTCCAACCAAACAAACTATAGTATTGGCTAAGAAGTAAGAAATATTGGTCTGAATTTTCTTCAGGGAAAATTAATCTTTTAGTATTTATAATTTTGACTTGTTTGTAATTCAATCCCTAAACTCTTAATATAATTTAATCCCTATAATTTTGACTCGGTTGTACTTCAATTCCTGAACTTTGATTCGATGCAACTTAGTCTCTATATCTTAACCATTTGAAATATTATTCCCTATAATTTAGAAAATAAAATTATATATTTCATAAAATTTAGGGGTTAAAATTTTAAATATTTAAAATCATAGAGACTAAGTTACAATTAGTTAAAGTTCAGGAATCGAGTTTCAACTAAGTGAAAACTATAAAGACTAAAAGATTAATTTTTCCTTTCCTTTATTCACAAAAATGTGTACGTATGGTGTATTCAAAGAGAGATAAAAAGGAAAAGGTGAATTAGTGTAATTATAAGATGAGTCATGAGTCCCATGCATAGTCACATTCTCTTGTGTCATTATCTTTCTGAATGCATTAATGGTGAGAGGATCTAAAGGCAAGAAATACATACTGTAGAGGAAATTATCCAAACTTCCATTAGGCATCAACTCATAAATGAGGAGGTTGTAATGTGGAGCCGTATAATATCCATGAAGAGTTACAATATTGCGGTGTTTTATGTCTGCCATTGCTTCCAGCTCTCTATCAAATCCTTTATCTGCAGTTCCCCTGTTCAGTCTTTTCACTGCAAAAGCTTTTGACTCGTCTATTTTCAGTTTATAAACCGTCCCATAACCACCACATCCAATTACCTCCATATTATTCAGGTTCATCATCGTCTTCTTCTTCAAGATCGTGTCAAATTCGAGGGTTTGCAGAACCGAAGACCTGAATATCACCATCTTCCCACCTGTGCTATCCCCTTACTAAATGTCAGCCAAAAAGCATAGACATTGACATAGATACAAGACATGACACTATAAATCTCTCACAAGCCATACTCTTCACAAAGAAACGGACAATATAATTCATTCTTTAGATTCCATGCAATACATAGGAAAACATGTCTAGTTATGTGTTACTTGAGTACAATTTAAATTTTGTATTGTGTCTGTTTCTTTATAGCTTACTTATCAGAATATATTAAAAAGTCTCACATCAATTGATTGGATACTGAATTGAAATTAATAGTATATAACTTTGAGACAGGTCTTATTAAATTGTCTTTAGTTATTTTGATAGAAAGACAAACCTAATATATAGGTACAAAAAGCTAAAATGGTATCAGAGCTATCTGATTTGGGACACGGATAAAAAAAGGATCTAATATTACTTGTATGTATGCATGCCTTTTTAATTCTTAGTTCCTGATTTTACCTGCACAGCCTTCTTCGTGAATCATGTGCTTTCTTTTCCATCTTTTGTAGAGGAGGACTGAGATAATGATCTTGGATATAACAAAAGCGATGCAGGATACTGTGATGTAAAAGCCTAAAAGCAAATACTTGCTCATCATTTTGAAGAACCTGAAGGCAGACTCTGAAATTATGGCAGTATAACACTTTCAGTTGATGATGAAGACCTCAAGGACAACATGAAAATTCAAGATTCCTAATACAAACTCTCAGAGATTAATGCACATGAAAGTGAGGACTCGGTATTTCTGGAATGGTTGAAGAAGAAGCAAAAGGAGAGTTGTACAGTGTAGTTCACTTTAAGCTCTTCTCAATTGAACTGAATTTTCAATATAAGTCTTGGGATTTAATTTATGAAGCATGGGTATTACTTGACGCGTTGAAAAGCGTAAAGTTGTTCATTTTGTCGCATGAAAAACTTGGTCTGTACATGAACGTGTGAAAACGGAGTGTATGGCCAAAAAGAATAAAAAGCACAAAAGGCTGCAATGTGGACAAAATCAAGATTACAGGTAACTTGTTTTAATCATGGATTATTAGGAAGTATCATTTTGTATTTGACTTTGGATCATCCTGAGTTATGGTTCTTTATGGAGAAGTTCTTTATTTTGAGGATGGATGAGTGTGAATAGAAAGCAAGAAGAAGAAGAAAACGAAATGAAAAAGGTTGGATTGGTTGGTGACCTACCAAACTTTGAAAAGTGTCACAACATGGAATGATGAATTACTCCAATAATTTCTTCCCCACCTATCCTTTTTCCACCAAGTATGGAACTGGCCAATTTTTTAGCCAACTGGACGGTGCTTCTTAAAAAAGAAATTAAAAAAAGAAATAACAAAATTTTCGTGTATCTTTGTGTTTTTATAGATATTCTCTGTCATTTATTAGATTTAATTATTTTTAGAAGCTAGCTATACAAAAATAAAAAAAAATCTTTTTTTAAAAAATCTTAATTACTTTAAAAAATTAAAGAAAATTTTCTAAATTTATTTTCTAAAATATTATTTTCTTATGAAAAAGTTTAAACGAACGAACCTTAATTTTACTTTTGACATGAGAGCCTAATAGGTAATCTTTAAATACAGTGAAAGTCTCTTTGTTTAACCTTAACTAAAGAGAAATCCTTTCTATTTTTAAAATCTATATATAAACTTTAAAAAAAAAAAAAGTTACTACGTGACATAAGCCTCATTTCTAATTTTAAGATTTTAACATAAATATTATCTAAAAATATTTAGGTTGTGAGAAAGATAATTTTAACATATATATTTTTAAACTCTTTTATCACATATTAATTAAGAAGTTATTTACGTATAACCTGATTTTCAGTTTAAAAATTATTGTCACTTTAAAGTTTGACTTTGTTTTAAATTGTTACTTTAGATTTTTTTAAAAAAAATAATTATTTATTTAATAATTTTTCCCTTTCTTGAATTAGAAGCATTTATTTTAAGACGATTAATAAATGAGGGTGTATCTTACTAAAATACCCTAACATTTTGTTAAAAATTACGCCATGGATTAACTTTATGTGTGCATAACTAAGAAAATAATAATTACTCTAGCAGATGGAGTATTAAAGACCCCACACATATTTAAATTAAATTCATTCATTATACTTAAATATATTGGATATTAAATAATTGTATTTAAAGAAAATCACTTGCAATAAATAATATAGCCCTACATATATCTTGTAGTATAAATACCCAAACCATATGTTCTAAAAGAGAGAGCTTTTAATAGAGATTTGTTTTGAGAATAGAGTCATAATAATGTCTGTGAATAAGAAAGTTTATGTGATTTCCATATATTTTGGGATTCTAATTTAATGCTTCTTCTCCCTGGTTTAATTTGTGCATTATTGTAATTTATTATTATTAAATAAGTTCATTACTAGAGTCTTATATATAATTTAATTTCCTCATACATATCTAGCTCACATAGGGAATCTTTTAAATAAATAAACAATTTTTTAATCAATGACAATTATTGGGATGGGTACTTTTTCAGTTCTTTGATATAAGGTATGGTTGATTTTTTTAAAAAAAATTAAAAAAATTAAATAAATCAGTCAATTATAACTAAATACAACCACTCAAAGTAAATTCATATAATATACTCTTTAATCTATTCAAATTATTCAACTAATTTTTATATTAATTATAATTAATTAGTTTATTTAATTTTTTTAGTATATCTAAAAAAATCAAGTAAATCTTGTATTATAATCATAAGGTTCATTTAATTCATCAACACGAGATACCTAAAAGAAATAGATAAGAGCTTTTAAGATAGAGAGAGTGATGTCTCAGAACAACAAAGTTTCTGGGATTGCCATATATATATTTGGGGCTCTTTTATTATGTTTACTCTCACTGGTTTGTGTCATCATTTTATTTATTATTCAATCGTCTATTATTTAATTACTTTTCCTATTTCTTCTTCTTCTTTTTCTAATTTCCCTTATTGATTAATCTAAAAGGAGAGAATAAGTAATTAAAATATTCATTATTTTCTGTATGTGGCTTCACTGATTATAGACTAATTAAGCTGTTCCTTTGCTTTCATCAGAAATGGCAGTCACTGCTTCATCGTTACGAGGTAGGTTGATTCAAATCTTGGATTCTCTTTTTTACTTTTTACTTTTGTTTTTAAATCAATTTTTTAAAAGGAAAAATAATAGGAAAAATTGTATTTAAGTATTATATAAAGAATCTAATTACAGAAAAATCTAAAAAAATTATCAAACGAATGTGAAGTCCTTGAGATTAATTTTTTTGAATTATAAAATAATGAAACTACTCTTAAAAAAAACTGCCTCAATTGTTAGTTTTTTTCCCCCAAGTTATTATTTTTTTTTCTAAGAATTGTCATTCTTATTACTTGAATTATTTTTTTAGAGGTAGTTTTGTTATTTTACAGTTTAAAAAATTAATTTTAAATTATGTGTGATTTCACAGTCATTTTATGAATTCATAAGACCTTTTTATAATTAAATTTTTTATATAAAACTTAAATATAATTTTTCTAAAATAATATATGGTTACTTGCTAGTTGCTAGATAGTACTTTGATGTATCAATTTTCATTATGTATATCAAAAGAATACTTTGATAAAAGAATACTCTGGACAGGGAGTAGTTAAAAATTTGGAAAAATTATAATGAAGAAAATAAGAAATTTAATTATTTAAAAATTTAAATGATAATAACTAAAAAACTAATAATAATAAGTTTTAATATACGAATGTGATTATAAATTTATATTATTTTAAATTTTTAATAATTAAATCTCTTTTTTATAATCAGATAATAATCCATCCTAAAAATTATGAATGGAAGTATTTTCTTATTCACAAAATCATTTTTTAATTCATTTTCACTATTTATAATAATAGTATTAACCCTAATTGCTTTTGATGATCTTTCCATGTCATTAAAAGAATTAGAGTAAAGTAATACCTAGTATGTTGATCTTATTTCTTATATATGGTTAGTATTTTAATTTTATTTATGGTATAATTTTTTTATAATCTTATTAATTTGACACAATTTTACTCATAATTTTTTTAATTTAGTGTAATTTTTAATACTTAAAAATAAAATTAAAATAAATTAAAAAAATTATGAATGAAAATATACTAAATTAAAAAAATTATAAATAAAATTATATCATAAATAAAATTAAAATATTAGTTGTGTATAAAAAATAAAATCATAATATTATTGTGTGATAGTTTATTAAAAAAATTAAAAAGAAAACACACCAAATCATTTTTTTATTGTAAAGTTTTATACTTTTATCCTTTTTTTTTTTTTATTTCCTTTAACAAAAGCTCTGCTTTACTTCCACACGGGTGGTTAGGCAAAGTCAATAGGTGAACCCTACCTTTGATCCGAGATACAAAGATGAATGCAACAACTCTTTCACAAGCAAATCTTTGGCCCCCCACAACTCAAAATCATTCAAACAAAGCATTGCACCCAAATCAATTCCTTCGATTCAACAATAAGCATCGCCATGATAGGTTTCCTCTTCTTTGTTTCTCCGTAAATCCTTCCCAAAACCAAGCCACGGTAGCCCCATCCACCCCCACAATCCCTCCACTCGTGGTGGTCGGATCCGCCAATGCCGACATATACGTGGAGATCGAGAGGTTGCCGAAAGAAGGTGAGACTATTACGGCCAAGACCGGCCAAACCCTCGCCGGAGGAAAGGGGGCTAACCAGGCGGTCTGTGGTGGGAAATTGTCGTACCCAACGTACTTTGTGGGTCAGGTGGGTGAGGATGCACATGGGAGGCTGATCTCTGAGGCTTTGGGCAATGGTGGGGTTCGGCTTGATCATCTGACAACTGTTGGGTTTGCTCCAACTGGGCATGCTGTGGTGATGCTTCAACCAGATGGCCAGAACTCTATAATCGTCGTTGGTGGTGCCAACATGAGTGGGTGGCCTGAAATTCTAACTGATGAGAATTTGGGGATTGTGAGAAATGCAGGGATTGTTTTACTTCAGAGGGAAATCCCAGATTCTGTTAACATTCAAGTGGCAAAGGTGGGATTTTTTGCGTTTATATTATTCATTTCAATATATTTTTCGTGATTTACAAGTATTGCAGTAGTCATGAATGAAGTTTTAAAACCAAAATTACATTATCAATTTGGGACTTGGGTCTATCATCTTAGTATTTACTTGCGTTATCTTCTCTTTAAGGCGCTAACGTCTGTCCATGGTGAATGCTGAGCTAATATTGTAAGCGATGCTTTATTTAACCTCACTTCTCGGAGTTACCATAGGCTATAATAACTAAATTTCGAGCAAAGTGAGTTTAATGGGGAGACTCGAACTCTATCTTTTGGTTTTGCTGAACTAGTATTGACGATCAGCATCATTATATTGTACCATCTTTATGTTGCATCTGGACTAACATTCAAAGAGAATTATACCTTTGCGTGCCATAACTTTCAAAAGATTCACGTCCTCCTGTAGCTTCCAATCTTCATCCTGTTACTCCTCCTCTTCATCATCATCATTTTCTTCTTTAATGATGTCTTTCTTTTTGCTCCTTCTTCTTACTAGGAATAGTAGAGGTTCAGTTACATTCTTCTGAGATGTCCATACATAATAAATTGATGGCCATTATAACTGGATAGACTTCATAGAGCTGGTAATGGGCCTGGCCTGTTTAGCATGAAAAATAAGTGGGCTAGCAGCCCATTTTGAAACATTATAACATTGTCTTTTATACACTTGACTATCAAGTTTCCTAATGGCATTAGCAAATGCTCCCTTGAACTTTATTATTTGTGGCTGTTTTTGGCTCTAACGTAGTGGATCTCTATCATCATCTGCCCCTTCCCTATTTTTGTCATTTCTCAAGTTCCTTGTGTAAGAACTATTAATGCTTCTTTCATTTGCCATGTGTATTCTTCACAGCATCTTTAATGCTTTTAAAATTACAGGTTGCAAGGGCTGCTGGTGTTCCAGTAATAATGGATGTTGGTGGTGTAGATGCTCCAATGTCTCAAGAATTACTGAGTTCTGTTGATATTTTAAGTCCGAATGAAAGCGAACTTAGTCGCTTTACAGGATTGTCAACTAATAGTTTTGATGAAATTACTCAGGCTGCATCAAAATGCCATAAAATGGTTAGTTTTATATCACCTTGTGTTATTTTCATTCATAATCGGGAAAAACATTTGTTGTTGTTTTAGGCCCTGTATTTTGGCCTGCTTGAAAGAAGATTAGTACAATAAACCCTCTTAAAACTAGCATACAACAACAACAACAACAACAAAGTCTTATCCCATTAAATGGGGTCGGCTACATGGATCATACGACGCCATTGTGCTCTATCAAAAACTGAATCCTTGGTTAAGTTATTGACCAGGAGATCCCGCTCAATGACCTCGTTGAGCGTTTTCTTTGGCCTTCCTCTATTCCTTTTAACCGGGCTCCATACGATTTGATCCACCCTCCTCACTGGCGCATCCCTTGGCCTTCTTTGTACGTGTCCAAACCACCTAAGACGGTTCTCTACCATTTTCTCCTCAATAGATGCCACTCCAACTCTTCCCCGAATTTGTTCATTACGAATCTTATCTTTTCTTGTATGTCCACACATCCATCTCAACATCCTCATTTCAGCTACCCCAACTTTATGCTCTTGCTGTCCTTTTAAAGCCCAACATTCACTTCCATAAAGCATTGCTGGTCTTATAGCAGTGCGATAAAACTTTCCTTTTAATTTATCTGGTACTTTCCGATCACATATAACCCCAGTAACCTTTCTCCATTTAAACCACCCAGCTTGAATTCTATGATTAACATCCTCCAAAATTTCACCATCCTTCTGTATAATTGATCCCAAATATTTGAACTTATCTATTTATGGAATAACTTGATCTCCCAATTTGACCTCCAAGTTATTTCTAACTTGCCTCTTATCAAAATTACAATGCATATATTCAGTCTTACTTCTACTCAGACGAAAACCCTTCGACTCTAAAGTATTTCTCCATAACTCAAGTTTAAAATTAATCTCTTATCTTGACTCTGCCTCAAGAACTATATCGTCTGCAAAAAGCATGCACTTAGGGATTTCTTCTTGAATAGGCTTGGTTAGAACATCTACTACTAGATTAAATAAATAAGGACTCAAGGATGATCCCTGATGAAGACCAATCATTATGGGAAAATCCTTTGTTTCGCCCCCAGACGTTCTTACAGTAGTTGTTACCCCCTCATACATATCTTTTATTGCCTTGATATATGCCATGCGCACACCTTTCTTTTCCAAAGCTTTCCAAAGCACCTCCCTTGGTACTCGATCATACGCTTTTTCTAAATCAATGAAGACCATATGCAAGTCTCTTCTTTTGGTCCGGTACCTTTCCATTAACCCCCTTAATAAATAAATCGCCTCTATTGTAGACCTACCCGGCATAAAATCACACTGATTCTCAGAAATATCAGTCTCTAATCTCAACATGTGTTCAATTACCTTTTCCCACAACTTCATAGTGTGACTCATAAGCTTTATCCCTCTGTAATTTGCACAATTTTGAATATCCCCTTTATTTTTATAAATAGGAACTAAAGTACTTTTCCTCCAGTCATCAGGCATTTTCTTAGAACTTAAAATCACATTAAATAGTTTAGCAAGCCACACCACCCCCACTTCGCCTAAACACTCCCAAACTTCAATAGGAATACCGTCAGGTCCAACAGCTTTACTATTTTCCATTTTCTTAAGCGCCTCTTTAACCTCGTCAACACGGATCCTACGGTAAAATGCTAAATTTGGTTCAACTTCTCGTGTTAAATCCCCGAGCTCATAACTCGACCCTCCTCCCTCGTCATTAAACAATTTGTAAAAATAGGTCTCCCACCGTTCTTTAATATCACCATCTGTAACTAAAACCTTACCCTCTTCATCCTTAATACATCGTACTTGATCCAAATCCCTCGATTTTCTTTCCCTATCTCTTGCAATCTTATAAATCTTTCGTTCTCCCGACTTTGTCCCTAGCTCCTTATAAAATTCCTCAAAAGTATGGCTGAGCAAAGGGCGGGGCGGGCTAGCCCGTACCCTGCCCGTTTAATCTTAACTGGGCACGGGCTAGCCCGTGCCCGTGCCCCAGCCCGTTTAAGCCCTTATTAAACGGGCTGGGCTGAACCCGTTTGGGTCAAAACGGGCATGGGCAGCCCGTTTACTAAAAATATATAAAAAAAAATCTGATTTACCCTATTTGAAGTTCACAGTGAACACATAATATGATTATTTATCATAAACTTATTAAAAGAAAATATCATAATCATAATGTTTATCAATTATCACTATAAGTTTATAAACACAAAGTCCATAATGCATACATAATATGATCATTCATAATTTTTATTTTTTAAAAAAATATTTAATTAATTAAAAAAATAAACGGGCGGGCTACGGGCTGCCCGATGGTCAGCCCGTAGCCCGCCCGTTTATTTTACTACTTTAGCCCGTTTAAGCCCGCCCGTTACGGGCCCATTTTGGGCGGGCTCAAAACGGGCAAATTGACACCGGGGCCGGGCGGGTACACCGGGCTACGGGTACTTTGCTCACCCCTACTCAAAAGCTTTAAAACGAGCTGTACCCACCGCCTTCTTAGTTTCCTTCTTAGCTAAACGATACTTTTCCCAATTTTCAGTATTATTACATAAGTGTATAGCTTTGAAACAATCTCTCTTGTTCTTAACTTTCTCTTGTACGTCCTCATTCCACCACCAAGTCTCCTTATCTCGTCGACCAAAACCTTTAGATTCTTCCAAAATTACTTTAGCAACCATTTGGACCCTCTCAGCCATTTCCTTCCACATGATATTAGCATTTTCCTGCACCTCTTAAAACTAGCATATGAGGTAATAAAACAGTTTGTAATTGTGGCGTGGTATAAACCTGAAATAGGTAGAAGGATTTACAAAACTGAAACCCAAAGCCCCCCCCAATGATTCCCTTTTAAAAACAGAAATGAACATCCCTTGATATGAAAAGTAAGGTGAGAGCAAAATGAAAGATAACTTGAGAATTGAATTTTTTTTGTGCTTGCATGGGCAGTATAGATCCTGAAGTCAGCATCTACTGAGACTATTGACTAATCTATGCCAAAGAGATTAATTTCCAAAGGAAATCACATTAATGACATAGCAACTAGAACAATGTTCTTAATAACATTATACCAAGACCTGAATCCTCATCTTTTTTAGTCTTACAGGACACTTTTGATTTTGAACCAGTGAAATGGCCTCTATATTAGGCCAAAACTTTAACTACTGGTGGCATACTGTTCTCTGTCTTTTAAATTATCCTTTCTGTGAATCTGAAAGAGGTCTGTATCACAAGATCTGAAAAAGAAGAAGCACGTCCTCTAAAGGGATACCCAGATAAATAAGGGTTCATTGTTAAACTGCACACAACGGCTAAACTGCCCGCAATAATTTAGGCAGTGCCAATACTACTGTGCAGCGTAGAGGTTGATTTGAGGGATTAATAATTCAACAATGTCCTTGTGCCGTGCATCAGCGAAGCAATCAGTAATTCGTTGAGATCATGTATCTGATGTGATTAATTTAATTTTTCTTTGAATTTTGAATTTCCAGGGAGTTAAGCAAGTGCTTGTCAAACTTGGGTCCAAAGGATCTGCCCTTTTTGTAGAAGGTGAAGAACCAATTATTCAACCTGCTCTTATGGTTGAAACAGTCCTTGATACTACTGGAGCTGGTGATACTTTTACTGCTGCTTTTGCTGTGGCCTTAGTGGAAGGCAAGTCCAGAAAAGAGTGCTTAAGATTTGCTGGTATGTATAGTAGCAAGCATTCTCCTTGTTATAGATGGAAATGTGATTGTCAGCTGATATGTCCTTATCCTTAATGTTCTTAACTTGTCTTTTTGTTTTCTTCAAAACAGCTGCAGCAGCTTCTCTTTGTATTCAAGTGAAGGGAGCCATTCCTAGCATGCCTGATAGGAAATCTGTTCTGGATCTTCTTCAATCCCTTTGAGAATACTAGCAAGTGGGGTCAATTTTGTATCAATATTGTCATTTTTAATTTCTTTTCTTTTTCGTGTTCTTGTGTAGTGATTAGCTCTTGGAAATAATGTCACCTATGTTATCTGAATTTTCTTCCTAATAATAATAAATTGCCTGATCTTCTGTGTTGTTGACAGTATCAATGCATTTGTCACCCAGAATTTTCTGTGAATTGGAAAGACAAGCATCTTTATTTCATAACGAGGTGTCATTTTCATCTCTCTCTCTCTCTTTTTTTTTGGCTAGATTGTTATTCTATTTTCCAATAATCATCATCTTTAACTTTTATTGAACTTGAAACAATAGTGATGTAGACTGAAATTCAAGGAACTAATAACAACAATGAAAAAGTTTATGTTAACTCAACTTCAGTAATAGATGGTGAAATATCAAGATAGATACCATGCCTTTATATAAGAATAACCATCAACATGATGATACCAGCATTTACTGTTAGACCCAGCATTTGAACCCTGGATATCATAGTTCAATTATCACTGTCTTACCATGGAAACTAACCTTGCCAGTGAATTCAAAATTAATTACCCAAATGACAATTATTATCCTTTTATTCTGTATCTATTCTCCATAAAAGAAGAAATACTATATACATCATATAACGTGAATTGGTTAATGTGACCTACATCTGCCAGTGAAGGAGGAATTCCATCAATGAAACTAGTGATGTAAAAATGAATTGACTGAATTCTCAATATCCACACCACGATGTGCTGAACTGCCTGTATTTTTTGTCACAAGAAGGCATATATTCTTGAGTAAACAAACCGTATGCTTGATGACTTTCTCAGCCTTTGCTGAGCTGATGATACTTGTTGAATGAGGAAATCACACCCTTAAATATGGAGGTTCTCCTGCCAATGTGACCATGGTTTTTCTTTTCTTTCTTTCTCTTTTTCCCATTCATGCAGGAATCAAATCTATGATAAGAACCTATATTTCCCTTCGGAAATAGCAGTAGAAACTAGAAAATAGATACAATAGGGGGAAACTAAAATGAACTCAAATGCCTCTGCAATGTCATTTTGCCATTGAAAAACACAACCAACAATCCAGGCTAGTACGCACAAGTTTGTATAAAAAAAGTTGGTTTCCTTTAGGGGTGATATGTGTATGCATATGTATATGTATGATATGCTTCTTAGAGTGTGATTAGTTTTACGTTGGGAACTACTAAAATCATGGTTTTGCTGGAAGCGAGTAATCACTCGCACTAAAAACCATAGTTTTGGCAGTTTCCAACATGTAACTAAACATGCATTTCACGATTGTTTTCCTAACTCCCCCATCCCATAAACACCAAACTTTGTAATGTTGTCATATAACATGCCCATGCTTCTCTTAGCTATAGCTTCTCCTACAATTGTTGTTAGCAATGCTCCATGGTTGGGGTGGGCTCAACTACCTCACTGCCAGGAAAACTACCTTTCTGATAATGTTCTTCTTTGCTGTAAGTCTCCATAGCCATTGCATGTGAGAAAATTTTGCCTTTGCTCACTTGTTTTTCAGTGACATCCACTTCAACGCATTTTCATGGTACATCCTCTCCTGAGCGAAACTCTATCTTCATTCAGAGATTACATGAATGAACCAGTGGCAAAGACAGATTATTGTTGTAAAGACAGATTGAAAGTGGATTAATTGGTGAATGCTTCTACTGATATTTACTAGGACCCTCTAGGATTGATTACAACATGATTCCTTCATAGATAATTCTTATAATCTTGCTAAACTAACCCCAATGATTCAATATATTTTTATTTACATTGAAACTCGTTTGTATCCTTATTCTTAGAATCATAAAAATATTCCAGCAAGCAAATGACCGTAATTCTCCTCCTTTGTCTAAATCTTTCTGGAAAGTGATAGCTCCTTAAAGGTAAAAAAGCTGTGAGAATAATCGTCATAGTTTAGGTTCTATAAAGTTTAAAGCTATTTGAATGATATTAGCCATGATATATAGTGTGACAAAGGAGTCGCTTTCTCCATGGGGTTTGAAAGTCATAATGATGTGCATGTGCAACTTCAACCAACGGGGGTTGGTCCGAGTGGTAAGCGGTTCGGTATCGCTTAAGCGAGGTCTCGAGTTCGAGCCTTGGCGAATGCAGAAAATCCCCGTTGGGAGACTCACTCACCATAGCCAGGTGCGCGACGCGGGTCGGATCCGGATGTAGTCGGGGCAAAGCTCCGGTGAACCGGGTGGACAACAAAAAAAAATGTGCAACTTCAGAAACCAAATGAGAATTCATAATTTCATACGCCAGGGACATGCAAGTTGCAGAACAGGGAGCAAAAGTACATACTATACCTAGTTGAGTAGCACTTATGAATTGTTAGAACTATGAATATATTTACTTAAAAAAATAATACTGTGATTTTTCAAACATTTTGAGCAAGCCTGCAAATATCATATTCTTTTTTTGAATTAGATAGAGACATTAATTTACTGATATTACAAATAAAATTAAACCTGTGATTTTTTATTTATAAAGAAATTTTTTTGTTATTAGGCTGTCAATTTTGCAAAATAATAGCTGTTCCTATACTAAAAGAAAGAAAGAAAAATCAACAGATGATGTTCGGATTAAGAGAACTCGTATATCTTATAAGGATGTTGGAAAATAAGCATTTATAAATTTTCTTTGAGTTGCCAGAATTTGCATAAGCTTATTAGTCTTTGGGACTCAATTTATCTGAATTTTTTGTTTTTAAAAAAATCATCAAAGCTAAAAGTGGAGGAAGAGATGTTATCTTATTTGGCTGTAATGTAGAAGCAAAAAAGTGAGGGGAGATTATACCAAAAAAAAAACAAAGAAAGTGAAGGGAGAAAAAAAACGAGCTAGAGAGCGAGAGAGCGAGAGAGAGGCAAAATAATTGGAGTTTTTATTATAGAATCTATGTCCTACTCCTAGGACATTGACCCCATTTAGCATTTATGCTTTGCAGCTATGAACATAAAGTAAACTTTAATAGTACTAAATATGGATCATCACAAACTTTAACCTTTATCATATCTATGACATTTGCCCACCTATTGTCCCACTGTATGAAAGCAGGCTCCTTTTCATATGGGAATTTTCTTTTAAAATTTAAAGTAAATCATTTTTTAGTTTCAAGACAAAATTCTCAGTAATTGATTTAGCAAGATTCATAAGTTTACTGAGTCAACTATGACAAAACATGTTTCTTCATGATCACGCACACGTGTATGTATATATATATATATATATATATATATATATATTCAATCTAATTTAATTTAAATTAATTAATATTGTGATTTTGCTTCTGATAACTAGCTAGTGTTATAGAAAAAATTACCATAAGAAATATAATCAGACAAAAAACCTCAATAACAAGTGAGAAATATGAATCTATTATTATTTACATGCTATTCATTTATTGTATAAATTTTTAGTGATTATATATCTTTCTTTAGGATCTCATAATAATTTTTTTTTTTAAATATGAATTTAAGAATTTAATAAATTGTTCTGTCATAATAAGATAAACAATTAATGGTAAATGTTTATCCAGAAAAGAGTAATTAATGATAAACAATATAAATTGTTCTGTCATAAAAAGATAATTGGCTTATCTTTAGTAATTGATAAACGTCCACCACTAAACAACAATTATTAGCAAATCAAAACAGAAGATTTTTGGTCCATGTAGTTTTTTTTTTTGTACAATTGGTCCCTGTAGTTTGATTCTACCAATGGGGCCAAATTCTATTAATAAAATACTTCTTTTTTGATGCAGAGAAAAACTAACAACTACTATCTCTACGAGTTTAACTGATAAAAGAATAAGATATATAATTATTTAGAGTATTTTTAATCTTTAGAGAGTATCACTTTGTTATAGTTTCAGTCTTGATATTTAAGAAAATATCATAATTCCTAGATATCTAGGTTTACGCTAAAAGGTAATTAACGGCTCGCCCTACCTGATATTGGTATTGCTTAAGAGAAATAAAGACTTCACCCTACCCTTGAATCATGAGTGAGCCCAACCCTTTTTCAATAACAAAAAAAACTAACTGCTAATTAATTAGAAAAATTGTTTTATTTTTTTTGCCATTAGATAAATTATTTTATATTCAAAGCAAGATACACTTTAATAAGTGAATGACAACTAATCAAATATCACCGACATGAATTGAAGACATTTTAGTCATTCTAACTTAATTCTTCCTATATGTACCCTTTTTAATTATTGTTAGTGAAACGTGTTTTTGATTAAAAAAATAAAAAAATTAATCTTTTAGTCCTCCAACTTTTAACTAACTTATAAGTTATAATTGAGTCTTTTAAATATGACTTATTGTTACTCAATATGTAAAATTTTGACTCGCATATAATTTAATCCTTTAACTTTTCACTTTTTATACTATTATCCTTCTCATTTACAACTTATTATGAGTCATCTTATGTGGCAATGATGAGTAATAAAATTTCGGAGCTTTTGAGTTGGTTTTCAAAGAGTTCAAAGATTTTCAACCCCACAAAAGCAAGCTATATCGGAGCTTTTGAGTTTGTTTTCAAACTTGTTTAAAAGATCATTACCAGAGAAAGAATTAAAGAATGTGGAAATATTATTATTTGAGTTAAATGACCAACAACTTGCGACAAGGGCAAAAGGTGTGGTTCAGATAAAAAGGAGTAGAGATGGAAGCAATTTTATACGATCCTGGGTTCCAAAATCGGATTCTTCATCTGGGTTCATCGCCATTCTTTTTTTTCCCTCTTCTCCATCTTCGCTAGTTCTCCCTTTGGTTATGGGGAGGCTGATGTGGAGGTAATTTTATTACTCATCATTGCCAAATAGGATGACTGAGAATGAGTTGTAAATAAGAAGGATAATAACATAAAAAAGATGAAAAATTTTAAGTCACAGACGAGTCAAAAGTTTATAGATTGAGTTACAATAAATCATAGTTAAAGGATTGAATTATAAATGAATTAAAAATTAGAAGATTAGAAGATTAATTTTTTAAACAAAAAATTCTTGAAGTCGATGATTATAGAAGTAAAAAAAATAGTAAGTTCCACTTCAGAAGAAGAGTTGCAACTTTTAAAATTGAAATAACAATATACTCAGGATTAAAAATTGAGAAACTATATAAAATTATCCTAAATTTTGAATTATGTATGTATAAATAATTCTCTCAGATTTTAAAATATAATAACCAATCCATCTACATTTTCAATTCTATATAGATAATCTCAATCAATAATTATATACCCCTTAAATTATATTTTGTGTGTATATAACCCCCCTTAAGGATTTAAATTATATACATATAAGCTCCTTAAACTTTAAGATATGTGTAGATAAATTTTTCTCCGGTATTTAATATATGACATATTTAATAAATTTGATTAGATTAAGAAAATTAATTAAGTTAGTTAATATGAGATATTTTTTCTAAAATATCCCCAATCATCTTCCTTCCTTACTTTAATTAGTGTTGGGAGATCAATAAAAGTAATTTAAAAAAATTAATAGATATAAAAATAATTATTATAGTTAAGACCAAAATTAACTCTCACATTATATCATATATTAAGAACAGGAGGAGTAATAAGTAAAATTACTAGTGGTGAAATTTTCTACATAAATCTAAAGTGTGTAGGAAAATTCAATGTAAAGTTTAATAAGCTTAATAAGGTTACCTATACATAATATAAAATTCAGGAAAATTATGTACAATCTCGCGTTAAAAATTATATATGCTTTTTCCTGCGACGAGATAAAGAAAAAGTAAGTCTCAAACTAAAGCGCATGCCATCAGCTTCCTCCTTCATGAAACAAAAAACATGAACTCTTCTTTCTTCTTTCTTCTGCTTCTTCTTCTTATTGTATCCATCTCCTTCCCAAATCCAAGCTTCGCCATTAGACCTAAGATCAAGCAAATAACTGAAGAAGCCTCAACGACGAAGAATCATCAACATATGGTGAGCATTATTATTCAACGAACTATATATATATTCTTGGATTCAATCTTCAATATATATATTAACTCTTTATTCTTATAATTTTTTTTTTCAGTTAGGAGGTAGAAGAGATGATCATGTTCAAAGGAAAGAACTGCATGAAGTGCACTCAGGTCCCAACCCTATTGGTAATACCATTCCTCAGAAGAAATGGAAATCAAGCACACAGAGAAATCGACATCCTTAAGGTTTCTTTTTCATCTTCATGTATGATTTTGTCAAATTAATTTTTTTCGCATGTTTTTTCCCATTATCTGTTCTTCTTTCTTCTCCCTTCATTATTATATTGCCCATACAGAAGTTTTAGATCTCAGTTATTGGAAGCATCTATACCAGTTTTCAATGTAAAATTATATATCGATCGATCTCAACTTGATGTTAATTGATGATGATGACATTTCAATAAGATCCTCCTCTATATTCTTGATTTTTCCATATATATAGATTTATTGTTTAAAAATCATTTCTGGCTTTGGATTGTGTTCATTGCCTTTATTTTTATCAATAACGAGTTCCTTAACTTAGACTGAATTCTAAACTTAGACTGTTCCTGGTGGGAAACCCTATGATTAGTTAGTTAAAATGTAGGGTTAAATTATATTTCTTCATTACATTACTATTAAATACGAGTATATAATATTTATTAATTATAAGAATTATTATTATGATTTTTACCTTTAAGTTATCATTAATAAGTTATTGTTTATTTGATCAATATAGAATTGGTCTATCAGTGTAAGACCCGTTAGATCCTTTTAAATTTCGAGTTCAATTCTTAGAAAAAATATTTATCTTAAAAAGGCAGGCACGAACCCTAAAACTAATATACCTGATAATAGAATCCAGTTAATATTATAAAAAAAAATTATTGTTTGTTTAATTTTTACATGCTAAATAGCGCCTAATGATCAATCAACACGAATCTAATTGATTGAGTATTAATTTATATTGAAAATACATTAATAAAATACCTATGATGTGTTTGGTTTTGAGATTAAGTTAAACACAGACATTACTCCAGTGTGTTTTATACGTAATTTGAGAAATTAGTTTTCTATGATATGTAAGTTCTTTTTTAATATATTAAGAGGGTTTAAATTCTTCATCAGTTGATCTCTTTCTACACCTCACTCACTAATCGCAAGTTTTGATATTTATATTAATATATTAACATCTCTCTAATCAATTTTTTTAAAGTCTTTATTCTTGGTTAAGAATATATGAAATGAAAATATTAGAGAAGTAGGCTGATTGATTCCAATCATGCAGATCATATTATTAAGTTAAAGTAGGCTAGCCTTGTACGTAATAATTTATTTAATTATGCTAATGATTTTCCAAAACTTCCTTCTTCTTCTTTTTTTGGTTTATGAAACCTATGTGAATAATTGTACACAGTATTTTGAGTCTTTTCAAGAGAGGGTCTAGCTTCATTTTAGTCATATTGATTTGAAAGTCACTTTTTGCAAAGCAAGACAACTGTTTTTTCTTTATATTTTAAAACATTTATATTTAACAACCCTAAATTGTAAGAATTTTAACAATGCAATTAATTTTTTAAATTAAAATAAAATTTTTAAGAGTGAAATGCACTAATTACATATGCCTTATTTTTATTTAAACAATTTACTTGAAGCTCTATCAAAATTAAAATTTATGTTACACAAGTCTTCCTTCTATATATAAGTTTTTAATTTTAACATAAGGTTATATATTACCTAATATTTTTATCTTATTTTTTATATGCGTCTAGTATCTTTATCTTATTTGTAGTATAATTTAGCCAATAATTTTTTTAATTTCGTATAATTTTATCCATAATTTTTTTAATTTAGTATAATTTTATACATAATCTTATTTTTTAAATACTAATAATTGTACTAAATTAAAAAGATTATTGATAAAAATATACTATAAATAAAACTAGGATATTAGACACATATAAAAAATAAAATTAGGATATTGGATACTATATAATCTTTTAATTTATTTAAATATTAATTGATCATTAAATTATATGATTTGGATTAAAATAGCCCTATTTATTTAACATCAAAATTTTGCTCCATATAAAATTAACTAATTTATTGTTGTTGTTGTTATTATTATTTGCATGTGTGACTATGGGACCGTTGCTAGAATGTCAGTAATTAAATTTTTTATATGAAATTATTTTGTAGATTGAAAAAAAAAATCTCACGGGAGCAAACTCCTATTTATTTTAAATAATTATTATTCATTCAAATTGGTGTCATGAAGGTCTTATCTATCACTCACTTGTTCTCCATCCTCCATTATTTGAGAGCATTGTACCATGAGCAGAAAAAAGAAATGGTTAAATATTAAATCAAACAGAAGGAGGGTTAGGTGGCCTAAGTTGACTAAAAAGAGATATAGAGATGACATTGGGAAAAGATAAAGCAAGAAAAGATTTGATTCCATTCTACTCATTCACTTTATATATAAATCACCAATCTTACATCTTTTACTATATATATCTTTTACTATATAAATAATATGTGAGGCTAAGAAATGCCACCTTTTTTTTTTTTTTTTGAGAAAATTATCTATGAATCTCAAATAAAAAATTAAATATATTTTTAAAAAAAATTAGTTAAAAATATCTATTTAAAAATTTTATTAGTTAAATAAATACTGTTTTAAAAATATAAATTATTTTTAATTGATGCAACTCTTCTTTTATATGTATATAATTTATCTTTAAGAATGTGTAAAAAAATTTCAAAACAAAAAACCATTTGCATATAATTAAAATAGGTTACATACATTAAAAATAAAAAATTATACCTGAATTATATCTGTATAAATTTAAGTCCTTATAATCAATAACATATTTTAAATAGGTACTTATAACGATTTTTTCCATATTTTAGGCAAACAAAATACTATAAATCTTAAATACACAAATTAAATATGAGAATGTCTCAAAAAAATTATATTTTTTAATAATTTACTTTATATATCAGCAATTTAATATGAAAATATGATTTATAAATATAAATTGCTAAATTTTACTTGTAAATATATAAGTTTAACTCTATAATTAACTTTTCTTTAACCAGGGACCTATTGATAATTATTATATTATTTTACTACCTAAAGATTGCATTGCTTCCTCCTAATTCTTTGATGTCTGCCAAAAAGCTTCAAAGTTCAAAGTAAAGAAAGGAAGTGAAGTGGAAAATAGGGACACCATGAAAAGCATAATCGTACCGTTTCTGCTACTGGATGCTCCCAACAAAGCTGATTTTTTTTAATCGATTGATAACAAAAATTGATATTTTTGGATTCAATAAGGAGAATAATGACATTTTATGTCCCAAAATTTAAACATGATATTTTTCAAAAAAATTATAGTTATCCTTTTAACATTTAAATTATTTAAAATATATGAAAATAATTTAAAATACATTATGTGTGATAGAGTTGCATTGTTATGGCTTAAAAATAATAAGATTTTTTTTTATATTTTATATATGATAATAGAATATTTACTATTTTATTTTATAAATTTACAATTTTATAATACAAATTAATCATAATCATCACTCAAGAAATTTAATTAAAATCACACAAGCTTCATTTGAAAGAAAGTAAATAATTTATGCAATTTATTATATGTTTTCTTCCAACTTAATTAGTGTTTGTTACAAAAAATTCTAGAAAGGGATTAAGCTCGTCTATGATCTACGGGTAAGATAAAATCTCATTTTCTCCTAAGAAATACCAATATCGGGTAGGACGAATCGTCAATTACCCTCAGACATAAACCTAAGCATTCAAGAGTTAGGATGCTTCACCAAGCGCTACGACTAGAACTACAATAAAATAGTACTCTTTAGAGATCGAATATACTCTAAATAGTCGCACGTCTCACCCTTTACCTTTCAACATAATTTATTACTCAACAAAGTGATTTATCATTTATTTTAAAAATAAAATAAACTGGACATTTAGTGTGTGTGTGTGTGTAATTTACTTATGTTAAAAAAATGTGGAGTGGTGAAAAGTTGGTTGTTTGGATTGGGGAGAAGTAGTAAAGGTTTTGGAAGAAGTAAATAACATGAGAAAGCCGACTCTCATGACCAATTAATAGCCATTCATTTCATTTTGAAATACAAGTTCCAATGTTCTCAATTCATTCTTCTTCTCAGTCTCATAATAGTCAATTCTAAAAGTAAAAGCCATTCTCTATTCTTTTACTGCATTCGGTCCCTCCTATTTATAAGTTGCTATTAATTCAATTAACTTATTTACAAAAACAATTAAAATTAGTTAAAAATATATAAAATATTTTTTTTAAATACACTCTTATTTATTAGTAGGTAAAGAAGAGAAGGTGATGATGAGAAAAATCATGAAAACAAATGTATAAAAGGAAATTATTCAAAAGTATAATAGGGAAAATAATATTTACTATTCAACAAAGCCAAAAAGATAACATTATAAATAGGGACGGAGTACCATATAGACTCACCATCCCCTTTTTCTTTATAATCGGAGTAATACTTTCTTCATCCTATTTATTTATCCTCATAAAAAAATACATAGGCCAAGATAAAATAAAATAATAATTCATAAAATTTTATTTAAGAGAGAGCTTTTCGCACAATAAAATTCTTTCTAATTTATTTAAATCTCATCAAGAATTGTGCTCATGTATCTTCTTATCTATGGCAGCTAATAAATCTCTTGCCAGAAAGAAGATAAATAAAACATTAAGCTCAACAAAATGAGGTGGAATTTTTTTTTATATATAAAAAAATTTAGGTAGATTCAGCACCAGTCCTCTATTAAAGTCAGGATACAGCCCCAAGGCTTAGAGAGCACTTACAAGGGACTTATAGAATTGCTTACCAAAAAAGCTCTTATAATAATAAATTTATATTTTTATAGAATATAAATTTATTCCTTATCATATTTGATAACTCTCCATAGCAAATGAGATTGAAGTTCCTCAATACCAAATCAAATTATCTTCCCTTCAAGATAGAGAAGATCAAGCCCAACAATGAAAAAAAAAATTGGACCGACAACAATGACAAGAAGAAAGGTTATTAACAAACTAAATGGGCTTGCTTTTTGAGAAAGGCCCACGGGGCATAATTTGCTTTTAAATTTGTATAAATTACTTTCTTTTAGTTTATTCATGAAAAAAAATATTCTAAATTTGATTAAATAAATCCTCTAAATTTTATTTTATTTTCAGGAAACTCTCTTGAACATTAGATAATATATAATGTTTCTATAAGTAATATATCATCATCATCAGTAATCACACGTTAACCTTTAAAAGATTTTGAACTCTATAATAATATTTACATTAATCACATTAACTAATTTTATGATCTTTTACATTTTTAATCATACTAAATATTCATAATAATTATAAATAATTAATAATTATAATATATATTTTCTCACAGAGAAATCTCTAGTTAGATAATACTCTATATATTGTTTCTACAAGTGATATATCAGACAATCTAATAAGAAAGAGTTAATTACAAATAACTTCAAATGTATTAGATGCTCATTATATTGTCAATTTTTGGAGAATACCTTAAGTTTAATAGAAGTTCCTACTGATCCCAATAATGCAAACAAAGTCTATTGTGTAGTATGTTGTCTAATGATACAATGCATGTATATTGTTTTGGCTAAGTGTGACATTTCATTTGGTAATGGATGGTTCATCTTTGTTTAATTTATGTGGGACCCAAATATTAGCATAATTTAAACTAACATATATATATATATATATATATATATATATGTGGAAAGTGACATCTCAACATACACAATTAGTACAAAAAGGGCTAGTTATGGGGAACTTTTGTTATCAATTGATACTTGGGGTGGCATCAATACCAATCTAACAAGTAATCTTTGGTGCCCCACATACTTTGATTCCCCACCTTCTGTATATAACATGACACATCTCACATTGCAATAAATCCAACATTCAAAAATAATATATTCTGATAAATATCGATCCAGTTAATAAAGAGTTAGTTCATAATTTATAAGGTCATAAATTTAAATTTTTTGTCGATGTAAGGCTTTTATTGATAGATGATTTGTAAATATCTCTGTAAATATTTTTTGAACTTGGAGATATGCTATAAATTTAATAAGTGGGATCCAACTCATTTTAATTTTTTTGTATAAAAAAATAATATATTACCCAATTACGTTTCTCTCTTGGCTCCAAGACATTCCAAGTAGCACTAGTTGTAACGAGGATGGTGTACAAAAAATGTATGGGTGACTTTTTCATAAATTAAGGTATGAGATTATTGATTTTTTATACGGGTTCTAATATTAACAAGTATAAAAATTCATGTTTTAAACATTGTTGCACATTGACAACCGGTAAAAAAAGTAAAGATAATCATTTTTTTTTCTCAACATTTTTTACACCAGCCAAATACAATTGGTATAAAAAATATTTTTCTACACCAAACTCATCAAAACTAAAAGGTTTTCTACACCAATTATATCTATACTGATTATAAAATTGGTATAAAAAGTAAAGACCTTTTTGTACTAAGGTAGAGAGATAAAAAGAGAGATTTGGCGGATTTCACCTTATCTACTCTTTATCTCTATCTTTATTTCTTTCCACCTATATGGAGAGTCTTAAAACCAGCAACAATATTGTTGAAATTTGTGTGCCTCCAAATAAAGAGTGATTGTTTTCCCCCTTCTTTCTTTTCCCTTTAAGCCTCAGTGAGGTTCCCTTTTTTGTTAGAAGCTGTTTATTGATAAAATTACATTATTTTATTGTATTTATTTATTTATTTTTCCAATATTTCAATTTTATTTAGTATCATCAAAAGTTCATCATGGAGATTGACTACTACTTATTTAATGCTAAGTTAGCAGAAATAATGGAAGCTCAATAATTTCACTATGTATATAATTCTTAATTACATTCAAATTATCAATTAAAGATATTTAAACATGTGGTTTAAGCAAAAGTCACTTCTAAGCTGCTCCCTCCATTCCATTTAACAAGACCCTTTCAATCAAATCAAATAAATTAAAGAGGGTAATTAAAATAAGTTAATAATTTTGATTTCCCCCTCCAACCAAAAAAACTTGCTATAATTTTCCAAAACTACTTTAATTATACCACTTTAATTTCTATCCTAAACTTGATTAATTACATTAATCACAACATTATTATTAAAAATAGAGAGATATTTGCAAAGTGGAACACCAACTGCGGGTGAGAAGTCATGCATGCCTCTCTATTTTCTTAAAATGGTTTCATCCAATAATAACAAGCCTTATTTTAATAAGTGAGGTAACCACATAAATCACATGATATCATTATACTTTATCAATAACCAAAATTTTAAATATATATTAAAAGGTTCTGTTTAATAGCTTAATAAAATATTTTCTTCGGTCTTCCTCTATCTTTTTTAAAAGATTTTATGTTACCTTCGTTAACAACACATTCAACAACATTTTTTTGTACATATGTTCAAACTATCTCAAACAATTTTTTGTCATTTTATGGTAACATCTAATATTTATTACCATAACGCATTGCTGATTTTATAACAGTTTAATAAAATTTCTCTTTAAGCTGATAAAAAATAATTACATCTATTGTTTCATAGCCGGTCTCAAACTCAAATAAAAGAAGAGGGTTATGTTAGACTCTCAGAGCTAATTAAAATTCTATTGATACTATTATAAACATGGATTAACAAAAAAATTATGCTAAAGTTGTCTTATATTAATAAATATTAAAAGCTTATTAAAAAGGTTTTATACGAAAGAAATGAGAAAATTGTATATAGCATACATAATATAAGCAACATATATACAGCATCCATATCCAGTGATTAATTAATTCCACCGAAAATTCTACTATCAATTCCCCATTTATTTGAAATTTCTTGATTAATTCCCAAAAATTTAATGAAAAGGAACACATATATATCAAGTGACATAACATTAATTTAATGAAATGTAAGTATGAATGTTCTTTGTACAGCTCATTGAGCCATATTTGTCAAAGGGTTCCTTGTAATCCTCATGACTTGTATTTTTGACAACGAATCATAATCAACCAAATCCATTCATTTATATTCAAAGTGGTCGATATATATGCATCCAACATTTTAAAATTTATATTCTTTCAAATTGATTCTTCTTCTTCTTTTCCCCCCAAAAGTAAGATGATGGAATATGATATAAAGAGTACATATAATTGCATGGGAATTTTATATTCTGATGAAAGATGCCAAATTGACTAGGGATGAAATACCCACACAAAGCTCACTTTTGAGGTGCACAAGAAACATCCAAAAAAACACAATGAATGTCATATTTAATTATAAAATAAATATTAATCTACAATCAATAAATTTATGTATTAGAAAATAGGCTAAAATATATGTTTAAACCTTTATGTTTGCATCAAGTTTTATTTTAGTTCCTTAAGTTTAAAAAGTATATTTTTAGTCCTTAAAACTTAATGTCATTAACTTTATTAACGGGAAAATGCTGACTCAGTAAATTTAAAATGATGACTTAACAATTAAGTATTAACAAAATATATATAAATTTTAATCCTTTAATATAAAATATAACACAATTTATAAAAAAAAATTAAAATGAAAATATATTTTTCAGTGTTTAATTGCATAGTCATCACTTAAATTTGATGAGTCAACGTATTTTCATTAAACAATAGACTAAAAATATAATTTTTAAATTTAAGGGGCTAAAATAAAATTTAGTGTTAACTTAAATGACTAAACATATATTTTAGCTTATAAAATAAAATGATAATTTATCCTCAAATATATAAATATCGACTTGGAGCCCCAAACAACTTTATATTTGCCGGCAAAGATGGTACTTTTCACCAACACAAATTGAATAATATAATAGAGGGGACTAATTTCTCACAATATAATAAATCAATATTTAAATACTCATTAAGAGAAATAACAAGATAATGTTTTAAATAGAATGCCTTTCGAATTGGAGGATAATTGTGTTTAAAAAACAAAAGATTATAACTTTTCAAAATAAACAAGTTATCATTAATGAATGAATGTTTTAAATTAAAGGAATTTGAATTTCTTTAAATATCATCTTTTTGAATATTGTGGATAAAAAAAGTCATGATAAGATCTAAACCAACCCACACTTAAAAGGTCTAATAATGCTCAAATTTAAAGTAATAGGTAATATTGGATATTGAATATTTCTTAAAAAAACATAATATAATTTCATTTATTGACCTCTAAATCTTTTGGTTATGGTTGTATAATAATCTAGATATAGGAATGGTTGGCAAATAGACCTAAATATAGAAATGAAGGTTTTAATATTTCACACGCAATCGATAATCCAAAACTTTTTTGGGTTTTTTCATCTTTCAAACTTATCTTCAGCTTTTGTCTTACTGTCTATTCTCATTGATTGAGGAAGCATCTTTTTATTAAAAAGTAAATAGTTTGTCATTAAAGAAATCATGAAATAGATGTTTAATCACAAGGATATGCTTAAGTATATCCTTTACATGATTCACCTTTTATTTATTAATTTTAAGCTGATAAGATCATAAAATTCATCCTTGAGGGGGGAAAAGGAAAGAAAGAGAAGCAATGATTTAACTTGCATTAGGCAAAAACAAATTAAATCAGTCAAAAAAATAAAATGGTATCAATTATCAAATCCAACTTGAAGTTGAACATTCTAGTGGAGTTAGCAAATTGTCTTATATATATATATATCAACCCAAGTTAACTATATATATGTATATGTCTTGTATATAATTTTATTAAAAATTATATAACTTCATCAACTGAAATTTGGCCTATAGAAAAAGCTGATCTCTCATAATATAATAAATTTAAATTTAAATTCTTATTGATAGAGTTATTTACATTTAATAAAAAATATTACTTCGAATAAAATTATCTTTAATAGGAAGATTTTCGTGCTTAGCAAAAAAAAATCATATAACTTAATTTAATTATTTTAATTTATCAATATAAAGTATAAATTTATGTGATACATATATACACATAAGTAATGAATAATGTGGTTAATTTCTTAAGGCCTGTTTGATTCTATTTTTTTTTTGTTGAGATTTTCTACAAAACTGTTTTTTATAAGTCTTGGAAAGAGGAAATAAATTTGCACCATCTGTTTCAAAACATCACACTTGAAAGATGAGTGCATATATTTATATTCGAGAATAATAGATAATTCGTTTTGCCTGATATTAGTATCGTATAGGAAGAAAGAAAATTTCGCCCTACTTTTAAATCGTGGGTGAGCCCTACCTCTTTCCAAAAATTCTTGTATAAAAAAAATCACATTTAAAAGCTAAAAAAATAACAGAAAAATTTGATTGGGAAAAAAATTGCGAGTATGTAGTCAGAAAAGGTTGGTGATGGTCAACGGACGGCAACGCAGATTATAACTAATGCTGATGAAGCCAAAAAATCAAAGTAAGAACAAAACTAACTTCAAATTATTCTTTTTTTTTCTTTTCTAAAAATAAAGAATGAAAACAAATTTTAAGAACAAGTAAATCGAATGACATCTGAAAACAGTAGAAAACCGTTTAAAATACATAGTTCATACATGTATAAAAAAAAAGTTGTTAAACGTGCTAGTGAAAAAGATGAAATTAAACAAATAATTAATTTATTAAAAAATTTAATTATAAATAGAATATAATGATATCGTACAAGAGTATAATTTATATAATGATAAGACTTCTCATTTTTTACAAGGTATATGTATGTTTTTTTTTTAAAAAGAGATAAATAGGTATATTTTACTCATTTAATTAAGAGAATCTAATAGAATAAACTCATATTATATTGTTTTAGTTTTTTATAGGTAAGCTTAAGGTATCCACTGTTAAAAATAGTGAGTAATCTCCTCGTACTGTAAATTTTTTAAAAAAATTTTAGTGTTAACCATGAGGCCATCTCTATATATACGATCAACAATTAAACCCTGATACTTAAAAAATCTAGTTAAATACTAACTTGTATGATGTGCTAAAGAGGCCTTAATTGTTATTAAAAAATACATATGAATACACTAAATTATATCGCCACAAAAAGTAACAGATCATCGTTATCTAGTTAAAAGTTAGTCAAAAAAATTATCTAGTTAAAAAAATTGTATAATCATTTAAATTTAATAAAGATCAAGCGCCTTCAAATTTTATTTTATTTTTTTTATACCAATCTATTTTCTTTTAAAATAATTATTTACCTATTATATATACTTTTACATAGGGTTAGAACTCATAACCTTATACTAAAAAAAATCCTTAAAAAAGTGTTTGATGTCATTCGGCTTATAAAGTCTCCACTTTTTTCACACCAATATATTATTTGAATGGATTACGTATCTTTCTCTCCCTGCTTTTTTTTTTTTTAATTTAAATTTTTTGTTTAAGTTCATGTCATTACTTTCGACAAAAAATAAAACAATGCAGGGTACGTGGCGTATAATATAAATGAAAATTAAAACACAATCTTTCTAAACCAATAAATAATTAGAAAAAGTCTCTACTTCCCAATAGCATATTGATTATTTAATAAAGAAATGATTCATGATAATGTGTGTGTATATATTATCTGAGATATTTTTAAAAAAAATCTTCAATGATAATGACCAGTGACCACCTTGCTTTTAAGGGAAATGAAAGATTAATATTAGGTTAGTATCCATATAAAATATAAATACTTTAACAAAATATACATTGACTTCATATTAATTATTTAAACTCCATCTATTGAAGATTATCGTAAGTCACACTCACCCTTATACGTGCTCGTTTCCTCCAATGATTCTTTAGATTAGTGAAACGAAAAAGAATACTTGAAAGAAAAGCAATCAAATATTTACACAAACATATGTATATTTATATATTTATATTTATAGACACTCATAAGTTTTTCTTATCAGTCTTCTTTTAATCCGGAGTCTTGATTCGGTACAAATTTATTAGTCTTTATAATTTTAATTTAGTGAAAATTAGTTTATATAATTTTAATTTTTAAAATATTAATTCCTATATTTAAAAAAATTAAACTATAAAGGTTAAAGTTGTTTTTTCAAATATTATGAACAACAGACTAGAATATACTCTCCCATTGTGACATTCTGATCATGTAAATGATATTACTCCATAGATTTAGAATTTATTATAAAGTATTCGATTTTATTGAAAAATATTTTGTTGTATTTTTCACCCTCTTATTTTCAAAAAAAAATCAGTTCTTTCCACCCCAAAAAATATTCTTGATACTTATATAATTAAACTGAACTAAGTATTATAAAATTTTAAAAATAAAATTAATTGATAATTGATTGATAATATTATTGAGATATTATTAATTGAGATATTAATATTCTAATAACTTATATTGTAGAATGATTCAAATATAATTATTATACATGAGCTAATCTATTTATAATTGAGTCAAGTATTATAAAATTTTAAGAATAAAATTGATTGATTAATAATATAATATTGATGATGATATTTTAAATAATTAAAATTATATAGAATTAATTACTCACTTGTATCAAATTAAAATTTAAAGATTAAATTTTAATTAAATCAAAATTATAGGGATAGGGATTAAATTATATGAAGTCATAATTTATAGGCTAAATTTTAATTAAGTTAAAATAAAAAAGAGGGAATGATTAATTTTTCTTATGATGTATAATAAATTATATTGTTATAAATCCTGAATCTTGTTCCCACTAGCTCTGCAATTTTTTTTTTTGTTTCATAAAAAGTGGATCAATACGAAATTGATTTTCCCTAAAAGGAAGCCGTTAGAGATTCAATAGTCATTATGTTGTATAATTAATATTTATATTATACGGCCACCGACGTAGGACCCAGAGACCGTTTCTCGACGACGTCACTTTGAGAAAGTTTTCATCTTTTGTGGATAAATACATCAATGCATAAACAATTAAACGAACAGTCATATTTTCTCCCACCTTCTTCACAATTCTCTTCCCTCTCTCGTGTTTCTTCTTCCTGCTTTCCTGGGAATCTCTTGGCTTTTTCTTTACCCTGCGCTAAGGACCTCTGAACCAGGAGGTTTCTGTTGCACCGCTTCCAATCCCAGCTTCTTCCTTCTTTGGGGTTACGTCCGATGAAACCCCAATTTCGAAGTTTCTAACTTTGAATCGTCGAAGTCCGATCTTTTGATCTGGGTTTTGTGTGAGGAAGTTGTTGAGAGAGGAAGACCGGGTATTTGGCGTTAGTGTGATTTAAATTCCAAGGGATTTCAAGCGATAGTACGAGGAGGATTTTTGGCTCGAGATTTGCAGCACTGGGTGAAGAGAATTAGATAGATGGTGGCTTTACTGTGAACGATTTGCTCTCGTTTTGATCTATATTTCAGAAAGTGAAAAGACAATACGAGGTAAAGGAATATTAGGGAGGGAAAGAACAGGAAAATTGCAGAGAACAAAATGAAGCAATATCAGCTCAAGAAGGTCCTTTCTTTCTCTCCCTTTCTCTTTCTCTCTGATGGAAATAATCATGTAAATGAAAATTCCGGTGACATGTTGGGGAGCGCAAAAACAATTCAAGTAAAGATAAAACATAAAGGGTGACAATTATAACTATGTCGTTTCATGGAGATGGTGTTATTGGATATTGGGTAGAAGTCTTCTGCTTCCCACTTTTCATTACCGGTTTACTTCTCCAGTGTCTGTGAATTGAGATGAGCATAGGAATGGCATTAGCTTCCAGCCAAAAATACTCCTTAGTACCAGTACCTTCTTCCAGAAGCTACTTGACTTTTATATTTTCTCCAAGTCTGATTTTTTTGCCCTGCTTCATCAATCATTACTTCGGATGATTTTAGTGTTTCTGTGCGATCTTTGGATTTGGTTATACTTGTCTTTGCTAGTTGATTCTAGGGTTTTGTTGTTCACTGATGATGATTTTTTTTTAATGAAAAAAATCTTCATAGATTTATTAATTTGCAGGATATTAAAGAATTGGGTTTCTTCACTGAGTATGGGGATGCCAATAGATACAAGCTTCTTGAAGTTATAGGGAAGGGTAGCTATGGAGTTGTTTGTGCGGCAATTGACACACACACTGGAGAAAAAGTAGCAATAAAGAAGATCCACGATGTTTTTGACCATGCGTCAGATGCCATTAGAATTCTTCGTGAAGTCAAATTACTCAGGCTTTTAAGGCACCCTGATATCGTAGAAATTAAGCGGATAATGTTGCCACCTTCAAAGAGAGATTTTAAAGATATTTTTGTAGTCTTTGAGCTCATGGAATCCGATCTCCATCATGTCATTAAAGCTAATGATGATTTGACCCGCGAACATCATCAGTTTTTTCTTTATCAGCTCCTACGTGCATTGAAATATATGCATACAGGTATCTGTTTCTTTACCATGTCTCAATAATTTTTTTAGCCCTTGTACGAGTACTTCCTAACTTTTATATATTTTAGTAAAATGTGCGGGCAATAATTTGAAATGAACTGCTATTTATTGAGCTTAAGTTGGATTGCAGCAAATGTGTATCACAGAGACCTCAAACCCAAGAACATATTGGCAAATGCAAATTGCAAACTCAAAATTTGTGATTTTGGACTGGCAAGAGTTGCATTCAATGATGCTCCGACAACAATATTTTGGACAGTATGTATTTTGATTTAATTTGAATTGCAAATATAGCACATTGAAGTTATGAATTTTATCATGGTTTTCTTTTGGCAATATCGCAGGATTATGTTGCTACTAGATGGTACAGAGCCCCAGAACTCTGTGGAGCATTCTCTTCTAAGGTATAGTTTGGCAAGACTTTATTATTTGAGTATTCTATTCAATTATGCTATAAGATTATAGTTTGTGCCAACCTATTAGCTAGAAGGTCATTTGTACTTATTTGTGTCCTGTTATGCCTGTTTATCTGTGTGGCTTGATTGAGGTATGAATTTGTCCTTTAGTAGACTGATGTTGACATATTGCGTGTAGTATACACCGGCTATTGATGTTTGGAGCATTGGTTGCATCTTTGCTGAGGTCCTCACAGGAAAGCCATTATTTCCTGGTAAAAGTGTTGTACACCAAATAGATTTGATTACTGATCTTCTTGGGACCCCATCACCAGAAACCATTTCAGGAGTATGGACCTTTCCTTTTATTTCTTTCTTTTTTTCTTACATTATGTTGTGATGAACTTTTTTATTATTTTTCATATAATGATTATTTTGTGTTTGATCATATCTCGATATATGCAGGTTCGAAATGAGAAGGCAAGAAAATACTTGATGGAAATGAGGAAAAAACGGCCTGTGCCTTTTGAGCAGAAATTTCCAAATTCTGATCCATTGGCACTTCGCCTTTTGCAAAGGCTTCTAGCATTTGATCCCAAAGATCGACCAACTGCTGAAGAGGTATCTATTTATCTACTATTTCATGTTTCCTTTGTTCCTGCCTTGTGACTATGGATCTTGTAATGGAAAATTATTTTTCTTAAATTTAATTTTGAAAACAAAAACATTTTTGCTCGTGTGTTTGGCAGGCATTGGCTGATCCTTATTTCAAGGGCTTGTCCAGAGTTGAGAGAGAACCTTCTTGTCACTCAATTTCAAAGTTGGAATTTGAGTTTGAGAGGCGAAGGTTGACAAAGGAGGATATTAGAGAACTAATATATCGTGAAATACTGGAATATCACCCTCAGATGCTTAAAGATTACATGAATGGAACTGAAGGCAACTTTCTCTATCCAAGGTCTGAAATATGATTTATCACTGATTCTACATGATGTCTATTACCTATTTTTATGAATATAATATTTATGTTTATATGTGATAAATATAATTTATGGGTACATATTCCTTGCAGTGCAATAGGCCAATTCAGAAAGCAATTTACTTATCTTGAGGAAAATGGTGGCTCAGTCACTCCTCCAGAAAGGAGGCATGTCTCCCTTCCAAGGTAAGACTAATCTACACTTACCATGGCTCGTGGCTTTCTGTTATCTGTGTCTTTTCTTCTCGGTTCTAGATATTGATTCGTGTTGAGTTTAGTAGCCGGTCTAGTTCTTGGGAATGCTTAGGACTTGTTTGGTTCTGATTAAAGTTTCTTGGATGTCATGGGGATAAGAGGGAAGATCTATTTGCACAGCTATATGCTTAAGATGGATTATTCCCAACACATCCCATATTTATCTCAAGGTTTTCTCCCCATCTCCCCCTTACTCCCCCAACTAAAATCACTTTTTTTTTTCTAAAAAAATGTTTTAAACAAACTGACCCTTAATTTGCCTTTTTACTAAATAAATTCTAAACTGTAAAGCTATGAGGTATTGCAATGAAGTCCAATTTTAAAAGCTTTGTTATGCTAGTAAATACTCTTTAAGCTTTTTTGCCTTTTTTACTTTTTCTGCTTCCAGCGTCAGAATTCTACTGTGTGATTAAATGTATTTTGGATCTATATGATAAATAAATTTGCTTCTCACCCCTTTTGAAGGGCCAGTGTTCACTCGGGTACAATCCCTCTTAATACAAAGCCAAATTTCAATTTGTATGAGAACAAGCAAAATGCAGAAGAGGCATCAAAGAGTTTAAGAGCAGCAGAATCAAATTCTGGAAATCAATTGAGGGGTTCCCGGCCTCCACCAAGGGCGCCCACAGGTATAGCCAAGCATAATAAATAAGTTTGCAATTTTTAGCTTGATTATAAGTTGGGGCATTGTGAACATATGCTGGTCTATTTATGGAAGAAGCCACGGTTTTCTACTTCTAATTCTCACCTCGAGGGCAAGGTGAAGGTTAGAGGGCTGGGAAATGATGGGCTCATAACTAATGGACCCATCATATTCAAAATGAACTAGTTATAATTAACATTCTATATTCTTTAGTTTGCTGGTTCTATTATTTACTGGCTTGTCTATCTTCACTATTAACTGTTCTATCAACACTTCCCACAGCTAAGCCAGGGAGAGTGGTAGGCCCAGTTGTACCCTATGAAAACGGAACAAGCACAAATGCTTTTTATGACCCAAGGATCTTCTATCAAAATGCTCTTCCCCACGCGGCTGGTTCTCCTTACTGCTATTTCATACCTCAACCCATAAACTCACACAAGACTGTATCAGAGGCACACCTGGTTTTTTCACAATGCAAGCATCAAGTCCCATTCCAGCAGTGTCACCACCTAACCAGACCTGCAATTGACCTCAACACCAACCCATACCATCAAGAAGCCAAGACCGATCGGTATGATAATAATCACATAATTACAATCGATACGAAGCTATTGCAGGCACAATCTCACTTTGGTGCAGTTGGTGCTGCAGCAGTAGCCATTGCAGCCCATAGGCATTCTGGTGCTGTCCAGTATGGATTGTCATAGGTTAAGGACTTGTGTGAAAGGTGCTATGCTTTTTATGTCAGGAGTTGGATGGTAGGAGGTTGATTAAATCATTAAACAGGTTTAGTTTTTTGTTCGTCTTCTTGTTTCCTTTTTGGTTCTTCAGGTTACACTTGTATAAATATATACGTGTACATTCAATTGATTAATAAGAAGTCAATTGTTCCTCTTAATCTTGACTTGATGATCTTTTATTATCTTGAGGACGCCAACATGCACACATAGATACACGCATGCTTGCATTCATACACATACATATCATTGTTCACACAAATACATAGAGAATATCATCAAACTTGCACAAGGCAGCATTTGGTGTGTTAAGACAGCATAAGGGAGCATTGGATGATTGGGGAAATCCCAACAATTTTCCTTGGCACAGGCTACTTATTTGATTCATTGCAACACATTTGTTCTGTAAGCGAAAAATAAGGCTGGGCAAAAAAAAAAAAATCAAAATGGGAAAATAAGGAGTAAAGATGGAACATATTAGCTCAATTCTATCTGCAACTCGAACACATCTGAATATTCATAGCCCATGCTTGTATTTCTAGTAGCCTATGACCGACAAGCCTGCCAGAAGCTTAATTTAAAACCACATGAAGAAACTGTGAGAAGTCTGTTCACAGTCTATTCAGTCAGTTTTTTCTTCATTTTCATTGCATTGTTGTATCCTCATGGCATCTAGATTGGATTTTCCCTGGAGTTCACGACTAAATAGGCCTCTGAAGTATTCATCTACTCCTATTCTTTTGAACTTTGGTGGAGTATGATCAGTGACCAAGCTTGGTGAAGGACCTGTCTCTGCGTCATATCTTGGACTGTAAAATGTAGCAATGGAAAGTCTTTCTTTCTCAGAGTTTACTGTTGCTCGGTGCTCAACACTTCGGTATGTCCCATTGGTTATGATCTGCCATGAAAAATATGCAGGAAAAGATAAAATAATTTATGTGGGTATGAGACACATTGGAAATATGGCAAAAATGATGCACATACCTCTTTAATTCGGTATTAAAATCTTCAATTTGGAGATCAAAAGTTTGATTCTCACTATCTCTTTTTCTAGTTTAATTTATTTCTAGTTATAAATGGATTTGTAACATGGATTTAGTCTGTGAAATGCACTTCAGGTAAAAGGGAGAGAGATAATTAGGGAATGGTAGGTCCCATTTTTTGAAATGTGGGTCCCACTCCAATGTTGTGGTTGATGATTAATGCTGAATCTATCTTCTATGTTATACCTCTAGTATGTCTCCAATGTTGAGAATGAATGCATTAGGGAGAGGACTAACAGGTACCCACATGCCATCTTTTCTAATCCGAAGGCCTTCTACTTCATTGAGCTGCAGAAGAATGGTGAGACCTACAGCATCAGAATGGGGTGTGAGACCAATGACTTTTTGAGCTGAGGACATGATGGGTAATAGTTCATCCTCATTGATTGCATTCCTTCTTCAAATAACTCCCTCGTTTCCATGCCTTCCATCACAGCCATTGCTAGATTTTTCATCTCAGCTGAGTATAGTTCTAGAGTTTCTGTGTATTCAAAACATGATTCAGCATCAAATCAAGTGGCTGATGAGGAATATACGTAATTTTTCTATTGGGCATGCAAAACTTTTATGAGAAGGAAATGAGATCAGAAATGACTTTTATGTCCCTTCACCTAAGCTTGCATGATAATTAGTGTTGTGCATTTGCATAAAGCTTGAAATGAGTCAGACTGTTCACAGCTTGTAAGTAGTGTGGCTTCTTATGTATTGACTGATGAAGAAAAATATTTTTAAATAATTTTTTTTTCCTATGAAGAAATATGCATATATCTATCTAGAGACAGAGAGAGAGAGAGAAAACGTGACAGGAAGAGGGAGGTGAGGGAATATGTGAGGCTTCCTCAAATGGACAGGAAGTGTAGTAATGAAGAAGAGGTCACCCCAATGAAGCTTTTGATCCTCACTCACAAAAAAGGCTTGTCCAAATCCCTCCGCTTCTCCTTCCCTTTGCCAAAACTTGTTCTTCTCTGACATTCCCAGATTGAAGAATTCCTCTGTCTCCTTCATCTTCTCCACCAACCATGACCCCACTCCATGATTCGCCAACTACACCAATCATTTCAATCTTCATTCAATGCTCTGTTCATTCATTTAGTCCTTTCTTTCTTGTTTATTAATTTATATTGTAAGGCAAGTGAAGAAGTATAATTGACATAAGATGAGGATAGAGATAGAGATAAGAGACCGCTTGGAAGAATCCCCACTGTTTGTAGGCAAGGTGAAGCTTTGCCAATTCTTCAGAATTTGCTGCGGCAATTTTAAATTGTGCTTGCTAATACTTATAAGCGATAGTCTTATAGACGGTGACTTGATAGTAACAAAAATTCACCGCCTGAAGTCTTCATTACCATTTTGTTGTGGATAAAGCAATTTTATATTACCATCTTTCATGATAAATAATAGCCATAGTTAATGTAATATTAGGTTATAAACTTATTTATAATATATGTATATTATAAGCACATTGCATTATAAATTAATATTAAGCCCTAGGACTCATCCACCATTTTATCCTTATTAAATATAATCTATAATTTATGTATTAGTGTAAGGAAATTTGATAATTATTTTTATTATCAAATGGCTATTTCCTTCTCCATTTTGTCCAGCGACTCCACCATTTTAGTTATTGATTTGAATTTGAATATGAATTTTGTCTACCTTGTGTTACTATTACTCAACCTTTTTTTTTATAATCATTAAAATATAACACCATTATATTACATTTCATACATTTAAATTATTATTTTCACTGGTAGGTATAAATTTAGTTAAAAAAGACATCAATTCACATTTTTAGTCATACCCGCATTAATCCTTCAAAAATAATTAAATAAGAATATGAGAATGTTGATTTAATTATATTAAATTTTAATTAAATAATTTTCAAATTTACTTTTGAATTTAGCTAATCTCAATACACAGCTTCGTAATTAATTGTTTTATAATGTATTACATTGCATTCAATCAGCTTTGGCAAAATAAATCAACTTTTTAAAATTTTAAATAAAAAAAATTGTCTAAATAAGAATAAGTAGAAATTGAGTTATTTTATAAATTAAATGGCCAAATAAATTTTATTATACTGATGATTAATTGTAGATATGATATTTTTCTAATAATTCAAATAACCAGAATTGATTTGATTGCCGTTGCCACCATTTATTCAGGTACATTAAAGGGTTAACTAGAATCAATTAGATGTTCAAATTTGAATCTTATAGTTAATTGGATTGTCTAATTTATAATCAAATATTAATTATCCTTCGATTTTATATCTATCATATTTAATGTATTTATTATCCAAAATTGGGTAATGTTTTGAGATTACATATATAGTTATTATTTAATTAATTCAGCTAAATAATTAATAAACGACTTATTTTCATATCAATATTAACATTTAAATCTGTTCAAAATTTGCCCTTAATCTTTGAGGAGATCTGGCAAAAAGAGGCAATACTCTATCATGAGGAAGTCAACAAGAATAGAAGGTTTAATGAACAATCGCAGGTAGAAAGTCAACCAAAACTCACTGCCAAAAAATAACAAATTAACTAATAGGGTTAGATTTAGTAGAAAGAACTAATTCTGATTCTCACAACATGAATAATTAATATTTAAATCTTTATTAAGAGATATGCTCGTATTTAGTGTCAGATAGTTATTTGAATAAGATTAACTGGCTAACATTCACAGCACGTGAGATTCAATTACTTAAGAAAAATTATCAGATATGTAGCATCTTATTTAACATATTAACAACGGCATCAATTCAGAGTCGGCCTAATTAATCATGCATGATTCTCTCAGCCTCCACACATTGCGCAGCAGCTTCAATGTCGGAACATGTTCCAATTTTATTGTAAAAACCGACCATACCCACCTCCCAAACTCATCTCTCACCACAGAACTAATTTCAGTACTCATCGCTCACAGATATGAGGATCATGGTGCTTTTCGTTGCAGTGGCGCCGCCCCATCTCTGTTCAATTTTAACCAAGCAGCCTTAGGTTTTTCCCAGTAAACCTCTCTCTCCATTATCTCTTCCTTCTTCAACTCCATAAAAAATTCTTTTTGCAATATCCTCACCTTAGGCTTCTCCTTCAGCTCCTCTGTAACATCCCGATGAGTTATTAAAGTGTTTTGGAGTGTTAAATTTTGGTTACGCTTGAGTTTGGATTAAATTGAGGTTTGGGTTCACCATTAATTGATGAATTAGGAATTAGCATATGAGATATAGTCCATTAAAATAGGGCTTAATATATGTGTTCCCCGGGGACGGATTGATGAGTTTCGGGTGATGAGCACTGAATCTGTATCGTCCAGATTAGTGTATTTTTTGTCTTGTATTCTTTAATGAGAATCTATCCATGCCTCTGGATAACAAAATACATGTTTATAAGAAAACCAAACAAATACAGATTTATATTTTATAGGGTGACGAAGGATGACGCCACCGTCGCTGGCATTTGAGAAGAAAATGGGTAGATGAAAGGACGCGCTTCGATGGTGCTTTCTTCTCTGGTGAATTTTTATTCACTTCATTGTCATAGAGAGAGATTAAGGAACACTTAGAAACACCGCGGATGATGGGAGGGAGATAAAGAATCTGAGACTTAAGAAGAGGGAAGTGAGAGGATTTGAGAAAGAGTAAAGAGAGGGGTAGCATAATGCAAAACCCTGGATATTTTTATTTTTTAAAATAACAAATTAATAGAAATTAGTAGACTGCCACATATATTAAAATAATTTGAATTGGAGACATTCTTATTGGTAGAGCAATATGAGTTGGTATTATGGGAGTACGTAAGAATTTCTCAATAAAAATTGGTTAAAGAGAAATATATAGTAAATACCACATCATCTTAACTTTACTTAATCAAAATTTAAGACACAATAGCTTAATATATTTTAATTTTAATTGGTTGATAATTTATTTAAAAAAATTATATTTTATTTTATTTTGAAGAAAAACAAACCTCTTAATTTAGATTGTTTTAGATGGATCATTAATAAATTAGGATTAAAATATATTAAATTGTTTTATTTTAATCCAACAAAGTTCAAATGTGGCACTTCCATATATAAGTATTTCTCTTGCACAGCATTTTCGTATCATACATGTTAACATAAATCCTAGATAGATCTTACCCACAAAGGATCTTCGATATTACATCTTGGACCTAGTTTTGGTACTCATTACCGTGACAAAATCTTCACTGTTTATATATAGTTTCAATGATTTAAATTTAAAATTTTTAACTAATAATTTTTAAATAAAATATTGCTTGAAAAGCAAGGACAATAGTTAAAAGATTATCTTTATTTTAAATTATGTACTTATTAAAATATATTTTGAAAAAAATTAAAAATAAATAACACAAATCTAGACCATTGGAATTATCTGGATACTCCAGATTTGGTGCACCGAATAACCATCTCATTCTCAAACGCGGCAAGGTTGAAGTCATGATCCATATCCACCATCTTCATTCTACCCTTCTTGCGCCAAATATGCATTAATGCTCTCCTATACAAAGTCGTGAACGAGACCTTTGCCCCATCATCAATGATCAAGTTCCAACATATCGTATTGCTTCGATCGATATTCCTCCGCCATGATTCCGGATTACGCTTTCAGATCCGGCCTACTGCCATTAGGGTTTGGGTTTCCAGACTAAGAACCAATTTTGGAGCTCATTTAGATTTGTTTTTCTTACTTTTATTTAAAAAAATAATTTAATGTGTTCAGAATAAAAATAGAGATATTTTTTATATCATGACCACCAAAAGTGTTTCGAACTGGCACTATAGCACTGTAGTCTGTGTCATTGATTATAAAAGACAATTTGGAGCTTTATTACATATAACAATAAAAGACATGATATCTTCTTCTCATCCTCTTAATATACTTATTAATTAGGGAATCAATAGCCACCAATTATTCCTTAACAACAACAATTACGATAACCCAAATATTAAACAACTCGATTCAGAAACTATAATGATAATTAATGACGATTATGCCCTCCTCTCAAACACAACAGGAAGAACATTACCATCCAAAGCCTCCAGAATCTTCCCATTTTCACGTAATCCACCAATTTTCCCGCAATCAAACCTACAAAGAGGACACACTTCTGTAGGACACCATTGAATATTATAGATTCCTTCTGATTCGGTCTCCACAATCCTAAAATAATCAGTATAATCACGACCACCGTTGGTACTACCAGTAACGATAAGTCTTCTCCCACTCGTTGTCTCCCTCTCGCCGACCTTCCAATTTGTGGATTGAACGCATATCGTGGCGGCGGCGAATGCTATCTTGAAGTCCCTGTGCACCTTCACGACGTTGTCTTCTCCAGCGAACGGTGAGAAGATCACCGGCAGGCCTTCCCCTACGTCGGTGTTTAGCTGGCCGACGTAGAGAGGGCAAGAGTTGTTGCGGTTGATGAGAGTGAAGCGGCCGCCAGAGTCTGTTATCGCAGGCTTGATGTAGTACTCAACACCGCGTTGAAGAGGTCGGCGGTTTGTGTCGACCACGGTGGCGCTGTCATCGGATTGGGATAGGGCTGACGTGGCCAGCATCATTATGAGAAGCCATGGAAGGCAAAGGACTGAACTTGAAGCATACTTCATATTGATTCTTTAACAAAGGGTTTGGTTTTGATTGTCTTTTGTGGAGAAGAAAGGAAATGTATTTATAGGGATGGATATGGGGTTGAAGATAAGGAGGTAGATGAGTTGAAGTCCAAAATGTACAAATATTTTACTTGTACGTACCTTGAAGAGTTCTTTGATTATTTTTTTTTTGGTACAAAGAGAAAGATTTCTTTGATTATTAATTGAGAAATGGATGACTTTTGCATGCCGTGGCCTATTTTTGATGAATCATATATATGTTTACATTACGCCTTTGACTTTGAATGAAAATCCCAAGTTTTAAAATTTTTGTAGTGAAAAAACTCAATCTTTTGACAGATTTAGGGTTTTCGTTTCTAGTTTGATTTCAAGATGTTTGTAAATAGCTGAATATTTGCACTAATCAACTCAACAAAAGGTAATCAATACAATAATAATCCTAAAACACTTTAGGAAAGGAAAACGTTTGGGCTGAGGATTTATGTTAACTTCCCTCTTGATGAGGATTATTTCACACGTAAACACATTAACCAAGGACTCTTACTAACTAAGATGAATTTAATCTCTCTAACAATGTTAATTTATAGTTTAAACCAGCCTTACGTACGTGTATCTAAATTAATATTTAATTAAAAATGAGTCAAAATAATCAACAAAGTAGTCCGGTTAGTAAATAACTGAGTTTATCTTAAGTATATGTTGTCAAGGGTTAAATATCTCATAGTTATATGTATGAAAATTTCCTGACGAGAGAGGTAAAATTCATTTATGTGATCTCTAGGTCTCAAAAGAAATTAATCCTTAACTGTGTTAAAGATGCCGTTAGTACACTCCGATGATAAAAAAGAGAGTTGAAAATACATGCGTGTTTGGAAACACGACATTTTAGTTTCAATAAACTTGTAGATAAACTTGAGACTTTTTCATTTGCCTTGTATGAATTGAACACCAGATCAACTTGATACAAAATATATGTACGCACACATGTGTGTATATGGGTATGTTTGGAATGATTCAAAATCATGGTTTTATAAGTTCTTTTTGGCAAAATTTTAGTTTAGAAAAATTTTAAAATAAACAGTCATATTTGTCCATAAGTACTTTTGGGTTAAACTATAGTTTTGAATAAGCTACTGAAACTAGCTTTTAGAACAGTAAAAGAGCTTATGGACTATCCAATTACTATATTACCCCTAATTTTTCTTATACCCTCTCTCATCTCTCATCTCTCTCCTCTACCCTCTCTCCTCTACACCCTCTCTCATCTCTCTTCTCTCTCCTCTCTCCTCTCTACCATCTTTCATCTCTCCTACTTTTAATCAAATCATACCATTTTTAATAATTTACCAATATAAAAAATCATTCTAAAAATAACTATCCAAACACTTATTTATTCAAAATCACTTTTTTTTCATAAACTCTTCTCTAAAAACCCTTTTCTATAAGCTGTTTAAAAGCTCATTTTTTCTATAAGCCATTTTTTAAAATCTTATCCAAACACACACTATATATGTGTGTAGATGTTTCCAATTTTTCCTCTATATTGCTTGAAGCATTTTGTCTTTGGCACATAATACCTGAAGACCAATATATATACTCCTTTGGTTTTATTTATATGATAGAGAGAGAAAAATTTTGTTCTATTTATAAGTCATGCCGTTAAACTTTTCATATAAATATATAATTTTATTATTTATTTATTATTATGTTGAATTTGTTCTCATAGAATATAATGTATATTAAATAGTAATAAAGTTAAAAATTGTTGAATAAGATAGAATTAAAAAAGTTTAAAGTTTATCTTGATCCATATAAGATATGTTAAAAATAACTTATAAATAGGATTGAAGGAGTATGCATGGGTTGAAAATTTAATTATGTGCCGATGATGTTCAAACTTCAAAGGCTTGAAGCAATACACGGTTCGCATTCTGGATTTTTGTTGGTTTGTTCATATATATCAGTGTTTTCTCTTTTGATCCAAAGCGTACGTCATTCCCCAGAAAATATAATATATAATATAGATAAACTTGAGACTTTAACACTATCATAGAGGTATAAAATCTTATTAAATCTTTTTAGGTTTCAAATTCAATTCTTAAAAAAAATATATATATACTTAATCATCGTGTTCCCATATGCTTAATTAAAATAGTTGCATTGTAGACCAACGGAGATTAAGGACTTTTTGGCAAATTTCCTTATAGTTTTTTAATCATAGCAAAAACAAATTGCAAGCATACCTTACCTACATGCATGTCAGTTGTCATTAATATAGTTTAGATTAATAGTGACAAAATGATCATAAATAAAATTATCCAATTATTTTTATAATCATAAGAAATCTTTATCTAACTTTATACAATATTTTAGTCTTTAATATTGGTATTTTTTTGTTAATGAAACTAACAATTTTATGATTATAGGATTAAAAAGACACTTTATAGAACATTAAGTAAAGTTAAATGAACAAGGTACACTTTTGCTATATGTAATGATCATTGTAATAAAAAGACATGATTATCTTCTTTTCATCCTCTTATTTTACAAATTAGGATGAATCAAAAGTCCCCCAATAATTCCTTAAACCCAACTATTAAATAACTTCGATTCAGAAAACTATGATGATAATGACAATTAGGCCCTCCTCACAAACACAACAGGAAGAACATGATCAGCCAATGCCTCCAAAATCTTGCCCTTCTCACGTAATCCCCCAACTGTCCCACAATCAAACCTGCAAGTAGGACACACTTCTGTAGGACACCATTGAATATTATAGATTCCTCCGAACTGTGTCTTCACGATCCTAAAATAGTTACTGTAATCACGACGGCTCAAGGCTTTACCAGCGACGATGAGTCTTCTTCCACTCTTCGCATCCCTCTCGCCCACCTTCCACAGTGTTGTTTGAACACATGTTGAGACGGCGGAGAACTCCACCCTGAAGTCCTTGTTCACCTTCACGATGTTGTCTTCTCCGGCATGCGGCATGAAGGTAACCGCCATGCCTCCGCCTAGGTCGGTGTTGAGCTGGCCGACATAGAGAGGGCAGTAGCCGTTGCGGATGATGAGAGTGAAGCGGCCGCCGGAGTCGGTTATGGCAGGCTTGATGTAGTACTCAACGGCGGTTAGTGTCGACAACCACGGTGGCGTTGCTATCATCGGATTGGGATAGGGCTGGCGTGGCCATCATGACGATGAGAAGCCCAGCAAGGCAAAGCACTGAACTTGAAGGCAACTTCATATTAATTGATTCTTTAACATAGAGATTGATTGTGTTTTGTGGAGAAGAAAGGAGAAGTGATGAGGTATTTATAGGGAAGAAAATAACGAGATTAATGAAGTAAAGTCCAAAATCTACAAGTATTTTACTTGTATACGTATCTTAAGAGTTGTTTGATATTAATTATTAAGATTTTAAAATGAAGGAAATGGAGAAATTTTCAATGCCGTGGGCTGCTTTTGTGATGATAATCAATAAGTCATTCATGTCACAGTTCTGAGTTCTGACTTTGAATAATGCAAAACCGACAAAAGTTTTAATTTTCGTGATGATGGTGGCAAAGTCAATCTCAATTTTGGCTAACTTAAAGGGCGTGTTTGGTAAGATAGACAAAACTGGTAACAAAAACCCGCTTATCCAGCCACGTATAAGAGTTCTTATCTGCCATATAAGCCTAAAATGATTGGGCGTTAATTCTGCTCTATAACCTGATTCCGTGGATTTATTAAGAAAATCCAATTCAAGGCGTTTTTTTATTACTATTAATGTAGGATGTTCAATGTTCATGGACATGATATCAACCTAATCCTGTGGCGTAAAAAAAGAGACATCAACCTAATCCAACAAGCTAAAATGTATCGTCCATGGCCCGGCCCAGATGCCGTGTTACATGATATGGTCAGGTTGGGCTTGGCATAAAAAGAAAAAATATATTCTAATTATTCTCTGAAATGTAAATCAAAAGGGTGGTTGTCATTCAACTAAATGTACTTACATTGAGTTCTTAAATGCCTAAATTTATACTTAAAAATAATAGACAATTTATCTTACCTAATATTAGTATTGTTTAGAAATAAAGAAGATTTTACCCTGCTCTTGAATTGTGGATAAACTCAATATCTTTCTAAAAATTTTCTTTAAAAAAAAAAAGTTACTTTGAGATAATCAGGCTACAACAAAGCCAGACTTTTTTGTTTTTGGTACAAAGCAAAGCCAGACTTTATTTAACAGCTCAAGACTCCAGCTAATAAAACAACGGGAGTTGGTCCGAGTGATAAACGGTTTGGTATCGCTTAAGCGAGATCTCGAGTTCGAGCCTTGGCGTACGCAGAAAATCCCCATTAAGAGACTCACCCACCAAAGCCAGGTGCACAATGCAGGTCGAATCCGGATGTAGTCGGGGCAAAGCTCCGGTGAACCGGATGGGCAACAAAAAAAAAAACTACTCAGTCCCATAAAAAATAAAGAGTGCTAAAACTAAAACTTACATGTCAAATAAGTCCCATCACCTATCTCTTTACTAAGTTGTACATTCATTGCAGAGAATCATTGTTCACAAAACATGCCCATCTAGAAATACAAGATCAAATGAAGTAAACTTGAAATCTGAAGCACCCAAACATGAAATTCGTGTCAGAAAGCTAACTAAAAGAAGTTAAGAACAGTCAAGTTTGTTTGTGGACACCAACTAGCACCATTCAAACTGGTACTGTACCACGGGACTTGCACGTGACTAGTATTAGGCTACTTGTGTTCTTCAGCAACGATTCTGTATTTTCCAGATAGCTGTTGCTGCAAGTAGAATCAGAATCATTTACAGATAAGAGAAATCACGTGGATTCACAATTAATAACTCAAACTAGTGGAAATCAAATATATCTTTGACAAGTCTACTTCTATGAAAATCTTGATTTAGATCCCCTAGATAGTGTGTCCAACGTTGTTGCCATCATCATATTTTTCAAGTGATCTAATTTCATATTTCTGTCACGTCTTCATCCAAAAATTTAATGTCAAATTTAACTAACAGTCGCTTAGTTTAGGTGCGAAGGACAAAAAGAAAGGCAGATTGGTTTACTTACTTTGAAACACTGAATACACAAATAGATATAAATATACTAAACACATGTAAGTTGCTAAACTTTATCGCTTCAGGAAATATCAACTGATTATTTCCAACTGACCTAAATATGAATCAATGATATCCATTATATAAATTACATCGAAGTTAGTGGATTGTCAAATTTGGCTTAAAATTTTGAAGATAGTATCATATAAACTCAAACCTAAAATCATTTAGAAAATAATAGACAAATTATGAGACCAAATTCAAACTTATATACTTTTAGCACACCAAAATTATATCCTAGCTTAACCAAAGAAACAGAAAGCTTGCTTTAAAAAGATGTACCTTTTTCCATAATTCAGTGTGGCTTTTGCAGAAACCAGCAACGATGGTAGCATTCTTCTTCCCTTCACGATACTCAATGGTAAGATCCTCTTTCAACCCACAAGTGACATGAAAAGCCAAAGGACACTTAAGCTCAGAACACACAATGGCACACCCATTTGAAGATTCACAAATATAACACTTCTCAGACCACCTCTTCTTGGGAACCTTAGAGCAATCAATCCCTTCTCTTCCTTCTGGGTCCTTGAAAAACACCTCAGGGACTAAAAGCGCGCACACAATATGGGCCCACCGTTCATCTACAGTGGGTTTCATAGCCCCTTCCGTAGTAGTACAGAGGCAACAAGAAATGTTGTTTTCATCATCGTTCTTAGTTTGAGAAGACGATGAAACTCTGCATTTTTCACAGAACCAATCACCTTCTGGTATTCCCTTTACAAGTGGATTGCCATAGCATGAGGCGTGAACCATTAGATCACACCCATCACAAAGAACAATTGGATCTGATGGATCCCCATCTGTGCTTTGACATACAGCACACACAATCCCATCCTCATCTTCAACATTTTCAGTTTCATTTTCATTTTCATTTTCAACATCGAGGGAGTTCACTACAAGTGGAATCTCAGCATCATTGGGTTCATCATCAACTGATTTTACTTCTTCCTCGATCGATGGTTTGTATTCAACATTGAGGTCAATGGAGGAAACACCAACATCGGAAGCAAAATCAGGTTGAAGAGCCCATACCCGTTTCTTGGCCGGTAACGAATAAGCGCTGACAGAAACTGAAACTGGAGAATCGGAAAGAAATGTTGTATCTCGAGATTCCTTACGCTTCTTTGCCGGTAAGGTTGAGCAGGAAACGCCGGCGCCTTCATCCTGAGTTTTGTGATTGTGATGTCGCTGTTGATTCTGGAGCTCTTGTTGCTGTTGGATGAGTCTGAATCTCTTGAGGGGAGGCAAGCCATGATAATTGGGATCCATTTGGGTTTGTTTGTAGGGTGTGACAGCAAGACTCAAAAGGAAGTAAGGAAGGAAAATGCAAGATTGAGAGAAAGAGAATGAAAAGAAATAGAGATTTGGAAATTTAGAGGGAGCGAAGGGAGTGAAATTTTTGTTTTCGAGTTTGAACTTTGAACAGAGCGGTGAAGCCAAATTGGAATGAGAAAATTGAAGCTTTTGAATATGGCGGGAGACCAAAAATATTGTGCCGTGCGTTGGGGAAAAAAACCGCGCTTGGTTTGATTTTCCTGGTTCGGTTTTGGTCAATATTTTCAGAAGAACCGGCCTTGACATTAAGAAAATGACCAAAAGGTACTGGTTCAAGCCCTTTTATATCCATATGAATTATTTTTTTAAAATTAATATTTTTCTAAATTACATAGTATAATCTAAAAGGTAAATTATACATATGGAAAATATTACATTTTGTTATAAATTTTATATCTATTAATAATTTAATTTAACTATTAATAATTCTTTATATAAATTAAAAAGTTTTAATTATATTGTTTAACCATGACAAAATAAAATTTGTTCTGTCCAAAAGAAAACCAGGGCATATATGATAATATGAAGTTTTTATTTGATCAGTCATTCAATTACAAAAAACTTTTATGAAGTTGTGTTCCAAACTATGTAAAATCATGGTTTTATTTATTGTTTAGTGTGTGTTTAGTACACATAAAAAAAGTGCTTTTAGATTTAAACTATAGTTTAGATACAAAAGTAGCTAAATATATTTTATATTTACAAAAATAATTATAGGGAAAAATTATGATTTGAACCCTTGAAACTATATGGTTTTTAACAAGTATCTCCCACCAACTTTTTTCATATTATAAACATGTGAAATACTAATTTTGCCTTTCTTATATTTTTGTTTTCTTGTCAATTTATGTAATTATAATTTTTTCTCATGTCTTTTCTGATAATTTATTTATAAAAAAAATTATTCTAATAATAACTACCTAAATACTTATTTTTTAAAATTACTTTTTATACAAAATATATTCTTCAGATCATTTTATAATCAATTTTATTCATAATATATTTTTTAAAAACTAAACCAAACATTTAAGAATACATTTCCTTCATGCATAGTAACAGGGACCATTAAAATAATGCTAGACCAGAAAAATCCGGTGTGCTCAGTGAGTCACTGTCCACAAGGAATCGTTGTGTGTGTGTTTTATAAAGTAATAGCCTACTTGTTAATTTTACTTTTAAAATAAATTCCCCAATAAAAATAAGTATTGCTTGAATTTATAAATTTGAAGGAAAATTTTATAATAATTAAAACTTTTAACAATTACAGTTGGTCAATAATAAAGGTGGGATTTTTATAATTCAACCATTTAAAAACAAAACTTTAATTTCCATATAAGATAACACAAAGTTGGTTAATTGTTCCCCACCATTGAAGTTAGCATTACTTCTCTTTTAATTCTTTTTAATTTTACTCGAGTATGTATTCGTCCAATTTCATTTGCCATTATGTAACTTGTACTTTATAATCTTTTATTTTATTTAATGGCATTTTTATCTTTTTTATAAAAGAATGTAAAGATATTGATTATTGAAACTAACCTTTTTATCTTATAAATATATAAAACTTCTATGAACTAACACTTCCTTTCATTAAATGAAATGGTAGTCTAATTTCATATTCCTCTAAATATAACTTTAGGTGCTTTATAGAACATGACTATATGTGAAAGTTTTTGGGCGTACCTTGAATATTTTTTTACTTACCGAGATACCCACACGCAACCGGAGCACCTTATATAGACTTTGACACGTATACACAGCAAATGACACAAAAGAAGAGCAGAGACAGAGCGTCGGAGTGAAGGAGATTATGCAGAGCAATTACAGATCAGCAAAAAATACATGCACCACCTGTTTTGTTTCTCCATTATGTGTTTTTATGCATGTATGCATGGCTAAGGGGAGGGAAGTTGGAACCAACCAAAACATCGCTCTACTACCCACTTTCTCCTTTGTATAATCGGTGGGTAACTCCTACACCTTTTCAAAATACAATGTTCCCTCCAACAGAACTCTTCAGACTTAGGCCTAATTCACTATAGTGAACTAACCTATTTTCCAATAATATGCCTATCTAAAATAATCACTTCTAAAAAGCCAATCCTGTATAGATTTGAGACATCTCACTTCAATTCATTGTAATCACTCCTCCAGACATGAGGATTACTGAAGAACTCTGGGCAATGGCATGTCCACATAAAATTGCCACGGTTACTACAGCAACAGGTGGCATAAATGGGTTGAAAATTTTGAGAAAATTGCCACGGTAGTCTCCATTTGCAATCAGCTCTATCCGATACTTGAAAGATTTTGCGTTTGAATCTCCCATCCTCCACACCTCCGTCATTTGAAGAAAACAGTGGTGCACCATATCTCTCAGCCGGTCACTAACTCCATTAAATAATTTCTTGCACCAACTTTTCCAGATCGAGCAGTAAACTAAGCCAAAAACCCTACTCCAAGGCCACCGTGATAGTTTTCTTGAACCATGGTCATTGACCAAGTTCCATTTCAGCCAAACTTGCAAATCAGAGATATAAATGGGTTTAATAATAAACAGCCACACTCTACTCGCATTCTCACAATTTCGCAAGGATGTATAATAGCTTCCTCATTGTCAACCTCAAAAGGACACCCTCATTCCCTCAAGCCGATTTGAGGGAACATGCTTTTCTTTGAGTAACTAGGTAGGAAGTCTCTCATAATATATCTGCCACATAAAGAATTTAGATCTCTCCGGGATATTCCACCACCATAGTTTCTGCCAAATAGAATCCGTCAAGATGCCATGGTTAGTAGAAACCATATGATAGGCTGCTTTAACACTGAAATCCCCGTCCGTCGCATTCCTCCAACAGAACATATCTATTCCCGACCTCGTAGGAGGTTGAATCAAATGGATCTTTTGAAGGAACCAGTTAGGAAGAAAAGTATTCCACTTATCCCAATCCCACGTACCCCTGCTAGTCACAAAATGATTAACCTTGGCTTCAGGGTTCAGCAAATGGAAATTTCTATCCACATATATAGTCAATAAGGGGTTGGTCTAGGGGAGACCATCTTTCTCTCCAAGCGTTCGTATTCGAACCACGGACCAATTTACTCCCCACTCCTTTCATGAACTTGTCCCAGACAGAAATAATACCATTCCAAAGGGCAGATTGATTTATTCTTTTTAAGACTTCAGAAAACTTTCGATATTTGGATATGTTAAGTGTGTTTTTTATACTGGTACGTGAATAAGCAAGGACTTTGTTTTACTCTCATCCAACAAATCTAATTCCCAAATCCCAATAACAACATAATCTTCTTCAACAGATCCTTCTTCCTCATTTGCACTACTCTACCTCCTCAAATCATGTTTCGTTTTCTCCCTAAAACCAACCCTAATTGGGGGCAAATCAACAACTACTCCATTTCTCCAACACTTGCAGAACATCTTTCTGTTCAAAACCATCGTTTATTCGCAAGGTACTGCAATTCAATCGCGTCAAATCGCCATTCTTTCACTGTCTCATATCTTATTGACAAATGTGGGTTCTCACCTCAAGATGCTGCTTCAGCTTCTAAGTATGTCAGCTTCGAATCGAGAGAAAAACCAGATTCGGTCATTAATTTCTTGAAAAATCATGGATTCTCACAATCCCAGATTTGTTGTTTCATAAGAGAAGTGCCACAACTTCTTCGATCTGACCCTGAGAAAACCTTACTCCCCAAGATCGATTTTTTCATATCCAGAGGCGTTTCAAGCTCAGACATCCCTAAGCTCTTATGTAGTTGTCCTACCATTATGAAGAGAAGCTTAAATAAACAGCTTATTCCTTCTTTGGATTTCTTTCGAGATTTGCTTCAATCTGATGGCAGATTCATTAAAGCTCTTGAATATTGATTTGGAATTCTCCTTGATATCAACAACCATGATGGACCTAACATGAAGTTATTAAGAGAAATCAGAGTTCCTGAATCAAATATCATCAGATTGTTACAACTGTTTCCTAGGGCACTGTGTAAAAATCCTGGTAGATTTAAGATGATTGTGGAGGAAAGTAAGGAAATGGGGTTTGATCCTTCAAAGTTTCGTTTTATTTTGGCCCTTTGGGAATTGTCATCACTGAGAAAATCTACATGGGAAAAGAATGCTAATGTTTATAAAAAGTGGGGTTGGTCTGATGACAAAATTCTTGTACCATTTAAAAGGTATCCCTTCTTTATGAAGATATCAGAAGAAAAGATTGAAGCAGTGATGTAATTTCTTATCAACAAAATGGGGTGTGAATTTTCCACTGTTACTAGATATCCACAAATTTTCCATTGAGTTTGAATAGAAGATTTATTTCAAGGGGTGCTGTAATTGAGATTTTGTTGTCAAAGGAAGGTTTTGGTGAAGAAGAAGACTTTTCCTGTTATATTTACTTACACTGATAGTGTCTTTCTGAAGAGATTTATCATGCGCCACAAGAAGGAATTAGCTAGTGAACTAATGAAGCAGTATCCTGGTAAATTGGAGCTTGCAAGGTGAATAATGAAGAATTGAGAAGCCTTTTTAAGGTAAGGATATGGACTATAGAGATAATAAAAGGAGGAATTACTATGAGGTCTTAAAAAAAGGATTTAATTATAAAAAAATCTCAAATAACATAAATTTGTTGTTAATTCCTATAGTAAAACTTATAATTGTTAACTCTTTAATTGTCATTGGGACTTTTGAATAATTAAGTCTCTTATTTAAGACTTTAAAGTAATTCTCTTACGATAGAGTTGGTTTTGATGGATGACATTATTGATGTCCATGATGGAGGTAGGGATTCTATTGGGGCATTGAAATGGAAAAGAACAGGGACGATTTAGCATAACATGGTTATTATTGTGTCACTTTCATGTGATACTACCTTGCTGCAAATTATAGTTCATGCTCTTTCCCTGTCTTTGATGTTCTAAGGCCCGTTTGGTTAGTAAGAAATTGGAAGAGGGAAAGGGAAAATTTGAATTTTCCCTTTGGCAGTGGCCGTTTGGTTGGAAGAAGAGGTGGGAAGCGATTTTCTCAATAGCTGTATTTTCCATTGCATAGGGGAAAATGGGATCCTACATATTTTGGTGGGATCTGATTTTTTGTCCATCAGCGACGCTTTGAGTTTTAACCCAACAAAGTCAACCTCATGACGCTAGCCTCCTTGGCGTCTTTGGCATTGCCTAGAATTTGGGATTTGGGTCGTCTTCGTCATCGTCACCAGCTCTATAGTGGAAGTCAAGGAAGCTATAATTGAACTGAATTTGGGATCAAGGTCGTCGCTTTACTACCTGAGGACGGCGTCAACATCTGCGGCGGCGCCGGGAGATCGGAATTTAATGGAGCAGCGAGAGGGAGGCGGCAATGTAAGTCTGATGATAATCGATTCGGTTCTAGTAGTCCATGGTAAGAGCAGTTCAAGTAGTGGTAGAATTACTGATACAACAGCAAATAGCTTAGGCTATTTGGGGTGAATATGGAATGTTCTTCGTCATCAAACACAGTAGGGCGTGCCAATGGCTGATTCATCACTTTCCTCACCAAATATCCAATATTTGAGAGAATCCCATCATGAAGATGAATAAGACCCACTTTCTTCATCATGAAGAACAATCCTGCATATATATAATGATCATATAGTCGGTATCTTGGCTGTTTTTGTTTTTATTGGTGTCTTGTAACTGAGGGATAGTGCTTCACTAAAAGTAACAAAATATCAAGTAAATATGACGAGCAACCAAGTTTGACACAACTCTCTCAAGAATAACCAAAAATGGTCACAGTTGATTAAAAACTAAAGTATAGCATAACTTTAAAATGGTAAATTGAAATAGATTTATATCACTTAAAATTACTTTCTCACTTTAAAAATTAATTTGAGTGTAATTATGTATTACATTGTCAAGTCAAATAATGAAATTTATTTTAACTCATGAAATCAATTTTATTTATATGAAATTGATTTAGTTATATGAAATCAATTTTAATCATTGAGTTTCTAAATTACTCTATTATACCCTATTATATACTATAGAAAACATAGCAAGTATCATTCCATTTAAATTTGATATTAAGACAGTAATAAAAATAGGTTTTCATAATGAAAAGCTATTTAAGTGTATTAAAATAATTTAATTTCGCCAAATCCATCTCTTTATTTGATGAAAATACGATTTCACTTGTAAAAAGCTATCAATAAATAGTTACAAAGTAGATTTTTGAATTTAAAAAGGGAGTTGTTGACTTGCACTATTTATTTAGAGATTTTCAGCATATTTAATTTAGTTGTTTATTTTATTTTATTATTGTTATAAGTTTCAAAATAAAATATAGTTGATTAGTATCTTATTAAAATGTTATCTTAGCATTTTTATTTATACTATTTAGTTGTTATTTTTGTTTAATTAGTTTTTTAATCATTTGATAGATTATGAAAATCTATAGTATATTTATATTTATTTAAATTATAATTTACTTTTTATTCATTTGATTTTTATTGAATTATTGTATTGATTATCAAATTTTAAAATTCAAATATGAATTTAATTAATATTTATATTTATTTAAATTATAATATTTACCAATTATTCATGAATAATTAAATTCTTAATTTTTTTTATTTTTAAATTACAATATGAATTTGATTAATAGATACTTATTAAGGGCAATATAATCATTTATATGTTCTTACCTAATTTTCTATTACTTTAAACCAATTAAATATAATTTTTTTATCAAATTTTTTTATTTTCTCGTGCGAATCAAACATACACTTAGTCTGTAATTTTTCATTTTATTTCATTTTTTTCTATTCCATATTTCCATTCCAACCCTTTATGTGAATCAAACGGGCCTTATCCTTCAAATTCCTTTGCCCTGTAAGTGCGAGTTGTGAATTCGGTTCCATTTGTAATTGTAAGCTAAGGTTTTGTTGGTGCTTCTCCCTTTAATTAAAAAAATAAGGAAAAAGATTGTGCTGATTTGGAAGTACCTTGTCATGTATTTTTTTAAGGCTTCCATGCATGGGAAGATGCCTGCACTCTCTGTGTTTCTTGCTGGTTGATTTCATGGGATTGTTGGGGTAGTAACTTTGAATCAGAATATGAAAGTGTTTATATAGAACGACAATAGGAAAATGTGTTGGGACTTCAGATCTCCTGGGCAGTGGTTTTCTGTGTTTTTGTTCTATTTATAATTCATGGCATTAAATTTATCGTACAAATGTACAATTTCATTTCTAATTTATCTTGTCATGTGATTTTTTTTTGAAACTAAGGCCAAATAAATGAATAGCTTTTTTATTCTTTTAACACGTATAATATTTTTTTTAGATAGATTAAAAAAAATAAATAAATTAATTAATTATAATTAAATTTAATTTTTTAAGATAAATTTATATTATATATTTTAAAATTTATTTAAATTAGTTCACTATCCCTTATATTAATCACAATAAACTGATTTTTATTTGATTTTTTTAATATATATAAAAAAATTAACTAGTTATAATATTAAATACCGTAGAATAATTATACTCCTCTAGTCTTATTTATAAATTATTTTAGCATATTTTTTATAGATTAAAAAAATCTTAAACCTTATTAATTATCTTATAAAATTTAGTAATTTTTTAAATTTATTTTTATTTAATATATATTATATTCTATAAAAATAAAATTATTATAACAATAAATAAAAGGTAAAATACTATGTTTTATATAAAAAATTTCTATCTTCAGCGACCAAGAGGAGTATTTCAATATTTTTAACATTCTCTTTTGAAATGATATGGCCGGGAACTGTACCATCTAAAGCAAACAAAGCCCTAAGCAATTAAGCAAAGGTTATCTTGATCAGTTGGTAAGTTCCTTCCTCCTCTTTACTGTGCTTTAGCTTTCTGCAATCCATGTCCTGTTTTCTCCGCAAAACAATCACTTTTCGAAGGCGTACTATTTTCGACACCATTTCTCCAGAATTGCTTTGTCTTCAACCCCAATGGTTATGTGCGAGCTACTGCAATTCGGTCGCATCAAATGGGAATTCTTTCACTGTCTCCTATCTCATCGACACATGTGGGTTTCCCCCCCAAGAAGCTGCTTCAGCTTCTAAGCGAGTCAGATTCGAATCGCCAGATAAGCCAGATTTGGTTATCAATTTCCTCAAGAGTCAAGGACTCACTCAGCCACAGATTCGTCGTTTCGTTAGAGTGGTCCCAACTATTCTTCGATCTGATCCTAAGAAAAGCTTCCTGCCTAAGATTGAGTTTTTCAAATCCAATGGCGTTTCGGTCTCAGACATCCCTAAGCTCATATGCAGTTGCCCTAACATCATGGAGAGAAGCTTAAGCAAGCAAATAATTCCTTCCTTTGATTTCTTTCGAGATTTGTTTCAATCTGACGTCAAATTCATTCAAGCTATCACTACTTTCTCGGGTATTCTTCTTGATTTAAACAGCCGTCCCATGCCTAATATAAAGTTATTAAAGGAAACAGGAGTTCCTGAAGCAAATATTAGAAAATTGTTGCAATATTTTCCTTCAGCAATAACTAAAATTCCTGTTCGATTTGAGGAGATTGTGAAGGAAGTGAAGGAACTGGGGTTTAATCCTTCAATGGTAAATTTTGTTTTAGCCGTTGCTGTGTTAGTATCAGTAAGCAAATCCACATGGGAAAAAAAGGCTAATGTTTTTAAGAAATGGGGTTTGTCTGAGGATGACATTATTGCAGCATTTAGAAAGCATCCATTAATCATGAAGGCATCAGAAGATAAGATTGATGCAGGGATAGGTTTTTTGGTGAACAAACTGGGATGTGAATCTTCCATTGTTGCTAAATATCCAGGGGTTGTCGCATTCAGTATGAATCGGAGGCTTTTGCCAAGAGGTGCTGTGATTGAGGTTTTGTTGTCAAAGGGTCTGTTGCAAAAGGAAAGTGTGCCACTTTCATTTATGTGTCCTGATAACATCTTTCTGAAAAGGTTTATCATGTGTCACCAGAAGGAAGCTACTGAACTATTGAAGCTGTATCAGAGTAAATTGGAGCTTGCAAGGTGAATAGGGCAACTCAGCACACAAGGCTTATAAGCGAAACAAATAAAAGCGAAGAGGCTCTTTCTAGAATTTGAACTCGTGACCTCCAAAATGAAGAATGGAAAGCTTACAGGTATGGGAATGGACTGAGATGATACGGTGGTCTAGTCTCTTCTCACCAAATTTCTTTGGTGCATAACATTATCATTTTCATTGATATAGATAGAGATTCTATCTTGTTTGCTTTCATTTACCTTGGACATGACCAATCCAATTAATGAAGCTTTTCCTAGGCAGCCAAATTTCTCCTTGAATTGAACTGGATCCTAAGTTGAACAGGGTCATGTGATATACAATGGCAATGTTTAAATTGTTTCTTTCTTTTAATTTATTTTCTTAAAGGAAGACATTGGGAGGTGGAAACATGTTCTGAATGCATTGAATTGAAACATGAATGCTGAGTCTATCTGCAGGGAGGCATCAATAGGAAGGGGAAATGTCATTTGATTGATCAAAAGCCAAATGAGAGTGGTTAGGGCACAGAATTAATAGAACAGCTTTAGGAATTAATTTTCCATTCATTTGATTTTTTGTCTCCTTGACCAGTGATTCATTATACATGCTTATTAACCACCTCCTTGATTATATTAACTATCTTCCTTCCAAAAGAAATCCAAGATGATCTTCTGTTGAAAGTGCAGACATCAGTTTTCAGACTGTCATTTTTTTCTCATCAAGTTCAAGATATTTAGCTATTAAGATTGTGTTAAATATTCCATGCTGACCACAATAATGCAAAAATTGCTAGCATCTAGTCATTGCTATATCATTTCCACCTTTTCAAGTTTCAGAAATACATGCACATAGTATTTCAGGATTATCGTTCTGTATTCTCATTCCCTGCACTCACCCCAATACAAGTGTAACAAGTCTACTAGAAGCTTATTAAAGATTTTACAAGCGCAGATTCATACTTCAATTATATACCTTATAAAACTTAGATGCTGAAGGAATGAGAAACTATCATTCAAAAGAATACAACACAGTTCAGTACAAAAACAAAGCCATTGTTAATGGTTTTTTTTTATACAAAAGTTTGAGTTGGGTCCAAAGGGCTCATCAGGGCTAGGGCATGCTTTAAACTTAAAGAGTGATTATAGGGATGCTTATAGATTGCCTACCAACAAAATCTTCACATCGGTAGCGAGATTTGAATTCATAATATAACACAGTTCAATTATATACCTTATAAAACTTAGATGCTGAAGGAATGAGAAACTATCATTCAAAAGAATACAACACACTTCAGTACAAAAACAAAGCCATTCTTAATGGTTTGCTTTTATAAAAAGTTTGAGTTGGGTCCAAAGGGCTCACTAAGGTTAGGGTATGCCTTAAGCTCAAAGAGCGATTGTAAAAGTGTTTATAGATTGTTCACCAACAAAATCCTCACGTTGGTAGTGAGATTTAAATTTATAATATAACACAAGTCAATTATATACCTTATAAAACTTAGATGCTGAAGGAATGAGAAATTATCATTCAAAAGAATACAACACACTTCAGTACAAAAACAAAGCCATTGTTAATGGTTTGTTTTTTATACAAAAATTTGAGTTGGGTCTAAGGGCCTCACTAGGGTTAGTGTATGCCTCAAACTCAAAGAGTATTTATAGATATGCTTATAGATTGTCTATTAACAAGATTTTCACATCAATAGTAAGATTTAAATTCATAATCTTATGAGTTATAAGCGAATTTTTTACTAACTGGACAAGCCACTGTTAATGAGCCTATCTTTTATCTAAGCTTCAGTCCCTAGCAAGAAGTCTGATTGCTGCAACTAATGTCTCACATCTTAGTACTTTGTTTGAGTAAAGATTTCTAGCAAGGTCAAAAGGCAATCTTCAATTCTAACTATGAAAGCTTTAACATCTCAATTTTCTTCTTAAACAAAAAAGAAAAAGTCTAAAAGGGTCACCCTTGAAGTATTATGCGTGTTGACAATTTAAAAAAAACTAAAAAATATTTTAATACTTTTTAAATATGTATACTAAAAAAGTCAGTATGTATCAGTAATGAAAATGGTAGTGACATTGATATCTCAATTAATTTAAAATATTTCAATTTTTTGGCCCAGACTAAAATTTTGTGATGACATTAGTGATTATACATTAATGTGAATCATACCCTTCTTTCTTCTCCTCTTTGTGACGGGGTCCTGATTGTTCCCAAAAATATGACGTCAAAAATACCACTCATATTCATTTTATAATTCATAAATATCTGACTCACAAGAAAAACAAAGTTGTTAATTTTAAGATGACTTATAAGTAATAATTCTTTAATGCATTTTGTCTTTTTATCGAGAAAAAAAAACGTGATAATTCTTTAAGATGAATTGTAAATCATAAGACCATAAATTCACATTCTTCATATTTCGTACAAGAGAATTTCAATTTAAAAATCAGGCAAAACTGTGCTTTTGATTTCTTTTTTAGTTTAATTCTTTAATTTTAAAAAGTATCAGGATCCTATTAGCATGTTATGTTTTAAGTGTAGAGATATCTTTAACTAAATTAAAAAAATAGCATCTTTTTAATTATATAACTTTAGCAGTCTCAAGTGGTGATTTTTTTAACCATCATTATTATTTAAAAATAAACTTAATATATTAATACTTAAGAATATTTTATCAACATTTAAAATTTTAATATCAACATTTTTTTCAATCACATTAAGGTTAAAAGATTGGAAAACATTTTATAAAATTAAAAGATGAAAATAAAATCTTGTGTAAAGACTTACAAAATAACTAAATAAATGTAATTTTCCCTTTTCCTTTTGATTTATTTTTTCCGCCCGACCTTTTGATTATTTCCAAAGCCGGGAAGCTATGTCCTCGTTTATACTGATACGTCTTCGCGCGAGGGTTTTGCTTGCTCAAGTTTTCTGAATCCATGTTTTGCTTTCTCAAAAGAATCGTCCCTTCTCGGAGGCATATCTCTCCTTCAACATTTCAACAATTACTTCGTGTTCAAAACAAATGGCTACCTGCCACTGCCAGGTATTGTAATTCAATTGCATCCAATGGGCATTCTTTCACAGTCTCATATCTCATTGACACCTGTGGCTTCTCACCAGAAGAAGCTGCTTCAGCTTCCAAGTATGTCAGCTTCAAATCGCGAGAAAAACCAGATTTGGTTATCAATTTATTGAAGAATCTTGGATTCTCAAAATCCCAGATTCTTCGTTTCACACGAGAAGCCCCGCAGTGTCTTCGATATGACCCTGAAAAAACCTTACTCCCCAAGATCGAGCTTTTCATATCCAGAGGCGTTTTGAGCTCAGATATCCCCAAGCTCTTGTGTACTTGTCCTAACATTATGAGAAGAAGCTTGAATAAGCAGCTCCTTCCTTCGTTTGATTTCTTTCGGGATTTGTTTCAATCTGATGACAAGTTGATTAAATCTCTTACATATTTCCCGGGCATTCTTCTTGATACTAACACCCGTGTCGTGCCTAATATGAATCTATTAAGAGAAGTTGGAGTTCCTGAATCAAATGTCATTAAATTGTTGCAACTGTACCCCAGGACATTGACTACAAGTACTGGTCGATTCAAGATGATTGTGAAGGAGCTTCAGGAAATGAAGTTTGATCCTTTAAGGTATCTATTTGTTATGGCCGTTTATGCGTTGTCGTCACTAAGCAAATCTACTTGGTCAAAAAAGGCTAACGTGTATAAGAAGTGGGGCTGGTCTGAGGAGGACATTATTGTTGCTTTTAGAACGTCTCCATTTTGTATGAAGGTATCTGAGGATAAAATTGATGCAACAATGAAGATTCTTGTTGATAAATTGGGCTGTCCACCTTCCACTATTCCCAGATATGCAGTAGTTCTGACATTAAGTGCAAATAAGCGAATTATTCCCCGGGCATCAGTCTTTCAAGTTTTGTTATCAAAGGGTCTGGTGAAAAAGAAAAGCTTGCTCGCAATATTTGTCTGCACTGAAAGGGAGTTTTTGAAAAGATTTATCCCGAGTCATGGGGAAGAAGGCATTGAACTCCTGAAACTGTATCATGCTAAACTAGATCTTGCAAGAATGCAAGGTAAATGAAGAATGAAAGGTTAAGTTATGGGTATGGACTGAGATAGAACAAGTCCCTTGTCACTAAATTTCTGTCTTTTGCTGTATGACCTTTGTTAATTTATCTCTCTTGTTTTTGTTTACTTTAATTTAGCTTGAATATGAGGAATCAAATCTCTCAAGGGTTATCCATAAACTGAAATTTCTCCACCATTTGAATTTGATACTAAGTCCTGAGTTTGACAAGGTCATCCGTGATGCATGTAAAATTCCTGTCATGTTTGTTTCTTAGAGGAAGGTATTTTTGTAGCAGTAGGGAAAGTCTAGGAATAAGCAAGATTTGGGTTGGGCTCTTTGGAAAACAATTGGTCTTTCTGAACCAAATGTTATAAAATTGTTGCACTATTTTCCTTCAGCAATAACTAAAACTCCTGTTTCATTTGAGAAGATTTGTGAGGGAACTGGGGATTAATCGTTTGAAGGGAAACTTTGTTTTAGCCGTTGCTGTATTGGCATCAGTAAGCAAATCCACATGGGGAAAGAGGTTAATGTTTATAAAAAATGGGGTTGGTCTGAGGGTGACATTCTTGTAGCATTTAGAAAGTATCCATTCATCATGAAGGTATCAGAAGATAAGATTGATGCTTTGCTGGGTTTTTTGTCAACAAATTGGGATGTGAATCTTACATTATTGCTAAATATCCAGGGTTGTCGCATTGGGTATGAATCGGCGATTTTTGCCAAGAGGTGCTGTGATTGAGGTTTTGTTGTCAAAGGGTCTGGTGCAAAATTATTTTTTTCCCACTGCTATTTATGTACCCTGAAAACATCTTTCTGAAAAGGTTTATCATGTGTCACCTGAAGGAAGCTACGGAACTATTGAAGCTCTATCAGGGTAAATTGGAGCTTGAGAGGTGAATAATCAAGAATGGAAAAAGCTTACAGGTATGGGAATGGACTGAGATGATACAGTGGTTCAGTCTCTTGTCACCAAATTTCTTTGGTGCATAACATTATCATTTTTTGGTATAGATAGAAATTCTATCTTGTTTGCTTTCATTTACCTTGGACATGACCAATCCAAATTAATGAAAGCTTGCACTCAAATTTCTCATTATTGAACTGGATCTAAAGCGAGTTTTGGCGTAACAGTAAGGTTGTTGTCATATGATTTAGATGTCACAGTTTAAATCATGGAAACAATCTTTCCACTTGCAGCAATAAAATTATAAATATCTATCTCTCCTTAGACTTCACATAATAGGAGCTTTGTGCACTCGTCACCCTTTAATTGAACTGGATCCTAAGCTGAATAGGGTCATGTGTTGTTATCCAATGGCAATGTTTAAACTGTTTCTTTCTTTTAATTTATTTTCTTAAACGAAGATATTTTGGAGTTGGAAGCATGTCTGGAATGCTTTGAATTGAAATATAAGAGCTTAGTCTATTTTAGTGTAGCTAAATCCCTTCCAAGCTTTAATACCAGGAGATTTTGTTAAGTTTAACAAACTAGTTATGCTGCTGCAAGCAAGGAGGCATTATCAGGAGGGGAAAATGTCATTTGTTTGATCAAAAGCCAGATGATGTCAAGCTAAACCCTATATATTCTAAGCTAACCTCCTTATTCATCCATGACAAATTAATAACATGGGTTAAAATGTCATTTGATGGTGTTAATGTTGGAGGCACCAGTGAAAAAGATACATTAGGCAATATGAAATCTTTTAAAAAAATGTACATGAAGTTTAAATAGAACATTCAATAAAATAATTGAACTAAGAGATTTTTGTTATCAAGTTATATAAAGATTTAGTTATTGATAGAAGGACAACATACAATTTATGTAGTCGATTTATCTATTAAAATAAAGTTTGCTGTTATTAATTTCTCCCATGACATTTTTCTAAAGTGTGATATATTGTTCCACCAAGTTCAATATATTTAGCTATTAAGATTGTGTTAAATATTTCATGATGACTAGAGTAATGCGAAAATTGCTAGCATCTTTTCATTGCTATATATATATATATATATATATATATCATTTCCACCTTTTCAAGTTTCATAAATACATCCACATAGTTTTTCAGATACAAGTGTAACAAGTCTACTAGAAGCTTAAGAGCACATTCATACTTCAACTACGTACCTTACAAACTTTGATATCTGAGGTACATTATTGAAGTACTAAGATAAAAGCTCTAACATCACAATTTTCAACAAAATTGTATTTTTTTTTTAAAAAAAAGGAGCCGAAAGAGTATCGACCAAGGTAAGTGGTCAAACCTTTAGAAAATTAGTTAGGGACGCTTACGACTCAATAGATATTAGGTTGTTAGGTTGAAGTCTAAAATTACTATGAGGATACTGTTATATTCCTTTGATATTTATTATATAATCTAATTAAATATAAAATTTATTTTATATATTTATTAATTTTTTAAAATTATTTTTATTCGATTCTTTTAACAATAATAAAGTAAACAAATAAAAAAAATAAAAAAATATTATTATGATATTTTAAAAAATATATATTAACTATTTTAAATAATTTTTTAATTTAATTAAATTAGTTAAATATATATATATTAAAGAGGATTGCAGTAGTATATTTTAGGTCATTCTTATTAAAAAAAAAAAGATTGCAAGAAATTAAAAAAAAAAAAAGATTGCAATGTGTTATGAATATTAGAATATAGATGTCCATCTCCATCTCCCTCCACCTCTTCAAATTCCCTAGGTCATTATTCCTAGACTCTTCATTACTCCTCCATTAATTACTAGACTCTTCATTACTCCTCCATTAATTACTAGACTCTTCATCTTCAACTTCTATGCCTATAAATAGGGCATGCCATTTGTGTTGTAAGGAAGAAGAAAGAATAGAATATATACTACTCTCATTTTCTTGTCTCTATCTTTTCTCTCTTTCTAATCTTATTGCTAGTTTTATAACACGTTATCAGCACGACTGCTCTAGCCAACTGATATGCTTGTAAGATCTATCATTGGAAGGTGAGTTTCTATATTACTTTCATTTTAAATTGTAGTTTCATATTTGATTATTTTCTAATTACTCAACCTTCTTAATCTAAATCTCCATTCAACTTTTGTTACATTTTATGATAGTATCATCATGTCGAATCTTACAAAATTTGAGTTTGTGGCTCTTGACATTACTGGAAAGAATTATCTCGATTATTTTATAATTCTGCACTATTCAGAATTAGTTCTCAACTGAAACTATGTGGAGAGAAAATTACTGATGATGACATGTTAGAAAGAACATTCTCCACATTTCATGCATCCAATGTGCTCTTGCAATAATAATATCGTGAAAAAGGTTTCAAAAAGTATTCTGAACTGATTTCTTGCGTTTTGGTGGTTGAACAAAATAATGAGCTTTTAATGAAAAATCATGAATCCCGTCCAACTGGCTCTACTGCATTCCCAGAAGTGAATGTAGTAACAAATGAATCATCCCGTGGTCGGGGACTTGGAAGTGGACGCGGCCGTGGCTATATACGAGGCCGTGGTCAACGTGGTCGTGGTCGTGATTCCCACTCAAGGTGGGCAAACAATGATGATAACCACAAAAAGAAAACTAGTGGAAATGATAATTATATTGAAAATTTATGTCATCCTTATGGTGGAAAAGGTCATTGGGCTCGTACTTGTCGTACACCAAGACATTTGGTTGAATTATACCAAGAATCGCTCAAAGGAAAAATAAAAATAAAGGCAAAGAGCCAAAGATAGAAACAAATTTTGTTGGGAAAGAAAGCGATTCTGATTATGGCAATATGGATGTGACTCATTTAGATATTGCTGATTTCTTTGCCGATCCTAACGAAATAATTGATCACCTAATTGGTGATGGGAGTGTCCAAAAAATAAACTAAACTTTTATGATTATGTGTGTTTTCTTTTTGCTATAATGAAGAGTCTAGTAATTAATGGAGGAGTAATGAAGAGTCTAGGAATAATGACCTAGGGAATTTGAAGAGGTGGAGGGAGATGGAGATGGACATCTATATTCTAATATTCATAACACTCCCCCTTAGATGTCCATTCTTTTGAAGATCATGTGTGAAAAAGAATTTTGGAGAAATATGTTTTGTCCTGTCTCCTTTGATGTACCCTTCTTTTAGTTGGGTAATACATGCAGTATTATCTTCATATAGAACTGTTGAGATCATTTTACTAGATGACAATCCACAAGTAGTACGTATATGATGTATTATCAATCTTAACCATACACATTCTCGACTTGCTTCATGTATCGCTATTATTTCTGCATGATTAGATTATGTGGCTGATATGGTTTGTTTCATTGATCGCCATGAAATAGCTGCACCATTACATGTGAACAAATAACCTGTTTGCGATCTACCAACATGTGGATTAGACTGAAATCCAGCATCAGCATATCCGACAAAGCCAGTCTTATGTTCATTTGAATAAAATAATCCCATATCCATAGTACCATTCAAGTAACGAAAAATGTGCTTAACCCCATTCCAATGTCTTCGTATTGGTGAAGAACTATATCTTGCTAATAAGTTAACAGCAAATGATATATTTGGTCGTACGTGACTAGCAAGATACATAAGTGCACCAATTGCACTAAGATAAGGCACTTCTGGGCCAAATAGTTCTTCATCACCTTCTTGAGATCTAAAGGGATCTTTATCTTTCTCCAGAGATCTTACAATCATCGGAGTGCATAATGGATGTGATTTATCCATATAAAAATGTTTTAAGACTTTTCTCGTGTAAGTTTCTTGACACACGAAGATCCCATTTTTCAGATGTTCAATTTTTAGTCCAAGGCAAAATTTTGTTCTTCCCAGGTCCTTCATTTCAAACTCTTTCTTTAAGCAATTCACCGCTTTGGAAATCTCTTCAGGAGTTCCAATGATATTTATGTCATCGACATAAATAGCAATTATAGCAAATTCATTTCCAGATCTTTTTATAAAAATGCATGGACATATCTGATCATTCTTATATTCTTCTTTCAATAGATATTCACTAAGTCGATTATACCACATGCGTCCTGATTGCTTTAATCCATATAAATACTTATTTAACTTAATTGAGTACCGTTCTCGAGAACTTGAATTATATAATTTTGGTAACTCAAATCCATCAGGGAGACTCATATAAATGTCATTGTCAAGTGAGCCATACAAATAGGCTGTAATAACATCCATTAGACGCAAATCGAGGCCTTCTTTTACTGCCAGACTAATTAGATATCGAAAAGTAGTTGCATCCACCACTGGTGAGTATGTTTCTATAAAATCAATATCAGGTCTTTGTGTAAATCAACAAGTCGTGCTTTATATCTTACTACTTCACCATTTTCATTTCGTTTTCTCTATATCCAACTGGTTTTACATCTTCAGGTGTAAGAACCACAGGGCCAAAAACTTTTCGTTTTTCTAATGATTTTAATTCAGCCTCAATTGCGTCTTTCCATTTTGACCAATCATCTCTTTGTTTGCATTCGCTAATAGATCTTGGTTCATGATCCTCATCATCATTTATTACATCAAGCGCTACATTATATGCAAAAATATCGTCAACGTTGACTTTATCTCGATCCCATCGTATTCTATTGACAACATAATTTATTGAGATCTCATTATTTTTATATATTTCAGGTACCTGAATGTCTCTCGAAATTGAGACATTAGTGTTGTCAAAGGACTCTTCTGGAGTCACTAAATTTTGTTGAATATCCTCGACCTGGCCATCTATATTTATAGCTCCTTTTCTTTTTCAAGGATTTTTATCTTTGGAACCGATGGGTCTGCCACGCTTCAAGCGTGCTTTTGATCCATTAGATTGTCCAATAGGGACAACAATTCTGATAGGAGCATTCGCAGCTGGAACATGTGACTTGGTCACTTTCTTGGGGTCAGTGAATACGTCTGGCAATTGATTAGCTAAACTCTGTATATGAATTATCTTTTGAACTTCTAGCTCACATTGTTTTGTACGAGGATCAAGATGAGATAATGATAATTCATTCCAACTAACTTTATTTTCCAACTGTTTATTTTCTCCCCCTAATGTTAGAAAATTTGATTCGTCAAAATGACAATCAGCAAATCGAGCCGTAAATAAATCTCCTGTTATTGGCTCTAAATATTTTATTATAGAAGGAGATTCATATCCAACATATATTCCCATCCTTCTTTGAGGACCCATTTTAGTACGTTGTGGTGGAGCAATCGGAACATATACCGCACATTCAAAAGTCCTTAGATGGGAAATATTTGGTTCCTGACCAAAAACCATTTGTAAAGGGGAGACCTTAAGATAACTAGTTGGCCTGATACGAATTAACATCGCTGCATGTACAATTGCATGTCCCCAAGTATATATTGGGAGATTTGATTTCATAAGCAATGGTCTTGCAATCAACTACAAACGTTTAATTAATGATTCTGCAAGACCATTTTGTGTATGAACATGTGCTACAGGATGTTCAACATCGATTTCCAGAGACATACAATACTCATTGAAAGCTTGTGAAGTAAATTCACCAGCATTATCTAGACGTATTTTCTTAATAGGATAATCTGAAAAATATGCTATCAATCTAATTAGTTGAACAAGTAATCTCGTAAACGCCAGGTTACGAGAAGATAATAAGTAAACATGTGACCATTTTGTTGATGCATCAATTAGAACCATAAAATATCTAAATGGTCCACATGGTGGGTAAATCGGCCCACAAATATCTCCCTGTATACGTTCTAGAAAAGTGAGAGACTCACTTTCTATTTTTATCGATGAAGGTCTAATATTAATTTCCCTTCAGAACATGCAGCACATGAGAAAATATGGTATTGTGGAATTGATTCTCTTCTCAACGAATTTCCACATGAATTCTCAATTATTTTTCGCATCATTATTGTTCCAGGATGGCCTAACCAGTCATGCCAAATATTAAATTTATTCTCACTTGCAAACTTCTGGTTTGCAATAGCATGTGTTTCAATTGTACTAATAAATGTGTAGTACATTCCAGAGGAAAGAGCATGGAATTTTTCCAGTGTACATTTTTTTTACCAGAAATCATATCTGTGATAACAAGATATTCCTGGTTTTCTCTATTTGTTGTTTCAATATGGTATCCATTTCTGCGGATATCCTTGAAACTCAACAAATTTCTGTTAGATTTGGAGGAATAAAATGCACTATCAATGTATAATTGTGTTCCTCCAGGTAACAATATATTTGCTCTTCCAAACCCCTTAATCATCTTTATACTTCCAAAACAATATATAAGAAAATAACACATATGACTATAATAAAAATATATTAGCATCATATATTTTTACATCATATACGTACTACTTGTGGATTGTCATCTAGTAAAATGATCTCAACAGTTCTATATGAAGATAATACTGCATGTATTACCCAACTAAAAGAAGGGTACATCAAAGGAGACAGGACAAAACATATTTCTCCAAAATTCTTTTTCACACATGATCTTCAAAAGAATGGTGAGATTAATATCCAGCAAATCCGGTCTAAAGAAAATCTAGCAGATTTGTTCACCAAGTCACTTCCAGCAACAATATTTAAGAAGCTCATACATGATATCGGACTTCGCAGATTTAAAGATATCAATTGATGTTACAAAAAGGGGGAGTCGATACACGCTGTACTCTTTTTCCCTTGTCTGAGATTTTGTCCCACTGGGTTTTCCTAGCAAAGGTTTTTAATGAGGCAGCTCTGTAAGTGTATCAATTAATTGTGTACTCTTTTTCTTTTACTAGGTTTTTATCCCACAGGGTTTTTCCTAGTTAAAGTTTTTTAATAAGGCACATTATTAAAGAATGGACATCTAAGGGGGAGTGTTATGAATATTAGAATATAGATGTCCATCTCTATCTCCCTCCACCTCTTCAAATTCCCTAGGTCATTATTCCTAGACTCTTCATTACTCCTCCATTAATTACTAGACTCTTCATTACTCCTCCATTAATTACTAGACTCTTCATCTTCAACTTCTATGCCTATAAATAGGGCATGCCATTTGTGTTGTAAGGAAGAAGAAAGAATAGAATATATACTACTCTCATTTTTTTGTCTCCATCTTTTCTCTCTTTTTAATCTTATTGCTAGTTTTATAACACAATGCGTCTTTTCCCCCAATTTTTTCCCGGACTTTTTTTATGTCGTCGTTTAAACTGATTCTTCTCCCCGCGAGGGTTTTGCTTGCTCAAGTTTTCTGAATCCATGTTTTGCTTTCTCAGAAGGATCGTCCCTTCTCGGAGGCATGTCACTCCTTCAAAATTTCAACAATTACTTCTCGTTCAAAATCAATGGCTACCTGCCACTGCAAGGTACTGTAATTCAATTACATTCAATGGGCATTCTTTCACAGTCTCATATCTCATTGACACATGTGGCTTCTCACCCGAAGAAGCTACTTCAGCTTCCAAGCACGTCAGCTTCAAATCGCGAGAAAAACCAGATTTGGTTATCAATTTCTTGAAGAATCTCGGATTCTCAAAATCCCAGATTCATCGTTTCACACGAGAAGCCCCGCAGTGTCTTCGATATGACCCTGAAAAAACCTTACTCCCCAAGATCGAGCTTTCATATCCAGAGGCGTTTTGAGCTCAGACATCCCTAAGCTCTTATGTATCTGTCCTAACATTATGAGAAGAAGCTTGAATAAGCAGCTCCTTCCTTCGTTTGATTTCTTTCGGGATTTGTTTCAATCTGATGACAAGTTGATTAAATCTCTTACATATTTCCCCGGCATTATTCTTGATACTAACACCCGTGTCGTGCCTAATATGAATCTATTAAGAGAAGTCGGAGTTCCTGAATCAAATGTCATGAGATTGTTGCAACTGTTTCCCAGGACATTGACTTTTAGTACTGGTGGATTCAAGATGATTGTGAAAAATCTTCAGGGAATGGGTTTTGATCCTTTAAAGAATCTATTTGTTATCGCAGTTTCTGCATTGTCATCACTAAGCAAATCTACATGGTCAAGAAAGGCCGATGTGTATAAGAAATGGGGCTGGTCTGACGAGGACATTATTGCTGCTTTTAAAAGGTGTCCATTTTGTATGAAGGTATCTGAGGATAAGATTGATGCAATAATGGAGATTCTCGTTGATAAATTGGGTTGTCCCCCTTCCACTATTCCCAGATATGCAGTTGTTCTGACATTGAGTACAAATAAGCGAATTATTCCCCGGGCATCAGTCTTTCAAGTTTTGTTGTCAAAGGGTCTGGTGAAAAAGAAAAGCTTGCTCGCAATATTTGTCTGCACTGAAAGGGAGTTTTTGAAAAGATTTATCCTGAGTCATGGGGAAGAAGGTATTGAACTCCCGAAGCTGTATCATGCTAAACTAGATCTTGCAAGAATGCAAGGTGAATGAAGAATGAAAGGTTAAGTTATGGATATGGACTGAGATAGAGCAAGTCCCTTGTCACCAAATTTCTGTCTTTTGCCGCATGACCTTTGTTAATTCATCTCTATTGTTTTTGTTTACTTTAATTTAGCTTGAATATGAGGAATCAAATCTCTCAAGGGTTGTCCATAACTGAAATTTCTCCACCATTTGTATTTGATCCTAAGTCCTGAGTTTGACAAGGTCATCCGTGATGCATGTAAAATTCCTGTCATGTTTGTTTCTTAGTGGAAGATATTTTGCGGCAGAAGGGAAGATTTTTTGTAGCGGAAGGGAAAGTCTAGGTATATGCAAGGATTTGGGTTGGGCTCTTTGGAAAACAATTGGTCTTTTTTCCCTAGAACAATTTTTTTCTTCATTTGCAATTACTATCAATTTTAATCTTACCCCATGACAGAATTTCTTGTCATTGATATACGGTGATATGGGAATTCAAACAATAGTTTCAATGGCAGCTCTGCACTTATGAGTCTCGTTCCAGGTACTTTGCAAAACAAGGGTTTTAAGATTATCTCCATCAATTGGTGAGTTCCTTCTTCCTCTTTTGCAGTGCGGATTTTCTTTTTCCTTTTTTATTTTTAGTACATTACCATATCAATATCCATCTTGTTTTTTACCCTAATTTATCTTGGATATGAACAATCAAAATCAATAGAGTTCTCTACGCACTGAAATTTCTTCATCATTTGAACTTATTCCTCAAGTTTCACCAGGTTGTGTTATACAGTGGCAGTGTTTATATATAGATGTTTCTTAAAGGAAGACATCTTGGAATAAGGATTATGAATAATATACATTGAAATGACCAGGGCTAAGTATATAGTATAAAGATGGTGTCAAAGAATAAAATTGATGCTGTAATGCAGTTTCGTGTAAATAAGTTGGTCCGTAAATCTTTCACTATCACTAAATATCCATGACTTTTGCTACTGAGATTGAATGAGCAAATTGAACCTGTACCAAGCTAACCTGAATCTTGCAAGCTGAACGAAGATTGAAAAGGTTATGTATGAATAAGATATCAAACTAATGATCCTACTCTGTCTATCGTGTTTGCTTATTCCTATGTACTTATATATTTTTTGGGTTGGAAGGCCTTTAATTTGCTCTCTGTCTTTATGTTTACATAATTATGAATATTATAACACAAATTCTGCATCATGTTTTGTCCTGGGAATGAGGAATTGCAATTAATACCGCATAAGGTTTCCTGATGTATCTGCTTTGTGTCTGGTTGTTCTGCAATGTATGCTAGTAAAATAAAATAATGATCACAATATTCGAGCGTGGAGACTCCTAAAGACTTTCCACAGCTTACTATAAACTCAGAAGAAAGTAGATAGTTGTTTTGTATGCAGCGAAGACAATTCTCAATAATCTCATCATTGGCAATTATCATAAACAAAAGTCAAGGTATACTTTTCAAGTTTGTTGTTTACATATGCGTATCTATATGTTGCTTTTTCAAGAGTGAAGAGTGTAGATGAGCCTAAGATTCTTATTCATGATAGTGATAACAATGTTATGACAACTACAGACAATGTTGTCTACAGAGAAGTTTTCCAAAATATGTTATAATTATATGGATTATGTAAATATCGTGTGCATTTGGAGAATCATCCAAATTATTGATGCAAAGTTTATTTTTTCCTTCAATCCTATTAGCATTCATCTTACAATGAAAGCTTACTAAAGTTGTTTCTGGTAAAGAGGGTTATAGCCCGAAAAAAAAAAATTAGACGGACACGTATCCAATAAGGAAGGGTGAGGTAGATAAATCATCCTTAGCTAAAGCATCAACCAAACAGTTTTGATCTCATGAGATATGATTAATTCAAAAATTCCAACTATACTACATCATACTCTTGATCTGAATAAGAATAAAGTTACATATATTAATATTGCATCTATTAAGTAAGTATTAGGTGCTTGGATCCTGATAGTAGGATCTAAAAAAAGTGTTGGACACTGATTGTCTAAAAGCTTATAAGAAAAAATACTAAACAAAATGGGTATTGGTTTAGTAATGGTTGGTATTTTCTATGGGCTTCTTAGCAAAAAATAGAACAGATATTAGTTTGTGGGAAAGCTCATTTTCTATGGTTAATTGTGAAATAAGGGTTCTTAAAGATTTGTTTTAGTTTTATTTTTAAGCAAAAGTCATATTGAACAGAGGTGATCGATTTGGCAAAACTTTCCCTTTTGTTTAAAGAAACATTGTAATTTCTAATAAATTAAAAAAAAAATTAATTATCTAGTCCTTATAGTTTAATCGAGTTTGTAACTCAATAATTGAATTTATAAGCTAATCCTCGTTAGTGCCACATCATATGAAGAGATTCCATGCAGTCATTTTTTTTCCTTTTCCAAAAAAAAACTTCATTTTGACTCCGTCCAAGCTATCATTTTCTTCTCCATGACCGTCCTGCCTCATATCGGAGCACTCAGTCAAGGGCCCCACAGCTTCTCCCCTTCTCTCTCTCGGCCACTGAAAACATTTGCAGCAAGAATGAGAATAAGACAAGAAAGCTTGCGGTGCAGAAAAAATCATGGATCAGAGGTATAAATGTTGAATTGAGAAGGATAAAAATCCACTGTATCAGGAAAAGGAAGTAGATGCAGATATATTTGCGTCCCATGATTCGAGATGCTCATGGTCGCAAGATGTCAAAGTCATTGGGAAATATTGTCGATCCCATTGAAGTGATCCATGGCATATCCTTGGTAGGTCTACATAAGAGGTTAGAAGAAGTGATCAATGGTATTGATGAGTAGTGTTGACGTGCTCTGTTTTGCACCTGTCTCATACACCGCCTTAGTAACATTCATTTTCTGCATCGTATCCTTAATTTAGGTGGCCGAGTGAGAGAACTGGAGAAGCTGGGGGCCTTGACTCTGAGTGTCCAATCTGAGGTAGGACGGCCATGGAGAAGAAAATGACAGCCTAGAGGGAGTCAAAATGAAGTTTTTTTCCGAAAAAGAAAAAAAAAATGACAGCATGGAATCTCTTGACAAGCTTTGAGTTTCAAACTATAATGACTAAATAATTAATTTTTCCTAAATTAAATTTCTATTTAAAATTACATTTTTTATCATATCATAATTTTATTCATCAAACAAATTAATAATACTTCTGGGAATTAATCTTCTTAATATATATAGCATTTTTTATGTAAAAACAAACAACAATATCTTAGAATTAAGGTTTGCCTATATTCATTTCATTGTTGAAAGTCGAAAAGTTCACATGTTTATGTCTCAAAATATTTTCAAAATAATAGTGTAAATACAAAAATTTGACATATAAATATTTATTTGTAATGAAACTGGAAGAAATCATTATTTTTTTTATTAAGGACATGTTTATAATAATTTTACCTATTTTTTCACTATTAATTATTATTTTTTAAAATTTAAATTTAGAGCTGAACATTATTCTTGTTTGAATACAATAGGACGATATTTTCAAAGACGGGGACACAATAGGGACAATAAACTGATCTGCTGGTCTGCCCGCTCGCTAGGTTTTGCCGTTTGCTTGCTAAATCTTTTCGAACCCATGTTTTGGTGTCTCAGAAAAATCATCCCTTTTCGGAGGCATATCATTGACGCAATCTCTAATTCAACATCTCAACAATTTCATCGCGTTCAAAGCCAATGGCTACCTGCCACCGCCAGGTACTGTAATTCAACTGCATTCGATGGGCATTCTTTCACAGTCTCGTATCTCATTGACACATGTGGCTTCTCTCCCGAAGAAGCTGCTTCAGCTTCCAAGCATATCCGCTTGAAAACGCGAGAAAAACCGGATTTGGTTATCAATTTCTTGAAGAATCTCGGACTATCAAAATTCCAGATTCTTCGTTTCACAAGAGAAGTCCCCCAGTGTCTTCGATCTGACCCTGAGAAAACCTTACTCCCCAAGATCGAGTTTTTCATATCCAGAGGCGTTTCGAGCTCAGACATCCCTAAGCTCTTATGTAGTTGTCCTACCATTATGAAGAGAAGCTTAAATAAGCATATCATTCCTTCCTATGATTTCTTTCGAGATTTGTTTCAATCCGATGACAAGCTCATTAAAGCTCTTAAATATTGCTCGGGCATTCTTATTGATGTTAACACCCATGCCGTGCCTAATATGAATCTATTAAGAGAAGTCGGAGTTCCTGAATCAAATGTCATTAAATTGTTGCAACATCATCCTGGGACATTGACTTTTAGTACTGGTGGATTCAAGAGGATTGTGAAGGACATTCAGGAAATGGGGTTTGATCCTTTAAAGTATCACTTTGTTATGGCCGTTTATGCATTGTCATCACTAAGCAAATCTACATGGTCAAAAAAGGCCAACGTGTATAAGAAGTGGGGCTGGTCTGACAACGACATTATTGATGCTTTTAGAAGTTTTCCATTTTGTATGAAGGTATCTGAGAATAAAATTGATGCAACAATGGAGATTCTCGTTAGTAAATTGGGCTGTCCACCTTCCACTATTCCCAGATATGCGGTAGTTCTGGGACTAAGTGCAAATAAGCGAATTATTCCCCGGGCATCTGTCTTTCAAGTTTTGTTGTCAAAGGGTCTGGTGAAAAAGGAAAGCTTGCTCTCAATATTTATCTGCACTGAAAGGGTGTTTTTGAAAAGATTTATCCTGAGTCATGATGAGGAAGAAGGTAGTGAACTCCTGAAGCTGTATCAGGCTAAACTAGATCTTGCAAGGTGAATGAAGAATGAAAGGCTAAGTTATGGGTGTGGGTTGAGATGGAGCAAGTCCCTTGTCACTAAATTTCTGTCTTTTTGCTGCATGACCTTTGTTAATTTTTCTTTCTTAATGTTTTTGTTTACTTTAATTTAGATTGAAAATGAGGAATCAAATCTCTCATCTCAAGGGTGTCCGTAAACTGAAATTTCTCCTCCATTTGAATTTGAGTTTAACAAGGTCATCTGGGATGCTATGCTAAATATTCCTGTCATGTTTGTTTCTTAGAGGAAGATATTTTTTTGCAGGTTTGTTATTGTCTCTAAACAATTCATTCTATAGATTCTTTTTGTCTCTTGAAGAAAGAAATTTTGGAGTAACAAGCATGCATGGAGTGCAGTGAAATATTAAAGCTAACCCTATTTTAAAGTGTCTCTAATCCCTTGCAACTTGCAATAACAAAATATAAGACACATAAAGATTTTAAGTTATCTTCAGCTATAGATGTGAGTATGTTATTGATAAGTGATCTATAAATACTTCTATAACTATTCTTTGAGTGTAGAGTCATACTTTAATCCTAGTGAGTTTTTGGGACTCACCTAAACTTTTTGTTCAACTAAAAGACAGAGAGGCCAAACTAATGTTCCTACCCTGTCTATTGTGATTGTTTAGTCCTCTATACTTAAATATTTCTTGGGTTGCAAGGGGCCTCCAAATTGCTGTGTCTTTAGGTTTATATAATTATTAGTGAGTGTCAATATGGCAAGACAAGTTCTGTATAATGTTTTGTCCCTGAGAATGAGGAATTGCAATTAATACGACCACATAAACTTGTCTGATTACAATATTAGCATGGGAGCCTACTAAAAACTTCCCGGCTTACTGTAAATTAAATTTAAAAAATATTGTCATTTCTAATAAATTAAATTTAAACTGAGAGTCACTTTTTTATCGTGTCATAATTTATTGGAAAAATTAGTCTACCAATCCTTATAGTTTGATTAGATTTTGAATTAGGTCCTTCTATTTTTTTTTCCTTTTATGGGATCCTTTTACTTTATTTTATAAAATTTGTAAGTCCTTCCAACCACCGTTAATGCCCTGTGAAATACTGACTTGCCCATGGCGCTCTCTCTCATCTCTGAGGACGAAGCATTACCAGTTTGCTCCTCTTCCTCCTCCTGCTCATTACCACCCTCCCTTTTATATCCCTTCTTTCCTCCTTCTCTCCCTCCTTCCTTCCTCACTCAACTATATCAAGCTCCATGGCGAAAGTTGCTGGAGATTCCTCCCAAAGCTGCTTTTTTTCTTTTGCTTTACAATTTTTTTAAAAGGTTAGGTTGACCTAGGTAATTTTTTTTAAAGCGATACTAATATTAATATTAAAAAAAATAAATTATTTATTATTCTTAAATATAAATTTAAATATTTAAAAGTTAATATATTTTTGTCGTTTAAAATTATAACAAAGTAATTATTCAAATAGTGTATGACCCCTCCTCAACACTGCTAGTATATATATACACACGTCTTCCTCTCTCTCTCTCCCCCCTCTCTCCACGCGGCAAGAGTTACAAACTCAGATGGATTAACATCTCTTCATAATTCAATCCTCCCTCCTTTAATACTAGTTTCACCTCATCAAACTCCCGTATCAATGCTTTTTAATATCATTCAAAACAGAGCAGTGGAAATTTATCTGGGTTTCTTGTTTTACTTCCCATTCGGATAAAAAAAAAATCACTGTGCTGCCAAGACTAATGGAATGTGCAAAGAACACTGAGGCCAATCGATGGCATCGCCGGTAGGTTTGGAGCCAGGTGTAGCGTCGTGATCTTTGGACGACGAAAGTTCTGGTGGCGTGTATGCGAGCTGCTCTCTCCAGAAACCGCAAGGGAGTCAGGGCTTGGGGGAGGGAGAAAGTATTTCTGTGCATCAACGGGGGCTGGAAGGATTGTTAACGGAAGGACTTGTAAAGTTTATAAAATAAAGTTTAAGGAAACAAGAAAAAGAAAAAAAGAAGAAGGATTTAATTCAAAATCTGATCAATCTATAAGGACTGGCAATCTAATTTTCCTTAATTCATATTCATAAACTTACCCATTATATATGTACACATATTTCTATGTTAAGGAAAAACAATTTAAAAATACTTCCGGGAATATATATAGAGTATTCTTATGTAAAAACTATGGTTAAGCTTCTATTTTATTTTGAAAATTTACACATCGAAGTTATATTGTTTTTGAAATTTTTTTAAGTTTAATGTCATTTTAAAAATTTATAAATTATAAAAATTTTACCTTAACTATTATTCAAATTAAATTTGACTATTAATTGACTAAATGCATTAAGTTAATAGTTCTAGTGCTATCTAAATCATTTTTCTTTTAGGTTAAAATGCAAATTGGCTATGGAAATTTTTATTCAGGAGTATTAGATATCTGGAAGTTTCTAAATCATAATAATTTTATCCTATTTATTATCTAAGTTAAATTTAATTTTTAATTGATTAAATTTGATAATATTTTGCAGATCTACTTGTTATTCACTTTATTTTTTTAAAACAAGATTCATAAATAAATAAAAATTTAAAAAATTCATCCTGTGAATTTATGAAATTAAAAGAGATAAAAAATTTAAAGAGGTAGAAATATATTGTGCAATGAAAAGAATATTAAAGAGGTATTTATCTATCTCAACATTATTGGGGTATGGAAACAGAGGATTTCCAATGTCCTTGATCTTTGATCAATCTCCCTTAGTTTGTTCAGCATCCAATAATTAAATCTTTTTCTCCATTACTCTATGGCAAACATGAATTCCTCCTCTATCTATAGTTTCTTTTTTATTGTTCACTTTAGAAACTTAATATATTTAATCAACTAATGATCAAATTTAACTTGGATAAAGACCAGACGACATTGTTACGATTTAAAAATTTTTGGGATAATATTCTCTTGAACGAACTTCTAAGGCAAATCTACACCTTAATAAAAATGACATAAATGACACGTGAACCTGTTAATTCAACATATTTAATCAATTAATAATTAAATTTAATTTAGATAATAGCTAGAGCTAAATTGCTATGATTTGAAAATTTTCAAGGCAATATTAAATGCATCAAAAAAATTTTAGGAAAACATAACTCTAACATTTAAATTTATAAGGCAAAATAGTATTTTAACTTTAAAAACTAAAAACAATCTCTTAGAATTAACTTTTTCACTATATTTATTTCATTGAATATTCACATATTTATATATTGAAATATTCTCAAAATAATGATATATGTAAATACAAAAATTTGACTAATAATAAAGGGTGTCATAGTTAATAGTAGGTGATCATCATTTAAATATGATATCATAAGTTTAAATTAAGTTAAAATAATTAGTCTCTAACTATCAGATAAGGATACTGTTTAAATTCTAACAAAAAAATATTAATTTGTAAATGGGTGGGAGGAAGTGATTAATCTTCTTATGAAGGACATGTTTATAATTTTTCTTATTAGTAATTATTTTTCAAAAAAAATTGATAGTTTGCAATTATTAACATAAATATTTTCAATATTTTCAAAGGCGGGGAAGCGATCTCTTCTCTTTCGTCTTTACACATACCCTGGTCTGCTCGAGCGGGAGGGATTGCCGTTAGCTTTTTCGATCTTTTCAAACCCATGTTTTGCTTTCTCCAAAAAATCATCCCTTTTCGGAGGCATATCATCAACACAATCTCTCCTTCAACATCTCAACAATTTCTTCGCGTTCAAAGCCAAGGCCAGGTACTATAATTCAATTACATCAAATGGGCATTCTTTCAGTCTCATATCTCATTTGATACTTGTGGCTTCTCTCCCAAAGAAGCTGCTTCAGCTTCCAAGTATCTCAGCTTGGAAACGCGAGAAAAACCATATTTGGTCATCAATTTTTTGAAGAATCTCGGATTCTCAAAATCCCAGATTCTTCTTTTCACAAGAGAAGTCCCACAGTGCCTTTGATCTGACCCTGAGAAAGCCTTACTTCCCAAGATCGAGGTTTTCATATCCAGAGGCGTTTCGAGCTCTGACATCCCTAAGCTTTTTGTAGTTGTCCTACCATTATGATAAGAAGCACCTCATTCCTTCCTTTGATTTCTTTCGAGATTTGTTTCAATCTGATGACAAGCTCGTTAAAACTCTTAAATATTGCTCGGGCATTCTAATTGATGTTAACACCCATGCCGTGCCTAATATGTAGCTATTAAGAGAAGTTGGAGTTCCTGAATCAAATATAATCAAATTGTTGCAATTGTATACTAAGACATTGACTAAAAGTGCTGGCAAATTCAATATGATTGTGGATTAAGTTCAGGAAATGGGGTTTCATCCTTAAAAGTGTTTATTTATTACGGCCGTTTATGCATTGTCACCACTAACCAAATCTACATGGTCAAGAAAGGCTGATGTGTATAAGAAATGGGGCTGGTCTGACGAGGACATTATTGCTGCTTTTAAAAGGTGTCCATTTTATATGAAGGTATCTGAGGGTAAGATTGATGCAATAATGGAGATTCTCATTGATAAATTGGGCTGTCCCCCTTCCACTATTCCCAGATATGCAGTTGTTCTGACATTAAGTACAAATAAGCAGTCTTTGAACAGAAAATTAATCAGAGAAAGAAGGTTACTAAACTTGGAATGGATGGCGGAGCGTAGGTGGCAAGCAGTGAAGATAGTGTAAACTCACTAGATGATGGCCCGCCGAACGGGAGTTCTCTTCCCGGATTCATTCTCGGGCTGTTCGACTGAACGACTTAATGAACCCTTTCTCACACCCCCCACCCTCCTCTTTTTTTTTTTTTGTTCCAAGAAAATTTAAGTAGCTTCGACACTAATCCTACTAAGATCAGGGTACAGCTTTAAAGTTCAAAGAGTATTTACAGAGATTTATAAGATCATTTACTAAAGAAATCCTCATAATTGAAGTGAGAATCGAACTCATATCTTTATGAGATATGAATCAATTTCTTATTATCTGTGCCAACTCTTATTATAAAACTTCTTAACCTAATTGTCTTTCGTCTGAAAGGCACTCAAATAGATCCCTGCTTTGTTACTGTGTAAACCCATTTTGACGGCCCACATCATTCCTGTTCGGCACTTGGCTGTTAGTCCATTCTTCCCGGTGCCTCAATAGGCAGAACTTGGGTTACTAATTGGTCAAATACTAGACAATCCGAAAATGATATTCAAGAAAAGAGTATTCTCAAAAAATTCATAAAATTAGAGGAACTGTTACTCTTGGATGAAATGATAAAGGAATACCCAGAAACACATCTCGGACGAATTTTCAATGTGCTTGGAGAAACTGTTGACAATTTAGGTCCTGTAGTGTCTTTCAAGTTTTGTTATCAAAGGGTTTGGTGAAAAAGAATATATCGGTTGTAATATTTAAATTATCTTAAAAGGAAATTTTAAGGAAGTATATCTTTTGCCATGAGCAGGAAGCTGGTGAATTATCGAAGTTGTATCAATCTAAATTGGATATTGCGAGGAAAGTGGAGACTGGATAGATTTTAAGGTATGGATAGTAGAACTGCCTTCTCACTAGATCTCGTTGTCGCATTACGTTATTAACTTTCATGTGGTTTGCTCTAATTTAGCCTGGAAAGGACCTACCAATCAAAACTCATGTTATGCTGTGAGTGAAAATTTTGCTGCCTAAATCGATCGTGATGGAGTTGTATGGTTTTTATAAAACCAAATGTTGTGCGTAGCTCAAAAAAAAATATAGGGGTTCATTATACTTTTATTGAAGAATTGGATTAGATGATAAACGTGCAACTTTGTTATGTCATATAATATAATAATAGTCCCCTCCAAAAACAATGGTTTAAGCTTTCTGTTGATGTGTTGGCTGGTAACAACAGATCAGTGGTTTTGATGTTAAGTTCATAGCCGGTTCCATAGAATACATGTAATTCACCACCTAAAATGTTGCAGAGTGCCCCTCTCTTAATTTGAAATTGCCCAATGAAGTAATATGGGCTATTTTGATTTAATCGTGATAACCTGATTTACTAGTTTCTTCTTTTATTTATTTTGATGTATATAGAATTTTTAAATGAAGCAACAATAAAATTAGAACAGTCCATACTTGAGAGGATCCAAGTTTCTATCTTAGGTTACACGTGTAAATTTAAATTATTGAAGCTGATTTCCAGCTACTATACATTTCAAGATTACAATGATGAAGGTGAAGGAACTTGGGTTTGGTCCTTTGAATTTTCAATTTGTTATGGCTGTTCATGTCTTGCAAATCCAAATGGGCAAATAAGGCTGATGGTTTTATAAGAAGAAGGGGGTTAGTCTGATAATGACATTCGTGCAGCATTTAGAAAACTCCCCTTCTGCCAATGGCCTCACAGTCTAGTGGCACTTTATAAATGAGAGGTCGTAGGTTACATCCTATCTATGACTTCAAGTCCCCTTTAAATCAAAAAAGAAAACTCCCCTTCTGTATGATGTTGTCAGAGTATCTTGTTGACAAATTGGGCTGTCCCACCCTCCACTATTGGAAATAATGAAGTGGTTCTGTCATTCGGTTTGAACAAGAGAATTGTTCCGTGGGCATCTGTCTATCAATTTTTTTTGTCAAAGGGTCAGGTGAAAAAGAAAAGATTTCCCTCCATATTTCTCTACGGCTGAAAGGGAGTTTTTGAATAGATTTATCATGCCTCGTGTGGAGGAAGCTAGTGAACTCCTAAAGCTGTATCAATCTAAACTGGATATGGATGTTGCAAGTTGAATGAATAATGGAAAGTTATGGATATGGACTGAGATGAAACAAGTTACATTTCTGTTGTCTTTTTGCTGTTTACCTTGTTAATTTCTCTTTCTTGCTGTTGGCTTTAATTTGTGGCTTGAATATGAGGAATCGCACGTGCCAAGGGTTGTCTCTCCTCTTATTTTGTTTCGATTTGCTTCTATCTTGTCTTCGAACAATCCTAAGTTCTAGTGGCTAATAAGGTTAAGATTAATGTATCATTTTATCTTTCTAATAAACAATTGACTTTCTGTAAGAAAATAAAAATAAAATTCTTAACCAGTGATAACTTTTTACTAAAACAAATCAGCATTAATTATAAATATTCTAGTAAAAAATGCATTTAATATAGGGGTTTACTGTCCACCCAAGGCCCAAGGGTTTTACACTTCACTTCTCTCCCGTCTCCATCCTTCGAAATGAACCACAAGAGTAACCCCAAGAGATTGAAGAGAAAGGAATGAATATATTTAAGGAGACAGGACTTTCCACATTAGCAGAGGAGCATGGCTCCTAGTTCCAGATATCCAGGTGAGATTTACTGTCATAATTCAAATGGAAAATATAAGCTTGTGCCAAGTATAGATGGGAATATCCCAGAAATGAAGTAACATCATAAAAATGAAAGCACTCAAATAGCAAAAAATCACTCATCATCAAGGATAATGCTACATCATTGCTTTTCTTAAGTGGAACAGATACTTAATTAATTAAAAACATAAATGAACTCACTCAAGAAATCCCATACATACATTTCAACTCAGCATTGATTATCATGAAAACAATCCTACTTGTACTTCAGATACCAACCTCTGAACTGATCATGCATATGACACTATCAAGGGTTCTCTGGACTCTTCTCTAGATGCACCCTCGTAATAGAAGTACAACGCTAATTGTACTATTCCCAATATGGTTCCTATTCCGTTGGGTACCTACAAAATGAACCACATATGTTTGCTAATTTCTGGCCAAAATGTGTATCTAAGAAGAAAAATAAATGCAGTAGAGGTGGAAGAAAGCTTACATAAACAAACACATCAGAATTGAGCAATCCATAAAGAAAGAAGGAAGCGCTCATTAAGAAGGTTGATAGCGAAAGATAAAATGGCATAAACTCGACACTCTTTGTCCGGATCACCAGTTTCTGGGAAATACATTGAGATTGATAAATCAATCAATTCACCAAAGCAAACTGATGCAGGATGTTGCAGAACTCAAATGATAGATTTCTAGGGGAAAAGAAACTTACAATTATAAACAGAGGAGATGCAAACATTGAAATAAGAGAAGCAACACTCAAGAATCCCACAAACATTCGACGAATTACATGGTCAGCTATTTGCAAGCTTCCAAACACTATGATTGCAAATAACCCCAAAACAGCCAGCAGTAATCCAACCATTCTCACCTATCAAATTGAAGCAAAAAGTATAATACAAAAGCTTAGAGATAACACACAGGCTATCAGGCATTTATAATAAGTTCATCAATCATTGAGAAAATGCCTCCAATATATATATATATATATATATATATATATATATATATCAGAACTCTAACCTTTCTGTTTTTCTCTGCATATGTCACAAAGAGGATTATGTACACAAACTGAAAGACTGCCCCAAGTGTGTTAACCGTCAGGACCATTAAATTATCTGGAGATATGAGAGGCGTGCCATACCACATACAGATCAAGCAATTCATGAGAGCATAAACATAGGGCAAGCCTGAGAACATTTCTGTGGACCCATTTCTGATAATTCTTCTGAAAGTGGGTCTGAAATTCAGCACAAGTGAGGCGTCAATGAAGGGGAAAAGACCAATTTTTCGGAGCACAACATAGTTTCTCAAGCAAAATTCATAAGCAAACTTACATGGGCGACACAAACAACCCAAAGGCAAAGATGTTCCCTGAAAATGAACATTGCAATAATTGAAACCAAAGAAGAAAAATCTACACAAAAATCCCTAGAAAACTTCAAAGATGGGTTTAATTAATTTCACTGGCTGACCAACAAAACCCCAGAGTCTGTTAGAGAAAAAGAAAGTACCGGCGATTCCAGCTGCATCCTTGCACACCGTAAGGATGGAATACGAAGCAGAAACAGACATTAGTCTAACAATCACCAAATTCCACCAGATATCAAACCAAAGCCTCCATTTATAACATCAAAATAAAATGACTCAGGTGACCCCACACCACCTGCAATATGAGTCCTTTCACAAAGATCTTCCCCCTTATATCTTTCAAATCCCAACCAACGAAAATATCCACGTTTTCTAAATGCTTAAATAATAAATCTGTGCCCCTTCGAGATTTTCGAGCTGCAGGGCATAAAAATTAATTAGTATCCTCTTAAGGAAAATGGGTAAGACCCAAAAGAAAGAACTATAACAAAGGCGCGGCTTGTAATTGGCTTGCTTGCGTTTGAGCCACGAAAATTCATCCATTTTGGGTTAAACTTCTTTTTTTTTTGTGAAGAAGTTTGATTACACTGACAAGTTGCGAGAAGAGGCGTGCGCGATGGATGAGTGTGTGTGTGTGTGTGTGTGTGAGAGAGAGAGAGAGAGAGAGAGAGGAAGGGTGGAACCTACTTCGATGATTTTCCCGCTGAGGTGTAAGTAAGGATTGCGACAATTCTAGAATTTTGAATAGATACAAGGCGGCTCCAACGAGGATAGAGAACAGAGATGATGTTGATCCCATGATGATCATCGTTCATTGTTATCTTCTAAATAACATGCGAATATTCTAATTCTAATTCCTTTTTGCCTTTTTGTAAAAATATTTGACTGAAAGTATTTCTTGCTAAAAAATAAAAAATACGCTTTGAATTTTTTTATTACTCAAAAATACATAAAATTTATTTATTGACTCAAATCATTAAACATATGCATAATAATCATATCATATCATATTAGTAGGTATCTTAATTTTAAGATTTATAACTATAATCTTTTAATATGAGTGTTCTTTTTAGAAAAAAAATTGAGACTTAAAAGAATCTAGCAGAGTTACACTACTAAAATAATTTTATATTAGTAATATATTTAGTTATATACAAAAATTTTTTAAAATTTTTACACATAAATATTTAAACATATATTATACACAACTAAAAATAAATTGTACATATCCTATTTTAAAAATAAAATAAAAAATATTTATATATATTTAAAAATATGTTATATATAACGAAAAGATATACTAATGAGTTGCATGTTGCCCTGCCAGTTCTTAAACTAATTCTAAGTACTGTAATAAACATTCCAAGAGATTTTTCAGCTAATTTTTCTAAATTTCTGTTACGAGATGATATATTATTTTGAATATATTTCTTTACCCGAAAGGGGTTTACGATGTTATATCTTTTATTTATTTTTTATTTATACATTGTTTTTTATTAAAAAAAATAATTTTAGATAAAAAATTTGAAAAGTCAAATTGAAATAGTTTATAAATTTATATAAGATTATATATATAGACAAAATAATTAAAGTAGGTATTGTATATTTGTAGAAGGACATACGTAAGTTATCTTGTTTACCATCATTAAACTATGCAACTTCTTACAATCTATAGATATATGTATTGATATAAAATATAAATTGTCCTGACCTCGCAATGCAAGAAATTTGGACATTGTATAATTGAGAAAAAAATTAATTATTTGTGCAAATAAAATAATTACTCAATTACGTGTAGCCCAATAATATGGATAAACACTTAAACAAGTTGTATTTTAGAAAAAAAATTAAAAGAAATGTAATGAAAACAATCCTGGAAAGTGACCGTTACTAGCATTTAGGCCAAGTTAACTAGTCCTTTTTTATTATATAATTGTCTAAAATTCAACACTATTATGTTACATTCTCGAGTCTAAACAAAAGTAGTTAATTATATCATTAGTGTTAGTTAAAAAATACAAAGGTTCTTTTAATGATGATTAAATACTGGAAATAAAAATATTTTATTATATAATCTATCGATGATATTAACTTTTAATAATTAATAAAGCCCCAAAACTAGATTGGGTTACCGAGCTGGTAAAAATTGAATTGAGTCTCTGTTAACAAATTGAAGTTTTTGGCAGAGAAGTAACTAGTAGGTATAATACTCATACTCTAAGTATTATTTTATTGTAGTTCAAATCATAACGTTTAAAAAAATATCCTAACTCATAAGTGCCTAAATTTACGTCTTAAAATAATTGACAGCTCACCCTACCCAATATTAGTATCGTTTAAAAAAAAAAAGATTTCACTCTACTTTTAAATTATAAATGAACAAAATTTCTTTCCAAAAATTTTTAGAACAAAAAAACTAGTAAGTATATTCTCAAAATCGGTATGAAGATCTAAAAAATTAAAATTCTTCGCTTCATAATTAATATTTTAAATTTTGTTACAACACATTATGAAAATATTTGTAATAGCAGTAACATCCGAGTGACATTTTAAAAAATATAAATAATTTTATAAAACATTATAGATCCCACTGGATTAGATTTGGTCTATGCACACTAAATGCGACAAATTAACTAATGAAAAAACCCATCATACCAAGCGTGATGAGTATCCCTTTATTAAGAAGATATCCTAACTTTTAAATGTCTAAGTTTACACCTAAGAATAATTAACGGCTCATATTACCCGACATTAGTATCACTTAAGAGAAAATGAGATTTTACTCTACTTTTAGCTTATGAGTGAGCTCAAGCTCTTTCTAAAACTTCATTATCAAAATAAATAAATAATGAAAAATAGTTTCAAATGGCAACTTAATTGATCAAATAAATTTATATTGCTGTAAGTCCTAAGTAGTACAAAATTTTTGACATTTTAAAGCAAATTCAATCTCACAAACTTAACGTTTACGAAACACAATCTTAAGAACTTGAGGGTATTCTATAGAATCAGCATACTCACTGAACAAATCATTTCAAGTCACTGGACAAATCATTTCAAGTAAAATCCTAACACTAATATTTTCAAGAATTTAAATTAAACAAAAAAAGAACAATTTCTTTTTACCATTTTTCATCCATTCTCATCAATTGACGAAGGTATCAAAATCAAGCCTAAATGATTCAATCATCTGTATCAGAATCGGACTCAGAATCTTCATCCATTTGTAACTCAAAAGGTCTCAACCTGTTTGTATTGGCTTCCAATGGGGGTAGCCCATCATCATCATCACTAGAGTCCCTCTCAATCTCTGGTTGGGAGGTGTTTCCATGCAAATTTTCATTTGAATCGTCCGTAGCCTCAGATTTAAAAATTGCAGGCCTAAAGGAAACGATGATTGTAAGAGTGAGTACATGATGAATGGGAGGAAAATAGTTTTGATGACAAAAATTAAAATGGGACTTTTCAACAGAGGAAACTAGGTGCATGAAGATAAATCTGAGCATCCTTTTATACTAAAAAAACAGAGAGGAAAGTAGTGACCTATTTATGCACTATCATCATTCTTGGTAGATAGAAAGATGAGAAGTTTCTACAAAAGCATACCATTGTGGAGATTTCTGAAGCACCCGAACTTGTTCGTGGTATAGAACTTGGGTAACAATACATGCAACCTTGCTACCAGATTCAAGAGCCTTTTCCTTTCCACTTTCATCAACAACAACATAATTCCCTGCATATTGAGAAAGAACCTTGAGTTAGTTGAATTATAAATTAAAATCGGAATTCAAGCAAGAAAACAGTTTTCAAAAGCCAACCAATTTCCAGTTTAATTTTATGATTTGCTGATCTCAAAATCGGTTTCATCAGTTGATGAATTGGTGTCGTCTAAATGCAGATGATGAGATGGTTCCATATTGAATTCCCACTAAAATTCATGGAAATAGCTCACCAATCTATGTTTCAACTTTCAATCAGTATAGACTAACAAATTACCACAAATCATTTACACCACCAAATGATAAAGTAATAAACTACCATATTGGCCCTTAAAAGACACCACCATAATCAATTTATTTCATGAAAGTTCACTCCTGCCATCAATTTAGGCCCTGTTTCGTTGGATGAAAAGCCTGAGAAACCAAAGGAAAGGAGACCTGTTTCTAATCACATTTTTCCTTTCTTTTCCTTATCTCTTCTTCCCTTTCCTTTCCCTCAAATTTTTCCTGCCAACCAAACATGGTCTTAGTCCCAACTCAGGGTCACAACTACAATGATGTGTTCATCAAAATATTAGGGACTAGATTGTTGGCAGTGAACTTTCAATAACTAAACTGATGACATGGGTACCTTTCAAGGACCAATATAGTAATTTATTCAATAATAATCAAATGAAAGAGGCTGAACATGAGATAAAGAATGGCTATAGGTGAGAAGACCAACTCATGAGAGACATAGGCAGGCTGTAATTGCTCTCAAGGCCCATTTGAGCTTTAGAAGGCATTAAATTCAAGATACTTAGAAAAATAGTATCAATAACGCAAAATAACTGGATCATCAAGAGTCCAAGACAACGACATAATGCAACTAGCAAAGCATTTCAAAGACATAATGCAACTAGCAAAGCATTTTCTTATAGACGAGACCAGAAACTATTGAATTGCTTCACACACAGAAGAAACCTCGTTTTATCCACATGCTCTTCTGGAATTTAGCTGGAAATAGAGCTAGTAAATTCTCACCACGTGCATCCGTTACCTAATGAAACATACAATAAATATGGAATCAGAAACATAACCTATTGTGTGTATTTGAGACACGTTCACTGATAAACAGTTTCTAGATGATTATGGCAAATTTGTCTATTGAATGACAGATAATGTGTTTTCCCATTTGAAGATCCATATGTGGTTTTTCCTATTGGGTAGTCACATATTTTCAAGTCTCAACAAGCACTGGACTTCAATAGAAACAATCTCCATTGTTTTTCTCAATTACTCAAGCTAAGAACCAATATTCTAGTAATGAGAAAACATATTTTTGTCCCCGTAAAAGAAGCATGCCTTAACTATTCGATCAATGAATCTAAAAAGTATTCATCTCATTGCTTGAAAATTTTTCACTCGCTACTCATAAGTTTCATAATCAGTCAAAACTAGAGCAAAAACAAGGCAAATATACACACTGTAGAAATTATCAACTAGCAAATAAGAAACTTCCATGAACCAATTACTCATGGCGTATGCTTTCAGGTACAAAAATTATGTATGAAAATACAAGCAAGAAGCCGAAGTTCTTATCATTCTTATGCAGGTAAGACAAAAAATCTAAACTTTCAAGTTTCAACAGAGAGATATGAGTATGCACACCATAACAACAATTGCGGATAACCAGTAGCATCAATTTCCTCTAGTAAAGACGCCCAGGAAGATTATACAAATACCTTCCCCTCTCTCTTTCCTTCACTCTCGTGGTTATTAAGAGAGGAAGAAATTAGACTGATCGATAAACGGTAATAAACGGTAAGCAAATATGCAATGTTGCTAGAAGCAATCAAAGATACAAAAACAATACAGCAGAAAAGGAGGCCTGGGAAGGAATGAAAATTATAAAAGGGGGTGAAGTTGATACCTCAATGAGATTAGAACCACGAAGAGAGACGACCTTCATGATACTTTGGCCGTCTTGAAGGACCACGTCCAGTTCCTGTTTTGCCCGCAGCAAGTTCTTTCTTCCTCCTCCCATGTCAGTTCCACTCAATCCTAACCTAAAATCCTTCTGTCGTCAAATCTTCCTTTCGGCGATGGTACAGGGATTGTTCCTTCAACTAAGTATATGGTAAAGTCAGAGGAGATGCACAGAGAGCACAGATCGATTTGTCTATTTTGCACAAATCACAGAATCTAAAAAAGGGACGACGGAAGAGGGCAACGGCGGGACGGCGGCGAGGACACACGTACGGACGCCGCAAGCTGAATGGGGCGAACTAGAGTATGGACTCTGGAAGCACGAATGAGGGATTTTGTTTTTTGAATTTTTTATGCAGGGGCCTTTGTGGAATATCAATAATAACTGAGAGTAAATTGGTCATAAAATTTTACTTCCCTGCAAAAACCTCCAAATTCCTCAGCCGAACGCCTCTCCTTTCCCACAATCCTCAACCAAACACCCCTTATATGTCTGGGTTTGACTTTTGGGCCTGAATTAGGCTTTCACAATTATCTGGGTTTAGGCGGATCTCTCTCCAAACATATCCGCCAATATGCATGATTGAGTAGTGGGCCTCTAAGTTCTCATGCAGGCCCAAATGCTTGTCTTTCTTTTAATTTCTGTCTTTTTATTTCGGCTGGCAATGTGGAGGTCAACATCTTAAGCTTTGTCTCTATGAAATGTGTTGCATTTTTCTCTTTTAGGTATGTATTCTACTCCTATTTAAGATATTATTAATCACTAAATGTGGTCAAAAATGTGTTGTATTTACTAATATGATTGTGCTTAGTGAAAATAGTTAATCTATCACAACGTGACAAATTAATGTCCAAACTCTATTTATAAGAGATATTCACCTTTAATATACGATAATATCTCGAATAGAAATACATCTAATAAGAAGATATATGTGTTTAATAAAAAAAATATGTTGCATTTTTTGTTAAATACGAAGAAAGATGAATAAAGATAACAAAACTTTGAATAATCAACAAATCATAATAATAGACCCTAAAGGGTGAATCAATTCTAACCTCTTAGATTACGAAAGAGGTGAGGACCTATGTTAATCCATATCTCTAGTAAGGATTGGAATATTCTTCATACCCAAATCACATGTAAGACCCCTAAATATGGAGGTCATGAGCGATTAATTGACCAACTATGATCTTAACCAACAAATTCTATATCTCATATCTCCAACAAATTTCTCCATCATTGTTGTCTAATGTTTTCTGGCAGTGGAACTTCAAACCCCATGGGGCATATATCTGTGCTCCTAGCCCCCTTATGAAGGATAGGCGTCATAATAGCACACTGAATCTCACTTCAACCAATTTGATCTGTTATTATTCGTTGTGAGGGTGTTTGTGTGTTACTTTGTCGTTTCTTGTTCTCTCTATTTTTTTGGGTACAAGTTTTTTTTTATTATTATTAAAAAAAGTTCTTTTTGGGTACAAGTTTCTTCTTTTCTTTTTTTTTTTCCTAACCGGTTTATCGGAGCTTTGCCCCGACTATATTCGGATCCGACTCGCGTCGCGCACCTGGCTATAGTAGGTGAGTCTCCCAATAGGGATTTTCTACGTACGCCAAAGCTCGAACTCGAGACCTCACTTAAGCAATACCGAACCGCTTACTACTCGGACTAACTCCTATTGGTACAAGTTTCTTGTTCTTTTTTTTTTTTTGTTGCCCACCCAGTTCACCGGAGCTTTGCCCCGACTACATCTGGCTATGGTGGGTGAGTCTCCCAACGAGAATTTTTTACGTACGCTAAGACTCGAACTCGAGACCTCGCTTAAACGATACCGAGCTTGTTCTGTTTTACCTTGTAAAGTCCAAACGAGTTGCTTTTATGACTTCTGTATTGGGCCGCAGGTTGTCTAATCCTTTAATTTTAAGGAAAATTACCCAAAAGTCCCCATTATAAAATTTATTATTTAAAATATTTAATGATTTAAATATTTAAGTCATACAACTCTTTGACTATATATAATCCATCTCAGATTATGTATAAAATATCTTCTTTTTTATAATTATAAAAGGAGTTTAAGGATTTGAATTTTTAAATTCTTTTAGACTATAGATTTTATAATGGTGGATTGTTTTTGAAAATTTTTCTTTAAAATTTAAAAATAAAAATGACAAAATGTAATGGGGATGTTTTAGTAATTTTCTATATTTTGTTAGTTAAGTATATGTATATTTTTTTAGAAATAATTATATTTAAAATATTACTAAATATTAAATATATATATTTTTAAATTTTAATTCGTTATGTTATAAAATATTAACCCTCTTTATCAAATTTGTTAATATTTTTTAATAATTTTTTTAATTAAATATAAATATTTTTTATTAAAAACAATTATATTTAAGATACATGAATATATTTTCTTTAAATTTAACCCTACTTGTCTGTGACCCTACAACACTTAGTATGGCGTCCTACAAAATGATATAAACTGGTAAGTCATAAACTCGGATTGGGGCCCTCTCAAGAGCATTTCCCCTCAAAATCTCTGAAAATCACCTAATTACCTCCTCTTCTTTTATTCTTCCCCTTTCCAAAAAAAAAAAAAAAAAAAACTCCTCTTCCTTTATGCATCCGCTTCACTCTTTTAAATAATAAAAAAAAAACTGTTTAAAAAACTGTTTTTTAAAAAAAATTTAAAAACTGTTTTTTAAAAAATTAAAAAATACACTTTTAAAAAAATTCAAAAACACTTTTTTAAAGTGGTTTTAAAAAACTGTTTTTTTTTTAAAATACTTTAAAATTGTGTTTTTTAAAAAAAATTAAAAAAAATACGTTTTAAAAAACTTAACACTTTTTTAATGTGTTTTTAAAAACATTTTTTAAATAAACGTTTAAAAGAGGGGTTAGGGGAGGCATAATTTTTTTTAAGGGAGAGAGATAAAAGAAAAAGAGGCCAGATGATTATGAGAGATTAGGGCTGTGCATAATGCCCATGGCCTGGTATGCCCAGCCCGCAATAAAATAGCCCTGCCCAGCCCGATAAATATAGGGCAGGGCTGGGCATCAGGCTACAAAATCTAGCCCATGCTTTTCTCGGGCTGGGCACCGGGCAGGGGGGTTGCCCTGCCCTGCCCATGAGCACCACTTCTTTTATTTTTTTTACTTTTTTCCCTAAATGCTACATTTAAAAAGGAGAATATGATAGTTACTGGTGACTAGAGGTTCATTTTAAAAATATGAGTAGTTAAGTATATAAGTTGTATATTTTAATATTTATAACTACATTAATTTTTTTTTAACTTTACTAATCATCATATAATTACATTATAAATTATAATTATTTTTTTTAGATACTTAATCTTTGTCAATATTAGGGAGATTGATACAAAGTTACAATTACAAATTACTTAAACTTCAAGACTTTTTTTTTACATACAATGGATTTCAAAAATTTAATTATTATCTTTTTGTTGTTTTATTCTTAGTGAATTATGGATATTATTTAAGTCTTAAAGACATATGAATATTGTATTATTTTATAAGTTCATAATTACAGATTTTTTTCACAACATGAGCATGACATCAAAACTTGGGCATGCCCAACCCGCCCATACCCAACCCACCTATACCCAGCCCAAAATAGTTAAGACTTTTACCGGGCAGGGTAGGGAATCGGGCTGCAAAATATAGCCCATACTTTTTTTAGACAGGGCACCGGGCGTAAAGCTGCTCAGCCATGCACACTCCTATGAGAGATCACGAAGGAAGTACTTATGAGAGGATCCCGATCCATAAACTCAATCTGAGGCAGCATAAAAGGAAACCGTACACGTTCATTCAGCTTGGGCTTTTGTGAAGGATGATGATAGGGGAATATGGAGCATGGAGCATCCACGTCACGCTAGTTCACAACTACCCACAACGTTGAATCCCCATTCTTAAATGTCCTTCCATTAAAGACAGGACATCCACTGCCGACCTGGCGTCTTTATTAATTCCCACCCTCAGCAAAGCCATCGGTAACTTTTTACTCCCTCCTATTTTAACTATGATAAATTAATAAAAAAATTATTTTAATTTTAAATATAATTTTTTTATTTTTTAAAATTATAATTTTTTTTAATATCATTATATAATTACACATATTAAAAATATTTTTAACAAAAATAATTTAAATATGTATAATTAAGAAAAATATTTTAGATAAACTAATATAAATTTTTTATAAATAACTAATTTAATTATTTTTTTAATTTATATAAATTAATTAAATAAATTTTATAATAATAACTGAAGATAGTATATCGGAAAACTTAAACAATTATACCGAATTATATTTCTTGGATAAAATTTATACCAAAAAAGCTTATATCTCTTTAATATGTAAGAGTAGAAAATAACTTTATAATCCCCTCTTAACTCGTATAAGTTACACTCTTCCAGATAAATTTGATATAAGTTACATTTAGTATTTATCTAAAAATTTAAAATTTAAATATATAAATTTTTTCTAAATTTTAAATTACTTATTTATAATTTTCTTAATCTTTAAAATTTTAATTTAAATATTTAAATATTTTATATTTTGATTATCAAACACATGATATTAAATTAAAGTTGACAATTTTAATCATGTTATAATTTTTATATTTTTTATTATATATCATTCTATTTAAAAAATAACACTTAAAAATTTATATAAAATATTAAGTAGTTTATATTTTTATATTTAAAAATACATTCTGAAATAAATATTTTAATAATTTTTTAAGTGTTTTATATATTTTAAGTATTTAGAAGTTACTTAAAATTATAAGTAAAATGCTCAGTGTTACTAAAATATTTTATATTTTTTAAGTGTTTTATTTTAATTATTTAAAAAACTTTAAATAATATATTAAGTGGTAACTTTTATTTTTTAAAATCAAATTATATATAATAAGAAATTTAAAAAGTATGTTATGACAAAAATTATTAACTTTAATAACAATTTTAATAATAAGGGTTTAATAGTTAAGACGTAAAATATTAGAGTATTTAATTTAAATTTTAAAATGTTAAGGAGGTTATATACAATTGATCCAAAGTTTAAAGTTGTATGTATTTTAGCTAAACTTAATATATTTTTTTAAATTTTTACTTTTGATTAATCATATGCATTTATCTTTCATTCCGTCGCCGCTGTCGTCTTCTTCCTATTCTCTCTCACACTCATAATCTTCATAAATGAAGATATATTTAAAAAAAAAACAATATATCTTATTCATTCATTTCTTGTAATTAATTTTAACTAATATTTTAATTTACTTAAGTTGTATCTTATAACTTATATTGATAAGAGGGTGTAGTTTTTTTTAATTTAGAGTAAATTTTTCAAATAAAAAAAATTATACTACCACAATTTCTTTTTATAAGAAATAGATATATATATTTTCTCAATATAAAAAATATGTAAATCCAGCTATAAACTTTAAATATGTTATAGGTAAATAAAACTTTGTTCTCCAACTACCTAGGGAAATTGGCCAAATCAACTCATTTGTTGGTGAGATTATGTCTCTCATCTTTAATAGGGGCATAACCCAAAAAAATATAATAGGTTACTACTCTAGGCTAATTATTTTCTATATATATATAGAAATAAAATTATATTTCTAAAATTCTTTTATAAATAGAAATAGAAGTACCAAATATGAGTTATGACAAAACTTTTTTTATAAATTATGTTATTGCAAAATTACTTAAAATAAAATGATCTAAACACACACAAAATCAAAAGTAAATATGACAAAACTTGGATTTGACGGCGGTTTGGTGTTAGCAACAGTGGTGGCTCCCATGATGCTTCTAGCAATTATAAGAAGTGGCATTGTTGTCCATCCAAGAATTTATTCCTAGTATATGTTAAAGGAAAAATAATAATTGAAGACCTTATCGTAATATTAATGTAAAATAATAATTTTTAAGTTGTAAAAATAAATCTTTTGACAAAAAAAAGTTGTAAAAATAAAATCATTAAATAATAAATTTTGAATTATGTTACATTAACTCTTTTATAGGTCATTTAATCCCAGCATGCACTTTTCTCCTTGGAAAAAATAAATAAATTAGCATTAAAATTTAAAAACAATTAATAAGAGCACACACCAAATCCACGTCCATTTGCTGGCTTAAAAAAGGTCCACGTCAGTTAGTTTATTTCTCTTAAATAAGATGGTGATCTTATTAGTAAATAATAAGATAGGAATCGGAATCACTTGTGTTATTCTTTCAAGATACTCCCTCATTTATTTCTCTTAATATTGTTTAATTCATTTAGTGCTTCTTCTTCTTCTTCTTCTTCTTCTTTTTTAAAAAAAATATTTATTACTTCTTTAATTCTAAAATATAAGTCACCTATGTTTGTCATTAAATATGTCTTAAATTTTAAAAAAAATAACTTTACTATTAATAAAAAATGTGTATTCTCTCTCACCTTCTTCATCTTTAAATAATTAAAAGATGGATAAAAATAAAAAATGATAATTAATAACCGTATAAATTATTCTTAACCAACAGATATAGCTTCTATTACTAGTTACACTAGTCAATTTTTTTTCCAGATGTATAATTATATAAAATCCGAAAATGGTAGAAACGTGTTCCATGAAGGGTATGTGATTTGTGGATTTCGTAGTCATTAATTAATTGGTTCCTTATATATTCATCAAATCAATGGAATCGTTCATTAAATGTAGAATTGACATAAATCATAAACGAAAAAAAGCAAAGGGATTGCGAAACATACTACGTAATATAGGACACTTTTCTTAATAGCTAGTTCTCACGTTTTACAATTTTATTAATTAAAGAAAAAAGACGTGTTTGGTATTTTATTCCATTAAGAGCATTTATTATCTTTATGCGTTCTGTCAATATCTACTATTTTTGTTATTGTTAATTACTGGCATGGTTCTGGTTCGGTTATTGAGATTTCTATCTCAATCTCACCATGTCATTTCCCCTTTTTTATGAGTGTTTTGAGTCGTAGTCCAATAAAGGAAGATATATGAGGTATTCTTTTCTATTTTTTTTATCCTACTTACCATATCTTATTAGTTTTGAGATTTATAATTATATTTTTTAGTATAAATATCCTATTTAAAAATTGAACTTAAGACTTAAAAAAATTTAATAAAATTTTATACTACTAAATTAACTATATATTAATAGATAGATAATATATTCTACCGTTGTGGTTGATAAGGTATTATTTTAAGGTTGATGTATGTAAATTTATCTCATACACCATGACATGGAAGAGCTAGGTATAGGGTATATTTCTATTGTAAAATAATCATATTTAATGTATTGTAGAGGTACTAAACATAAATATCTCTTTTAACAAAGATTTAAATTTTAATTTATCATATTATAAGAGATTAATTTTTTCTGTTAAATATAACACGTGTTAATAGTAGGCTAAGGGAGATTAAACTCTACCATCTACAAGGTACACCCCTTGGACATCGTAAAAAAAATCAAAACCTATTTAATAGTATAAAAGTTTTATAAAAAAAATTGGCTAAAAGTGCCTGTTTACAAATTTTATTGAGTATAAATATTTAATATATTTTTATATATAAAAAATATCAGTACTCTAATTCTAATAGTATGTTTGGTAGAGTGAGAGTGAAGGTGGGAAGTGAAAGTGGAAGTTGATTCCATTTCTCTTGTTTAGAATGACGAAGTTACTTTTATTTTTAACATTTTGAGACATTTTAATTTCATCAGAAAAGCTAAAAATTGAAATGATAAAAGTAAAAGTATAATTTTTTGGACAATTTTACTTTAGTTATAAAATTTATAGACAATTTTAACACTTCCCAATTTATAAAAAAAATATTTTAGATTATTTTACTTTAAATTATAAAAAAAATATACATAAATTTCATACTCATTTTTATCATACTAAACAAACTTTTAAAACACATCTATAACCTAATTTCATTTCCACTTCTATAAAAAAACTCTTCTATCCTACCAAACCTACCCTAAACATTTCACACACAAAAATTGCTAGTCCTCAAATTTTGGTCTTTCGAATCAATTATATTTTTTAAACAATGACTTTTCATTACTTTTTTCAAATTTTTAGTTTTTTTTTTAATTGGAAAAATTTAATCAAATGAAAGTTCAGATATTAAAATATTATGCGACATTTATAAAAAAAATATATGTACAGATACAACATGTGTACCACTTGATCCATACTTTATTGAAACTAAACAGTAACAATGAACAAGGCCTATAATAACTTTGATAAACTTATTTTTCAATCAAAACATAAATTGACCTGAATTCTAAATCCACAAATAAACCGAATTCTTTAACCAATCCAAGGAATTATTTTCATCACATTCTTTCTTTCTCCGTCAATTAATGGAACAAAATGTTTTTTTAATGTCCAATTTTCGAAAGTGATGCCAAATACATTTACCATGAGTGATAGAGTGCTACATTTTTCAAGTCTCATATTAAATCAATATTTTTACCCAAAAAAAAAAAGAATTAAGCAAACTAAGGATCACAAGAATCATTGAAATCAAGATAGATTTTTATGGTTTAATAAAATCCCAACATATTCCTTATGAATTACGATATATAAGCCATATCCTTGCTGGCAACCAAAAAAAAAAATCCTTGATATCTTAATTAAATAAAATTAAGTTTTCCTTAAGTCCTATTTAGTGGTGTAGCCATCGTTTTTAAGTTAAATTAAGTTTAAAAAAATTGTCATAAGAAAATACTATAATCATGTAGGCTAGAATTTTGACTGGGCCTAATTAAATTGAATCTCAGTTTGACTTTCATATCATATTCATATCACCTTATGGTTTAGTTAATAAATAGGAGAAATATACGACTATTTAAAACGTATTTAATTTTTAGAGAGTACTATTTTATTATAGTTATAATCGCGACGTTTGATGAGGTATCCTAACTCTTAGGTACTTAAATTTATGCCTGAGAATAATTGACGGCTCATTTTACCTTACATTGGTATCGTCTAGGAGAAAGGAAGACTTTGTCCTGCTATTAGATCGTGGTTGAGTCCAAATCTTTTTAAAAAAATTGTAAAAAAAAAAAGATCATATTCATATCAAAGAACTGAATGATAAAAAATAAATTAATATTAACATTCTTTGCCTAATCAAGATTAATTCTCTCTAACTCATCATAGATTAAAAATATTACAGATATTATCATAAAGACTTTTGGCTGACGAGTCAAATAATTCTCTAACTCAATCTTGAAGTATGCAAATATTGAGTTATACTCAAAGCCTACGTACTTGCACTAATTAATTTAATTATTTTTATAATTTCACTTTAATTAAAAATTAAGGCACTAAATTTTATATATCTTTCTAGAAAAATAAAAGGTAGTTGTGCGAGTGTTTGGTAATTATAAATATAGAAAGAGTTGAAAAATGGAGCATGGCTTTTGGCGCAATTAACACGAGGCTCCTATGGAGAAAAGCATAGAAACCATGGATCTTGAAGTTTCTGAATTAAATATTACACGAGGCATGTGAGCAAAGGAAATCCATCTCTTGATTTAAAAAATATATTTTAAGAAATTTCATAGTAGGGGGTAGATTTAAAACTTAGCAAATTATAAGGATAAACTCTTTTAATTATATAAATTATATTAAAAAATAAATAAATTTGTGAACGCACGAGTATATTTTTCTATTATATAGATAAGATTTTAATTTAATTTTAAAGTAATATTATCCATAAATATACTCATAATGCGATTTTTTTAAAAAGTTTATTTTAATATTTGAACATATTCAAATCCTAAGTTTTTCATATTTCATTCCATTCATACTATCACAGTATCGTTAGTTTGTTTTTTCATAATATATATATATATTTGTGTGTGTATATTACTATTTGTGTATGCTGATCATTATTATCATATCATTATTAGAAGATCATAATTTTCCATATTTTAAAAATAAATTAACAAAAACTAAGAAATTAACTTAAATTAGCTGCACTTATGAATAATCTTAAGAAATGACACACATGACTGGTAAGTGTTATTTAATATAATTTTCTTTAAAAATAATTTTACATTACTATTAATATTAAGATATTAATAATTTTTTTAAATATATATATATTTTTATTAGAGGCAATACTAATTGATGTATTATTAGGTATAAAATATAGGTCTCTTTCCAAGCGAAAATTAAAATATTGATTAGTCACATTATAATGGACTAATCTTTCCATTAAACCTACCTTCTTAGTAGATATTATTCATCCCTTTCCTAGTTGTAAGACCTAGATGAGAGTTAAGTTTTTCTAAATATAAAATCCCAATTTACTTTATCTCTAGAAATTTTAATTTTTTTAATATATAAATATATAATTATATATATTAAGGGGTATTATTAATGGTAGTTTAAATGTATATAATTAGAAGATATATTTTAGAAAAATTAACGTAAAATTATTATAATTAATTAATTAATTAATTTTTTTAATTTAATTTAATTAGTGAAGTAGATGTGGAAGGAGTAATAATTAATAATATTGATATTGAAGAGCGAAGCCATGATTCGGGCAGTTTGGTCCTCCGTGGTCTTGACCTCACATGATCACAAACTCTCATTCCCATGGACCCCACCCAAGCCCCTCCTAAAAAGTAAAAACCAAAAAAAAAAAAAAAAGTGTAAAATCAATCGATCTTATTATTATTATTAACAATATCATCATCATAAATCACTTGAAAAGACGAGGCTCTTTCGTGGTCCCATTAGCCGGCAACCATGTAATTTTGTGGAGAACTGAGGGCAATTAGGTAATTGTAACTGAACCTCTGGCTCCCCTTAACTGTCTCACATGATTATAGAAACGCGTATATAAACCCGACAGCCTCCGCTTTCATCCTCCTCTTCAGGGGACTACCATTATATCTGATTTTTTTGTCTTTCCAATTTTTGTCTCTCAAAAGTCTCTTTCTTTTCTTGGTCATTCTTCTTCTTTTCTCTTCGTTCCCTTCCTCCGCTGATCGGACTGAATCTCATTCCAATTTCGTAAGTTGATCTACTTCTCTGTTTTTTTTACAATTGTTTGTGGTCCTTGTTACTTTTTATGATCCGGATATTGCCAATTTTCTCCTTTTTAAATTTTTTTTGCCTTAAGGATTATAATTTAGGGTAATGGGTACTTTCGTTGATATCGGTTTTGCCCATTTTTCTTGGATCCGTTGTAATTGTGAGGGTGATCGTCATTGGAATATAACGCTCTCCTTAATTTGTCTCTACTTCCTACTTTGCTCTTTATGAGAGTTCTAGCTGAAAAGTTAGATCTGAACGTCAAAATGGGTTCCATATGTAGTTTCAAGTACATTCGTATGCTTGAATCTGGTTGTTGTGTTTGATGATGTAAATTTTGCTAAAGCATTTTGCAATGCTTTAGCGCAATCTTGGTTTTAACGCTTATTTCCGTCTTCCATCTCTTAGAAAGAGCGAAAACTGAGCTAATAGCCGAAGCTTCATGTATTCTGTTGTTTTTTCTCATTCTCGTAATTTGGTTGCAGATTACTGTTGACAGTGAGTGTTTTTGTTTTTGTTTTCATCTGAATGAATTGAATAATGAAACTATTTTCCTTTGCTGCACTTTATCTTGGAACTCTGACGAGCATTGGAGGAATGTACTGATGAACATTAGAACAATTATTTGTGGATCATTTTCCTGTAGATGATCAATTTCCTTACAATTCTGTCCACTCAATTTTTCCCCCTGATGTCAGTCTGCATTTTGATATGAGTTTCTTGCTATTTATGATGATATTTGCACCTGTTGTTGTGGCTATTGTAGTCTATATGTTTTATTTTTATATTTTTATCATTTAGTAAAATTAATTTGTCTGATTGTGCTTCCTTTAATTTTGATATACAGTGCTCAATATGGCTTCATATACCCCCAAGAACATCCTCATCACTGGGGCTGCTGGATTTATTGCATCTCATGTTGCCAACCGGATGATTCGGAACTATCCTGACTACAAGTTTGTTGTGCTGGACAAACTTGATTACTGTTCCAATTTGAAGAATCTCCTTCCTTCAAAATCATCTCCCAACTTCAAGTTCGTCAAGGGTGACATTGGAAGCGCTGACCTTGTCAACTACCTTCTCATAACTGAGTCCATTGATACCATCATGCACTTTGCTGCTCAGACCCATGTGGACAATTCATTCGGTAACAGCTTTGAGTTCACCAAGAATAACATATATGGTACTCATGTCCTGTTGGAAGCCTGCAAGGTCACTGGCCAGGTCAAAAGGTTCATTCATGTGAGCACAGATGAGGTCTATGGTGAGACAGATGAAGATGCTATGGTGGGAAATCATGAGGCTTCTCAACTTCTTCCCACAAACCCATACTCTGCAACAAAAGCTGGAGCAGAAATGCTTGTCATGGCGTATGGTAGGTCATATGGGTTACCGGTTATCACAACCCGTGGAAACAATGTTTATGGGCCAAATCAGTTTCCTGAGAAGTTAATTCCAAAGTTCATCCTTTTGGCTATGCAAGGAAAGCCTCTCCCAATTCATGGGGATGGTTCTAATGTGAGGAGTTACTTATATTGTGAAGATGTTGCCGAGGCTTTTGAAGTAATCCTTCACAAGGGAGAGGTTGGTCATGTTTACAATATCGGTACCAAGAAGGAAAGGAGAGTTATCGATGTAGCCAAAGATATATGCACTCTTTTCAAAAGGGACCCAGAAACTAGTATAAAATTTGTGGAGAACAGACCATTCAATGATCAGAGGTATTTTCTGGATGATCAAAAGCTGAAGAACTTGGGTTGGTCCGAGAGGACCACGTGGGAGGAGGGGTTGAAAAAAACCATGGAATGGTATACAAAGAACCCTGACTGGTGGGGTGATGTGTCTGGAGCATTGCTTCCTCATCCAAGGATGCTGATGATGCCTGGTGGAATAGAGAAATTTTTTGATGGATCCGAAGATGAGAAATCTGAATCTTATGGATCAACTAATCCTACAATGATTGTTCCATCAACCAAGAGTGCTGGTTCACAGCAGAAACCCGCTTTTAAGTTCTTGATTTATGGCAGAACCGGCTGGCTCGGTGGTCTAATCGGGAAACTATGTGAGAAACAAGGGATTCCATATGAATATGGAAAAGGGCGCCTACAGGATCGCGTATCTCTCTTGGCAGATATAATGGATGTGAAGCCAACTCATGTTTTTAATGCAGCAGGAGTCACTGGCAGACCCAATGTTGATTGGTGTGAATCTCATAAAACAGAAACCATCCGCACCAATGTTGTCGGTACTTTAACATTGGCTGATGTCTGCAGAGAGCGTAACCTCTTGATGATAAACTATGCCACTGGCTGTATATTTGAGTATGATGCAGCACATCCTGAGGGTTCTGGCATTGGATTTAAAGAGGAAGACAAACCTAATTTCACAGGTTCTTTCTATTCCAAAACTAAGGCCATGGTAAGTCAGTTTGTGTTCATCATAAACTTCAGTGATAGTTTTATCATGAAATCCTGATGGCTTCTCTTGATTTTTTTCCCAGGTTGAAGAGCTTCTGAAAGATTATGACAATGTCTGTACTCTCAGGGTTCGCATGCCGATCTCATCTGATCTGAACAACCCACGCAACTTCATTACCAAGATCTCCCGCTATAATAAAGTGGTCAACATTCCAAACAGCATGACTATCTTGGATGAACTTCTGCCTATTTCCATCGAGATGGCGAAACGAAACTTAAGGGGCATCTGGAACTTCACGAACCCCGGTGTTGTCAGTCACAATGAGACCCTTGAAATGTACAGAGACTACATCAATCCCGGCTTCAAGTGGACCAACTTCACCCTGGAGGAGCAAGCCAAAGTGATAGTTGCTCCCAGGAGCAACAATGAGATGGATGCATCAAAGTTGAAGAAAGAGTTCCCAGAGTTGCTTTCCATAAAGGAATCTCTGATCAAGTACGTGTTTGAGCCAAACAAGACGACCGGTAAAAAGTAAGCAGCATAGAGACATCAGAACTATTAAGCTATCTGCAAATTGGTGTCTAATTGATTCCATTGCATTTAGATTCATTCATCATTTCATTGTTAGTTATATGCAGTTACTGGGTGTAATGGTTAATAATCATGGTTCTTTTCACGTGTCATTCCTAATTTTTTAGTGTCTTCTACCGCTAAATAGCTTTATGTTCTCTGCAAACTTTGTTTTAATTAATTCTTCTGTTGCTAATAATATCCCATTTTGTTCATCATTCTTGTACCTCTTTGGCATTGAGATATAAATTTAATTTCCTTGTTTCATTAAGTACCTAGTTGATGTATTAATAGATAATTGATCTTGGGCAAAATGCAAGTGAAATAGTGGTGTATTTATCCATTTTTTTTGTATTATTATTAATGCATATTTATATTCCTTCCACATTTCCTACATCACAGCATTGAGAATACCCTCTCTTTGTCAATTGATTTCATAACTTTAAAATAACTGGACTATTATAAGTTAGTGATGAACTATAATCGCTATGGATACCACAAAATCATGACTTAAATCAATAAAGATCATTTTATTCACCTTTAGTTTATACAGAGATTATATATTTACTCTATTATATCGATTTTTGTTAATTCTTTTTCCACATTTTTTTATTTGGCACATGATTATAAAGATATGAAGAAATGTAATTCGTTGTTTTCTCTTTCTTTCTTTTGTTCATCTTTTTTTTTCCTTTTATAAAATATCATGGTTTTCCATTTTAAATAAAATTATGGAAAAAGTTAAATTTAGGGGTGCGTGTCTGATTAGATTTGAATAAAATCTCCCAAACTGATTGAGTAAAAAAGAAATAAAAAAGAACCAAAACAAAATGACTCATTCTTTTATCTTGTTAATCTAACTTTTAAATTTTTTTTATATTGTTCAACTTAAAAGTGTACCGAATTAAGTAAAAATGATGATTACTAGAGTACCATCTAATGAGTCTCTAATTAAACAAATTGAGCAAAAAAAATTATTATCAATTTTATATGCTACATTTATTTAACCTTTTTAATTAAAATAAAATAAATCTAATGCTTTCTAATAATATCGTTATAAATAAATAATATTTTTTCGATGGAATACAAATATATATTATTTAAATTAAAAGCTATAATTTTTTTAATGAAATTATAAAATTATTGAAATATTATTAATAAGCATATTTTATTATTTTTAATCAAAATGTGAGAGTACAAATTAATATTCCACATCTTATATAAATTTTAGTGTAAACTTCACTATTCACAAACTATAAATACTAGATTTAATCCTGAAATGTGCTTTAATCTTATAGATTACGACAAGTTTGAATTCAAGAAGGGGTGCTTGGGACGGAGACGCGTATGGTTTGTACCAAAATGGACGAAATGACAACTAGCTAGGTTGGCCACATTCGGTTACTTTCCTTACTCGTTGTTCCCATGTTCAATACACACACAAACCAAGGCTGTTTAGTCTAATGATGAGCTAACTAAATCATAAAATGAGAGAATTTAGGTTTGATTCCCATATCGTTAAAAAAGACTCATAGGGGGAAGCGTCCTGATCACGAAACCTCATCCGGATTATTTAGTTATTTGAATATTTAATAATAAGATTAAAAAAAAAAAACCACGAATACAGAGTGACTCGTTAAACCTTGTTTTGCTTAACAACCTCCATGCGCCTGATGCATCCTATTTACAGGCGATTTCAAAGGTTTGACCCGTTGCATGTTCCTCAATTTTTAGCTATAGCCTACTACGTCTGTTCCCTCATCCCATTAAACCTTGTTTTGCTTTCTTCATGTTGGTCGGAGTCATACGTTTGTTTGTTGTGACATGGGACACATTATCTTCGCTATTTCATGGGGTTGATGCTTCATTTCTTTAGCACGCACGTCCCTTTTCTCTCTTATGAGAGGTCCTTAAAACCCAATTCATTTTTAAGCTAAATAATACGTGTGTGTATATATATTTATCATGTTCAATGTTCATATGAAAATTGAAAAATATCTTTTTTTTTTCATCCACTAAAATAAAATTTTATAAAAAATAACATTTTTTTAATCCCAAAGTTAGCAAAATGAGATCTTGTCAACCGAATTAACTAGATGAATCACTCTACTGACTAAGAATGATCATGGACCATTTATACTTTAAAGCTTTTTGTCAAGGAAAGAATTAAAAAAAAAAGGATCTAAACCTAGGCCTAATTTAAATGTTAAAATTCAGTCAACAAATAAGGTTACTTTACTAAAAGACTCAACATGAACAATTAAGCCACTAAAGCATGACATCATCTTATGTTAGTGTGAATGATATAGAAAGACTAGAAAACCCTTCCTCCAAGTCCTTTATAAATAGGACTAAAGGTAGTATATTCTTAGCACAAGGCTGCAACACTTTTCCGACATTACAACTACGGAACCAAGGATGTTGAATATGACAACAAACTTGCAAAGAATGAGACATAAATGGGGGATGGAAGAGTATTTTGTGAGGATGGGACTTGAAAAAAGAAGGCAAAGATTTCTAGGCTTTCTATGCTCTGCAACAGTAAAGTAGTAATCAGCACTTCATATGATCCATTTTATCATGATCAAGGAGACATGGATCCTTGATTTCAAATCTTTTCCATGTCTTCTTCTTTAGTGTCATCTTTGGTTCGACTAAAAAAATAGGGTCAACAAACATACTCTATTAGTATAGTTATGTCCGAGCATGTTACCTTGATTGCATGGATTCTAGTGGAATGAACTTTAATTACTTAAATACGAGATTTCGAGTTTGAGTCTGTATGAATATAAAAAAAGTCTTTAGGAGAGAGTTATCCCTAATTGGTCTAGATAATGCTTAAATTTGACCCACTCAGATGTCTATATCAAACACTTGGTAGGCAACAATGATCACCAAGAATAGTAGCAAAGATTTAAGGTTTGCAAGAGAAACAACTAATTGACCCTTCCTACTTGGAGGGTAATAACCAAATCCCAATAACTCCTTGAGGTATCATGATGAGGGAGTAACATTTCATCTCACCACCCCACACACCTAAATTACATACTAAGATCCCTATATATATATATATAGATTTTAGGGTCACCAACTAATTAGGTGATTAATACTTATAACTAACTAATCAGCTTACTGATAAGTGCCTAAAATCATTTTAACTTGATGATAAAGAGTTCAAAGATGCAGCAGCCAGTTTCTTAAGAAAAGCAACAACATTATCTGATGATGATCCGAGCATGTACCGAGCACTCGATCGAGTCCGTCCGACAGAACAGGAGAAGTAATTCTCCTCCTTAAGGTTTAGGATATCCCATGAAATTGTTTTAGTTCCAAAGGTTGGAACCAAAGGTGCACTAGAGATCTCAGAATTTGACTTTGGCCTTTGTGCATTACTCAGGGATGTTGCCTTTGGTCCACTTTTACTGGTTGGAGTCTTCAAAGGCAATCTCTTCTCAGCACAAAACTCAACTCTATTTGTCTCCTTTGCTCGAGGAAGAGCTAAATCAATAGAAGGAAACACTGGCTCGAAAAAGGTGAAAACATCTTCATCCTGCAAGAATCAATGTTAAAAAATATAGTTGCTTCATTCTATTTGCTAAAGAAAAAGAAACAAATTAAGTAATTTTATCAGCTATAGGACAATGAAGAGTGATCAGGCAGTCAAATTCTCTCTTTGTTACGCACTTCTCAGAAAATGTTAATGTATAGTATATTCCATCATTTTATTAAATAGAAGTTCCAGGAAATTATCTTTGTAGCACATATGAACGGAACTTCTCATATTAATTATTAATTACCACTCCGGTCCCTATAAGGCACTTTCTAGAAGGAATGAGTGGTCCTTAATATAAGTCACCAAGTGGGGTATTAATTATTTTTTTTTCCAAGATTGCCCCTATTTAAAGTTTGATGCAATTTTCTTTTTTGGCTTCTCAAGATGTAATTCATGATTTTAAATAAGGGTAAATTTGATTTTTTTTCCATTTTGAACAAATTTAATGACTTAACCACTACCCCTTGGTTCTGGTGAAGGGGGTTGGGTGAGCTTTATAATAGGGACCGAAGTGTTAGAATAGCAAGATCATGAAAATAATTCACAAAAATGAAAATCTGAATCACCTTTGCAAGAAAATGTCCTACACACAGGACATAATCAAATGGTGATGTCATGGATTTACAGTGTGCTATGTGACCTAGGATGCGGTCCATAGCTGCTCCCTGATTAGACAGATAATGTGGAAGCAAACATTCATATCAGCATAAAAAAATTTCAGGTGGCCAGAGAACTGAGAAATGTCAATTGTTATAAGAAAGAGTTCACCTTTGTTATACCAACTGCGCGCACTTCGATGGATCGGCTACAATGAATCACATCAACTGGTGCATTAGAGATTGGACCAGTCCAGAGATGCTGCAGCATGTCCATTGCTTGAAGTCTTCCAAATTCAACATCTGCAATTGTCATGAGGGATAAGAAACTAAAGTAACTAAGGAAAAATTAACTAAAATGTCTCCAAAAAGATAACTTAAGTACCTGCATCCTTGTAATTCCACACAATTGACGTTTCGCGTTCTTCAAAATGTGACCGGGGTGTTCTTTCGGTGAAGTACTCAATAACATGCTGAAAAAAAAAACACAGGATTAGGATTGTACATTTGAAACATGAAGGAAAAGGACAAATAATTGAAACTAAATGCACCTTCACACTATGAACCCATTCCATATTTAGAAGCTCTGGCATTGTTGACATCCATTTTCCTTTTGCAGGGTGTATAAACATCCCATTCTCTGCTGCCAACCACAGGTCATACTCCCTAAAATTCTGTAATAGTGGTCCGTTAAAAAGGCGATAAAGTAGTTCATAAAAACTGGGGAATACAAAAAAAAAAAAGTGTGGCAATTTACCTCCTCTAAGACTATTCTATCACTTCCACTAAGAACAACAATTGTGGTCTTTGGGTCACTGCATAGTTCTGTCAATGGCTGATTTAATTCTGGATGCACCTTAAGTTCCATTTCTTTAATCTGACCACCTTTTTTCTCAACTGGTTCAGTTAAACATCCATTGAACCCCTGTAGCGTGCATCACCAAAATAAAGAAGATACTTACACACACACACGTGCTCGCACACAGACACACATAGATATGTATATAATTTCAAATGTATACTAGAGTTCATGATTTCTCGGCAGTGAAAAATGCTTAGCAAACCAAAATGATCAAGTTGTTCAATGATAATGGTTCTTCTCTGAAGGTTGCAAAATAATAGAAAGTTGAACAATGATATGAAACCCATTACTGGGAGAAACTCTACTTATAACATCAGGCTTGCCACATGTACAGATAAGAATACAAAGGTATATGAATATTTGACATAACATATTCATTAAATATTCATAGATTCCACATATATCATTCTAGCAAGAGACCTGTTGATTCTCTTTTCTAGCTTTAATTAACATGCTCAATTGCTTTTTCTAAGACCACTTTTAGAAATGCTGACGCTGTTCGTGTTAATAACTTTCATCTTTGTATTTCAAGGTACTGCAACTCTTCTCTCACTGCTTGCTTCTATAGCCTAGAACATTTTTCTGAATACAATAACCCTCTAGTTGTTACTACATTAGGCAGCAACATGTTACTTTACTCTAAAAGATACCCTAACTTTTCCCCCTTTCTCAACATATCAGGAAACAATCAAGTTGGTGGCTAGAAGGGAACACCAAGGAAAGGAATTAAAGTCAAGGGAGGAAAGAATGCTGAATTTCTATTTTGATGGAGAATTATTTATAGGATCATATGCCTTGAGATCAGATGGTGTACCAAAATGATCAATCGGTTGGTTGACCGCAGATAATGTTCCACCACCTTGGTTGGAAGTGTGGCTGGAGCTTGTCTTCTCCTACGTCGTTGCTCAGCAACAGTTTGGTTTAGTTCACTGAAATGTATTCAAAAGATAAGTTACTTCACAGCAGCATTAATCTTTAATAAAATTTCAAGCCAGAGTTATATTTTTTCATACGATATATCAATTAATGAACTAAAACCCAATATGCATCACTTGATTTTACTACTAATAAGTATCCAATGGGTAAAGGAGCATGCATTAAGTGCAATGTAAATTTAATAATGACTTTCAGAATTATGGTTCAGAATCTAAGCCTCAGACACTAAAGTAAATAGCTATGCATTAAAATCAGTATGCTCCAGGAAGTTGCCTCTCACCCATTCTTAAACCTCTTAGCTCTAACGCATAAAAATAGGTATTTAGGTTACTATTCTATGATCTAGGGCCTGGGAAACCCCCAAACTTGGGTTTTAAAAGGGCTTCTGGTCCAAACCTCGGTTTGGAGAAATTTTAAAACAAACAGCCATATTTGTCTATAAGTGTTTTTGAGCTAAACCATCGTTTAAAACCATGGTTTTGAATAAGCTACTGAAACTAGTTTTTGGAACAGTAAAAGAGCTTATAGACTATCCAATTACTATATTACCCCTACTTTTTCTTATACCCTCTCTCATCTCTCTTCTCCACCCTCTCTTCTCTACCCTCTCTCCTCTCTCATCTCTCTTCTCCATCCTCTCTCCTCTCTGCCCTCTCTCATCTCTCTTCTCTTTTCTCTACCCTCTCTCCTCTCTCCTACTTTTAATCAAATCATACCCTTTTTAGTAATTTACCAATATAAAAAGTCATTCTAAAAATAACTATCCAAACACTTATTTATTCAGAACTATTTTTTTTCCATAAGCTCTTCCGTAAAAGCCCTTTTAAATAAGCTGTCCAAAAGCCCCTTTTTTCCATAAGCCATTTTTTAAAATCTTATCCAAACACACGCATAATATGGATACCTTACCTTACAAGAGTTTCTGCCCATTTCTGAGCAGTGTGGGTTTTAACATGTAAAAAATTGTGCGCATGCCGCTTCTCTCTTTCCTCAGATGGCATGGTCAGAGCCTCGTCCATAGCAGCAGCAACTTCTGTGATGTTCCAAGGGTTAACCAGAATTGCACCAGCACCGAGAGACTGTGCAGCACCAGCAAACTGCAGGGAGGATAACATGTTTAAGGGGTCAGATCAACAGTAAATACATCTAGGTACGTGGATGAGATGTGCGAAAAATGATTAATTAGACCAGAGATGAAGGCTTAAATATCATAACATCAACAAAGATAAAACAAAATGTCATTATTTTCATCATCTACCCAAGCTGCTTCAAGTGCTAAAAGTTTAGGCAAAATAAGTGCAGTTACGCATGGGGCTGGACATATAAAATCTAAGAAGCACTTTAACTGGTGAGTTGGTGGATTGATTGTGTTGGGTACTTGGGTATGACAGCATGTAACAAACTAACAAAAAACAGTGCCATTTAGGAAACTATAGTTTCGAGATATTTTAGTTTAATTTTTTTTTTATTTTCTGACCTTTATTTTATTTATATTTCTTATATCTTGGTTTCCCTATAAATAGCGTGCACAATAGTATTGGAAGTTTTTCAGACAAGTCAGACCTATTGAGCATCAGTTGTTTGTATCATTTTCTCTCCCAATTTTTTCCTGCCTCTTTTTTTCCCTGTCTCTCCCACTTTCACATTTCTCTTTCCATTTTCTCTCCAAAATTTGAAAGGCTGTCAAGTGTTTCAGGACAATAATGGCTGCTGGTCAAATTAGTCACAGTGCATGTAAAGAACAAGAATTTACACTGAGGGATGGATTTAAGATATAAAAATGATACTCAAAAGATTCTAATAAGAAATCCTAGAAAGTTTGGCATTTCTATCTTTCAACATATGATTGCATTATCTACCGAACAATAATTCAAAATCGACAAAACCTGAGTTGAGATATTAAATCCAAGAATAAATACATAGAGAGGTTTATGTAATTACTTCACTAAGAATGAGTACCCCCTTCTTTTGCTTCTGGCAAGCCACATATTCGTAGCTGACAAGATTCATCCCATCCCTCAAAGACGTGACAAGGGCTACATCTGGTTAAGAATTAGAAGAGGCAAGTGATGCGAAATTAGAATACAATAAAAAAGTATGGAACTATTTGATTTTATAAAACATATTCCAGAATGGACAATTTGATTTCATAAAACATAGCATTGAAATTTATGCCGAAAAGAAAGTTTTGAAAACAAAGAATTCCATTTTAAAAGAAGCAAAATATTAACTTCACATGCAAAGATGATTAAATTGACCATTTGAAAAGAGAAGAGACTCAGAAGACATCATAGTTCAGGATAGACAAATACTAAGGTGGTGAGATCTAAATCAAAGGACCATTTACTGGGAAACTTCGTTTAAACAAAATACACCAACAGCAAAGAAAGTTTACCAGTTACAGCATACAAAGCACATAGTTTATGAAAGTCAAGAGAGCGATCCTGTAGACAGAAAAAATGCATCAGGTTATTGAGCATTGTCTTTAAAAGTAAATAAAATCAGCAGATGACCAACAAGTGATGTAATATCAGATAATGTGGCCATGTGTTACTATTATGGTTATCTTTATCAGATTGTCAGTGTTAAGACAGCACCAGGTGAAGTACAGGAACAGCAGTCAGTGATCCAAATCTTCCATTAATGCGACCAACAATTTCATGAACCTGGCTTGTAAGCTTTTGATCTGTGAAAATGAAAGAAATAAGTTGACTATCAAAATCCAGAAAGCATAAATAACACCCTGCTTCAAAAAGGGAGGAAAAGGCCAAAGAAAGAAGAAGAAAAGATGCAAATACTTGACAGGCCAAGGAAACATGCTCCCTCAAAAAGACTACCAGAAGACAGATATCAAAAGATGTGAGATATCTCATAACTCACGATCCACAACAAAAATTATACTGATGGTACTTTGAAGTTTGATCAGAATAAGTCATTGTAACCCAATGCTCAAGTACTTTATTTTTTCCATATACTTTTGTCTCTCGGGAACAAAAGGAGAGCTAAAAAAATGGGGGATTTCACTGAATCTACAGTAATGTATTGCAACTAATTCGGCTTCAATGAGAAAATACTGCTCATCCAGATCTCACAGGGATTCTTAGTATATAGTAATGATAAGCTAATGATTTATAGAGGTTATGTAAAATATCACGTTTTCATACTAGTAAAATGATTACATTTCTGTTAGGAGAAAACATCACTATTTCATTATGGCAAGTCACAACAACAGATTATGAGTCTTCAATAAGAATGAATATGACTGATGCTATGACTCTTCAGAAAATGAATTTATAATGCATGCTATTGCACTACAAAAAAGAAATATCAAAAATCCTATTTTCATCTAATAGCAATCATTACAAATATTTACATTCCACCACATTAGTACTATATGCTTACAAACAACTGAGTTGACAAAGTATAAAACCATACTCATTTCAGTATGTGAATTTCAACCAAGTTTTCTGTTTCAAACTCATCAAAAAGTGTGCCTACTAAATTCCAAAAGGAAATTATAATTTCAATATTTGAAGACAGCATAGGAAAATATTCTATCTTCCACTGCAAGAAGTGACAAAACATCAGAGCAAAAGCCAATTTTGAAGAATATTATTATAATGTAGAAGCCACAAGAACAAGACAAAGTAATGCAATTATCATACATTCAAGAACATCTGTTCTTGTTGGCACAGCAATTTGAATCAAAACTACTTTATCCCGCCAATAGGCATTCTCTTCTAGAAATTTTTCAAATGCTAGAATTTTCTGAGGAATTCCCTTAATCATATCCAGACGATCAACGCCTAACATTACCTGAAATATCAGAAAAATGTTAATTAATAAATCATGCCAAACATGTAAAATTAGATAGAAAAAATGGAAAAGAAAATCTAATGACGTGTCATACTCATTTATAGGTAAAGAAACATAAATTAAACAACGGCTTTTTCAGCACAAATATTATCGAAAGCTACTGACACAGTAAAAAGTACACCTTTCTGCCTTTAAATCTTTCTACGAATTCTTTGATGTTATCCTTAACTTGAGGAAGATCAAGTGCAGATATGAATCGATCTGAGTCTATCCCGATTGGAAACTAACAGGGAAAAGAAGCAAGTAAGTGGTTCAGAATTTAAAATCATCATTATATTAGGTCAAAACTAAAGCAAATTGTTAAGTTTTCTCTTTTTCCTTTTTACAATTAAAGCTTGAAGTGAAAAGCTCAATAAGTTATGTAAAATAACAAGTCATAGCAATAAGCACAATTGATCACATACTGCAGTAACTCGAGTCAACCTCCCTTGATCTTCAATCCCTTTAGGTGTACCCTCAAGCCCAAGAATACGAGTGCAAGCACTAATAAAGTGCCGTGCATAATCATAGGTGTGAAAACTGCTCAAAAAATGTGCACATGTGCATCTAAGAAACAAAAGAAAGGAAAGGCATAATAATAATAATAATAATAATAATAATAATAATAATAATAAAACCATATACAGATTAAAGGGAGGGAACTCTTAAGGAGTCAATTATAGGTAAACATAGGAGATGGAAGGGTTCAAAGTAAACAAATCAAACGAAAACACAAGAAAATGTCAAACAAAGAAATCATGCATCATTTGCAAAGTTCATAGTTCATGAAAAAAGGCAGAGTTTGAGACAAGGCATTATGATCTCCAAAATTCTCAACGGGTCTCAGCATTTAAGTATGGTAGGGAACCAAACAGAATAAGAGGAATGGTAGTTAAAAAATGGCGGCCCAGTGCACAAGGTAATTGTTTTTTTTTTTTGAAAAAAAACTTATTCCTAAATGGGGGAGCAAGTTGGAACTAACGCAACTAAATCTGCTGCAATAACAGAACGCAGGAGCTCTGATCGAGATGGCAGCATCCTATGAATTTCTGAAGACGGAAATGGTGTGTGGAGAAACCAGACAACTTTCATGTTGCTGTCATAATCCTTTAAGAATTTTGGAAGAAACATGAGATGGTAATCATGGCACCAAACAACATCATCCTCCTGATAGTGTTCTTTCACAACATCAGCAAACATTTGATTTGCTTTCTTATATGCTTCAAACTGAGATTGGAAATTCCTTGTGGTGGCCAGGCGATCTTCTTGTGGAAGTCCAAGGTAATGAAAAAGGGGCCACAAGATGTTATTGCAGTAACCATTATAATATTGATGAACAATCTCTTCATCAAGAATTACTGGAATGCACCTCTGCAATATAGGTTTCAAGCAAAAGAAGAATCTGAATATTTATAAAAATGATGAAAAGGGGCCACAAATTTCGTATTACATATCATCTAATGATGAAAATGCATGGTCGTGTATTGCATTTTGAAAATCTCAAATCTTATTCAAGAGATATAAGACTTCATACCTTTTCAGCCAACGCTTTGGTAAGTGTCTTCTGTCCAATCTCATCCGGCACATTGACACCAGCCCAACCTATCCAAATTGCTTCAATCTCCTTGACACCTTTGTCAATTTATGCAGTCATGTTAGATTACGTTTTCTATATAGAGAGACCAAGTTTAGTCCCAAGGATAACAATTATGCACTCTGAAACTCACTTTTCTAAACCAATAACTGTATATCTATGATTAAGAAAAACAACAATCATATACAGAGGTTTGATAGGATATACAACCCCTTAGAAATATCATGTTACACGAAAAGTACAAATACTACAACAACAACAGAACTTATTTCACTAGGTGGGGTCAACTAATAGATCGCATGAAAAGTACAAATGGAAAGAAAAAATAGATAGCTGCGTAATCAACACCAACCTAAAAGAGCACTCACAAGACCGCCAGCACTCATCTCCATGGACCACGAGTCTTCACTAGTCCTAACTGCTGAGACTGGAAGCCTGTTGGCCACCACCAAAAGTCGTTGTCTAAAAGGCCCCCCATGATTATTAATACCACTTGATTTGTTCAAATGAGGGCCCTTGCTCCTTAGCTCTCTTTCTCTTGGTAGCCGTTCAACGCAACCGGGAAAATGATGAGAACCACCGCAACCGTTATACTTATTTCCAGGAATATGATCACTCTGAGAGTGAACCATTGAATAATTGAGCAACTTCCTTCCCTGCATTTTGACAGGAAGATTTACTATTTATGAACACACGAGCCAAAAAAAACTGTGGAACAAGAAAATTAAGCGCATAAAGAGGACAGAATACTCCAATGGCAGTCAATAAAATCTTTCAATTCCTACCAACAACGAGAGAATGGAATTAACTGAAGTGGGGATGAACAGGTTGGGCTTAGTTCTTTACTTAGGCTATTGCCTCGGAAGTTTCAAATTCGCATTCAAATAAGAAGGATGTATCAGCTTCCTTGCTAGGTATCTGGGTTGCAGAAAATCAAAGTCCAAGAGAGTGTTTGGGGCAGCTCACGATTCTAGAAGCACAGTGGATTCAGACGAAAACGATAAACACATTGCCTGAAAGAAACAAAGCAGAGAAAGAGGTAGGAAAGCAAGAAGAAAAGTGCCCATCTGATTGCAAAAGACACGAAAGCTTACCCGTCAAAACGTAAACTCTGACTCAGAAGTCACCAACTTGAAAGCAGGAGAGAATTCAGTGCAGAGTCATCACGAGTTTCTGCTTCGATGAATAAATGTCAGTGAAGCGTTCAAAAAGCAAAAACGATAAAAATGCAGAAAAGAGAGAAAGGCAGGGAGAGAAATGAGAGACCTGCCATATTGAGAGTGGAAGAGAAATTGCGGAGTGAGAGAAGAGAGGAAGCAAAGTGAAGGTTTTCGGGCGTACCTTTGGTTGTTGTTTCTCCTGCTTACCGAGGTAGCCACGCGTCGCCTGAGCACCTTAGATGGACTCTGGCACGTATACACAGCAAATGCACCGAGAAGGACAAAAACAGAGAGTCGGAGGAGCACTGGAATAGAGAGGATACCGAAATGCACACACACCCGCATGAACTTGAAAGAGCACTCCTTTCTCTCTGCGGAATGATCGGATTGCAACTCCCCACTTTGGAGCCTACATATCCGGAGAACATGCATGCTGGACGGTAACTTCCATTTTCCTCATTTGAAAACCCAGAAACGGTTCCCTCCCTTTCTACCTCTCATGGACTTGGGCTAATCCACCATGGGTGGACTGGCCCATTTCCTAACATCTCCCACTCACACTTGGTGGATTAGATGTCTTAGGTCCAATCACATTCTCTTCCTTCTTTCATACTGGTGCTTTACCGTGACCGCGTAGGCATGACGTCTCCTTCCGGGCGTTTGTACTAGAAATCCCTTTCACAGAGACCAGCACAAAGTAACCCTTTAGTGCAGTTCGATCAAATAAGTTATAGTGCCTTGAATGTCCTAGATTTGCCTATATACACTTTTCTTATGGCTAATCTAATCCCTCTTGAGTCAGTATATAACTCAGATAGCCTCCACTTATGCATAGTATCCACACTTATGAAATTAACAAAATAATATCATAAGGGACCGGTCACAGACACTAGCATGGATGTGTATATTCTGGCAATCTTTCTTTCGCCCATATATCATTTTGATATGAATCAACCGCTTTCCTAGCATAATACCTTTGGTTCATATATAATTTGACCATAGGATATATACTAAAGTAGCAAACGCTGAAACATATCTCCATAATACTGTCAAAGTCAAAGGACATTAATGAAATGATGGTACCTTTCTGGAACTCACACAACAATGAAGCAGGGATTGATTCACTTGCTTTCCATTTGCGGTTCTTTAGCACATGTGGTATGAATCACATGTTACGGTGTTCCTCTTATCTTATAAGAGTGTACGTCGTTTTGACTCTATCAATCACACCGTACAGACTTAAGTCTAGACACTCATAGTATCTAAACCCAAATTCTTCAACTCTATTCACATAATATGACGTCAATTTTAAAGAATTTGTTATCTGGCTACAGGTTTCATGGACGTGAGTATCCATAGTTCGATCCATATCCATACTCATGGATCTCATCTTGACTCACTGCACTATTTAAGCCAAGGCGACATTCATTGTGTTTCTTCTCTACCATATCAGCACTCTTGCTGCTTTACTGGTGAACACATGTCTCATCTTTGAACGCTTCTTTAGCATCAAAGGCGGTTGCTCGTGTGAGAGAGCTACCCTCTTTAACCTGTACGACATACTAGACATTGTATACTTTCATTCAGACATATAAGTAATAATAAATGACATGATATCATTAGTAAAAAATAAAAGTATTACATACAGTCTGCTACTTTACATTTTTCGCATGCCAATAGCTGTTATATGTTTCTCAAATGTTTCTTTGCCTATTGGCTTAGTCAGGGGGTCTGCAACCATACACTTGGTTGAAATGTATTGTACAGTTACAATTTTCTGTGCTATATAATCCCTCACAAAGTTATACTTGATATCAATGTGTTTGGTCTTACTGTGATACTTAGGGTCTTTGGTGTAGGCTATGGCTGCAGTATTGTCACAGTGTATCAACACCGGATTGGTACTCTCGTTCCCAAAGCCTAGGTGTTCGATAAATCTCTTCAGCCAAACAGCCTCTTACGCTGCTGCAGTGCATGCCACAAACTCAGCTTCCATAGAGTGTAAAGCAATGCACGTCTGCTTCTTGCTACTCCAACATATAGCTCCGTTGTTAAGCAAGAAGGTGTATCCTGAAGTAGATCTTCGTTCTTCTTCATCACCGCCTACATCAGCATCGGAATAACTGACTAGGCGCAGATCGCTTCCTTGATAACACAACGCATAATCAGATGTGCCCTTTAAGTATCTCAAGATCCTCTTCACTGCTTTCCAGTGTTTCTCACCGGGGTTGGACTGGAATCTACTAACCAGCCCCACGGCATAATAAATATCTGGTCTTGTGCACAGCATTGCGTACATCAGGCTACCAACAGCACTAGCATATGGAACTCTTTCCATTTGCTTTCTGTCTATATCAGTTTTGGGACACATGTCTGAACTCAATGCCACACCAGTGGCTACAGGGATACCCATGGGATTGCATTCAGTCATATTGAATCGCTCAAGTATCTTCTTGATATAACTCTCTTGTGAAAGAGTGAGGATTCTCTTGGAGCGATTCCTTTGAATCTTGACTCCAAGTATGTACTCTGCTTCACCCATGTCTTTCATCTCAAAGTTTGATGAAAGCCATTCTTTAATAGTTATCACCGAGTCAAGACTATTTCCGGCTAATAGTATATCGTCTACGTATAAGGATAATATTACAAAGTTACCCTCAAACCGCTTAACATAGACGCAGTGGTCTTCCTCTATCATTTGAAAGTTATATGAGGTTATCGCCTTATGAAACCTCAAGTACCACTGTCTGGATGACTGTTTTAATCCATAAATGGATCTTTCGAGTTTACACTTCTTGTGTTCAAACCCTTTTTCAATGAAACCTATTGGTTGTTCCATATAGATTTCTTCATCCAGATCACCATTCAGGAATGCGGTTTTTACATCCATCTGATGCAACTCCAGGTTTAAACTGTTTACTATTGCCAGAATAAGTCTTATAGAGTTGAAGCGCACAACAGGTGAAAAAGTATCCTCATAATCTATACCTTCCTGTTGTGTATATCCCTTTGCAACCAATCGAGTTTTAAATTTGTCAATTTATCCATCCACCTTTCTTTTGATTTTGAGAACCCACTTGTTCCCAATGGCTTTACGCCCTTTTGGCAGATCAACCAATTCCCAGACTTGGTTTTTCATCATTGAGTCCATTTCCTCTTTCATTGCTTTCTTCCATTCCTCCTTAGCGTGACCTGCCAAGGCCTCATGAACAGTGCGGGGTTCATCATCCCCTTCTGGAGTAACTAAGAGTGCTTCGCCTTCTATTTGGAAGCGTCTCTTTGGAACAATTTCCCTGTTACTCTTTCTGGTAGGAGCAACAGCAACTTGCTTATCTTTTCTCATTTGCCTCGGTCTTTGTGTTGACCGTTCTTGGCTCCCACTCAGATTGACATACCTGGAAGATCCTGGTCTGTCAATTTGTTCGGCACTGTCTTGTTCCTGAGTCTCATAAAGAGATACAGTGCGGTCAACATCTCCCCTACTGGGAAATTCTGTTTCAATGAATACAGCATCTCTAGATTCTGTTTCAGTCACTGTTCCATCTTCAATTTCACTTATGAATACATATCCTTTTGAGGGTTCAGAGTACCTTATGAAGATACATTTCTTCCCTCTAGGACCCAGTTTCCCATGTCTATGAGAAGTGTCATAGATATAGGCCGCCGAACCCCATGGTCTAAGGATGCTTAGATCTGGCTGGCGTTTAGTCCATAACTCGTAGGGTGTGGAAGCGACTGACTTGGAGGGCACACGGTTAAGTATGAAAGTTGATGTCAATAAAGCATCACCCCAATGTGAAATTGGAAGGTTTGCCTGAGCCATCATAGACCTAACCATGTCTAGAAGAGTTCTATTTCTTCTTTCAGCAACCCCATTCTGTTGAGGTGTGCCAGGGATAGTTAGTTGCCTAATAATCCCTTTTTCTTCACAGAGCTGTTTGAATTGATCCGAAAGGTATTCACGACCTCGATCAGTGCGTAATGCCTTGATTCTATTGTCCATTTGATTCTCTACTTCATTTATGTATCGTCTAAAGCACTCTAGTGCCTCGGACATGTGTGAAATCAAATAGACATGACCATATCGTGAAAAATCATCAATAAAGGTAATAAAATACCAAGCTCCGTGTCTTGCCCTCACACTCATTGGACCGCAAATATCGGAATGAATTAATTGCAATCGATTTTCGGCTCGTGTTCCCTTACCGAATGGTTTTCTGGTAGCCTTACCTGCTAGACAACTTTCGCATAGTGACATATCCATGTTAGGGATTACCCCCAACAAGCCTTCTTTTGCCAGTTTAATCATTCTATTTTGATTAATATGTCCTAGTCTAGCATGCCAGATATTCATATCAGGATTATTCGAAGTAATAGCAAAGCAATCGTGAACATTAAAATCATTAGCAAGATCCAAAATAAAGAAACTTTGAAATTGGAAAGCTGAACCATAAAATATAGAGTTGCTATAAATGTCTGCAACTTTACCATGAAAGTTTACATTAAACCCAAAGTTCAATAAGCAAAATACAGAAACTAAATTCCGTCGGATGTCAGGAGCATGAAGCACATCATGCAGCATCAAGGTTTTTCCACCACGCAAAACAAGTTTACAGGTGCCAATACCTCGAACCTCGATCCTTGCATTATTGCCAACGAAAAGCCACTTGCTTTGAAATGGCAACCGACGGTATTCCACGAAGGATCCCCAATCTCGACTTACGTGGTCTGTGGAGCCTGAGTCAATAATCCAAGAAAAGGAAACAGGTTATGTTAAAAAAACAGTACTAGAAACAAATGAGACATGTGAATTCACATAATTCACTTTTACCTTTCCGCTCTCGGTCTGTTTAGAACAGTCACGTGCGAAATGTCCCATGTTATGGCATGCAAAGCATTTGACCTTCTTTAGGTCTAGCTTTTTCTTGCCTCCTTTCTTTCCCTTCTTCTTGTATTGTTGCTTGCCTTTCTTAGGCGGAGGACCGCCTTTCTTTCCATTTTTCTGAAATTTCTTGCCCTTTTTAAATTCAGGCTTAGATTGGGAAGAACCAGCACCTTCGGTCAGATAGGCTTGTCCAGTGGCCTTATAAGCCTCCAGACGTTCATCCTCTAGCTCCAAATGCTTAGCTACATCATTGAAAGTGATGATGTTCTCATTATGGGTCAGGTTGACTTTCATGTGCTCCCAACTGGCAGGGAGCGACCTGATTACAGCTTGCACTTGCTGCTCGTCAGATAAATTATGTCCAGCCTCCTTCAATTCACGGATCATTGTGGACATCTCTCGCAGATGTTGCCTCATAGGATTATTCGGTTTCAGCTTATAGGTATCGAATTTAATCGTCAACCTTCTAAGCTTGGTCGTGGAAACTCCACCAAACTTATCCTTTAAGGCAATCCACATAGCTTGTGCCGTTCTGTGTGTCTCAAACTCACACATCAAATCATCTGCCATTGCACTTAGCAATGTAATTCTTGCTATGCTATTCTTCTTTTTCCATGACAAGTATGCTTCTTGGTCCCTCCTGTGCTGGGCTGTATTTCCCGCTTCAGGCTCTACCAGTGTCATGGTTAATGGCTCAATTGCATCCTGCTCTTCTAGAATATATTGGACCTTTCGGTGCCAAATATCTCAGTTATCCCCGTTGAGTTTTTCCCCTTTGTTTAATTCAGCAATAATGTTCTTTGAAGCCATTGTTCAATATCGGTTCTGTGACAAACCTATCCCACATTAATTTATTGAACCATAGAACATTTAAGTGAATTTATATAGCACATGTAAAGTATACAATGTCATGTACTTTTATCATTTTTGATCAGAAAATAATAACATTACTAGACCCACGATCAGGAGAATACGTTTGTACCTCCCATCACATAGGCACTAGCAGCGTCATTATTTTCTATCAAAAATTAATATAAGCACTCTCATGTTTTGCTTTTAGAATACTCATTATCTAAAAGGCTCCCACTTATAAAAGATATACATTAATCATAACTTGTAAAGAAATTAAATAAAACATAATTTCATTGCATATAAGGCATATAATAAATGTCAAGTCTTTACAAATAAAATATGTCCTTAACTAAGTAAAGCAATGGTAATCAAATACAAATATGCATCATTCGATATGATATTTACAATAATCTAACATTGCTTTTCTTAATTTCTTAAGCTTACGAGGCGGCTTACGAAGGTTAGATACAAATTCTATTACTCTAAGCCAATATTTCTTGCCTAAGCGTCCTTGTTTAGGCTTTCCTCTAACCCTAACTGCCCTTATATACTCCATTATAACTTTCAAGTAGAATGCAGTATTCTTTTTATCTGTCATTAAATCAATGTAGTCGTAAATCACGCCATTAACGCCTTTTATATTCGTTAATTTAGCTGCATCTCTTTCAGCTATACTCATAGCCAAAGCAGGGGTTAGAGGTTGATCCACTTCCTCTCCATCCTCAACTGGAGATTCGTCGTGAAGAGTAGGCACCGACTTGGAGTCTGAAGAATCCATGAAAGGCTGCAAATGAAGGGGTTCGATGGGGAATAAAGTTTCCGACCTCGGTCCGGAAATACACGTTACATGTGGTTCCTCTTGTGGAACTTCCTCCATCAACTCCTCTGGTTCTTCTTCAGAAAGTTTGTCAAGATCTTGTTCTGGATCCTCTTCAGGTTCCCCTCGGGATCCTCTTGAAGGTCCTCCTCCGGGTTATTGACATCATCCAGAAATGAGATGTCCTCATTTAAGCTTAGTCCCAGAGATTCAGTGCTAGATGAAGCCATTTTCACCTAAATAATAAAAAATATTAATTATTATAATTTTCTGGAATTTTTAAACACCAAAAAAATACCAGAAAATACACTGAATATCCACAAATAGGTCTATAATTGCCTCTAAATTAGGCAAATTATATATCAAAATAAAGATCTTGATTTTAGGGATTTTTAGGAACAAACTGCACCTCAATCGGAGCTCCAACGCGTCCTCACTCGCCCCAAGAAGGTTTAATTCAGAAAAAATAAAAAAAACTGAACGAAGCCCACTCTCAGCCTCTGGCGCGTGTACTACACGCGCCCGTCTGGTGCTGCCACGTGGCCACTGCCACGTGTCAGCCACCAGAATTTCCTTATTTCCCATTTTTTTTATTTTTTTTTTATTTTTTTTCTGCCTCTGATACCACTGAAGGTTTTCGGGCGTACCTTGGTTGTTGTTTCTCCTGCTTACCGAGGTAGCCACGCGTCGCCTGAGCACCTTAGATGGACTCTGGCACGTATACACAGCAAATGCACCGAGAAGGACAGAAACAGAGCGTCGGAGGAGCACTGGAATAGAGAGGATACCGAAATGCACACACACCCGCATGAACTTGAAAGAGCACTCCTTTCTCTCTACGGAATGATCGAATTCCAACTCCCCACTTTGGAGCCTACATATCCGGAGAACATGCATGCTGGACGGTAACTTCCATTTTCCTCATTTGAAAACCCAGAAACGGTTCCCTCCCTTTCTGCTTCTCATGGACTTGGGCTAATCCACCATGGGTGGACTGGCCCATTTCCTAACACAAAGAAATACAATGAATCCTCATGGATCGGGGAAGCTTTATAACCAAGGAATTGGAAACATTACAAAGATTTTGTTGACAACAAAGGAACCATTTTACCGCGATCATTAAAATAAGACAAAAATCCAATCATGTTCGACGATATTAAAATTCGTTTTTGATAGGAATTCAAATGTATTTCAAATTCAAACGTACAGTTCTCAGGTGTGTGTGGGGATTTTCTCAGGAAACTATCATTGAAGTATGTATTCAACCGATATATGGATAAAATTTATGACTAATTAATACGTAAGTTATTACAATTTCACCTCATCTTTAATCAGCTCGTTCTAATTTTTTTCCTTAATTATATATATATATATTAGATTCTATGATTTAATCTATATTTTCTTAATTAATATATTTGCTAAATAGTTAATGTTAATTGACTTAACAATATTTTTAATCATTTTAAAACTTTTATATGTATTTTTATATTATTTTTTTAACTAATATACTCTTGAATGGTCAATATTAGTTGAGTTGATGGTTATTCATATTTTAAAATTTTTATGCAGATTTTTGCAGCTAATAAAATTTTATAGTATTTTTTTTGTAAAATTTTTTAAAAGGGATTGCGCTCACTCACGATCTAATGACAGGGAGAAATCTCCCTTCGACGATACTAATATCGGGTAAGGCGAGCCGTCTATTACCCTCAAGCGTAAACCTATGCATATAGGAGCTAGAATGTATTTTCAAGCGCCGCGACTAGAACCACAATAAAGTGGTACTCCCCAAAATTTGAACACGCTCTAAATAATCACATGTCTCATCCCTTTGTCAGTTGAATCTATACTCAAAATTTTATAGTATTAAGTGCACATAAAGAATGCTTTACCAATAAATTTACTGTTTACCCCTTAAATATACTAGTATCACGCTTGGCTATATCATTATAATATCCCGTAATTAGCTCTTATTGTTAGCATTTTATATTTTTATATATTTAAAATTCCCTTCTTATAATTTAATTAGAAAATTTATTTTATTTTTACTTTTATGAATTGTTTTACTATTATGTTGTTTAACCCCATTCTATCAAGTTTAATATATTTTAGAAACCGATTAGCCAATCTTTTCTATTCATTTGCTCACTTTTTAAATCAAATTTTTTATTTTAATTCTTTTTTTACATATAATTGGGCTTAAATCAATATATTATTTAATAATAAAAAAGTGTCGGTTTTTCTTACCTGCGCATTGCATGGGGAGAAAAGTAATTTGCAATTAATATTTAAAAATTATATTTCTAAAATCTAAAACTAAGTTTTACTGTTTTATATATAATTAAGCGAGATTTGTATAGTCATTTAATTAATATTAATATCAATAATCAATGTCAATATCAAATATAAAGGTACGAAGAGTGGCGCTGCAGCAGCTTCATTGCTCTAAACAGTACCGTTCGTAAATGTCATTGCACCTTTTTTTTTGTGGGATCAAAATAAGATCATTTCAAGTAGAACTGGTAAAACGGGCCCAACCCGCGGGCTGGGCCCATTTTACCTTAAAATGGGCTGGAAATGGGCTGGCAGTTTGCCAGCCCGTTTTGGGGCGGGCTGCACAGCCCGCCCCCTGCTGGCCCGCCAGTGCTGGCGGGCTGGCCGTTTTTAGGCGGGCCAGCCCGCCAGCCCGTTTTTTTTTTAAATTATTAATGTTATTATTTATTTTACTTAAATATTATTTTGAATACTTCCATTATCAAATACTAGTAAAGATAGTTACTTATTTGTTGATATGTGTTGACATATAATAATTGATTAATATTTTGTTAATGTTTATTTAGATTTATAGTTATAAAATTTGAGATTTTTTATAAAAAATATGAATTTTTAAGAGTATAATATTAACAAATTTTTTATTATGCTAATATGACATTAGAATTTTTTTATTAGTATTTTAAAAGTATAAAAATAATTTTTTAAAAATATTTAAAAAAAAAAAGAGGCGGGCCGCGGGCTGGCCCGCCCCCAAAACAGGGCGGGCTCGGGCTGGCAAAATGCCAGCCCGTTTTAGGGCGGGCTGCACAGCCCACCTCGCCAGCCCGCATTACCATCTCTAATTTCAAGTTCCAACTATATATTTATCAAATATTTTTAAAACAAGATCAAATAGTATTAAAAAAAACGTGTTATTGTACCTATTTATAATTTTTTTACTTTTTCCATTTTAAATTATATTTTTTACCAAATATTTTATAAACAAATTATCTAATAAGTGTAATTTTTTATTAGAGATAATTTTATTTAAGATACTATATATACTAAATGTTAACATATTTTTAGGTGGGGAATCAAATCTTAATTAACATAGTGAGGGATTAGCCCTAGGCGTAGTTAATTTTCAACTTTTCAGCGCGTTCAGCGAACAGAAGTAATACATTAGTATACATTTGGTATCCGTTCTGTTAGTAACTCCTCACTAGTAAAGTTTCAAGGAATGTTATATAGAACACTATAAAACTAACTAATGGGTGAAGCAAATACCATATAGCCTGACTGAGACAACATTAGCTTCCTACGAGCCTACAGCCTGAAACACCAAAATTCATGAATATCCAGAGATAGTACGGGGCAGAGAAACTTAGGATTGAAATCCAAATCTACTGTACGTTTATGGTAGAAAGGGACACAAAAAGGAGAAAGTCAGAAGGTTTCCCCCCTCCTCTTTCTACTAATTATATTTTCTCTCTCTTTATTTTGCATAATTCCTTCAATGTAGATCAATGTATTGCTTTCTACAAAAAAAGGGATAAGGCATAACAACATCATTTCGTATGATTTATATAGTTAACTCTACCTCTTGTTATATTTGGCATAATCCTTTCACTTGCTAAATATAGAAGAAAAGTTATGACTTATGTGAATAATTGGGTGCGGTTGCGTGAGAGCTGAGGCCTTTTGATTGGAGACAGTATCAAGTTCCTCAAAGTCATTGACGGGTTACTACTAGTTGCAGCAGTCCCATAAACAGGATGAGCTCCTCCCACCCTTCTATTCCCTGTATCCCCCACAGGAACTGCCTGCTTTACTGGTGAGCCAACTGAGATATCGAAGTGACCGGAGTTATTGCTATTCTGTCTTGCCGGCCATACGTCCTCTCTTGTCCCTGGAGTTTTAGGAGTTATCACCGGCCAACCTGCACCATGTAAGTTACCTAGTTTTGGAAATATCTAAGCAGAAAAGACGTCATATAGTTGTACTGTGTCATTACAGTATCTGAAGAACGGACACTTCAACTGATCATAAGGCTAATTGAATGTTTTTGCATAACTTAAATATTGGATGCCAAATAGTAGTACTGTTATTTGGGTTAAGGAAAAAGAAAGGCCACCTTTTCTGCCCGTTTCTCTCTCATCCATTATGTTAGGTGGGTTGGAGAACAAATCAGTCTCATTCCTGGAATAAAAGTTTCTTGCAGGCTGTATGGCAGATCGTTTCACTGAGTCATACTCATTCCTCAATTGATCATACATTTCATCTAATTTTCTCTTCTGCCTGGAATTGAAACAAATTTTAGGCATCAAGATCCAGACCTGGTTTAAATTGGCCATTAAAGGGACACACTGACACAGACCTGGATTTCTCAGCAAATTTTTCCTGGAGCTCTTGCTTGTCCTTGGTTAAGGTCTCAATTTCCTGTTCCATCATCTGACACCTCTTGGCCATTTTTTGGTAGGCGGTATGCACCTGTTCTAGCTTTTCTGTAAACTTTTCTTGCATCATCTCAGCTTTCTGTTGTATCGTCTCACATTTCTGCTGGCATTGAGCTACAACCCTGTTCATTTTATACCGCATCTCCAGTTCCTTTTGCCCAATGTAGAACATCACACTTCTGTAACAAGACTTAAACACTGGCTTTGTTCAAGGTAAAACACATGGCCCGGTATAATCTTAATCTTTTGAATGAGTTTTCACTAATTGCTTCTAGTTTACTTTCCGGTCTTCATCTAATTGCTACAACAAGGATAACATTATATTCTCTATTTTCTGTACAGGTCCCTCCAATTAATGGGCTATAAAGGATACATATCTGTGGAGATACTCCCGCCATGGCCATCTGCAACAGTAAACAGCACAAAGATAAGGATCCATGGTAATGGGAAATAAAGAAAGCTAGAGTAGAAGTGAACGGAATTCATCAAACTGCAATTATTTTAAAAAAAAAATAAAAATATGAAAAGCTGAAAGCATATGTTAGATGCATATAGTTAACACAATATCTATATATAATATAACACTTATGTGATGTTGCACTATTCATATGTTATGAACAGTGTAACTTATATTAAATTTTGTGCAAAGCACCGGCCCTATATTCTAGTTCTGTACACTTACATTTATCCATTCATCGCTAGGACTGATATCCATAGGTTTCATGTGACTGATGACAAACACAAAGTAGACGAGTGAGTAATAATTGACAAAATCTAATATCAATCACAAAAGTACTTATTACAGTACAACTATGACCAAAAGTAGTGGAGTAATAATTGGTTCCACTAAATGTCCATTTTAATCAGTATCATATCATGAGGATCAAAAGTAACAACCCAAAATAAATTACAAATTAGAGGAAAATCATATTTTAGCATAAATATATATATGCTGGTAATCCGTTGTTGGCAAACAATTAATTCAATCAGGCAACCATTTTATTCAGGACAATATCACAGCGATCACAAAATTATGTCCTCCCTTTAGTCAGCAAATATTCTGCAGATCTCAATCAACTTCGTACCTCTTTGAAAGCACTTGATCGCAGATTGGGCATACTCCATCATTACTTAATATTTTATTAGCATCATCTATGCCTTTTTACAGTGTTAAGGAAACAAAATACATACTAACAACCACAAGAAACAGAAAATACAGAACAAACAATCCCGTTTGAGAGTATAAGTATGATGACCATATAAAAAGGAGGAATCAAGTGACATGATTTCAGGAATCTGGATACACAAAAGGTGACCACATGTTGTGGAAATGGCACGCCCTTCTAATTCTCTCCAGCATGCATTGCATCTCATTTCAGCTGTCAAATGCTAACTTTACTTGGGTCAAAATACCTACAAATCAAAGCAATTCATCAACGTATTTCAAGAATTAAAATGACAACCAGATTCACCTAGATTTAATCCCCGGAAAATAGGTATCTGATTAATAAAGTGTGCTATTAAGGAGTAGGATTCGAGGACAATTTTAGCTGAGGATGAATGGACCATATTCAAAGAACAAAACCCAATATAAACTACATACATAAACTCTGAAACTTAAAACGTACTAACAGAAATGCATCATTACCTATTATGGAAACACTACCTCATGATCCAAACTCTCTGGACAGTAAACCCGGGTTTATGAGATTGCAGAGAAAAGAGAGCAAACAAGGGAACATATAATTAAATTGCATCCTAAAATTACAATAGAACAAAGAATGTATCCATCGCTTTAATTTAAAATTCACCAAAACAGAACAATATTTCCTCTTTTGCGGAAAAAAAATTAAAAACTTAAGTCATAACGTGTGGTCTAATGGAGAAAAACTTCAAACCTCCTTGTTATTGAGATTACCAACATTTTTTAAAAAAAAACAAGTCAGAGCCGAAAAATTGGATCTAATGATATTGGAAGTTATCGTGTCTCATGGTTGACCACGATGAAAATTCTTAGCAATATACCTCTACCAATTCAGACATTCAAAGGTATGTAACTTCAGTTGATTCCTTCGCAATTTAAACTTCGCTAGTGTCCAGAAGTAAATACATATGTTATCGCGTCATAAAATTGCCTGATTTTACTCTCTGATCTTATTAAAAGTGATGCAAATAACAGCAGGACCATCTCCAAATACTTACTTAACTCTCCGTGCTTTTCCTGCCTTCCTTGTTTCAAGAAACTTGAATGTCCTTGTATAAAACGAAAATCCAACAACTGAGATCGAAAAACAAACTCTTCTTCAAGTTTGGACCAGCATAAACTAACAAAAGTGCAAAATCAGCTGATTCATCTTCCCCATTCTGAAAGAAAATCAGAAAAATAAAAGTTTGAAACTCTCATTTCTTTCCTCCTCTAATGCGACAATGAAAACCTCGTGGAAGAGGAAAAACACGACGACGCAAATTTTGAAATTAAGGAGAGATGTAGGCTTAAGGACGCAATACCTTCGCAGAATTTGAAAGAGATCAGAATGCAGATCGTGAGCTTGAGACTTTCTAAATCGTGGAGAAAGTAATGCGAAGAAAAGGAGTAGAAGCAAACCCTACGAGCCGGAGATGGATTTTCGCGCGAAGGCTTCTTAGGAGCAGAGTCAGAAATCGTATGAAGAAATCGGCGCCAAAGCCAAGATACCGAGTTTCGAAAATGAAGAAACGGTTGGTCGAAATACTTAATATATTTTGACGAGGAAAAAAAAAACATTTTATACATACACACACGTATATGTATATGTATATATGTGTATATAATAAACTTTAGAATGTTTCAGGCGAAAAAAAAAAACATTTGACTGTGTAGATTCTCAGTTATAAATAAGACTCTTTAATCTCAGAAATGAGATTATAAAAAATGAGTTGTAATATTAAGGCAAAAAATATTTATACTTTCTAGTAACTTTTAATTTGATGTTTATCTTTTTTTTTCTTATTAAATTATTTAATTTTATTATGTTACATATATAATGATTGATACCAAATTCAAAATTGATAAAAGATACATGTACCTATAAAATAATTTTTCCATAATATTAATGAATCATGAGTTATTTAATTTATTATAAGTTTTATATTTTATATCAAATATTGATTATTTTGTATTTCATAATATTCAAAAGAATGAGTTCATAATTTCTGAATAGTGTGGTCAGTAATAAATTTTAAATTTTGTATTAAATATTTTAACAATTTTTTATATCATATTAATATTTTAGGATAATTGAAAAAATTCCCATTAAAAATTTATGAGCGAGCAAGACCTAAATTAAAATACTTGTACTATGTGCATACGAAATATACAGAGTATTGATAATTTATTTGTATAAAAAAAATTCAAATTCTTACTAATAAAAATTTTATTTAGGGACATTTCCTCAATTTTCTCTAATATCAATATAAAATGTAAGACATTTTAATTGTACTATTCAAAGCCCTATGCATTGCTTATAATACTATGGATGTGCTTCACAAACTTGTTAAATATGTACCGCATAGTTTATATTTTATATTAATAATATGAATAAAATAAAAAGTGACAAAATTGAAAGAGTGTATATCGGTTTATCTTTTATTTAAATAAACTGTCTTCTATAAAAAAGAATAGAAGAGTGGAGACTAAACATATTTTTATGATATTTTTTTATCTAATTAAGTGTATAATCCTTTCTAAGTGTATAAATTTTTTTATCTATCTCAATAAATATATATTTTAAAATTTAAATATGTATTTTTTTTCTTACGATTGTCTCAACGTAAGCTTATTAGTGTTTTAATGGCATATTTCAATTAACTATGTTATTTTTTTATTTTGAAAGAAAAATGAAAATGTAAAATACTCTATAATCATTAGATAATTAATTTATATATATTAGTTAATTAAGTTACGCCCTTTGTTCTTTTTTATGAGACATACTAGGGGTGTGCATGGGTAGGGCTGGCAGGGCACGCCCTGTGCCCGGTGCCCTGCCCAAAAAAAGCATGGGCTGCATTTTGCAGCCCGATGCCCGGCCCTGCCCGGTAAAAGCCCTAACTATTTTGGGCTGGGCATGCCCAAGTTTTGATGTCATGCTCATGTTGTGAAAAAAATGTGCAATTATGAACTTATAAAATAATACCATATTCATATGTCTTTAAGACTTAAATAATATCTATAATTCACTAAGAATAAAGCAACAAAAAGATAATAATTAAATTTTTGAAATCTATTGTATGTAAAAAAAATGTCTTGAAGTCTAAGTAATTTGTAATTGTAACTTTGTATCAATCTCCCTAATATTGACAAAGATTAAGTATCTGAAAAAAAAAATAAACAATTATAATTTATAATGTAATTATATGATGATTAGCAAAGTTAAAAAAAAAGAAAAAAAGAAAAAATTAATATAGTTATAAATATTAAAAGATACAACTTACATACTTAACTACTCATATTTTTAAAATGAACCTCTAGTCACCAGTAACTATCATATTCTCCTTTTCAAGTGTAGCATTTAGGGAAAAAATAAAAAAAATAAAAGAAGTGGTGCTCATGGGCAGGGCAGGGCAGGGCAACCCCCCTGCCCGGTGCCCAGCCCGAAAAAAGCATGGGCTGAATTTTGTAGCCCGATGCCCAGCCCTGCCCTATATTTATCGGGCTGGGCAGGGCTATTTTATTGCGGGCTGGGCTGGGCATACCGGGCCATGGGCATTATGCACAGCCCTAATATCTCATAGATGTGTTTCTTTTATAAGGAACAAAATTTCTTTCTTTAAAATTTTAAATTAAACTTTCTATTTTTACCCTCGTTAAAGTATTCCACTTATTATCTCTTTACAATAATTTTTTATACATAATTTCTCATATATTCTCTTTATAAATAAAAATATAATTAAAATTAAAATATATATTTTATATATTTATTATTTTTAATTAAATTCAACTACAATTTAAAATTGTCTGATTTTAGTAGTTGTTAGGTATAAAAATGCAAGAAGAGAATATTTATAAAAAAAATATTTGTTGATTTTGTTAAAATGTCTTCTTTCATATATTAAAAAGAATAATATAAATTTTAAAAATAAAATATATTAAAATTTATACTTAAAATTAAAATAAATCCCTTATTCAACGCTTACATCTAGTTAGGGGTGTCCAACCTTGTCCCGTCCCGAGTGTCCCGACCCGGTCCCGGGGATTTCGGGACGGGTCCGTCCCGTCCCGAAATGGACCGGGACGGGTCCGTCCTGGGACGGGACAAGATTGGTATTCGGGACGGGACGGGTTTCGGCCCGTCCCTCGGGAATCCCGTCCCATCCCGATTTTTTTTTTTAAAAAAAATTTACATTATCCTATCTTTCCCACTCTTATATAGATATTTTTATTCTTATACAGATATTTTTATATTGATATTTCTATTCTTTTTTACTATTACTTTTTTTCCCTTATATGGGTAAGTTATTATATTATATAAAGGAGAAATGTTAGTATTTCGAGTAAGTTGCTGGGGTATTTTATATGGAATAATTTATTGAGATGATTTTATTATAATATATTTTTTTTAAAAAAATAATTTTGGGTCCGTCCCGTCCCGAACTCGTCCCGGTCCCGTCGGGACCGGGACAAATTCGGGACGGGACGGGACACGGGACGCATTTTGCGTCCCGTGTACTGTATCGGGACGGGAGACGGGACGAGGTTATCCCGGTCCCGACCCGTCCCGTGAACACCCCTACATAACGGGAGTCTTGTATAAGTTTCATTCATAGGTCAAAAAATCTAATAAATGAAAATGAAACAAAAGAAGGATGAGCACGTGAAGGTGACAAGAGGAAGTAAAGAATTCGGTGGGAGATATTTCACAATTAAGAATAAACTTATTTTTTTGATTTGAATGCAGTAAACGCTATTCCAACGTGGATCACATTTACAGATATTTTGAGCTTCTTTTAGACCAGTTCAAAATATGTCATGCTTTTAATAGGGCATATATCCTAACTTAATTAGAGCCTAATAAAATTTAGCCTGATTAATAAATAGATTAGATTTCAAGCTTTTTATGCTAGTTTAATAAATTATATATATTTTTTAAAACTTAACCTACATGTTTACAGGCTTGACTTGTTTAAATATATGAAGATATAAATAGATTTAAAGTCTATTTAAAATATTTTATTTATAAATATATAGATTTTAAAATTTATTAAAAGTCTGTATAAATATAAATTTTAATAAACTTAAAATTTACTTACAGTTTTTAAAATTTAAAATATGATAATTTTTTAAAGGTCTATATTATAAGAATACTTTTAAAAATGTTTAGACTTGAGCTTTCGAGTCTATAAACTGACTTAAACTTAGGCTCAAATTTTAATTTTTTATTATAAACTCAAATTTATTTAACTAAAGCTTATTTTAACTTGATATATTTCTATCATACGGTTCAGAATATTCACTAATTTTGTTGATTAACGTTCACTAAAATTATTAAACAGATTAAATTAAGAAACGCCAATTCTATTCTTTATATGGGTTTCACGAGCTCCCACCACTATTTAAGTTATTTATTAGACTTGATTATGATGCTGTTGAAGAGATTTAATTTGGGCATTAGCTTGGAGGTTTTCTGCCCTTTTTCCCCAACTTCCTTTGTAGTTGAGGAAGAATAAATGATGAAAGAGCTACCACATTCAAACCTAAAACATCAATGCACAAAAGTTGTGGACAACTGTGAACTGGGTCCCTCCACTCTGAGGATACATTAAGTTTAATAACGATGACTCGTTAAATCTGTACGAGCGATGTTCCTTGTGATCATAATAGTTCTTCCATCCATGTTTTCTCTCGTACAGATTATGATCACAAGTTATCTAGGCTTGTTCGTTCGTTTTGGAAGCTGAAGCCTTGAGAATTCTCTTCATGGACTACGGATTGTTTGGTTCAAAAGTTTTAGAAAACTTGTTATTGAATAGATGCTGTAGATCTTGTTTATTAGATTACTTTATCTACTATTCATGAAGTCAATCAAGTTCAATCTTCATTGAAATCCTTTATTGGCAGTTTCGGCCTTGAGATATTTGTTTCATATTTGTCCCTCAAGTCCATAATGTTCTTCCCGATGCCTATAGAGTCCATACTGTGTCTAATCATTATTCTACTGATGTTCCCTATCGTACAAGGAACCTTGTTCTTCTTGTTAATTATGGCCCGATTGCACAATAAGTTATTCCTTCCATTGTTTTTATGTATACAACAAAATAATTTAATTAATTTATGCCTTAGACCTATTTCTATTTTGGGATAAGGTATAAATTTATCCAGAAAATTTTTATTTAGGATCTATGAGTATTTGGAAGTTTTTTTTATGACTAATGATACTCTAAAAGTTTTTAAATCGTAACAATGTCACTATGACTGTATGCTACAGTTAAATTTAACTATTAATTGACTAATATACTGACGTGCATGTTCATATAGTATTCACGTTATTTTTTATTTTGAGTCAAAGTATAAATTTATCCTAAAATTTTTTGTTTAGGATTGCTTAGTATCAAGAAATTTTTATTTATAGTCATCCCAACTATTATTTTAGTTAAATTTAACCATCAGTTAGTTAAATATACTGGACTCACAAATCTATATGTTATCTATTTTTTTTAAAGTCAAATTTATAAATAAAAAAATTTAAAAAATATTTTCTTTTAAATTTTAATAGAGTATCATTATCGAGAAACTATAATTTTATATTAAGGATAAAAAGAATATTGGTTATACTAATAATGAAGTATAAGTTGTTTCAATGACAGTGTTACTATCTATGTTTGGATAAGATCCCAAACTTAAACCTAACATTAACACATTTGAGTGAGTGCGTTTAAATTGATTGGGAGACTCTGTTTCTCCTCCCTCGTTTGGCCTCAATTCTTATTTAATTTGGGTGGTTGTAATTGACTAAATAAAGTATAAGAATGAATCCTTTTGCTTTTTTAGCCAAACAAGATATTTTCCTTTGAGGGAAAAGACCTGGATTATATAAAACTTAACTGAGTTTTGATTTGTGTGTAAATACTCTATAACTTTTAAAGCTTGATAAAGAATCTCTCTATAAATTAAAATTTTAAAAAATTTATTATACAATTTTAAAAATTATCGACACAATCTAAATTTGAGGTTATGTAAAATTTAGTGAAATTAATTTTTCCCTTTGGAGACTTAATATGCAAATAATTTTTATTAATTTTAATAAATATATTTTTTGATATTTAAATTTTATAATAGGGACATTGCACTATAATAGTACTATTTTGGGTTAGAATTTATAGCTACCTTGTCCCACTCTGCATTCTTGCTGGCTTCAGAGCATAAAATTCCAAAACATAGCCAACGAAATCCAACTCATGTCCCTTTTAATTTCCTGTTTCTCACCATTTCTTCCCCCTTCTTTGCCTCGTCTGTGGGACCCGGTGAAGGCCATCGTAAAATGCAGCCCCCGTGAACCTACCATCGGTCCCAGATATTGTTCAGCGCCATAGGCTCATATTATAGATTACTCGCATTGTTAATTTCTCATGTAACTCAAATAGATATTTTATATTTTTTATATTATATACTATAAATTACGCAAATATAGTATTATATATTATGTGGAGTTTGAAAATTAAAATTTCACCTTTTCTCAATAATACAAGTATTAATTTGTTATAGACTGGAGCCACTTTTTACCACACTTGTATTCAAAATAAATAAAATATTTTTAATAGAGTTATTCCTATTTGAGCTAAATAATACTTAAATTTAATTTATTAAGATAATTATATAAAAAAATTAATTAATAAGGAGTTGAGTAAGTCGCTTGCTGATATATAAACACACTTACAGCTTTTATTGCATACTTTGATTTTTTTTTTTAAATAATTTTTCAATGTTTAAACTAGTTTGAGTTATATGCATTCAATAGAGTTTAGAAGTAATATACGATGCTTATGTCTTATTAAAATTCATATATATTTTATAAAAGCGCATTTGTTTTGTTATATTAAAAGGTTTAAAATATTTTGGTTGAATTATACAATTTTTTTTTATTAACCTTAAGCTATATATAAGTAATCTTATTGGCCCATTAAAAAAACCTACTAAACTTGCAGATTTTGGAATGTAAACTTCGTTGGCATTTAATTAGTCTACTCTTATTTTGTTTTAATTTATTTACTAGGAAAAATCCAGTTTTCACTTTTTTCTATTTGTGCAAATAATTCCTTGAATTTTAAGAGACTTAAAAAAAAATTGCCGCAAGTTATGTGAAAAAAGTTGGTTAAGCAAAATTCAAGGATGTTTTTTAATTTATTTCTTACAGCATTCGTGGCCTGGTCGGTCTCCTCTCCAACGACACTACCCGATTACTGCCACGTCGACATCTCGGTTCGCGGCCTCAAAAAAATATCCTACTCTGCTTCGATCCTTCCCTTCTTATATACCCTGCTCTTCCGTTGGTGACTTCTTCAACCTCTCTTTCTTGTGGAATTCAATTCCACTTTCCCTCGGAAAATTCTCTGTAATTGCAATATCTATTATAGCTCCAAGCTTTCTGCGATTGGATTCTGAAGGAGGCGGAGGAATTTCCGAGAGAAGGAAACGAATCGACCTCCTTTTATTTCTTTCGTTTTTCTTTTTCTGTTTTTTGTGGTGGGAAAGAAGAGAACCTTTAGGATTGTGGTTGAGAGAAAAAGATGAAGATTCAGTGCAACGTGTGTGAGGCGGCGGAGGCGGAGGTTCTGTGCTGCGCGGACGAGGCGGCGCTATGTCGGCAATGCGACGAGAAGGTTCATGCAGCGAACAAGCTGGCTACCAAGCATCAGAGGGTTCCTCTATCTACCTCTTCCTCGCACATGCCTAAATGTGATATTTGTCAGGTATCTTGTTAATAACTTTCCTTTCTATGATGAAATCTCTAGATTTTGTAGAATTTTGTGTGGATTGAGCTTCTGCTTGGAGTATTCCATCGGACTAGTGTTTAGAAGCACTTAGCAACGTTACTTTTGTTGGATTTTTCACTGTTTATCTTCTTATTTTGCTCAAATTCTTAAGTAATATTAGTGATTGCTCACAGATGTTTGGAAGTTCTTATATGCGTTAGTCTTATAGTTCCTGGTATGATCTGCAAACAGGGCTTTTTGGTTTATTTTTATGATAAGACAAGCAAGTTCGTCTGAAGTGATAACACACGGTATCGATGGATTTTATTGGAAGCGTAGATCTGAATCAAGTTCATATAGTCTTCTAAGATCTTCTTCTTCTTCTTCTGGAAAATATATATTCTCTAGTTGTTTTTCATTTATCTTAATCTTAATTGATAGTAACACTTACATTTTGAGGATTATTTAGCAAAATCTGTTTTTATTTTTGTAAGTGAAAACATTTGTTTTGTTTATTTATTTATTTAATTTCCAATGATAAAATTTCCTCATCTTGAATCTTGAGTTTCCTTTTATTTTTGTAAGGTGAATTTCTTATTCTTAGCATATCTGAAAATTTTCTTATCAGATGTAATTTTAAGAAAGTTAATAAAAAATATAAATTGAGTTTTAAAAGAAAAGAACCATTTTATTTAAGAATAAAAGGTGTAATTCCGTGACTTTATTAAGAACTGAATCGCTTTTTATCCCCGATTTTCTTCTTACTCGCAGCTTCTTGTTTGTGGTCCATGGTATTAATCATGTCTCAATTCTCAACCACTCAAAACAATATACTAAATCTTTGTTATAATATTTATTACATTTTAAACATGAAAAAAAAAAACTAAATTTACGAGTGAATTAGAGTTCCCTTCACTTTCAAATTGTACAAAGACCTCTCATGTGAGATAGTCATGCCTCAATATGAGCATTTCAACTATTGCATAGTCATGTGAGATGCATTCTTTTCCTTGCGTATCCAGTAGTTGAGTGCATTTTAAAATGCAGCTCCTCTGAAAATCTAGGATTTGTCATTGGCGTTGTTGATGAGTGAGAACCTTAATTTCTTATCCTTGCTGCTTCTGTTAATTTCTTATCCTTACTGGTTCTGTTTAAATAAATTAGGAGTTTTTATCATTAAGGATAAGCTTGTCACAAAAGCCTGCTACATTTTACAGGAAGCAGTTGGCTATTTCTTCTGTCTGGAGGACCGAGCCTTACTATGCCGAAAATGCGACGTGGCAATACACACAGCAAATTCCTATGTCTCTGCTCATCAGAGGTTTCTGCTTACTGGTGTAAGAGTGGGTCTTGAAGCTACTGAGCCTGTTGCTCCATCGTCCTCTGTGAAGTCAGATTCTGGGGGGAGAGTGTCAGATACAATATCTACTTCTGTCTCCAAGAAGGTTCCTTCTACGCCTCAGCCATCTGAATACTATGAATTGTTACCTACTCAAGTCGGAGGAATTGAGGAGTTTCAGCCAACCAAAGTGTCTTATGGTGGTGGTTCTACTAACTGGCCGCTTGATGAATTGTTTTGTTTCAATGAATTCAGTCAGAATTTCAATTTTATGGACAATGTCAATCAACCATCCAAGGTATGTTTATGCTAGCTAAACAATAACATGCCTTTGATTGTCATTGGTTGCTCTGTGGAGTTTTTATTTGTCTAATTTTTGGATTATAGTTATGGGTAGTATTCTTAGTTCACTTTTCATCGTAATTAGGAATTGATAAACCTGGGCACTGCTCTCTTTTACATGCATATTCACTTGCTCACTTGTGAACATGATTAGGAAAATCGCTGAACACTCATGCTAGTGATTTGTTCTGGGCCTCTTGTTCATGAACCTTTCAGTAATTATCTATGTTCATATGCTATGAAAGGCTTTTTGTTCATAGAATGATCGTGTTGGACAAAGAGCGTCACTGATTAAAAAGGGACCTTGATAATCCTGATCCCGTTTTCTCTAGACATTCGACTGCTAACAATTTTGTCCTATTACAATACACTACAGGAAAATATAGGTTCCTTGTCAATGTGTAGAGAAATCTTCCAAGAACATCTAGATTTTGTTCTCTTGAATGTATTTTAAATGATGGAGCTTTTTCAGGCTGAGAGCAGTAAGCTTGGGGATTCTGATTCTTCTGTTTTAAGATCTAGTGAAGAGGAAATGGATTATGATGATCACTTGGGGTGTGTTCCAGATTCGTCGTGGACGGTTCCTCAGATCCCTTCTCCTCCTACGGCTTCGGGCTTATATTGGCCAAAAGATCCTCGATATTCATCTGCTAATAATAATGCTATGTTTGTTCCTGACATATGCTCTCCTCACATCCAACAGCCTCTTCATGCTCAGAGAAATAGTACATTATCAAAGCGGCGAAGGTGACAGTAACTTCTTTTCCTTAGAGACAGTAACTCCTGTGGTGTCTTAGGTTTTCTGCTCTTTCTGTTATCTTGGGATGGCGTCGTATAATCTATGTAGCCGACCCCATTTAATGGGAAAAGGCTTTGTTGTTGTTGTTTGTTGTCTGTTATCTTGGGATGCAGGCTTTAGGAGTTGTCTCAGGTTAGAGAAGTTTAACTTCAGTAGCTACATGTTTCTGTCCATGGCTGTATGAGTTTCTTTTGTACACTGTTACTCTGCATTTCTCATTGGGAACTAGCCAAAGAAAGCAGCAGCATTAATAAAGGGAGTGTAAAGTACTTCTAGTGCTGCAACATTCTCACTTCAGTATATGAATCCAATAGAGAGATTTATTTATTTAATTTGGTTATGGTAGCGATCCTCCCCCACCTCTCTCTCCTCGCCCCACTTCCCTCCCCTCCCCCCCCCCCAAAAAAAAACAACCCACCCAAAAGAAAGAAACCAATAATGTTCTTTGCGAGATTTATTAAGGAGATTTGGATTGCTGATGAATTACTCTGTTATTCACAATTGGGTTGATCATATTTCTCTCTTCATAATTTGGAGTTTTCTTGCACTAATGAAAATATTAGCTTTCTAGTTATTTATTGAACAGTCCCCCCCCGGTTTTTTACCATTGGTAACATAATGAGAAATGACTCGTCTGATTTATTATCGTTAATAACACCTTACATTGATAAACTTTGAGATATATATTGTTTTTTCAGAATAGTATGAGATGCATTTTAAAATTTTCCATGGCCACTTTGACCAATTAGATTATGAATAAAAAGATTTATTCTATAATTTATGACATATGTTTCTTACCTAAAAAATTGCTTAAAAATCTCCCATTGTTTAAAGATACCTAAGATTTTAGATTCTGGTGTAACTCTCATTTTCAGTGGATATAATTGATAAAGAGTTGCCCCTACTAAAAATAGACTATATTGGAATTCTTCAACAAATTTTAGGCATATCATAGGGTAATAAATTTTAAGAAAAAAGATAAAAAAAGATCATCTTAATTTCAAAATGCCAAAAAGAGTATTTGAATATATAAAAAGATAGACTGAGCATAAGTTTTAATCTGTCCTTCAAAATTTGGGGGGAAAAATAAAATTGCCCCTGGAAGCATAAGTAATTGCTTTGGTTATTTACTATTCCTGCAATGGGATTTACGACTTGAGCAATAATTTTGATCACTTTCGCTAAGACATTTACTATTCTTTGAAACAATTTAGTTGTAAGTAATTAATGTGGTCATTTACTACTCCTATAATAGGATTTACCACTTGAGCAATGATTTTAACCACTTTCGCTAAGATATTTACTTTCTATAACAATTTAGTTGCAAGTAATTAATTTAATCATTTATTACTCCTGCAATAAGATTTACCACTTGAACAATGATTTTGACCACTTTCACTAAGATATTTACTACTCTCTGCAATAACTTAGTTGTAAGTAATTGTTTTGGTCATTTACTACTCCTACAATATGATTTATCATTTGAACGATGATTTTGACCACTTTAGCTAAGACATTTACAACTTTTTGTAACAATTTAGTTGTAAGTAATTACTTTGGTTATTTATTACTCCTGCAATGGGATTTACCATTTTGAGCAATGGTTTTAACCACATTTGTTAAGACATTTACTACTTTCTGTAACAACTCAGTTACAAGTAATTACTTGGGTCAATTACTACTTGTGTAATGGAATTTATAACTTTTGTAATAATTTTTACCACTTTCGTTAAGACATTTACTATTGTCTTTAATAATTTAGTTACAAGTAATTATTTAGATCATTTACTGCTCCTACAATGGGATTGACAAATTCTTTAATGACTTTTACCACCAGACTATAACAGCCATCATACCCTCCTCCTCACTGTTCATATTCTTCCTTACATTTCATCTTTATCGTCGTCATCTTCATCTTTGTCCAACGACCTTACTTATACACTGATGGATACCAACCCTTGACCGCTCTCCCTCCTCTTGCCACCATCTTGCTTGCCATCGCCCTTTTCCGGTCATCTTCTCTGGCGACCTCAGTGCTTTGCTTCCCTCATTTTCTCTCTTTACACATCCTCTCTCTCTCTCTCTCTCTGTTTTGAAGACGAGGAAGATAGATCTACAGTAATGACAGCAGAAACTCCAACGTGCACGTCGACAGTGGATGGAAAAAAGCAAGAGGTCGACGGTGAATGGAGAAAAAGAAGAGGAAGAGAGAGAAAGAAGAAAGTCAAATTCGTCTTTCCCCTCCAAACTTTGAAAGGATAGATTGAGACTTATGCCCAATCTATTTTTTTACATATTCATATATTATTTTTGATATTTTGAAATTCATTTAGTCTTTTTTTATATTTTCCCCTAAATTTTGCCAACAATTTCCCTTAAACTAACTAAAATTCAAATTTTAGGCCTACTATTTGAAGAATTTTATCCTCCTAGAAACAGCAAGATTATTTGAGAGAATCTACAATATTTGTATCTCAAACAAAGAAATACATGTCTTACCATTTTAGTGTTGCTTGAATAAAATAAGAAAAGGCTAAAAAAATCTTCAACAGTAGTGTGAAATGTCAAAAGAGGACAAGAAAGTGTCTCCATCTTCTCCACAAATTCTTAAGAGAAGAACGTGCGACGGAGAATGTAACACAGCAAGAGGGTGAGTTGGGGTTTACGTTATGCTGTTTCTGTCCCTTTCAGAACCACAAGTTGGGTCAGAAAAATAGGATTGTGGGGGCGACTCATTATTATTAGAATCAGATTCTGGGATCATGGGGTGGCTCTCCTTCACAATTCACAAAATAGCTTGTCTTCTTTACCAGACAATATCTCACCGAACCAACCTGTGAATGGGTCAATCTCTCTAGCAAGTTCCGTATCTGGAAATGATTTATTTGATTATGACGTCTCATCTAATCTAATTATTGTTCAATAATTCTTAAGTGCATTCTTTATATTCAAAATGATTAACCACTCTAATGCAACCTTTTCTTATCATATATTCTTTATTTTTAATATTCAATTTATTTAATTAATATAATTAGATTAAAAAATTAATTAAATTAGTTAATATGATATTTTTTAAAATATTTTAATAATATTTTTTAATTTCTCTCTCTTTTTTATTTATAATTATTATTGAAGAAATATAAATGGGGTCATTTAAAAAAAATTGATAAATATATTAAATAGATTTTATAATTTAAGGTTAAGATTAACTTGTCAGTTATATTTTATGCTAAAGATTGGAAGAATATTTTTAATTAATTATTTTGACAATTTCTTTTTGGTGGACCCGGGGTATCCTATACTTACAACAAATGGTAATCTCGTGGGGATATAAAGGGCAAAAGACAGCTGCCTTCTAACTTGGTTTGCTCTGTTAACAAGGCTTGCAAATCAAACCTCCAACACGGGACCATAATTCTTGCCATTCACGCAAGAGGAGTATATGTTTCTAGAGGCTAAAAAAGTTCACTTAGTTTTTGTTTTTTGCCTTGTAAGAAGGAAAAAAATTCAATCGAACCATTTCTAAAGTAAGAATTCCTTCAAATATATATATCGTAATCTTTTAGTTAATCTGAACATCCGATTAATGAAATGGGTTGGGCTTTTGTGTAATTGATCCAATCCATTAAGGATGGTGTTAATCAAATCCAACACCTTCGTATTTTTTTTTTTTAAAAGTTGGGTCAAAGTGTACAAAAACAAAATTTGGTGTGTCAAAGTGTCTAGTGAAACCACACTCTTCACAGTTATATCTATAATTAAACTCAACCTATAGTGGATTTAATTAGTGAAGGGGTGAGATATGCGACTATTTAGAACGTGTTCGATCCTTAGGGAATACTACTTTGTTATTGTTCCGCATTTAGGGACATATCCTAATTTTTGGGTGCTTAGGTTTACGTCTGAGAGCAATAGACGGCTCGCCTTGCTCGACATTGGTATCGCCTATGAGGAAGGGAGATTTCGCACTGCCCTTAGATCGTGGATGAACCCAACCTTTTTTTAAAATTTTTTGTAAAAAAAAAATCTATAATTAAATTCAAAATGTCAAAATCTAGTCTAAATGTTAAACATTTTAATATTAGTTAGTAATGAAGAATTGACCCCTTTCACTATATCTAACTCCATTGGTTAAACTTAAAATGTTAGATTTTGGCCTATATGTTAAACAATTTAAAACAACAACAAAAAAAGATAAAGATGAATAAACCAACAAAGTTTAATATAGTTACTATTATAACTAGAGAATTTAACGAAATTAATCTAAATTTTCTCCTATAATAAAATCCCCAATCAAGATATTAAAATCTATTATAAAATAGGATTCGTTAACTCAAAATTGATAAAATAATATATTATGCATCAAATAATAAATTTTGGCTCCAATAATATTATGTGTCTGTTTGGATTCACTCTAAACTTAAATTTTAAAATAACTTATGGTTTAAACTTTAATTTGAAAAAATTTTAAAATAAACAGTCATATTTATCCAAAAAAAATTATAGATCAAATTATAGTTTAAAACTATAGTTTTAAATAAATTTTTAGGAATAACTTTTAGAACAGTAAAAAAGCTTATGGACTACCCAATTACTATTTTACCCGTACTTTTTCTGATATCGTATCTTTTCTTTTCCCCCTCTTCTCTTCTCTCTTTACTTTCGGCCGTCTTCTTCTTCTCTGTCATACGTCTCCGATGGTCTTCGGTCGCTACTTCGCTGGTCGTCTGCGCTATTTCCGTCAATTGTCACTACTTCGCTCTCTCAGTCGCTACTTCACTGGTCTGAGTTAGCCGTCGCTGGTCGTCTTTACTAGAGGGATGGATGAGAGAAGAAGAGGAAGAAGGTGAATAGTTGCGTTATAGAGAGGGGACGGCTTCTGCAGGGGTGAATAGTTCTGGAAACTAATTATTTTTTTATCATACCCTTTCTATTAATTTACTAATCACAAAAAAAAATTAGTAATAATTATCTAAATACTCATTTATTCAAAATTTTTTTTTTATAAACTCTTCTTCACAAATCATTTTTCAAAAGATATCTAAAAGTTATTTTTTTTCTCTAAATCATTCTTCAAAAATATATCCAAGCAACTCATTGCATTTTAAAAATTACTTGTCTTCTTTCTCTCCTTCCTCCTTATCCTCATCATGACTATCATCATCACAAGCACCTTTGAGAGCCTGTTCACGTATGAGCTCCAAATGCCTCTCATACATAGAAATTCCATACTCTAGCATATTAATGGCTCTTCTCTTATCTTCCTCCACCACACTCTTTACATCTCCAAGCTCCATTATCTTCTTCATTGAACGCACCACTTCTTCTTTCAATAGCCCTGAACTCCAGCCACCGCCGCTCTTCCCTCTAGCTCTATTGTACTCATCAGTCCCATTACTAGCCACCACTATCATATCACTGATACTGCTTCCTTCTTCCATTGATAATCCGTTATTACTATTATTATCCTTTATCAACATTGTTACTTCTGTTTCAATCTCCCAAATCCACACACTACCATCTTCACCTGCAGACACCAGATTCTTCCCTCCATTCACCACAACCACTGATACAGGGGACCCACGTGGCTTTGATTATTCCACTTCTTCATCACCAGTTGTTCTTGAGCTTCTTCTTCTTCTTCGTCTTCGTTCTGTGTTTTTCTTCTGCTTTTGGTCTTCTACATTGATGCTTTGTAAACCGACCCATCTGATCCAGCGAACAAGTTTGAGTCTGATGAATCTATGGCCACCCCATTTATGGCACGAGGGAAGGTCACGGTTCGAAGGAGGGTTCCTTCTAGAAGATTCCAGAACTTGAAGGTTGAGTCTAACTAGGAGGATACAAGCAAGGAGTTGCAGAGCTTTATTCCTGTGCTCAAAGCTGTGACTGAATCTGAATGTGCCTACAAATTGTGCAGAATCATCAAGTCTTTTGAGCTATTTGAATCTGATGATTCTAGGATTTAATAAGTTGGGATCACCATAATGCTACCATCATCACTGCCTGAAATCACAAGTACCATATATGTTAACCAAATTCAATGATATATTTAGGTGGCCAATAACACAGCTCCCACCAGGTGACAGAGTCAGGCACGGAGAATCTGTGAAGCACACTTGAAGTGGGCCGGTTGTAGAGGGGAACGTACACTGCGGCGGTGTCCGGTGAGACATGAGACGCGGCAATGAAGCCGTTTCCAGCGACAGTATTGAGGCCGCGGCGGGGTGATAGGGTGCCGAGAAAGCAAGTAATTGGAGCCGCAGAGGAGGCATCGTAGGCGACGATGGGGCCATCAGGAGAGCTGGTAAGGACAAGTTGGTAGGAGGAAGATGACATTGTAGCTGTCTGTGCGAGTAAGGACTAGGGAGTGTGAGAAGGAACAATATAATATGCTAAGGAAAACGTGAGGAGCATGCGTTTATGACTATGGCATGGTGACGAAGAGTGAAGAGACCATGTATAAAACTTATAAAAATTTTGAATATATTTATCTACTTTTATTAGATTAAGAAAATTTATTAATATGATATTTTTTTTAAAACACGCTTATCATCTTCCATAACTCTTCCTCCCTCCTTTACTTGATTGTTGTTGAGAAAATATTAATATGGATAATTTGAGAAAAAATTAATAAATATAAAAAATATATCTTATATTTAAGGTTAATTAAGTCATATATTAAGGATTGGAGAAATATAATACTAAGTAAAAAGGGTTAATATAATCTTTAGTCCCTCGAGTTTATATGAATTTTGGTTTTAGTTTCTCAAATTTCAAACAATAGGTTTTGGTCTCTTGATAGGCAAAATAATCCAGATTTTTATTAAATTATAAAGATCAATGATGTAGATTAAAAAAAATTAAAAGACTAAAACTAAAATGAGGACAAATTTAAAAGATGAGATATTATATTAATCTAAGAGGACCTCTCCAGTGCCCCTACCTCAAATTAGGGATGCTCACGGGATGGGTTGGAATCGGGACAACTCCGTCCCGTATCTCTTCTCGATACAGTACACGAGATGAAAAATGAGTCCCGTCCCGAAAGGGACCGGGATGGGATGGAAATTCCCGATCCAATTTTTTTTAAAAAAATTATAATAAAATTATCTCAGTAAATAATTTCATACAAAATGCCACAGCAACTTTCTCTAAATACCAACATTCCTCCCTGATATAAAATGATAACTTACCCATATAAGAGGAAAGAAAAACACAACAGTAAGGAAGAATAAAAATATATGTATAAGAATATTTGTAAGTAAAAATATCTGTATGAGAGTGGCGACTGACAACACCTGTGACCATGAGTGAGTAAAGTGTGAGAGAAGAGAAACGGAGAGCTTGAGACGAGTGGATAGAGTAGGAAAGATGAGAGAATGTGATATTTTTTTAAAAAAAAAATTGGGGTCGGGACAGGATGGGAGTTTCGAGGGTTAGGCCAAGACCTGTCCCATCCCAATCCTTTCCGCTGTCCTCTTCCGATCCTTCTTGGGACTGGACAGACCCGTCCCGAAACCACTAAGATTAGGTCTGGACATTCGGGACGGGACGAATTTGAGTACCCCTACCTCACATCTCCATATTTTATGCTTTTATACTTTATATATTTTATATTAGATTTTGACGTATAATCAATGGATTTGGATTTTGTTTTAGTTTTACTGATTAAATTAGAATACAAATGGGTGCTTCGCATGGAGTTTTTTTTTTATATTATATAAGTATAAATAAGAGGAAAAAAATAGATATTTGAGATGTATTTTGGTAAGATTGACAGTCCAGCTCTTAGTAACACTATAAAATGGACAAAAAATTTATTAATAAAACGATAACTATATATTCATTTTTCTTAAAATAATAGTGATTAACATGGAATAATAATGATTATAATACTAAGAAATTGTTGTTATAGAATTGTAATTAAAAAAAATATTTATAATAATATTTTGCTTCTAATGCAATGCAATTCTTGTCCTATGCAACCAAAAAAAAAAGATTTTTAACATGAAAATGTCCTGTAAGCACACATCTATATAAATTAGTAACTTTGACTTAATTGATTTAATAATTCTAATAGGTTAAATTTGAATGATTTTATTTTTGGCAATAGCGCTTAGCATTAGTTGTTGGTTCGAACTATGATTGATACGGATCAAGTCAGGTGGAATCCTTTTAGGTAATAAATTTTTCTAATGAGCATTTAACGCACATGAACTCGAAGTCTCGGATTAAATTAGTACATCTCTTTTATCAGAATTATGTACTCAGTTAGTTAAGCCATGCCAACCAGTTATTAGCTGTCACTGAATTCTAATAGACAACATGATTAGACTTTCTCCTTTTCCCGTTTGTTGATTGTTGATGCTTAAGCCAGTTTGACTTCTGGTGTAATTTTATAATTTCAAAATCAACAATCATTGTACTGGTTAATAACATAGAGTGAAGAAAGTGATTGCTTCTTGGGCTGCGTTTCTTTATCACTAGACACGGTCTCCAATCCCTGGGAGATCCAACTAGGGGCCAGAAAATGAAGAGTGGATACTTCCAATAATCTCCTAGTGAGACACAGACAAGGTGAATAATAAAAAAATATATGAGTGGTAAGTATGACATAAGAATATGGAAAAGAAATTTGGTTTTAGTATTTTATTAAACAAAAGCCAAAATGAATGTACCAAAATACACTCAAGCAGAGAGAGAAAGAGTGGAGAGGATAGATTCATATGTTGTCTTAGCTTCTTATGTTGATGCACGGGTTTTGGTTTTGGTTTCTAGACTGCGCCGCTGTTGGTTTGTTTCGGCAATTTTGCCATGCTCTCCGCTTCTGGTTTATGCTGCTAGTAGTTCTTTTGGTTAGGATACCCATGTCTTTAGTGACATACTTGGATAGCTTCTACTCTTGCCTTTTATTGGCATTATTAGTACTCTATCACGACATTGGTTGGAGTAATGACTTTCAATTGTCAATGTCTTCGAGAAGCTCTTTGGTTGGTTCTTGGATAGTGTTACTGCAAAAACATATGCATCAATGGCTTCCTATGGTTGTAGTACCATCTTTCTTGTTCCAGAGTTCTGCTCTTGTAGCTGGCTTGTCATCTACAAGTGGCTTTGAGGTGGTTTGCAAGTGGCTTTGACGCATACTTTACATGTGGTCGCCTCACCGTCTGCTCTATTTGCCTCCTACTATATTGCAGTATCATCATCCAAGTGGCGCCACTCCAATCTTTTCTCTTTCACATTTTAGTATTCATGTTGTTGTTATTCGTTTTCTTTGTGGTTTTTTATTGGACTCCTATGCATATTATCTGAATTTGTCGTGTAAAGGGGCCAACAATTTTATGTATTGTTTTACTTAATCCTTAGTAAATTGTCTTTTTATGAGGAAAAAAGAGCGGAGAGGATATAGTTATTCAGATGAAGATTTACACAAGTAGAACATGGATTGAATAGCGTCTTTTTTCTTTCGAAGGTATCCCATATGAAAACAAGAATTCATACAACTAGAAAAAGGCAAACCAAATGAAGACTAGATTTGAGAATGAAATTCTGATTACTAGGAATTGGGTGTGAAGAAGTTGAACCAAACAAGCTGTAAATGGAATGAATCTCAACCAGATGAATACCCAAAGGAAATTACTATATTTATCAACATTCACCTGAAAATAAAAAAAAACAATTTACATATACGATTGGATGAACCCCAGAGTAATATTGCCATCATAGCCACTGTAATTCTTTGTTATAATCTGGTCAATGAAACCTGGTAATAAACAATTCACTCTCTTTCCTCAGGAAAAAATGGCTATGGCTATATCTAAATTGAGCTTGCACATGATTTTCAGAAACATGAGCCCCATGGAGTACTGTTAACATTTTTATGGCATTGTATTATTCATTCATCCACCATGATCTAGTGCATTTAGCAAGATAGCTATAAAAAAAAACTGGGATGATTGATCTCCTTGAAAAGCTTGCAACTAAGTTACATATTCAACTTCTGGAGTGCTAGCCGCAATAAGATTGCCACGGCGCTGCCAGTCGATATGTTGATGACATTGGCCACGTCATTGGTAAGCTGCAGAACAATATAGAATCAACATACAGGACCAGATATACAAGTCAAACTGTTGAACTAAATCCGGCAGCCATTGAGTCGACAAAAAAGTTTATCCAGCCTACTTTCATTTTCCAACATGATGAATAAAAGAGAAATGAGTCTTTTCCTTCTGGAACTAGAATGGTAGACACTAATGACTTGAGGTTACAAGTAAGATCGAACGAGCGATCTCCATTTACAGGGGAGCTTTCATGTCACTAGGCTACAAGGCCATTGGCAAAATAGAAATGAGTCTGAAAATATGATTTACGCTAGAGGAATAGTATCATAAATCATAAAATATATCCATATCACCTGAACTTGCCATGTTTCAGGATGAAATTTAATATTAGTTAATTTTGGTTTCGATTGGGATTTGAACTCAAATCCTTAAGCCCTACAGACAACTCTTAAAGCTCATTGATAGGCTGACATTGGTTTATTTTAGTACTTCTTAAAAACCTACCTTCAAGTTCCCGCCTTAAGAAAACAAGACCTAAAAGAGGCAGGATAGGAACATAAGGCAATCCTGATGAAGATATCAAACCATGAATAACTTTTATGAACCTACCCATTGAAATCCTTTCTTCCCTTGAAGTGCAGCACCTATGAAGCTCTCACCGAGATTAGCAATCTGAGAAGCTAGAACACATATAGCTGCTTCATACGTGTTAATCTGTTTCATGAAAAAGGAGTTACAAATCATTAGCACATCCTAAGTTTTTAGTTGTTAACAGAAACAGGGCATAGAGCCAATAACCATATCACAGAGAAACTTTGCCAAAATAGAAGAGACTATAAGTAGATTAATGCATGGTCATGCGATCCACCCCTGTTAACTCCCCAAGGATTGGGAGCTATGAAGTCTAAATTTGTATTTCCGGATCTTTTATGACCCTCCAATAACTAAAGGAAGAGACTATGATATGTTTCAATTAGTTATATCATAAGCCAGGTGATTTTAAGTATATTTAATGCCCCCTTGGGTTACTGAAGGGAAATGCATTCCCTTATAAGAGCATCAAGATATTCAATGTTTATCATACCCTTGTTATCGTTACTAAACAACAACTATCTTTCCATTACATTTTATTTTTCCTCCAAAGGTACACAAAGATCATTATTCATTCACAAAGATATGATAACGAACAAATTAGGAAGCTCAATACATGATTTGGAAGAATTTGACCATGACTTTCTGTTTTTCTCCAAGCACCCAAATGATAAACCAAACATGCTTAAGTCAGTTGTTTATCATCTTTGTTGCACTGATTTATTATCCTATTCTATTCCTACACATCATTTAGTCAATGGATCAGATCCTCAATACAACTTCTTCTGATCATTACTATGATACTTCCTAACATATTTACCTATTTGATTAGTGCAGATGATCATAATATTTAAGTTCCACACCTGCCACCTTGCTTTGAAAGCCAGCTGGTTTTCCCCAACTAACCATTAAATGTTGGCAGGCATGTTAAAAAAAGGTGCGTGTAGTGAAAATTAAAATATGGAAATGACAGTTTTTGGTTAAAAAAGTTTAGGAGAGGTGACTATGACATCAAAGATTGAGCAGGAAAACTCCACAAGACTCAAAAGCACACAATTCAACCCCAAAAGTAATAATTTAGTCTGGAATTATGCATGAATAATAAAACTGACGAAACTTATTCGCTACAGAAAAACAAGAGTATCTCGTCAGACTCCTTCTCAACCCCAACCCATAAATACATGCAGAGTTAGAAATTTGTGAAATACCTTACCCAAGAGACAACCGAGAAATGCAAGAACTATAGATGCTAAAATCCCTGCTAAAGTTCCTTCAACACTCACGGCCCCTTCTGTTCCTCTCGGAACTATCTTAAACGTTGTAACTAGGTACCTGGACATTATGCAGTACAGATGTTAGAACTGAATTTCGCAGGAGACAGAGACCAAAGAACATAGGAACAAAGTAAAACATAAAGTACCAGGTTTTAATAACTCAATCTAATCAGGCCAACAGTAATTCTGGATATCAAGTTAAATATGCATGTTAATTAGTGAGCAACCAACATTATCCATCCACTATAAAAAAAATAAGAGATATCAAGGCATCCCCACATTACATCAGTTGCATATAACTATATCATATTCATATCAACAAGGCTATGAACTTCACAAAAAGCTAGGAAGCATGGGGATTGACAAGGGGATGCAAAATTTAAGTGTGTATATGTAATTTGAACTTTTGAAGGGTCGCATCTTATCTAGTGTGAGTATTTGAATTGTGCAGGACATAGAAACAACCCTGTTTTTGAGGCTTGATTGAGTATTGAAAAAGTTGAAGTAGGGTGGAGTGTGGTGGTCATAATGGGTCAGGTGGAGATAATCCACTCCATAGATGGGATCTTAATTGAAAAATGGACAGTATTCCATCCCCACACTGATTTAAGTCATACCCGTGATCAATGGGGCGAAGTGGGTCTAAATGGTGGAATTTTTAGTATTATCACTGTGATGTAAGTCTTTTAATAGGCAAGTAAGTGGATAGGGTTCAACGAGAAAAAATTATATAAATCCCAACGCATCTTCCCTTCATAGCAGGATAAGAGGGTAGGAAAAGGAGGTTGATTTAAGAAAACAATCATTAGTGCACATTCAGGCCAACAAAAGATTAAAGAATATAATGACGCTCAGAAATCCAAAGACCTCAAGATCCTTTAACTTTTTGATAAACTCAATTGAGACCTAAATAACTACAGGCAAATTACTGATAAAAACAATAGAATAATGAAAGTTCCGAACCAGAGTTCACTACTCAAGTTATTTTGCCATACGCCTTCCCTATCTCACTTGAGACAGTATCACTCAACTTGGTACAAAAACTGGCAACAAAACCAAGTAGCCAAAGCTGGGAAAATGCCTCTCCTCCAAAACCGTAAATTGAGGGAAAAGCACAAATGCAGCCACCTGCACTGGATCCAACAACACTACCAGGACCTCTTCGTCCTTTTCTTTTCTCAGCAATCCCCTGAGCCTCTTTCTGAGCCATCTTCACCTTTGTAACTGCTGTACCCTAACAAAGCTCGAATAATTAACTCCAATGAACAAAGAATTGCATAGAACTCAATGAATAACTTATTTGAACTCACAAAAGCATCAGCAGTCAGCATTTTCAGGTCAGCTAACAAAGAAAGACCAAAAAAAGGGAGAGAAATTGGGCTTACAATGATGAAATAGGCAGCAACGAGAAGGAACCCAGAAGAGCCAAATGCGCGCCAAGTAAGTGTGCCGAGAAGAAAAGCAGCACTAATACCAGAGAGAGACAACCCGGAAACCAAAATCGGAGAACCCAAAAGGAAGATTAGGAGATTGCTGGCAAGAGCGGATTCCCACGTGGGAGGAGACGATTGGATGAGACTAATTGCACTTCCAACAGCTTCTTGAACACTGCTTACATGAGAAGTAAACTTGGGGAGTCTCACAGGACGAGAGTGAAGACGAAGATTGAGAATTGGGGGTTTTGGGGGGAGAGAATGAAGAATTGGGTACGAAGAACGACGAGGTAACATGGGATACGTCGAAGGGAAAGCAACGCGCAGGGTTGAATCGACCATAATGTACATTCTTCGGATTGTGACAAGCCTGAATGTGAAGGCGAGGTGGGAGAAGATCTTGGGAAGGAGACTGTAGTTAATGAATGCATGGAAAAGGATCTGACTTTCGAGTTTTAAAGCCATTAAGATTTTGTAGGGTCATAGCATCTAAACAATTTTGTCAACTTTTGATAAATATCAATAAATAAATATCTATGTCAAGTGTCAACATATCAATATTGAAATAATAGAAAATACAAAATTTATAACACGTTAGTTACCGTGTTAATTAATCTTTTAGTAAACATTGATCCATTTAGCAGATTTGTGAAGGATTCTATCCATTCCCCCTCCTTTGTCAGTGTGGTAATGTACTTCTACAGCCATAATTAAAAGTGTTTATATTGTCCTATCCTGATTCTTGTCACAAATAGGATATGATAGTCCCGTACTAAAAATTTTAGTAATGAGACAAGAATGAGGTTTAATAATTTTTTATTTTATTTCTATTTAATACACAATATATTCTATAAAAATAAAATCAACGTAATAATAAATAAAAAATAAAATTATATTTTTATATAAATAAATTAATAATATGACTTATAAATAGGATTAAAAAAAATTTTCTGTCTCCATCTAACTAAAGGATTAGTTTGTAGTTATATTAAAAAATTAAATTTTATATTAAAGATAAAATAAAATATTAAGAATTTTGTAACTATCCATTAAATTCAGTAAGAATAGTGCGAAAATTTTGGAGTGAGCACTTTGAATCATGATAATTTCACTGTATTTGATTTCTCTGACTCGTACTCTTTTGTTTGTTAGTTTATTGTGTTCATACTTCATACCATGTTTTCTACTCTAGCATTTTACTATCACTTCAAACTTTGATTTTGTAGAAATTTTCAATACTTAAATCACCTTTTTAAGTATAGTTAGCCATCTTCCAAACAAATTTTTATATATTTTAAAAAATTTAGAGACTAAAATTTTAAATAATTTAAATTATAAAAATTATATTATAATAAATAGAAGTTAAATAATTGAATTTTAATTAAATTAAAATTATTTTGACAAAAAAATTAAAGTTAAAATTATAGCGCAACGGAGTTATACTTAAAAAAAATTAAGAATTAAATTATAATCAGTTAAATTTAAAATTACATGAATCAAATAATTAATTCTGTGATTTGTAAGCTTTCATGCCATTGTCTCTCCCTCTCTCTCTTCACTTCACCCGACACATTTACTGATTTACTATACATATATTCATGTATATTCCTTTTAATTATATTTTTACCCTTGAGGCAAATTGTGGGCTAAAAAGGTATTTTATTTTAATTTTTTAAATTTTCAATCTTTTCTTTTCTTTTGCCAGAATTTTTTTCTGACCAGATAAACGTAATAATTTTCTTTTTCCCAGCTTACTGTTGTGCTCCCACTTCACTCTTATTACGGCACAGTCTGCCATCAACGTTATCCCAACCATCAATTGAAGATAGCGAAGGGAAAAGGCGAAGAGGAGGATCGATGGCTCTGCTCTGTGGTTCATCTTCAGTGACGTTCCTTTCATCTTCGGCTAAATCTTCCTACGCTTCTTCCCACAATGGGAATGCCAAAACCGCATTCCTTGGGTTCCAATTAGCACCACCAAAGCCTTCTATACGGACCAATTTGCGCCTCAATTCTGGGGCTAGTTCTCAGGTGCGTTGCCAGGACCTCTCCATTGTCCCTCAAGATGAACGTTGGATGTTCGAGGAATCTGAAGTTAATGGCCCGGTACGACTCTGCTTTGATAACTTTATGATTTTCTTGTCTTTCGCTATTAACCAATTTATGGGGCTTTTTGTTGGATTCCCAGAACATGTCCAGGAAATTTCTATGAAATTATTGTGTTATTCGTTAATGTGGAACCAAACCCAAAAGGGAAAAATTGGAAAAGTTCAAATTTTTAAGTTGATGAAAACAAAAGCTAGAAATGTTTAGTGTTTAGGAAGTCTTTAGTGCTGATGCTCTCTTTTTTCCTTTTAGTATAATTAATCCGGCTTCGTTAGTTTGATGAAGAAATGAAATGAGCAAGAGGAATATTCGTTGGGTTTTCTTTGAGGTATTTTTATTACTAATAACTTAATGTAAGCATGTCTGAGCTCGAATTATTGAGTTTTGAAGTTGAAGTAAATTAATTGTAGTACTTAATTTCATATAAAGTTTTAAAATTCATAAAATGTGAATCCTTTTCTTTTCTAAAGTTGCGTAAGACTCAGTACTTCTTGTTCTTACACTTCCTACGTATTCTCTTTTTTTGAACTTTGGAGGTTTTTTTTTTAATCTGGTTGCAATTTCTGGAATTGTTCGCTGCATTTAAGGTATAGTTTTAAACTTTGTATTCTCTTATGAGAAGTCATCAATCACCCCACTGTGTGTGTATATATACAGGACATTTGGAACAAGACTTGGTATCCAAAAGCAGCAGATCATGTGAACACAGATAAACAATGGTACATTGTTGATGCTACAGATAAAATTCTTGGAAGACTAGCATCAACTATTGCAATTTATATCCGAGGGAAAAATTTGGCAACCTATACTCCCAGTGTGGACATGGGTGCATTTGTAATTGTGGTAAGCATTTCGCATTGCTACATTACTGTTTTCTTATGTACCAAATTTATTAACTACATGGTGCATCCGTTGGTGATGGAAGCATGACTTTTCTTTATGTAATCTGTTTATTGAAATGAAGGACCTAGGTGACCCAATAGGTTGTATAGCGTCATTTCTATATATTAGAATTTGGGAACATATCCAGTTGGATAATTAAGTATCATGGAATGACTTTTGACTATTGAGGACATTCAATTGGAATTTGGCACATTGTAACTTTTAGGTTTTTCTTTCAGTTAATAATTGTATACTCTCATGACTCTCTACAATAGCTGGAAACTGGATAATCTACTTTATGTAAAAAAACCTGTATTTATGGCAGTACTCATATTTTCACCCAAGTTTTAATGTTTTGGATTGTCTGAGCCTTGTTTTGAAATTTTAGGCAATGAAGCCTGTGTCTTATTTTTGTCACTAGAATAGTGTTGATCTTATATCCTGAATTATTTATTTGGTATAGAATACATTTACATACAAACATGCACATGCATGAAGGTACATCATTGTTAAACAGAGTCTGAAAGTTTCACTTACACTTGTGATCAAAAGGTTAATGCAGAAAATATTGCTGTATCTGGAAAAAAGAGGACCCAAAAGCTTTATAGGAGGCATTCAGGACGACCCGGTGGTATGAAAGTAGAGACATTTGCCCAACTACAGGCAAGAATTCCAGAAAGAATTATTGAACACGCTGTTCGTGGCATGCTTCCAAAGGGGAGGGTAGGTTCAATTGATTTATACCATACTCTTTTGCTGAATAGATGCTAACTTGCTTGAAGAATGCACAATTAACCTGGTTTGTTGTATCTGATTTTGAATGGTACCTCTTAATAAATAGATCATTATAAATTTGATTATTATTTTCATGACATATGTGTATGTGAGTTCATCAGCCACAGCCAATGAAAAAATATAGTGGGAAAGGCTGAAGTGCTTGACCTGTGGCATGTTAAAACATCTCAGAAAGCTAATTGGGCTTCTTATCCTCATGTTTGGTCAAAATGTAATAAACTAGTTGATGACAATTGAGGGGCTTGAATTGAACTGATATTGATTTTGCAGTTCATATAATTTCGGTATAAGATGTGAAGCCATTTAGTTCAAAACTACTTGGTGTCGTGACCCAAATATTTGGGCTTCACAGCACAGCACAGGTCCTTACCCCTTAGAGGATCCATGCTCCTGTGATTGTGCATTTAAGTCAATTTGCATGATTTGCTGTAATGGTATCTCCATTAATGTTATCTTTTGGTTGAATTTACAATAATCAAGGGTTGGTATATATGCAGCTTGGCAGACAACTGTTCAACCACCTGAAGGTTTATAAGGGCCCCGATCATCCTCATCAGGCCCAACAGCCTATTGAGTTACCAATAAGGGACAAAAGAATACAAATGCAGAGATAGGTGTTCTTGTAAACAGAATATGAGATATTACAGACATTGGTAATTGCCTTATGGTTTCAGATACTATATTGAGCTCCTTAGGTCCTACCTTGCTTTGATGTTTGCATTGCCTGTAGAAGTATCTGATTATTGTAGAGCTTGTTTTTGTTCAAGGCCCATTGTTGAATATCTCATGAATTCTTTATGTTGTAGCTGTGAGTTCTTAATCATGTAATATTTCTTCATTATGCATTTTGTAATTGTTGTAACTTATTTGTGAAGCAAGTGTCTCGTAATTCCTTTACTTTCTCTCCCCGTTTAAAAGAATAGTAAAGTTATGACATGTGGAGTTTCTTTAAATACTATTTATTATTAAGTTCTTAAATTAAATTAGGACCGGTGAAGATCGTTTAAAAAGTCAATAACCTGCTGATAAGTTTCAAAGATTGTTCACATGTAATGTTTTCTGGGAAAACCTTGTAACAGCTCCTTAACTTTGATACTAGTCTCTTTTCCTTCTCAAGCTTGGAGTTAGTATCTTATGAGCAGAGAGATTAGCCTTAACTTAGACAGTAAAACTGGTAGGTAGAGGATATTTTGTTATGATTCATAGTAATTAAAAAAAGAAGAGCATAAATATTATATGGATGCATTCATTGAGAGATTGAAATAAAAATGTGACTGTGAATAGGGTTTAGTTATCATAATTACAGAACCTGGGCAGTAAAAGTTCCTAAGCAAGTGCCAAACCTATATAATCACTTGGCAATGCCTGAAAATGACCCAATTAGATTGAAATAGTGAATGAATCAAAATGATTGAGAATTAACTCCAAATTTCCCTTGATAAGAAAAAAAAGAAAAGGCTACTTGTTGACAAGCATAGCAAACAAGAGTTGATTCCAAGTGTCAGGGACACCAGGAAGGCACCAAGGGCTACAATCATTTCCCCTCTCACCATAAATGCCATAAACAGAGGGATGGCCATCTGTCCTGAGCTGAGAAAGAGTTGTGATGTCCAACAAGCTAACAGGGTTGGCCATTTGACTCAACACTTGCTTCACTATTACTGCTGCTTTTGGTGGACCTGTTGAATACCTTGAACCACCCATGGGTCTGCTTTGTCCCCTGCATGTGCTTGAGCTTGTCCCATTCCACTCCTCTCCCCTGCTCCATGTAATAAAATTTATGAGAAGTATGTACAGGAAGAAAAAATTGTGAATTATCAAGTTGATTATGATGTCATATTTTGATTGACCATATTAACTACAAAATTATAGGGTCACCTTTTGAGAAATAAAAAAAGGGCAGCCCAATATACGAGGCTCCTATCAGGTGGAGTCTGGGGGGAGATAGATGTATGTAGTTTTACTCTCACAAGTGGAAAGACTGTCTAGAATTTAAATCCGTTAAGCAACATTACTATTGCGCCAAAAGTCACCCTCTTTAAAGAAATTTGTGGTTGAAATTATGAGAAACTATGTATGAATGCATTATAATCATGAGAAGAGAAGAGATTATTACTTGTAGTGGGTTGGAGAGGTGGACTGAAAGAGAACTTTGGTGATGTTAGGATTGACATTAGAGTCCACCCATTTTGACCATGTTCTTATTGCTTCTCTGAAAGCATCAAACCTATTCATATCCTTTTCTATCTTATTTCCCACTTGAATGTACTCCCATCTGAAATCCACACCCAATAGAATTATGGATTCATATTAGCTTTCTTCAAGTAATAAAACTTCCAATTTGGCATTCCTAATTATATTTTAAAAAAAACTTTTAATTAATTTGTAGGACTAAGAGTAGCTTACGGTTGTTGGTGGCCTTTATGAAGCCACCAGTGCCAGGTATTGAAGATGATAACATTGTATCCTTTCCATGAATTCCCATTCTCTATGGAATCAAGCTTCAGAACAGTCCCTATCTTCTCTTTCACTATATCTACCAAAAATGCATTACGAGACAACATTACAGAAATTTCATACTCCTGCAAATTAAATTAAATAGTTAAAGCAAACTAATCAATAAATCAATGCATATAACCTCAAGTTAATTAGGAAACTGCAGAAATTGAACTCACAGGCAAAGTGAAGGTGGAGAGGCCTCCAACTCTTGAAGAGTGTATTGTGAATGAGGAGCAGCAACATGCAGCATGCAAATCAGTGATTGCCACTGATTGAGACTAAGTGAGTCCCCAACAAATAATATTTTCTTCCCTTTCAATTCCTTCAACAAATCTTGTCCCTTATATCTGCATCACAACACACACACACACATATAGCATTTAGATAAAAATATTTCTCATTGGTAAGCTCACGTATGTGGTGTGGTTAAGGGTGAGATACTAATTATTCCCTTCTATAATATCCAATGTAGCTAGATAGGATTTAAACAACTTTGCCTATATATAAATAATGTAAAACTAATAACAAGCATTATAAGCATCCAAGGGAACGAGATAGCTAATATGGAAAGATTATACATTTTCTTATGATATATCTACTGGATTAGACTGCGTAAATAAGAAAATGTAGTAAATGTTGACCAGTCAAAATCAGTGGTAAATGATAATCATTATATGTACAAATTTTGAGAGACTCAATTATATATGTGTGTGTGTCTTTGTGTGTATATGTATGTGTGTGTGTGTGTGTATTATTTTTTTCAATTCAACCGGCTAGTTCTAATAACACTGGTTGGAATGAGATAGAAGGAAACACAACACACTCTTTCATTTTTATTATTAGTAAATATTCTTTAAGCTTACTTTCACTAACCCACTAAGTTCATCAAAACATATAGTTAGATATAAAAAAAGCAGAGTTCAAAACCATAAGAAGAGCTCTTAACAAATATTGATTTCAAATAATGTGACACCCCAAAATGTAATGCTCCCAAAAAAAAGACTGAGAAACCAAGAAAGGGCAAGAGAATGAAGAACATCACCTAGGGAGAGAACAAGCATCAGGCTGCCATCTATATTTCTGATAGAAACTGTCAGGGCGTCCATTTATCTGGCAGTCAAATTCTTGTTCAATGAAAGGACAGCTTGAAGCTTTGTAGAGAGGATAAGTCTCATCATAAACCCACCTTCCTTCAAACAAATCACACTTCCTTTTCACTACTGAAGATCCTGGTGAATTATCATCACCATGATGATGATGATCTCTTGTACTCTCCTTCCATTGTTCAAGCACTATCATTGCATTGCACTTGTAAACATTTAATGTTATTAGAACAGTAATGAAGATAACATAATAAGCAAATGATGATGATGATGATGGTCTCTGAAGCCCACCACATGAACCCATTTAGGGCTTTTAGGGAAAAAATGAAAAGAAGAAACAATTAAGGGCTTTGATGATTAATGTGAAGATGTGTAATGGGAAACTGAGAATGAGTTGTTTCTTATATTTGTAGATATAGCTCCAAACATGTATGGAGGAGGAATGAGGATAGTTGTTGTTTAGTTTGTTTGAATATGTGTTTGTTGAGTACTACGTGCACTTCAAGACAAAGCATGCACACACCACTTTTCAATTTATTGCCATACATATAACTTTCTTTTTATTTTCCTCTTGTTTTCTTTCTCTAGATAGAACATGTTTGGTACGCACCAAATGTATTTATTTGATAATGGTTAAGTTAGTGTTCATGGTCTCTGTTAAGAAACTTCAGCTCTCTTTCATTATTAAAAAAAACAAGAAGTTGCTAGTTAATACGTGTTACACCTACTTGCAAATTTTTAAATAGATTTTTAAACAAAAGACACGTTTAATGACTTTATTAAGAGTTTATTTTAATCTTTCTCTATCAATTTTTAAAAGATTTTATATTATTTGATTTACTTTTCTCACTGACACTTTTTAATAATTTGTATTAAAAACTATTTACTTGATAAAAAAACTCTTTTATCTTATGTAATTAATAGGGAGAGTTTAAAGAAAAAAAATTATAAAATTAAAGATAAAATTAATTGAGATCATATATTTAGAAATAAAAATAAATCTCTCTATTAGTTTTTACATTTAGCACTAGAGGTAGGATAGCTTTTACATATCATCTATGGGAACTTTTTGGTTGTGATTTGAAAATTGGAAGAGTAAATTCATTAACAATTATTTCTAAAATGGAACTTTCCCATGACGTTCTTATCTTGCAATATCATCGATATATATATATATGTATGTTTGAGTTAGGTGTCTTTTTTGTAAATCGTCTATTAAGTCTCAAATTACCTATCTAAATCTAAACTTCTCTAATCTAATCATAGATTGTTACTTTGTGTGAAGATTAACAAAACAATTAGGAAGAAAACTTGAGGCATCAAGTTTTCCTAATATTTTACTAAAGAGTGTTTGTCTGAAACCACTTTATATCAGTGACGTAAAGTGCACTATATTTCCCACCAGCTCTTGTCTCACCTGTTAGCATCTTTTCTTATGATTTTTCTTTCTTTCTCTTTGATTGGCTATCTGACTAGTTTATTTTTGAGTATTGTCTGACTTAATTAAAAATAATTTTCTCAAAGATATTTTTTACATTCACATAGACTTAAACTTGAACCTCATGCTTGAGCGGCCAAAACTCTTTCTACTAGAATTAAAGCATGTTGGTTTATAATTTTTCTTTCTATTTCCAAGTTAAATTGTTTGAGGTGATTTAGATATGTATATAGAAGATAGTTGGAGGCACCGGTTAAAATGATAGATCATACAATATGAAGTTCTTTAAAAAGAGTAGAGAAAGATCAAAGAGAATACTCAATAAAATTAGTGCATAGAACATTTTGGTTAATAATATATATCCAAAAATTTGATAGTTAATAGAGCACAATAACATCATATAATCTATGTAACTGACTGCATCTGATGAGATAAGATTTGTTATGTATATATTTGGATGGGAAGTCCATTTCAGTCCGTTAGAAATGTAATTTTCTGATATATGGGATCCTTCCCTTTCAAGTAAATGGGTATGAATAATGAAGAAAGTGAATGGACATATCAGCAAATATATCGTTACACTGAATCTATGAATGCTTCACTTTAACTAATTAAAAAAGTCATCCACAAGAAAGAGAAGAAGCGATCTTTGAAGTGACTGATTATAGATGATCAAGTATGTATAGTAACAAAATAAATAGAATCATTTGGAATTGGGTTATACAGCACCAATATCTTAATCTTATTTATCATACGCGTGTAGTATCTTAATCTTATTTATAGTATAATTTAACCTATAATATTTTTAATTTAGTGCAATTTCACCCATAATTTTTTTAATTTGGTGTAATTTTACACATAATCTTATTTCTCAAGTACCAAGAATTGTACCAAATTAAAAAGATTATAGGTAAAATTGTATCAAATTAAAAAGATTATGGATAAAATTATACTACAAATAAAATATGGATATTATATGTATATGAGAAATAAGATCAGGATATTTGGTACTATATAACTTTTTGGAATTTGATATATTGAATTGATGATTAAACGGATAAAAATTTCAGTCAATGCTGATCCTAATATTATTTTGAATTTTTTTAAAGGATTGGGAGAAAAAAAGTCTAATTTTAATGAGTTGTATGGTTCATAACTTACTAATAATACGATTTGTTATAATTTTTAATATTTTTTTAACTATATATACGTATAGAGCCAGCTACTGTCTGCTCGTCATGAGTTATAATTTTATAAAAATTCCATTTAAAAGGTGAAAATAATGAAGGGCCTCACAAGTACTATTCATCCACGGTAGATCTTAGGTTACTATAGCAAGGGATTAAAGGCTTGTTTAAATTAATATTAATAAAAGTGGCTTTTATTTATATGATATATTGAAAAATTAATTTTAAAAGGTTTTAACCTAAAAAAAAATTAGAAATCGAAATCCAAAAATTAGAAAAACTGCTTCAATTTTTAAGTGATTTTTGAATAAAAAATAAATTATTTTTAAAGCTATACTAAACATCACATGTTGGATCAAAATGGTTTTTCAAGGAAAAAAAAGTAATGCCAAACAAGCCCAAACCTTTGAGAGATATGATTGATTGATTATCTAATTAAATCATGATGCAAAATTGACGGTTCATTTTACTTGATATTGGTATCGTTTGGAAAGAATTGAGATTTCGCCCTACCGTTGGATCGTTAGTGAGTTTAACACTTTTCTAAAATTTTTTTATCAAAAAAACAAAAATTGAATTCCTGTTATTTGTTGAGCCACTTGAGCAATTGGTTTATACAAGTATGTGCTTTTTCCTTCTACGCAATTGGTTGGAGTGTGTGGCCATATATATTCCTCTTGATGTGATTGCTTCGTTACATCAAATTGAAAATGCACATTCGCATTTTGCCGCATCACTTTCTCCCACTTGTACTGCTCAACCCCACCAACATAAAATAATAATAATAATAATAATAATCACAAATAAACTCAATCTAAGACCATTAATTCATTATCCAAAGTTTGACATACATATATACACAACATTTTTTTTTTACATTCTACCAACGGCTTCATCATAACTATAGTCTCTTTACCGATATCCCAGATTTCAACTATCGAATTAATTGGCAGAAATTATTTGAATTTAATCAGAAATTTTAAGTTTAAACTTGTGAATATAATAGCATAAGGTAGTAGGATTGTTACCTAAATAGATCTTACTATAATCTAATCCAGATTAGTTTGGGCCATCTCTATCCATCTATTCCTAGATTCCATATTTAAGTTAAACACGCAAATGATTTTGACATTTTAGACATCATTTTCTTCCACTTGTGTGCTGTTGAACCCTACAAAATAACGCCACCAAACAAAGCACAAAAGAAAACACAAATAAACTAACAAATTATTAGTTAAAATAGTAAACAATTTTATCTTTATAAAAAAAAGAGTACAAATTCAAATCCTGATAATCTTATTTATTAGAAGAAACCAAAAAAATTTGTGCTCTAGACCTCGAAAGAGTAAAGATATTGTTTCTATGCTCTTGCATTATAACCATGCATGCATAGCATCTCCATCTATATCCGCACACTCTCCTTTAATTTTGAGCTAAGCTTGCAATTCGCGGTTGCTTCAATAATTTCCTATATATTATTCCTCCCCACCATGTCAATATAATCACAAGTTGATGAGCAATCTATAAAGGGTAATTATTTTGATCATCTTTAAATGAATCTGGATCAACCAATCATTCACTTGCGTACATGTATCCATATATATATATATATATATATATATATGATTATTAAGGTGGAAAGCAACCTCAGTTATTGCTTTCTGCCTTCACCATTCAATACCACTAGATGGAGTAAATTAAACTAATGAAACTTAATTTATTGCTTTGTGATTCATTGCTAGTTATTAATTAAATTAAAAGACTTTAATTTTATAATTTTTCATAAAAATAATCCGACTTAAATAAATAGTACTTGTGTAGTATTTTCAGACGTTTTAATGTTCTTCATTCGATGATACCATAATGGTACGTTCATTTTCCTTGAATTAATATTTGAAGGACAAAAAGTAAATAAAAATAATATAAGTATGATCAAGTATATATAGATAGGAATGAACCAAAATTCTTTCAAGTGTTGTACACGCCAATGAGAATTGACATAAATTGGATAAACCCTTGTTTCGTTGTTATCTATCCTATAAGATAAGTCGATAAGAATATATTGGAATTGGATTTGAACCTAATTAGCGTGCATATCTTATATATTAGCCTTTTTCACTGATAAACTACATATCAATTCACTTTTTTTCTCATCCACGTTTGAATTACGTGTATGAGGAAAAAATAGTTTGAAAGAATCACTCTTCATTAGATCTTGGCTGGAAATATTTTAATTTGATATGATAATATTTCATGTCAATTAAATAATTATATTTTAAAAAAAAGATAAAAAATTATGATCTAGTACAGCAGAAAAACACATTTCTGTGGTAGTGTTTCAAAGCAATTTATTAATCTTTCTGGCTTCTTGCAATAATGAGGCCCACTTAATATTTATTACATATTAATTTCATCAAACAATGAGGATAAAGAAATATATATTTGCCATACATCTATTTGTGTGTGTGTGTTTCAATATGTTTATCTTCAAAGAATAAGATTGTAAAGAATCTCATTCCATGTATCTGGAACACCGGCAAGACACCAATGGCTACAATCCATTCCCATTTCTCCGGTAAGTCCATAAACGGAAGGATGTGCATCTTTTCTCATAAGCGAGAGGGTTGTGATGTCGAGCAGGGTCACCGGTTTCTTGATCTTCCGGAGCACGCTCTTTAGCACCGCCACCGCCGCAGGCAAGCCTCCGGGGTATGTTGCTCCGGGCACTGGCGTTTGTTGCCTCATGCATCCCTTAGCTTTTGGTTCACCCCATAAGCTACCACTGAAAAAATTGTTGGATAAGAACACGATAATTAATTAATTACCTTGCTTGAGAGTTGTCTATAAAATTCCGTAAAAAGAATATGGGAGGAAATGAAAGAATGAAGTAGAACTCACTTGTAGTGAGAAGGAGAAATGCCTTGAAAGAAGACTTTGACTTTGGAAGGATCAATGTTGGTATCAACCCATTTGCCCCATGTTGTGAGTGCTATCTCAAAAGCCTTCATTCGATCCATGTCTTTCATAATTTGATTCCCCACTTGTATGTAATCCCATCTAAACATATAATTTGATTTGCCAATTAAATATATCAAGCATATCATATAATTAAAAATCACACAAATCATTCAACTAGTTGAGATATGATCCAACTATTGCTGAATCAGGTCGATTGAATCATGATTAAAATAATATAATTTTAATTAAAATAATAATTCTAAAAGGGTTAATATTTAGATAAAAAAAATATTAATCTAAACATAAATATAACAATCATATATAAATCACATATAATCTAACGTATTGTTATTTTTTTAATTTAAAATGATTTTGTTTTAATATAAATAAAAAAAATTAAATTAAATTTAACATATTATCTAAAACTTTTATATCAGACAAAAAAAATGATTCAGAGTTTTAATAGCATGTATATAATATAACCAAGCACTTGAAAGAAAGTGATGAGTTGAGAAGGGGATAGAAGTAATAGATGAAAGGAGAGTGAACTTACGGTTGAGTGGGTCCCCTACGGGACCACCAATGCCAGGTGTTGAAGATAAGCATATCGGCTGTTTTCCACAGGTGGGACCCATCAATGGAATCAAGCTTCAATACTCTTCCCATATTCTCTCTAACTACGTCCACTAAATACACGCTCCTATCTACCATCACTTTTACCTTGTACTCCTGCTCTTTCATTCATTCATCCATTCATTATCTCAGTCCTTGTCATCATAATTCTTCTCAAAATGCTAATCATAATATATATATATATATATATAATGATATATACTTTGTGAGTTTTCAATCCAATTTTACTATAAGTAGAAATTATGCTTAGTTTTAGTTGAATAACATGATGCCATTTCATTATTATATCATGAATCAATCAAAATATATGCTATTTCATAATAACTACTCTTTCAATTATTTATTTTAATCTTGCATATAATATTTTAATTTATTTTATTTTTTAAAATTATAATTTTTGTAATTATCCTATTGATTGCAGATATTAAAATATTTTTATTAACGGATAGCTACAGTGCAAATTATTAAAAATAAATATTTAAAAAAAAATTAATACATATTTTTTTATAAATAATAAATTTTTTTAATATATATAGTTCAGTTATATAACTCCTATAGGAAGGAGTATATTTTTTTTTGTTTTGTCATCTTTAAGGCAAGGCTGATTTGGTGATGTGAAAAAAATCCTAATTAAAGTGATATCAATATATATATGTAATGGTAATTTTCTCTTAAAATATACAAATGTATGATAACTGCTTTGATTTCCATCTTGATTTGAAGTTGAAGCTATGGATCAATTAATTCTATTTTCTTATATATATATATATATAGTCACAACTCTCTAATAACAAGCAAAGAGGACCACCACTAGCTTGCATATTTATACGAGTATTTTTTTATATTGGAGGGTGAAAAAGATTCCTTTTATTTTATGTGCAACAAACACAGACAAAACAATCATGAATAATGGGAAATATGTTAATTATCAATTAAAGAGAACAAATAAAAAAAGAGGGAATAAAATCACATGACATCATGGGCACGTGTATTAATTAAATAAAAAAATAACATAATTACCGTGAAAGTAAAAATAGAAACAGATCCAACTCGAGTCAAAGTGTAATTAGAGTTTGGGACTGAAGAGTGAAGCATGCAAGTCAAGGACTGCCATTGATTCAGACTCAGAGAATCTCCGACGAACATTATGCTCTTCCCCATCATCCTCCTCAACAAATCTCTCCCATTGAATCTGTTCATTTCATTTCAACACATATTCAAAAATATGGTCAAATAATAATAAAAACAATTTCCTTTATCCTCACATCTAAATATCCCATTGGAATTAAGAAAATATGACTAAATCGGAAACTTTATATGCAAATTAAATAAATTTCTAATTTTTCTTATATTTAAATATTTTTTAAAAAATTTATATGACATTCTCTCTCATACTTAATAAGTAATATTAAAAAAATTAATTAATACATAACAAGTGATTTATATAATATGAGAATCGTCTATCTTTTCTAGAAAATGTGTTTCGGTCTTTTTTATGGAGGACAGGGAGGGAATAAAATGAAAAGAGTGGGGGGAATAAGGAAAGAAGAGAATGGCACCGACAAATTCAGAAGGAAAGTGGGGAGAGTAAGAATCTAAGGCAACGCAAGCACGGTTTCTTCGATACAACTGTCAGTGCTTATTGTTCGCCTCAATGCCCCCACGTGAAACTTTTTCTTCATTCGTTACTGCTCAACAGCCAAACATTCCGCTACTGCTCTCAGCTTTTCCCAGTTTCTTTTTTTTTTTTTTTGTTTAATTTGATTTATTAATATATTTTACCATAATATTAACACTATTTGGACAGATTTTTAAGTTCAATTTTTTTTAAAATTTTTTTTTCATAACCACATATTTTTCTTATTATTATAAGATTATAGTGTGCCTATGATTTTAGTGAGATATGAGAGGAAATAATAATTAAGAATGGTTTAAGACAAATCAACTTATGATGATTTGGGTTGACCCCCAAAATACCTCAAAACTTCAAAATTTTATTTATCAACACAAAATGTCAAAAGCTAAGAAATTCATTGAAAAAAAGTGTTGCTTTTTAAAATCGAGCTGATTCCTAAATGTGGACTAAAATTATTAAGAAAACAGTATACTTTTAGCCTTTAACTTTTTACATGACGATCTCATGTTACTTTTTTTATTTTATAAAGTGTCTTTTTAATATTTTAATTTTAATATTATTAATTTTATTAAAAAATATTGATATTGAAATTTTAAATATTTATAAATTATTCTCAAACATTAATATTTGAGATTAATTATATTAGAGTTGGATGACTGAGAAAACATATAAAATTAAACAATGAATAATGTGAAGTAATAAAGTTACACTTTTGGTAATTATAAATACAAATCTTTGTTGGGCAAAATTTAGGATTCATATCTCCTGTTGCAATTTTTTTTTTATATAAAAAAGAAATAAAAGTGGCATAATCCATGAATGAGATATAGCCCAATGAAATTGGAAATGATGGTATTAAAATTGTTTGGTATAATTTCTTTCCTTAATATTGGGAAGTGGTAGGTGGAAGAGGAGGAGGAAGTTACCTGAGCAAGTTGCAGGAGCGGGGCTTCCATCTGTAATGGGAATAAATCCGGTCAGGGCGGCCGTTCCTCTGGCAGCTGAACTCTTGCCTCACAAACTGACACGTCGACTCCTCATATAACGGATACGATTCGTCCCTCACCCACGAACCCGAAAACAGATCGCACTTCCCTCCGACCCGACCCGAATACACATCCCCCTTCCCCGCCCCGACAAGAACCAGGGCAAGCAGAAGCACAACACAAGAAGAAAAAGAACTGTACGGAAGCCGCGTAACCATTTCTGAAACGCACCGTATTCTCTCTCTCTCTAACGTTTGCCTCCGAAAGAAAGAGAGAGGAGGTTATGGCAATGAAGCCAAAGAAGAAGATGAAGAGAAGAAGAAGAGTTGTGCGTCTGTATTTCGCGGCATTTCAGGGGGAAGGCATTAATCTGATATTTATACGAGGTGGGGTGGAGCTGGTGTCTGCACGGGTCCTTTTTCTGCCTAACTTTTGTGTTATGCCTTTTTTTTTTTTTTGCTACAACTTGTATTATGCTTGGTATAATATTATAGATTATATAACACATTATATTTTAATATTATTTTTTTAAACGTCAAATATTTTAATCTTATTTGTGTTATAATTGTACTCATAATTTTTTTAATTTAGTACAATTTTACCCATAATCTTTTTAATTTAATATAATTTTATATATAATATTATTTCTTAAATACTAATAATTGCACTAAATTAAAAAAATTATAGTTAAAATTATACCATAAATAATATTAAGATACTAGACATATATATAAAAAATAAAATTAAGATATTAAATACTATATACCCTTAGTATTATTTTCTCATTCAATTAATCTTTTTTCTGTGTGGTCCACAATGATTGGACTGTATTTGTACCAATGTGAATATGCGTTGTGACTTCGGCCAAAAAACAAATGCATTGTGATATATTTTGTCACATAGTTCAGAATTTAAGGTAGGCACCAGATTTTGATATCACACAATACATAGAATCGTATGGTTTAGGAGATGCATTGCTAGTTACTCTCAATGCTACTGAAATTAGGAGCTAGTTAAAAATATTATTTTAGTTATAAATATATGGCTTAATCTCTTCTGAATTTAAAACTATCTTTATAATTACACATATTTTTTTAATAATATTAAAGTTTAGGTGAGTTGGATCCTAGAAATTCATCAGAACTATAACATGCCTCTAGATTTAAAAATTATTTATATAAGTATTTATAACTTGCCTACTAACAAGATCATCATATTAACAATTAGATTTAAATTTATTATCTTATAAGTTATAAATTAACTTTTTATCAATTAGAGTAATATTTGTTGATATAATTACACATATTACGTAAGAGTTTCTATCATATAGTTTCTAAGGCAAATAGTTAAATGAAATATTTTATGAAAATAATACATATTTTTTATAAATAATTAATTTTATTAATATATAAATTAATTATTTAACTCTTATATTTTAAGAGAGTTGTGAGAGTACTAAATTAAAATATTTTATTGGTTATCTCTTTCCATACTTTTCTTTATCTTGACATAAATGTCAATTTTAATATTTAGGATTCTTTTTATACTTGAGTGCATGAACTTCTTCATGTTTGCTTGTAAGTACAATTTGTCCTCACAATTTCTCTCAATATTTCTTTTTATAGGAGGTTCTTTAATTAATTAGGAATTTGTATAGTTATTAGCTAGGGAATACCAAAGAGGATTTAGGAACCCAATTAAATAAAGTTTTAAGTGATCATGCATTATTTGAAAAATAGAAATAGTATAGTTTACTTATCATATAAGGCATAATAGTATGAGCTAGAACCTATTCAATTGTATAAAAAAGTATTTATATTTTAAAGACTTGGGACCTCATTAACATTTGTGGATTTCATGGGTTTTAGCGTAGTTACATTTCTTTCAAAGAAATTGGGAGTAATTTTTTCTATTATCGATATTGATAATTAATTTTTGAGGCTAGAGGGTAAACTCAGGCCAAAATGAAAGAAAAAAGGGTATGTCAAAGGAAAATGAGAGTGAAGGTCAGGTTTATTTTGTTCTTCCAATTATTTCACACATGAGACCTAACTGTTTTTTTTATTGGTGAAGATCCAACCACCTTGCCTATGAATAAGTGGGAATTAGGGTTTAAGAGCGTGTTCAATTGGCGAAAGATAAAACATACGACTATTTAGAGCGTGTTTAATCTTTAAAAAAAATACTATTTTATTGTAATTTTAGTCGTGGCGCTTAGAAAAGTATCATAATTCTTAGGTGCTTAGATTTACGCTTGAGGGTAATAGATGACTCATCCTACCCGATATTGATATCGCCTATGAAGGAGGGAAACTTTGTCTTATCTTTAGATGATTGATGAGTCTAACTATTTTTAAAAAATTCTTATAAAAAAAACAAAGAAAGTGGGAATTAGGAATTGGGAAAGAGAAGGCAATGATTGGATACGCGGAGGTGCATGGTAGGGAATAGACAACAGGGCCTGGAGCAGAGAGGGTGTTTGGCTGTCGTGCGAAGAAGTGAATGGAGTGGGCCTGTTTGGTCGAAGATTACCGAATTCCGTTGTGATTGAACTTCAGTGGATCCCTCCTACTTTTAGATTGCGTGATCCCTTCGTATTAGTTAAGAGAAAAAATTTTTTTGACTTATTTTTAAATCATGGGATAACCCAATTTTTTTTTTTTAAATTTCTTTACAAAAAAAAAAAAAAAAGATTGCGTGATCCCTAACGAACGACGTCTATCAACTGTCGTTTTCATTATTTTTTTCCTTTTTTCTTTTTAAATGAACTGATAAGTGATATGTACTGTATTCTCTTTCTTGTAAAAATATATAAATATTTTTTTAAAAAAAAGAATGTGATTCTTATAGGTAAAATGAGTTTTTCTAGTTTGTTTGAGAATTCAACAAAAAAGTAGAAACTTAAAAGAGAGAAAGAGATGGAGAGGTGGCTCATCTCTATCAGGTAGGTCCAAATAATATAAAAGTGGGGTCACATTTGTCTCTTTCACTTCCCCTAATTTTTGTTTATCAAGTATTATTATTTTAGACCATCTCAATCAATCTTAAATTATTTTCTTTCCACTAAAAATATTTTTACGAATTGATATTTTATTATATTATATTTATGCATTTATTCTTTGAAACCATACATTATTTTTTATAAAAAATCATTGATTTGTTTCATTTTAAAAATCAATGAAAATACAGTGACAAATAATTTTAGAAAAAGTAACAATTAATCATGACTTACTATTTTCATGTGGACTGACTAAAGGCTCGAGAAGAGCCCAGTCGGCCTGATCAACCCAACCCAACTTGAAACCCAAAACAGACTACCCCTATTGGTTAATTTGTGACTGAGGCTTTATTTCTTTTCTTTTTCTTTTTTTTTTTGAAGAGTTTATTCTTTACAAATCTATGTGTAGAGAGAGCGATATTTTAATTTTAAATATACATCTTAAGATAATAATTTTAAACTGAACTTTAAATAGTATGCAAATAAACAAAATTTGAAATTATTCTTTTATTTATTAAATATAAGTATGCTCTTCATATTTTGATACTAAATATAAACAGCTCTCTTAACGAAAATTCGAACCTTAATTCGCCAATTCTGAGAAACTAACCCCACTCAACCCTTATTAGTAAATTTTTGAAATTATTCTCCTGATATAAGGATTTTGTTTATAGGATGAATTACATTGTTAAAGTGAAGGAAGGAACATGAAAGCAAAAGGTTGGTGTCGTTACACATAAACTTCAATCATAAGTTTGAAACTTATGACTGATAATTTGATATACTTACAATTTATAGAAATGGTGGGTTCAAAACCGAACATAGATGAAAGCGAACCCACATTATGAACATTGGTTTTGCACTATCCTGTCTCAGACTTTCTTTTCTCAAAGTAGGAAGAATCAAGGCGAACAGGATAGAGATCTCTAGCTGATGTAGATGAAGAAGTGGACATCCCCAAGAGACTCTTGGAATGAGTTTCAGTCTCAACATTCGTCTGATTTTCTTCGTCTACCACTTTGTAATATTGTCTCATTGCCTCCAACTTCATCTTACTTGCTTCCTCACTTTGATCAGAAACGAACTCTGGAACTACAGTTCTTCCTTCAAGCATGCTTAGCACTGAAGACATGGTGGGCCTCAGTGATGAAGATGGATTAGTGCATAGCAGAGCCACATTGATCATCACCATTACCTCCTCTCTATCAAAATCTGAACCCAACCTTGAATCAACTAGTTCCATTAAATAGCCATTCTCTTTCAAAACATGTGCCTGCTCAAAGAAAATTGTATAAAACAATGATGTTTGCAAGAGGCATTGGTTATAAAGCCAGAGACTTTCATTTTAATGATGTCCGTAAGATGCCTTCATGTAGGGAATTGTAGCAGTTTGGATAAATTAGTTGTAATTGTTAAATGTATTGTTCCACAAGAACAGCACAAACCCTAGGTAGATACTCCCTCTTGCTCTTAATCTAAAAGCTAGTTGACTAATTTGGTTATATTAAGAAAACTAAATAAATCAATTAATTATAACTAATATAAGAGCAAGCTAGTTGACTAATTTGATTAAGAAGTATATAATATAAATTCATCTTGAGAATTTAAATTTAATCATAATTAACTAATTTATTTGACTTCCTTAATCTACCCAAATTAGTTAACTAATTCTTATATTAAGGACTGGATGGAGTATTATAAAGGACAATCAAATTAACATGAATGATGAAGAGCGTAAAGATATAAAAATTACCCAATTAAGAAGATTGAAACAGTCTTCCTTTTGTCGGCGAAAAGTGTTGCTCCTTCCACTTACAATTTCCAGAGCAACAATTCCGAAACTATAGACATCTACTTTGTTGGTCAAATAACCGTGCATTGCATATTCAGGTGCCATATATCCACTGTAAAATTGAAATGTAACCATTACAATAACAAAATAAATTGAATGGCACTGCTGAATTGGATCCTTATGGGAAAAATATTTATTTCAATAAAAAAGAAACTTACTAGGTCCCAGCAATTCGAGTGCTTATGTGGGTATTGTCCTCTTCATAAAGCTTTGCCAGTCCAAAATCTGATATTTTTGCTTTTAGGTCTTTGTCAAGTAGCACATTAGTGGCCTTGATGTCCCGGTGAACAATCTTTAGTCTTGATTCTTCGTGGAGGAAAATTAAGCCTCGGGCAATATCGACACAAATCTTCAGTCTCATTGGCCAATCCAATTTTAAACGGAATTCCTCTGGTCCTTCATTTGAGAATGTACAAGAAAATTTGAAAACAACACAATTTTAGTCACGTAGACACAGATATAATTAATATATATATATATGGAGAGTATATATGAATAATTTACCAAACAAGGCACGAGCAAGGCTATTGTTTTCCATGTATTCATATACCAACAACAACTGATCCCCCTCAACACAACAACCATAGAGCTTAACAAGACAAGGGTGTTGCAAAGCAGAGATCATGCCTATCTCATTGATGAACTCACGGTTTCCTTGGTTTGATTTAGAAGAAAGCTGCTTCACTGCTATCATTGTGCCATCTGATAGAAATCCCTGAATTTTGTAGAGCATTGTATTGTATATGAAAAAGAAATGTCAGCAAGTATTGATAGAATATTCCAAATAAATGAAATAATCAATTCAAGACGTTACTTTGTTCAGGATACCTTGTAAACAGGACCAAATCCTCCTTCTCCAATCTTATTAGATGCATCAAAGTTATTTGTTGCTGCTTTGATTTGGCGCAAGGAAAATAAACCGGTTTGCAGATCTAAGCTCTTTAGCTCTGTGAGTATAAGCAAACAAATATAAGATGTATATTTTTGTTGCAAAATCTACATTATGAACACTTTTGAGAAAACAGACATTAATTAATCTCCAATGGATTGATTCCATCCATTATCTATGGAAAATATTGACGTATAAAATAGTATTTTCTTTGTCATTACCCATTGCTAATGATGAACTTCTTTTTCCTAGGGCACCTCTCCAAAAGAGTATGCCCAATATCAGGATGACAATACTCACTCCTGCAGCCACAATTGTAGCCACAACCGCTCCAGGGAGGCTTCTTGGGGGTTTAAAGTCTGTTCAATAATTATGCAAGAGCTACATGTCAGATAATACCAACAAGTTGCTAGCCGAAAAAGAATAGGTGTTTACAGAGAGTAAGAACACACCAGAAGTTACAGATATAGCTGAAATTAGAGGACCATAAACTGACTTTTCTGGTATAGCAGTTGTCCCTTTCCCAGCCCAATAGAAGCGAATCTTTAAGGTGCCATTAGTCACGTTTATAGTAAATTTTTTTATGATTGGCTTAAAAACTCCCCCTGCTTCATTCACAATATTGAAATCCTTCAGCATTCGCTGTTCCTACAAGATTCCAATCCAATCCAAATTGCTTCAGGATTGTTATTGTTTTTATATCAAGCATCTGGATGAAAAAGTAAACAAATGATGGAACCATGAATTACCTGAATGTAGACATCAAAGACACGCCTTCCAAGGCTTCTATATGTTTGATCATCAGTGAACATTATCTCCACAAAATGGAGACTCACAGTGTAGGGTCCATTTCCCAGGCAAAATGCATAATAGGTCAGAGAAATAGGGGAAATACGTGCATTCCCGTACAGTTTAACACTGGGCACAGGGAGACTAGTGTTTTGTGCAACATAGAAATCCTTTTGTCTTGCATCTAAAAAGTGGCCAGTATTGCTAATTGCCCAGTTAGTTCCGCTCTTTGCAAATCCTTGTCTATATAGATCTAAATCACCTTCATACACTGTATCTCCAATGGCTTCCTGATCTCCACCACAATTTATATTCACAGAGTACCAGGCTGGCTCAACAAGAGTCAGAAACATTCAATAAGAAAGAAAAGGTTTTGCTATTCAAGTACGCGTCAGTGGCAGGACAAATCTTTATTTCCCCTTGGTAACTCGAGAAAGAAAAGGTTTTTAAGTGAAATCAATGACAAATGAACTTACTTTTAGAACAATGGCTTCTCATACAAGTAACAGATCCTCTGAAAGAAAGTGGAAAGCTGAACAAGTCAGCATAATCACATAATAAACGCTACAAGTTTCAAAAGAGATTGAGAGAAAATGAACAAAGGCCTAAAATGTAAGACTTACGAGTCATTGGCCATCAAAGGGTCTCCAAACAGGTTCCTAAGTCCATATAAAAGATGAATAAGCCCCAAATAGCTTCTTAAAAATTGCATACAATCACTACAGATGCAAAATTTATTACACTTTTGGCTGATCACACTTCTCCTCCCCAGCGTTTCTGCTGCTAAAGTTGTTGTACGAAAGATCTCTATGCACAAGGTATAAAATATGATAAAAAATTTAAGAAAATTTGACAGATATTTTATGAACACACAAAATGATTTCCCTGCTCATGAACTACTGAATGAAGAAAATATCATCTGCAATAGAAAGGTAGAGTAGCCCAAAAAACAATTCCATAATCAAAAGGTACTGGGATGAGAAAGGCCAAGCTAAAATAATAATATTGTTTTTTAATGATGTAATTCCCAGATAAAGCATGAAACTATATACACAATGATCAGTCAATCATTGACATGAGGTAGAGCAGAAGGGATTATCTTATGAAGTTGAAACATATTAAGAAAAGAGAGCTAATAAATAATTTTTAAGGTACGACATCAGAGAACTCAGGAAATTGTTCAAATTTCCTCAGTAGAGATGGAAGATCAAAATAAGCCTTGCTCTGCACACACCTTAATTGCTATTCTAGACTACTTCTCAGGACCGTTACATGCCTATGCTGATCAATATATTCATATATGCATAATTAAGATTAGGAATATGATGTAGATCTTGTAGCTGATATAGATTCAAATCTCTAGGCATAATTATAGGGATTCATAAGATCATCTCTCTTGAAGTTGTATATAAAGACCTAATGTAATGAATGATATGATAAGAAAATTCTGATTAATGTTTAATTGCACATACATCATATTTCATTTGTTGCCAATAAAATCTCCCAAGATTTGCCAAATTAGGTGATGAAGCACCATATGTCATAGGTTATAATCGGATATAATAATCAATTTTACTGGTATTTCCTGAGTGAACAGCAAATGCACATATTCCAAACAAATAATGCGTTTAATATTTTCCACTTGCTTAAATTTTTTATTAAGAAAGCAAGTGACTGAAATTTGGAAGAGAACTCACATGGATTCAACTTTCAACCTAGGCACAGGTCCATGAAGAAGGTTTCCAGTTAAGTACCTGCGTAAATACAATAACCTAAACCAATTCATAACTCATTAATTACTGATGAATCATCAAAAAGGTAATCTCAATATGTCATTAATTTCATCTTCTGCAACAAAGAATTCAATAAATTCATATTGTCCCTCGCATCCTTCTATCACCTTAGCAAGTTCAATTGCATGGATATTTTGGTTTAACCCGCAGATATTGGCAAAGGTCAACGCTATTGATGCCTTTAACCATCAAGAACCTTAAATTATAAGTTTTGCAAGGAAATTTTCCTATACTATATGTGGAGCCCTTGCATTGCATGGAGTTTGAAGTGAGCTACACTATTTATTGATATTGGTACCTATCGTGACAAGTTACTGTCATTAGGGTTTTTTTTCCTAAATATAAGACGTCAATCCACTTTGTCCCTCAAATTTATATTTTTTTATCTAAAGTATCCCTATTGATTGTATACATTTAGGGTTTTCCATCCAAGGGTGGTCATGATGAAACATAACATTTTAGGAAAACTAAACCACATTTGTTACAAATAGCTAACATTCTTAATCAACCTAAATTAGTTCTTTATCTCATATATTAAGGATCGGAGGTAGTAGTTGCTAAAGGTTCCTGGCAATGAACCGGGAGGGGTCAGTAATGTATCCCTTATATATATGACCTCCTTCCTGCTCCCCGTAAATGCCTGCCCTCACTTTGCACAGTGTGAGCGTGTGAGTTAAAAATCAGAACAAATTTCTTACATGTAATCCAATCGTAGTAGGCGATTAAAGTCATCTGGAATTTTTCCTTGCAATTTGTTAAAGCTCAGGTCCCTGAAAACAAAGTTTCTTCCAAAAATTAGGTAAGAAATAGAAAACATTCATAAAATAGATAGACACAAAAGTATATTGTCACTATATCCACCATAGATGAGTACAGAATGCAAGAAATTTGGAGTTTCTAAAAGGAGAATAAAACAATAAAATATCCTGATAAGCAGCAAGCTAACAGATGGAGTAGTAGTGAATCAGCACTCACAAGGTTGTTAAATTGCTCATTCTCCAAAGATAGGGAGGTATTGCTCCATTGATATTGCATCTCCTCAATATCCTGTAAAACAATCAAACAAAATTTTTTGCAACAACCTATAAAGCATCAATTTATCTTCTAAACCTTCAAAAGAATTCCATAATAAGCGCAGGTAACTGACAATGTTTTCAATTTTGCCAAGTTATTGAGCGCAGGAAAAGTTGAATCAGGTCCATTTAAGTCACTTATCCTCCTGCATATGAATTTGAATTATGTGTAAGCAAAGGAATAAAGCTACAGTGCTTCATAACACTGGTCATGATAAAAAAGCTTACAAGTCCGTTAAGTGTTCAGGAAATGAAATTCCAGAAATCGGTCCACTCAAACCACTCCCTTGAACCATTCTGTCAAAAGGGGAATACCAATGCTTTCAGATGAAGAGGAATCATATAGTCAACAATGAAAGATAAATAATTACTGGTAGCCCAAGAAACAAAATTCTCACATTTTGTCAAGACTTTTCCAGTTCTGAATAAAGTTAGGTAGCTTTCCAGAGAATTGATTGTCACCTAGTCGACTGAATCAATTGAGGTTAAGCAACAATACATTACCATTCATTCTGATCAATATAAAAAATAGTTATGGGGTTTTCTTCATAATTAGTTTGCCCCTAAATTTTAAGTCATTTTATTCAACTCCTTTATAGTTGTTCATAGTATAAGGCAACCATAATAATAAAACTGTATCATTTTATCATTCAGGCAACTGATATGTTTAGAATTATAAACTGAAATGCCACAGGGTGGCTAACTACTCAGAGTTGAATGGCAATCTTCAGACCAGATTTGGATCTTCTTAATTTTGTAAGGAATTCATAGTCTCAATTCCTTAAGAAATCAAGAGGACCCAAATTCCTTTGAGATTTAAACCACAAGAGGGCAAACTGGATTTGAACAAGACAGTGGAGTAATCTAAAAGTTAACCTAAAAATAAAAGTAAGCATAATAGAAGGAAGATGCACTTCTTTTAAATAAAAAGGAAGCTTACATATCCTTCAATTTAGTAAGCTTTGCGAAAGTTGGAGGTATTTCTCCAGTGAAGTTGTTGGAAGTAAGAAGCCTAAAGCAACCAGAAATTATGAATATAAGGCATGATTATGAACTAAAACATCAATCAATGAGCATTACCATTTAACCCTTCTACCGAGAAAAACTATAAGACAGCAAAAACGAAATCCAAGATGAAAAAGAAATGGAGTGAGAAATGAATAGCAAATCAAATAAATTGCTTACAGTCCTTCAATATGGAGAAGATTGCCAAGCTCAGGAGGAAGATTTCCAGAAAATTGATTGAACTCGAGGACCCTATCATCAATTTCAAGCTGAAGTTCAATTAAAAGTATACGTAATATTGAAATGAAGCTAATTCTTCAAAGATGTGGATATCCAAAAACTCACAGACGTTGCAGAGTAGTGATCTTCGTTAGCTCTACTGGGATTTTACCCGTTATTCGGTTACCAAGAAGAGAACTAACGAAAGAAATAAAAATTACATTCACATTTCAGAAAACTAGTCACGAATAACAATTAAAAATATGAATAACTAAAAACAACGGCAAGCGAAAACCAAGAAAAGTGGAGAGAATACATGTGCGTAAGTGTAAGGGAGGCCCAAGTTGAAGGGATTGGACCGCTAAGGTAGTTGCGGCTCAGGTCGCTGTACCAAAGTGAAGGAAATGCAGAGTTAGAGCAAATGAAAACAAATTCACTGTGAATCAATTTAGTTTCAGGTTTTTGTGGTACTTACATTACGGAAAGGTAAGGTAATCTGACGAGTTCTGGCGGGAGCTTGCCCGGGAGACTTTGTTGCTTCAGAGTTCTGTGTTCGATCACCATCGAAGATTGAATTGAAAACGAATCACAAGTTATGCACCAAATTCGGTAAAGGATCCTCTAATTTGTTCTTTGTTTTTCTTTTGGCCCACTTCTAAATTGTCTTTTTAGGTGCTGTGGTGTTCTGCGACATTGTCACTGAGCTGAGGGTCTGGTTATCGTTGGAAAGGAGGAAAGAAAAAACTAATTTGTATTGAAATTATTTTTATATTATAAAAATTAGAGCTAGTAAAACAGATTAAAAAAGATACTAATTTTTTTAAGGTTTATATTTTTTTAAATTATTAATATTATTATTTATTTTACTTAAATATTATTTTAAATATTTTTATTATTTAATATTAATAAAAATAATTATTTATTTGTTGATATGTGTTGACATATTATAATTGATTAATATTATGTTAATATTTATTTAAATTTATAGTTATAAAATTTGTGATTTTTTATAAAAAATAAGAATTTTTTAAAATATAACATTAAAAAAATTTTAATTATACTAATATAACTTTATAAATTTTTTATTAGTATTTTAAAAATTTAAAATTTTTTTTTTAAAATATTAAAAATTAAAAAAAAAAAAGAGGCTCTAAAATGGGGCGAGTTTGGGCTGGCTTGGGGCAGGCTGTGCCTCCCAGCCCCTAGAGTTGACAAGTTAGCCTATTTTTAAAGAGGGCAACTTGTTTTTCATTAAAAATCTCTTGATATTAATAGATGTAGTTTGAGTATAAAATTATAAATTTAATAGATAAAAACAATCAAACTATTATATTTATTATTAAAATAAAGTTTTTAACTAATTAATATATTTAAAATTAAAAAAAATTATTTAATTTTTTAAAATAGGTCACATCTAAAAAGTAAAATTTAAATTATTTATATCTATTAAATTAAGATTATAGATAAATTTATAAACATATATACATATTTTAACTACTACTAATAAAATAATAAGTATCTATATTTTATAAGTAAATTTATAATTATATATATTCATTTTAATAATTAACAAAAATAATAAATATCACTATAAAAATTTATAATATAAGAATTTATATAAAAATTTATTTGTGTATTTTAAAATACGGGGATAATAGCTACTCGTACTTTATAAGTACATTTATATATTTTAACAATGAGAACGATCAAATAGTAAATGTGATTAGAAAAATTTAGTGCCTGTTTGGCACTTAGGTTTCACAGTCAATTTTGGCCAAAATCGCAGTTTGAAATTTTTTTACACAAACAACAATTTTTATTGAGAATTAATTTTGGGCAAAACCTCGGTTTGAAACCTAAGTTTTGAATAAGCCACTGAAAATAGCTTTTAGTTTGAAACCTAGGTTATGGATTATCCAATTACTATTTTAACCCTACTTTTTCTTACACCATCTCTCATCTCTCTTCTATTTTCTCTATCATCTCTCCTCTCTCTTCTCTTATCTCTCTTTTTCTCTCTCCTCTCTCCTCTCTACACTCTCTTCTCTCTCCTTTTTTTTCTCTATCATCTTTCATCTCTCTTACTTTTAATCATATCATACCCTTTTTAGTAATTTACTAATATAAAAAGTGATTATACTACTAATCATCTAAACATTTTTATTCCTAAATTCTATTCTTTCTAAAATCTATTCTTTTTAAAATCTATTCTCCAGAATTTATTAATCTATTATTCAAAAACTAATCTAAACACAGAGAAAGAAAGTAAATTTCTTGATAGCAGACAAGACATACAATTATAGAGAGAGAGAGAGGGATACATGTTGAGAATGTGACAGAAGCCGTCATCGGCAACGGCGCAATCGCATCCGACGGCGTTTTGACTTTCTTTGTCCACTGGGGCTGGCGTCAACCAGTTGCTCTGTGCAAAGGCAGGATTAGAAGGATCGCATGGATCTACGTTGAAGTTCCAATCTTCCTTTCCCAGCGTCTTAGCTATGTCTCTCAGAGCTTCCTCTGAAAACACACAAATATTATCACAATATATACACACACTAGTAGGAAAACAAAGGCTTTTTAAACTGGGTCAAAAGTGCAGCCTTTTAGATTGGAATTGGAAGGTACGGTTTAGAAAATCAGGTACTTTTCTTTAGACAAGGTATAAATTCAGTCTAAAAAGTCACTCTTTGTACCGGTGTAAAAACTCACTTTCTACACCTGTCATATTTTTAGAACCGTTTAATGGCGGTTTAAAAAGCTCTTCTTCTTTTTTTCTACTAGTGACACACATGCTAATATGCAGAGAGGGAGGGAGGGAGGGGGCGGGGTAATGAATTAATAAAACGAATTAAGTGGGAATAGATATACACAATACTTTACTTTCGGATGGATGTATGTTGGTGGCTCCGAATGCAGACGAAGCCCACCACAAAAGAGAGATCATGAGAAAGAGGAAGAGATGAGGATGAGGGAAAGTTATCTTCATGCTTCTGTTCATTTTGCGGAGAAGAAGCAGATTGAGCAAGAGCAGGAGAGAGAGAGAGAGAGAGAGGCTACGTATATATAGACTCATCAAGAGGAGAACAAGATCAAAGACAAGTCAAAGGAAAGTTTAAAAAATCTTGGCTGCTTGAAACATTATATTGGAATTATCTTTTATATTATTATTAAGAGTGAAAATAAAAATAAATGTCTGTAAGAGTAAACATATACAAGCGACTTATTAAAATTATTATTTTTCTTTTTGGAGTCTTCACGTACAGTAAGTCTTCGTCTAGCTACAAAAGTCTTCAATTTCCAAATGTACAGTCAAAGATATTAAGATACCATCTGTCATTCTGTGGGGTTTTAATTCATCAATCAATCACATCGTAATAATATTTATATTGCTTTTTGAATCTAATTAAATTTAATTAAATTAATAAGGCAAGATATGGGAGTTTTAGAAGGCGACATGAACCTGACACGGCTCAGTATTTTTCGTCGAAACGTCGATTTTTCATATGTTTGAAGGGAAAAATATAGAAAAAAACTGTTTAAATTTAAAAAAGATAAAAAAAGTTTCAAAATTTTAAAAAAAATATATTAGACAAGAGGATGTCATTTATAAATTTTTATATAGAGTTATAAATATCATTATGAGAGTTACAAATATTATTATAGGAGTTATAAATACTATTGACACTGTTAGAAATACCATTATGAGAGTTATAAATATTATTGACAAAGTTGTAAATATCTTTGACAAAATTACAAATATCATTACAAGAATTGTAAATACTATTGATAGAGTTGTAAAAAGTACAATTTCTTTTTTTAGCTCAAATTTATAAATGACTGTTTGCAACTCTACTAATAGTATTTACAACTCCTATAATGGTATTTACAACTCTACACAAGAATTTATAAATAACAGATTAGACCTCCTGTCTAATTTATCTTTTTTAAAATTTAGAGACTTTTTTTTTTTAAATTTAAAAAAGTCTAATTATTTTTTTTTTCTTGAATTTTCTCCAGGGAAAAAAATACATTTTTCCTTTAAAAAATGGGTCGGTTAAGGTTTAAAAACAAAAATCGAGCGTGACCCTAGTAAACAATGACAAACCAACGTTAATGGGTTCGGGGCCAGCTGCCTCCACACTGATTGATCTCTTAATCCTATCCATCTAGATCAATCTAAAAGCTCCCATTGCATCACATTATCATCAGTGAAATTTAAATAAACTGTCTATCCCCTTCTATGATATTTTATATTTCAAAAAGAATTAAATATAATTTTTATATTTGTTAGGTTGACTCAATTGGAGTCTTTGGTTAAAGCCTTCCTTCGTGCGGTTGATGATGTTATTGTCTATGGTTGGTTTCTGCTATGCTATTTTATATGTATGTGTATATATATTAATCAAATTAAATTTGATTATTATTAAATTTAATTGGGAGAGATACTTTCAATTAGAGTTTTTTAATGGCCGTATTCATCATGATATATCTGTAGATCATTCATATTTTGTAATTATTCTTTGACTTTTAATTTTTTTACTTTAAAAATATGGAATGGTAAAAGCAATCTCTTGATTGTTACTCCCTACCAAACAAAATAACGATCAACAACAACAATAATAATAATAGAGAGAGAGAGAGAGAGATTCTCAACTGTTCTGAAAGAGTATTGAGGAAATTAAAGGGAACATGTAGACATGAATTTAATGCAGCCAATCAAAGAACAAGATGGGAAGTTTCATCAGAATGTGATTATATTTAAAGTCTACTACAGTTCTTCATTGACTTTCATTTTCATTCAGCTGTTTTCCACGGATTGAGTTTGGATCGATTTGGACAATATAAATTTAATATTTTTTTTTTAAAAAAAGGTTATTTTTAATGTGTATAGTCATAGAATCCAAAATAAAAATAATATCTTACACATTTTAAATTTGAACCATCAAAACTATATTTAGACGGTATAAATCTTATTACAACTATAAACACTGAAATTAGCTCATTCTCCAAATCCAATTCTCGAATTTTTTATTGAGATATTATAAACAGTGAAAAAAATATATTTAGATATTACACTGTAGAAAATATTTACTAATATGCTTGAATAAAAATCGTTCAAAGTTGGAACTGAGTTTAGATTCCTACAAAAGAATTTTAACAACTTATCAGACTACAATATATTTGCAACTTACAAACTACACGATTCTTTTATTTTGGTAAATGTTAAAAACATTCTCTCATTTTATACACAATGCTATTTTCTTAGTTTAGCAATAATTTGTAATTCTATTAACACTATATGTAATGGAATAAAAATTATGGAATTTTTATTTGACAGGCTTGATGTATAAATAAAATTCAAAATCTTTGATGCTGCTGCAATCTCTACACTTGCACGAGCAATTATTAATCCTCTTTTGTGTTTGCTTAAATTATTTTTTATGTTTAATTGTAAAATCCCAAAATGCTAGAGTGGGTGATATTGATTTAAAATGATAATGAATGCTTTTAATGAAATTTGATAATTGCCATTGGGGCATGTATGTACTTATTATTCATTTTCAAATTTATGATTAATATATTTGATGCAATTTTTTTGCCGGAAAATATTTAATGCAATTTGATTCCATATCACTCAAATATTATTTTGTTACCATATATATTAAAACGGCATAACATCGTGGTTCTGATATGTTATTCCACCGTTGAATGTTGATATAATTATAAGTTATTGAGAGATATTAATGTATGTCAATAATAATTTCAAAATTATTTCTATAAGCGGGTAAGAACCGTCGAAATTGGTAAGAAGACGTAGAAAGATTATGCCAACAACAACAAAGCACCATGGTAATAATGGTGAGGATTCAATATATGTACGTCCAATTAAAATGTTTCTTGGTCAAATAATCAATAAAAAGTAATGGGTGATATGATCTGTAAATAAGCCTATAAAGGCGTATCTAACACTGGTAAATTTTCAGAACCTAACTCAATTGCAAGAACTGTAAGTGATGCTTTTTTTTCTTTGTTTTTTCCTTTCTTTTTTATTTTCACTTTTAATTATTATCTGTTTATTTTCAAATAGGATCAATTCATAAAACTAAGTCGCGCACTTCGTCAACGTAACTTGTGAATAGTATAGTTTATTGTAAATTTTATCATTTATATCGATTGATATCTCGATGAGAGACTCATTATTTGCGTAAATTCTACTTAAGATTATTAATTTGCTGTGTTAGTGACAATAAACAAATTGAAGTTTCATTAAAACAACTTTGATATATATAGGGCAGTGATTTCTCTGGCAACTATTTGAACGGGAGGGCCAATTCCAAGGAGCTTTGCAAAACTCCCTCTTGTTAACCTGTAAGTGATCGATTGATCAAAACTCATTTTGAATATCCAAACGTTATTGAATTATTCGACTAATTTATGCATTAATATTCATCTCTTAATAATAAGCTTATATTATATGTGCTTCAGATCCCTTCTGGGAAATCGAATTAGTGGTTCAATTCCAACAGAGATCATTGATATTTCAACTTTAAAGGAGCTGTAAGCTAAGAGTCTCCAAAGTGACTTAAACTTTGAGTTTCTCAACCTTATTATTGTTTGTGTTGAGAAATGGTTTTATGCTTTAATTTGTGCTGTTTTTGCAGAGTGTTGGAAGATAATCTATTGGAAGGAACTCTTCCTTCTAGTCTTGGAAAATTGAAACAGCTTCGCAGATTGTAAGAATATTTTGTGTATATATAAAAATGAATTTCTTTTACTTCCAATGCTTTCTAATTGATACATGTCTTGTCTTTTTTGTTTATGAATTTGCAGACTTCTTTCTGCAAGCAATTTCTCAGGGACAATACCAGAGAGTTATGGCAATCTGAAGAAACTAGAAGATTTGTGAGTCATCATAAAACATATTATGATTTAATTAGCCATTTTGAATGTTGTGCTTAATTAACTCTTTTGAATTCTGAAATCTCTCCAAAACATTTTATGCAGTAGCTAGGTTAGATGGGAATAGTATGTCAGGAAAATTACCCAATTTCATTGGGAACTGGACTGAACTTGCAAGATTGTGAGTCTATTTTACTCTAATTCCTCTTTGATTCTTTTTGTTGAAGAATAAACTAGTTTACTGGATTTTGATCCTCTCATATATTAGATATTAAGTATTATACTGTAAAATAAAAAGATGTTTAAAGCAACATAATTTAACTGTTCAAGCATGAAGTCTTTATTTCGATTCCATGTGAATTCAGAAAACGTCTTTAGTAGAGCTATCTTCAATTGGGCTTAACAATGCTCAAATTTGACCTAATCAGATAGTTATATATATAAAAATATTTAAATAAGAGAATAATAAGTCTCGATGATTATTTGAAAGGAAACTTGTATGTGTTTTTTCTTTTATTCCAAAAACAAATACTTATTAAGAACTATTCACATATATAACTGAATTTTCTAATAATTTATTGAAAGTGACAAAAATGAAAGGTGTGTAGCTGGAGCTCACTCCATTTGTTTTCATTCACTCCACTTTTTTTTTTATCACTCCCCCAAATTTATGGTATCGATTTAGGTTAACCCCTGATTTGGGGAGATTTAGATATATGTTTAGCATTAGGGTTAATTCTATTTTTAAAATTCTTATTATTTTTATTACTATTTTTTTTCTTGGCAGGGATTTACAAGGCACATCCATGGAAGGTCCTATACCTCCAACTATAGCTTTGTTAACAAATTTGACTGAATTGTAAGTACTTGTCAAATCCTTTTTAATTTATTAATTTTTCTGTACATTGTTAATGGATATGCAATTTAATGTTCTTTTTTTTTTTAATTCAGGAGAATATCTGATTTGAATGGGGCAACAACAATGACTTTTCCCTAATTTGGAGAATTTGAAATCCTTAAAATACTTGTGAGTCAAGAAACCTTTTCTGCCATATACATTAAAATATGTTTCATTCACTTTAACCATTTTATAAAAACTCTCTCTCTCTCTCTCTCTCTCTCTCACACACACACACACACACCATACCCTTTGTTATTGTTTTATTAGGGTTTTGAGAGAAATTGCTCAATCAATGCTTCCATTCCAAATTACATTGGTGAAATGGAATACTTAACTACTTTCTAAGTATGCTTGGCTTCTTGCTCAAACCAATTTTACCTATCTAAATTATTGTTAGAATGTGTCATCAATCAGTAATAATTGATATCAACATAAAATATAAAATCTAGAAGAAACCATGTTATCCATGAGTCATGAATAATGTGACTCGTCTTACACTCAATAATTTATCTTTTATTTGACAACTTCATTAATTCTTCATTTACAAATAGTTACTGATATTGTTCACTATTTTTTTAAGTATTATATATTATTTTTCCTCTATATATTCTTCATTTATTTTGGGTATAAACAATAAGAAGTAAGAACCATTTAGTAAGAATTTATAATGATAACAGAACTTTTATGAGGTGTGTTTCAAATGGATTTCAGAGATTTGAGCTTTAACAATTTTACAGGCAAAATCCCAGATCAAATACAAGACTTGGAAAAACTAAATTACATGTAATTGAGCATATTCTACAAATAACTTTTTTAATTTCTTAAAAAAAATTAGCCGAATAAATTTTTAATTAGAGAGTTATTTTTTATCCTAAATATAATATATATTTTTTATATTTATTAATTTTTTTAAATTATTTTTATTAATATATCTCTAATAATAATTAAATGAAAAAGGGAACGAGAAAATTAAAAAAGATAATTAAATATTTTAGATAAAATATATTATATTAATTAATTTTATTAATTTAATTAAATATATTATATATTAAGGATTGGAAGAAAATATGATTATTGATGATGCCACTGACTTTTACAGATAATTCGTTGTTCATTAACTGTGGTGGATCAGAAATGGAACATAGGGGGAATAAGTATGAAAGTGACCTCATTCAAGAGGGTATTTCGTACTTTTATCTCAGACAATTGGGCTTAGCAGCACAGCAGTATACTTTGGAAATAATTCTGAAGCTGATTACATTGCAAGAAACAACCCGGTTGAACTAGTAAGTAAAGAAGTAGGACGTGATTATTTAGAGTGTATTTAATTTATAGAGAATATCATTTTATTATGGTTCTAATCATGACGTTTGGGGAGATATTCTAACTTTTAGGTGTCTAAATTTATGTTTGAGAATAATAAATAATTTGTCTTACCTGACATTAGTATTGTTTAAGAGGAAAGGAGATTCCGCCCTTTACTTAACTTATAGGTACGCTCAACACTTTCCAAACATTTTGTAACAAAAAAAAACATTGCAAGAAACACATTTTCTGTCAACATTACTGGTCCAAGCTTCTACCAAACAGCTCGCCTTTCGCCGTTGTCCCTCAAGTCTCATGGCCTCTGTTTGCTTAATGGGAATTAATTGTCCGGCTTCATTTTGCTGAGATTATGTTTTCTAATGACCAAATATTCAGCAGCCTCGGGAGGCGCATATTCGATGTTTCAATTCAAGTGAGTATCGCGATGTTTTTGAATCTCGATCTTCTTCTAGAACAGAAGTGTTCTGAAAGGTTGAAATTGTTTTGTGCCAAAAATCTTTTCAGGGTAGGAAATATTTGAGTGATTTTAACATCATGGACGAAGCTGGTGGTGTTGGCAAAGGAATTTTCAGGGATTTCAATGTTGATGTGAAAGATAACACCTTGGAGATTCATTTATACTGGGCAGGGAAAGGAACTGCAGCTATTCCTGTTAGAGGCGTTTATGGACCTCTTATATCCTCTATTTCAGTAACTCCAAGTGAGTCAAATCTCATAATCAGTGGTCTTCACTTTTTCTATCTTCAACAAACTAATTTGAACAACCTGAGGTAATTACTGTGAAGTCCCGATAAATAGACTTAATCACCATAAAGTCCTAAGTAACATAAATTTGTTGTCAATTCTTACGCTAGAATGTTAGCTCCTTAGTTGTTATTAGGTAATTAAGTCCCTAATACCTCATAATAATTCTCCTTTTGAAGAACTTTTTGATTTTGGTGTGAATCATAAACATTTCCCACTTTGTTGTAGACTTTAAGATTCCTTCAGATGGGCTTTCTGCTGGAGCCATTGCTGGAATTGTGGCTGGATCATGTGTGTTCCTCATACTGATATTGTTTGTCCTTTGGAAGATGGGTTTCTTAGGTGGTAAAGATCCACAAGACAAAGGTAACAAAATCTAAAATTGTAAAGCTTATTAATTGATAATTTGGTTTAATATAGTACTCCTTCTGTCGTTAATATATGATTTAATTAAAGAGTTAATTTTAGTCCTAAATATAAGATATATTTCCTATATTTTATAAATTTTTCCCAAATTATTCCTATTGATACTCTTTTAACAATAATCAACTAAGAGAGGAAGGGAGGGAGTTAAAAAAATTGATTAGGGTATTTTAGAAAAAATATGTTAAATTAAACATTGACTTAAACACGCATGTCAAATGGATAAATCTGATTTTTTTATATTAGCTAGTGACAAAATTATTGTCTGGGTTTTGTTTTGCTTTGATTTATATATAACCTTGTTTGTTGCAGAACTATTAGATCTGAAAACGGGTTATTTCTCTTTAAGACAAAGCAAAGCTGCCACTGATAACTTTTCCCCAGAAAATAAGATTGGTGAAGGAGGTTTTGGACCAGTGTACAAGGTAACTTCCATTAAACTTATAATAATCTTTAAGATATATTGATTGTATTTAACTAAGAAAGATGGTGAAAAAAAATTTGAGACTAATGAATTGGTTGAATATTGTAGGCTGCACTATCAGATGGTACTGTCATAGCTGTGAAGCAACTCTCCTCGAAATCAAAGCAAGGGAATCGCGAATTTGTCGATGAAATGGGAATGATTTCTGCTTTGCAACATCCTAATCTTGTCAAGCTTTATGGCTGCTGCATTGAAGGAAACCAGTTGTTGTTGAGTACTTGGAGAATAACAGTCTTGCTCGAGCTCTTTTTGGTAAGAGTTTAGATTATTTATAGTAAATAAATTTCTCCATAAAGGGATAAAAAGAAGATGGTTGTTATTTACCTAAAATACCATTTTACCCCTAATTCCCCTTGTCATGCCTATTTCCCAGAGTTCATGCACTCTCAATTTTTCTTTATCACTCTCTCTTTTATTATGCTACCATGCAACTGCATGGGATGTCCAAGGTTTCTCAATAAATGCGTTGTTGATGACTTTTGAGTTATGTCTTTATTTTCTTCATTCAATTTCTGAGACTACTTTAGATGTAGTTTTTTCGGATATTCTTAGGTCGCCAAGAACAGAAATTACACTTGGATTGGCCTACAAAAATGAAAATCTGTGTGGGGATGGCAAGAGGATTAGCTTATCTTCACGAAGAGTCGAGGTTGAAAATTGTACATAGAGATATCAAGGGGACGAATGTCCTACTTGATAAGGATTTGAATGCTAAGATCTCTGACTTTGGTTTAGCTAAGCTTGATGAAGAAGAGAATACTCATACCAGTACAAGAATAGCAGGAACGATGTTAGTATTCTACTTCATCTTTTCTTGTATCAATTCTCAAATTTGCTGGATTGTTAAAAGTTTAATTTCTTTCTTTTTAACTGATTCTAAGTTATTATATGTTGTTCTCTTGTTAGTAGTTATACGACTCCTGAATATGCAATGCGAGACTACCTGATCGACAAAGCAGATGTCTATAGCTTTGGAGTTGTTGCTTTAGAAATTGTGAGTGGAAAAAGCAACACAAATTATCCGCCAAAGGAGAAGTTTGTTTATCTTCTTGACTGGGTTAGTTACAGTTAATCTTTGATGCTTTTCTCCACGTGTTCATCCATTTTTTGCAAGACCGAAATCAAACTAAAATGAACCCTGACAATAATTAAAAAGCATTTTCAAGAACCGATATACCTTGTCAATTTTGTGTAATTCCTTTAGTAATGATGCAAATGCAATCTTTTTATGATATAAAAAGGAGTATAAATTGATAATGGTTTGATTGAATTTCTAAGACTGCATATTTTGATGCAATATTTCAGGCCTATGTTCTTGAAGAGCAAGGAAACCTTCTTGAGCTGGTGGATCCAAGTCTTGATTCAAGCTATTCCTCAGAGGAAGCCATGAGAACGCTGAAGTTGGCACTCTTATGTACTAATCCATCTCCAACTCTCAGATCATCCATGTCCTCTGTTGTTAGCATGCTCGAAGGAAAATCGCCGATCCAAGCGCCGATAATCAAGCGCCGGGAGGGTGACCAAGATGCGAGATTCAAAGCCTTTGAGATGCTATCACAAGACAGCCAAAGCCAAACCTTTGTTTCTTCTTCGACATTCTGACAAGAAAGCATGGAGCATAGACTTCGATCAATGGGCCCATGGGTTGATTCCTCTGATTATCTTCCAACTAAAGATTGCTCTTCATAATCTGTTCAAAAGGGGGTTGAAAATTTTCTAAGGGAGATAGATAGACAAAAGATTTTTTTTTTTTTTTGTAGAGAAGATTTTTTCATGTATTAGTTACTCTATTGGAGTTTCCTAATGGTAAATGCTAATGAATTCATACATGCAAAGCTTTCTTTTGAAGAATGATAGGAGCATTTGAAGAAAATCGCAATTCTTGAGATTTCGAAGCAAAGGAAATATCAAACAGTTAATGGCACCGAATTGAATCAACATATGCTAAGGTTTTATTCTGAAAGGTCACTTTCCACTCAACATGTTCATGTGGTTTTATTGAAGTCAGTGTGTTAGAAAGATCTTACAGACAGGTTCCTATCATATTATTTAATCTCTGATTCATTTAACTCGATTTTAAAACCGCGAGTTTGTTGAATTTGACCGAATTACAATTAAGTTTGACTAATTTTATTCCTAGAGCAAGTTTATAAACAAGCTGACTTGATTTTTTTAGCTCTACTTAAATCCGATAAATTTTTTAAATCAATTTATGAGTTTGACAATAGCATTTTCAATATCAATCTTATGATTTGGAATTTCTTAAACTATTTAAAACTCATTTAAATTTTCATAAGTTCTCTTTATGTAAGTTTTCGGATGTATCTTGGATTTTTTCTGGTTCACCAGGATACCCACATAAAATCAGAGTACCTTGTATGGACTCTGGTATATTCACACATCAAATGACACCTAAAGAAGAATAATAGAGCTTTGGACGTAGGGGAGATATTCAGAGCAAGAGAAAATGTTTCTATCTCTTCTGTGTTTTTGCACACATGAAAGGAGGAGGAAAAGGGATTCAAAAATAAAACTTACCCACTTTCCCACGACTTGCCCCTACATATCCGGTGGGTAACTCCCATTTCTTTTCATATAGGGTATATTATATATATATACTTCACTCTCTCCCTTATTCTCACAATAGCCCTAATACCTATTGGGTTTGGATCTAATTCACTAAAGGTGCATTAACCCACTTTCTAATACTTTATTATTGGTATTTCATTAAGAAAAAATGAGGCTGCCCAATATGAATAAAGGTTGAATGAAGCCATAATGACAAATTTCTATAACCTGTTTTGTTGACGCCACTTATAATTAACAAAATCTGGATCATTTATGATCGTAGTTTTTTCGACCTATTTCTTTGTTTTTTTTAATGAATGCGTTTAAACAAATTCCAATTCTGCTCACATCTTGTATCATGCTTCACTACTTCGAGTTTTTCAAATTATTCTCCACAATCTTTACTTAGTTTGGACAATTAATTGGTTTCCCTTTTTACATAGCCATACAAAAAGAAAGGTATCATTCTACTAGAACATTTTAGGGTAGATAGTTCAAAATTTTAACAATTTGATAGTTATTAAATCACATCGTCTGATCAAAATAAGTACGCTTCTTAATATTTAAATTTGTATTCTTCTTTTATAGAAATATAACTATTTATCGCCTCAATCAACAACTTTTTAGTAATTTAACTCTAATACTAGATATTCACTTTGAGTGAGTTCCTTTAAAGCCTTGAATTTATTTTTATTCCAAAAAGTCATCATTGACTCTTGTTGATAAACTAAGATGCATTTATCCTATGAAAGAATTATTTTAATTTTTTAAAGAAAAAAACGGTCCTTACATGACTAAATTTAAAAATTCTTTTGACAAATCACTAACAGAAAATTGATCAAGTAATAATTTACTCAAAAATAAAAGATAATGAAGGCATACAAATTTCCGTGAAATTTTGCCAAATTTTATTACTTCAAAGAATTGCCAGGAAGACTTTTCAATATGCCAAATAGTTTACTGATGATCTATGCCTACCTAAGAAGTAAAGCATGGAAGGGACAATCCAAGGAAGAAAATGGGATTGTCAAAGCAATCATTGATTGTTAAGGATCTTGTAGCCAGTAATACGAAAACTCCCCACTAAGTGAGTAATCACAGATTCGATTACATTTATAACTTCAAAATGTTAGGACTCCTTTTTCTAATCAAGAAATCTACAAACACTGATGGATGCCTATGAAATGTGCCACCACACTCGGGAAAAAAGAAGACAAAGTGCAGCAAGAGCCCAGATGAACTGTATTGAATTTTCAAGTAAATTTTCTATGACAAGCAAACCGAGTCAATCCATACAGGTATATTGATCTTTTTAATAGTATTGTTTTTAGCAAGAGATAGGCGGAATCAAAAGGGTTGAAAAACCACCCCACACCTAACTAAAGTTATGTATATGACTTGGCAACAAATTGGACCTAGCAGGTGAAAATAATAATAATAATAAAATTAAATAAAGAGCAGCTGCATGTGCCCCTATCATTTCTACACGATATAACAGGTGGGGTGAAAAGTTCATATCATTGGACCTCTGAATTTCAGTAATATAGTACTTCACCTGCAACAAAACAAATTTCACTTTAAAAACGAAGTACTTTTCAACTCTAATAAAGGTCTCTATATTGTATTAGTCAAATAATGATTGTACCTGGCCTTTGAGCTCCCAAGGGTGAGCTCTAGATCATCTGATCCGATATCTTCATGGATCCTCTCTCCTTCCCATGCCTTAACTAAACCAGCTGTGTTACTTCCAAAGGCAAATTCGTCTGAAACCACTAGAGCCATTGGAATATCAGCAGTGTGATCAGAGCTTGCAGCTATAGCTGGAGAACATGTTCCACTTTGGCCGGGAGTCCACAGGAGGGAACCACCACCGGCTAAAACCTCTTCCTTGGAAGCAAAAGGGTTTGAAGAGACCAGGCTGAAGGTGGGAGAATTGGGGCCACCTTGGGGGATCCTAATCCCAGCAAACCATTTTGGGCTAACAACCCGACAGCCAGGACTAGGAGGAGTAGAAGAGGGAAGGAAGGGGTACTGTTGTCCAGCTCGCCCAGGGCAATTAGGCTGCTCGCGCCAGTCAGCTTTGGTTCGGGGTGTTCGGGCAGTAGGTGAGCTCAGTGGAGGAGTGACAGGAGCACTGATAGAGCCACTGGGAATGTAGAGATGAGGGAGCTTGGAAGATGAGGCTGATGATGACCCTGATGAGAGATTTTTCAGCCATGGAATGAGGGAACTGTTGTCAGCATTAGGATTTGCTACATACGAGGATGAGCGTGGGCTGGGAAAGGAAGAAGACACAGGGCTTGGATTGTATGATGCACAAGGGCTTGGATGGTAAGATGAGCATGGGCTGGCCACTGCAGAACCACCAATTACGTCCATGCGTTCCACAGGCTTGCATCCCTGGATGTATAAAATATTTTCAGTGAATAATCTAGACGTAGCAGATTGAATTGCATTATGATAAAATCTAACATGATTGGGTATTTGTAAAACCAAGACAGATCATTTTAGCCACCACATAGATATGCAACAAATGATAAGATCTAATATGATTGGTATTTGTAAAACTAAGACATGTCATTTTAACTTACAACTCAACATATATCAGACTAGTCAATCTAACACAAAATCATTTCGTCTAAATCGTATGCTCTTTGGCACAGAACAAATTAAATGCTTGGTAGTTGTCTATGTATGAGTGACATCTTCATCAGCCATGATTTTTGCCCAATCAAGATACGTTCTTCCATCCCTGGTTGTAACCACGTCTTATTTGTCAGTAAATTTTCCCACACGGATAACAATTTGCTTTTCTTTTTCAAAATAATATGAAGTTGTTTCGTATGATATATCATAAAAGGCATCAGACATGTGGTCATTACCCTTCATTGGGTCATCTAATATAGCCCAAAAACCCATTTTCATGTACAAATACTAATATACTACTTGTCTATTATGAAAAACAATTTTTGTCTTATATCCTGAAGTTCAAGAACACAAAATGGGATATATGGGGCTCTCTGTTTAATATATTGTAGACTAATAAATCAAAGAAGAGAGAAGATGCAAAACAGTGGACGTGAGCACCCAAGGACGAGATCATTGGGATGCGTTCATACCGTCCAAGGACGGTAAGTACTCAATACCCTTAGATTCCCATCCAAAGGGTGAAAAGTACTCGACCTTCCAGGAGTCAGCCCATATTAATTAGTAGTGATCAGCTGAACTGAGATAATACCTTCAGCAATGAATGAGCTTCTATAATGAATGAATATATCGGGGAAACTACCCACAGCAGCAGCTAATAAATTCGAACAATGGCAAATCAGTAATTACGACCTTCTACAAACAGTTGAACATCAAACCGTATAAATATTCTTATAACCGTTAATTATTCAATTCAAAAATTTAGAAACAATAACAATAAGCCTTATCCACTGAATAAAAAATCATTTAAGTATGACATAATACGTTTTTGTGTAATGAAGGGTTTAGAAAGGAAATTCTTTCAATTAGAACGAAATTTCCATTTCAATATATTTGATGTTGAAAGCAATGTTCCCCAATTAAGAAAGTTATTAAGAAATTAAATAAGTTAGATTTTAGGTTGTAGCAAAATATAGTAGTATATTTGACGACTAGGATATCCTTACATTAATTCTCTAGTACTTTTTATATATTCTCTTTTCCCATCAAATCAAATACATTAATCCTAGAATGAGAATTATTTTGCAACAAAATCAAAATCCTAGATTGTCAATTATTTTCAGACCGAAATAGTAGCAGTAAATTATACTCTAACAACATATCTACTATTAAATTTGTCATCGTCATCTCTCTCCCTTGAACAATGATTATGACATTAACTGAATTCATTATGCAAGTTAGACTGAATAATTACAACAGTTATTTACGTGATAATGCATGTAGCTTTCATGCGGCCAAATTGCTAATATTTCTTGAAAAAGTATTAAAATATAGCATTGGAGAAAACCCACATCCTTAACCCACATCCATCGATTTTAAAATATATAAAAGAGTCAAGTCATTTTGGACCAAATACTATACCGTTGTGCCCCCTACACAAGTACTATCGCCAATCTTTTTATCGAAAATGATTTTCTTTTTAAATGAAAAGTATCCTAGAATTAAAACAACTTGAACTTCTATCAAGGTATAGTCCCTATATAGCCTATAGGGAACTCTTTATTTGGGAGCGTCATCAATAGAGGCACTGCACAAATAAAACTGCTAGTCTGCAACCCCACAAAAGAAGAAAAACAATCACAGGAACAGAGGAACAGGGACTACCCAAATCAGAGTGCCAGTGCCAGTGCATTGTCTGTACAAGGTCCTGTCACGTTGCAACAAGCGCAGCATCCAACTAATTATTAAGGAATTTACCCCTCTATGTTCTCGAATTCCCAGGCTCAGGTACGAATTTATTAAGGAAGTCATTTTGCCAAAATATGACGGCATTTTCGTCTCCTCGAGATCTATGCCCTTCAGAGTTCAGTCACCATAGCCTACCACGAGTCATCCAAGAACACGAAGATAGAGAATATTTTGTGCTTCTCAAGAGCGAGAGGCATTTCCCGAGCAGATCTACATATGCCGGCGAGAGGGGAAAAGCAGCAAAAAGAAAGAATCTAGCCCGACTCATATCATAAACAAAAACTGAAGTGTAGAAAACATAGCATCGCCGGTACCATCCAACTAGACCGGCTTTTGTTAGCCTATATAGGTGACCATTAAAGTTCTGTGCTTTAGGACAGCACTCGCAGCATGTGCCATTGCAAGGCCCGCATGCTAATAGATACGACAGAGTGCCCAGACTAGCTCATATAACAACTGAAGATGTATTCCAAACGAGACCACATTCAGCAGGGAGAATTAATGTAGTTCCTTTGATCCAATGGTTTAGCAAATGATTCAAAAAGACACACCAAAACAATTGTAAAACAGCAAGTTTCAACAATAGGAGCAGATAATAGGAATGAGACCAAAGTACCTTGCGATATGTGGTACCGTCGGGTTCAACAGTCCAACCAGCCTCGTTGCAGAGAGCCTTCAAGACTTCATTGTTGTCGCAGTGCTTGGGGAGCTTGTAGTTGCCGTACATTCTCAGACCAGAGAATATCTTCGCTGCTATGGCTCTTCGCCTCCTCTCTCTCCTCTTGTTGTTCTCCCTTTCCTTCCATGTTGGTAGCCTCGAACTGGGCGTCATCTTGCTCGCCGAGAAAATCTCTCGGACGGAAAATGAGATAGGAAAACGAACTGGAAGAGCGTAAACCGGGGGTATAATTGCCAGAATTTTTAGCAGCGGAAAATAATCAGAAATTAAAATACAAACGCTTCACGCGTCTGGATCGATGAATCAGTAATGGAAAAGGAAAACCCAGACAAGCTTGACAAAAAGAAAATTCAAATACAAACCACAAACCCTGCTACAGTCGGAAATTTTCTTCAAAACGACATGATTCTGCAGCTGAAGCACAGCTCACTAATTCACAGCTCCGACACGAAGGAGCTGCAAATCGGAGCAAAACGCCAACGGTTGAAGGAGTTAAATAGCTCAAATCGGTGGACTCCAGATCGGGAAGTAGATTCGGAGGGGTAGATCGCCGGAAAGAAGCAAACCGACCGCGTTTGATGAGGGCAGAATCCAAGCGGTGCAGATCTACAAGGATGGAATTCAGAGGTCGTTTGATTGAGATCGGCAAAACAAGTTCGCCCAGAAAGTGCTCGTAAAACAGGGAGTGATATCGGTGAGAAAACCCGGGAAATGTGAAGAGAGAAGCAGAAAAATCATGATAGGTTGAAAAAATGAAGGGATTTCAGAGGGGCAGAGGGTTGGACTAATATGAGCAGAAAGTGAAAATGACCATAATTGATGCTGAATTCACGGTAATGCCATTGAAGCATACATTTGTGTGAGTGTGAGTCACAGGGAGAGCGGGTGGTGAGGAGATTGTGGCTCGAAGCGTGTGACTAGACTACGTGAGAATTTTGACTCACCCTATTTCTTACATGAGCTTTGTATGGAATTGATTATTTGCATGAGCAAGAGTAATTACATAGGATGCATTTAGAATAGAAAAAATTATTGAATTTTTTTTCATTACAAAATTTTTTATTTAAAAGTAATTTAAATTTTTTAGAAATTTAGATACAGTCTCTTAATAAAGTACACAAATTTTTTATTTTATAATATATTTTCAATTATATATAAAATTAAAGATATTTATAAATTAAGAAGAGTTATATATGCAGAAGGTAAATTGTCCTCTTTTAAAAAATTGGGTTTTTGTATCAATAGGAATTGAATCTAGTTAAAAGGGACCATTCTTTATAATAGAACAAATTAATGTTTAAATTTTTATTAAAAAAATTATCTATATTTAGTGTTTAACAATATTTTAAATATAATTATTTATAATATAATGATCATTATGGTAAATAAAAATAAAGACATGGATTGTTATGTATTTTTTAGCAATAAATTTGGTGAGAGGAGATTTTTTAGCAATTTTTTATTGATAATATATAATAATAATTGTAATGGCTATTTGAATTAGGTCTGCATACATAGGGATTAGATAGAGTTGACTACTAGCTCCAACCCTTCATCATAATTAAATCATTAAAGAAAATATAATTTTTGAGACAATTCTAATATAGTTTTTGACCAAATTCAATAAATTTCTAAACATAAGGTTCAGTGTCTGATTTGTAAACAACCCAGCACAAGATTTGACTGGATTAATCTTGAGTGTCAGTTTTTATGCTAAGCCTTATTTTATACGGTAAAAGTTATTCCAATCTCGATGAACCTCCCAATTAACTCACTTTCTTTTTTTTTAATAATCCAATTAACTTATTTTTATTTTTTGCATGCGCACCGGTATTCTAAGTCTGTCTCTTTTAATTTAAAAATTTAATAAAGACAAATTAATTCGGACTAAGTCATAATATGATCTATTTGGACGCTGTGCTATCACCTTACAATAAGTATTTCTAAATTTAAATTTATAATTTATAATTAAATTAAAATAACTCTTACAAATTAATCAGAATGTTGGGCGAAATTAACCTATTTATTTTATAAAAAGAAAGTAGGTATTTGCTATTTATAAAAGAAGACGGAGTGGTAAGATACTGTATATTACTATAATAATATTTTAAGATATTAGATATTAGTTAATTCTATTGAAAAATAGGATTGGTCATTGTTGATATGACAGCGAAATTGGTGATAGACACCTAAAGCCTGTAAGAATGCGACTGAGACGAAAAAGCCAAGTCATTTTCTATTCACAAAGCACGCTTGTTTGACCCTTCATTCAAACTTTGAATCTTCCAATTCTGAAAACCCAGGGGTAATTTCGGAACTGCACCCCTAAAACTCCCCATGGCAAAAGCAGCCATCTTCAGAACAGTGAGCCCAGGATCAAGTTTATGCGGGGCTTCACAATATTTAATTTTAATTATTAATACGAACAAAAATTAACCTGACTAATAAATAATTTAATATTATTTAAATAAAATTTTAAATTTGAGTATTGGCATATAGAAAATTTTTATTAGGAGATTCACCCACCATAACTAAGTGCGTGATGCGAGTTAGATTCGGATATAGTAAGGGCAAAATTCCAGTGAATCGGATGGGTAACTAAAAAAAATAAAATTTAATTGTTAATAAAATTTATTCCATCACAACAAAGCAAATTAAGATTTAAATTTTTATTAAAAAAAATATTTATTTTTAATGTTAGATATTGCATCGAATAAAATTCTTATGGTTTAATAAAAATAATAATATATATAATATTAATTAAATAAGATATATGAAATATCATAAAAAAGTGATATGGTTATCATAAAAAATATCCAAAAATATCCTTTCAATAATATTCGAATTTAACTTAATCAGGTAATTATATAAAAATAATAAATTCTAATAAATATTATGAATAATGTGATTTATTTTAAATATTATATAATGTAAACAAATATTTTTTACATTCTTAGAAGATATGTGATATATTCATGACTTTAAATAGCAATCTATTCTATCTGTTCCATGTCTATTATATGAATCTTATGGATGCTTTCATGTTTTTTTTCCTTGTTTCATATGATCCCATTCAAATGATTTTCCTTTGTTCTCAATAACAATCACTAACACATGCGAGTTTCCTTGTTTTAAAAATACCGTCTGATCTTTCTTTAGTACCAAAATATCCTCAACATCTCTATTGACCATGACTCCTCACTGACAACAGCAATAATACTTAAATGTAATTTATATATTTATTTTAAACTACAAAATTAAAGGAGTAATTAAAAAAAACGAGAGATATTGACTCGGTCAAACGCTCCTTGCACAACGTGGATCCGTTAGGACGGGAACGGGTAGAGAGGGAGAGAGGGAGAGAGGGAGGTACGTGGCAAAATGCAGCAGCGTCTCGTGGGTGCTATGTCCGGCGCACGTGCTATGTCCGGCGCACGTGCGTGACAAGACCCGGCGATGCATGCGCTGTGTGGGCACCATCCGAAGATGCTGTTGCTTGGTTCCTCGCTGCCCCTATCACGTGACTTTCTGGGTCCCACTATCCCTCCTCCTATAATTTCTTTTCACCTCCAACGTGTCTTGGGGTGTGTCACGTACACTCACCCAACTATATATATATTATACAAAATTAAAAAAAAGGTAGGCTTATTTAAGATTCAAAGATAAGGCGAAATCTCCTTTCTTTCTCGGTGATACTAATACCGAAAAAGGCGAGCCGTCTATTACCTTCAGGCGTAAATTTAGACACCTAAAAACTATAATACATTTTTAAACATTACGACTAGAATTATAACAAAATGATATTCTTTAAAAATCGAATAAACTGTAAATAGTTACATATCTTGCTCATTCCCTGAACAATGAGTTCACTCAACTATACTTTACTTTACCTTTGTTTTCTTTTTGTTGGGCCAGAAAATTAATTTATCTTCCCCTCCAAGGTTCCAACGCGTCATGATATTGAAGCTAATAAAAGGTAAGTTATTGAGGTGATATTTAATTAAATTGTTAAAGTATATTATGAGATTTATTTAAAACCTTTTCACATCATGAAACTTTTGCAAAATACATAATAACAAATAATTCACCTTTTTTAATATAATATTAACCAAATCCTATACCACTTTTTTGAAAGCATAATATCCTTAATATAATTCTTTTTACGCAAGCCTCTTAAAAATGTGTTTTTGTTTTTTAAAAAATAAAAGGCCCAAGTTGTGTCACATTGATGTGCTAGGAGATCGAGGGCCATCGTATTGTTTTGACCAGCCCAACTAGGTCCTATATATAGTTCAGTTCGTTGAGCCTAAGGTTGGGCATACCAGCTATCAAGCTAGTCCAGGCCGAGTTGACCCCCCTCAATCTTAAACTAAAACATTTTAGTCTTCATGTATACTTTTGAATCTAAAAAAAAAACCGTTTTAGTGTCCGAAATTAGAGACCAAAGGCGGAAAACACTGAACCCTTGCCCTTAACACTTATATTTACCTCAATCTTTAAGGTTTAAAGATTCAGTGCAAACAGAGCACACTTTCACCTCCATGGCCCATAAAAAAATGAAGGAATTACATATACGTGAAATATTTTTGCAGACATGGAATTATTTTCTCTTTGGTTTGTATCGCAAAAGTAATGCTTGGCTGGTCAGGAAAAAAAATAACAAATAATGTTTGATTACACTTGCAACCAATCACTGATGAATCCCTACAACTTGAAGGCTTTAATCAATGTTCATCACATGTTCTGTATATATCTTAATTCTTCAGATAGAATTGTGAGGAAGGTAAAAAAAGGGTATACCATTTTTGGCTATATAGCCAGAAGCATTATCAGAAGAAGGTTTGACTCAGTTTCAGAACCTCTTTGAGCAACCGGTTGACAGAGTTGTTTACTTTATCAGGAACAACCAGCGGAGGATCCACTAAAGACATGGCATAAGAGCAAATGACCTTCATTGCTATAGCCAAATCCAAATTGTTCTTATCAGTCCGCCAAACACTTTGATTCACAAACTTGCAAGAATCTCTCAGCACACATTTACTGCAAACCTGATGGAGAACAAAATTGTAACCTTTGAAGATACGCTATTACAGCTTTATAAAGTACTTTTAAAAAAGAAGCAGAAAGTATGTATGCAAGATGTGCCTTACAGTGTTCTCTGGAATCTTAAAATAGCTTCGCAGTGTTTTAGAAGGAAAGACTTGAGACTTATTGGAAGACGGGCAGCCGAACATTGCCACCTCTTTCAAGTCACTTCCTGACAACCATCTGTAAAATCCAATTTCATTTTAGCATATATAAATAATTTCGAATTTAATCATTGAGTGGGGGGAAAACAAAGAGTAGTATACCATGTAAACAAAGTTTCCTTGGAACCTAGTTTCAGTACTTATACAGTGGAAGCACACAATAAAATGCAAATTGAGCAACTCGACATAGGAAATGACAAATTTGGCAAAGATAGATATGGAACTAAACTTACTTATGTTCACAGTATGATTTTGTTTTGCACATGTTAAATAATCATGTTGATATGGCACAATGACATTGTAAGACCTCAATGACCAGACTACCGCGTATCACAAGTAGTACCCATAAATGTTAAAGTTTCTTAGTATGCAACACAACTTTAATCCTTTGCCAAGAACCTGCATGGAATATTTGTTTTTCCACAATTCTTCACAACAATGACTAGGTTCTTAGGTTGTGAGTATCAGTTTAGGCTAAGATGAAATTGAAAACTACAAAGCCATTGAGATTAGAAATCCCTATAGCAGCTTCCTCCTGCAACAAATTAATTTACTTAACTTCATGCACAGGTATAACTTTTCTAAGTTGATTGGTTGAACAATCAGATCAACACATCAATTGTCTAAAGAGTCACTAGCAGAAATCTAGACTTACAAATCTCAAAGAATTAAATTTGTGATGTTATTGATAGCTAGATCTACATTCATCTTGTTATTCTGAGGCAGGGTCAGTTTTGTGGATATTTATCATATCCCAGAGGTAGCAAAAGTATCACAAAGAAAATTTAGAAGTTAAAAAAAAAAGAAGAAAAAAGATGAAAAGAAAACCATGAAGAATGCTCCAAACAGATATCAAATAAAATGCACATCTAGAACAAACACACTCAAATTATCTTTCTTTAAAGAACAAATACAAGATATGAGGGAAACCTGAAGTAGCCATATTTCAGGCTTAACACACATGAAACCCTATATTCAACATCAAACATGTTTTGATAAGTCATGTAGTAGACCAAGTATACACAAAACGAAAAAAACGGCCCATCAGGAAGAGTGGAGTTGGTCAACCCTTAAGCTACCATTATAGGGTTTAGGTTAAATTATAACTCAAGCTTCTAAAATCCAAAAGATCATTCCCTAATCCCTATAGCGGAAATAATTGACAATCAGCATCAATATTCAACAACTAACTGAGTAAACTCCAAGTATCATAACAGAAATGAGATTGATGCTAAGAACTAAAGGAAGACAAAAATACTGTGATTTTTTTAATGTTCATATTCTTCTATATGAATCAACCAAATGTAAGTATGTCATCTTACTTGGAGATTTCTTGCTTGTCTTTGCCGAACTTCTGCGCCGCAGACAATGTATAATACCGGGCATATTCAATATCGAACCAGCTAAGATCAAACTTTTTATCCTTCACAAAGTTGGCATCTCTAAAATACCCTTCTTTGTATAAATAAGACAGGAACGTTTCCATGTCCGACGAAAGCTTCTTTAAATCAAGTGCCTCCCTCTGCTTCACTTCTTTATGCGTTTCAACAGGAGCAATTCCAGGACTTAATCTCCTTGGATTAGCTTTGTTCGATTTCTTCCCTTGACTAAACAAATCATGCAATCTCTTCGGCCCGGGTTTCTGCGGTTGCTTCCCCTTAACTACCTCCTCCTCATTCTCCTCTCTTGGATTAGCTTCGTTCGATTTCTCCCCCTGACTAAACAAATCATACAATCTCTTCGGCTCAGGTTTCTTCGGTTTCTCCCCCTTAACTACCTCCTCCTCCTCCTCCTCATCTTCTATGAATTTTACCTTCCATTTCTTTGGTTTCTTCAATTTCTTCTTGAGCTTCTTCTTTTTGCCTTCGACGCGTCCAACTTTACTTTCCTTATGCTCTGTTTTCTCCGATAAACTCACAGCTTCACCTTGTTTCGGTTTTCCTTGGAGCTTCCCCTTAACGACCTCCTCCTCTTCTTGTACAAATTTTACTTTCGATTCCCTGGACTTCCTCAATTTCTTGTCCGGCTTCTTCTCGACGTCTTTTACGCGTCCAACTACACTCTCCTTATCCCCCGTTTTCTCCGATAAACTCACAGCTTCACCTTGTTTCGATTTTCTCTTGAGCTTCTCGTTTTTCGGATCACTTCTCCGTTCTGGAGGTGCCTGAAAGAGAGAATACAACGACTTTAAGCCAAGCGTTCGGTCTGATTCTGCGAGGGTTTGAGAAGAAGAAGAGGCGAAGGATCTGTGATGAGAAGGAGGGTCATTGTAGGAGTGAGGAGAGTTTGAATGGATAATGTGGTTAACGAAAGCCACATTTTGGGGCTCAAGGAGCGAATGCAAGCGGCGAGCGAGAAGGTTTCTTGCTAACGCCATGGGGTTTAGCTGACTGAGCTGGGGATCACTGCATTTGAGGAACTAGGGTTTATGGAGGGTACTCACTCAGAATGGCTTGAAATGGGCAAAAGTGCGAAATTCCAAAAAAAAAAGACAGAATTTTTTATCAAAAAAATTTAGATTTCACTTCTTTTTTCAGTTTAATTTTTAATTTTATAAAATATATTTTTGTTCTCAAACTCCCACTGTTATTTTAAAAGTTAAATATAATATGTCATTATTTATTTATTAATAAGTTTTGGTTTATAAATTTTAAAAGATATTTTATAAAATTAATATTTAATATAATCTTTAATTTTTTAAATTTATTTATATTTTTATTTTAATTTTTAAGTTTAGCCTTAAATTTTTTTCGTCTAAATAATAATTTTTATAATTTAATAAAAACTTAAATAACTTTGTTGCAATAAATTAAATATAATCCATTTAATTTCTGAACGGCTTCAATGTCATACGGGGACTAAATAGAATTCCTTTCTCATAAGTGATAGGGGATTTCTCATTTTCCCCATAATCTTAATGGGATATTTGGCTCAATGAAAAAGAGAGCAGAAAAAATATTTTAATAGAGATAAAGGTAAAGGAAAAACGAGGAGAGATTTTATTATTATCTTATTTAGATTAATATCAAGAGAGAGGAGGAGAGGAATTTTAATGTTATCTTATTTAGTTCAAGAAGGGAGGGGAGAAAAAATATTTATATATGAACAAATTTATTTTTATATTATTTTATAAAATATTTTAATAAAATATAATATATAGGTAATATTAGGATATTAAAAAATTATGAGTATATTAGTATGATAAAATAAAAATATTACTTTTCCCCTCTAAATTTCTCTAATTTTGGAGGGAATGTTAAATTTGAAAAGGAAAAAAAATTAAAAAAAAAACTTCTTCCCTCGTCAAATTTTAAAATATCCAAATAAAGGGAGAGGAATAAAATCTCTCTTCTTCTCTCTTCTCCCCCAAATCACAAATACTAAACCAGGCTTAAGACTAGGGCTGTGCATAAAACCCATAACCCAGTATGCCCAGCCCAGCCCACACTAAAATAGCCCTGCTTAGCCCGATAAATATAGGGTAGGGCTGGGCATCGGGCTATAAAATTCAGCCCATACTTTTTTCGGGCTGGGCACCGGGCAGGGGGGTTGCCCTGCCCTGCCCTGCCCATGAGCACCACTTCTTTTATTTTTTTTACTTTTTCCCCTAAATGCTACACTTAGAAGGGAGAATATGATAGTTACTGGTGACTAGAGGGTTATTTTAAAAATATGAGTAGTTAAGTAGGTAAGTTATATCTTTTAATATTTATAACTATATTAATTTTTTCTTTTTTTAACTTTATTAATCATCATATGATTACATTACAAATTATAATTGTTTATTTTATTTTTTTCAGATGTTTAATATTTGTCAATATTAGGGAGATTGATGCAAAGTTACAATTACAAATTACTTAGACTTTAAGGCTTTTTTTACATGCAATGTATTTCAACAATTTAATTATTATATTTTTGTTGCTTTATTCTTAGTGAATTATGGATATTATTTAAGCCTTAAAAACATATGAATATGATATTATTTTATAAGTTTATTATTGAATATTTTTTTTACAACATGAGCATGGCATTAAAACTTGGGTATGCCCAGTCCGTCCATGCCCAGCCCACCCATGCCCAGCCCAAAATGGTTAGAGCTTTTATCGGGCAGGGCAGGGCATCGGGCTGCAAAATGTAGCCCATGCTTTTTTCGGACAGGGTACCGGGCACGGGGTAACCTGCCCAACCCTGCCTATGCACACCCCTACTTAAGACACTTCTTTATGAACAGCTCAACTTCGATGTCCAGGAGATTAGCAACATTGTTGAGCTTTCTACGTGACCACCAACAACAATGAGATGATATGGATAAGAGTAAGGAGCAGGTGGGTTTGGGGGAGCTGGTGGTGAAGGAGGAGAAAGAGCAAAAGGTGACTGCGAATCCGAGGAATGGCCAGATGAAAAGATGGGATCACGGATATTAAGGTTTGGGGTTCAACTGGGGAATTAGGCAAGTCCGGCGAGATTCATTTGAGCTATCAGAGTAAAAAATTAAGGATAGGTTTAGGTTGCTAGTCCGTCCCCTGGCCGGCACGAGGCAACCCATTCTCGGCCCAAGAATAACTCAGAGAAGTCTACCGTCAGTCGATAGGTTCGGGTTTGGACCGGTGCGAGGCCGAACTCGTGAAGAAGAAGGCATTGGGCTTGGCTGCGAAAGGCCTGTTGGAGTATGAGTAGGAATGGGTTGATTAGGTGGGTAAAACCCACTGGGTATATTATCATTTGCAGGAGGATTACGAACCGGAGTGTTTATGCAAAATATTTTGTTTTTAATCCAGAGGTACAAAAGATATTTTCATTTACAAAATATTTCTTTTATTCCATTCTGTGTAATAAATGCATATATAGTTTTTTTTCTCCTGGAGAATATTTATTTAATTTGGCATGAGCGTAGAGAAAAGACAAATAAAAATCATTATTGTCTAATTCAATATTTTAAAGAATACAAAATCACTTAATTAAAATTTATACTTGTATATAATTGAAACAACTCACTTAAATAAGAAACAGCCCAAGATTATTTGCTAATATAATATATCTTTCTATGAAAAACGAAAGATAATGTCTTATATTTATATTTATAGTTAAAATAAACTCCGTTCATATATTTATAACTGCAATAAGTAATAGTAATGATGATGTTGAAGCATAAAGCACTGAAACTCACCGGATCAAGAATTGTTGTGAACTAGGAATGAAGTTCAGAACTCGAACAAGATTTTCCCGGCGGCGAAAAAATTCCAATACGGGACATAGGAAGCAAAATGAAGAGATCAATATACTTTTGTCTCTTTGATATGCTCACCATATCAGCTGAGTTAGGTCTTTTTATTTGAAATGATGTGCATTTTTTGTGAGTGAAAGACATTGATATTTATACAGGATGATGATGATTATGATTAGTTGTGAAATTAATTAATTTGATGCAAATGGGAACAGTACTTTTATTATTGCATGATCACAGTCCAAAAATGAATGATGTTAATTAGCAAAGTTGGGCAAAACTATGTTAGGAAAGAAGACTTTGAACTACTGTTGACGTGAAATAATTTGTATTTGGATAAATTTTTTAAAAAAGGTTTTTTTTATAACTTTTAGAAAATGACTTTTAGAAAAGAGCTTATGAAAAAAAGTTATTCTGGATAAATGAGTATTTTGATAGTTATTACTAAAAAAGACTTTTATAATTGAAAAATTACTAAAAAAAATATAATTTTATTAAAAGTATGAGAGAAGAGAGAGGATAAAAAAAAGAGAGAAAAGATGAGAGATGAGAGAGGTGGAGAAGATAAAAGAGAGAGGAGAGAGGAGATATAGTGGAAATATAGAAAAGAGAGGAGAGAGAATGTAAGAAAAAATGAGAGTAAAATAGTAATTAAGTAGTCTATAAGCTCTTTTACTATTTCAAAAGCTACTCTGACTAGCTTATCTAAAATCATAGTTTTAAATTATGGTTTAGTCTAGAAGCCCTTCTGGATAAATATAGTTGTTTGTTTTGAAATTTCTTCAAATTAAGATTTTGCCTAAAAGAGTTTTTAAAACCATGGTTTCTATGAAACCAAACAAGCCCATAATTATTTAGGACTCGTTTGGATTAGCTTTTGAGAATAGATTCTGGAGAATAGGTTTTGGAAAAAAGTGATTTTGAAAAAAAAAAGTGTTTGGATAGTTATTTTCAAAATAACTTTTTGTATTGGTAAATTACTAAAAAGTGTATGACTTTATTAGAAGGAAGAGAAAAGAGAGAGGGTGGAGAATAGAGAAGAGATGAGAATGGGTGGAGAAGAGAGAGGAGAGAGGGTATAGAGAAGAGAGGAGAGATGAGAGATAGTGGAAAAGATAGAAGAGAGATAAGAGATAGTGTAAGAAAAAGTAAGAGTAAGGGCCCGTTTGAATTAGCTTTTGAGAATAGATTATAAGAAGAATAGATTATGGAGAATAGATTTTGGGAAGAATAGATTTTGGGAAAATAAGTGTTTGGATAGTTATTTTCAAAATGACTTTTTGGGAAGGTAAAAATCCTAACTATTTTGGGCTGGGCATGGACGGGCTGGGCGTGTCCAAATTTTGATGCTATGCTCATGTTATGAAAAAAATATGTAATTATGAACTTCTAAAATAATATCATATTCGTATGTATTCAAAATTTAAATAATATCCATAATTCATTAAAAATAAAGCAACAAAAAGATAAAAATTAAAGTATTAAAATCTATTGCATATAAAAAAAGCCTTAAAATTTAAGTAGTTTGTAATTGCAACTTTACATCAATCTCCCTAATATTGACAAAGATTAAGAATCTGAAAAAAATAAAATAAATAATTATAATTTTTAATGTATGATTAGTAAAGTTAAAAAAAAAATTAATAGTTATAAATATTAAAAGATACAACTTACCTAAAGAAATGGTGCTCATAGGCAGGGCAGGGTCCCCCTGCCCGATGTTCAGTTTAAAAAATATATGGGTTATATTTTATAACCTGATACCCAACCTTATCTTATATTAAATAACACTGCCTTATTAATTAAAATACGACTTTGACTGTTGACTTAACTAGTCACTGTATGAGATGTGAATCAATCATTATTTGTGTAGCTAACAATAATAATATGACCTGATAAAACTTCTGATGAGACAATGTTTCTAGCGCCATCTCGAGTCTAATCAAATTTAGGGCCTGTTGGTTCACGGGAAAGGATGGAATGGAAAGTAAAGTAAAGAAAAAGGAAAATTACTCACCAACTGAATGTAGTCAATGAAAAGAAAAATAAGTTGAAAGGGATGGAATGGAAAGGAAGGTAAAGGGAAAAAAAAAATTTATCGACTGAGTAAATATTATTATTAATAAAAAAATAAATTGAAAGAAAATTTTATATTTAATAGGATAAAAATAAATATAAAAAAAAAATGACCATATTATCTTTTATAAATGTTTAGTAGATATATTTAAAAAAAAACTCAACTCAACTCAGATCCTCGTCTTCTGCGATCTCTTCCTCCCGGCTCATGTTCTGGAATTTTTATTTTTCTTTCCTCTCCTTGCCGGCTCAATCTCTCCCCCATGCTCAGACAATGAAACCATTGGACATCTCCCCTCCGGCGAACCTCTTCGACTAGGTTCATCTATTTCGCCACTCACAGTAGCTATCAAACCCCTTCTGCCATTGTGCTTCGAAGTCGGGTCGATGTCTCCCTTCCATCATCAAATCTTTACAAACCACTCTTCGTCGATGCCATGAATGTCCTTCAGGCCTTGACGATTTCAATGGAGGCTAATAAGGTCGCTGATTCAAAATGGTTTCATGCTTCCTGGCGCTAGTCGTAATCGGTGTTTTCGTTTTTGCCGCTGGTTTACTCTCTTTATTCAAGAGGCTTCATTGCTCTGGTTCTGCCATCTCCCAACATATATATGGCGACGACAACGATTAATGCTTGAAACCAGATACAATAGGAAGAAAAATCATAACTTGTCACGGTTTATTCAAACAAACGGAGGTCGAAGGCTCAGATCTATGGACCATTGGGGAGATGAGCGAGCAAGGGAGATGAACGATTGTGGGTGAATGCGTAACAGCCACCGACACCGACACTGAAGGAAAATGAAGAAGACGAAGGGACTATATGAGAATTTACTAGGCTGGAAAATCGGACCCACCAAAAAGGGTGGGAAGCGATTTTCCCCTAATAACATATATATATATATATATATATATATTAATTCTATATTCATTTTTATCCTATTAAATCAATTTTTTAACCTAATTCTACAAGATTCTTGCTATATTTTAATAAGAATATGAATATAATTCACTTAAATTCTAGAAGTAAAGGATTGAAACAATAACCCAATCTGATCTTGATTAACACCGAATCAAAACTGCAAGTACAATTATTTATCGATCTTGATAGAAAAATAAAAATTATACATTCCCTAACATTATTAGTACAACAGTGAGTCAACACTTGGCTGAATTAGCTACCGTTCACTTGAGCCTTCGTAGTTTGCTTTGATTCCTCCATTGTTGTTGAGTTTGTGGCGGTGATGTTGAGAAGGTGGTCCTTTGGTGGGGGGTGGTCTTCTAGATCCACCGCGACTTCTGATTTAAAAGAGAAGAAGAGAGAATGAGAAAATTAAAGCTGGTTAGATTCTGATGAAGAAGGAGAGAAAACAACTCTGGGAAAGAAAATAATGATAAGAGTAAGAAGAAGAAAAAGACTAAATTAAAGTACTCACAGCATCATCAAGGATTGTTCTGAGTATGGAATGAAGTTGAGGACTCGAATAAGATTTTCCGGCGAGAAATTTCCCAGTAGACGGCGAGACATGGTGACCACGATGAAGATGAACAGAGTTGTGTCTCTGATGATTGGCTCACAAATATGCTCTCGTGAGGGAAGGAGATTGATAATTTATAGAGTCAGTTGTCAAATTAATTTAATGCAAACATGCGACTAGTACCTTGTATTATTGAATGGATGGGTCCACAAAATATAATTATTTATCACTTTCAACTTGCTCTGATCTCTCTCTCTCCAATCTCTATATAGTCAAATCACGAGTATTATAATTACAAGTCTTCGTTGACTTTTTTGTCTTTTAGGTGTTATTCAATTCATGACCGAATCTTATTAAATGGCAATGCTTTATATGTCACTTCTGTTGTTTACTAAATGAAGTTTTTATTCATAACAGCCATTAAAACTTTAAATCATATGTAATTAATAGTACTCCTCATGTTTTAATTGATTTTTTAATTTAAAAATAAATAAATAAAAAATTTAATTAATTATAAATAATATAAAAATTAATTGAGTAATTTAAATAGATTAAAGAAGAATATATAATATGAATTTATTTTAGATTTAGTTATAATTAATTAATTTATTTAGTTTTTTTAATCTTTTTAAAAAAGTTAACTAATTTTTGTATTAAAAATTTAAAAAATAATTTTTTTATATATTTGGTCATTAGTGGTCCCAAATGGGCGCGGGTAAGCTTTCGTAAGCTTTCAAGACCAGCTATAATAAGTAGTAACTCTTTAAATTAAGATATAAAATCACCCCAATTTCCCACTAATTAGTCTCTATTAAAAAGAAATTAAGATATAACATCACATGCCTATGGAAAAAAGTTTCATGGCAAGTTCTCCATAGTAATGAAAAGATATACACAAAGATACCAACCTTTTTCTTTTTCTTTAGTACTTCTTATGTTTTCACTTATAAAACATTTTTTAAAAGAACTTAGTTTATAGTATAATTTATACTATAAATTATGTTTTATATTTAAGATCGGAGAAATAATATAAAATTTTTTGAGAAAAATAATGATTCAAATAATCTAATTCTAAAAAGGGCAAGTTACACCTAACAGTCTAAACTATTTTTTTAGATATAATTGGCGCCCTAAAATATTTTATAATATAATTAGCTTATTGAAGTGTTAAAAGTAGAGCAATTAGCACCTAGTTAACAGCTGCAAATATCCGTTAGAAAATGCTCTCTTCCCTCTACCCGTGCATCTCATCTCTCACCCTTATTCCATAAAGAGATTCAAGTTCTTCTTCCTCCATCCTTTCTCTCTCATTCATCAAGCTGGTGAACACTGTTCACATGCTCAACTAGTTTCTAGAAGGCATCGTATCGGTATTCAAACAAAACAATGGGTTTTCAAGGTTTAAATCAATCTTCTCTTAGAAATCTCTTCTCTTTGTGCTTATTGTCCTTACTATCTGGTTATTACAACTATTTATAGAGGATTACTGATAAACAATAAATTAATTAATGCAAGTTGGAATAATATTATAATACGACTACTATTTAGTGCAGATACAATTTGTTCATGAAGTACCGAACATGAGGATCGAAACACATTGAGACAGAAGCTTGAAAATATTTTTGTTTATGTCGAAACTTATATTAGCTTGAAATACTTAAGCAAACAGAGGAATACATATATGTCATATATAGAAAATTAATTTCCGTCAACAGAAAGATAAATATTATGAGAGAGTTGAGTGTAATTTTTAAAATAAGAAAAAATATCAGTTATTTATTACTCAAATATTACTAAAAAAATTCCTTAGTATTCCCTTCCATATATTTTTCTCACACTTTTCCTCTCCATCATTCTCAATCTCTTTCATTTACTGCATTTTTTTTAAAAAAAATAATAATTTACAGATAAAATGTTAAATAATGACATGAAAAAAATATTTAAATTAAAAAGTTCATACGAAAATTTAACGTCCGTTAGTGGAGGTGTTAATTATACCTATAAATATTTTAAAATGCTAATTATACCTCTAAAATTAGTTTAAAGTATTAAGGCATCTTTAGCTTTATTTCTATTATTTAATATCTTTGTAAATTTTGTAAGATCAAATAATTAATTTTCTTTGATAAAAAATGATTAATTTTCAAATATATCATAGGATCATTGGAATCTTAAAATAAGTGGATGACTTTTCAAAGTTGAATTGGTTGGTAGAGGAGAAAGCAAATTGACTGGACCCATCAAATAGATACTATTTGAGAGCCTTACGCATGAGAATGTATTAATGGCTCAAATTTGTGTGGATATGGCTTCTCTCTACTACTTTTTCTCTCCACTTCCCATCTTAACACCTCAACCTTTAGATTAAAATTCTAAATAGGTAGGATTTAACATCCTACAAAATTATTATTTAAACACAAAATTATAAAAATAAATAAATAAATTTAAATTTTGAAAACTTAATTTAAATAGTCTAGAACTATAGTTAAGAGAAAAAAAAAAATCTTTATGAAAATAAATAAATTTAAATTGTGAAAATTTAATTTAAATAGTCTAGAACTATAATTAAGAGAAACATAAATAAATTTTTTTGTAGAATGTTAAATCCTACACATTCAAAATTTTGATCCAAATGTTGAGATATTGAGATGGGAAGTGGAGAGGAAGTGGAGAGAGAAGCCAAACCCCAAATTTGTATGGCTATCGTATATATTTGTTTTGATATTTCATGCATGATAATTAATTTATTTATCTTTATGACAAAACCATGACATAAGTAGGCTAAAGTTCATTCATGGAAACGGTTAATGTGATGTCATAACTCAATTAATCCTCGTCTACAGTTTTCCCAACGTGACTATTTAATCGTCAAATATTAGGAAAAGCTCATATAGTTTAAGCAGTTTTTATATTTTTCACATCTTAGCCTAACATGAATTTTAAAAAATTGATCAAGAGTTATTGATCAAGGTCATTCATATGTTTTTAATTTTGTTCAAATTAAATATGACACCTGGAATTATAATTTATCAATGAAATTCATTAAGATAAAAATATAAAATTCGAATATGGTGGAATCTTTTTTCCATCAAGTGAAAAAGATCTCTGTGAGACTTTTCCATATGTGGAATTTTTTAGGTAAAAACAAATTAAATTTGCGATCTATTTAAGTTGAAATCAACTATCCAATGAAGAATTATATTATTTCGTGGAGCACAATGACGGAAGAAAAGATAAATGGACAATAGCCAAAAACAAATTGATAATATCTTATACGTTTTAAAAAGTAAAACACATCTAGGCCCCTTAATTTCAAATAAATTCAACAAAAAAAAAAAAAGCACGTTGAAAACACAGCTAATATATTCCTCTCTTATTGTTTATAAGGATTTTTGGAGTTCAAAAAAATTTTAAACCTCATTAATTAATAATTTTAAAATTTATTACTTTCTCCAATTATATTTAATTTAGTATTTGTGTATTTTTTTCCTGATTAAATATCTAATTTCACTCTGTTAGCACCATTATCCTGTGTAACTTTGCTTTTTTAACTTCCGTTAACTCCTGTACAAAAGTTAAAGATGCTAACAGAGTAAAGTCAAATATTTAATTATAAGACAGAAAAACACACATTTACCAAATTAAAAATTAATAGAGTAGTCACGCATGTTCCTATATTTATTAACTTTTTTTTTAAATTATCCTTATTCATACTCTCTCAACAATAAGTGAGAGATAAAGGGAGAGAATTAAGGAAGATTATTAGTGTATTTTAAAACAAATATATCATAACTAACTTACCTAACTTCCATAATATAATCAAATTAGTTAAATATATCATATATTGAACACAATAGTCATGCGTGTTGAGGATCACACATAGAGCTGGTAAAACGGGTTCAACACGAAACAGGGTGAGCTTGGGTTGGCTTTTCCCATTACAGCCCTCAACCATTTTTTTTTAAATTATTAATATTATTATTGACCTTACTTAAATATTGCTTCAAATACTCTCATTATCGAAGATTAATAAAGATAGTTACTAATTTATTGATATGTGTTGATATATTATAATTGATTAATATTATGCTGTTAATGTTTATTTAGATTTATAGTTGTATAATTTGATATTTTTTTATAAAAAAACTAGGAATTTTTAAAAGTATGATATTAACAATATTTTTTATTATGATAATATGACATTAGGAATTTTTTATTAGTATTTTATAAGTTTAAAAATAATTTTTTTTAAAAATATTAAAAAATATATTTTTAAAAAAATATATGACGGGCTAGCGGGTTAAGCTGTCACCTAAACGAGGGGCGGGTTTAGCCAACCCGTTTAGTGGCCAGCTGCACAACTCATAGGTTATGTTGGGCTTATCTGCAACCCGTAGACTAGTTTTCTTTACCAACTCTACCTGATCCTTACTTAACAATTTCCAATAACTCAAGGCCACTTGAAATCTAGGCCTATAAAGAGGCGTCATTGGTGAGAATTCTCTTACCACACCATCAAATTAAACCATATCGTGAGTGAGTGATCATGGAAACCTCATTCCCCTCCTATAGCTATATTGCTCTTTTGCTGCTATGCTTACTGATATTTGCAGTCATGCTCCCCAGAGGCATGTACACTTTGAGGGTGCAATGCAACGAAAGAGACAGCCATCTTCTCCTAAACTTCAAACACACCGCTGTTGATCCATCTGGCATCCTCTCTACTTGGTCTGATGAACGAGATTGTTGTGAATGGACTGGAGTTCAGTGTGACAACACCACTGGTAGAGTCATCAAGCTCAGCCTCCCATGTCCCCTACCAGATTCCTATGGTGCTGATTGTGGAGAGAAGAGACCACACTGCCTCACAGGTGAATTCCACCTATCTTTGCTGCAACTTGAGTTTCTAAATTACTTGGATTTGAGCTTTCATGACTTCCATGCCATCGTTCAAAATGATTATGTGGGTGAACGTCCTCTTTCACGTGAAAATTTTTCCAATCTTCACCATCTTGATCTATCCAATAATGATGATCTTCACATTCACAGTCTTTATTGGCTTTCTCGTTTTCCATACTTGAAATATGTTGACTTCTTTGGCATTAATCTTCAAGGGAGAGTTGACTGGATTCAACTGCCAACTCTACTTCCTTCGCTGAAAGTGTTATTCTTAGGGAATTGTGAGCTTACAAACATCAACCCATCTCTCCAGTTTGTGAATCTTACTTCACTTGAAGTTCTTGACCTTTCTGGTAATGATCTTACCTCTGAATACTTTCCTGTTTGGTTATTCAATCTCAGCAATGTCATTATTGTTGAATTGGGCCAGAACTTTTTACAAGGACAATTATCAAAGAGATTATTGAATCTTCAAAAAGTAAAAGGATTGTATTTGAATGACAACAAATTCACTGGACAAATCCCAGATTGGTTAGGCCAACTTGAACTTCTACGATTTCTTGATGTTAGTGAAAATTCCTTTTCTGGTTCAATTCCTTCAACTTTGGGAAATATGTCATCCTTGATTATGTTGGATGTCAGTTCAAATCACTTAAATGAAAGTCTACCAGAAAGTCTTGGACAACTCTCGAACTTGGAAGTATTAGGTCTTTCCGATAATCACTTCACCGGGCGTGTGTCTGAAAGAAATTTTGTCAAACTCTCAAATTTGGCATACCTTTCCCTGGGATCACCGGATTTAATCTTTGACTTCGATTCTCTATGGATTCCTCCATTTCAACTTGAAATAATCCATTTGGATCACATGGTGGGCTCTAAACTTCCTGCATGGGTATATACACAAGCATCTCTTTCCAGATTTATAGTTACCTACTCAATAATTTCATTTGAACCTCAAGACAAGTTTTGGGACTTTGTAGCACCAGTGTCATACTTACGCTTACAATATAACACAATTCATGGGGAGATTTCTAACGTATTACTAAACTCTACCATCATAAGGCTGAGTTCAAACAAAATCAAAGGCAAACTCCCTCAATTGTCACCAAATGTTATGGCATTTAGTGTGGGAAACAACTCTTTGCAAGGATCTATTTCTTCATTATTGTGTCAAAAAATGAATGGGAGAAGCCAATTACAATATTTGGACATGTCTAATAATCTTTTGTCTGGAGGGCTTACAAATTGTTGGATGCATTGGAAATCATTGGTTTTTGTTAGCCTAAGTGGCAATAATCTAACAGGCACAATTCCTCCAACAATTAGTTTGTTGTCTAACCTTATGGTTTTGCATCTCAATAAAAATAACTTATTTGGAGAGATGCCTTCAGCGCTGAAAAATTGCCAAAAATTGCAGGTCCTTGATATAGGAGAAAATAAATTATCTGGACTCTTAACAAATTGGATGCCGCAAAATGCAAAAAGATTCTTCGACTAAGATCCAATCAACTAAGGAGAAATATACCATTCCAAATATGCCAATTCGCTTCCCTTATAATGTTTGATTTTGCAGTCAACAAAATTTCAGGTTCATTACCTACTTGTCTACAAAATCCGACAGCTATGACTTTCCCTAATTCTTCAAATAATGGGGTTTACAGCTTTTGCATTAGAACTCCAGCTTTGACTTATGAAGTTGGTGACAATGTTATGGTGCATATGAAAGGCCAAGGATCGATTTATGGGGAAAACTTGAAGTTCTTGCATGCTATTGATCTTTCACGTAATAATATCTCTGGATCAATACCTCCAGAAATATTGAGCCTTACTGGATTGATATCTTTGAACTTATCTCATAATCAACTTGAAGGAAGCATGCCAAATGAGATCGGCAACTTGAAAAACTTGGGAGTCTCTTGATCTCTCAAGCAATCAACTTTCGGGTGAAATCCCTCCAAGTATGGCTAAATTGTCTTTTCTGGGAACCTTGGACCTCTCCTTCAACAATTTCACTGGAAAGATCCCATCAGGGACTCAACTGCAAGGGTTCGATGCGCTAATCTATCTTGGGAATCCTGAACTATGTGGAGCTCCACTTCCGAAGAACTGCATAGACAAAGAAGACGGGGAACCCATTGAAGGAAATGATAGTCAAGAAGATGAATTTTTTGCTTCATTCTACATGGGGTTAGGAGTTGGATTTGGCACGGCATTTTGGGGAGTCTGTGCTGCCATTTTCTTCAACAGGAATTTCAGGCATTCTTACTTCATATTCCTCTATCACATCAGAGACAAACTTTATGTCATAGTGGTCCTCAGGATGAATCGTTTCCGATGAAGACCTAGTCCATAGGCATTGCGGGGAGTGAAACAAACTTGTGATTTAAGTTTTGACTAAGTTTTTTTAAAGTTTGTATATATATATATATATATATATATATATATTCTATTCTGATTACAAATATTTACATCACAAAATAACTATGACAAGAAGGGATGCTTTGGATTATATGTTGGATTATATATATTATGCAGGCTCTTGCTATGCATGCTTTGGAGGACGAAGTGATGCTATTCAAGGCATATTACAAGTGAAGTGAAGTTTTTAGTTTGTTTGTTGCGTTACTTTGAAGCCGTGTAATGTAGTTTCATTTTCCGCATACAAGTTGTATCCTTAATAAAAGTATGTGTCCTTGTATAAAGAGGCACGAGTATATATTTCTGTTTAATAAACAAGAGGAAATGGCCTACTAAAGTTTACAAGTTGTTTGGACCAAACCAAAAGCATCCAAACACTAATCTTAGTGATATAATTACTTTTAAATAAAAATATAGTTTTGTATAAGTAAGATCAACTAACTTTTCAAATAATTTTTAGATATTAAGTATAGAAAATAACTATTTTAACCCTATAAATTTTTATCATTTTCATATCTCTCCTTTCTTATTTACCTCATATCTTTCTGGTAATTTATTTACAAAAAAATTATTCTGATAATAACTATCTAAACATTTTTTATACACTTTTTTAACTCAAAATCCCACATTTAACCCAGAGAGAAGAGTTAGTTAGGAGATTGATCTTGATCCTAAATATTCGCTGGTTCTAAATATAAGACTTAGTTTATAGTGTAATTTATACTATAAACTATGTCTTATATTTAGAATAGAGGAGTATATAATTATTATACATGAGTATTTTAAAAATATCATGTTATATTTACTATAATTAAATAATTTATCTAGTTTTATTAATATAGTCAAATTGGTTAAATAACTCTATTAAACATAAAAAAGGAATAGTTTATAGGGAAAAGGAGAATAAGCAAATAAAGTTAGATAGTTAATACAGTAATCATGTTGGAAATTCAATTCACATGTCTTCACATTATAATTTACATTCACATGAGGCGACTTATGTCATGGATTACATCATTATAAAGACAAACTTAATCTAGAGATATGAATAGGTGTGATTGGTGACAAACCCTTGCCACCATACAAAAAAAATAACATATATCGTGAGAGATCATGGAAACCTCATCATTCTCCTCTTATATTGCTAATCTTTTGTTGCTATGCTCACTCATAATATTTGCAGTCATGCTCCCCCAAGGCATGTGCAGCAGCTTGAGGGTTCAATGCAACCAAAAAGACTACCACCTTCTCTCAAACTTCAAACACACTCTTGTTGATCCGTCAGCCATCCTCTCCTATTGGACCGATGAGCGAGATTGCTGTGAATGGACCGGAGTTCGGTGTGACAACGCCACCGGCAGAGTCATTGAGCTTAGTCTTTCTTGTTCTGCAGAATCCTCCTCCCCGGGTGGTTGTGAAGATGAGAAATCACACTGTCTAACGGGTGACTTTGCTTCAACTTGAGTTTCTAAATCACTTGGATTTGAGCAATCATGACTTCCATGCTATCGTTCAAAATGGTTATGAGGATGTGGCAAATTGTAATAACATGTCTGTTGTTAATCATCCTCATCATTCATGTCAAAATTCTTTCAATCTTCATTATCTTGATTTATCTTACAATGGGAATCTTTATGTTGATGATATTCACTGGCTTTCTCGTGTTCCCTCCCTGAAATATCTTTACCTCAGTTTCATTGATCTTCAAAAAGTAATAGATTGGCTCCAATTAGCAACTCTCCTTCCTTCACTTACAGAGTTATACTTGGAAGGTTGTTCCCTGAAAAACATCAATCCATCTCTTCCGTTTGTTAATTTTACTTCACTCGAAGTCCTTAGCCTTTCTCAGAATGCTTTTAGCACTAAATTCTTGCCTCATTGGTTATTTAATCTCAGTGATCCCACAAGTGTCGACTTGATCCATAATTATTTTCAAGGTCAACTCCCAGAGAGCTTATTGAATGTTCGAAAAACAAAAAAATTACGTTTGAGTGACAATAAACTCAGTGGATCGATTCCAGATATTGGATTGGCCAACTTGAAAATCTGCAAGAACTTGGTATCGGTAGTAATATTTTCTGGTCCTATTCCTTCAACTTTGGGAAATCTGTCATCCTTGACTACCTTGGATGTTAGCTCAAACCGCTTGAATGATAATCTTCCAGAAAGTCTTGGAAATCTGTCATCCTTGACTTCCTTAAGGGTTAGCTCAAACTACTTGAATGGTAGTCTTCCGGAGTCTTGGACAGCTCTTGAACCTCGAGGTGTTACATTTTGGGGGTAATCAATTGACTGGGCATTTGACCGAAAGAATTTTTGTAAATCTCTCGAATTTGGAATCCCTTTTCATGGGATCTCCGGGCTTAATCTTTGACTTTGATTCTCTTTGGGTTCCTCCATTTCAACTTGAAGGGCTTTTTTTGACAAACATGACGGGTCCTAAACTTCCTCCATGGCTACTAGTATCCACTCAACCACCTGGGCTTTGCAACCCAGGTGGAACCCATACGAATACATGATAACTTGATTGATGGGAACATGTACGCAGAAAATTCCTGTTGGGAGATTCACCCACCATAGCCAGGTGCGCGACGCGGGTCAGATCCGGATGTAGTCGGGGCAAAGCTCCGGTGAACCGGGTGGGCAACAAAAAAAAAAATGTCAAATGTGTTACTAAACAACAGAATGATAATTTTAGATTCAAATAAATTCAAAAGTGGCCTCCCTCGATTATCGCCAAATGTTGTCCTTTTATATGGGGAATCCTGAACTCTGTGGACCTCCACTTCCAAAGAATTGCACAAACAATGAAGATTTAGAGCCCATTGAAGGAAATGGCAGCCTAGATGATGAATTTTTTTCTTCATTCTATATGGGATTGGGGCTTGGATTTGCCATAGCTTTTCGGAGAGTTTGTGGTTTGCCATTTTCTTCAACAGGAATTTCAGGCATTCTTACTTCAGATTCCTCTATCATATCAGAGACAAACTTTATGTCATAGTGGTCCTCAAGATAAACCATTTCCGTTGAAGACCTACTTGTCATTGTGGTGAGTGAAACGAACTTGTGATTTAAGTTTTGACTAACTTTTTTAAATGTTATATATTTCCCTTTTCTTACAATATTCAATAACTGCATATTATATCTTCCATAAATTTAATACTTTGGAGATTTAATACCATTGTGATTATTTTAAATTATTTGTATATTATGCAATATCTTGCTATGCATGTTTCATCAGTAAGTCTCCACCTCATCAAGTCCTTTAGACTGAACGTTGCAAGGGAGGACGGAGTTATGCTATTGAAGGCATATTTCAACTTACAAGTGAAGTGAAGTTTTTAGTTTGTTGCGTTACTTTGAAGCCGTGTAATATATATATATATATATATATATATATATATATATATATATATATATAGCTCCATTTTCTGCATACAATTTGTATCCTTATTAAGTATTTGCCCTAAAATAAAGAGAAAGATATTTTCTTTTTGAAAAAAGACTAAAAAAAACTGTCTGAATTTCAAAATACCAAAAAGATCATATTTTTAGGTGTTTCTTTTTACGTTAGAAAAAACACATTAGACTTTCTAGAAAGTGGTAATATATAACTTTTGGGAGATGTATGAAACATGTTATAAATATCTAAATTTGGACTTGGATCACGTTCATCCATTTTCATGGTGCTTCTGTTTGGAATTTGCATAATTGCTTGCACACACTTTCATAATTGAGAGACTCACTCACCATAATCAGATACGTAAAGTGGGTCAAATCTAGATGTAGTCAGGAAAAAGCTCCGATAAACCGGGTAGACAAAAAAAATAATAATAAGTGCCATTTCTATTTTTCAAAAAGGTATTAAATGTTTTATCTCTTATTTTACTTATTAAATATTATTACTCTCATTATTGGTTAAATAATATTCATTTAAAAAAATACTAGACATTTTGAAAAAGTAATGATTGATTTTTACAAAAAAAAAAAGAATTAGATTGTCTAATAATGTCATAACCATCTGCTAAAAACATAAATTCCATAATCTATGGGAAAAAATTGTTATGAAACAGATGGAAACAGATCGAGTATTTGTGACGGTCAAATTTAGAGGAGTCCAAGTTCCAAAGCTCCATTGATAACATTAATATAAAGAACCTTTCCAACGTTAATATATGCCTCTTTATCCATAACAAAAGAGAACAACGTTAAAAAAAAAAAAAAAAAACAGAGGATTCTAAACTCCCCCCTCCTTATCATTTTTTATTGTAGCAGAACTAGAAATATAGGATAGAGGGGCAAACTTTTAACAATTAAGGTAGAATAAAAATAATAAACAATTATATCCAAATAAAATATTCTTCACTGATAAAAAATTTAGTTTATAATACAAATTATTAATTACTCCTTCAATCTTTTATTAAGTACTAATATAAAATATAAAAAATTATTTGATTTTTTTTTATGTTCACAACAAAAGAAGAATAAAAAATAAAGAGGGTGAGTAGTGTGTAAAATTTGATTTTAGACTTATATATGAATTGTGCTGGGCAAAAATATTAATATGTCCCATCTATTTTTTAAATAAATTTAAAATAATTGTAAGGAGTATAAGAGAAATTTTGTTTGATGGGAGAGCGGCTATGTATTATGGCATATTTATCTTGAAATTTTCGCTCAGAAACAATATTAACTTAAAAAAAATTATGATCATTAAATATTGATTTTGTTTAAAACATAACGATATTATCTCACTTTTTAAAAAAAATTAATATTGATCATTAAAAAATTAATATATTTTTTATGGTAAAAAGTAACTGTTATCTTTCAACACTTTCAAATAAATTAGGAACCCACAAAAATTTCTAAACAATATTGATTGAGAGTAAAAACTTCCCAATCGGCACTTTAACCCTATTATTAATTATCAGCTAGTATTATTCATCATGCTGCCATGTCTGGTAAAACATGCGTACCAGCTAGACTGCCCTCTATCTCTTCCCTCTAATGTCAACAAAACTTGTGGCATGGGCCCCCCCCTCTCTCTCATCATAAAAATAAAGAGAGAGAGAGAAATATGCAACGGTCCACGCGCTTTTCTTTTCTTTTTTCAAAATGCCAACATACTAATCAACAAAGATGCCCCGTTCATATCTACCCAATCCTCTGTACGAAATTAGGATATTTTTGTTTGAAAAATCATCCATTACAGAAATTTCTAGTCCAAAGATACTGCCTTTAAGCTGATGTAGCTCTATTATCCTTGTATACGTATTTTCATGTTTATGTAGTTAAATATAGGTTGTATAATCTACTAAAAATATATTCCGCTTGCCTCCTTAAATAAATTTCAAGCGATGAAGATAACAAGAGTCACGTGAACGTTAATAAGAATCCAGTTTGGAATCCTACACTGCACAGCCAACTTATACTAAGCCAATAAAAACTCGACAAAATCCGAGGAACAGTAATAAACCCTACCTTCTATATAACCTACCTGAGTTTTCATTGGCCCTGGTATTTCTTCGTGCTGAACCATGCGACCCTTCTTTTTTCACCACTTGTCCCTTCATAATTTAACCTAATTTACAAGTCTTCTAACTAATAATAATAATAATCTGGAGTCACTTGCAGAGAACAACAATGGCTTCTCGTGTCTCTACAGTGGCCACTACTACCTTTGTTTCATGGAACTGTGCTTCTTTTTCACCTTGGGTTGGGACTGTGAGAGGTAGACTTGGCACTGTATAATGGTTTTACCAATCTTGAAACCTGGTACGACCGTGAATGCAACTTGTGGGTATGATTCCATGGCCTGGTCTGACCCTGAAGATTCCATGAATATCTCGTCGTTTACACTTTCCATGTACACATCAGAATATCTGCATCCCTTTCTTAATTGAAAGATTGAAGCTTGTGGCTCGAAAGAGAAGGCCAAGCAATGCAAGAGCCAGACCTTCTTTGCCATCTCAGCGAAAGATGAGAAGAAGCTAGTGTCAGGAAATTCTCCTGCATTCAAAAGGTTTCTCTGGTTCAGATCACCAAAGAACGAGGATTCCATCTTGGGATGAATAAGTCGCAAGTACTTCATCCGGCAGAACTTTGCAAATGGAGACCTTGGCTTCTCAGCGAGATATTCTTTTGCTTTGATGGATTTGAGTTCGTTGAATCTCAGGAAGAACACTTGTCGTAGACTATTTCTATCCGGCAAAGACTCGTTGGGAAGGGAGAAATTAGGAAACTGAAATGAGTCAAACATTTCCCTACAAACAAATGACTCAACTACATAACATTTGTGATCCTCTTTCAAGTACACTAAATTCTTTTCAATGGCATTCACTGCAGCATCGATATCCCAACCGGCAGATCTCATCTCATCCACGATCAACCGAACAAAGTTTCGAATGGACCTGACTGTCTGGCGAAGGACAGTAACAAAATGGCTAGGATTTATTCCTGATATATGAAGATTATCAAGAACAGATAATGAACCACTTTGATTCAATCTCTTCTCCATTGATCTGTTCTGCTTAATAGCTTCCTGCAACTTCTCCTTAAGAAACACGATCTCGGATTCCTTAAGCCGAACCTGAGACTCTAACTTCTTTCCCATGATGCCATAAGTCTTTATAACACTAAGAAGCTCCTTCAATTCAGCCTCCAGTATTGCCGTTTCTGGTGAAGGGTCAAATTGCTTTTTCAAGTAACACTGTTTTAGCTCAGACAAGTTCTTCAACTCGCGGACTAGCAATTGATCCGCAGCTTGAACGCCTTCAGGATCGTATGGCGACTGAGCATACTGAAGTTGAGCATATTCAGCTTTAACAGATGAAATGCTTGCAAAACTTTTTGCAAGCAGAGCTTCCATGGCTGCTCTTTCCTGAAGCTCTTCATCTGCCGCATCAAAAGACTCAGACCAGTTCAAAACCTTATCGATACTTCCTTCTTCTTTAAGATCTCTATGATCTGTTTTAACACCCTTCAGTCCATCAACTGGAGCAATTCCAGTCAGAGTTCGAAGATGAAGAACCTTGGCAATAGTTCGAGCCAGTTTCTTCTTGCTCGGTGTCACAGCCATCGGCTGGACCGACTCCATCAGCAGAAAATTGCCCAAGTATGCAAATCAGTGTGGTAATTGTGAAAAGGGTTTTGTGCCTGTATTTGAAAAGAGTAACAAGACAACAATAAAGTTAGAAGATGATGGTGAGCTTCATAATGAACATGCCCCAGAAAAGAAAAAAAGCAACATGCTTTAACACTTAGATCGAGGTACTGACGAAGCATTGGAATCTAATTTTGCTCTTTCATCTATCAACGTTTCAGTCTGTCTGCTTTCCGCAGTGTATAAAGTTGTGTCTCTGAGACAGCGGATTTAGAAGACAAGGAAGCGAAAATAACATAAAATGCATCAAAAGTTCAAAGTTCAATGTTCATTTCAGGAATATTAATCATATTTCCAAAAATGACTAGTTTTAGCAAAAAAGAAAAACTAAATCAGAAACAAGAACTTAACATCAAGCAAGGTATAGAAAAGAAGATTCAGTGAATGAATCAAGTTAACAACTGGAATAAATCATAAAAACGAGATCTTTAAAAAAAGGAATACCACAATACAGTGTAAACACAGTAACAAGCACAAGTACTTTTTCCTGATTTGACATGTTGGTCAGCTCTTGTTGAGTATGCTGAAGAACCAGAACCTTTTTCTAATAGAATTTAATTAATTGAACAGGAAATTAGTTTTTTTCTTTGGTATGAATCATTATGAAAGTAATCATGACTAAAGACAATCATTATCAATACTAATCCTATTTATCCCTGGCCCATATGTTACCAACAAGGCAAGCTCCACCACCAGATCTATAAAAAACAGAAGAAATACCGAGAGGCAGAAAAAAACATCAAGGTTTTAATAGCAATTATGTTAAGTACAGATTTAGAATAACAAATCTAGTTTTTAACAAAGATAAAGAAATCTTGGTTATGATTCATAACTCTTGGGATTCCCTGATGTCCTGATTCAAGATCTAGAAAGATCTGGCTTTAGCAGCCTGATAGCTTACAGTGTGACCCACCAAAGGGAATACCTGACATGAAGCTTCATACTTCATTGTCAGCAATGTGAAAGATTAGCATAATCATCATCAGCATCATAAATCTAAAACCTCTACCGCTCACTAACAAATAATTCCTATATAACATTTCATGTTTGATTATCCTACATAATACCTAAATGTTTCATGGGTTCTAGTATTAGTAAGAAGTTGCTTTATTCTTTTGATATTATAGTAAAGATATCTTCTAGTTTCTTTAAGAGACAGATAGCTTGGGATTATAAGTGGAATCAGAAACTTTCTCTTCTAGCTTTACTTGGGATAAGACTGTGTGAGTGTAAAAACAATAAATAAATAACATATCATGTCTGTACTAGAAAGAAAATTTTGTCTTGTTACCTAATTATGTTTTTCACGTGACTAGGATCACCAACTCATAAAGCACTCAAGCCGTCTGGAACAGTATATAAACAGAATTTAACATCATCTTTTTACCCAACTTGATATTTATTCTCTCTCAAATTAATATAAGCCACTGTCTTCACACATCAAATGAGTTTTCATAAATTACTATCATTTCAAATCAACAAGGACAGACATCCAAATGACTATGATTAAAAGTCAAGACAATAATGTAAGAGCAAAGACCTTAAAGAAGCTCAATAATGGGCATTGCAGCCTCAGAAACATGAACCAAATTCAGCTTAAAACCAGACTTGTAAGAGCAGTAGCTAATGTAGTAAATAACCAATTTTATTTGAAAGGTGATCAATACTCTGTGTTCATACCGCAAAGAGAGCTATTATATCTAGAACTTCAGGGGTATTTAAGAAAATGAGAGGAAAATCAATGATTAACAGAAGATTAGAAGGACAAGCCATTGATTTAAAATATCGAAGAAAATTGCTATACCTTGAAATATCCCCGGAAATCTAGCAATGAATCTTTCAACTTCTCATCATTGTAAACGTAAATCTCAAGGAAACAGAGTAAAAACTGCGTCCTTGAAAAGCCCTGCAACCAAACACGCCATAGTAAGAAAAACACCAAGAACAAGCTCCAGAAAACAGAAAAAAAAAATCCCTTTTCCCCAAACGGTAAGAACCAACAGAACAAGACTCTAAGACCAAAGCAATTAGTACTCCAACCAGCTCACGGAAACCAACAAGAATCCCCCAAAAATATACTTCAAGCAGATGAAAGAAATCGACTACGAACGAAGAGCTATACGAAACCGAAAACGCGTTCGAAAACGCGGACAAAGGCTTTTCATCTTCAAACTTGAATCAAACACAAAAGCGCTTCCGATTTCGATCCTCTAAAAAAATGGAGGTGCTAAACCGAGTAAAGGAACGAACAATGAGAGGCGAAATGATGACAGAAACGAATGGAAGTGGAAATGAGGTTTGGCTAACCTCACAATGAAGCTCGTTTCTGCGTGAATCGTGATGCTTCAATTTTTCTTCAGTGCTGGCACAGACCTATGCTCTATGCTCTGCTTTGTTCTCCTTTTTCTTCTTTTCTTTGCCGTTCTGATGCACAAAGGCCCCTACTGATTACTGAAGGTACCACAGGTCTATAGTAACCCTTGAGAGAGACAGAGGGACACAGCTGGAAGAGAGAGGGGAGAGAGAGAGCTGGAGGAGGAGGGAAGCAGAGCAGAGAGAGAGAAACAGGGGAAGGGACGGGAGGAAAGAGAAAATAATTAAGAAGACGAAAACGGACACAGCGTTGGGAATTGGGGAGATCACAGACACAATTGGTCTAGTCGCTTTCCCTGACCTATTTATTGATACTATTTCTCCTTCTCCCTACCCTTCTTTCACCATATTACAATGGAAAAGGCAATAACCACTTATTTTATATTTTTAAATAATTTAACATTAAGATAAAAATAATAACTTCTCACTCCCCTAGTCTTAATTAAAAAACTTTATTCTAAATTTAAATAATAAGAAATTAATATAACTTATAAAATTATAAATTTAGATTTAATGTTAATATAAAAATATTATTGATGGCCTAGTAGATAACATATAAATACTTTTATAAATATTTTTTAAATTTAAAAGTATACTTTAACTCATTTAAATTTTTTTAAAAATAAAAAAATATATTAAATTTAGTTTAATTTTTAATTTTAATCCTTTGTTTTCGGGAGCAAATCTAGGGCCAAGGAGAAATTGAAGGGAAGGGCATCAGTGGAATTTCATGAGAATATCAGTGAAACGTAATGTCAGAGATTTTACGACAGGCTGAAGAGGGAGTACGGAATTGAACGGTGAATTTTGTTTAACAAAAATAGGCATACCACTCCCAGCCAAAAATAAAATAAAAATGGAGCATTCCCTCATGAAAATAAAATACTACTCCTTCCTCTAAATATAATATATAATTTATATAATAATTTATAAATTATCAGTAAATACTTTTTTGGCCTAGAAGATCTACTCCGATATTCTAAGTTTTGTTGGGGGTGTTTTTAATTATAAAAGTTAAATAAAAAAATATATTTATTTTTAAATATAATATATTAATCTATTTTATTTTTAAAAATTATAATTTTTATCTTAATTTATTTTTATATGATTATATATATTAAAAAATATTTATCAAAATACATATAATTAAATAAAATATTTAAGATAAATTCATACATAATTATTATAATTATTTTTTAATTTATTTAATTTATTTAAATTAATTAAATAATAAGTAGTTTGAGTTCCTAGAGTCGAACTTACCTTTTTAATCAATTGCCACGTGTAATGATATTTCTTATTTATGGGGTCCACCTATTTAGTTTATGATGTAAGGGATATAGATGGCCTTGATGCTTTGACCGGTTGTTTTTTATTTGACCCAACGGATCTCTCCCGATCGATCCCTTTGGCTCTTCTTCTTTTGAAGATACTTTAAACATACTTGCCCTAATAAGTAATGCGCTCTGAAATTTTCACAAAAAAATAAAGTAATGATCTCTGAAATATCTCAAAAATAATTTTTATTTGTATTACCTGCTCTGCTTGTATCGGGTAACAAAAGTTATAAAAGATAAAGGGGTTAGGTGGACTTTATTCCTTTTAAACAAAATCAAAAAATTAAATACTATAAATTAAAAAAAATAAAGTTAATTGAACTAGTACTATAGGAGTTTAATAAGAGCAGTAATAAAATAAAAAATTATATTAAATATCATGTAAATAAGAAGTTCTAAAAAATTATGAAATTATTATGAAATTCTATAAGATTTGAAATTAATTTTTTTTAATTATGAGATGACAGAATTATCATTAGAAAAAATATCTCAATTATTTTTTTACCCCCAATTATTATTTTTTTTTCTAGAAGTTATCATTCCTATTATATAAAATGTTATTTTTTTTTCTTATATGAATTGTTATTTTTTTCTTATAGAGTTATCATTTATATTATTTGAATTATTTTTTCTAGAGATAATTTTATTATTTCATAATTTAAAAAAATTAATATTATATTTTGCAGGATTTTATAATCGTTTAAAAGTTTCTTAGCATTTTTCTAAAATTAGATTCCTTGACTTAAATGTAATTTTTCCTAATTAAATTAAAAAAAAACAAGCCAACGCATGGACAGAAGCATAAGTCAGATCTAACATATGTTGTTTGTTTAATGGATGATAAATTATAAACTATAACGAGTTCTTATCTTTTTTTTACCAGCATGACATATTTTTTTATCTATTTATTTCTTAAATTAGCTTTTAATTTTCGAGTAACATGGAGCAAGAAATTCAGAAATAAAATATGTCATTTAAATTTTTAATATGAATGGGGTAACAAATTGTAAAATAAAACAATTTTTATCTAAATTTTAATTTGCATGGGTGAAATATTCTATAATGAAATAAGGCATTGTTTACATTTTTTGTATGTACATAGTTATATTCACATGATCGTGGATTTTAAACTAAAACAAGTTTAATTTTTTTATGAGTAGTTGTTTATACTATTAAAATTTTCAAATAATTTGTATAGGAATAAAACAATTTTTTTTACTTGTATTCTTAATGGTAAATAATTATCTATTTCTTTATCTTGATAGAAAATTTTAACTTTAATTCCTGCTTTCTCAAAAAGTTATCTATTTTACTACAAACTCAGTTTTAAATTTGGACGTTTCCCCTAAAGTTTAAACATATTTTTTTATATAAATTTTTTTTTAAAAAATTAATATCTACGATTTAAAGATAAAATAAATCGTTAATTATTCTAAAATATAAATTTAAATATTTAAAAATTAAAATATTTTTTTAAATGCTATAATTATAACTAAAATAATACGATACTCCTACTTAAATCCAACACACTACAAACACAAATGTGTTTTTGTAGAGACTAGGATAAATGTCGAAAGAAGGTACAGAGCGGCAATTTCGGTGCTGTCCAAATCAAATATGAATACGGGGACCAAAAAAAACAAAAAGAATCAAATGTGAACGGGAAAAAAAAATAAGAAGAAGAAATACAGAAAAAAGATTACACTTTGTCCCCCTTTCCTTGTTTGGTTCAATGGACGCATATTTAAAGTGGAGTACAGTGTTAGCTACTTGTGCACCTTCCCCCCGCCCCCCCGCTAAAACTTCTTCGCATTAAATTCTTAATAATAAGAAGTTCGTATAGCTATTTTTTTTTTTAATATTTAAAATTTATTTAAATATTTTAAAATGCATATAAATGAAAATTAAGTTGCGACTTGCTCAGATGCTAATAAATTTTGTTATTGTGTATAAATTTTACACTTTATACAGTATGGGAATATAATATATCATAGCATAATGTAATATGTGTATTGGAAAGGTGATTTAAAAAAAACATTAAGCATAATTATTATTAAGATATAAACCTAATTTATTTTGGTTCAAGTAGTTTTTTTAAAAAAGAAATCAAGCGAACAAAAATTGATGTTGAAAGTGTGTCATCTTCATCAACGATATAAAAGCATCAACTCTTTTTTTGCTTTTATGGGAAGCTCAAAACATAAATTCTATGATAAGTCAAAATATTAATAAATTATGAATTATATAATTTTATTGTGATTTTGTACAATTTTTTTTTATTTTCTCTCCTAATTTTTCAGGTTTTGAAAAAATATTTACATTAGATCTAAATATTGTTCAGTCTAAATAAATGTAACCATCTTAAAAATATTTTTTCTATTCATATAAATTTAAATTGGAGATCTTATACTTAAACAGTTACAGTTTCTTCTATTAAAATCAATGCTTAATTAAAAAAAATTGCACCATTAATAAGTTATTATGAATACTAAAACAAATCAAAATAAATCCTACACAAAAATTTTTTTAAAAAAATTGATTAATGTAGCTTTAAAAACAATAATACAATAATAAGCTGTAAAGCTTTCGTGTTCAAAATTATTTATAATACAAATTGCTCAATTTTTGGATTATAATAAATACCACTTTATTATTATTATTATTAGTATTATTTAAATTATGCACAAAAGAAGAAAGTAAGGAAAGCAATGTTTAGCTATTTGATAAAACATGGCAAAAGAAGAGCTTCTTTTCAACATGATATAGAGCTCAAATTCTCTTTGATATTATACTTTGTGCTCTTTTCTTGTCTGTTCTCTAAGCTAAGCCATGTCTCTTCTAACAACTTGCCCATAAATCCTTCTATCCTTGTTTTATTTTATGTGACATATACAAAACTATCAATTAAATCACTAAACAGAGCAAAATCTACTAAAAGTAGTTGATTAATCAATTAATAATATTGATTACAAAACAAAATTAGCTTTTTATTTCTCAATTCCAATGCACATCCCTCTTCCCAACCAATTGAAAACCGGACTATTGAATTAGTCGATACAATAATTATAATGTTAATAGTAATTATAGTTGAACTAAGATCAACTCAATTATGATCAACATAATATAATTTTATTAAAATAAGTAACAAAGTTTTTTTTATAATCTAAAAAAAGTAATATTTAAATAAAATAACATTAATTTATTGATAAATAAAATATTCATATATAAAACATGCATAATTCAACAAAATAAAATTGTCAAAGCATAAATCTTACTGCTATTTTTTTTTTAAACTCAAAAGATGTTTCAAACTTAGCAAAGTGAGGAAAAAATAAAAATAAAATTTAACCTATTTAATTTATCCAAAACTTTTGATCGGGCTGATTAAAATATTAATTCACTAACTCACTAATTAGACTGCCTGCTTGATCCATTTTAATACCATGATGCCCTTTTCCTAAACATTCATTTATTTTATTTTCTTGTACGGTGTAAGTATTCTCAACATTATAGTGTTTGTACTTGATGCATTATTAATTAGCATCCAAAGTTTCTAGGAGTAGAATACATAATTAATTAACGTGGGAAAAATAGAACATATATAGTTGTTGAAAGGGTACAACCTTTTTTATATCATTAAATAATTAGGTGTTGGTTGTTTACTTTTTTTTCTTCCTCCATCATTTTCTATTGGTGGTTGAGTGAACATTTATTTATTTAGAGGCAAGCATGCAAATTGCCTTTGCCAGCAGACAGGTTTGAAAGGTATAATAATTGATAAAGATTTGGTAATTAATAATTATTTATATAGTTCCATCTTCATTGCCAAACACTTGCATCACCATACTTAATTAAGATAAAATTACCTAACTCCTGTATATATATATTAATAAAACAGTTTTAACGAATTTATGTCTTATATTATTTTTTTTATTTCTACCCTAAATTCATGCTCAACATTTCATACATAGTGAAGTGTTCAACCCATCGTCTGTGGGTTCAACTGGTAATGGGGTAAGATATGCGACTATTTAGAACGTGTTCGAATTCTAGGAAATACCACTTTATTGTGGTTCCAGTCGAGGCGTTTGAGGATACATCCTAGCTCCTGAGTGTCTAGGTTTACACTTGAAGGTAGTAAACGGCTTGCTTCGCCCGACATTGATATTGCCTAAGAAGAAGGGATATTTCGCCCTGCTCTTAGAATATGGATGAACCCAATCCCTTTCCAAAAACTTATATACCAAAAAAAAATAGTGAAGTGTTCATATATTCACATGTACATGTTTATAAAACACTTTAAAAAGAATGAGTTATAAGTCATCAAAATAAAATATTAATTACATTTTCTCAAGATTACCACATATTAATTAAAGTTTGATGCACTGACTTGGCAACTCTTGTTAGTTCTGGGGGTTAGTTTCTGATGGTGTCATTTTTTTTTATAAAAAAGGTTTGTTATAATTTCCCTTTTTCCTTTATGTAATTCATTGTTGTAAATATGAGTTAATTTAGATTTTTTTTTTATTTTCTATTAAATTTAATAACTTAATCACATATTCTTAATTTTCACAAGGTGATTAGATGTGACTTATAATAAAGATCTGGGAAGGTATGGTACATCATAAGCCAAATTTTTTATTCATTGGCTAGTGGCGTTTTAAAAAGAAATTACTAATTATTTTGTAAATTGTCTTATAATATATAGAAACACTTCAAATTATATTATATATAAGTTATTAATTTTACAATTCACTCCTCCAATTTCATACAGTACACAAACATACCTAGTTAATTAAAAAAATTGTGATCTGTGGCAAAAAAAAAACCCCATAAACTCACAATATTTTTTTTGTAGTATCTCTAACCTGGGTTTATGATGTATGTATAAAAGAAAATAAGAAATGCTCATTAATCATTATTTAAAGTAAAACTAGATGAGATTAAGGGAAATGAACAAAAAAGAAAAAAAGAAAATAATTGTCTCGATAATTGAGGAATTTATGTTGTCCTGATTACAAAAATTCTTTTACAGAAAGATTTTAATTAAAAAAGAAAAAAAAATGGGGAGGCACATGCGATTGTTCGCAGGTATGAAGTAAACTTAGGAAGAATCTGCATGCACGTTTCTCACTGACAGGCAATAAGACAATGTTGCATGTTCCATGCACTTCAACACACAACAACGAGCATGTGCGTCCCATAAAAATAAAACATCAGTATTCATATAATAAGATCTAACTACAAAATGTCTTTTGAATCACACGTTGGCCGGATGGAATTTTAGTCGTTTTTGCATGAAATTTTGAATTCGAGTTCGTAAAAAATATCTTTATTAAAGCTATCTTCAATTAAGTCTATGACAACGTTAAAATTTAACCTAATCCAAGTTGACAATTTTATACTTTTGAATCTTAATTTTTTTCTTCAGTAATTTAATTTTTAGTGATCAAATTTGTGATCAATTATTTATTGTTTAAATCATACTATATTTTTCCAATAACTTAAATTATATATTAAATATTAAAAATAGCGTCATAGTGTGTGTGTATTAAAACCCAAAAACATCAAAAGTTGACAATTGCCTTTAAGTAGACTACTAATTAGAAGATCTAAACATTGCTATAACTTGCTACAGCTAAATGCGAAACAGACCTTAAAAACCAAAGAATCCAAGTTGAGTTGCTCTCTCCTTCTCAAATGTCTCGTAATATTGATAGATTGTGGTCACTGCAAGTAATATACCAGTCCCTGACCCAATCGCTCCCATTAAATCTGCCAACACCGTCAAAGCTCCGATGCACACGCCGCCAAAGGCCGCCGCGGCAGGGATATATCGATTCAACTCCTTCTCTAAGTTTGACTCACGATGCCCAGGCATCACCATTTGTTGCTCCTGCAATATTCACCAAACAAACATGCATCTCACTCTTTGCTTTTGTTTTATCCAGAGGAACAGATACTAAGATACTAACAGCACGATGTTACAATCAGGATCGACCCCTGAAACTGTAGAAACCGATTTTAATATGAGTACCTTAAGTTGCTTGGCAACATCTCTAGCAGAAGATCCAGAGACTATGATCCATAATTTGGAGAATATGGCACACGCTGACAACATAAACACAACATAAAACATTGCACGGATAGGATCCACGGCAATATCAACCAAGCTGCAAAACAATATAGCAAATCCAACTCTTAAATTACATATCTTATATAACAGACAAGACACATATATAACTTTAAAGGGCTATATATATATGTTGTGATAACCGTTTGTTTTTTTGCTGAATCTTATTATTATTAGGTATATCCGAGTAACTGACTAATTTGAATTAGGGCTTTGCAACTAAGATACTTCTTCCCAAAAGTTGTTATAAGAAAATGTGACTCAAGTAGCTCTTCTCCTATTTTATGATCTAGTTGGTCTACCACTAGAAGAAATAACTTGGTTATATATAAGAGAAGCAATTCTTTACCTGGATGGGGCAGTGATGTAGTATATAAGGCCCCCAACAGGAATAGAGTGACTACCACCATATTCAGTTTCTTTCCATCTTCCAATCAAATTTACAATGAAGTTTCCTTTAAACAATCGATATAATACCTGTAAAATTCACAAGAATTATAACAAAGTAGTACGTTGAAAAATTCAGTCAAAAAGTGGATGAATATATATACCTGGGAGATCATGTAGGAGTTGAAAACGAGGGAAGATACAAGAATGATGGGCATTTTAGAGGTATAGAACAATTTGATTGGATATGAACCTTTGTAGCCACGAGAATTCTTTGATCTTATTGGCAAAACCACACGGAAACCTTGGAAGTATATCACAATCAAGAAAATCAACACTGTGGAAAGCAGATTTGTGACATTCGGTAGATTTTGTCGGTAAAACGCCTCGCGAAGAGCCCGGACCTTGTCGGTTCGAGTAAGCAACAAATGAACTAAAGCAATGAAAGCTCCCTCGAATTCAACCCCTCGTCCATTGTTAATGGTGGTAGGACTAAATGCCTTCCATATAATGTTCTCACAGCAACATATATAAAAACACAAATCACGATGTGAGACTACGTATCAGTCACGAGTTTGTTTAAACTTGTGAGTTTCACAACTTAATCGTGATTAATTGTAATCACTCGATATATACGAGACTATCATTCATTTAATATATAGTGAAACTAACGTATGCTAATGAAGGCGAAAGAAGAAAGCTAAGAGAGAACAAAAAAACTGACCAAAAATTAGTAGCAATTAAGAGTGAAATTCCAGAGCCAAGGCCATATCCTCTTTGAAGAAGCTCATCGAAACACATGACAATGATGCTAGCCAAGCAAAGCTGAGTAACGATCAGAATAGCATTTCCTACCCCAAGTTGGTTCACACTACCATACATCCCTGAAGAAACATAGGTAGTTGCCTGTCCAACTGCAATCAAGATTCCAAGCAACTTCTGTGCTCCACTCCTACAAAATAATAATAATAAAATTAATATAATCATGTAAATAAACAACATATAACACGAATCGTTTTCAGTGCTCATCACAATAATAAGCACAATGGTGCTTATTGCTACAATAAGATTGTATGTTTAAATACAATTTTAATAGTTCAAATTTAAAGTTTTTAACTTGTGATTTTTGAATAAAAAATCATTTTTTTTAAAATAACAGTTAAGATATTATTTCTATTTTAAAATTATGTATACATTAAAATATTTTTTTCAAAAAATAAAAGTAAATAAAATTAAGTTAAACCATCCAAATATGGACAGGTACACAGTTTCAGTGCTCACCAAAACTCAATCCATCTAGACAATGCATAGTGATAATGAGCTCTTGATGCTCATCAATGCGCTTAAAACCAAAACTCATTCTAACCGTATAACATTACATTAACATATAAATAACTGAGTTAATTAAATTAAAATTTAGTGATTAAGTAGAGGGGGAGAGAGATACTTACAAGAGATTACGATCCTCACGAACATTATTGTTCACCTCGATGATCTTTGAACCTACCAAGAGTTGCGTTATCATACCAGAAGTTACAATGGGACCGATGCCGAGCTCCATAACCGTTCCTCGAGACGAAGCAGTAATGGCTCGCATCCAGTATAAGGGATCTGAACCAGTAGTTGAGTGTATTCCATAGAGAGGTAGCTGACTGCAAACCAGGAAGATGGAGAGATATATCACTGTGTATATCATCTTCTCCCTAAATGAGATTTTCTTGTAGGGACTCTCAACTTCAGGCACAAATGACAGAAACGGTTTAACCAGATGAAGCGCCCTAAATCCACCTCCCATCTTTTCAAACTATAACACTCCAACACCTAAACATTAAAAGAAATCGTTTTAGATGATAACATGACGGAAAAAAAGAAGAAAGAAAAAACTTGATAATGAAGAACACAACAGAATAAATAAAGTAATAAACACATACCTTGAAACAGATGCTTCTCTTTCTGCTATTTTTCTTCTTTGGTTGATAAGATTGGTTTGAAGAGTTGTGGTGAGTTCGTGAATTTCTAATTTATAAACCCATGGCATGTGCCTTGAGATTATTAGATGAGATGAGAGATAAGATTATTTACTCTGATCAGATTTTTTTTAATCTAATTTGAAATTCTTTTTTTTTTTTTATCTTAAAGGATAGAGAAGATAAAATACTATCAGTTTCATAATTATAAGCTCTTTTTCTGGTTTTAATACATATTTTTATTATAGATTAGAATAGATTTTAGGGTAGATTTAATATTTAATATTCAGTATTCAAATTTTTATTTCAAAAATAATATTTATTATGATTGTTGATTGATTAAGAGATAATAACCATTTAATATATCTATTCTAACCTAACTTTTATCGTTTGAATAATTTTATTCAATTTGAATTTGAACATTTTATATTTTATATCAACAATGTATTTTGTAATTATACAATTCTCTAAATTAATGATAAACACTGAATTATAAATTTTAATTATTAATTTGAAAATTTAGCTTATCGATTCATTTATTTAACATTTTAAAATTATAAAGATGAAACAATCAAGGAGAAATGCTCAGGATTAATATATATATCTAATCTCATTATATCTATTAAATACTGGAAATCTATACAGAACCATAACACCATTTAAATAAAAAAAATTTATTCACAAAAAAAGTTAAATAATCATTTTAAAATATGATTTAATTCATCAGTAAAATGTTTAAGATTATTCATCGTAATTTGTTTTTGCTCTATGGCAAAAAAGAGAGCCTAAAGTAGTTTCCAAGCACATTTGTTTTTGGACAAAAGCTCCTAATAGGCTCGGCACACTCTTAAGGATTGTTTCCTTCCGTGTATTTTTAAATGTACAGGCCTTGGGCCCTTAATATACATACAGGCCCAAATTTATAACTAAAGTCCAAGTCGTTGGCCCATTTGGCCCATAACATACATGCAGGCCCATTTACTTGTGTGTGTTGAAAGCCCGGCCTGTTTTCACTTTTCACAAATAACTTCTTAAATGGGTTTAGTTTTAAATTTTATATTTTTAAATATAACCCCTTCAAAACGCACCGGTGACATTTCTGCCCGCTTCGTGTGTTCGGCTTCCGTCGTGGTGGTGATTCGTCTTCGTGCCGTGTCTTTGTGAGCTCGAGTTCCGTCCGACGTTGGTGGTGTGTGCATCATCTTCAGGTGACTGCTATGCTCTTCCTTTCCTCTGTGCTGATGACTTGTTGCTGCGCGAAATCTCTTTTAATTCTTGGTCGAATGTTGGCTTTAATTTCTTTTTACAAATTCTTTCTGCAAAATTTCCCATACAGAATTGGAAATGCATGATCATAATTTTCTAACTGTATTTTTAATCGGTACCTCTGAGCCTGCACTGTTAATACTTCAAGGCCATTATCCTTGTTACAGATAAATGATCGTTTCGTTACTAGAGAGCCCTAATCATTATACGTTTACATGGTCGTTTTAGCCCAACAGATTTATTTTTTAAAAAAGAAAAATTCAGTGTCAGATTCAATAAAGTACGTTTCAATTTCACTCTCAATTTTACGTCAACAGAAAACCTAAATTTAGAAGTGAGTCCCGTGAAGATGTCGATCTTCGAGTACAATGGAAGTGCCCTAGTGGCTATGGTGGGTAAGAACTGCTTCGCCATTGCCAGCGATAGGAGGCTCGGTGTTCAGCTTCAGACTATCGCCACCGATTTCCAGAGGATATCCAAGATTCATGACAAGCTTTTCATTGGTCTTTCTGGCCTCGCCACTGATGTCCAGACATTGTAGGAATACTACCATCTCTCAATTCCCCACTTGTTCTATGTTTTTTTTTAATTAAATTTCTTAACGTTGCTCCCTTCTATTTCAAGGTATCAACGGCTCGTCTTCCGGCACAAATTATACGAGCTTCGAGAAGAGAGGGATATGAAGCCCGAAACATTTGCTAGCTTAGTCTCTGCTATTCTGTACGAGAAAAGGTATGGATTTGATCTTATATTATCGAATAAGAATTTTGCACCAGTCCTTACTCAATTACTCTCATGTTGTCTTGTTGGAAGCTTGTGACTTTACAACGATTCAAAAAAGGGGAGTCATAACGACATTCAAATTATACCAGCGTCTTTTGGAACTTGGAAACACTGCACTTTCCAATTGAGTGGCCTAAAAATCTGTAGTATAACAAGAAAATCAAAAGACTTGTCATTTGTGGACTTAATGCCTTTTCTGGATAGAAAAGGCTTAATGCTGGTTTAACTTTGTGTCCGCCCAATTCAACCATCCTAAATTTTCTCTCATTTCTCCATAATGTTCAGGGGCTGTTTAAGAATATAAAGTGCAAGAGCAGAATGAGACCCTTCCCGAAGTAAAGATAGTAATTGTAGGATAGTCAATTGACTTAAAAATGATATAGACACATGGTTCATTTTATTAAGAAAATTAATGCTTTATAAGATCAATGAGTTTGAGGAATATGTATAAATTTAAAAATATTTCGTTGGTGGATTATGCATAACTCGATTTTCTGAGTGTGACTGTTATAAGCAGAATCAGTTTTGAACTATAGAATTTTGCAAATATATTCAGTATGAATTGTGAATGCATCTTTTGCTTTCTAGGTTTGGTCCATACTTTTGCCAACCTGTAATTGCTGGATTAGGAGATGATGACAAACCCTTTATTTGCACCATGGATTCAATTGGAGCCAAGTAAGTTGACTCTTCGTATAATCTAACCTGTCCAATTTTTAAAGGGAATTTTTAATAGTTCAGACTTGTAATTGCATGTTGGCTCTTCTTATAATCTGTATTCATATTTATTATTGAAAAGGATTCCGTGCTTAGAGTTGAAAATATTTGGGGAACCGTCAGAAACACATTTAAACTCTGAGAGATTCAGATACATGCGCAATACCTTTGAAAGCAAAACTACAAAGAAATTTGGACTCTACTCTCTCTCCCTTCTTATGCCCGGCCATTGTTTCTGATATCTTTCTAATATGGATGATGATAAGAATGCATGTTGTTTTCAATGTTCCTTTCCCGCTAGTCTATTTTGCTTTGTAGTTATTAAAATAATATGAAAGTTATATACTTTATTATGAGCTATGTTTGTGATGATAATAATATCTTCATACTTTTCCTATATGCAGGGAGCTTGCAAAAGATTTTGTTGTTGCAGGCACTGCATCTGAGTCTCTTTATGGTGCTTGTGAGTCTATGTTTAAGCCTGACATGGTTTGTCACTAAATTTAACTTGATATAATTTTTATATGACTAGTTCTTTTATTGTTTTTGAAAATTTGTGCTGTCATGTGTATTATCATCTGTGTCACTGCCTGTAGTTAAATGAATACCCAATAAGCTTCTTCTAGCCAATATATGCAATAACTACCCAAACTTAATTTGGACAATTCCTAACATTAGATTCAGGCTATAATCCTTTTTATTTCATGCGAGATATTTCATCATATTATTGGAATCTTCTTCTTAAATTATAGTTCTAGTTGTCTTGATTTTTTGGGCCTATGATCGTTGCACTATGGATGACAGATGAAGGGAAGATTCCACTTAAAGACCACAGCATAAATGATACTAAAGGATCTCAAAAACTAAACTCCCTCTGATAAACAAAGGAATCAGTTACCTCTCATATACTTTAAAGTTACAACTTAATCTTCCCAATGACACGAGTATTTTTGTTTAAGAGTAATAACTAGTCCAGAACACATTTTTAAGGGGTTTTATTGTCACTTTTACCCATTTATGACTCTTGTGTGCCTCAGGAACCAGAGGAATTATTTGAGACCATCTCCCAAGCACTTCTTGCATCTGTTGATCGTGACTGTTTAAGTGGCTGGGGCGGACATGTCTATGTTGTGTAAGCTTATAATTCTTTTCTCTAAGTAGCTGGCAATATTCCTTTATGTTTCCAGAGTACTCATCCTATTGCTTTTGTACGCTTACATATCCTACAAACAACTGGTTGAATGGTTTGCTGCTTTACATATTTGAGGGGAAAATATGTTGCCGTAGTGGCTACCACCTTGGATGATAGATAAATGAAACAACAATGATCTAAGTAATTATATGTGTTCTGCAGTTCAAAATCAAGGTGGAAGTTAAAGGTGTTTTTGCTGCTTGGATCCACCTTGGATGATAGATAAATGAAACCACAATGATGGGACATTCCAAGGATAAATAAAGGAAACTTATTTTTGGGAGTATTATAATTAAGGATCAGTTTGTGATAAAGTTTACGAGAAATGTGCTACTGCATTTTATATTGATATTGATTCATTGATCATTTGCCCCCAATTTTGTTTTGGGGGCTGTTTGTACTCTAGCTATATATCCTTAAATTATTTTGTATTCCAGTTTTGTGTTTCTGTGACCATTCATTATAGATTATATGGTAGAGGTTGATTGGTCTTCCTTTGATTGACACCTGTAGTACGCCAACTGAAGTAAAGGAAAGGATCTTGAAGGGAAGAATGGACTAAGTTTCAAGCCATCTGGATTCAGGAGCTGGATGGGAGATCATTTACGGCCCTTTATGTTAATGGGTACCTTTTAGTTCCAGATCGTTTAGTTGGTCCCGCATGTTATGAATTAAAATTAAATCATCAAATGTTCGAATTTGTTTTATGGGTACCCCGAGTCATCGTCAACTGCTCAGCATGATAATGAGACTGGATGGTTCGAATTTAAAATGTCTAATCTCTAATTTTTTTAGGTATAAATTTTTCTTTCTTTCTTTTTTTTTTTTTGAAAAAGTTGACAATTATAATATTACTTTTATTTCAGATTTTACATCTATTAAAATTAAAATAAGTTCCAGAGGTTTGCATAATATTTCCCCGGAGGAGGGGATGAAGTGTGAAGTGTGAAGTGTTGGTTAACTTAAAATTTAGGCATTATTTGAAAAGATACTATCTTTGTTGTTAATATTTTTTAAATAGATTAAAAAAATTAAATAAATTAATTAATTATAATTAATAGTTAATTAGTTTAAGTAAATTATAAAATAAATTCATCTTAAAAAAATAAATTTAGTTATAATTAATTAATTTAAAATTGACTAAATAGAAAAAGTTCAATCACATTTTTTTTCCTTTTTCCAGATTAACTCAAGCTCGAAAAGTTGCATCAGATCCCCGGTCAAGTAAACAAACCTTGTTAAGAAGAAAATATAAAACTCTGCTCAGATGAAAATAAAGACCCTGTCGTTGGAAGTGACTTTGAAGAATAGAGACCAAATGCCAGCTAAATGCCAAATCCCATTATATACACTATTATTAATCTTTTTTTTAAGCTTTAGTCCCTTAGTCAAGGGAGCATAAGACTAGTAAACAAGGGGGGAAAAGTAACGAGCGGTTGCCTATTATAATTCGAAATCATCCCCGCTAGTCATTTTGCCCATTAGTTCTCTATTTGCAAGCGTTCTATTGGTCATCTTAGGCAGATTCAACTTATGAAGAATACTGAATCCTGAAAACACATCTATCTCTACTCTCTAGTCCCTTGAGCAGCCTAGCGTCCAGAATTACGACATCACACGACACATGGTGAGGTTGGCTCATCATTGTGTCATTGACAACTACACACTTACATGGGAGTTCGATGTATCAGTTACATTAAAAATGCGTAATGAAACCATACACATCAACCTGTTAAGGTTACGCAAAGGCATATCAGCTATCCTGCTTTCAGATTCCAGTGCAACTAGGCACTAGCAACCAATATTAGAGAAACAGATCTTAAGACTGCAAAACGGCACAATCATCAAGAGACTTGCCTTGAGAATGATCCTGCTGACAGAACTCTCAAACCCTTTTGAAGAACGAAAGAATATTGCCTTGTTTAGGATCATTTGATTTTCCTGCCTTATTGTTTCCTCCTTTCCGAGTAGGATTAGAAGTGGTATTTACTGATGACTTCTTAGCTGACGGAGCCCTGGAATTTCAGACCCAATGAATGAATTAATAAGTTCAATCATGGAAATAAAGCATGACGCATGGACATGTTAATAGTATAAACCAAGAACCGGTTAAAGCACGAAGGGAGGTCTCAAGCTCTAGAATTCTTCCTGCAGAAGTTGTCTAAGATGGAGAACAGACAGGTGGCATGAGTGGCGAGCCATGTTATTTATATCCTTAAATCGTTCGTAAAAGAGTAAATTCATAATTTAAGTGGTTCTTTTTATATGATAAATATGTTTCATATCTTATATAAAAAAGATTAATATATAATTGTTTTCTCAAGACTAACTGGCCTTAAATGGCTGAGTAACTTGGCTTGTTTAAACACTTAAATAACATAAATAATTCAGCACTGTTTCTGGCAAAGTGAATGCATATTTAAATAAAAACAAACAACAAACATGGCATACAAATCATTCCAAATGGGTCAAACTCATGGAATCTTCCTCCTCGTCCATCAAGGAGGCAAAGTGTTATTAGGTCCAAAAAATTAGTGTTTGTACCGGTCAAATCAATGACAAAGATTTATACTCTCTTACAACGAATAAATAAAAAGGTGAACTCTAACCTGTTGACAGTAGTGGTAGATGCATCTTTGTCGTCTTTCTTTATGGTAGCATTATCAGATTTCTTCGCTTCTGTTTCCTCCCCATCCCAGACAACTTCCGTTACTGGAGAAAAAATTAACATGCAAAAAAGATAGAGAGAAGATTATATAACACTAGGATCCTTGCTATATAGTATTTGAACAACACTAAAAAAATACTAATACTGATATTGAAAAAGAAATTAATCCTTGGACAGGAGCTTTATCACCCAAGTCACACCACCATCACAAAAGTGTAAACAAGAATCGCTCAAGTACAACCGCAGAAAAACATACACTTCAGCAACACACAACATCCACAGATAACCACAAGAAACAAAAGCAAGTCAGTCAGTAGCTTTCAAGAGGCCAGTTCTCTTTACTTTCTTTACAGAATTCTTCATTTAAGACAATATCATAAAAAATTGTCCTTAATTTGAAAAAAGTGAAAGTACAAGCTACTCTATCATATTCATACATAATTATAGCTTATATTCTAAGGCAATAATGAAGCTGCACTGTGGAAATAATACATCTATGCATACAAGTACCTTCTCTCCCACGTTCATCAATCCTTGTCTTCAACACTTTTCTCCTCTTAGGTGAACAAGAAGCGGTATTGTCTAGAGTATCCTTCTTATTTACACTAACTTCAGGAGCACAACTTTGAGTCTTGTCAGCAGATGACTTCCCAATATTTGTGCACTTGCTGATAACTGAACCATCTTCTCTTGGTAATTGGTTAGTGTTCTCTTCCTTAACCTTACACTTATTGTCAATCTGCTTGTTGGTTGAAATGCCATTCTCGAATGAACCTTTATCATCATGTTTGTGATCCTGAGATGTCTGCCCTTTTGGTATATCAGGTGATGCTAGGCTAATAACATCTTCCTCATCTTCATCTGAGAAATCCAGGACAACTCTCCTTTTCCTGGAACGTTCACTAATGGATGTTTTCCTCAATGTAAAATCTTGACTATCATTATCGCTGATGCCATCGTCTCCTGCTTCACGAGCACTGATTTGGGCATCGGCACTAGCAACTGAAAGAAGGGGGAAAGGAGGGGTACAAAACTTTAGTACTAATAATTATACTGAAGATGCTTTGCATATGTTGCTATTACTATCACCCAAAAAAAAAGGGAAATTGCATTGAAGTCCCATACAATGAATCTAATTGCAAAGAAATCTCAAGAAATTATCAGACAACTGTGAAGTCCCACGGGACCTGGGATTAATTTTTTCGAATTGTGAAATGACAAAACTACCGTTAGGAAAAAATGCCTCAGTTATAATTTTTTTCACCCTCCAGTTGGTATTCCTTCCTCCGGGAGTTGTCATTCACATTACTTGAGTTGTTATTTTTCCCTATGGAGTTGTCATTCCTATTGCTTGAATTGTTTCTTCCCAGGGATAGTTCTGTCATTTCACAACTCAAAAAAATTAATCACAAGTCCCGTGAGACTTCACAGTCGTTTGATGAATTTGTGGAACTTTTTTGCAATTAAATTCCTTATATGGGACTAAAATACAATTTTCCCAAAAAAAAAAATTGAAGATCTGAATCAAACCAAAGGGAATAAACTGCAATGAAAACCAACCAGTAGAATTTGATGCCGCATTGCTATTTTCTACAGGCACAGAGGAAGGCTTAGATTTTGCAGATGCACGACCCCAAAAATTTGCCAATGGACCTCCAGCAGCAGAGCTTTTCTGAGCTTGCACTTCCTTTTTTCCTGTGGGCAAGGGGAAGGCCTTTTCTTTATCTTCAGGTTTATTGGCATGCTCAGACATTCTTGTATTTACTGTACCATGGCTTTCACTTTTGACATCTTTCACCACATTATGTGATTTGTGAGCAACTTTGGGAATGGATTCCTTTATACCCAGGCCTGCTGAAGGTTTTGCCTGTTGAGCAGCAGGAAAAGATTGTGGGCTGTCCGCATTCCGTCGAACAAAAGAATTTGAGATACCACAGAACCTAACAAATATAGAAGTTGGCACTGAGATAACAAATTGTAAGAAAAAAATTAAAAAGGACATCATATCTAACTCATGGACTGATATATGGCGCGTGTGCACAGAAAGAACACTGGGTAATGGGCAGAGAGATTTGATAAACAGAACTCTGATTAGATGCGTTCTTTGCTGAAATGTAGGAATGCTAAGAAACTGAAAGTAACAGTAATCAGTCACTAAAGCGTCCACCAGAAGATTGAGATCTTAAGACTGGGACTGCTTATTAAATATTGATCCAAACAATTTTGGATGGCAATAAACTCATTTTAATGTCAGCAATTCTTCAATTTTAAAACTGTCTCTCCAGTTGATCTGAAAACAAGGTAAACCTTCAAAAACATTTTCCTCAATTTTTAAAGGAAAAGAAATATTTGAATCTCATTGATCTCATAAGTATCATACCGAATCCCATCAATCAAATAACTTCTTCAAGAAATACAAGACATCTAATTCATACAAGTAAAGAGATCTATTCCTTAACAAGAAATAGAAAAATTGTGAATGGTGAATGGATAGACAATAAAATAGAATCTTGGGTTGGGTTTCAAACAGTGATTCCATTCCAATACACATCTATTATTGAATTCACCAAACCCGAGAATCCAATACCCATTTTGGAAATGTCCAGTGCCAAAGTCGTTGAATTGGTGAACTTGACAATCAATAACTATTAACAAACAGACTTTAGAATATTTGAAACTCCAAATATCCAGATTTGAAATATCAAAATGCCTACATGCTATCACAAGCACAAGTATACATAATTCAGAAGACAAGGCGCCCACCTGTTATCTCTCAAGCAATTGTCTGCTGAGGAAGGCTGCTTGAAGAGCTCCTCTGCTTGAATAAATTCTGCATTCCAAAGCACAGCTGGATCCTTTGGAATGCTAGCTTGCACACTATAAACCTGAACTGAGCAATTACCATCAAATTCCTTTTGTGCTTCTGCATAAAAAATAAAGCAAGTAGTTCAGCATCATTCTTAGTCCTAAATGTTCACAAACCACTGCATATTAGAAGTAAAATGAATAGCACCAACATAAAGTTGGTCTAGCAGTGTATGACCCCACTAGAACTCTCTAGGTCTCGAATTTGATTCCTAGAGAAGACAACTATGTTGAGAGGAGCAACCACAAACCCTGAAACCAGGATACCTAGTTATAGGATCCGGTTAATATTATAAAAAAGAAGAAGTAAAATGAATAGCTTAATTAAGCTGTTCGTGTCAAATGACAAGCGAGAGTAATAAGGATCTATTCCAAATTTACTAAACTAATCCAGGTTTTCTAGAATCAGTTACCAAGTGACACCAATAACCTCAATGGGAAAATGGAACATTAATTAATCATAAGTGGAGTAAAGAAAATATGACGCCATTATTTATGAGATGAGTTAATTTTGTAGTGCATCGGATTAGAATTTAGCAATATAAGCAGAGCAAATCCATTCCAACCCAAACATTTACAGAGTTAATTTGAGTAGAATTTCAAGGTATAATTTTTGTTCAGGTGGTGCAGCCCAAAAGGTAGCACAATTTAACAAGGTGGACGTGATATACCATGGAATCCAACCTGACCAGGATATACAACAGGAGTACTATAGTGCCCGTGGACACAGTCAAAGTGAAACAATCTAGAACAATGATGTTTTATGTTATTTTATCTGTAGTTATCAAGTTAGACTTACACTCTACCAGATTATTGCTAATCCGAAAATATTTTGGAGGTGGAATTCCATTGGAATCTAGAACAACCAGTGCTTTTAAGGGTTGCAGAATGATCATACCTAAAAGCTTTGGCCCAGTAACAAGCCTTACATGGTAACTTGGAGAAGCAACCTTTAACCAGCCAGACAATTTGTATATCGCTTCAAACCCAGTTCCATGCTTTTGAACAAACTCCTGAAGCAACCTATATATAAAAACTTTCAACTACTTATAAAATCAAGCATAGAGAACATGAACAGAAATTCTGCCAATATATTGTTTTTAAACAAGAAGAATAAAAATAAAAGCTTACCTCTTAGCAGCATCAGATGACACCATATAATTGCGACTTAGCCATTTGTAAGATACCTGAAAGACGTCATACAGTATACTTACCAAACAAACTATTGTATAAAGAGTGATCATAACAAAGGGGAAACCATTGCCTAAACTATTTTTACAGACAAGGGAGATAATCAGAATAAAATCACAAGGGATTGCAAAGTAAGAGAGCAAAACAGAGACATGGCAGATTAACAAATAGCAGTAGGCAAGTGAAGCATTTTATAGCATAATTTTCAGATAGACTTAGATATGGACTTTCAGCCATCTTAATAAAAACCTGATTCCCTTTATAATGATATAATCTCATATATAAGTTCCCTAACAAGAACGCAAAGCTAAGGAATTGCTTATCCGTCAAGTTGCAAAGAAGTATTCCCATCCGGAAAGATTACCGGAAGGAACAAAAGAGAAAGCAATTTAGAATTCCATCCCATGTACTGAATAACAGAAATTAGAACAGGAGAGGGAACTTTAACAAAATCCGTCCAAAATACAAACCCAAGAAAATAATTGAAACCAAAATATATTAAGTTGCAAGAAGAATCACTGAAACTGTGAATGTAAAATTACTGAAGTAGTATAAAATCCTAGTAAATCTGCGCAAAACGGGAAAGTACATGGAGGGGGAGAGAGAGAGGGTTACCACTTGGAGCTTATCCGAGACAAGGGATTCCATATCTTCAAGTATATCTAGGTTTTCTGTTTGCGCCATTATCGCGTGGCCTAACAGGACGACAACTATGGCACGAACAATTCTTCTGAATTCTGATTCTGCTCTAAAGTTGCATTTTCCCTCTGGAAAGGGCTCCCATTTTCCCCACAACCCTTACATTCCGGGTTGCCGTCTAACCTCCCTTGAGGTCCATTACTGGCACTTGCGGGTTCTATCATAAACGAATGTTGATTTTTAACGTGTGGGCCGGACCGAGTCCAATTCCGGTCTTTTTAAGTTCAAATTACTTTTTAATTAATATTCCACCGAATTTTAATGTAAAAATTAGGATAATCTTAATTCTAAATATAAAATTTATTTATTATATAATAATAAGTAAGAGAGAGAAGGAATTAATGAGATATTTAGGATATTTTTAAAAAAATATCATATTAACTAATTTAACTTTTTTAATATAGTTAAATGAATTAAACTAGATCTTTATATTATATCAAGAACTAAAGGAGTATTCAACACTCCAACCGATTATCTCTAATATATACGTATTAGCCAAAAAATATTTAATATTATCCTTAAAATAGTCTGAATTTTTTGCCCCACAGTTATCCTCATTCAATAAAGAGAATCCGTGGACAAATAATGGAGGAAGTATATAAAAATTGAAATTTCCAATATTAAATAAGGGGAAATCATTCAGAAGCTAACCTTGCTAACATCAAGTTTATAAAGGAGCTTGCATACTATTATTAGACTATGATATTATATACTTTTTCAATTCTTAATATAAAATATATTTAATTAATTTGATTATATTAAAGAAGTTAGTTAAATTAGTTAATATGAAATATTTTTTCTAAAACAAGTTAAATTAGTTAATACGAAATATTTTTTCTAAAACACCATAACCATCTTCCTTAACTCCCTACCTCCTTCTTTTATTTTATTATCATTGAGTGAGTATCAATATGGATAACTTAGAAAAATATTGATAAAAATATGAAATAGATCTTATATTTAAGACTAAGATCAACTCTACAATTAGATCATATATTAAAAACTAGAGTAGTATTATTTGTTACTCACATTTAACTTACACAAATTTAAAAAAGAAACTAGTTAAAATTAGCTGATTGTTTAAAAATGACCCAATTTTAAACAAACTAACCCTGTATAAGAATATAAATAACTTTTTTAAAAATAAATTGTATAAATAAAAATGATGATGATGATTATACAAATAAGATGTGGTCCACGAAAATGACTGATCTATGAGCTAGAGTTGCAAAAGAAGAGATTTCATTTGCATATAAGGATGATTTGCAGGGTAGCACTAGTCTGAATAGTGGAAGGGAATATAAGTGAAGAGAGGGAGAAGACGAAAGGAATGTTGGAAGAGAGAGAGAGAGAGAGAGGCAAGCATAATTTACAGTGTACCTCTCTGAATATTCTTTCTGCCTCTTTCTCCATCTTTTGAAGCATGTCTCCCTCATCTGTCACTGTTATTTTTCTCATCCAAATTTTATATATAATCACTTTTTTTTTTTAAATTATCATATCATATCCCCAACGGTTAAATTTCCTTCTAGCTAGCTACGTACATGAGAGTAAGTAAAAAGCGAAAGAGCATATATGTGTGTGTGTGGAGAAGCATATATTGCATATATAAGTGCAAGGATTTGCTCGCGTATATCTATGTGTATTTCAAAGAGCTTTTGCCAATTTGAATTACTCACAGATTATAAAAACACGTTACGTGTTTGAGTTGAAAAGGAATCAGATGCTGCTATATATCTTAGCTGGTTTGTAAAGGGAATCAAATTAAATCTGCGTCTCTACTAGCTCGCCTTTTGTGGCAACTTTTAGACCTGATTCCTCTCACTCAAAAGCTTCAATGGCATTGAATATTGCTTATCGGCATCAAAACCCTCATATGTTGATTTCTTTCTTCTTCTTTTCTTTTAGCAAGGCTATATATATATATATATATATATATATATATATATATATATGCATAGTTCAATATTGATCTATGTAAATATACTACTCCTTTGTATTTAATATATGACATATATATAACTAATTTGATTACATAAATGAAGTTAGTTAATATAATATATTTTTTCTAAAACATCATAATCATTTTTTTTAACCCCTTCTCTTCCTCTCTCACACTTAATTATTGTTAAGAGAGTATCAATAGAAGTAATTTGGGAAACAGTTAATAAATATATACTCCTTCGGTCCTTAATATATATATGACCTAGTTAAATTAGCTAATTATAACCAATATAAGAGCTGGTTGATTAATTTTGATAAATTAAGGAGTATATTATATGAATATTCATCTTGAAGAGTTAGATTTAGTCATAATTAAGTTAAATTTAGTCATAATTAACTAATTTATTTAGCTTCCTTAATTTCTCTAAAAAAATCTACTATGTTTTATAATGACCGAAGGAATATAAGAAATAGGATCGTATATTTATGATCAAGATCAACTCCCCAATTATGTCATATATTAAAGACTGATAGAGTAATAAACTCCATATACATAGTTAATTAATTAAGATGATTGTTTATAATCTACTACAGTTTTTGTCAAGAAATTTGCAAAGCCTATATATGTCATATGACATGCACAACCTATTCCTCAAACAAAATATTATCATGAGTTCTATATAGGGAGGTTGACCTTAAAAGAATAGTCTTATAAAGTTCTGAGTCTCCCAACTGTATCAGCCAGATTTTGCTAAAGACTTGTACTCGTTACAAATACATATAAGTAATGCTAAAGCAGGAATGAAGATCAAAGTAGGGTAAATCCATATATAATTAACGAAATGAAGAAGCACAAGGGGTTGGTGGGTACTACGTGGTAACTTGTAAAATATTTCACACACACTGCTACTAGTAGGGTATATATTGTCTGTGGGGCTTCCAACATATTAAATATAGGTAGCTCATGATTTGACATTTGTTTTGGACCACCCACACACACAAATTAAACACAGAACCAAGTCAAGTAAAGTAAGATGATCTGAGAGAGATCACATAACATAACTTTATATCTTAAAAGAAGAGTTAATTGGTTGTATTTCCTCCTCTATCACCCTTCAACTTCATGAGCATATTAAAGCCTGCACCACAAAACATCTCAGTAATTAAGATGGTGATATATATTCTCTATAAATAAAACCAAAACAAAATTTATTCAAAATATTGAAGTTTTTTACTTTACTACACTGCTGTTATTTTTTAAAACGACAGCATCTCTAAATCTTATTTATTTACTTAAGAATATTTCAATGTAAATCTTCTTAAGGCCTACGTTACGAATTCATCTGTGAGTTATTATAGAATATTTTAGATTTGTGAGAAGCATGAGTAACAAACTTGAGCAATCTTTGCGTTATATTCGAGGGGACTTTGATTTATAGAGTTTGATAATATTCTAGTTTTTTCAAGTGTGAATACTTGATTGAAATGATTTCCCCTAAAGAATGTAATCCTTTAACTGAAAGTTGATAATTAACGATGAAGAAGGAGATGGAGGAGAAGATGAAAGCAAACAATGAAAGATCAGCGAAGGAATAAAGAAGGAATACAAACGTACAGTAATATCAAAGCAAACTAGGCGTCTCTTCTTCCAAACACTCTTGGCCTTCTTGAGTTTTCTGAAGAGTTCATCGTCGGAGTAGATGATGTTGCCGGCCGGCGAGGCCAAGTACACACTTCTTCTGACCGGAGGAGACCACAGCCCACTCTGCTCGTAATCGAAATCGAACTGAGATGCATCGAAGAACTTCCCCAGAAGCCTCTCCGACACCGACTTAGACACCATCTGAGTTCTGCGGTGGCTTGCTGATGTTGATGTGCTGATGAACGTCGTGGACGACGGCGACGACGATGATATTGAGGGAGAAGTATAAGAAGAAGAGGGTTCTGACAGAGACATTGATGCGGAGGGAACAAAGGACCCCAGAGAGACAATAGTAATGATAACTGATATATGATGTTTCGGTCTGATATAACATAAAACAGCTCAGGAATTTGATGCTGTGCACGATGTTCGGTATCAAAAAGAGTTATGATTATAATAAAAAATAACTAACAGTATAAGTAAAACGGTTAAAGCCTAAATTTACCCAAAAACTTCTCGCGTGTGCCTTTACTTAAGTGCAAAAATATATAGCATAAATTTTTCATAAGAGGGCAAAAATGTCATTCCCATTAATTACCCCAGACTTCAGTCAATCTTTGTTCCTTTAAATTTCCTCTCGTTTTAGTTTTTATCTTTAAATTTCTTTACCCTATAATTTAATAAATATCTAAATTATTTTGCTTTTTAAGAGATTAAAATTTATAGGATAAAAATTAAAATTCCGACAAACAGATTAAAGATATTTAGGACAACTAATCCAAATAATCACTTAATTAATTTATAATCCTCTCTTTCCTTCCAACATTTGGTGTTATGTGGAAGTGTGATTTATTGCATGCATGTCTAAAGCCCAGAGACATTGTCATTATATTTACGAACAAAAAAGGAGGAGTAATCAATCATTGTGAACTTTTGTATGACTTTCTGCAAGTTCACATGTGCGAGGCCTGAGTTTAGCTTGTAAGTGATTCATACAAGAATTATTAAATTAATTCAATAATTATTTTTAAATCCTGCCAAAATTGTATGCATCTTTATTTTATGTTTAAGTGTATATTTTAATTTAATTATATAATTTTTAGTAAAATATTTTTTGCCATCCTAAATATATACAATTGTATATTATATTCTCTAGGCATCATACTAGTGGATGTTTGGGTTTCCTCAAAATCTTAGTTTTAAAAAGGTTTTTGGTCCAAATTATGATTTAGAATAAACTCCTGTGAATAGTTTCTGGGTAGAAAAAATAGTTTATGGGTTACCTAATTACTATTTTGTCTATATTTTTTCTCACTCTCTCCTCCCTTCTTCTCTAGTCTTCTCCCATGGCGGCGGCGTCCGTCGTCGTTGGCTTTGCCATCTGTCATCATCGCTGGTTGTCAACATCCCGGCTCCAGATCTACAGAGGAGGCGACGACAATGACCAGCTTTATCCTGTTGTCCTCGCTTTAGATCTGTCGTCTTCGATGACGACCAGCGAGGAGTTGTCGTCGAGCTTCGTCGCCCCATTCCATCTTCTCTAGCTCTGTCATCATCGTGGGAGTCGTTGGTCATGTCATCATCGATGCTTGGGTCGCTCTCTCAATCTAGATCTCCATCAATTGTTACTTCTCTACTTCTGTCGCTTTCATCTCTGAGTTGATGTCGTCGTTGTTATCTATAGTGAAGGAGAGATAAAGAGGGTGAAGGATTAGCTAAACTAAATAGGCCCTAAAAGTAAGAAGTAAATATTCAACTAATATAAATGTCGAGAGAAAAAATCAACTATAGGACCAGCCATCAATTTGGCCCTTTCAAGACCACACGCGTACGTGTGAAATGATTATTTAAGTTTCCGGTCGTTAACTGAGCTCTGCTTATCATAATTGTGTACTTCCCATGCTAACAGTATTTTTTTTTTTATGACTAACAGTATTTTTTTTAATGGAATATAAAACCAACAAATATAACATACATGGTCTCATAACTGAATCAACCTGAAGATTCTTGCATATTTTATCCACGTAAGATTTTTGAAAATTAAAAACCAGATAATAACATAAATCTTGCAATTAGATATTTGTATGTTTGAATTAGTAAACTGAAATTTTTATAAGCTAGAGCTTGTAAATTGAAATGTGAGCCAAAGTTAACTTTTGGAAATTAATTATAGGGACCCAAAAAATAGGGCATAATTATTCAAAAGTCTTAATAACAACTAAATAATTAATAATGACTAAATTTATATTATTTAAAAATTTTTAGTAACTAATTAAATTCATTTATTATGACCTTATAATAATTTTTCTTATAATTTTAAACGTGCTGAAATAAAAAATTCATTCAGACTACTCTAATATATTTATTTTATAAAATGCAAAAATAATATAGACGTGTAATCAGCCACTGAGAGAGGATGAATCATAGGAACATTTATATATCTCTTGCTACCACACCCAACCCTTAAATATTTATTTTAAGTATTTTGTATATATGGGGAGTAAATTAGTCTGCACATATGCATGAAATTAAATATTTCTACAGACATCATAAAAGATATTCATGAGCACTAAATTTTGTCTGCTTCTTTGATCCTTTCACGTGAGTATCAATTATTAGGGATAAGCCACGTGTATAATTTACAAGGAAAATGGTCAACATCGTGTAAACAAATGATCTATACTGACTTGTAGTAAATGGTGGACAAATTATTTGGCTAATGTGATCAATTCCTTCATTTTTCTAATGTCATTGACTTGTAGTCAGTTTCGAATTGCTTTCTAAAGAAAAAATATTTAATTTTCCCATCATTTCAATAAGGTCACTTCTATATGGTTGACCAGACTAAAGAGGGAGCATTGATACATGTTTGTCCATGTTTGAGGGTCTCCAACCGTTAGTTTCCTCTACCTGCTTGGGTGCGCATGCTTTGTGCCCTCTACCTGCCAACGTATAAATATATACTCTATTACTTAATATAAAATATATTTAATTAATTTAATTATATTATGAATAAAATGAGTATTTTAATAGTTATTACCAGAATGAGTTTTGTGATTGATAAATTATCAGAAGGGGTGTGAGGTGAACAAAAAATAATTATTTATTATTGTTCATCATCATTGTCAAGAGCCGCCGCCCTCTAGTTCCCTCCACAGCTGCAACCTCCTCCATTCATCCCACCCTCCACCTCCATTCGCACGATGGACGTGAACAGAAGCGAACAGAAATAGACAAGACAATCAAGAAGAAGAAGACAATAGCGACAACGGACGCAAAATCCAAACTAGATTTGGACGATGATAAGCGACGATGACAGAAGCAGAGAAGCAGAGTATAGAAGACTTTTGGACGACGAGATTTGAACGAGGACAAACGGTAGACGATATCTGGGCGGCAGAAGCAAAGCATTAGTGACGAAGGAAGAAGTAGAGAGAGAGGAGAAAAAGTGGAAAAAATATGTGTAAAATAGTCATTGGACAACCTATAAGCTCTTTTTCCTCCTTATAAGTTATTCTCATAAGTTTATCCAAAATAATAGTTTGAAACCATAGTTTAATTCATAAGCTCTTATATATTTGAAGGCTATTTGTTTAACTTTTGACCTAAACTGAAGTTTAGGCTATAAACCGTACTCTAAACTATAATTTAGAGTGTATCCAGATGGGCACTAGATTAGATGCATGTTTGGATTAGTTTTTGGAGAATAGATTCTAGAAAGAATAGATTTTAGGAAAATTAGAGTTTGGGAAGAATATATTTTAAAAATGGAGATGTTTGGATGATTATTAGCAGAATTATTTTTTTCATATTGGTAAATTACCAAAAAGAGTATGATTTGATTAAAAATACGAGAGATGAGAGAGGGTAGAGAGAAAAGAGTATAGAGAAGAGAGAAGAGATAGGGTAAGAAGAGATAGGAGATAGGAGAGAGGAGAGAGGAGAGAGGAGAGAGAAGAGATGATGTAAGAAAAAATAGAGGTAATATAATAATTGGATAGTCCATAAATTTTTTTACTGTTCCAAAAGCTAGTTTCAGTAGCTTATTTAAAACTATGGTTTTGCCCAAAATCATTTATATATAAATATGGTTATTTGTTTAAAATTTTCTCAAATCAAAATTTTGTCTAAAATCATAATTTTAAACTATGGTACCAAACAGCCACTAAATGTTAGCAGTTTAAATTTATTTATGTACGTCATTTCTTATGTACAACTATAATAACTGCATAAAATATTAAAATTTTCACCAAATAATGATGGAATTAAATGGAGGGAAAGAAAATGAAAGAAACCATTGCATATTCAATCAATGCCTCCTCAAATGGTCAACATCTATCGATATTGTTTCCTTTGGGGCATTCATTTTATTGAAAGATAAGACACACTCCTCCCTAATAACTCTCCCTCCCTCTGTGAGTGAGTGATTGAGTACACAAGTAACAATATCCCTTTAAGTTCTATTATTTATTATAATTAATATAAGATTTAATTTATAATATAATATAATCTACAATTAAATTTTATATTTATGATAGGAGATAACAATAGATTATTATAAATACTTTTTGTTCTAATTAGATGGCCTTCTACCTTACCCTTTTATAAATGAAAAATTCGACGCGTAGGCTAAATTATAGTCAATGGCTTTATAATCTTGTAATATACTGCTTATTTTTGTTGCCGCCAAATCGCACGGTTAATCTCGCATGCTATTACTCATACTCGAAAAATGTGTACATATGTTAATAAATATTTTAATGATTTAATAAACTATACAGACTTTAATTTCTTCTGTGGTTTATATTTTTTTTGGCCAACTTCTATGGTATTTGATGATTGGATCATGTGTTGATGATTATGTGCCTATTTTGATACGTTTTAAACCAATATTTTAAAATAATTTCTGACATAAATATTGATTTAAAAAAATTTAAAATAAATAGTCATATTTATTTAAAAAAGTTTTAGACTAAACTATGTATTTTAGATAAATTATTAGGAATAACTTTTAGAACAATAAAAGAGCTTATGGACTACCTAATTATTATTTTATCTTTATTTTTTTTCTGACACACTCTCTCCCCTCTCTCCTTTCGTTGCGTTTGGTCACCGTGTCGTGAGCGTTGTTTGGAAGAGCCATACCATGGAGGAGGAAGATGACATCACCTTGAAGAGCCTGACACTAGAGATGGAAGAAGACGTCGCATCTCACCGTAAAATGTCCTTAGTCTCACCGTGGAACATCGTTGCACATCTTTGTCTCACTGTGGAACGTCGCTAGTCTTGCTGTAGGTTGCAAGAGGGAGAAGAGGATTAGTTTCAATAGAGGCGTGAGTTATAGGAGGGATAATGTGAACAGTGATCTTTCTTTTTTCTCATGTATTTTCTAGTAATTTATTAATCATAATTTTTTTTGGCAATAACCATCTAAACATTAATTTATTCAGAATCACTTTTTTTCTATAAACTCTTCTTCAAAAGCTCTTTTATAAAAATTATCCAAAGATCTTTTTTTTCTAAAAATTCTTTTTTAAAAGCCTTTAGAAAGGGGCTTATATTAATCAACAATGAAATATAAAAATATGCGTGAGGATCATGGTAAACGAGGTAGAGATCACCGTTGAGAAGCAGAACTTCTTCATCCACATTATAATTTCTGGCGCTTTTTTAAACGTTTTCACGTTTCCTAGTTCACGCTTACACCGAACCATAGCCACTGTCTGCAAATCTCCTTCCTTGCTTTTTTCCCTTCTTTCTCTCTCACTTTGAAGAGAAGAGAACAGAACAAGTGCAGAAGAATGGCTGGTTATAGAGCGGACGACGACTACGATTACCTCTTTAAGGTAGTCCTGATCGGCGATTCGGGAGTGGGCAAGTCCAATCTTCTTTCAAGGTTCACCAAGAACGAGTTCAACCTCGAGTCCAAGTCCACCATTGGGGTTGAGTTTGCTACTCGCTCCTTGAACGTCGATAGTAAAGTCATCAAAGCTCAGATCTGGGACACTGCTGGCCAGGAAAGGTCTTATTTCTTCTTCAACTGCGCCTTTTTGTTCTCTTTTTCCTTTTCTGGGTCTCTCTTTGTTCTTTCTTTGATTTGGGCTGACAAGGATCAACTGATTTAGTGTGGGTCTGTTTGAGGTTTTGAAGTCGTTGGCTAAAATTGGCCATAGTTGCTTGCTTTACTTGCTAGAATGATATTGATATGTGGCTCTTGAAGTTTGAACTGATAAAAAAGTAGCTAAATTCGGTCCTAGGTTTTGCTTCAAATTGAAGTTACAGCGACTAAAATGAAACGGAAAAAAAAAAAAATTCCTCTAGAAGGTTAATTTGATCTGAGGATATATTTTTCTTTGTTATAAGTAGCTGATACATTTCCCGGACTTTGTATCTCTTGTTTGTCTTCTTCTTTTTGAAGTCTAAGGGGGAAAGATCTCGATATTGTGAATCTTTGTTTTGATTTTTTTATTTTCTCCAATTTTCATCATAAATTAAACATCTAGTTGAATAATTGGATTTAGGCTTATAAAGATCCTTGAATTTTATCAAGTTCAAACTACATCCCATCAATAATGTTGGAATTACCAACATGGTTCCATATATGCATGATGGGTAATAATCGTTGTTAGCTTCTCCTGGAATTAACTTATTAAATTTCCAGTGGGATTGGATCAATTATAAGGCCGTCTAACATTCTTGATTCATCTCATAAAAATAATCTGAAATTTATAGAGGTATTTAATTTCTTTAATCATATGTATAAGGTTTTGGCCACGGTTTTACATAGAATATCACATACCACTTAGAAGTAATAGTTGCAACTGAGATAAAAAATCATTAGTTTTGACACTGAATGTATCGAATAGGTAGGGCACCGAACTCAATCATGGGTGTATTAAAAAGGGAAACCTTCTTGAGCTGAACTCAGTAAATCTCTCACTTTTAGGAATAATTGAATTTAATTTTAGAAAATTATCTGATTATTTTTCTTCTTCTTTAGAATAAACTATACTGTTCCGTAAATTTGATAAATTTAATATTCTTGACTCTATATCTGTGAAAGACATATGGAAATTGTCATTGGGCATATTTATTCACTTCATGCATATTTTTTTATGATCTCGGGTATACAGCATGAAAATATGAATCACTCTACATGAGCCTAATGTTGAACTGTCTGTCATTTTTCAAATCTATGTCAAAGGTTTGGAGGGATTTTGTTGAATTCAATGGTAGGTAATCACCTGATAGTTGAGCTAAAGGGGGGCCTGATTTTATAAGCCAAACAGAAAACAAAGGCATTAGCACCTGTTGGAGTGTGCCGTTTGCTAGCCTCTCTGTTCACCGTCTTTTGATTAGTTTTAGGGTTTAATGTTTAATTATGTAATGTCTTTCTGGGCCCTGTATGATTCAGCCATATTAGGGAAATATTAAGAGTCTATTTTTTATCTAATTTCCCCTTCATTATCGGAAGATATAGTCTGCAAACCATATTCCCTCTCTGCTATATGTATCGCTTTCGTACATGAATATAGTTGAGCTATTGAATCATAAAAAGCTTCAGGACCTGATTTTTGGGAAATTATAATTACTAATTCAATAAGTTTGAACACACCATTCCATGTCTTGAGCATTTTGCCGAGGAAACATTATATTATCCTCTTGATAAAGGAGTGGGGGATTCTGGTAAAATGGGGAATGTTCATTTTACCTGAGGGATGAAGGGATTTGTTTTTTTATCCAATCATTTTCCCTGGGGCTTGGGATTTTCTTTGTAATTCTGTTTTCAGCATAGTTTGTGTAGACTCTTAGTGCTTCTTAATTCTTATAAAGAAGTGAAATAAGTTTTGGCTCTGGAAGTTGCTATTGTATGTAGAAAATGTGTCCAGCAAGTGTGATTTGTTTGTTAAAATTTTGTTAGAGATATACTGGAGAATTAGTAATCTCTGGCCCTCTTGGAGAAATTGGTATTGGTAATAGAACGACTGAAATCACACAGCTATAGAGGACCTCTGTAGTTGACATATAAAGTGGAGTATTCCAGACAAGGATAGTGGTTGAAACTAGGCTTTCTAGGGACTTCATTGAATGCCGTATTTCTTTTTCATAGCACTAGATATTAATATAAACCTACTAGGATGTATTAATGAAGTCCTGTAATTTGCGAATGAAGTATGGGGCAAGGAGAACGGTTCCTGGATTAGGAACAAAGCAGATGATGAAATGTATTTGGAGAACATCATGTCTTTGCAAATTCAGCATAATATGATTCTCTACTGTTGTTTATGAGTAAGATGGTTTTTATTTTTTGTTTCCTCCTCCAAACTATAGTGATTGATTCAACAGATTTTGATTCATGGCTAGAAAATCTAGACTAGTTGCTGAAAGAGAAAATTGTTTGGGCTTAAGTAATAATGAAATGTGCTATATCATCACAGTAGAAATCTTATGTAAGCAATTTTAATCTCATTGCCATGCTCTAATGACTTCAAATTGCCCCAAATATTATTTTCGAATGTGCAACTGGGGGACGTGGAATTGCTGTCCTATTCAGCATATGTGGCCAATACTGTTTGATTTGATCTTGATTTTGATCATCCTCTCTTGTGACCACCTTAGTGAACATCATTTCGCATTACTGCTTACCAATTCATCTTTGTTATGGGTTATTTTTGTATGAATTATATTGGCAAGTAGCTCAAGTATATACTTTACTCTCTCACCATGTATATATATTTTAAAAAATTGATGGTTTTGTTCCTTGCAGGTACCGTGCCATCACCAGTGCATATTATCGTGGGGCTGTTGGTGCACTTCTTGTGTATGATGTCACACGCCATGCAACATTCGAGAATGTTGACAGATGGCTTAAAGAACTGCGAAACCACACAGATTCCAACATTGTTGTGATGCTTGTTGGGAACAAATCCGATCTTCGTCACCTTGTAGCTGTTTCGACTGAAGATGGGAAATCTTATGCTGAGAAGGAATCGTTATACTTTATGGAAACCTCAGCTCTTGAGTCCACCAATGTGGAGAATGCATTTGCTGAAGTTCTGACTCAAATCTACCGAATTGTTTGCAAGAAGGCGGTTGAGACCGCAGAAAATGGAACTGCTACTGTGCCAGCCAAAGGAGCAAAAATAGATATTAAAAATGATGTATCTGCCTTGAAGAAAGTTGGTTGCTGCTCAAGCTAGCCTGGGAAAACAGAATCCTGTTTTCTTGGTTGCTATGGGCTGTGTTGTACTGTAAGTGTAGTATTCTGAGATATAAAGATGAAGAAAAATGAAGATGAACTTTTCAGGGCTCAGGCTTGGTGGGTTAAACAATGTTTCATGTTCAATAGCTGCTGGGGAAGCAAGCTGATTATCATTGTTTTTTATTATTAGTTATTAGTTATTCATTTACTAATATTATCATTGTTTGTGAGATGTTAACAATAGCAAAATTTCAAGCTTGGAATGAATTGAATATAGAGTTTCATCAAAGTGGTTCTCCACTATGTCCTCTCTCTCTAGATTGGTGCATGCCATAGAATCCATGATTTTTTCCTTGATTTGTCCGCGTCATCCACCAGAGTTGTTTTTTTTTTAAAAAAAAAAAATCCACTAGACTATACTATAGAACCCATTCTCCCACTTTTTTTTATTGTTAGTCTATCAAAAATGGAATTATCCTTTAAAAATTACATGGTAAGTTTGGCATGTTAGTTTTTCTTTTTCTTGCAAAAATATATGTATCTTATTGAAGACATTCCTGCGTAGTTAGGTACTAAGTTGACACTTATCTCAAATAGAGATTCGGATGTTGATTTGTTATAAATCTCTTTCATCAAATGGGATTCAAATATTGATTTATTATTAACACTTTCTATTAGACTCAATCTCATTAATTGGTAGCAAACTTGGGAATTTTTTTTTTTAAAAGAACACAATAACACAAATTAAGGAAAAAAAATGCAAAAAATATTTTTAGAAGGCAACTCAATTGATGCAAAAGAAACTATAAATTAATAATCACATTCATAAATAGTAGATTGCCAATATTTAGTTATTCATATTGATTGAGTTTAATGTAAAAATTAAAGAAAATCTCTTGAAAATTGTAAAACATGAACTAGCACATCTCTTTTTTGGACCTCAATAAGAATTAACGCTAACCTTATAGTATCAAATATCTTTAACAACTCATCGTCTCTAGGTTTAGTTAGCGAAGGGGTGAAATATATGACCATTTGGAGCATGTTTGATCTCTAGAGAATATCACTTTATTGTGATTCTAGTTGTAGTGCTTAGGGAGACATTATAACTCTTAGATACTTAGATTTACGTTTGAGGGTAATTGACAGCTTGTCCTACCTGATATTAATATCACCTAGAAGAAAATGAGACTTCGCTCTGGTCTTGGATCGTGAGTGAGCCTGACTCCTTTCTAAAAATTTATGTAACAAAAAAAATCCAAACAAAAATATGTCAAATTAATTAAATATGACGCGAGCCATTAATAACTACCCACCAAAATATTTCCATTGCCGGGAATCAAACTTGGGTCTCTTATATGAGAGTAGAGGTGGGAATGTGGGTTGACCCGCTAAAAATAGGTCAGCCCGCCATAGCTTGCGGGTCATAGCCCGCCTCAAAACGGGCTGGCTTTTTGCCCTCTCTTAGTGGAGGGCTGACGACTTTTTTTTAATATTTTAAAAAAATTATTTTTAAATTTTTAAAATACTAATAAAAAATTTCTAATATTATATTTGCATAATAAAAAAATAGCTACTGTTATACTCTTAAAAATTCCTATTTTTTATAAAAAAATTTAAATTTTATAACTATAAATCTAAATAAACATTAACATAATATTAATTAATTATAATATATAAATATATATTAATAAATAAATAATTATTTTTATTAATATTTAAAAGGTATTTAAAATAATATTTAAATAAAATAAATAATAATATTAAAATTATTTAAAAAAGAATGGGTCGTCAGGCTGTACAAGCCGCACAAAGCGAGCTGAAATTTTGCCAGGTAAAACTCGTCCCTCTTCGAGGTAAAACGGAATTTTGAGATGCAATGTGTATTACTAAGATTTAAAAGTGAAGAAAGATAACAAGAGAACTCCCGCTTGTATGTCAATTTCCTCCCTCTCTTGTCGCTCAACTCAAATCCCATTTCACTAAGAAGGTGACAGAAAACCCTAATCGAAGATGAGGGGGGAAGAAATTGAGAAGCTTCGAGGTGTCGTGAGGGACTGTGTTAGCAAGCATCTGTACTCTTCTGCCATCTTCTTCGCAGACAAAGTCGCTGCCTTTACCAATGATCCCGCCGATATCTACATGCAGGCTCAGGCCCTCTTCCTTGGCCGCCATTACCGTCGTGCCTTTCATCTCCTCAATGCCTCTAAGATAGTTCTCCGTGATCTCCGCTTCCGCTACCTCGCTGCCAAGTGTCTTGTAAGTCTCTCAACTCCAAATGCTGGTATCAAGTTGTATCTGTGTGAGTAGCTGAGTGAGTGTCCTCTTCTTCTTTGCGTTTCCTATGATTGAGATTGATTACGACTTTTTTTTTATTTTATATATTTCCAAATATCCTGAAGTGAGGCTGCAAACATTTTTTAGCTGCTCATTGTCATAAACCAATGAAACAAGGTTGGAACTAGAGGGGAGCTTTATAGGCTATGAAGCATGGACAGGGGCACAATGAAACATCAAACACTACTGGCATTATATCACAGTTCTAAATTAAACTTTCTACTAATGACACGCTTCTAGATAAAAATACAACTGGATTATTCTAATGTTATAATTATCTTATACTAAGACTACCTCTGGTTTTTATTTTAAAGTCATTTTAGCAACTTCATGGGCATTAAAGTTAGTTAATGTTGTTAAATTTATCCAAAATTTTAGAAGTTTCCAATTTTACCATTAAAGTTCATTAAATTATTGTTTTCCTATCTTAAACTCTCTCCACTTAATTGGTGTAGGGGTTATCATTTCAAAGTCAAAGGAAGAGAAAGTCAAAGCAACAGAGAGCTTCAAGGGGAAAAATAATAAATGCTTTAGATAGATTTGAGACTTTCTTATAATAATAACCAAGCAACTTTTTTCTTTTAAAACCAAAATATACTAAATTGAAAGTAGTTAAGTCATATTTAGAATGTTCAAATATGGAGATCAAAACATGGCACATTGTTCATGGCTGATGACGACTTGTGAATAGTGTGTGACTTTCAACAAGGTTCTGAGGCGTTTCTTTCTACCTTTTTTCGTTCTGTCTTTTTCCGTTTTTGTTGAGGTTTTATCCATGCTTGAGTGTCTGAGACACATTTGGAGTCCATGCTATGGCTGTGTGGATGTTTGATTCATGAGATGCCTAAAAATAGGGTCTCCATCTTTACAGCTATTTGGTCTCGTTACTTCATATTCCTCTCTTTAGTGGAATACTTATCAATAATTGAAAGTGTTACAAGCCATAAAGTTCCAAAATTTAGTGTTTCTACTTCATGTTGAGGCTGCCGATAGAGAGGCAATCGGTGTCAGTAACTATCATATTTCTTTATAATGATGCAATTGACTGATAAATTCATTTGTGATAAATAATTTATTCAGTTGAAAGAAGTTATTAGTTGATGCAATGCGGTGGTTGCTTCTACATATTTGCTGGAGACAATTAGACATTTTAGGTTTATACTACACATGACCAGGAAGGTGTAGGAGCTGGCAACAATAGTGGGAGGAATAAATTCTTTCCTTCAAGCTCTATTTAAGTGTTTTTGTATTGAGCAGGATAGTGGACCTTGAGTCTCTTGTAAATAAATTTCCTGATCATGACAGCCTATCAACTAGAAGTCATTTTTCATGATTGTTTGCTGTTATAGTGATTTCCACTAATACAGTGTGAGAATAGATATTTATGATTTACTATATCATGAGATAATGCAATTTTGATCTGTTGGGACGCTTGAGATTTCCACAAGTATTTGGATAAATCCTTTTGGGAATTGGGATTAGTTAGTTGTAGCCATTACTGCTTGACGACTTGATTGTTGAGTATTGAATTTTGAGAATTTGTCTTTGCAGACTTTGCTTATCCCTTTTGTTACCTTTTCGTCCTTCATTACATGTGCTCCAATTTATTCCTTCATGAGATGAATCCCTGGTGCTCCATTTTGTGGGCAGAAAATTTCAGATAAATTAGGGCAGAAATGTGTGGCTTTTAGGAAATTGATTACAGTCCATGTTGTTTGTATATGATGCATTTCTCTTTAATCTTTAATACTTTGATGCAACTGTAGCTATGTTATTGTCTTCTAGTTGTAGTATTATACATCTTTATAGCTTTTAACATATATTAAAAATTGCTTATATTGTATTAACTTGCTTTCTTGAACAGGAGGAGCTCAAGGAATGGGATCAATGCCTATTAATGCTGGGTGAGGCTAAAGTGGATGATCAAGGCAATGTTTCAGATACAAAGGATTCTAATGTCATGTACTTGGATAAAGATGGCGAAGACCGTGAGATCAATGTAATGTTCTCCCTCTGAGTTACTTTACCTTGTACGTTGTAATGTTTGGCTATTTTTTGTCTTTTATGCATACAAATTCAAGGATCTTGTGACAATTCTAGTCCATGTTGAGCAGGAACTTAAAATTTTCTCTTAACCCAATAGCAAGAGAAACTTAGTATAAACCAGGAAGCAATACGGAAGCATAACTTTATAGGTGACTACAGTAGCATAATATTAATACTGATCAAGGCTTTTCTCTTCTTTGTTTTGACTCTGGCTTTTTCTTAGTTTTGCTAGTTTGCTTAGTTCAATGCATTTTTCTGTGCCGTTACAGATATCTTCTGCAATATGTTTCTTAAGAGGCAAAGCACATGAAGCTCTAGAAAACCGTGCCCAGGCTCGATTGTGGTGAGTTCCTTTCAGGACCTCTAATTAACTAAGCCTTTTTTAACCTAAGAAGCAGATTTTATTTTAATTATTTTTGCTTGGATGAACAATAGTTGAATTATGATGTGTTTGAATTCAGTGAACATAGTTAATATGAAAAGCTCCCTTGATATGCTCAGTTTTCTTTGGTTCAAGGTACAAAGCTGCTATAAAAGCTGACCCTTTATGCTATGAGGTATGTCACAATCTTTCCTTGCTTTTCTACACTTAATGAAAGTGTATATACTGCATGGTAAATCTACCTTGTCTGGGCTGTTATTGCAGCAAAAAATTCATAATTCTTTAATCTGAAATTTGGAGTACTGATAAATTAATCAATTCAATACTTTGTCCTTTCAGCAGAGTTTTTTACTGCTTGAATATTTTCCTCTTCATGCAATTTTTAAAGTTTTATATTTACCATGTCTGCCTGTTTGGTGATCATGTCAGGCTCTGGAATGTCTTATTGAAAATCACATGATCACGTGTGAGGAGGGTAAAAGCTCTTAACTAATCCTTTAGAATCTTCATTCATTGCAATTTCTGTTTAGAGGTGTAACTTAGTTATTATCTGATTACAAATTGATTCTTACACTTCTCCCATGTTTTGCTCCTTCCTTTTCTCTGTGCTGAATATCAGAAGCAAATTTGATCTCATCGTTGCAATTTGGTAGTGAAGATGGTTGGCTTTCATCATTCTATTCATGCTTGATAAAGAAGGTAACATCTGGAAACATCAGGGGTTCAGTACAATTTGAATGTTCTGTATTGTATGCCGGTGGATATTAAGGGGGAAATTGTTTTACTTGCCTTTTCTGCATTAGAATGTATCATGTTGATTGGTTATGATGGCGACTTTTTGAGTGCATGCATACTGATCAAGGCTTTTCTCTTCTATGTTATGTAGTATGAGAAGGAAAATGTTGTGGAAGCCAAGTTTCGAGACCTTGAGAACACAAGCTGTAAAATTGACCAATCTAATCCTTCTTTCTTGCGTAAGCTGAAAACCAATACTGACCTATTAGCCTGCAAAGCTGAATACTACCATCAGTGTGGTGAATATCAGAAATGTTTTGAGTTAACATCTGTGTAAGTCGGGGACCTGATTTGGAGGGTGGAAACTGGAGTGCAATACAGTTGTGGTTTTTACCTTAATAGCTGCTGCTCCTTTTGTCCTTCCCCTGCCTCTCTTTCCTAACTGAGTTTCAACACTGTTACAGTCTGCTTGAGAAGGATCCTTTCCATAACAAGACTACCTTAGTACATCTGGGAGCTGCTATGGAGCTTGGACATTCAAATGAGCTCTATCTGATGGCATGCAATCTTGTGAAGGATTATCCTCAAAAGTAAATTTTGTTGTAGTGCTCATCATCTGTTGTCTTCTGTATCATTTGTTATAAGAATCAATTATCATATTTTGTCTTTCAAATTACTCTTTAATATGCATAAACTCTACTGCATGCTGAGGGAGATATTTCATATTGAAATTCTATTCAATTTTGATAATTTTAGAAGGCAACTAGAAAGCCAAAGCATTTTAACCAAATATGTGATCTAATTGTAGAAGGTATGTTTGCATAATTAGGTGACCCTTGGGATCCAAACAGAATATCTAGATTCTTGATAGGCTTGAATATTGGGTTGAATTATTTACTGTATTGTGTGGTTACTTATGTTTTTTAGGGCCTTATCTTGGTTTGCGGTTGGTTGCTATTACTATTGTATCAAGAAGTATGACCAGTCCCGTCGATATTTCAGGTACACATAGCTTGTTATCATGTTAGATGTGGCCCATCCTGAAACATCTAATGCTAGCTCTTTTGTAATCTGTCATCATTTTTGGCTTTTGAATTACTTCAATGATATGAATAATTGACTTCTATGCTAACTAAAAATATGATAGTTGGGATATAGTTTACTTTGAGTATGTCGCTGAATTTCAATGCAGTTGTCATTTTGTTTAATAATTTGTTACATACCATGCCTTGGTAAGGGGGTATGCTTGATTTCTACAATGTTGTATCCTTGCTGTGAAATATGTTATGCTTGATTATACGTTATTGTTAACCCAAGTGTAGTAGTGTACACAAATGCATGTATAATAGGTATATCACTTGTCAACCAATATTTATTCTTGACATGTAGAAATTGGAGTCTTGGATCGATTATAAATCTCTGAGAATGACTTAGATTATTTTTAATGTACTGTTAGTTTTCTTCATATATCCTATTGCCTGACATCATTAATAAACTTACTGTTCATTTGCATCCTCTACCACACAGCAAGGCAACAAGTCTAGATGGAACATTTGCACCGGCTTGGATAGGCTATGGGAATGCATATGCTGCTAAAGAAGAGGGTGATCAAGCCATGTCTGCTTACCGCACTGCAGCTCGTTTATTTCCTGGGTAGCATATCAACTCTTGCAATTAATACATTTTGATTCAGATGTGATTGAGTTGTTCTGCCCATATCTGCAAAACTAATCTCAATTTTTAGATATGTTGGAGTAGGGGGGTGAAAAATTTTATATAGCCTTTGGTCCTTTGCACAATTCCTATGTTTTCACCTCTGTTGTTTTAAAGAGTTCTTCTAGATGGGACTTATAATTTTTGATTAAATTTCCTTGAACTTTGCTTCATTAAGTCATTACCTCCACCAAATAACATTCATGTGTGAGATGCTCACTTTCATGTTGTGTGCATGAGTGTTCATTTTCTAATTAAGTATGAAATCCTCTTATTATGCATGAATTGTTCTTTTACAGGTTAAATCTTGATATTCTCTTATTCCAGGTGCCATTTGCCAACTCTTTACATTGGAATGGAATGCATGCGTACTCACAGCTATAAGCTTGCTGAGCAGGTGCCTATTACTAAACATATTGCCAAGTATAGTCTTTCTAGATCTGGTTAAGTTTGGGGAACTGCTGGCGAGCTAATAGAGAAGGAAAGGGAAAGAAGTAAATCTCTGTTAGAATATAAGCTGGAATCTGAAACTTATAGTCTGAAAAAGCCACTAGGAGAATCTTACCTCATTGGTCTGGATAATACTTCACACGCATTCATTAGATTGATTCTAGTACCCGTAGATGGGCATAACTGACTTGGTAACAGATAGTAACCACCCTTATCTGGACAACTCATCATCCCATCTAGATGACAGAGAACATATCACGCGACAAATGACAGCACAACATGGAAGTTACTGTCTTTTATCAAACTAATAAGGAGAGACTTCAAAGATGTGATTCATAAATCTTAGTATGATCATATCAAGGTTTGTGTTGCTAGGCAGAGATGACAAAATAAGCAATGTTTAAGCGGGATCTATTTTCTGTTTTTGCTTTTTGAGTCCATTATACTGTTTGAAATTTAAATGTTATTCATGCAGTTCTTTTGTAGGATTTGAGATAACTGACTGCCTCATTATACGGCATCCCTTTTTTATGAACAAAGAATAGGACTCTCCTTCAGTGAACTGTGCAAATCATGTATTATTCATACATTTTTCATATCTTTGTGCTTATACTCATTAGCATGTTTCTCTTCAGTTCTTTTTGCAGGCTAAGGCAATTTGCCCCTCAGATCCACTTGTATTTAATGAACTTGGAGTTGTTGCCTACCATATGCAAGAGTAAGAATATTTGCCAGCTTTACAATCACAAGTCACCAAAATTAAATCTATTTTCCTTCAATAAACCATATTATACTACTTTCAAAAAAGAAAGACCATATTATATTACATTCTCGCCTTTGAATTCATCCTCTCTCCTTCTGTTATGCAATTCACAAGATCCTTAGATGTTATGTAAGTAACCAAAATTTGGGTGTGATAAACCTAGTTAGTATGGGAACTTTGACCAAGTTTTATAGTGTACTATTCACTCGAACTGAACTTCTGCAATATATAAATGCTGAGCATTCAAAAGTTTTGGTTAAACAGATGGAGCTTGAACCTATGGAAGTCCTAGGATCGATTCATTTGTATTTTGAGCAGTGTGTGTGCCTGTGTGTATTTTTCATAGTTAGAAAGATAACTTTAGTTCATATACCTAATAAGTGTATGCTTGCAAAAGTTTGGCAGCTGAGATCTGCATGTAAAAATTCTTGATATCCTTGATTTAATTTTTTAGTGTTATATGGATCTTGGCACTCATAATTTCTTCATACATGATTCTGACGTTCCAATTATCTATGCTGACATAGGGTTGCCCAATACTAGTGAATTCAGTATTTCCATTTGAAGTTTCATGCACTAATCGAGTGATTCTAACATGCATAATTGTTACCCGTGCTTTAGGTATAACAAAGCAGTATGGTGGTTTGAGAAAACATTAGCCCTCATCCCATCCTCTTTTAGTGAAATGTGGGAACCAACTGTAGTTAATCTTGCCCATGCCTACAGGAAGTTGAAGTAAGTTGATAAATTCATCCCTGTGGTCACTTTACTTTTTTTCTTTTCTTTTTATTCATAAGTTTCTGGATGCTTGATAGTTTTTGGCTTACAAACTGGTATCTTGTAGACTTCAATTCTTATCATTCTTATAATCTTCACTATTAAAGGATTATCTCAGGTGACTGACCGTCTGACTTGAGGTGGCTGTCAATCCTGCTCATTTCAAGATTTTTCTTATATCCATAAAAATTTTGGTATCTTAATATACAGTTTGTTTTAGCTTATAATTGTGTCCTCAATTTCAGTAGGTCTGGATTTCCTTTTGTCATTCCATGCATTTAAAATTTGATGGGAAGTTGTATCTTCTCATTAGATACTATCAACTGTGTTGGTCAAGGTTTTTTCTTCATAATTGTGGCACTTAATTATAGATAATCACCAATGGATTTCAGTATTCCTAATCCTGATTGTTTAAATCACTGTCTCAGGATGTATGATGAAGCAGTTTCATACTACGAGAAAGCACTTGCATTGTCAACAAGAAGTTTGAGCACGTATGCTGGTCTAGCATATACATACCACTTGCAGGTATCTAATAGTCTCTTCCCTTTTTTTCTTTTCATTCTTTTCTTTTTTCACTATAGTATGTTGTGTCGGTGGAAAAAAGCTTTGTTGCATGAACCAATCAAGTTCATTAGGTGTAAAAGTCTCTTGACTTGATGAATTTTTGAAATTATTGTTGATCAAAACATGAATTGAGTGAAATTTCTGATGTTTTTTTTCCCTAAATGAAGTTAATGAGATATTGAAGTATTAAAATTCTTCGTTGAACATTATAAGTGATTAGTTATTAGATATTTCATGTACACTAAGGAGTTGATGACTCGGTGATCACTATGTTTATGGAAAATGTCTGAAAAGATATAGCCTCTGTTATTTAGTGTCATGGTATTGGTAAAAAGCTTTGGCTCTATTGTCACATGACTCACATCCTCGGCACTTCAATTTTCTTGATTTTTAAAATACATGTTTTTCACCATTCTCTTTCCAAATTTGTTCTCCTTATGTTCTATTAATAAGGTTTGCTGTTGTAATTCTTGCAGGATGACTTCACTACAGCTATTACTTACTATCACAAAGTAAGTGTGTGTGTGTGTGTGTGTGTGTGTGTATAAAATAAAATCTGTCAGTAATTTGCATCTTATATTCATATTAAATCTATGATCGGTTTGCTGTATAGTAAGTTAATATATTATAAAGCATTTTCATTTCATCTGGTAAATGTTATTCTCATTTGTTGGATTGCTCAACTGCCTTATGAATTGAATTATCATTGTTGGTTTGAAAATCAGGCTTTGCGGCTTAAACCAGATGACCAATTCTGCACTGAAATGTTAAGTGGGGCTCTTATAGACGAAAGCCGATGTGGGCCCCCGTCTATCCCTTAGTTGAATTCAGGTGAACTCTGATTTTTAGTTGAAGGGCGTAGCTATATTCACCTAGTTATGTGTGTGTGTGTGTGAACCATGCATTAATGTCAAGTTAATGCATGTCATTTCTTATATCTTGTGTTGTAAGTTATAGGGGAGGCAATATTTATTCTGTTGATATTTTGCAATATATGTAATTGATAGTTTTTCTCTTCATATTGTTCTTAATCTGTGCTGTCGATCTTGTTCAGGATAGCCTTGTCTTTCCCGTAGACTGTCATGGAATATGGACACTATAAATCCTGCAAACTATGCAGTTTGATTACAGAAAGAACATAAATAAATAAACAATGAAATTTTGCAATTATTACTGAAGGGTGCTGAAATCCTCATAATTCTTTGAAACTGAGTTCATGAGAGTTTGAGCCCTTAAACTGCTTAGTACGAATGATAATTCATCACATTCAAAATGTATGCCCTTAATATTAAGATAAATAGTAACATTTTTTGAAGTTATAATTATAAATATTTAATAATTATGTATTATTTTCACATTATTTTAAGTTATTTAAAAAAATGAAATCATAAAAAAATCATAATGATAAAATTAACTTGCCACTTGAGAGAGACAGCTGAAGTTAAAGTTAATAATTTGTCATAAGAATAAAGAATCTAAAAACAAAACATTGGGTCAGGTTAATACCATACCCGATGTCTGATTTAAGGAACCAATTTGGGAGAGCTTTTCCTTAATTGGGACATGACCTATCCACAATTATTGGATATTTTTATAATTAAAACAAAAGAATGTCATCATAAATTATTGAACATGACTACTACGCGTACCATTTTCTCAGCTTCACATTACTCTGTTTAGATTAAATTTAAACAGTCAATTTAAACTTTTTAATTTATATTTTAATTAATTGTGACAAAAGATTATCTTTATTTTAGATTTTGTATTTATTAAGATAAGAACTAATTTAAATATAATTTGGACAATTCAAATAGGGGAAATGATTATGAGGTCATAAAAAAGAGACTTAATTACTAAAATTTTAATGATAAGTAAGTAGTGTAAATTTATTATTTCTTATATTAAAACTTATCATGTTCATTAATTAATTCTCTTCTTGTAACCTCATAATCATTCCCCATCCAAATAACTGAATCCTTCATTTTCAAACACAATTTGTTTTGGCCTGCCAGAGTTCAATATTTTTCACTAGTGGAGAGAACTATGCTAAGGAATGAATCAACCATCATGCTCTCTCTGAATTAGACCTACAAAAAAAGTATTTATCTATGTATAGAAAAAATCTATTTATCTTATTAGCTGGAGTAACAACTAGCGATATGGTCAGTATTCTCTGAGAAATTCTAAATTTTCTAAAGTAAATTCAGTTATTTCAAAATAGCGATTCAAAGGCTAAACCAAGCATAAATAGACAAAATTTTAAGCAAAACATTTCAGACCCACATGTTTAAAGGCCTATTTTATAACTAATTTGATCTATTGATCGTCGGTAAACCAGTTCTATGTGAAAATCTGCCATAATTCAGTCCTCCTTTCCCCTGAGAATATCAACAAGATATCTATTCAAACGTTGGCCAAATATCTTTGTTGAAAATGACGCAGTGACATGCCTCCTAGCTTCTCTGCCCATTCTCTCTGCCTCCTGAGGATCTCGAATGAGTTTGAACATTGCTTGAGAAAACTCTTGTGGATTAGGATCACAAAGGAACCCTGTCAAACCATGCTTGATTGACTCAACAGGTCCACCACTATTGCATGCAATAACAGGTTTATAAGCTGCCATTGCCTCCAAAGGAACAATGCCAAAGTGCTCATCCTGCATTAAAGAGCTACATGTAAAGCTTTCTTCAGCTAATTATAACTCGTAATTGGTAAATAGAAGAAGGTTTTGCGCACCTTTGGAGTGTAGAGGACACAAAGGCATTCTGAAAGAAGAGCATTCCTTTCAGCTGTTGAGCAAGATGTCATGAACCTTATTCGATTAGTTACTCCTTCCCTTTCTGCTATGTTTTTTAGCTCTTCCAAGTACTCTACATTCTCTTTCAATCGTTTGTCAAAGCCTCCTGGAACAAGTGATGGCAATATATTTTATGCTTATCCATTGATCACAGCTGACAGATGTTAAAGAATGAAGTGAATTCACATGCATACACACGTGTGCATGCGTGAGAATGCACACACACACAGATTTAAACTTGTGATTTGGAACTCCATATCTCATAATATGGTATTGATATGCCAAACCGCTTGGAAGTTGGGAAACAAAATAATGCATCTAACATAACTAAAATGTTTATCAATCTATCCTTGTGAATGAGAAAACAGAAGTAGAAGATGCTCACCGACAACAGTCAAGGAAGCATTAGATGGATCCTGATGCTGAACGGCATCTCCTTCCAGAGTGTGGAGCTTAGCAAAAGCTGAAATTGCTAATTCTATGTTCTTCTTCCTTTCAAAGCGATTAATGGATAGAAAATTGAACCTACAAAAGAAGAAACAATACAAGCATCAGCCGACAGAAGTTCAGAACTTGTAATGGAGTCATACAATACATGCAGAATTGTAAGAAGCTTGCTACATAGAGGAGGTAGCCAAACAAAACAGCTACAAACATGTTATTTACTTGAAGGAATTGGGTTCATTGAACTGATCCACATTGACTGCTGGGTATAAAACAGCTGGTCGAATTCCTCGAGCATCCAGATGCTTGAAAGTATTTGCAAAAGTAGATGCAGTGAATTTGCTGTTAACAAGTATCAGATCAGCCATTCCTACAATTTGGCGAAACTTGATCAAATGAGTGATTCGCTTTATATGATGGCAGCATTTTCAAAGGAACAAAAAACAGAGCTTTAATGAAGTCCAACCAGTTGTTATTTCTTCTATGTAGTCTATTGGCTTCCTATATACCCTCCTGAGGAAAGTTGTATGTTGAGCCAGCAACAAGTCAGGAAAATGACAATAGAATACAACCTATCGAGAAAATTCAACAAATTAAACAATTCTTATAATGTCAGCATAAATTTAATATACCAAATTGTGAGTACCTTTGCGGACTTCTTTAGTTTCAAGATTGGAATAACTACAGAGACCTGATCAGCCAGTATAACATCAAATGATGGCCACATGAAAAGAACACAAAGAGCAACAAAGAGACACCTCAGGTACGCGCATAATGCATGGAGGCGGTAGAAAATATGTCGAGGAATAAAGGAACCATACATGGTAACTGGAAAGGTACCTGGGCGTTTATGTATCAAACTAATTGTTAAGACACTATTAGGGGCTTCAACTAATAATTCTAGATCAAATGATAATGGCAATTACAAATAAAATATAAAGGATAGAAGTGCTACAGAAGCACTAAGAGTGAGAGACATTACCAGCGGTAGTCTCCTCAAAACATCTATTTTTATCATAATGAGCAGTAAAAATATGAACATTATGGCCATGGGATACAAGCTCAACAGCAGCATCCACTATTAATCTTTCAGCTCCACCTACAAAGCATGACAAGATATCCGTAACAATACTAAAAATAGATAGTCATCACAACATCTAGTTTAAAGCAGAAATTAGTGAAATATAAGGTATGAAATAGTAACAATAGATCTAAAAGCAAGGGAATAGTATAATGTCAACAATCTTGTGTGTAATGTGTTTAAATGGCCTAAATATTTTAAAAATAGAAAATTTATTAGCAATGCGTTTGTGGGAGCAGAAGACCAAGAACCAGTTGACCATCTGGTTAATACATTCTGCTTTCAAAAGAGCTGAGGGAGGAAGAAATAGGATGTCGTATGAGAGTTTAATATAAAACATGTCAGGCTGATCTAATATGTGGGCATTTCAATGAGCACCCTCATCATCTATTATCAATCTGTAATCACACAATCGACTTTGCAGTCACCACAGATGGTGCTCAATTGTCCCTTATTACTCATTACCAAAATAAATCTCAACTTCCGATCGGATAACTTTCAGCGGCATAAAAATTATCATGTAAATGATTACCTATGCCAAGATCTGGGTGGATGATAGCGATTTTCATCTTCGAGCCCTTTTCTTTTGCCATCAAAGCGACAAAACCAATAAATTTATAGTAAACACATTCGTTGTAGATGCCGTGGAGTTTGTTCTACAGCCAATGAGCGTCAAAAACAAGGAGGGAAAAAGAAGAGTCATAACCATAAGACAGAAAGACAGTGGAAGATATGGACGTCGTAGATAAGTGAGAAAGATAGAATTACAGAAAAAACAAACCCGGAAATTGTTGTCGGGTGGAGGACGGCGTCTTCGTTGGCGACTTGTCAACGATGACCTTACGGCGTTAGCTCAGCAGAAGGAGAAGAGAAAGAACGAAAGCGATGGAAGTCGATTCCTCTGAGGTGAGTTCTGAACTTCTGATGACGGAAAAAGAGAAAACGCCATCGTATCATCCGTCCGACAGCTAAAGACTATCTACGCGTAACACTGGAACACTCGTAATAATTTTCTTTTCTTTTTTTTCCGCCAAAGTAGTACTCTATTAATCTTCTTTCCACTTTCCATTTCGCATCTTATCCATTTTACTTTCTCTACAAATACGAAATAAAGAGGTTTGACCAAAAAAAAAACGAAATAAAGAGATATAATATTATAAAAATCTGGTTAACATGTAGGAAAATACATACGATATATAAAAACTGTATTATGTATGATGTAGAAATATGATAATTTGTTATATGCAATTACCAAATACCAGTTTAATTGTGTAATTACGAATTTTCTCTCATCAATTAGGACAAATTGCTAATTGCACAATTTAACTTTATCACAACCAAGTTTCTAGGGACTTCAGAATTATTTAGATATTTTATGAAATTTGTTGTGATCACGTCCATTTCTTGGGACTATACAAAATTTTTCCCTTTTATATTTTCTATTAATATATTAATAATCAATTATTGTATAAAACAATAAACACTTGTAGCTGAAAATAATACTAAATACCTTTTTATTTGATAAAAAATTATGATTTGTAAATAGTAGAATTTGATATGAGTTTTATTAAAGATCAATAAGTAAATAAAATCTCTTTCATTTGAGCGGATTGATATATTGACTATATTATTGATATTAATTATTTTTAAAGATGAGAAAGAGTTTAATCTTTAATTAAATTTTATTTAGATACTAGAAGAAGCTGTTATTGAGAAACAAAAGGTGTCCTCTATTGAAATTTTAGGAGATTGTTTTTTTTTATTATTATTGGTTGGCTTTCTTTCAATGATAGAGTAGCCAGCTTTTTCTATGATATTAATCTCACTCCAATTCATAATGTTGCCGCTAGTTTTGGTGGCTAGGTCATCTTTGTTGAATCCATTGTTGGAAGCTTAACTTGTGAAGATTTTCGTACTCAATATTATTGGATGACCCCAACCAATTTTGTTTAAATTTTAAGTTTATTTTTTTTAAGAGTTAGTTAAAGAATTTATTTTATTCTTAAATTTATATTTTTAAACTATTTATATTGATAGCATATATTAAGAGATTTTTTTATTAAGAAATAGTTACAACATAAATAATTAAAGATTGCATTTTTGAGAAATTAACACATTTTTTTAATAAATAACTAATTTTTTTAATTTTTATAAATTAATTATATAACTCATATTAAAGGTTATAGAAAATAATAAATCATTCAATATTCAATACCATCAACCTATTTGAATTCAAGTCAGGCAGGCTATACTCTAATGGAAAGAATTCTCTTTTGATACAGCTTATTAAATTTTACTAAATACTTATTTGGTCAATATGACCTCTATTTTTTTGCATAAAAAAACATCGCATTCCAGATCTAAACTTGTTAACTAATGGACTTATAATTTAATAATATTGAAACTCTAGTTTAATCTTACTTAAAATTTCAGTCGTTAGTGTCTACCTTCTAATTAAAAAAAAAATTGAACATAAAGTGAATGGTTCAATTATCAATATCTCATGTAGAGATTAACTTTGGGTCTTTTTGGTGGAATTTATATGCCTCTTTTCTCTTTTAAAGCTTTTTTTCTCTTTAAAATGTTCCTATCAAGCTCAACCTTCCATCTTCAAAAATGATAGTGCAAGTGATGGAAGTCTTGTGTTGTTTTTCCTTGATCATCTCAAACATCTCATTCTTCCACTCAATCTTTGTACAAAGGCTTTCCTTAACCTTCATTATTGGCAAAATGTCTTTTTATCAACTAGTTTTGATAAAGTTATCCTTAAACTAATTTATATGCAATAATAAGCTAAAGTAGTTTCAAGAATAATATATATTGTCACAAAATTCCATAAGTTTTTGTTTGGCTATGATTTTTTTTGTTAAAAAAAAAATGAATAAAGACAAATTCTTATTTACTACATGTGAATTATTATGCTTAAACAACAGGCCCAAGCAAGACAAATGAATAAAAATAAATTCTTTTTTTTTAATAATGAATAGAGATAAATTCTAATTGCTATAAAAATGCCAAACAAGTACTCTTTCTTCATAAAAAAAAGTCATTTTAACTCATGATTAGATTAGTTGCCTGAGAGTAATTTAATTTAACCAAAAGTCGATTTTTTTGGAACACAACACCTTAAGAGTTAGGGATATTAACTTTAATAGTTCATGTCATACCTCAATTTAAATTGGTTTGATTTATAATTTTTTGAGGAGGTTAGTTAGGATACTGAGTGTTTTTGTAAAAAAAAAGTTATTTTAACTTTTTTTGTACACAAACTAAATAATTTGAATTTAGTCTGATTAAGTTTTTTTTTTTAATTTGAATTTCAATAATTTAAGTCTTTAAATATAATAAATAACATTATAGGATAGTCAATTGTTATTTACATCAAGTTGCTTACGTCCACATATAAACTAAAAATAAAAATAAATAAATAATTATTAATTATTGTGTGTGGAACCAACTCCAAACAAACGCGCATGCGCATCATCAAAGGCTCCATTGACTTTGTTTCGTCACCAGCCTGTCATTTTATCATTTCCGCACCGTTTGGTTTTTCGGATTCAATCTCAACCGTATTGAGTCATTTTCTCACTTGTAACTTCCTCTCTGTAAATCCCACCCCCTCCCCCTCTCTTTCTCTTTGTCTCTCTTTCATGAGAGTTAAAGAGCCCTAAGCTATGTTTCTGAGAAGCATTTTTCGCTCTCGGAAATTCTATAGATCCTTCAAGGAGGTTAGGGCCATCGAGGAAGATGAGGGGAAGGGGCGGCTTTGCGGTGATTCCGACGACGTTAGGGACTCCATGGAGTCCCCGCCTTACGGATGTTCATGGGCCACTATGCTGCCGGAGCTTCTTGAGGAGATCATTCGCCGTGTTGACGCCACCGAGGACCAGTGGCCCAACCGCCAAAACGTCGTTGCTTGCGCTGGCGTGTGCAAGAGGTGGAGGGATATCACTAAGGAGATCGTGCGGTTCCCTTCCCGCGACAGCGGCAGAATTACTTTTCCTTCTTGCCTTAAGCAGGTATTGCTTGGAATTTGATTTCTCCCCACCTCTCTTTTACTGGTTATTGGATTATTTGACGCTTGTATGCGAACTCATGAAATACTCTGGGTTTCATTGAAATGGTCCCTGGAACTGGATAAATGATTGATATTTAATCGAGCTGTGGCGGTGCCCTGGATTTCATTTAAATCTTCAAGTGATTCGGGAATTCTTTGATGTTTTGCCTGCATCCTAAATTAATCTCTTAATCGACATTATTCAATTAAAATGTTAACTTGGGGGGTATTTTTTAATGACATTTTTTTGTGAGGATCAGCATTGGTTCCGGATCCACGGGTTAATCTAGCAATAGTGTCTGTATAGTTGGATAAAGGAAATCGAATTGTGAGTCCAGTGATTTACGTTTCTGGGTATTAGGGAGCAAACTTTTAGTTCACGAGATGTTTCCTCAAATGTAATCAGTCCAGTGATACACATTATTTTGTTTGAATAAGTTATTTTATCTATGCTTTTGGCTAATGATGCTTTATTCGTTCAAGGACAATAATGCATTTCATATGTGTTACTTCAAATGATACAGCGTTTCACTATCATTATCATCCTGTGAGCATTTTTGCTTGTTTGGTTATTACCCATTCCATTTTGTATTAAATCGTATATTAAATTAAAAAAGGCATGGAGTCAACAATTCTGTTATATTTCTATGACTTGCAGCCAGGACCACGTGATCCACCCCACCAATGTATTATAAAGAGGAATAAAAAGACTTCGACATTTCACCTATATCTTGCCCTTACTCCACCATGTAAGTAAGTATTGGTAAAAAGTTTCCATTTCCCCCTATAGATAGTAAATAATGACTTCTTCCCTGGACTTCAATGGCCTTTACCCTTTCTCTAGGGTAGCATGTTGACTGAGTAAAGTCTTCTGTATGTGTTAAAGCTAGAAGTGGATGGCATCTAATTTGTCAAGTGAATGTCTCTAGCCATTCTAATTTGACCCAACATGATTTAACTTTGATGCAAGTGAATTATATTTTTCAAATGACATGACCCACTACTTTCAATTGATCGGATTCAGTTTTGGATGACCGACTATAGTTAACTTATTAAACCTTTCTTGTTCCATTGATTTGTCTTAAGTATTACAACGCCCCTACCTTTTAAAAAAACAGAGAATAGAAAAGGTGAAAGAAAAAAGAGTTGGACATTCTGTTCATAAACAATAATTGGATGTGACATGCAGAAGTGGAAGTGGGAGAATTCATGTTTTTTGCCTTACGTATTGAGCTTCATTTGTTCTAGTACTACTTATTTTGACATCAGAAGAAGACAAATTATTTATTTAGGTAAACTCATACGAAAAAACTCTGCAGTGAAGCTTCATCTTTTAGGAAAGATCTGTTGTAGTAAATGATTAGATGTTATAAAAGCAGCTTTGGTAGAGGAGTTTGATTTCTGAGATTTACACTCATTATTTGGCAAGGAGCATAGCTTTTTTAGCCTCTTAGCAATAGTACCCCTTTCTTGTAGCATCTTAAAAGTCTTCATTAATGGTTTTGAGGAGTCTATTGGTTTAGGTATTATTATGTGTAATCTTGTTAAATAACTAAATTTCTGGTTGGAGAAGTTAATTGGAATTTATATCCATAAATATAACTTAACAAGAAATTGCAAGTTTTAATGATTAATATTTTAAACTCAGATGGTTTGAATGCTTATTTATTTGAATTATTCATGATATGTGTATGCTGCATGCTTTTCTGATTCCTGTTTACTCTTATAACGCAATTAATTGTAAATTTTTGCTCATATTATTTCTTCTCCTTTTCCTTTCTCTTGCCAGCATTCACAGATAAAGGTAAGTTTCTCTTGGCGGCTAAGAGATATAGGCGTGGTTCTGGGATTGAATATGCACTTTCACTTGATGCTGATGACATATCGCAAGGAAGTAATGCCTATGTTGGAAAGTTAAGGTAAACATTCTTTTGGCTTATAGAGAAAACACACCCTTATGATAGAAAATGGAAAACGTTTAAGATGTTATGTGACAGTTCTATACCCATCGATTTGGATGGTATATGTTCTCAAAATGATTCGCAGAGCTACTTATATTGTTAAATGCTTGATGTGAATATGTGGTCAGTGATCAATCAATCTTTAGCTTCTTGTATTAACTCAATTGGTGAAATCTCTTTACAGCTCAGACTTTCTTGGCACCAACTTCACAATCTATGATAGTCAGCCACCCCATTGTGGTGCAAGGCCATCAAATGGCAAGGCCAGCCGTCGTTTTGCCTCCAAGCAAATAAGCCCTCAAGTTCCTGCTGGTAACTTTGAGGTGGGGCAGGTATCGTACAAGTTCAACCTTTTGAAGTCAAGAGGGCCAAGGAGGATGGTTTGCTTAATGAAGTTCCCAAACCAATCATCAGGAGAAAGTTCAGATAGCAGATCTCTGGAGGTTCACAAGACAAACAATGCAGGACAAGCTGCCTCGGAATACTCAATCTTGAAAAACAAATCTCCAAGGTGGCACGAGCATTTGCAATGCTGGTGCTTAAATTTCCATGGTCGTGTGACGGTAGCATCGGTGAAGAACTTTCAGCTGGTTGCTACGGTGGATCAAAGCCAACCAGGAGGGAAAGGAGATGAGGAAACGGTTCTTCTTCAATTTGGGAAAGTAGGGGATGATACTTTCACTATGGATTACAGGAAGCCCCTATCTGCATTTCAAGCCTTTGCCATATGCCTAACTAGCTTTGGCACTAAACTTGCTTGTGAGTAAATATATTTTTGGTTTCATTATGCCTATTTATTTTATGGATGCCATAAGTGAATAGTTATTTTGAATATTTCCCCCCCTCATAGTTGAGTTTCCGATTCGATTCAAGGAAGTTGATGTAAATGCTGTTCAGATGACGACATCTTCCATAATCAAATAGATCTTTGTACTCCTGAGTCAATTCTCTTGGTCTTGTTTTTTACTTTTTAGTTAATACAATTTTTACTCCCCCAAGTTTACATAAATTTTGGTTTAGTTTCTTTAAGTTTCAAACTGTGGGCTTTCGTCATTTAATGGGTAAAATTGTTCTAGTTTTATTAAATTATAGGGACTACCAACGGGGGTTGGTCCGAGTGGTAAGCGACTCGGTATCGTTTAAGCGAGGTCTCGAGTTCGAGCTTTGGCGAATGCAGAAAATTCCCGTTGGGAGACTCACCCACCATAGCCAGGTGCGCGACGCGGGTCGGATCCGGATGTAGTCGGGGCAAAGCTCCGGTGAACCGGGTGGGCAACAAAAAAAAAAATTATAGGGACTAATATTTTATATCAAAAGAAACTTGATGAACTAATACTAAAACTAAAATAATAGTAAATTTGAGAGATAAGAAATTGTATTAACCCCAAATTTTTTTATCCTCGCCAGTGTAAGATTAACCTTGCGGATTAATCTTTTTTTTCTTTTCTTTTTGACAAAGGCGGAGTAAAACATCCGTTGTGTGTTTAACTTTTCTCCAATAATTGTACCCAAAAAAAAAAACTTTTCTCCAATAACTCCCAACAACTTTGTCATGTGTATCTAACTAAAATCACGTTTTCTTTAATTTTAAACAAACTACCACCATGTCTCTCAACCTATCCATTCCCCTCCCAAATGGTTGGGAATCTAATATATATATATATATATATAAAGAATGAAAATACCTGGTACAATTTTGGGATCGAAAAATAAACAAGCTTGAAATTTCATCAAGGAAGAAACCTAGTACTTCCATTATTTTATTTTTGATAAAAAGACAAGATATATTAATAACCAAAGAGAAGTCATTACATAGAAGAGTAAACATTAGTAAAGAAAAGGCAATAAACTCTGGCTACAGAGGTACTAATAAAAGATATGTAAGTAGGATGAAAATGTGCAATAAAATATTTGATATCTTGGCCTATTGATTCAGCTTTGGATAGGCTGGAGTCGTTTAGATTTAGAAACTGGTTTTTGACACAGCAAAGATAAAGAGCTTCCGGTCGGTTGTGAGCTCTCGACTGCACAATCCAGGATAATGACGAGTGGAGGCAGAGGAGCTGGAAAGAGAAGGAGGAGGCTGTAACTTTTATCCAATGGAAGCCTTGAACTGGTGAGCCATGGTGGCAGATTGAGGCAAGAATTGAGGTGCTAGAATTGCGCTTGAATTTTCTGAAGAGGATAGGCCAGCCAGATTGAGGAGGGAAGCTAATTGAGGGTAGTACTTCCATTATAAAGGATGAAGAACATTATAATGAGTTGTACAACATTATAATTCAGGAACTGAGTTTTGTCTGAGATAAAATTATGGAGATTAAATGATTAATTAGCTCATTAAAAAAACAAAATTGTGCAATTGTGTAAGAGGGGTGTTATGATAAAAAGCAAAGAAAGGCTTAAAGAAAGAGACGTATGTTAAGGGAAAAATACATGAGAACTAGAGCAGCAAAGTTCTATAAAAGAGACTACTAAAATACATAGGATAAATATATTTGAAATGTCATAATTTCATTGAGAAGTGTATGAATGAGGTGCCACATACAGAGTACCTAAGAATTTCTCTCGTCTTTATGTCTCAACCTATCCATTCCTCCCAAGTGGTTTCGAATCAATAAAGAATGAGATTTAGGCACAAATTTTAGGTGTTTGAACTCATAACCACACTACTTTGGATATTTTCTTCCTTCCTTTCTTTGTTTTTTCTAATTCTTATGTATTTATTGGAGAACTTGATAACAATCGCAAAAACTAGTAAAACTTTACTAAGTTTGATCCGATTCAAATATAGAGCAATGGAACAAACATGTTTCAGAATCACTCAAGCAAACATGTTTCAAGGAAACAAACTTTACTTAAGCAAACACAACCTCATTTCGGACCCTAGATAACGAAACACACAAGCACGACACAACACATGATACACAGAAGTCACACGACAACAGGAGAAAGTTCATATACAACGCCAGTTGAGAGACTTTGACATAACTGACCCTCAGAGACATCCTATCCTTCATACTACTTCATTTCTTTCCACGCAGTTTAGCACCAAGAGCTCTCTCCAGTTTACCTAATATCTGTTGATTTGGAATAGCTTTACCTGATTCATACTCCTGAATAATTTGAGGCTTCTCATTTATCATCTACACAGGAAAAAGGTGAGTCAGTATCATGGAATCTACAAGAAATGAAATACAAAAAGCGAGTCAGTTTTATGGAAGCTAAAAGTAAAACTAAGGCCATAACTCTTCTTTGGACTTACAAGGGTGAGCAAAGCTTCAAGACCAGACAAAAAACCCGTGCCAATCCCAGTTAGTTTAAAGTGAACATATCATTCTTTGGAAATAAAACTGAAGAAAAACTCTAAATGGGAGAATTGTGATCCCCCAAACCACTAATAAAGCTCAAAGTTGTGCTAAAATGATGTTTGGGCCCTTAGTTTTAACTCTCCGTTTTTTTTTGTTGGGGGGGGGGGGTAGGGGGTGGGGTGGGGACTAACAAAAAGCTTCACATCAAAGAAAGAGACCTGAGCTAATTGAGACTGGGTAAGCTTTTTCTCCATCCTAGCCTGCTGGATGGCTTTCTTTAATTCAGTTGGTACCCGTTCATCTGCAAATGCAGTCAGACATACCATAGACTTTCAAATATATAGATTTCCCAAAAAAATGGTGCCAATCACAAAGAGGAATGACTAACGAGGAAAAGAATTAGGAGTAGGAAAAAAAAATGGCGCAAATAAACCCAACAAATTTCCGCCTAAATCATCCAATACACTGCATATACATACTCTAAAATCATTCATTTGAAGAACATGCAAAATCAAAGACAAGAAATATCCAGATCCAATTGCTTGAGTCAAAACAATTAATGCCTAACATAGAGACACTATGACTGAAGTATATTAGAGAATGTTGTGCGGCTTTTTACACATTCATTATACATTTAACTGGTTCTCCAAAGAAAATCCTTCCATGATCAACATCCCCCTATTACATTAGGGGGACAAATGAGTTTCTGAAGAATAACAGAATTTGCAGTAAGTGAAAACATGAAAATTAAACCAACCGTATGCACACACCATGTGTTTCACATCAGTTGAGCATAAAAAAAGTATTGCCTTACTGCTTGTTGTATATGGGACTAATACACAAGGCAGAAAAACCTTGAAATAGTTAGCTCACTCTACCAAGGGGAACCTTTAACTCAAGGAAACTTGGGCAATTTGGACCCTAAAATTTTTTGGGAGGTAAATTTTCATATTTTGACATTCATAGTTTAAATGATTTCAAGGCTGCCTCAACAAAAAATTTTGTATTGAGAAAAAATATGAAAAAGTCATATCCTTTTAAGTGTACTGCATAGATCTCATCCCTCCGCTTTCATTTCTATCTCTAACTTGGTACCATAGAGCTTGACTGTAATTTGCACTAGTTTTCAATCCGAGCAATTTCTTTGATATACAACAGTGGCAACAGGCAAGCCAAATGGTCAGAGCAATGCCCATGCACAACCAAAATCTAGGAGAAGGGGTATACTTAATAAATCAAATAAAGCACTTGTAAAACTAGCATTTAATCCTATAAAGGATTTCAGTCATTTATTGCAACAAAGGTTAGCCAGAAACCCAAAAAGCACTTCACCTTGATCTTCAAGAGGGGTTGAGTAGTAGTCCATTTCATTATTAAATGTCTCAACACACAATATACCAATTTTCATGCGCATCTTTATCCTCTATGCATGTAATAAATCCCTGAACAATGTGTCTATAGATAAGGAAATAACTTTCCCAGTTAAAGGTTTTGAATTCGAGGCAAAGGGAATAGGTGGGAACACTTTCCCATTCTTCAACCCCTAACCACCCTATATTTTAGTTCCCTCCGAATTAAAGATATAAAAAGAGAATGAAATCTCTTCAATTTTTGTCATACTCAAATTCTAATTTACTATTTTAATGTCACTGATAATGGTTACTAAAACACCAGAGAACTAAGCATTCCGATTAATAAAATTCCACCCATACAAACTTTAATCTTCATGAAAGACATTGGATAGATGAGTAACTGACATATGGTAGATATATAAGGAGTCAGTATGATAAATGTTCGATACTTCTGCATCAAACAATATTTACTTCTACATCTGAAAATTCAGGGAAACCAAACCATCTAGGTTGTATCTCTCAAAAAGTAGTATGACTGTTCTATTGCAACTAAAGATGCACCAAGAAGAGAAAAAAAATCACAAAAAACAACATCTACTTACGATGAAGATTCTCAGTTTCTTCATCAAGCTTCTTTGTGTTTAAAGAAGTGCTGCTGGAGGCCGCTTTATTTGTCGCAGCATTAACTGCAGATTGTATGAATTATAATGTTAGAAAATACTGCTGGAAGTCAAGGTCACAATTTCATTCACACTTCTATTCTTGTACCGTTTGTAAATCATTTCAATATAAACTCCCAAGCAATGCCGCGGACAAATAACGAAATACTACATACTGATGACGCTTGAAAAATAATAAAAATAATTTTCTGTAAACCTAAATACCAATTCTACAACCTGTAAACAGAAGAAAACCCCGAACAAGGTTACCTTCTACTGTTTGGCCATCAGATATTATGACACAAGTTCAAAACAACGATAAATCATCTACAATCCCTACCCCTCATGTCTCCGATAGAAATTATCTGCGCCTCGAGACGATAAATACTTCAGCGTTTTCATTTTTAAGTTGATTAAAATATTAAACTAATTTATCTCTTCAAGGTCCCGATTAAATTCTTCAGAAATTATTACAAAAATAAAAAGAGATCTAGATAGGATAATCGCAGTTGTTCATGAACCAAACGAAAACCCAACCGAAGGACGAAACATGCAATACATTTTTTTACGGTATCAATATCGGCGCCGGAGCGACGAGCGGCGTTAACAGCTTTCTCATCTTTCTTCGCCGCCGCTGTTGGTGCCTTCTTCCGGATCACCACGGGCTCCCAATCCTGTGTAAGAGGACCAACACCTGCCATTTTCTTCTCTGAAAGTATCTCTCTCTTTCTGCGTACCCAATAAGGATGAAGAAGAATGCCCTCTTCCTTCCTTAGTTATTATATGCCCTGAGCTTTGGGCCAGTGTTGGGCTGTTTGACATTTTTTTTTAGTATAATTTTTTTTAAAAAAAAAAATCAACAGACCCCGTGAAACGAAATTTCCCTTTTTTTAATTCAAGCGGTAAACAGTTTGATATCGATTAAACAAAGTCTAAAATTCGAGTCTTGGCGTATACAAAAAATTTTTATTGGGAGACTCATCTACTAACCATAGCTAGGTACGCGACGCGAGTTGGATCTGGATGTAATCAGGACAAAACTCTGGTGAATCGGGTGGGCAAAAAAAATCTCCCTTTCTCTAAAATATACTAATATCAGATAAGATGAACTGTTAATTATTCTCAGATATTTATTTAGGTACTTAAGATTTAAGATATATCCCTAAATATCGCGACTGGAACTACAACAAAATGATACTCCCTAAGGATCGAATATTATCTAAACAATCACATGTCTCACATTTTCACTAGCTAAACCTATTAACGATGGCTGTTTAACATTCTCAATAGACATAATGCCTCCCTCTTTAATGGATACTCCAAATCCAACTATGTTTCAACTTGACGAAAACACCTCTCAGGGCAAAAACCTTTTTGGAAGATAAAAAAGAGAATTATATCTAAGTCATGTGAAAAGAATTAAATTGTAGATAAATTCTAAGAAATAACATAATAAATATGAAGTTATATAGAATTTGAGATTAATTTTTTTAATTATAAAAAGATATAATTATCCCTGATCCTATCAATTCGTGCATACTCTCTATTTTAGTTGTCTCTGCCACGGTAATATAATTATCTCTCTCACTTATTACACTTCTTGATTTGCTTTTACTGCTAATTCTGTTGCTCTAGCTCATCCGTAAACCAAAATTTTTCCATTTGACTTAGACTAAGAACTAGCTTTTTTAGTCTTCGATTCCTTCTATGATTGCCATGGCCAGGAATGATCTGATATCGGTATTCATTGAGTGAGTAATTTCAGAACTTACCCTCTCTGGTGGTGCATGTAACATTTTGCAAACTCTATTTCAATTATTTCTGCACACATTAAAAATAAATAATTTCTTATTTGTTTATGATGATGTGTTTTGTGCACATAATTTTCCTTGAGTGATAACTAAGCTAATATTATACTAATTTATTTAGCTTTTTGAATTTGATGCAGAATTAAATGATATTTTCTTCCTTTAAAATTATACTAAATTAAAAAGATTATAGTAAAATTGTATTAAATTAAAAGATTATAGGTAAAATTATACTACAAATAAAATTAAAATATTAGCCACATATAAAAAATAAAATCAAGATATTAGGTATTATTTTACCTAAAAAAACTAAATAAAAAGAGTTTATCTATGTTAAATAAAATATGTTTAAAATATAAAAAGAGTTTATCTATATTCACCCTCTCAAAAAGTCCAATAGTCTAATCCAACTTCAAAAACATAATACTCCCATCCAATTCAATTAATGTTGATCCTATTATTTATGATTTTTTTTTCAATCTTTTTCATTAGTAAAATATTTATCTAGTTCTCTATAAGTCATTTCGGTTTCAACTTCCGACTCAACAATAAAAACACTTTTACAGTCTGAAAGAGCAATAATTAAATTAGTCAAACTGTCTGTAGTATCAATTTTCAACACAAAATACTTTCTACAACACATAGCCAAGGATTCCAAAATTGTAATAAAAAAATTACGAGGGAAAAGTTAAATATCAAATATTTATATAAAAAATATATATTTAATTAATAATTAATCAAATAATTATTTAAAAAATAAAAAGCACACCCTTCCTTCTTCACGCGTTGATCTGCTGCCGTCGCTGAAGTGGTTAGCCACCGTCCCCACAATTCGCCAGGGCTACTGCCGTGAACGCCGCCCAGGGCAATCCAACAAGTGAGGTACCATCCGTCGTCTCTCTGCCGGCGTCGGAGATTTGAACTAAACCAGCTTGCGCCTCCCGTCGCCAAGATTATAACAGAACCAACTCGCGCCTCTCGCTGTCGCACTTGCCGTTGACATCGCTGTCACAAATCCTCTCTCGCAGTCGCCGTAACGGAACCAACTCGGGCGAAAATTATCTGGATTTTTTGTAACCTCTCCGAAAGTGAACATGTAAGAAACGCAATTCTTTTATATGAGAAGAACTTCGAGGTTAGATTGGTATCCATAGTTCTCTAAATTCGGTCGTTTCTCGTAATTGATGTAATTTGTGTCTTTTGTTGATAGTGAGTTGGAGCACAATGTCCAAGTCTTGCAAGGGGTTAGCTATGGAACTCGTCAAGTGTCTCAGCGAATCCGATTGTATTAAGGTTCGTCTGGATTATTGTATTTATGAAATGATTAAATTCGAAATGAATATTTGCTTGTAACTCTAAAATGTGGAGTTTGAATGCTGTAAGAATGACCTTGTGTATATTTCGATGGAAAAATCAGGTTGAGAATCGTTCCTATAGGGAGTGCGCAGGAGAGAAGGCCCCGTCAATACCTAGTGAGTGTGTTGGACTGAGGGAAACTTATTTCAATTGCAAAAGAGGCCAGGTAAGTGGCTATCTTCTTCCTTGATTAATCATGCTTCCTTGTTCTGTGATTTCAAATGCATACCCATACTGTTTCTTTATTTAGGTATATTAATTTTAGACCGAGTAGGCAACTTGGTCCCTAATTATATTTCGGTACACAAGTTGATGGCGTAACTCAACTTTGAGCCCCTATTTCCTGCACAAACAAAGACAACTTCTTTCCTAAGGACCTAACATCCCTCATTTTCAGTCAAAATTTAATGTGATTGGAAACGGAAGGATTAACATGTAACGTGTCACAGAAGTTGGGGGGGGGGGGGAATTCTTGCTCTGAAAGATGTTCGGAAGCTAAGCCTTTTTGGACCTATTTGAAGGACTAGATTATATGATCAGTCTTAATTTTTTCTGTAGTTCTATGCTAATGACACTTTAAGCTTGAAATGTGCAGAAATTGACAATTATAAGTGTTGAATCATTCATGATTGACTGCTTTGATTTCTCTGTTTTGTTGTCTCGTATGGGATCACATTAACCATTTAGTAAATCCCAGCACTTATTGAATCCCATTTCATGATATATTTTGAGGTGAATTTTGTCAAAACCGCTCGCTACTTCTATAGATTGGAAGTTGAGATTATGCAAATTATTGGGAAACTTTTATGTGCTAAAAAACGAATTTTTTATATTTGTGAATACTATTAGATTCTGTGTATGATATTGAAGTGATGGAGACGGGTGATAATCTCTAGAGGACCATTTTAAAAAAAATTATTCAGAGTGGTGGGGACAAGTACAAGTCGTGAATGACTTTCTATTTATTGAATATTTTTAGTTCCTTTGTGTGTTTACTTTTGAAGATACTGGTAGACAATGGTTGGATAGGCATGAACCATATATTCTCCTATCTGGTGGACTAAGTTATTGGCTGAGTACTTTTATTCTGTAGAATAAAATTAACTAAGCATCTAGGCTAGGGTGGTTCTGCATATTGTTGTAGTTTTAATATTACAGTTTCTTTAAGTAAGCAATTTTGAGCAAAAAGAGACCTTAAAATTGTTACTTCGGAAGATACAACTAATTTAGTTTGTGCCATTTTGGTCATACAAATCATCTGTTGTCTACAAGGAAATATTGCCATGTTCAAAACATTTTGATTGTGATTGTACCTAAGTTTCTAAACGGATCAATCACTGTTTTGCTTATGAACTTTTAGATTAATCCTTTTTGTGTGGACATAACTTAGGTATAGTTCTTTTGGTATTTGTTATTCAAAGGAGTTAATGATGTGCTGCTGGTTAGAGAAAATGTTCACATGTTTTTGCTTAAGTGAAAAACTTTATAATGAACACTTTAAGTACTGCATCCAAGTTTTGCCACGTTATAATTGCATAAGAGAATTTAAAGTTGGTTTGGAATTGAATTATCATTATTTTTTTTTGTAAGTTTTGTGTTGATTCTTGAATAACTCGAACTGGTTGTCTTGTGCATTTAGCTTGGGATAAAGTTGAAAATGTAACAAAACAGTTCTCTGAACTTAGGTGTAAATTGAAAACATTTAATCTCAATTAGACCTAACTACAAGAGGCCATGTGATTCTCATGTCATGTGGCCTCTTATATCTGTATTTTCATCCTTGCACGAAGCCCATCCTTGAAAATTGTGAAAGAACGAAGCAGTCTCTTGCGATCAATTTTAATTGGTATTTAACAAATTTCAAGAGTCCTGCGGTTAAAATTTTGCTTCGATATTGCAAGAAGGTTCTACTTTGGGGAGTTCAAAATGCAGTTCCCCTGTGAATCTACAATGTATTTCTTTTGGTGTTAGAAAATATTTAAATGGATATATGTGTACATTATGATATAGCTGATCCTTCTTTTTTCATTGTCGCCTCTATCAGGTGGACATGAGAGCTCGGATTCGTGGGAACAAGGGCTACTAATAGCTGCTGATGTTGATGTTCTCAAGTCTGAACCGTGAAAGATAGTTCCAAGTTTTTGAGAAAATAATTTTTGACCCACTAGCATACTGTGTACTGAACTAACCGAGATATTATTAAAGCTGTTAATTGCATAATTTTAATATATTGTTGGCTATATGTGAAATTGATAGTGTTCCGCCGAGCGTTTACGCCTTAACAAGTCATTGGTGTGTAAACTCAAAATTTTTTAGTTTTTTTTTATATACAAAAAAGTTTAGATAGATTCGATACCGGTTCCCTACCAAAGCCAGGACATAGCCTTAAGACTAAGAGAGCACTTACAAGGGATTTATGAGATCGCTTATTAAAGAAATTTTCACGACAACAACGAGAATTAAACTCACATCTTTGTGGGATACGAGTCTATTTTTTATTATCTGTATTAATTTTTATTGGCTAAAATTTTTTAGTTGCTAGAGGGATAAAGAGCGAAAACGGTGGCCCAAGTGAATACTGCTATGCTACAAGAGAAACCTACAAGTACTGGTATTGGCATGAACGTGGAATACAACATATTATGAACAAATATAACCTCATGTTAATACTAACGGGACTTGATCCGTGTGGTAAGCGGTTTGATATCGCTTAAGTAAGATCTCGAATTCAAGCTTTGGCGTATGCAGAAAATCTCCGTTGGGAGATTCACCCACTATAGCCTGGTACGCGAAGCGGATCAGATCCAGATATAGTCGAGGCAAAACTCCGGTAAATCGGGTGGACAAAAAAAAAACTCGTGTTAATAATGTATGGGGTTTAATTTTGTACAACATTTACAGATATAACTTTATGTCATGTATTACATTTAATGGGACTTATATCAGAATAAGTGAGCGAACTTTACCATGTCAACGTAAGTATTGGGGTTATATTTGAGAATTTGGTATATCAACATTGAAATAACTATCAAAATTTTTTACCAAAAAAAAGTCAATTTTATTTAATAGAACACTGAACTTTAGATCATAATCACATATCATGTTGTAATGTGTGGAATCCAAGCAAGATGAAGAAAGCCCAGGAAGAGGTACGAAGAATAATTGTGGGGAACAACAAGTCAAGAATAGAAGAAAGTGATGTGAATCAAATGAATTACTTGAAATGTGTGGTGAAGGAAACTTTAAGGTTACATAATCCTACTGCTCTCATTAAAAGAGTTAAAAATAGTGTGAAACTAGGAGAGTACAAGATTCTACCAAAAACAACAGTGATTGTGAATGCGTTGGCAATTCATAGAGATAATGAACAGTGGGAGAGATCTGAAGAGTTTGTTCCAGAGAGATTTGAGAAGAGCGAGGTTGACTTTAAAGGTCAAAACTTTGAGTGTATACCGTTTGGTTTTGGATGAAGAGGGTGTCCTGGGCTCTCATTTGGGGTTGCTTCAGTTCAATATACACTTTGTAATCTCTTGTATTGGTTCGATTGGAAGTTGCCTGGTGGTGTTAAGGAGATATATATGAGTGAGACAACTGGTCTTATTGTGAACAAGAAGCTACCACTTGTTCTTTAACCAATTTAATATTATTAATTACTCTTTCTGGCCCTAGAATTTTACCTTAATTATTCTATAATCGTTTTCATTTTCAGTGACTGGTTTGATGAAATATGCTAATAAATTATTCCTGAGGGAGGAAGAGTAAAATAAGACTGATGAGTTTGTATTGTAATTACCACATTATAATGTTTGCCAATGTTGCCAAGAAATGTCCATATGTTTTATTTTTAGTCATATCATGTATTACATTTCTTTGATTTTCTTTTCTTTTAAAAAAAATTTGTCTTTGCAATTTTAATTGTGATATCATTATATTTAATTAATAAATATGCCATAAAAATTAGTTTATAATAATGAGTAATACCAATATTAAGAATATTTAAAAAATTAATTTGATCCCTATAGTTTTGACTTGGTTATAATTAACGTAATTTTTAAACTTTAATTTAGTACAATTTAGTTTTTATAGTTTTAATTCAGTTGTAACTAAATCCCTGAACTTTGACTCAATGAAAATCAGTCTTTATAGTTTAACAATTTAAAATATATGTCCATATAGTTTAAAAGATAAAATTATATATTTCATAATTTTTTGGGATTAATTAAAGTTTTAAATAATTAAAACTATAAGAGCTAAGGTGTAGTGAGTTAAAATTTAAAAATTGATTTTAACTGAATTAAAATTATAAAAATTAAATTGCATAAGTCAAAGTCTAAAGATAGAATAATAACTAAGGTCAAAACTATATGAATCAAAAATTAATTTTCCCTAATCTTATAACAAAAAAAAAAAGAGTCAATGTGAAAATAATTGAAAAAGAGTGAGTACTCCTACTTGTTTAAATCACACAAATATATCTATATATCATAATTACTTCTTCGATACTTAATATAAATCTAGTTAATTTTTTTTGAAAGATTAATAAAGCTAAATAAAGTAATTAATTATAATCATATCCAACTTCTCAAGACAAATTTATATAATATACTCTTTAATTTATCTAAATTAGTCAATTAACACTTATATTAGTTATAATTAACTGATTTATTTAATTTTTTTAATATATTTAAAAAATTAATTAGCTGCTATGTTAAGGACGAGAGGAGTATTTATTATGGTATTAAGCAAGCGACTAAAAACGAGTAGGAGACAAGTGAATACCAAAGTATACAGATTCATGTAAACACTTGTCTACATGCATGTAATTTATTGTCCTTCTTCTGTAGAATATACCCATGTGGTCAACACATATTTTTGTCACAACATGCATGTAATTTCTGCTTCTTTGAGCAATTGTCCATCATGCATGCATGCATGTAATCTTATGAATTTAGTTTGCACGTATTGTCACTTTCTCTCATTTTCTCATCAAGTTCTAGATATGAGTGTGATGTTTGGATTGTTTATGAACGGATTCGGTTATGCTGAAAGTGTTGGCAGGATATGTGTCAGAAAATAATATTGATTAAATGTATTCAAAAACGAGTTGATAAAATATAGAAGAATAAAATGACAATATGTTCTTGAAGGTGATGAATTTACAGGTTGAAGAGGTCTAGGGTGATTAGGAGCAGACTAGGTCCGGATCTGCCCCTTACCGGATTTAGCTTTCCAGATTAAGGCCGGCTATTGGTCTGAGCATTGAAGGCCATGACAATATAAAATACAAGCTGGGTGAACTTAAAAGATGATTAAGGCTTGTATAAAAAAGAAAAGAAAAGATGATTAATGCATTGTTTAATTGGAGATTTTTGAAAAAAATGGTAGGAGAGGAGAGGTGTAAGTGTATTTAATTGAGAAGAATAGAAGAAGTGAGATGTTTAAAAATTTTGTTATTTTGTACTTCGATCTCCTCCTCCGCTTCCCCTCTAAAATTGAGGATTTTTTAATGTGTGATAAATTTTTGTTTTAATTTTAATAAAAATACTTATAATATCTTCTCATTATTCCAGTATCACCTTTTGAGCTTAAAACCATTTTGTCTTGTTTATCATCAGCATTGTTTTTTCCTCATTTCTTATTAAAAAATCTAAAAAAATATCACTTTAATTTTAAAATCCCAAATAAAAAATTATTACAAAAATATATTATTATTTATTTTATAAAAGTAGTAAATAGTTTATAAAGTATAATAAATAAATTGATTTATAATTTTAAAATTTAAATGATATTTTTTAGGATTTTCTTTCTTTCTTATTTTTGGCCAGATCTTGTCCGTACGCACTCTTTTTCCGTCTAACGCACACATGCAATAATATAAATTATTTATATTATATATTATAAAAAGCATATATTCTCTCTAATATAAATTATTTAAGGTAAGTATATTGGTAAAGAATAGTATGTATATATTATAAATATATTTATATGTCTTATAATTATAAAACTAACAACAGAATGTTAACATTTTCCATATTTTCTAATTTCTTAATTTATAAGATATTAATATGTTAAAATTAATGAAGTCATTTGAAGTGCATATAAAAATATTTTTATTATATGTAAATGATAGTAATAGGTTTTTTAATATTTATATTTTAGAAAATAATAATTCTAAATATTGTAAAAGAATATGGAAAAAAATTTAAATAAAAGAATAAGGATATATTTATCAACTTCTAATTAGTTTTCTTCCCCTCCCCTTTTGAACCAAACAAGAAATCTGCCTTTCCTTCCCTTCCCTTACTCTCCCCTTCAACCAAATAAAATTTATAACCTCACCTACCATCTCTTACCCTCCCCTCCTTCATTTGATCGAAACAAAACCTAAAGGGAGAGAAGATTTATACATGTTTAGATATAGTAGAATGGACTAATTTCTCAGTTGTAATGACCTTGGAAATTTCATAAATCCGAAAACCAATTTAGAAAGGTATATATATATTGCAGAGAAATTGCAATGGGTATGGAATAGCCAAGTGGTCAGGGACGGAAGAGTTGGCTTCAGGAAACCGTGTTCGAACCCCAGCGATTGCAGATGGAAGATATATTTTTCGTTTTTAGGGGTAAAATGACAAAAATACCCCTCTGCCCTAACCTACCCCGACTTCCTTCCCCATTTCTCCTTCTGCGCAGTCACGTCTTCCATGGCAGAGCAGCAGCACGACACGAGGGAGAGTAGCGTTGGTTCAGCGAGCGGCGCGGGAAGGGAGTGCACGGCACGGAAGGTCTGTTGCTGTCCCCTTTTAGGTTTGAAGCCCTCCTTTCCCATGTCAATCGTCTGAAGGCAGAGACGAGAAGACGATTGAGAGAGCAGGCGACTGTGTAGAGCAAGTAAGCGACCGAGAATGGGAGAGATTAGTTAAGAAACTCCACATTAGCAGAGACTCCTGCTCCTGTCATTTGCGCTGCTGTCGCCGGGGTGTGTGTCTTCAAGAACAAGCAAGCCATCGACTGTGGAAGAAGAGTGTGAGAGTAACTGCAGAGTGAGAGATGGAGCAAGAAAGAGAGTTGGAGACTCGGAGGGTGTGGCGACGGAAGAAGGATTAGTGGTCAGAGTCTAGCTAGCGGCACTGTCAACGACAGAGGTGAGCTCTGCTTCTGTTTTTCATTCTTTGTTGCTATGATTCTAGGGATTTGGGGTTGGGTCCCTAAATAGGAGCATGAAAGAAGATTGAATCATAATATATATGTGGTTACATGTTTCTCTGTTGATTCCGTGAGCTCACCATCTGTGTCAGTGTGGGTAATTGTGGTGATTCTTCTTCTTGGTTGAATTGTGAACTTAACAAGCGTTGGCGATGTACTTTCGGTTCAGTGCTGTGAAGGTTTTTGTGTGTGAGTCTGTCTGTTGATGTGTGTATGGGTATTGGATTGCTCTGTTCTGGGAAAATATTGAATTGGTGTTTCTGTTATGGGTTAAGCTTTTCGAAAATAGAGCTTGCTGTTTTATGTTGAGGGGCTTTGGATTCTCTGAGATTTCAGTTTGGGTTGAAGCACAAAGTTAAAGAAAGTTTAAGCTTAGTGTTTGATATATATATATATGTATATATTGATGTTGTGGTGTGTTTTGACCGATTAAAGACATGAGTTTAAGCTTCAATCATTAATCCTGGCTGCTGCATGTTCTTTTTCTTTGGATATGGGTAGGTTTACCGAGAAGTAGGACTGAAGGTTGTTTGGTTCAGTGACTGTGTGATGTTGAGGTTTTTCCTGGATTTTTTTCAATGAGCAGGGTATTGGGTAAGGAGTAGTGTGGTTTAATGTTGGGTTGTGATATTTGGAAAGTATTATTTGAATCTGGAATTTATGACTTATGTCTGCTGTTGTGCGAAACTTGTTCTAAAGGTCAGAATGCATATATGTTATTTAAATGAAAGACATGAGAAGTAGTGCGTATATATATATATATATACGGGTTGTACGAGGTATTTGAAAATTGTTGGAATGCATGTTGATGGGGACATGGAGTTATATATATATATATATATATATATATATATATATAAACCTAGAAACTGATTTAAAATTACTGTTTAGAGTCTTCAAATGCTACATAATCCTTTAGATGATTAACCCATGTCTAGAACTCTAAAATACAGGTTTGGAACCTTTGCCTTGAAGATGGAAATTTTGGATTTTGAAACCGAAATAGAAGTAAAGATCAAATGGAACTGTTGTTGTGCCTCCAACGTTGAACCAGTATTTCTAAACCATTAAAAGCATGATTGGAGGATGTAAAAAGATGTTTTGAGTAATATTTATGAAGTTGGAAGTTTAAACTGTTACACCATGTGTTAAGGCTTCAAAACGACGCCATTGGATTTGTTTAAAAGTGAAAAATCTGATTTGAGATAGGAAGCAAGGACTCATTGTTTTAAGAAATTGTTAAGCAAGATATTTAATGGCCAAGGATGGATAAGAAAGATAGGCATATTTGGATAAAGATTGTTTAAAATTGAATATGGTTTCATAGTTCAAATGGCATGAAGAAAGAGGAAATGAAGATAAGAGAAATTGTAGGAATATTGAAATGTTAAGGAAATGATTGGTTGATGGTGTGTAATTAATCGAAACATTAGATTAAGGATGATTTATTTCTGTTGAGGCTTCAATTAGAATTTTAATATATTGTTTTTGGGATATCAGGAAGTTGAGATGCGGATATGATTAAAAGTTATTTAGCTGGAAAGAGTAAAGGTTAGAAAGTGTGGCAGGTGAGTGAATAACGTTCCCAAACTTTGATATTTTGAAATATAATCAGTTTTTGACATGTTTATTAAATATGAATTTTAGCACGAATTACGAGAAAAGTATTTCGAACTCATGAATTTATATTATTTGACATTTCAGTTAAATGTTAATTTCAGCATGATTTACGAAAAGCGAGCATTTAAATTCATGGTTTTAAATGTTAGAAATGGATTATTCAAGTTTCATTGTTCATATGGATTGACGAACATATTTTGATGATTTATCGAAAATGTTCATGCTGGGAGGAAGTTTCATGATTATGAATAATTTTAACGGAAAGTGTTGCATTGAAAAAAAAATGATATGATTATTGAATGTTAAATGGCCCCATGCATGATTGAAAGGTTTTAGAGGACGGAACACAGAACGCTGGTTACTAACAGCAGTACTGTTAGTCCTTGGTGCACCATGGTTATACACGAGTTCGACAGATATTTCGTGAGATTTATTCTTACGACAGTGGCTTGGAGTCACACTATGTAATTATTTCATGAGATTCATTCTTACGACAGTGGCTTGGAGTCACAAGATTTATTTCGTGAGATTCATTCTTACGACAGTGGCTTGGAGTCACAGATTGGTTAGTTACCCTCGTGGACTGTGTGTCCACGCCTGTTTCGTTCTGTTGAAGTCCTACGGAAAAAATGTTATTTCAAAACGATTGTTTTAAACGGTTTTTCTGAAAAGAAAACGTTTACCGAGTTAATTGTTTGAATTATGAATCTATATGATTTATGTTTAAAGGTATTTAAATACGGAAAAGTGTATGATTTGAAACGACTGTTTTGAAAGGTTTTTCATGAAATGAAGTTTACTGAAACAATTGCATTGAATTGCGAAATGTTATGATTTATACTTAAACATGTTGAAATTAATTATTTTCACATTTCGAATTATATTTTTGGGACGTTATTCATGAGTAGATTATTTGGCTTCAGATAGTGCAGTTGACTCTATTCCTCCAGTTGAGCAGTGAAGAGCCTCACGTTTGATCCGAACCAATTGTTTTGGCACGTCGATTTTTGAAGTAATTATATTGTCTGAAATACATGTATTATTTTGCTAAAGGGTTAGATGCTCCACCTAACTTATAGAAGTTCTGGTTTCGTATCATTTTGAAAAAAATTATTTGCCTTTTCATTTAAATTGAAAATTAAATTATGATTATTACTTTAAAGGTTTCATTTAAAGTTTAAGGCTTAAAGAATGTGAATTTATTCATATTCTGTGCCGGTCACGGTTCAAATTTCGGGACGTGACAATGATGAATTCGAATCTCATTAGAAGAGATGTTCTCAATTAATAATACTAATAGTACCTCAAATAAAATTGTTTCAAATAGGAGAATATATATGCTTGAAAAAAAAAAGATGATTAAAGGGAGAGAAGATTTATATTAGGCCATCTATCTTTATTGTCTGATTGAGGTGACCAAATGAACGGATGATGAATTAATAAAATGATTAGAAATTATCCATGATTAAGATGACAAGTTTAAGTAAAGGGGGAAAAAAGATTAACGGCAAATTGCCCCCAATAGTAGTGCTATCCGCTATTTATTAGGATGAGATCCAAGATTTAAACTAGGTGTTGACATATTAACGTGAGTGTTTAAATTGATTGTATTTGAAACAGTATATGAGAAGAGAAAGATATAAAAAGGTTAAAAAAAGAAAAAGTATAATAAAAAAGGAAAAGAAGAGTAATTATAGTGCCTATTTAGTCTAAAATAGGGAGGGGGGTATGAGAAGAAGAATAACGGAGTTCTCTCTCAAAAATGCACAAATTAAAGTTTCTTCTCAACAAAGCCACTCTATTATCTATTAAATATAATTAAAATACTTTTCTTCATTGTTTTTTGTATTTTCTTAGCTCCCACGATATAACCTTTGACAAGTGTAGGTCACTTCACTGGTTAGCTACTTGATGTCTAACAGTGGTATTTAAGAACCATAGTCTTGATCTATATCTATATATATATATATATATATATATATATATATATATATATATATGCTCCTCTTATCTTTAATATAAGATATAATTGAGAAATTGATATTAATTCTAAATATAAGATCTATTTATCTATCAATATTTTTTCAAATTACTCCAATTAATATTCTTTAAACAATGATAAAGTAAAAGAGGGAGGGAGAAAATTAAAGAAGATGATTAGGATGTTTTAGAAAGAATTAAACTAATTTAACTAATTTTTTTATATAATTAGATTTTTTAAATAGATATGACTGGAGGAGTATATATACACACATATAAATACAATTGTGTCGACATACACACTTTGACGCATGAAAGGAGCAATGGCTGTAGAACTAAATGAAATCCTTTACATTTCTCTGTTTTGTTGTTTCATCTTCGTCCTCATTGCGTTTAAGCTTGGTACAAGGACAAGAAGCAAGCCCAATAATCTGCCTCCGCCGGGTCCTCCCAAATTACCCATTATCGGAAATCTTCATCAGATCGGCAAACTTTCACACCGTTCTTTCAGAGATCTCTCACACAAATATGGCCCTCTCATGTTCCTGCACTTAGGCCAAACACCAACCCTGGTGGTTTCTTCTGCAGATCTTGCCAGAGAAATGGCCAAATCCCACGACGTCGTTTTCTCCGACCGTCCTTCAATCACAGCCGCAAAAACCCATTTCTATGAATGCAATGATCTCATCTTTGCACCTTATGGTGAAGACTGGAAACAGAAAAGGAAAATCACTGTTGCAGAATTTCTGGCCTTCTCAAAGGTAAAATCGTTTCAGTTCATAAATGAAGAGGAAGTTGCAAACTTGGTTAATGAGATTCGTGAAGCATGCACGAAGAAGAAGAATGTAAATTTGTTTCAGATGAATATGGTAACCTCAACCAACATAATGTGCAGATGTGTTTTTGGCCACAAGTATCAAATCGGAGAGACAGTGATGGAAATGATGCATCAAATGGGAGAGTTCAGTTTTGGGAATTTCTTCCCTTCACTGTGGTGGATGGATCTTGTTACAGGACTGCTTCCAAGAGTGAAGGCCACTTCTAGAAAATTACAAGATTTCAGCGACCACAAGATTGAACAACACAGGAAGAAGAAAGGGAATACTCATGAAATTAACAACTTATTGGATATTCTTCTTCAACCTGACTTTGACCTCTCCCTAGTTAGCATCAAGGCAATAGTAGCGGTATCCCCCCAACCCCCCCCCCCCGCTCTCTCTCTCTCTCTCTCTCTCTATATATATAGTGGTATTAAATTAATCCAATCTTGATGGCGCAATCAAACCAATAAACTGTTGGACTAGTCCCCTAATCGGTCTGGTTAAAGGTTTTGAATAGGTTAATTGGATTGGATTTTATATATTTTTCTCTCTCTTGTTGAGCCTAAAACAATGTTATTTTGATTAAAAAATAGCAGTGTTTCATATTTGTGTTTAGTAACTATATTTTTTTAGATCATATGTAGTTTTTATATGAATGTTCTATTTATTTGTAGATTAATATAATTTTTATTTAAATATTACTCTTTTCATAACTATATATAGATATTTGTGTGTATTTTAATTTAATTATATTACTATTTTAATTATGATTGAAATGAACTTAGTTCAACTGGACCACTAACCCTTGAATCATAGTATAACGGTTCTGTTTTCAGTACCTTGATATTTAAATCTATGATCTCTACGTCTAATTTACACATCAAATTCCCCAGAACATGTTTGCAGCAGGAGTGGACACAACTTCAACTACAGTGGAATGGGTTATGGCGGAGCTGATGAGACATGGACGGAAAATGAAGAGAGCACAGGACGAGGTACGAGGAATTGTAGGGGACAAAACAAGAATTGAGGAAAGTGATGTGAATCAGATGAGATACTTGAAATGTGTGGTGAAAGAAACTCTAAGATTGCATCCACCTGGTCCTTTGCTAGCTCCAAGAAAAACTATAAGCGACGTGAAACTAGGAGGCTACGATATTCCCTCTAAAACAAACGTTCTTGTAAATGGTTGGGCAATCCAAAGAGATCCTAAGTACTGGGAGAGACCTGAAGAGTTTGTTCCATAGAGATTTGAGAACATTGAGGTTGATTTCAAAGGCCAGAATTTTCAGTTTATACCGTTTGGATTTGGAAGAAGAGTGTGCCCTGGACTCTCATTTGGGGTTTCTTCAATTGAATATACACTTTCTAATCTCTTGCACTGGTTCGATTGGAAGCTGCCTGCTGGAACAGATAAAGACGACATGAGTGAGGCAAGTGGCCAAGTTGTCTCCAAGAAGATATCACTTGTTCTGCAACCAATTCCACGCTGAAACTTGACACTGCTACTTATATCTTCATCGTCATTTTCACTTTTCTGTAATCATATGTGTCGTTAATGAATTACCTTGTGTGCCTTGTATCTTTAAATTAACTCAATCAAGAGATTATATATTAGTTTTATGCATGATTTTTGTATTCTAGTTTATCTTTTGTTGCCAAAGATAAGGTCCACTTGAAGGCCTTTGATTTTGTTTTATGATGAAGTTCCTTTGACACCATGGAGGATACACACACATATACACACAGTCCTGAGCTAGCTGACTTTTTTAATAAATTAAGAAAGCCAAATAAAGCAGTCAATTATAATTAAATCTAATCTCTCAAAAAAAATTTATATTATATACTCATTGATCTATCTAAATTAGTTAATCAACTCTTATATCAGATTTATTTGGGTTTCTTAATTTATCTAAAAAAATTAACTAACTCTTACATTAAATACTAGATAAGTACTTTAATTCCAAAGACATTCTAGTATTCTCGAAATAAGCTATTGCTAGCTTATCACCCATTTCGCGCGACCATATATACCCCCAGCAATCGCTCATTTGTAAGATGTAAGGTAGATGAGTTGTTTTGATCCTAACACAATGTTGCTCTAGCAGTGTAAGGGCCCTCTAGATCCCTTTGATTCTTGAGTTCATCTCCCAAAAGAGACACTTATACTAAAACGAATCGGACAACCATGAATAGCCAATTGTTCGAATACCTAGTAATATGATTTAGAAAAAACGTATAATATTAGTTGACAGTATAAAAAAGATCAATTTGCTTTAATTCTAAGTATAAAACCTAAATCTCAATGCACTTTATCTCCCAAATTTATAATTTTAAACTAAAATCTACTTATGGATAGCAGGGGATTCTCCATTTAGGTAGTAGTAGTACCAATGCATGCATGTTGCAAGTGCTTGAATGACAAAGGATTATAGGATGCCAACTGATAAATAATTTGTTATTTTGAACTATTTTTTTCTTGTTGGCTTAATTATCGCATACTAATTAAGTTTTACTAATAATAATGAATCCAAATATCTATATTTTCAAAACGACAAGTATGGACAAATTCTAATAACTGATACGCAGAGTATAGTAGCAGCAGGTCTAGAACCCTAGATTTCTGACTCTAGCTAGAAGGAAACTATGACAGCCCAGCCCAGTACCCTTCCACGTAGATATTGTCCGCTTTGGGGGCCCATATCACCCCTCACGGTTTTGTTTCTCAGGCTTTTCAACCCAAAAACGCTTCTACGAGGGGAAGGTATCCACACACTTATAAAGCATGCTTCGTTCGCCTCCCCGCCCGATGTGGGACTTCACAGAAACAGATGAAGATTTGATGGGTACCTCTCAGTGCATGCAATCTTATTCTTCTTATACACTTGTCATTGTGCATGCATGTAAATAACTTCCTCTGTGCATGTTGTGCACACTTTCAAAAACTAATCAGATTGAATGAATGAAAGATGCTTCTCAGTTGCTTCCTTTCTCTCGATCCTCCTCCATTTTCCCATGGACCCACTTCATCCGCCTCAATCTCCATCGCCGTCGCATCCTCCTCCGCGTTTCATCATTCTCAGATTCGCACACACCGATTCCATCACCGAACCAGATTTGCCCTCACCTTCACGTTCTTCTTCTTCTACTTCATTCCTTTGATCGTCACCATGGCTGGGATATAATGTTGATTAAATTCGGCATAGATGAATTTATGAGGATGAGTGGCTGAGCACTCTACCCCCTAGGAGTGAAGCTGAGGCCGGAGCTTGAAGTTTGATAGGGGAGTTCATTGTTCATCTCATCCAATTCTGGTTTACAATCTGATTATCTAGGTTCAGATGATTTACGGATATTGGTAACTGAATTTGGTTTTGCATTCTGTTTACTGGATTCGTTAGAAACATTGTGGTATTCTCTGACTTTATTTTATTATATTCAATTACATGTTCTTGTTAGATCTGGTAAAACTTAGTTGTGTGGTTGAATTGAATATTCGTTTAGCAGTGCATCGATTGAGCTTGTTAACATAGAGAAGATCAGTGACTGATTGATGTTATTGTTGATGCTGTTGTGAACAAGATCTAACTAGATCTAGGAATTGATAGTACTACTTCCGTACTTAATATAAGAGCACAATAATTATAATTTAAGTATATTAAAGAAATTAATTATATTGGTTATTGGTAACAAATATAGTTTAATTTTTCTAAAATATCATCTTTCATCATGATTACCCTTAGATGGAAACTCTTTAATGTGTGCAATCAATAAAGATATTTTAAAAAAAATTATAAATTTGATAGACAATGTATATTAAGGTCTTATATTTATGATCAAATATAACCCCATAACTAGTTCTTATATTAAGGATTTGAAGGAATAACTCACTTACATCAGGATCACAATTTGACTTGGTTAATAGCTCCAAAATTTTAGTCGAGCTTGGAAGGCTAGGTATTCATTCCTAGGAGGTTTCTATCACACTACACACTCTTTCATTCACTAAATATACAAGAGCAAAATAGAAAAGTTAGGAAAATTCATTCACACTATTAGAGTTAATTTGTATTGTTGACACTTATTCATTAGAACAAAATACCTAAGTAATTTAGACTCCTCAAAGAGACTCGACCTAGGCTACCCACTATGCTTCATAGAGGTTGTTTAGCAATTTTTTTTTGTTGCCCAACCCAGTTCACCGTAGCTTTACCCTAACTATATCTGGATCCGACCCGCGTCACGCACCTAGCTATGGTGGGTAAGTCTCCCAACGAGAATTTTCTGTATATACCAAAACTCAAACTCGAGACCTTATTTAAGCGATAGCAATACCTGGCTATGGTTGTTTAGCAATTAATTTGAAAGCTCAGCGACAAAGCTTATCAAATTTTGGCGCCTTAGCCCCGCTTATATTGGGCTTGAGATATAATATGCCAAAAGCGGATTACGTATAACCCAACCCAACAGCATTTAATTTCTTCTTCTTCTTCTTCTTTCTAGAATGGCTGTATAATCAAACACTTGTCAAAAAGTGTTATCAGAATTTTGTTTTTGGTAATAAAGGTTGATTCAACGATGAAAGTTGCATTGATCCTTGCAAGGTGTTGGAATCAACTCATCAAATGGGGCAGCAGTAGCAGCGCTATAGATTTCTGACTCTACAAGAAACAAATGAAGGATTGGATAAATTTCGTCTGAACATGCATGCAAATATGTCTCTATATTGAATGAATTCAACAACAGATACTTCTCAGTGAATGCATGTGATCTCTTTTGAATGATAGGTATAATCAAACACTTGTTAAATATGCATGTAGGTCTTCTTAAAATTATATATACATATATATATAATATTACTCCGGTCTTTAATATAGGGGTTATTTAACTAATTTAATTTTAGATTAAAGAAATTAGTTAATATGACATATTTTCTCCAAAATACCCTAATAATCTTCTTTAATTCCTTTCTTTCCTCTTCTACTTAATTATTATTGAGAAAAATATATTTTATATTTAAGACTAAGATCAACTTCTCAATTAGATCCTATATTAAAACCGAAGGAGTACAAGACAAGTGTTGGTCACTTCACTAGTTAGCTTGATGTCTGATAGTTGGATTTAAGAACCATGCATAGTGTTGATCTATATATATATATACATATATAATCTAATACAGTTATGTCGATATACAAAGTTTCAACTTTCATGCATGAAAGTAGTTATGGCTGTAGAACTAAACGAAAGCCTTTACATTTCTCTGGTTTGTTGCTTCATCTTTGTCCTTATTGCGATGAAGCTCACAAGGAGAATAAGAAGCAAGTCCATTAATAATCTGCCTCCGTCTCCTCCAAAATTACCCATTATCGGAAATCTTCATCAGATAGGAAAACTCACACACCGCTCTTTCAGAGATCTCTCACACAAGTATGGTCCTCTCATGTTCCTGCACTTAGGCCAAATCCCAACTCTGGTCGTCTCTTCTGCAGATCATGCCAGAGAAATGGCCAAATCCCACGACGTCGTTTTCTCCGACCGTCCTTCAACCACAGCTGCAAAAACCCTTTTCTATGAATGCAATGATATGATCTTTGCACCTTATGGAGAAAGCTGGAAGCAGAAAAGGAGAATCACTGTTGCAGAATTTCTGGCCTTCTCAAAGGTAAGATCGTTTCAGTTCATAAATGAAGAGGAAGTTGCAGACTTGGTTAATGAGATTCTTGAAGCATGCATGAAGAAGAACAGTGATGATGGATCGTCGTCGTCGTCGTCGTCTGTATCGGTAAACTTGTTTCAGATGATCCTTGTAACCTCAGCCAACATAATGTGCAGATGTGTGCTTGGGCACAAGTATGAAATAGGAGAGATAGTGTTGGATATGATGCATCAAATGGGAAAGTTCAGTTTTGGGGATTCCTTCCCTTCCCTGTGGTGGATGGATGTTGTCACAGGACTGCTTCCAAGAATGAAGGCCACTTCCAGAAAATTACAAGATTTCATCGACCACAAAATTGAACAACACAGGAGAAAGAAAATGAATTCTCATGAAAATAACAACTTACTGGATATTCTGGTTCAACTTCATCACCATCCCATGCCTGACTTTGACCTCTCCCTAGTTAGCATCAAGGCAATAGTAGCGGTATATCTCTTTCTCTCTCTAATTTATATGGTATTAAGAGCTAACTCGGGTTGGTTGGTCAAATCATTGATAAACTAGTGTCTTTTGGCTAGTTTGGTCAAAAGTTTGGATTGGTTGATTAGGTTGAATTTTATGCTTGTTTGGCCTTGCTAGGCTTGAAAAGCTTCGTTTTAAGTAAAAAGAGAAAAGAAACAAAAAATAGCTCGATAGATTTGTATTTAAGGAACTCTGTTTAACTGAATTATGTATAGTATATACATGAATGTTATATTATTTATTTATGAAAAATGCATTAATTTAAAGAATCAATTCATTTTTATTTAAATATTACTCTTTTTAAGTTATATATGGATTGTTTAATATATTTTAATTATAAATAGGTTGACTTTGATTCAACTATGGTTGGATACTGACCCTTGAACTACAGTCTTGACCAATTTAATGGCCGGGCCAATTTTCCGTATCTTACTAATTTACACATCAAATATAGATGAGCTTAGGCATTTTTTTCTCATTTCCAAAATGCTAGAATTTGTTTGCAGCGGGAGTGGACTCATCTGCAATTACAATGGAATGGGCTATGGCAGAGTTGATGAAACATCAAGAAAAAATGAAGAAAGCACAAGAAGAGGTACGAGGAATTGTAGGGGACAAAACAAGAATTGAGGAAAGTGATGTGAATCAGATGAGATACTTGAAATGTGTGTTGAAAGAAACTCTAAGATTGCATCCACCTAGTCCTCTTCTAGCTCCAAGGAAAACTAAAAGCAGTGTGAAACTAGGAGGCTACGATATTCCCTCTGAAACAAACGTGCTTGTAAATGGTTGGGCAATCCACAGAGATCCTAAGCACTGGGAGAGACCTGAAGAGTTTGTTCCAGAGAGATTTGAGAACAGTAATGTTGATTTTACAGGCCAGAATTTCCAGTTTAAACCTTTTGGATTTGGAAGGAGAGTGTGCCCTGGGCTCTCGTTTGGGGTTGCTTCAATTGAATATACACTTTGTAATCTCTTGTATTGGTTCGATTGGAAGCTGCCTTGTGGTGAAGAGGACTTAGACATGAGTGAAGCAAGTGGCCAAGTTGTCTCCAAGAAGATACCACTTCTTCTGCAACCAATTCCACGCTACGTTTGACACTGCTTAATTATCTTCATCATCATTTTCACTTTATGTGTTGTTAATGAATTATCTTGTGTGCCTTGTATCTTTAATTAACTAGTCAAGATTGTATATAGTAGTTTTATGCATGAGTTTGAACTCTAGTTTATTTTTCGTTTATTATGATTCCTACTTGCCAAAGATAAGGTCCACTTGAAGACTTCGATTAATTAGTTGCAGAATTATTGTACAACACTACTATTAACATAGAGTTTTTTTTTTGGTTGCCCACCCGGTTCACCGGAGCTTTGCCCCGACTACATCCGGATCCGACCCGCGTCGCGCACCTGGCTATGGTGGGTGAGTCTCCCAACGGGGATTTTCTGCGTACGTCAAGGCTCGAACTCGAGACCTCGCTTAAGCGATACCGAGCCGCTTACCACTCGGACCAACCCCCGTTGGTTATTAACATAGAGTTAATCTAGTCATATATAGTCTTATTAGATTCATTTGGGTCTCGAGTTCGATTCCTAGATCGAAGATACCTACATTAGGAAGGGAGTTATGAACCTCGAAACTGGATACCTGGTAATAGAATCTAAAAAATAATATAAAAAATAATTGTGCAGTCCTACATAAACAATTTAATCACTAAAAAGTTCTATAAGTGAACAGCATGTAATAACAAAATTCAGTGTAAGAAATGATAATATGTTGCATGTAGATTGTTTATTTATTATGAGATTTTTTAATAATTAAATTATTTACGGAGATACTCCTTTGACATATGGAGTATATATATCCCATTAATGCAGGATCCCAAAACAACATAATTACAGTGAAGTTCCAATAGGGACTAATGTCGGATTAAATTTTGTAGTAAAATTACCTAAATGCCTTTAATTTAATAAAACATAATGATAACAACAGTTTAATAAGTAACAACTTTAACTTATCAAAAGATAATATCAATTAAGCCAATTGCAATTAATTATATAAAAAAGTCTGCTTTTGTAAAGTGTTAATAGGTTATTGAATATCAATTAAAGATAACAACAATTTAATAAGTAACGATTTCAACTTATCAAATCACAATTACTAAAGCAATGACAATTAATTACGTTGTTATTTGATAATTTAAAATTATTTCCTATTACACTGTTATGGCCATTATGTTTGTTTTTTTTAAAATTAAAGTCAATTGGATAATTTTGTTAAGAGATTTAATCCCAAACTAACTAGCTCGTAGGGATTTCAAAGTGATTAGACCATTTCGGGGTCCTAAATTAAGAGTCGCATGCATATTTGGAGAGTATTTTTTGTGTCTATACAGTACTTTAATTTTAATTTACTATTATCTCTCGCTCACGCATTCATGAATAATTAGTTCACTTACATGCATGCACGGTGCAAATGCTTGAATAACTTAGGATTATAGGATGCCCACCAACTAAATAATTTGCATTTTAATTTGAAGGATTTTTCTCTTGTTGGCCTAATAATCGCATACTAAGTTTTACTATTACTCATCCGATTTTTAATATAAGACTCATTTAATTAATTTAATTAAACTAAATAAATTAGTTAAATTAATTAATATAATGTATTTTTTTAAAACACATTAATTATCTTTTTTAACTCCCTCCTTCCATCTCTTGCTTGATGATTGTGATTGAGGAAATATCAGTAGGGGTATTAGAAAAAAAATTGATAATTATAAAAAAAATATTTTATATTTAGAATTAAGATCAACTCCCTAATTAAGTCATATATTAAGAATTAGAGGAGTAATAATGAATTTAAATATCTATATTTTCAAAAGGGAAAATGAAAGAAAAAGATTCTGAAAAATGATAAATTCTAAATCAGATCTGTTATCAATAATAAATTAAACATTACCAGTAATAAATCAAACATTATCAATACAATATTTCTATTTTAGTATTTATCATTTTTTAGAAATTTTTTTTGTCATTTTTTCTTAAAACATATGGACAAATTCCAATAACTCATGCGCAGAGTAGGAGCAGCAGGTCTAGATCTAGATTCCTGAACTCTAGCCAGAAGGAAACGGTAGATGAAGATTTGATGGGTAGTTTTAATTTCGTCTAATTGAATGAAAGATATTTCTCAGTGCATGTGCAAGTAATCTTATTTTTCTTAAACACTTGTTAAATTATTTAAATCAAATTAAAATGTCGTTTAAATCTACTTTTAACATACACTTGTCATTGTGCATGGAATCTATCCTCTGTGCATGTTGTGCATGTTTTGCACAATGGACGATGATCCTTGTATGGTCACAATGTGTAATGTCTCAATCGATATCATTACACTTTATAAATATGTTTTGGAGATACCCACACTACGTATAGATAAATTGCAATATAGTTGTTGCAGAAAGGAAGGAATTGCCGCACGCCTAGTTAGAGATTTTTTGAAACAAAAAAAAATTAAAAAAAAATCTGTTTAAATTATTATTTTAAGAAAACATATCTAAAATAATGAAGGGAAGGGTGAAAGAATATTTTGCTTTATTAGCATGATTTTCATTAATAAAAATAAAATGTTCTCTACTTATTTTCTAATTTTATAGAACAAAAAGTAGCAAAACATAAAAAAAATGTTATATAAATCTGCCTCGATATTGAATCCAACATTGAGGCTACTTAGTGCATGCATGCATGTGATCTCTCGTTCTTCTTTTGAACGGCATCTATAATTGGACACGTGTTAAACATGCATGCAATCTTCTATATTTTCTCAAAGGTGACTTGTATATGCATGCAATAATGACAGAAAAGTAGTAGTATTTAAATATTTATGCGAATACTCTAATAGATATTCTTATACACATGAAATATTCTCTTTTCTAATTGTAAAACTCATTAGGGTTTTATTATTTATATAATATCCTGTCCCTTTATATATACATTTGGAAGCCTTGAGAGATTGATAATCACCTTCAACTTCCTATAACGTAACATGGCTCTTCATCTTCCCCAAGTTGCTTCTCTCACTAGTAAAACGCTTCCTCTGAATAAAACATCGTCGTGTGTTTCAGCCGCCATATCCAAAAGCTTTAAAGCTCCTTCTTCTCTTACAATCAAATGCAAGGCCTCATCATCATCATCATCAGTTAGTGTTTCTGATCAAACTGAGCAAGTTTCTCGTCGTTCTGGAGACTTCAAACCTGATGTTTGGCACTATGACTATATTCTGTCATTGGATAATAAATATAAGGTCTGCTTTATTTCCTTCTTAATTATATATATTTTTACAATAATTGCATTTTTAACAGCCACAAATTAATAGGATTTTCTGAAGTTTAGAATTAAGTTAGTTTTGTGCCAACACACTGTAAGCGCTTCCAAAATCCAAGGGGCCGTTTGTTTCTATTTTAAAAAACAGTTTTTTCTGCTTTTAAAAAAAACGTATTTGGGAACTCTTTTTTACTTAACTTTTTTCCAAAACAATAAAAATAGAAAACTAAAAATAAGTTCTAAATGCTTTGTAGAACTGTTTTCTTGTTTTTATTTTAGAAAAATGTCTCATTATTAAAAAGCAACTGCCCTCGCCACCAACCTCTATCGGTGCATGTCATCATTGTGCTAAAGACTGGCACCATTGTCCATGGTGATCGTCATTGTTGGCGACCACCATGGATGACCACCCCCAACACCAACGTCATTCATCAACATCAGCCACCACCACCCATGACGATTGCTGTCGATGATGACCATCGACGACTACCATGACTCTCAATAACATTTGCTGTCGATGATGACTGCTGACGATCGCTGCCACCACCAATGATCTTTGTTGTCGGCGAGTGCTGTTGTCACCAACAACCACTGCTGCCAATAACTGCCACTGATTATTAAAAATAATTATTCCAAACAAATATATATATTGTTTTTAAATACAATTTTTCAGAACAATTATCCAAACATTTTTTTTTTCAAAACTTGTTTTTATTGATGAGTTCTACAAGAATAAGTTTTTTTTTTCCAAAATTTTTTTAGAAGGTTACTATTTTTAGAAAAAAGAACTTAATAAAAATAAATCTCAATAATTTTGATTTTTAAAATAATTTTGATGATCTTTTCATATTTTCTTCTTCAAATGTGTCTCTCTTAAAAATAAATTTTGATTGTGATTTTCATTTATTAGGTGGGACTCAGATAACTTAGATAGCCTCCCAGAGTACATGAAAGTGGCATTTTTTGCAATCTATAACTTGGTGGAAGAACTTGCTTCTGACATTCAGAGAGAAAAAGGGCTTAACGTCCACTCATACCTTAAAAAAGGGGTATGTTATATTAATCATTTGTTTTATACTTGTTATTATATTATGATATTGATAGTGATTAGAATAATAATTTAAACAATTAATTAAATATTTCAGTGGCAAGATTTCTGCAAGGCATTTAGGGTTGAAGCAAGATGGTACCATGGTGGGAAAACGCCAAGCCTGAAAGAATATTTGGGAAATGGATGGGTTTCAATTGGAGGGCCTATTTTACATCTTCATGCTTCTCTTTTGATGCCAAATCATCATATAAGCGACCAGGACCTGCAATTCATTTCCTTACAACAACACTCAAATCTGCTTTACTTATCAGGATTGAATTTCCGCCTTCTTAATGACCTCGGAACCTTCAAGGTATTTTACATAATTGCACCCATGTGCACCAAAATTTCAGTTTAGTCCCTTACTTATATAAAGTATTTTTCAGTACTTTAATTTTAATACAGTTAGTCTCAAATGATATTTTTTGTGCTAATTATTATTACTTTTGAAAATTAAACTCAATATGTTACATAATTATAAATTTATGTAATTTTGGTTAGATACTAATTAATTAGCCAAAATTAAGCTTTTTGTCTCAATACATTTTCTTGAGATATTTTCATCTTTAATACCTCATTTAAGCCTTCAAAATCCGTCAGGAACCTTTCCCCCCCCCCCCAATTTTTCATGAATTTTCGTTTCGTTTTTTGAATTTTTGAGTATATTTTCTATAATTATACTTAAGACCCAAAACTTTTAGAAATCATACTTTGAATTAATCCCATCATAACTTGCCATTCATGTAATTTTCTTCAATATTTTTGACTTTCTAAGCCCCAAATCCGAGATATGACAATATGCCATCATTTGAGAGTGCTTTGTTTTTTAAAATTCCAATATCAATATTTGTTTATAAAATTAAAATTTGAAACCTTGTGATGTAAATCTAAAGGATTAGAGCTGCGTATTTGCCTTAAATGTTTGTGTGTGTGTCTAATAACTTCAAATTGATGTATGTATTCTTAGCGGGAGTTAGAGACAGGGGATGTGCCGTCATCAATTCAGTGCTACATGAATGATAGTGGAGCTTCAGAAGAAGAAGCCATCAAACACATAAAGAGTCTGATATATAAAACATGGCAGAAGATGAATCAAGAAGTTGCAACATCTTCTTTCTCTCGAGATTTCAACGTGACTCCTTGGGAACTTTCAAGGACTGCGACTTTCTTTTACTATTATGGAGACGATACCTACACTATTCAGGATTCTGAATTCAAGGATCGTGTTCATTCTTTGCTCTTTGAGCCCATTCCCATCCCTACTTAGCTTGATTTGTCTCTGGGGACTTCTCTGTATTTAATGCATTTAATTGGACTTCATTGAGACTAATATCCTTAGAAGGGACTTGATGATAATGTAATTTTGAACTTTCATCAACTTTAATGTCTATATTTAGAGGGCAGATATTAATAGTATAAGGTTATAAATATGATCGAATTTATAACCATACTTACGGAGAAGCTTTTATATTAGTAAACTACAAGGCTATTTCGTCTCCAATGAATATCTGTCTCGCACGGAAACGACTATGAGCTAGATCTCTGGGTAATATATAAATGGTTTATGGTAATGACCAAATCGATCGTATCACATTAAAATCATTTATTGTTGTACTTGAAAGAGTACAATAACTTCAAATTACTAAGACTCTGATTATATAATAAAAATAAATTTTTATTTTATTAAGTGGGATCGGCTATTTATGGCCATCATGTTCTATTAACCACTAAATCTTTAGATAATAATTATATGTATATGACAAATGTTCTAAGAACGTGTAATGGGAATGGGCTCAAAAATAAATGAATGAACAAGATCCTTAAATTCAGAATACTGAAGAGTGTAGGTATCGTCTCCTTTACAGTAAAAGAAGGTTGAAGTCCTTGAAAGTTCCCAAGCAGTAAAAGTGAAATCGCGAGAGAAGGATGACGTGGCAACTTGTTGATTAATCTTCTGCCTTGTTTTATATATCAAACATTTAATGTGTTCCATGGCTTCTTCTTCCGAAGCTCCAGCATCATTCATGTACCATTGAATTGCAGAGGGCACATCCCCAGTCTTCACCTCACTCTAAACACGTCAATTCAAAGCTAAGTTAGATCAAACCTTTAAATATTGGGAAAATTAATTAAAAGCACCTGTTTAAAAATTTTATATGTTGAAGGGACTTAGAGTAAGTGTGTAACTCTTCTTCATTTATGCACAAAACTGAAGATTAGAGTTATGCTGCTGATGATAATTGTACCCATTTAAATTTAGGTTCTTCTAACTAATAAAATTTTTAAATAGGTGCTTTTAACTAATTTTTCCTTAAATATTTATTCACAGGACAATAGTTCCTATCACTCAAGTGTCAACCTAAAAGGTTTGCAAGTCAAACCTTTAAATATTGGGAAAATCAGTTAAAAATATTTGTTTAAAATTTTTATTGATTAAAATGATCTAATACAACTTTTTTAAGTCTCTATTTGAAAATCATTTGCACATAACCGAATATTAGAGTTACCCCCACTCAAATTGAAGTCTTACTAACCAATAATATTTCCAAATAGGTAGTTTTAACTAATTTTCCCTTAAAATATCTGTTCACAAGACAAGATTTCCTATCACTCATATCAACCTAAATTAGTAAGCACGTGTATATATTGAATTAAATTTTTTGTATACATGTAAATTAGGTACCTTATATGATCCGAGGTCATTAACAAGGCGAAAATTAAGACCTGAGAAGTAAATTAGGTTTGAATGATGGAAAAAGGAATCCAAGTCCAGCTTCCTTATAGGATCATTTGGCATGAAAAGATAAGCATGAAGACGATAAAGAGGTCCCCTTGTTGAAATCCATCCGTTTTCCAAATATTGTTTGAGGCTTGGCGTGTTTCCACCACGGTACCGTCTTGCCTCAACAATATATGCCTAACAGAGATCTTGCCACTGAAATTTTTTAAAATTAAATTAATGTAATCATCAATAATATTATTTAAAGTCTAATTTAATAAGTACTTAAGGTTGTAATTATAGATATAACTAAATAATATAATAGATTATTATACCGCTCTTTTTAGATATGAATAAACGTCGTGCACTTTTTCTTTCAGAATGTCAGAAGCCACTTCAACCACAAACTCATTTTCATCCCACCTGAAATTAAATCACAATCAGTAATATTGAAAGGCAGAGAAACATTTGAAAGAGAAAATATTCAGGGAAAATCTTAAGAACTTCCACCTTTAATTAATTAAGGAAGGGGACAAATTATCAAATAATGTGAAATTGAGAAGGTTACTTCGGAGGGTTCTGTAGGGCCTTGAGCTCTCCAGCCAACTCCCAGCTTGTTTTCAGAGTATATGATTCTCAAGAATTTGTGATCTCCGGTCCTGTCCTTATGTATGTTATTTTTAAAATATTTTAATCATCTTTCTTAACTCCTCCTCTTCTTCTCTTATTTAATTATTACTGAGGAAGTATCAATATGAGTAATTTAAAAAAAATTAAAACTGATAAATATATAAAATATATCTTTTTAATTAGATCTTATATTAAGGATTGGGGAGTATAAAAAAACAAAATATAAAAATAAGGATATAAATAAAAAATACAAAGAAAGCTAAGGGACCATTATATTGAAAGAAAGAATAAAATATTAAGAAGCATTCAATTCAGACAAAGGGCCCGTGTCTAAAGGGATATGCATTATGAAGGTGATAGGATTGTAGGATGATAGATCCATTCCCTTTAGACAAAGGACGTCTCACTGTAAAGGTATGAATTATTAAGCTGATAGAATTATTTGTCCAATAAAAGAATAAGATGATAGAATTATAGACTCAGAAATCTCTAGCCCCTGATGCTACTGATCCTGCCCATAACAATTATGGGAACTTATCGGTTCGAGTAATTTCTCACCAAACAATTATATTAATATTTTATATATATAAAAAATTATTAGATATTTCTCGCTAATAAAATTTTCAAGGCTAGGACTTTTCCTAATTTTTTATTTTTTTATTCCCTCCCATTCTAAATATATATAAAATACTAGTTTTGATTGGTGATTTGAAGGCTATAATCTAACTGTTCAATTATAATTTTACAGTTTATGAAGAATTAAATATATGAGAGGAATTTTATTCCAACTTGCACAAACATATTTATTGAAAACGAATTCAAATAAATAAGTAAAAATACTAGTTACCTACATCACGCGTATAAAAAATGTTTAAAAGTTAGTTTTTCTAAAATTATTTTTGTTCAAGTTTATACTTAATAATTAATAATTAAAAAAATCACATCAAAAAAATTAATGAGTTACTGATAGAGACATTACTATGTATGATTGAGTACATATACACACACATAAGAATAAATTAAGTATGTTGACTGAGGAGAGACCCCTTAACTAGCGTCTATACGTGTTCTTCTGAGAATGAATTGCATGTTCGTTTTGGTCAAAAAGTCTACATGCAAGTTGACAAGTGTCTGCAATATTACATGCAACATATATTTGGCAAGTGTTTCAGGTACTTAGTTTCCCCCCCTTCCAAAATAACATTTTAACACCATTAAGAGGATTCTGAATTCAAGGATCGTGTTCATTCTTTCTTTTTGAGCCCTTTCTCATCACTTGATTTATAACAAAAGTACGTAGCTCGTGGGTTTTATTGTTGAATTGCTATGTTTAACATTGTATATGCAAAATCAATGTAGAGTTAGTATAGTAATATAAAATCTCGCTAAATTTCTCTTGATTTTGAGTTCGATTATTAAAAGAGACACTTATACTGGGTAAGACAACTACAAACTCTAAAATTGAATACCTGATAACATAGTATAGTAAATAGTATTAAAAAAAATTATCTCTAGTGATCTCTAGTGATAACATATAAGGAGCAATATTAATGGCTATAGAACTAACTAAATAAGCTCACCAGAAAAAAAGAAAAAGAAGAATATTCAAATCCAATAAACTGAAACTCTGGGGGTTCTTTTGCAGATCTCGCCAGAGGAATGGCCAAAACCAACAACAATGACATTGTTTTCTCTGACCGTCCCTCAAATACAGCTTCCGAAATCCTTTTCTCTATGGATGCAATGAGGACTTGAGTTTGTAGCTAAAGTTAGTTAGCCACATTAAAGATGTCTTATGTATATATATTTGTATTTTTCTTCAAAATTACCCTCATGAACATCGATAAATCAATTTACTTTATCCTCATTTCAAACAAAGGGCATGTTATATAAAGGACTAAACAACATTCTAGAAGTATACATATATCCTTCTAGAATGTTCCCCTCTTGTCTGACATGATATAACTAGAACTGGTAATGCCTATTCCAAAATACTTACTTCCTCTGTTCCTTATTACAAGGATCTTTCCTGTTATTGAAATCACTTCAAGGATCTACTTTGACAAATATATATTCTAGGAGGAACATGATGTAATGGGAAAGGGCTCAAAAATTAATGAATGAACAAGATTCTCAAATTCAGAATGCTGAAGAGTGTAAGCATCGTCTTCATTAGAGTAATAGAAGGTCGCAGTCCTTGAAATTTCCAAAGCAGTGAGGTTGAAATCTCGAGAGAAGGATGACGTGGCAACTTGTTGATTAATATTCTGCCATGTTTTATATACCAAACCCTTAATGTGTTCTATGGCTTCTTCTTCCGAACCTCCAGCATCATTCATGTACCATTGAATTGCAGAGGGCACATCCCCAGTCTTCTTCTCACGCTGAACACCAATACAAAGCTATAAGCTTTAGACCCAAAAAGAAATACACACACACACATATTGTGAGACTAGAAATATCTTCCCCAAAAAGATAGATTAATCTATCTAGGGTATGGGGACAGGGGTAGAGGTGATAATAGGAGCCGACCCATAAGTTGTAGGTTTGGCAGGTTGAGCTAGAATTAGCCGATTCCTGATGAGTTGGCAGGTCTATCATTTTTTAACATTTTCAAATATTTTTAAGTTAATTATAAATGTTTGTAGATTAAATCCAAGTTGTTTCTATATTTTGATATAGTTGCATAGTTAAATAAACGCAAAACTTAAAAATATTAAACATATAATTTATTTTACATGATTATTCTATCAAAATATAAAAACAATGAATCACCAAAAAAAAAAAAAGAGAAATCAAATATGAAACGAAGTGTTTAAAGATTTTTTTATATAGATGCAAGTACCTTAAATGATCCGAGGTCATTAAGAAGGCGTAAATTAAGTCCTGAGAGGTAAATTAGATTTGAACGAGGAGGGTCTAAGGAATCCAAATCGAGCTTCTTTATAGGATTATTTGGCAAGTAAATATAAGCATGAAGATGAAAAAGAGGTCCACTTATTGAAATCCATCCATTTTCCAAATATTCTTTCAGGCTTGGCGTTTTTCTGCCATGGTACCATCTTGCCTCCACAATAAGTGCCTTGCAGAGATCTTGCCACTGAAATATTTAAATTTAAATTAATGCAATCATCAACAATATTAGATTAAAGTCTAATTTAATACTACTCCATCCTTAATTATTTTTTTAGATAGATTAAAAAAGTTAAATAAATCAGTTAACTATAATTAATATAAGAGATAATTATTTAATTTGGATAGATTAATAAATATATTATATAAATTTATGTTGAGAATTTAATTTAATCATAATTAATAAATTTATTTAATTTTTTTAATTTATATTAAAAAAATAGAGAGAGAGTAAGGATCTAAGGATGTGACTATAGATACATAACATCACAGATCATACCCTTTTCTTTAGATATGAATAGACGTTGAGCCCTTTTTCTTTGAGAATGTCAGAAGCCACTTCACCCACAAAGTTATAAATTGCGAAAAATACCACTTTCATGTAATCTGGCAGATTATCCAAGTCATTTGCATCCCACCTAAAATTAATTAAATCACAATCAATATTGTAAGGCAGAGAAAAAATTGAAAGAGAAAATATTCAGGGAAAAATTCTTTACAGATTGAAATAATTAAAAGATCTTTGAATTATAATAACAATCATTTTAAAAGTCAAACTTATTGTCAAGTTTTCCGATGTTTATTTTCAAATAATGTATTTTTATAACTATTGAACCAATTGAGTTATAATAATAGTAATGGTATAGCTTTTGAATATGTAAATAATCATTTTTCGTTAAATTATTTAATGATGTTAAGAATTTGTAAAATTTTGACCATATATAATCAAACCTTTTATCTTTAATTGTGGAAAGGAAACAGATAGTCAAACCTGAGAATAGCTTCAGTGAAGAGCTCTAATTCCTCCAAAGTACCATAAACATCATACATATCATCAGTTAGGGTTATTATGGCAGAGAGATTTCCTATGACTTTTCTTAATTTTCCAAATTCTGGCCCATCTTGAATTCCAAGGCCACAAACGTAGTTGTCCACCACCCGACACCCGAAAAAATTTCCCTTTTTTTCCAAGCCAGTATTTTCCCACCATCTTCAAATCAAGCAAAAAAATTAAGCATTAGTAAAACTTATGTTGAACTTGCGCGAGCATTGTCTATATAAACTCAGTCATTTTATTCTTTGTCATATTTCTATATATATATAACGGGAGAATACAGTGTCATACAGTTAGAATTTGTATTTTCCCAATAATTTAGCAGAAAAATAATTCATTCACTACCAAAAAGAAAAAGAAAAGTATTTTTTATGAAAAATTTATACATATCCGTCACAAAATCCATAATAACAAAATTTTCAGGGCTTTAATTTACAGCAGAATGAAGTTACCTATTTTATCAGGGAGTCTCGTTAAGTGAAGTGAGGTTCTAAGTTCAAAGAATTCTCCCACCTAAATGACTAGTCTTTTGGATTAAGCTTTCTTTTTGAACTTGTACTCGCACTTTCATTAAAAGACCAATGTTCATGAAGAGATCTACCCAATTTGAGGAATATGACAAATAAAGTATGATTTATAAGTTCAGGGCTCTCCCCATCAATAGACCAGTCTTTTAGATGAATTGTTGCTCTAGAATTGTGCTCATAACATTGACATTTTAATTCTAATCATATGATCTAAGTCGATTTGAATGGTCTATATTTTTTAATTAATGTCATAATGTATACATACATCGTACCTTATATTGGACTTGACTTCTTCCTGATACAAGGCTTGAACCATGTTATAATCCAATTTCGCCAGCTGAAGCAACGTAGGATTCTTATTAGGCATTCTTTCATATTCACCAATGAACCAACGTGCTTCCCATCTTGGTAGCCTCCAATGTAATGGAACCTCCAAAGCATGCTTCACTTGAGAATTCAGTTCATGTTCTGGGTTCTTGCTGGTAAAATCTTTAAGAGACTTTGAGGTAAAATCTGTAGCTTTTTCCAGAATAGTTTCATCTTCCATTAAAAGAAACGAGGCCTCATATAATGAAAGCACGCCCTTGATATCCTCATATAAACTTGTTTGAAAATCACCCTCTTCATCTATAAAGATATTAAAGACATCTGCATGCAGCAACAAATAGTTCAAGTAATTTAAATTAATTAAGAATGATCATTCATATTATAAGTGCTAAAGTGAAAATTTTCAATAAGTATTTATATATACCTGTGGATATATCATAGCCATGTTGCCTTAAGAGTCGAAACTCAAGAGCCGTGGCATGCAGATTCTGATGCTTGCTCTTGTTGTCCGAGCTATAAATATTTTGCAGTATTTTGTGTATTTCACTCTTAAAATGATAAGCCAATCCAAGCCTCTGTAAGGTATCAATAAGCTCAAGTTGATTCAGAGGATTCACTACTCTTTCTGAAAGTAGAATCTTAACTTCAGCCCTAAGCATTCTGCTTTCTTCTTCATATGCTTGTTCCTGCATTTCAGAAATAAAAATGAAGTTTCTAACTATGCATATATTATCCTTTGGCTTCAGTTATAATTTCCTTACTATCTGTATAAAACTACATTGTCTCTTTTTTTTTAAACATAAAGTTTATGTAAGTTGGGTCTCAGGGTTTACTAGGGTCAGGGTGTGCCTCAATACTCAAAAAGCTCTAACAGAAGTACTTATATATTACTCATTAACAAGGTTCTCATATTGGCATCAGGATTTAAACTCACAACTTTATAAATTATGAGTCAACTCTTTACCAACTAGACTAATCTTTCTTGGTCACACTGTCTCTTCTAAGTATAAGAATGGAATTAAGCATACCTTGTATTTATTATCCAATGACTGAATATAATCATAATGCCAAAAGTCAGGTTTGAAATTTCCAGATCGACGAGAAATTACTTGTTCAGTTTGATCAGAAACACTAACTGATGAGGCTTTGCATTGGATTGAAAGAGAAGGAGCAATGAAGCTTTTGGATATGGCTGAAACACAAGAGGAGGATGTTTTATTCAGAGGTAGCGTTTTAGTGATGAGAGAAGCTACTTGGGGAAGATGAAGAGCCATATATTTATTGGAAGAAGTTTGGAAACGATGTTGAAAGTGATGATTAGGCTTTCACTATACGTATATATACAAGTTATTCAAATAATGAAATGTAAAGAACAAAATATTAAATTAAGGGCCATTTTAGTGAAAGAAGAATAAAAGATTAATAGATCATTGAATTCAGACAAGGGGTCCATCTCTAAAGGATATGCATTATGAAGCTGATAGAATTATATGATGATAGGTCCATTACGTACCTTTAGACAAAGGACCTCTCCCTGTAAAGATTTTTTTTAATGGCTTTCTGTGGATTCTATTATTACTAGCTAGGTATCCAAGTAACCAGTTAATCTGTCTCTATTTTACTGAGTTTCATTTAAGGGATTGGAGTGTTCCAGTGAAAGTTTTCTCTATACCCAAAAATTTAACTCAATACTAGCTAGTTAAGAGGTTAGTAAGCTGGTTGGTACCTCTCGCTATAAAGATAAAGAGATATGCATTATTAAGATGATATAATTATAGACTCAGAGATCGCTAGCCCTGCTGCTACCGACCTGCCCATACCAATTATGGGACTTTATCTCTACGTGTAATTTTGGAAATCTATATTTGAATTTTTCTTTTAATTCCTTCAATTTTAAATATATATATATATATATATATATATATATATATATAAATCTACGCATTATTTACCTAACTCATGCATTTAAAAAAGATAAAATCCATAAAAAATCTCTATTTAAAAATTTTATTCTTTAAAAAGATCTTAACTCAAGTACTAGTATTTTCTATATATGAAATTTTATAATATTAATATTTTTATGTATGTAAACATAGAGTCTTTTTTACTAATAAAAATTTTAAACGTAAACCCTTTTTCTGTAAAGACTTAGTCTAATGAGTTGTTCTAAATTTTTTTTTTCAAGTTTACCTAGTTAATAAATTACTGATCGAGACATTACTATGAAACTATATACCTCAAAGTACTGGTCCAATATATCAATTATGCTGCCAGAGGATAGACTACTTGTGCTTGTGATGCTGAGAATGAATTGCATGTATGCGTCGTGTTTTGGTCAAAAAAATTATATGCAAGTTGACAAGTGTCTGCAATATTACATGCAACATGACAAGTGTTTAATTTTCAAGCATTTAATTTTCACCCCTCTAAAATAACATTTTAATTCGTGATAATTAAATTTTTAATATCACAACTAAATATTACTAAATTTTAAGTAATTTAATTATAAATGTGAATAGAGAGAGGCAAAACATTTATTCTATATAGGGTATTTGCGCATGAGTATATACTTAATATGAAAGGCTAATCATCCTGATCATCCAGATGAAGAATTGACTAAATCCATCAAATACTTCAGAGACGCCACTACCCACTAGCAAAGAAAAAATATGTTTTTACAATAAAACATGTTTAAACCATTCTTCCTTCAGAAGAAGATACAGAGCTCAGAAGAACAACTCGAATATTTAATCACAGAGAAAGTGAACAAGATGAAGGCACACATATATATATATATATATTAATGTCAAGTTTTAGGGCAAAATGATGGTTGAATTGGTTGAAGAAGAAGAGGAATCTTCTTGCGAACAGCTTGACCATCTGCTTCACTCATGTCTAATTAAGTCCATTCCATCATCTTCATGAAGCTTGCAATCGAACCATTATAAGAGATTAGAAATTGTATATTCAATTGAAGCAACCCCAAATGAGAGTCATTGTTGAAAGTCTATTGTTGAAGTAACCCCAAATAAAAAAAAAAAATTATTATTGACATTGTCGCCGCTAAAAGTCTATTTTCAGTGGCAAATTTATTGTCACCGTTGAAAAGTCATCGCTATAACTCAATTTTTTTTGTAGTGATGAATTTGTATTAAATATGTCAAATGAAGCTGGACATATATATGGACTGGAAGAAAATTTGTTAAATACATGCTTTTAATACTCTTATTGCTAGACATGAGAACTTTGTTAGAATGAGAGGAATACCTGGACTGTTTGGTACGAAGAATTTGGAGTGGAGGGTAGGGAAAATTTTACTACGTTGGTTTTATAAAAATTAGAGAAGTAAGGTTAAAAATTTTTAATTAATATTTTTTATTATTTTATATTACACCTTATCTTTATTAAAATTTTATAGCACTTCTTTTGCAGTTTTTCTAAATTATACTCATCAAAAAAAATTTCTCACCTCCCACTTCTAAATCTTTCATACCAAACAGCTAAGAGTTGAATATTTTAATAAAATGAAAGGAAAAACTGTATATTGTAGGTGTTTACACTTTTTTCAATTTTTTTAATTTGATATTTATGTATTTTTTCTCTTAATTATATTTTTTATTTTATTCTGTTAGTGGCGATTAGCCTTGTAACTCTGATATGTTACCACCTATTTTTCTCTAAACGTATTGAAACTTTTTTTACATTAACATTAACATTTGCAGATTTCGAAAACATGGTAAGAGCGCATAGAGTCATTGTATTTCGGGGAATCCACCACACATATGAACACTTTAATTACAAGTTTCAATGACTATCTGTTATGCAAAACGTGACTGAAGGGATTACATGCATGGTTACAAGTGGCTTCACGAGCCTGAGGATGCATGCAAGCATGAGAACAAACAAGGGCTTTAAATTAAATTAATGTAATATGGAGTATTTTTAAGATGTTAAAAATAAAAATAATTTAAATATTTCAGTCAAATCTTAAGATGGACATTACATCCCGATCAATGTTTATAAGTTGGAAAAAACCAATACACACACACACACGCGTTCGAAATGTAAATAATTTGTTTATGAAAAATCGTTACTGATGAAAACGTTTTCAATTTAACGCTTCTAGGATTTCCAACTTATACGTCAATTAAAGCCTTTTTTTTCATATCAGAAAATACCAAAATCCTTAATTAGTAAAATTGTTAAGATTTTAACCAAAGGGATTAGGTGTAGCTAACAAAAATGACTAGTCTCTCATAGTATGACAAACTAATATTTAAACATGATTGTCTCTAACAGATAATACCTATGCTTAGTAAATAAAAAATATTTTAAAATTATAATCAAATTATATACTACCTCTACTGTAGAAGATACACAAACACACCAGTAATAGAGTTTGTAGAGATTAGATATATATTAGGTTAATCTTTCTATTAAAATAGTTTAAACCAATTTGATTATATACCTTCAATTCTTTCTCTAACCCTGTGATACTATCTTATATTCTAATAACCATAATATATATAATTTATTGCCGCATGCATGCAACAGCCACATTTATTTACTCAAAGGCCAAAGCCATTAAAACCCAGTACAAGATCATCAAGTTTTAGGGCAAAAGGAGTATGGAATTGGTTGAAGCTGAAGAGGAACCTTCATGGCTGCAAGTTTGCCCTTTGCCTCACTAACATCTATGTCTATCCCAGATATTGTATTTATTCCATTATTATCATCATCATCTTCAGGAAGCTTCCAATCAAACCAATACAAGAGATTAACAAGTGTATACTCAATCGTTACAACCGCAAATAAGATTCCAGGGCACACTCTTCTTCCAAAACCAAACGGTATAAACTGAAAGTGTTGACCTTTGAAATCAACCTCGCTGTTCTCAAATCTCTCTGGTATGAATTCTTCAGGTCTCTCCCAAAACTTAGGATCTCTCTGAATGGTCCATGCATTCACAATCACTGTTGTTTTTGGTGGAATATCGTAACCTCCTAGTTTCACACTGTTATTAGTTTGTCTTGAAAGAAGAAGAGGAGCAAGTGGATGCAGTCTCATAGTTTCCTTCAACACACATCTCAAGTAGCTCATTTGATTCAATACATCGTTTTCTTCTATTGTTGATTTGTTGTTCCCAACAACTCTTCTCACTTCTTCTTGAGCTTTCTTCATCTTCTCTGGATGCTTCATTAGTTCTGCGATAACCCATTCTATAGCAGTTGAAGTAGTTTCCCATCCCCCTGCAATCATACCCTGTGATTTTTCAAGTGAATTATTTGTTAGCTCGCTTATATATATATATATATATATATATATATTACTCCCTTCGGGACCTTTTTATACACTAAACAAATAGCAGTTTCACACTAAAATAAATAAGGTATTTTTAGTGCAATTTTATCTTTAAAATATTTTTCCCAGGAAAAATTAATACCTACTAAGAGTTTAGAGCTTAATTGGCACCTGTGCCTCCTCTGTAAGAGGAGTCATAGGTTTTATACTCCAAGTTGTCAAATGGGGATGGGTGGGTGAGTCCCCTCCCCTATGAGGGGAAAAGGTTTTAAATTGTACAAATAAAAAAATAACAACAAACATAAAAAATTACCACAAAAACTATTAAAAAAATATTTTAAGGTGCTAGATATTACATAACCCTATTTAATTATGTTAACCTAATGTGGACAATGGGTAGCTATTTCTTATATTTAGCTTCAAAAAAGACTCTCCTTTATTTCCTATATATAAAAAGGTCCGGAAAGAAGGAGTATGTTTTATGATTAAATGCATGTCTGTAAGATATATATATATATATATATATATATATACCAGTATGGCTGTCTTGATGCTGCTTAGAGAGAGGCCAATGTTAGGCATATCATCCTCTTGTTGAAGTTGAAGCATAATATCTACAAAGTCCTTATTCTCAATGTTCGTTTTCTGCAGGCTTTGATGCTGTTGAATCTCCTGGTCGAGGAAAGCTTCTAGTTCTCTAAAAGTGGCCTTCATTCTGGGAACAAGACCTGTAACTACATCCATCCACCACAATGAAGAAGGAAACAAATCCCCAAAACTGAACTCTCCCAATTGATGCAACATTTCCATCACTAATTCTCCAAACCTGTTATTATTGCTTTTATTACCATCTTGGTTTTCATCATCATACTTGTGCCCAAAAACACAACGACACTGTATATTTCCTGAGGTTGCAACAAGCATCTTACTCAGATTCACTGGTAACTTCTTCATGCAAGCTTCACCAATCTTGTTAACCAAGTTCGTAACTTCCTCTTCTCTAATGAGTTTATAGGATCTCACCTTTTTCAGGCTCAGGAACTCAACGACGGAGATTCTCCTTCTGTATTTCCACTCTTCGCCATAGGATGTAAAACTCAGGTCCTTTCCTCTATAGTAATAGATTTTTGCACTTGTTGACAAGGGACGGGAAGAGAAAACGACGTCGTTGTTAGTGGCCATTTCTCTGACAAGTTCTGCAGAAGAAACCACCAGGGTTGGGATTTGACCTAGTTGCAGAAACATAAGAGGACCATATTTATGTGAGAGAGATCTCAAAGTGAGGTGAGAGACTGCTTTTCCCATCTGATGAAGATTTCCAATAATGGGTAATTTTGGAGGAGATGGAGGCAGATTTGGCTTATTTCTTCTTGCACTTATGAGCTTAAACACAATCATGGTGAAGATGAAGCACCACAACAAAGAGAGGTAAGGGTTTTGATTCAGTAATTCCATAGCCATTGGCTTATTATGTTTTGCTTTGATATATCACTGAACCATGTTTCACACTTATTTATACAAGTTTGGGATGGCTTATATCTTTTTTGGTAATTCTTTAGTATTTAGTAGCATTTAATGCATCTATCAATTACCAGGATTTGATTCAATATTCGATACACCTATCATTTACTAGCATTTATTAATGTGAGTTCCAATGCACCTTTCAGCTTTCCTGCCTTCAACTAATATCTGCGACATTTAGAAAAAGTAAAATCTTATAGATAATAAACTCAAGAAAATGGACCCAAATATGAATCATGGCCCTTACAAAAATAGTGGATGAAAACATGACAATTTTGGGCTAAAAATCAAGTCTCAATTTTTATTTTTTTTTACAAAATCAGGTCTCAATTATAACATACATTCCAACTTTGATTCTTTCTTAGTGCGGGCCTGTTTTGGGAGCCCATCAACAAATTAATTATCTATTTTGGCAATTCTCATCCAAACATCCATATTTTAATTAAATCAGTATGTGTTTGGATCATATGTTTTATTTCTTTATAGTATTAATCGGATCATATTACTAAGCATCCTAATTATAAGAGAAATCTAGCAAGACCTTATAGCACAAGATCAACTCTATATTAAAAGCATTTTTTTTATCCAATTAAACTATGATTTCACAACAAATTAGCCAAAAACCCTTAGAACCCAAAATCTATTCTAAAGCTCAAAATCACGATTTCAGGGAATATCGTGTTATTCTCTAAAAGTTATTGGCAAATTCTATTTTCAAAATCTATTTTTTTTTAAAAAAAAAAAGTTATTCTCTATAAGTCAATCCAAAAGCACCTAAAATAAATTATGTGACCATTAACCAAGTTTTTCATAAGCAGCTCCCACATGGTTTTAGTGCGTTTAGATTAGCAACGGGTAAAACATGACTTATAAAATTGATTTATAAGCATAATTGATTTATTGAACCCTTTATATTTTTGTCTCTTTATTATTAAATCTTTTAATTTTGCTGTGTTAGTATTATTAGTGTATGTACATATATTAACCGTATTAATAGAATAAAATTAAAGAATTTGATAAAAAGAAAAAAGTACACGTACCAAATTAAATATTAAAAAAAAGTATACGTAGCTTAAAATGATTTTCACATCAATGTATACACAGGTTAGCGCAATTACTAATTATGGATGTTACTGATTTACGACGATGTGATAGCTTTCAACACTCTTTGAATCTAGAGAGATATCTTAAACTCAGTGAGTTCTCAGATCTAATTCACTATTTTTTTTATAAAAAGAAATTAAACTTAAGAAAAACTACAGCTTTAGCTACATAAAAAGCTGTGGCTTGAAATCGAAAATTTGATCTCAATTAGAAAGAAGGGGAGATTAACGTGCATGTTGGCAGATTGATATTTAATTTCAAGTAAAGCTCAAAAAAGAACTAAAATTTGATCTTAAAGGCGTTTTTCTACACACATATCAGATCAATAACGTCAGCCATTATTTCTTTTGGTCAACAGGAGATCTAAACCTTTCGGTGATTATATTGTATTTTTGAGAATCCTTATCACAAACACAATATCATCTTCATTTTCCTTTTATAATATACATTAATTTGCTTCTTTTTCTTATGAGCTTAATTGCAATGAGGGCAAAGATGAGTCACTAGAACTAAGAGAGGTAAATGTGTTGATATTTTAAGAATTAATTATTATTTAAAAAAAATAACTTTTATTATATTTTAATTAAATTAATTTTGTAACAGCACCAAATTATTATTTATTTGATTGTATTAAATTTTGTAACATTCATTTTATTACACCGTTATTATTATTTTTTGTTACCCACCCAATTTATTGGAGTTTTGCCTCGACTATATCCGGATCCGACTAGCATCGCGCACTTGGCTGTGGTGGGTGAGTTTCCCAACGGGAATTTTCTGTATACGCTAAGGCTCGAACTCGAAATCTCACTTAAGCAATATCAAACCGTTTACCACTCGAACTAACCTCCGTTATTATTGACATCATATGACTATACATATGAGGATAACTTTCTAGTCTTTGACCCAACCCATCAACTTATTAGTCTTCTCTAGTCTGTTTTCTCAGCAACCAGTTTTAATGTTCATTGCAATGATGAGCATTGTTACGATGAGACCTGCATTGTTCATACCAGGTTTCAACTATTCATATTTAAAATTTTCAATTAATGATCTATAAACAAAAAATCATTTTTAAAAAAGTGACGGTTAAGAGATTATTTTTATTTTAGATTATGTACATATTTAAATATTTTTTTTTAAAAAAAATCAATCTAAACCATTTAGATCTAGACAATGCACAGTAGTGATAAATTCTTATCGGTCCGCTTAACACCGAAACTCGTTCCGAATTTCTCTCTAGGTTGCAATATTTTGTTTCCAGTAAATTTGCCCCCAATTTATTGCAGAAGATACACAAACACACCAGAATATATAATTTATTGCAGCATGCAACAGCATATGGCTTATTTATAGAAAGGTGAAAACGATTAAGACAGCAAGATCATATATATCATCAAGTTTTAGGGCCAAAGGAGTATGGAATTGGGTGAAGCTGAAGAGGAAGCTTCATGGAGGCAAGCATGTCCTTCCCAGATATATCTGTTCCATTATTATCTTCTGCAGGCAGCTTCCAATCAAACCAATACAAGAGATTAACAAGTGTATACTCAATTGAAGCAACCGAAAACAAGATTCCAGGGCACACTCTTCTTCCAAAACCAAACGGCATTAACTGAAAGTGTTGACCTTTGAAATCAACTTCACTGTTCTCAAATCTCTCTGGTATGAATTCTTCAGGTCTCTCCCAAACATGAGGATCTCTCTGAATGGCCCTTGCATTCACAATCACTGTTGTTTTTGGTGGAATATCGTAGCCTCCAAGTTTCACACTGTTATTAGTTTGCCTTGAAAGAAGAAGAGGACCAGGTGGATGTAGTCTCAAAGTTTCCTTCACAACACATCTCAAATAGCTCATTTGATTCAATACATCTTTTTCTTCTATTTTTGATTTGTTGTTCCCCACAACTCTTCGAACTTCTTCTTGAGCTTTCTTCATCTTCTCCGGTTGCCTCATTAGTTCTGCCATAACATGTTCTATAGCAGTAGAAGTAGTTTCCCATCCCCCTGCAACCATATCCTGATTTTTCAAATGCATTATGTGTTAGCTAACTTATATATATATACATATATATATATTACTTTTTTATATACACTTAATGTGAGTGAAAAAGAAAATTTTTAATAGACGCAAGGGACAATAGGAAATGGGCAATTACAGTTTACAACTACAATTGTTGAAAAATCTCCTATTACAAAATTTATTATCCAATTAAGGTACCTAAGGCCTAAGTCTTTAAGCAACTGTTGGCTTCTTGCAACTTTTTTTCTATTGTGTATATCATATCTTTAACTATTTATAAATATATTCAGTCTTGTACATAATTGATGATATGTTACACAAAGATAAAGAAAAGTTACACCAGCTCAAGATAAATTATATTTGAGTCCTTAAACAAATTTCAGCTATCTTTAGGCAATAAATTTCATAAGAAAAGTTATTTTTAGCAATTTCCCTTTTTATATTTAGCCCCCCAAAAGACTCTCATTATTTCTTACAAAAACGTCAGGAGGGAGTATGTTTTATGATTAAATGCATGTGTGTGTGTAAGAGAGGGATATATGTATATACCAGTATCATCGTCTTGATGCTATATAGAGAGAGGCCAACGTTAGGCGTATCATCTTGGTGTTGAAGTTGAAGCATAACATCTACAAAGTCCTTATTCTCAATATTACTGTTCTTGCTTTTATGTTGTTGGATCTCCTGGTCGATGAAAGCTTCCAATTCTCTAAAAGTGGCCTTCATTTTGGGAACAAGACCTGTAACTACATCCATCCACCACAATGAAGAAGGGAAGAAATCCCCAAAACTGAACTCTCCGAAGTTACGCATCATTTCCAAGACTAACTCTTCAAGCCTGCTATAATTGCTTTTACCATCTAGGGTTTCTTCAAACTTATGCCCAAACACACATCTACAATGTATGTTCCCTAAGGTTGCAACAAGCATCTTACTCAGATTCACTGGTAATAACTTCTTCATGCAATTTTCACGAACCTTGTTAACCAAGTTTGCAACTTCTTCTTCTCTGATGAGTTGAAAGGATCTCACCTTTTTCAAGCTCAGGAACTCAACAATGGAGATTCTTCTTTTGTATTTCCACTCTTCGCCATGGGGTGTAAAACTCAGGTCCTTGCCTCCATAGTAATAGAGTTTTGCAAATGTTGACAAGGGACGGGAAGAGAAAACGACGTCGTTGGATGCAGTGGCCATTTCTCTAGCTACTTCTGCAGAAGAAACCACCAAAGTTGGGATTTGACCTAACTGCAGAAACATAAGAGGGCCATATTTATGTGAGAGAGATCTCAGAGAGAGGTGAGAGAATTTTCCTATCTGATGAAGATTTCCAATAATGGGTAATTTTGGAGGAGATGGAGGCAGATTCAACTTATTTCTTCTTCTACTTATGAGCTTCAACACGATCATGGTGAAGATGAGGCACCATAATACAGAGAGGTATAGGTTTTGATTCAGTAATTCCACATCCATTGATATTTTTTCCTGTAAGCTTATTATGTTTTGCTTTGATATATTACTTGAACTATGTTTCACATTTATTTATACAAGTTTGGGAAAGCTTCTATATTCATTACAAGTCTTAATTAGTAGCATTTAAAGCATCTAGGAATTACTAGCATTCAGTTTAAAGCATGTTCCGATGCAAACTCTCAATTACTAGCATTTAATGCTAGTTTCAATACCCCTTTGAACTTTTCAACTTTCAGCTAACATCTGCCACGTTCAAAAAGGTTCTAGATAATGGACTCAAGAAAATGTACCTAAATATGAACCATGGCCGATACTAAAAAATAGTTGATGGAGACATGACATTTTTGGGCAAAAACTCAAGTTTAACTTACGGCTTGTTTGATACTCCTTCAGATCCTATTTATAAGTTTGAAACAACCAATTTATATTAATTAAAAAATTATTTAAAATTAATTAAAAATAATAAATATATAAAGAATATATTTTTTTTTCTAAGTATATCTTTATTTATAAAAAAGAGAAGTGAGAGAGAGAATGTGTAGAAAAAAGATTGAAGAGAATTAGCAGGAAAAAAAGATGAAAGAGATATATCATTAATTAGATGTATAATTAGAAAAAACATAATAAATGTTTAGCAAACAAAAAATAAAGCTTCTAAAAATCAACACACCCTTTCATAAATTTAAAATTTATAAACAGGACCCAAGGGAGTATAAGAGAATGGGAGGGGATAAGATGTGAGAAAATTTTTTAATGAGTTCGATTTAAAAAAATTAGAGAATTAGAGTTGAAATCTTTTAATTAATATTTTTTATTTTTTATCTTAAATCTTTATTTTATTATTAAAATTTTATATCCACGCTTATCTATTTCTTCTAAACTCATTAAAATTTTTACACCTCTTATCTTATCCTTTCAATTTTCCTTATATTAAACAGACCCTTAGACATGATCACAATAAAAAAATTAAATAAAAGAATATAATTATTAAAAAAAATAACAAACAGCATGCAATATTAATCACTTGTTATTTAAATTTTTTATAATTATATTTTTTTAAGTGGTTGGGACTTATCCTGTTGTATACCATAACGAACTTGGATTCTTTAATTTCCTATCACTATACGTACGTGTCATGCTCTCTGAGGACAACTGGGACTATTCATCTTAGAATTACGAGCCATCAGCCTTGCCCTTTGACTATAACTAGTGTGTGTGTAATTAACAAAATAGTACACCCAGAAAAAAGATTGCAGAATGAAGGTTTTTTTTTTGTGAAACTATTTTACGACCAGTAGTTTTTTTTTTTGGCTTGTTTTGTCTTCCCTTGTAACCAAAGAGACAATTGGCCAAGTCCTATTGAGTGCCATTAATGATTTCTTGTGGCCAACGCACTGATTAGAGCGTGACACTTTGAGTGTTTACTAGGTTAAGTGATTGAAAATAGACTTCTTAAAACGTAGGATATATTTTAATTATAAGATTTAATTAATTTTTTTAAATAAATAAATTATAATTAATATAAAAATTAATAGACTAATTACAAATATACTTATTCAATCCTAAATGTAGCAGGTATCCTAATTATAATAAATAAAATAGTTAATTAAAATTAATATAAGAATAAATAAACTGATAAATATATAATATGAATTCATATTAAGCGATTAGATTTAGTTATAATTAATTAGTTTATTTAACTTCTTTAATTTATTTAAAAAAATTAATTAACTCTTATAATTAGGATTAGATGTAATAGTTAGAATGTGAGTTTTGATTTTAAATATAATACCTTAATTTAATTTATCTCTTATATTTATTATTTTTTCTATAAACTAATTTATCCCACTTATAAATTTATATATATATGTAATCTAATGTTACATTGAGTATTTTAGATAGATCATATTATATATTTTATAATTAAATAATTTATTTTCTTGGCTAATAAAATTAAATAATCTATTTAATTTTATTAATTTTTTTAAATTAAATAAATAACTCGGGGAATCGTATTATAAGTGTGCATGATTATGCTTTGAAAAAAAGGTTGGAAACCTTGTACACAAAATAACAAGCATGAATGTGACTTGACTTTCCAATAAGCTCATGCCTATTATCTTTGTTCCTGAAGTGTATGTATTTTTTATACAATTATTTGATATCTAATACTATTATTTAATTATTTAAATCAAATTTAAATATTGTTAGTTATAATAAGAGATAATTGTCCTAAGGGTTAAGATACATCTAGTACCCTAAAATAATTTATAATGTGTCTAGTATCTTAAAATATTTTTTCAAATGTACCTAGTATCCTAAAATAATTTATGGTACGCTCAGTGTTCTAAAATATTTTTTCAGGTGCGCCTAACACACTAAAATATTTTTTTTAAGTGCGCCTAATATCTTAAAATAATTTCTGATATACTCAATGCCCTAAAGTATTTTCTCAAATGTACCCGGTGCCTTAAAATATATAATACATTCTTTTATATTTGTTTTTCTAGGTTCTTTAATATCTATGGATGGATAAAATAATTCATGACCTTATTTTTATATTGTTCAAAATTTTAGAACATAAATTAGGATTTATCTTCCTTTCATATTGTTCACTGAAATTTGATAAGAAAATAAAGAATTGAAAGGAAGAAGGGAGAAAATATGAGATAGAATGAAGTGATAAAAGAGAGAGAATGGATAATAAAAAAATTTAAGAGAGCTTAGTCATATTTTGTAGGGTCAAAATAAAATTAAATCATCATTTAACGGTCAAAATTAATAATAATGTTATTGTGGATAATATTATATTATTTTAAATATTTTGATAATAAAATTATAACACAAATTACTTGCACTGGGCATACATAAAAAAATATTGTAAAGTATTAGGCACATTTAAAAAAATATTTTAAAATATTAAAAATATTAAATTATTTTAAAATATTAAGTATATCTAAAAAAAATATTTTAAGATACTGCTAAAACTTTAACCCTCATGCTAAAATAATTTTTTCATTCATACAACAGTTTGAGGGTCCTTTGCATCATGCTCTTAATCTCGCAAACTTGTATTTCGTATTTACCTTTTCATTTAAAAAAGATGTACTCAGGATTCTTATTTCCGTTGCAAATGACTCTCGGTGACGTTGGATTCTATAAACAGGCCAATGAATCACATATGAATTTAGCTCAATGCAGAGCAACTTCCACGAAGCACAGAATCAATCATCTTGGCTTGGTATCACATGGACGAATTTTTCTTTCTTCTTTCTCTTCCTCCTCAGTTTTCAGCACCCAAGTTCTGCAACTAATATTCACAAAAACTCAGACCAGACCTTCATGCTCAGCTTGGATCTTCAACAAATGACACCTCACCAACTGAATTCTTCGAGGTAAGCAAACCCATTAAACTCCCTCGAACAAAGCCTTGTTCATACCATATACTTCAACACGATTTTGGCTTCACGTATGGAAAACCCCCAGTTTTCACTAATTACAGTCCTCCCAAACATTGCCCTCGCAAGTTTTCCAAGATTGTTCTCGAGTGGAAGGCGACTTGTAAAGGGGTTCAATTCGATCGCATTTTCGGTGTGTGGCTTGGTGGGGTTGAGCTGCTTCGAAGTTGTACGGCGGAGCCTAGGCCTACTGGACAGTTAAAAAGGACATTACGAGGTACTCTTCATTGTTCATAAATGATCAAGTTCTTTCTGTTTATTTGGGAAATCCTGTTGATAATACTTACACTGGGGTTTACCATGTTGATGTTTTCTTTCACTTTTATCCTGATGTGACAAGTTTCAGTAGTGATAAACCAAAATCTGATGGAAATTTAGCTTTTGGGTATGGTTTTCCTGCAGATTTAATCTTTACCCATTTCACGAAATCTTCCATTGAATGATGGGTCATGGTTTGAAATTGTGAATTCTAATGATACAGCTATGAAAGAGTTCAAAATCCCCCAAATTGCATATAGGGCTGTGTTAGAGGTTTATATTTCATATCATGAGAAAGATGAATTTTGGTACAGTAGTCCTCCAAATGAGTACATTGCTGCAAACAACCTTACTGATACACCTGGGAATGGACCATTCAGAGAGGTTTTGGTCACTCTTGATGATCAGATTATTGCTAGGGTTTGGCCTGTTACTGTGATTTAAACAGGAGGGATTTCTCCCTTATTGTGGAGACCCATAACTGGAATAGGGTCATTTGATCTTCCTTCTTACGATATTAAAATTACACCACTTTTGGGTATGATATTGGATGGAGTTTCCCATTCATTAGGGTTTAGGGTAACAAATGCTTTGAATGTCTGGTTCATTGATGCAAATCTGCATGTTTGGTTGGATAGAAAGAGCGCAAAAACAGAAGAAGTTTCCAACCTCATTGTCAAGCCTCTGGTTGAATCCTCTGTTTCACATTACGAAGGCTTGAATGGGAATTTTAAGACTAGTGCAAGGAGATCAATTTCATCAACTGGGTGGGTGAGATCTTCTTTTGGTAATATCACAAGTTCAGTTCAAAACTTCAGTTACACGAACTTTAGTTCAAAACTTCAGTTACACGAACTCACTGGTATTTGGGAAAGATGGGGTTATGGAGAGTGCAAACCAAACAATCCTTTCCAATGACACCATTGATGCTAAGCTTCCATACTTTCCTGTTCATTTTGTTGATAAAACTGACTGAAAATTTTCCCTATCCTTCTACTTGGATGAACTGAATCAAGGAAATGAAACCTATTTATCTGTTGTAAATGTCACATTGGGATTTGAAGAGTCATGATTCTGGATTCTTAAGCAGCTCTCTGAAGAATCTGAAAAATGCTCACAGCATTGTGGCTGTGAAGGATGGTACTGTGATTAAAGCATTTGGAAGTACACAACAAGCGTACAAATATAAAAGCCATGAGTTTTGCTATTTTAGGAATGTGACTAATTTAGGTTAGTCTGTTCTCTATGATAAAGTTGAATACTCATACAACCAAAGAGGCAACTCTGATCTTGGTTCTATTATGTTCAAGGGGCCTTTCTCCAAAGATAAGTCCGAACATGTGTTGAGTATGTAGTGTGTTTCATTCTTCCAAGAGCTTTGTATAGAGGCTTCCATTGATATTGCATGGGAGTTAGATGTTGTTTGGATTTAAGCATCTTTTTTCTTCATATTTGCAATAATAAGATTCTGTTATGATTTTTGACAAAGGTGAGGAAACATAACCACGTTCTGCCCAGTACCAGCAAATATGAGATCAAACATATACAACAGGGATCAACGCCACAAAGAAAGATAACTATGAGGACCAATTCTTTAGGCGTTTGAAGCATAGGGACATGTATAGAAAAAATGTAAATTATAGGGAACAAGTAAATGCCAGTTGGTGGCCAGTTTCGAAGCAGTTAGAAATCCTGTGTGGATCCAAATAATGATCTGATGAATAATTAGAAGTCAAGCATGCTTGAACATCTTCATGCTGAGCCAATGAAAGTATACAGCAACCACAGCTATAGGCAGAGTCAACGGCACCAAGAAGCAGTAATACCTACAATAAGCCAAATGCAGATCAGGAAAAGAAATATTGTTTTTTTTGCTAAAATAAAAATGTTCTGAGATAGATAGACGGTAAAAGGAAAAAAAGAAAACTGGAACGGTCATAGCAGCATTATTATCAACAATAACGATGATCAAGTTATTAAGAATAGTTATGTTAACACCGGTAAAACATACAATTGAATAACCTATAATAGAAAAAATAAATAAAATATAATTCTTTACAAATAATCAACCTGGAAGAGAATCACTAGAGAGGAAGAGATAAGTTATTTCCCACATATTATGACAGTTAAAAAACAACTCATCAGGGTGAATTCAAAAACCTCATGTCACATTCAAAGGTATTTTTGGAGCAGTAGATCTCACTCAAGAAGCATTTGACATACCATAATTTCAATCCAAGAATGGAAGACATCTGTATTGGTACTCAGATATCCAAGGTGTAAGTGTTTGGCACACTAATATCTTAGAAAATTATGTCAACTTCTCTTGAAGGTGTAACTATTGAGTCCTTTCTTTGATAACTTTTAACCATTACATTCATACCAAATATAAGAATGCAAAAAAATAGATGCCTAAGAAATGGGAATTTCTGAAATAAGTGTGCCAAACAATTTGCCATATTCTATAAAAGCTAAAAGACTTAAGGTACGTAGAGGCTGTAACTTCACACCAGAAGACATAACCATTTCATTAGTTGGAAATACTGCCCAGTTACTGGAGTCAAAGCATGTGATGACACAAATCAAATTACCTAAAACATCTACTATTTACATAAATGGTCGTGATGGATGAGTTTCCAAACAAAACACAAAATAGAAAGAGGCATCTCTTCTTTGAGGACTGATTTGCTTTGATGTGTATTTGGGATCCCCATATTTCAATAGATCATATAAATGGGATAATAACTAGAACTAGAGAATTTAACTCAAAATAATTGCATCAATCATGTTTAGAGAAGCATAAACTAACATGTCATTTGCATCAAAAGATGAACAAGAACCCCATGTAGCCCTCCTTACTTAATACATGTGAAGATACAAGCTCCACACAATCACTTGGTCATTCCATGAGGATATACCTAGCATGTGTCAAGCTGATAAAGCTGGCCAGGATAGCAGTATATTGGACATGAAGCTAAAAGACCTCAGACCCAACCAGCTATTTTGAAGGCAAACCATCACAGAACAACCTTAACATAATTTGACAACTTGGTTTTCTCAAAAAACAAAACTGCACACACAATAAACGTATCTATAGTTTTATCCCACAGCTGACTGCCATAAATTTAAAAAGAAGTTAGAAGAATTTGCTTTATCTTTCCTCAAAGCTAACTTATATACTAAGATCTAAATGCTAAAAAATTCATCAAAATATCTTCTAAATTATCGCCCACAATTGATCCAAGTGCAATCCTAATCCTCCCTTGCATCTACATACTTATAATGGCAAGGATAAAACTTTAACCATGTTATTTCATGTAATCAAAAGGAAACAGAGACAGTCAAACTTCTCTGTCATCTAGTATCATGAATAATAAGAATGTATATCTAATCCATCAATAGTACATCAAGTTGAACATAATTCAATGTTCAGGCCTTATGATTTATGCATGTATTGTTCCCTTTCATAGATCAACAAATAAGACAAAAACAAATAAATAAATAAATAAATAAATAGGACCTTCACATTATAATTGATTACCAGTCATTTTGCATAGCAGATATTAACGCTATATTTGAAGGAGGAAGAAGCTTGGAAATAATTGCAGCAAAGAAGTAGGCAACAAAGAATATAGAGCCTAGTGATACGAAAATCCATCCCCAAAATGTATTCTCTTTAGATGAAATCATTCGACAGGACCTCCAACTCAAAGGAGAGTGAGCAGCTCACAGCCAAGGGACCCGTTTGGTTGCACAAAGGAAGAGAAGAGTGCAGCAGCTATTCGAACGGAGAAGAGATCATTCCAACCAAGGGTAGGGACAGAGCTAGGTCCAGAAAGGGAGAGGTAGATAAATTTACTGAACTATCGTGAAGAAGCAAAACAGATTGACATAGAGGCAATTGAACTGTTACCGCCCGGGACGATTCCCTCTTCTCCGACAACTCTCAGTCGCCGGCTTCTCGTACTGCACACAAAATCATCGCTCTCGTTCAGTCTAGGATTTCTAGGCATCCAATTGGGCAAAGTCACCTGTTAAGAGAAATAGTTAGGAGAAGAAATGAATAACACGGATTTAGAACATAATTCCGTTGTCGTCCAGCGGTTAGGATATCTGGCTTTCACCCAGGAGACCCGGGTTCGATTCCCGGCAACGGAATTAGATTAGTACCTTTCTTTTTGTTGTAACAAAACAAAACCAAATTAATCTTTTTTTTCTTTTAACGCATGCCCGAATAAAGAACAATGAGTACCCCCACACTTGAGAATATGTTTCCAAGGTTCTAAAGAGATATTACAATATTTATGTTCTATCTTTATTTTTTTAATTATTTTTTTACCAACGTATTCTTTTTTTATTAGGATAAAAGGGCGCCTAACACTTAAAATAAAATAATTTTAATAGCATAATTAATATTTTAAAATATTTTTTTTAGTGGAATTAACACCAATCTTTTTTAAAAAAAAAAAAGCAAATGGCAGAGATTGAAATGAGGAAGAGGGAAGAGCGATAGAAGACTAGAAAAAAGATTGTGGATTTGGCTACTGCAATTCAGAACCACTGAGAGACGAAAATACTTCCTTGGAGACCGACGGAGATAGGGAGCATCGTTCCAAGGATTTGGCCAGAGAATTGATTAATTCTTCTCTCCCAAAAATGCGACCAAGGTATTACCCAAAAAAAAAAAATGCGACCCAGGTATTACCCAGAAACACAATAATCCCTGCATATATTCCCGATATTGTGGGTTTTCCAAGATATCGTACAAATTTTGAACCAGAGACATGAAAAGAAAACACAATATCGAAAATCAAGCAGACGAAAAAGAATTAAAAAGAAAAAGAAAACACAACCAAGTTCACCCCTTCAACAAAAATTCACTCCTCCGATTTAATATTTTCAGCACAAAGGAGCCTCAAGAGATTTCAAAGGAGAAAAGAAACGAATGCATTTCGTGAAAAATCAAAGGGAGAGGACGACAAAGGATAAGGCTATTGAATAAGACTTGAGGGATAGAGATAAGGGATGAGAAGGGGAATGAAACCAGTGATAGAAGGCGGTGGTTGTAGCCGAGCTCTCCCAGTCGCCCGCTGTTCTTCGATCGCTCTTGCTCTTCCTCGTTTCAATCTGACTTTTGCTATATATTTTTATAGAAAATCACAGTTGGAATTTAAATAACTTCGTGTAAATAAAAAAAAAGGCATTCCATCATAATAGCTTCCTTGACCAATTGGTTAGATCAAGAAAACAACACTAGTACCACAGGAACCGAAAATACAACAGCAAAAGTTGCTGGTAGAGATCACCAAAACACCAAACCATCCAATGTAAAGACAGATTTTAATGCTGGTTATCCAGTTATAGAAACGACCCCATAGGCTTTCACTCTCACGTCTCTTTAAAATTATAGTCACAGTAAAATCTTGGTTTATTTAATCATCAGGACTCTCAAGCACACGATGTCTCTAGATTATAGAATTAAAGACATGTTATTCAACAGTATAAAATGACTTGTATACTAATGTCAACTAATACCAATATCTAAAGATACTCTTACTCATTTAGATTTAGCAGAATTCACTTGATACATATGACTTGTATTTGGATATACTACGTATAGAGTGGGTTTGGTAATTCACAAGCCTAGTATTTTAAAAAAATTTAAAACAAATAGTTATATTTATCTAAAATAATTGATGTGCTAAATTATAATTTAAAATTATAGTTTTGAATAAATTTTTAAGAATAATTTTTAAAATAATAAAAAAATTTATAGACCATTATCTAATTATTATTTTATTTCTATTTTTTTAATATACTATCTCTTTTTTTCTCCCTCTCCTCTCTCTTCTATTATTTCTCTTTTATTCGTCTTTGTCGTCGTCCTTGTGCCGTGGCTGTTGGAGCTAGCCGTCCTCGTCCTACTCTACTACTGGAGTCGCTCTCCCTGATAGCCTTTTCGTTTTTGCTGCCGGAGCAGCTTACCGTGGCTAGAGTCGCCTGAAATTTCTAAAGAAAAAGAGGAAGAAGAGCTACAATGGATCGTTGGAGTAGGAAAGGAAAGCAGAGATATCCTAACGAGTGAATAGTTTTTTTTTATCTCATATCTTTTTTAATAATTTATCAATAACAAAAGTCCTTTTGATAATAACTATTTAAACACTCATTTATTCATAATTATTTTTTTTATATAAGCTCTTCTCTATAAGAGTTTATACAAAAGCTATCCAATTTTTTTTTATAAATTATTTTTTAAAAATCTATTTAAACAGACTATATAATAGGTTACCCTAAACTTAAACCCAAAACTAGTCCAATAGAGTAGACAATTTTTTTATTTTGACGTAAGTTAGTAAAAAGCGATAATTATATTTAAAAATATATTTTATGTACTAATTATACCCCTGAAATAAAATTATTTCAGGTGGTTAGGCATACCTTTGCCCTTTTTATTATTTTACTGATATTTGGCCAAATATTATCTAAGACATAGATTTAATAAAATGTCAGAAATTTAGAAAAATAATTATAAATAATATAAAAAAGTGAGTTACTTGTGAAACTATTATATATAATATATGTTAATATATTGACCATATATTATATTTTTTTCACCGGTGAAAAAAAATTCATCTCGATTTTCTCTGTGTTTCCTAGTGTAATGCCACCTCTTGGGCAGTGGGTCTAGCCTTCACTTGCAGTTCCAGGTCCCCACCATCAGCAGCTGCAGAAAGACGAAGACGAAGGAGAAGCTTTGAGGGATAAGAAATCTCAGCAACAGCGAACTTTTATCCTTACAATAGAAAATTGGGAATCCCCTTTCATCTCTTCCCACTCCAGATGAGTGCTTCCGTTAGCAGGCTAGTTCTTCCTCTCTCTCTCTCTCTCTCTCTCTATATATATATATAGTTGGTAGCTTCAATTTTAGTTCTGACTTTTAAATTTTCTTTGTACAGTGCTGTGGGGTGGAAGTCTTCTTCCTTGTTTGTGCAATCTGGCTTCAACTACGGTGTCTCCAATGTAATTTCAGTCCCTGCAAAAGCAAAATCGCCCCACAGAAAATTTTCTGTCTCTTGTTCAACATCCTCGACTTCTAATGATGGTACGGCCTATTGTCTATTCCTGAAAGGTTTTGGAGCGTCAATAACGAATTGTGTTACTCTGCTCCTTGTTTCTTGTGTTGATTTTGTTCTATTTTACTGGAAATGAAGTTGCTTTGTCTGTTTTGGCACAGGCAGAGATTTGTTAGATATACGGTGAAAGTAACGCCATTATTGTCGATAATGATTTTAGTATTGATAAAGCAGTAATTCAGAAATGAAGGGAATTCGTCAGAATTGATTATTAGGACAAAATGATATGTCTGTCTGCACTACATGTGGCTCCTCTAAAAGATAATGCTGATAGTGAGTGGGTAACTATTTGAAAACCCTAAGACCCTCTTCTGTTTTGTTTTTTTCCCTATCGTTAAGGTATCAATATGCGTGTGCATAGATGGTTCTTGGAATGAAATTTTGGTTGTATCATTGCAACTATGGCTAGAAGCCATTTAACTTGGTTTGAAAATTCGGACAGCTGATTGATTGAATGTTTGCCTAAGGAGTGATTCGTAGGATCACTGCTTCAATGGCATTAAAAAGAACTTTTGAGCATTGCTCTCCCTCAGTAGTCAGTCTTCCGCCCCATTATTTCTTAAATATGTTGTTGTGAACCATTTCTTTGAAGGAAAAGGAGAGGTAATATTGAGGGCACACCCACTTGGATTTGTTCCTTTTATTACTTCTATTGTGTAGGGTTTGAACTTTTTAATTCCCTTTTTCTTTCCATCCCTTACAATTCTTTGCACTGTACAGATCCAGTCTTTCCTTCTCTTTTCATATCTCTCATGCAGACACGTGAACTTACACGTTATGTAGACACGTTTCAATAACAATTGACTTTATGTTTTATGTTTCCTTTCATTTTCTTTTCTTATTCAGATCCACTATTAGTGAAGGCTGCCAGAGGAGATTCTGTTAGTCGTCCTCCAGCATGGATGATGCGCCAAGCAGGAAGGTACATGGCTGTTTACAGAAAGCTTGCTGAGAAATATCCATCCTTCCGACAGAGGTCAGAGACGACTGATCTCATTGTGGAAATTTCTTTGCAGCCTTGGAGAGCTTTCAGACCTGATGGGGTAATTATTTTCTCAGACATACTTACTCCTCTGCCTGCATTTGGTGTCCCATTTGACATAGAAGATGTGAGGGGACCTGTTATATCATCGCCAATACGCACTGAAGAGGATTTAAAATCCTTGCATCCGATTGATTTGGACAAACTTAGTTTTGTTGGAGAATCCCTCAAGATACTACACCAGGAGGTAACTTTACTTGTGTCACCTCATTTTGATCATAACTATTAAGGTAATTCTGTTTCCCTACGTTAATGTTTATTTTTGTTTTCTTTATGATTTTATTTAGGTTTGTGGTCATGCTGCTGTTTTGGGTTTTGTGGGGGCACCTTGGACAATAGCTACATACATAGTGGAAGGGGGTACAACACGCACATATACAAAGATAAAGAGCATGTGCCATACGGAACCACACATATTGAGAACTCTTCTTTCTCATTTGACACAGGCAATAACAGAGTATATCATTTATCAAGTTCAGTCTGGGGCTCACTGCATACAAATATTTGATTCATGGGGTGGACAACTACCACCTGATATGTGGGAATGCTGGTCGAAGCCTTACATCAAGGAGGTAATTTTGAAAATATACGCCATTTTGTTCTTTTATTTTCTTTGCTCCAAATTATGTTTCATCTCATTTGTATTGTTGAGGAAACAAAATAGATCAACGGTCCATAGCTTGCAGATATTTTTGTTATCATTAGTTTCATGTTAGGTTAATTGTTACAGAGCTTAAAGACTCTTTGGACCGCTATTGGCTAGTTCACCTGGTGAAGAAAACTGTCAGAAGTTCAGAAATTATTCACTCTGTTGAAAGCTTGTATATTGTTAGCCTTTAGTAACAAATTAAGTTCAGAACTTACTTATTTACTGTTTGAATATCTTAGTTTTCAAATACTAAAGGACTATATCCCAAACAAGAAGCCACATTTTTCATATATTTATGTTGAATTTTAAGATTAATATTCCGTAATATTTTCCCAGTTATTTTCTTTATTCATAATGCTAGGAAACTGTCAATGCTAGGTTAAATACTGTCTTACCATTTACTGCAAGTTATTCTTTTTTTCCCCAATTCCCAGATTGTTGATGTGGTGAAGAAAAAGTGTCCTGAGACCCCACTTGTCCTATATATAAATGGTAATGGTGGCCTTCTTGAGCGTATGAAAGATACTGGAGTTGATGTTATTGGTCTAGACTGGACAGTTGATATGGCCGATGGAAGAAGACGATTGGGTAACGGAATAAGTGTGCAGGGAAATGTGGACCCTGCTTACTTGTTCTCCCCTCTTAGTGCTGTCACTGAAGAAATTCAGAGGTTGGTGACTTAACTCTGGTTTTCTTTGTGCAATCAAATATGATAGTCTTGCAAAGATTTAGATCTTGACCATTTCTAGGCTGTCGTCTTTCTTCTTAAGAATTATGATCTATTATCTACATTGGGGATTGAACTCCACCTGATATATGCTTACAGTAGGATCACAGCACTGAAAATAGTTATGTTGGGAGTGGCAATCAACAACTTAAAACCGTTCGATAAATGCATTTATTTTTAATTTAACATAGATTAATTGATTCAGCTGGATTGGGACCTTTGGAAGAAAGCCCATGTTTACTTTGATTTTTGACCTGAAATGAAGTCATAAAATACCATACTAACAGTAGTGTCCTAGTGATTAAATTTCCAGAATCAATAAAAACACTAATTTGATAGATCTTGAGCTATTTTTATTCCTTATTTGGATAATTAAACTGAGGGAATTGGCTGTCAGGGTCGTGAGGTGTGCAGGGCCTAGACGACACATTCTTAATCTAGGACATGGTGTTCTTGTTGGCACACCTGAAGAAGCAGTTGCACATTTCTTTGAAGTATCCAAGAGCTTGGAGTTTGAAACACTATTTAGAGATAAAGCTGCTGAAGAACCCAACCTTGTAGTGTGAGGACAAATCCTGCCGAAGTATCACCGACGCCAGTCACCACATGTTCAAAATTTCCTTTAGCCTTAGTCAGCAAGTCGAGCGTTTTTGTAGAAGAATGCATCCTCAGTATCACCTAATCTCATGTAGCTATGGGATGAAAGGTCCAAGAACTTGATGAACTTATGGTTTTACTGTCGGCTATTCTATTATTTAATATATTGAGGAATTCCTTCCAATTGTTTAATTTCGGATCCCTTTATATGTGTCCAGTGTGTGATATAGTTCTGATCAAATTGCCTAGTAATGCTATCTATTCCACCTTAAATATGTTATCTTTGTTAGAGCTAGCTAATTTTTTTAAATAGATTAAAGAAATTAAATAAATAAATTAATTAATTATAACTAATATAAGAGCTAAACTAATTTAGATAGATTAAGGAGTATATAATATGAATTAATTTTGAAGGATTATATTTAATTATAATTAATTAATTTATTTTATTTTTTTAATCTACGTAAATAAATTAACTAACTCTTATATTAAAGATTCGTGAATTTTTATTTTTGATTTTTTTAAGTACAATTTTTTATGTTTGATTTTGTTTCAAAAGAAAAGTTTTTCTGTCCCACCCCAAGCTCAACTTGGTAAGAACCTCATACCGCTCTTCATTTTAAAAGAAAAGTTTTTTTTATTATTATTATATAAAAGTTTTTACTTCTTCAGCGAATAACATGTAATTGCTTTGTCATTTAAAAAGGAATTTATCTTTGATCTTTGTGAAACACATGAAAATGGGGAAACAGAAATTAAACTCTTTTTTCTAACACTAGACCAAACAGATTCTGTTACACAGTAAAGTAAGTACAAGGGCACTGTTAATCAAGGGTATAACAAAGCACATTATTATTATTTTTTTTTTGGTAAATAACAAAGCACATTATTAATCACACAGTACAACTGAATTCTTGTATGCCTTTTATGAGGCATGTACATTCTTACAACAGCAGAGCATTCACATTTCAGTGGAATGGTTGGGATATCGCTGTAAAGTCTCACTTAAATTCCTGAGTCTTGTCATATGCTATAACAAGAAGACAATCATAGATGTCTACTGATAAGCAAGATGCTATGATCAAAATGACAGCATTGCAAAAACTACTTTTAACTACCTTATAATTTATGGATTGACTATGGGGTGAGAATGGGTAATGATAGAGAGGATAGTCACTGCAAAAAGCTAATATTTTAGTTGATATGTAAAGTGTTCCAGTTATAGGTCCAGAGGAAGTTGATAGGTAGCAGGCATATTGCTTTAACAGCTGCTCCCCTTGCTATATCCCAAATGTATTATGAAAATACTCTGTCAAGCCCTCCTTGCGTGAGCACTTTTGTTCCAGGAACAATTCTTTCCATTGCTGCATCAGCTGGATTAGACCCCAACCTGACTTCATATGGAAAAGAACCATGATTAATACAAGACAATTTATATATACTCCCTCTATTCCTTTTTATAAGAAACAAATCCTCTTTGTTTGACATTTTAAAATTGACTCATTTTTACCCTCATTAAAGTGTTTCACTTATTATCTCTGTGCAATAAAATTTCACCCATTATCTCTTATGCACTCTCTTTATAAAGAAGGGTATAATTGGAAAACAAAATACATATCTTATACATTTATTACTTTTAGCTGAATTTAAGTACCATTTTGAGCCGCATGATTCAGGTGGTTGTTCCTTTTATAAAAAGGAACAGAGGGAGTAGCCAGTATTAGTATCGACAAGTGCTGGTTTTAGTAGAAAGAGCTTTGGTCTCTTAAGTATAAAGTTTAAAGAGCTACTCCTAATTGATCTAATAACGCCCAAACCTCTATATATATGTAAAAAAAAAAAAATAGTACAAGTATTCTCACATCAATGGATTCAGATTTGAAATTCTATATTCTAATATCACATAAAAGACCATTAACCATTTCATCTTAAGCTCTTAAGATATGATTGTATTCTATAACAGTTACTTCTCCAACCAGTTCTTCTCAAGTTCACATGCCTTCATAAGCAGTTAATGGTTACTCATGTTTCATTTCCCGCTTTAGTTCATTCATAGAAAGGGTTGTGAAGACAAAGAAAACTCATGGTGATTCTAGAAATTATCAGCCATGTTCTCTGCTTGCCTAGTTGCCTCTTCAACATTTCTGCCACACCGATGTAACGCATTGCATATAGTATCCATGGGATTAAGCCTGAAACCGTAGCAGAAAGGTAAATAAAAGTGAAAGAACAAAAAATATTCATAAAGTAAAGAAAATCTGTTGGAAATTACTCACTGAGGTTGTTGTAAGTATGGGAGTGGAAATAGGGGAAACGTTAATATAGGATTGTGATTGTTGTTATCTGGAGAATTTGATCGAATAGTGATTTCTCTATGATCGCCCATATGCTAGGGAGAAGGAGAAGTAAGAGACTGTTACAGTGAGCTCTGCGTTAGTGAGAGAGAGATGGTGGGGAGAGGACAAGGGGATGAAAAAGAGAACAGAGCAAGTTTAGGAACAGGGGAGAGGATGGTAAGACATATAATATATGCGGAGGATAATTGAATGACATGTACAATATAAAATTTGTAAGAAGTCATTTTTTTTAATTAATATGAAATCTTAGCGTAAATGATTTTTCAGTTTAAACCATCAATTAGATTCTTACATGGAAGAAGATTAGGTTCAAAATAAACAAACATAATAGATAACACCACCATCATGGAGGAGATATACTTTTAGATTAGTTCGTCAAATTTATTTCTATCATGATTATGAGGAGAGGCAAATTCTAAAAAGTATTATGAATAGGCTCTCCTTTAATTGTATATTAAATAATGATATTAGGAAATGTTTATAAAAAATTAAATATATTAAATAATGTTAAGTTCTAATGAATTTTTGTAATGAATTTTTTAATAAATGCGGGCATTGTATTTTAGTTTGATTAAAGTATACATTTAGTTTTGTATGTTTGGATGAAGTCATTATTTTAAATTCGCTGAATCAGTATTTTCTGCTAATAAAGTGTGGTGTTAAATTTAAAGGACTAAAAATATACTTTTTTAAATTTAAGGGATTAGAATAAAACTTGATACAAATATAAATGACTAAAAATATATTTTAGTTATGTAATTTATATTTAATCTCACTAATTTTAAGAAATGAACAATAGACATCTGCTATAATAGTTCAAACACTTATTTATCGGCATAACCTTAATATAAGGGCTGTGATTGTTGCTGTTGATGATCTTGTTATGAGTAGCCATGTCTTCAGTATTTGATCTCTCTGTGATCCGCCCGTATGCGCTGGGGAAGAAGAAGAAGAGACCCTTACCCAGAACTCTGTATGTGAGAGAGATTGTGTAGGAAGGACGAGGGAATGTAAGGGAAACAGAGGAAGTTAGAAACAGGGGGAGAGAATAATAGCAAGACAAATATACGGGGGCTATAATTTTGTTTGTTTAGAATCTCATAATAAATAAATTACATTATTTTAAACTAAATAAAAAATCAATATAAACATAAATTAACTTTTTTAAAATATTCATGTTAATCATTTACGCCATTTATACAAATATATAATACTTTTCTAATTCTTAATATAATAGTTAGTTAATTTTTTTTAGATAGATTAATGAAGTTAAATAAATCAGTTAATCATAACTAGTACTATCTCCATTTAACTAATTTAAATAAATTAAAGAGTATATAATATGAATTTATTTTGAGGAATTAAATTTAACCATAATTAACTAATTTATTTAATTTTATTAATTTTTTTAAAAAATTAACCAAATTTTATATTAAAGATTATGAGAGTAAATAATATATTAATATATAGATTTAATAGCATTGTGAACGGTTTTTGCAACTAACCCGTTAATTGTTGAACCCCAAAAAAAAAAACTAACCCATTAATTGCTTTCTTAAATGGAACATGATTATGCTTGATATATACAAACAGAACACGACTAGCTTTTAGTGATCATCACAAAGATGAATATTATGGTTCTCATCCCTATGTGAAATCTGTATTATTCAAATATAATTTTAAAGGTTCACACGTATGCTTTCTAAATAATAAAATATTTTCTTGAAAACCTGCTAGTTAAATAATTTAATTTAATTTAAATTTTGTACCAATTAAAATAATTTTTTTTAAATGTAAACCTGCACAGTCTAAATCGGAGCACCGAAATATGCTTGCAAGCTCTAGAAAATGATGACCATGCCAAAAGGGGAACTTTGAGAATTATTAACGGATAGGTTCTACTTCAACCAACGTTTCTTGACAACCCAAGGAAATATTTATCATATTTTATATTACTACTTACGTTTCAATGATTAAATAATTTGGTGAAAACTTAAGATTACTTAAACTAACATTGATTTGATTTAAAATGAAATCACATGAATTTTACAGAAACATAAATTAGGTGACAAGCTAAGGTTTATGCATGAGAGAGACCATATTATATATTCATTCATTCAATGGATGCTTTTTCCAATTGCGGGTAACAGAGAAAGACACAAATTAAATAAAGGAGAAAGAAAATTATGAAATGTTGAAGGGAACAAAAATGAAATCCAATAAAAGAAATACGTAATTTAATATATATATGTATGTATTATAATGTTTTTGTATTTAAAAATATCACTCTAATATATATACACACATATATAAGGGATAAAGAAAAGGGGAAAAAATAAATGAATATTGAAAAATATTGTTATGATTTTCATGATAGCCGGCATGGAAAAACTTAGAAAAAGAATAAAGAATATATATGAGAAACAAAATATCATAATTAGTATTTTTGTGAGGGTATGTTTATTACATACTAGTATAAACTATTACTTCTTGCATGGTAACTTAATCCACAGCCTATTGGTTTCACATACAACTTTTCTTTCCCAATTAATCATCATGTAGGCCAAATATCCTAAATCTTCCTTACACTACCACTAAATAGGAAAGAAAGAAAATATAAATACTAATGCAACTCATCATGCACATGCATATGTGTGACAATTCTATCCTCATATATAGATGCCCAACCATGACTAGCCTTAGATCTTGGCAAATTTACAAGATATGGGTATGATTCTAAGGTTATTGCCTAATTAATTTGATCATATTTCTTAATCTTCTAATTTTCTTGTAAAAAATTAGAGACAGAGAAAAACTTCTTGAGTTATATTCTCTATTTCTTTTTTGTTATATAATGAGGTTTTCAAATTAAATCCTAGTTAAACAATTTTAAAATTGAAATTATAGTATCATGACATATTTATGTATAAATTGATAACTATCTTTTTATATTTAAAAAACTATTTTGTATAGAAATAAATATTAAAATAAGTGAATTAATTTTTATTTTCAATATATTTTCTAATTTGACTTATTTCAATAATTCAATCCCAACAATTTTTTGAGGAAACTAATATCTATAATATTAATAATAATATGTATCTAGTTTATTTTTAATTTAAATTTTATGATATATATTTATATTTGATATAAAAATAGGTATTTATTGTTAATTTTAAGATAAATAGTAAATAAAATTTAATGTTGAATATCTAAGTTAGTAAATGAGCAAGTTTTTGGAGGAGATTATTAGGATGAAATTAGTTATCTTGAAAGTTGTAAATATGAAATATTTTTCATTATATTTAAAGAAAAGTAATCTTGTTCAAATGTTACAAGTGGTATTCTAAATTTGTAACAAGTTATAACCTTTAGAATATAACAAATGGCCTTATCATATTTTTAATTTTATCTTTAAATTTAATTTTGTTTGATTTTATTCTATATAATATGATTTAATTAATATCAACATTAAACATAAATTTCACATTAATTAAAGTTTGGTTCTGTTTAATATAAATTTTAGTATATATTTATGTATTTGTAAGGGGTTGTGATCAAATACTTAATGTATATATTTATATAATTATCCATAATATTCTTCTTGTCCTTAATATAAGAGAGCCACATAACTAATTTGGATCTATCAAGACAGTTACATAAATTACTTAATTATAACAAATTTGACATAATTTTTCTAATAAAATTTTTATCATAACACTAAATTATGTATCAGTTCATAAATTTATTAAATTAATTTAAAAAAATAAATATGAAGAATAAAGTCAATTGAGGTCTTATGTTTAATATCAATATTAACTTTATAAATGGCTCTTACATTTAAAATCGAAAAAATATTATTTATAAGACTTTATACTTTTGAAAAGCCCTAACCTCAGATAAAAAAATAAAGGTCCTAAACCCAGATTTTAAACGTAAAATAGAGAAGCATATGTAATCTATTCTGAAAAAAATTAATTAAAAATTTTGATATTAATATATTGTGAGAGTGAATAGCGAAGTGTTTCCTCATAAAGCAAATATTCTTTAGGAGCGGTGAAAGAGAGAGATAAAGGAACAGGGCACACCGAAAGAGAGATACCGGCAAGCTGTTGAATATGATTCCCCCCACCGAGGCCTTAACTTTTTTTTTTTGGGAATATATTCGATCACCTATATGAGTTATAAATAACTTTTTTTTTCAATTTTGAAATTAATTAAAAAGGTACAATTCTCAGTTTTGACTTGAGGTTGCTAGAAATTAGCCTATCTATATATTTCATTCTTAACGTTATTATATTTGTATATATATATCAACATTGACAAGGTATTCTCTCATTTATTCCCTCATAAAATTACTTATCATTAATATTGTTTTACTGTTTCTTTTCTATTTGGAACAATGGTAAGTTGGTATCTATTTACCCAAATATTGTGAGTTTTGTGAAGACAAATAAGCTGATTTTCTTCCACATAAAATGTCATAAGTGGTATATGTGTGTGTATATATATATAGTAATTAGCGCAGCTTATCTCAAATTCTTTACAAAGTAGTAAACGACTTATAATCTAAGTAAGAAATAAAATGATTCGATAAATTAAATATTTAACTTGAGATTTAAGCCCACTTAAGGTCATGCAACTATAAGAATGTTATTGCATTTATGTGTCCAAACCATACTTTATTCACAAAATCTATAATTACAGCGTTTTTTTCCCACCGTGATTTGATTTGCCTAGAAAAATTGATAAACGTTGTTCTCAACATGAAACCAAACTCCCTCCTACAAATTGAAGCAGTAGCAGAATATTCAACAAAATAATAATTATAATTATCGTAATTGAAATATGTTGATGACATTCAAACCCTTATATATATATATATGTGTGTGTGTGTGTGTGTGTGTGTGTGTGTATAGATAGACAGATGTAGTTATCACAGCTCAATGTACATTCCGCCAGCACAAACTAGTGTTTTTTTAATGTTTTTTATTGGATATATATAAGAGATAATTGAAGGTTGCATTAATTTGATATAACTTAGGTTTTTATCTCGGTGATGAAATTTGATATAATTCTTATGGACAACGTTGTTGATATGTTGATAGGGATGAGCCCATACTGCTCATACGTACTAAGCTAAATTATTAGTTGAGGGGAGAGTTCTTTTCCTCATATACTATTGACTCTTTTTTGTAACTTGCATTAATTGGTATATAAAACATTCAAAACATATTTTTAGCATTCTATCTAATTAGAGTAGCATGTACATTCTTGCATGGAATTCAAAATAAAACCCCCCTATTCATAACTTTGTAATAAACCCTGTGTTTTTACCAACAAAAAAGAAGAAGCATTTTCCTACATATTTTATATTGATAAATGGCAAAAAAAAAATCCAATTTTAATAGAATTATTGAGAAAGGGTCAAAATAATATCACAAATATTTAAATAAATTTTTCTCATTATTTTTTATCATATTAAAAAATTAGATTAATATAGGATTTAGGATAAAAATAATCTCTTTTTATTAGCAAGGGACAAAACTCCCTCACTACTCCATGGCTGATGTTAGACAGGGATTTTGAACCCGTGCTTATCCGTCTCTCTATTTTTTTTCCGGTTAAATATATGTATCATCTTATTATCTATTGAAAATAATTTTATTCGAGTTCTTGTTAAGTATTAAATATGAATATTTTTTTAAAATATTTGTCCCTCTCTAATATCTCATTATTATCTATTGAAAATAATTTTATTCGAGTTCTTGTTAAGTATTAAATATGAATATTTTTTTAAAATATTTGTCCCTCTCTAATATCTCATTTTAGAACGAAAATAAATCTCTCTCTAATTTTTCACGCTAAATATAATTTTAGAGACGTAAAATTATCCCTCACTAAAGGGACTTGCTAATTTCTCATTTTTAACGAAGAATATGGTATCCCTCGTTAATTTTTGTCGCTAATATACTTGCGATAAAATTGCAATTTCTCCCTAATTTAATCTTTTAGAGAGAAATAAAAAATCCCTCATTAATTTTTTTCGGCTAAATGATATTTTTCTAGTAATAATTGTATTAGCACGAGCTCTTAAAAACCCAAGTCACCTAAATTATTTTTCTATAAAAGTACCACAAACCACATATGAATAACCATGCATAATCTAATTTCATGAACCATCACCTTTATTCTCGGTTTATATAACCATATAATATTAAATATTGTGTGTGCGCGCCCGTTCGTTAACTACTAGAAATTGCAACGTTAACAAGAGAAAAATCCCTTGTTAAATTACACTTTCCCCTCACTAATTTCAATACTCTTTTCGGTCCTTAATATAACAGCTAATTAATTTTTTTGAGTAATAAACAAGTTAATTATGACCATATTTAATCCTTCAAGACGAATTCATATTATATATTCTTTAATTTACCCAAATTAGTTTACTAGTTGGTATATTAGTTTATAATTAATTAATTTATTTAACTCTTTAGTCTATATAAAAAAATTAACTAACTCTTATATTAAGGATCTAAAGAGTATTAAATATCATAATTCTAAATTTTAGCGACACAAAAGGTTATTTCCTCCATATATAATTAGGGAGAGATAATGATATGTTCACATATATAACGAGGATATACCAACCTCACACTATTTTCTTTTATAAATTAGCCACGAATTATGACAAATTTTGTTCCTCACAATACTAGCAAAGGGTTCCAACATCATTCTTTTCTTGCTGTTAAAAGATTTATATGTTCACATATGTAGCGGGACTTTTAGTGAGAGGTTGGGCATTCCTCACTAATTTAGCGAGACCCCTCGCTAATCCATCAAAATTGAAAAGTAGTACCTCCAGTTATTAATATAAAAACTAAATAATTTATTTAAATATATTAAAGAAATTAGTTATTTGTAACAAATATGATTTTATTTTCCTAAAATATTATCTCTTATCATAACTACCCTTAAATGGAAATTCCTTAATACATATAATCAATAGAGATATTTTACAAGGAAAAAAACTAGATTATAAATTTAGAAAAAAAAATGAATTGATATTTTATATTTAAGATAAAATCTAATCACCAATTAGCTGGTATATTAAGTACCAGATAGTGATTAGTTATTTGTAGCTTATATTTGAGACTAGAGCTAGGGAGTAACAACACTAAGTTCGAATACTTATGATATAAAAAGCAGATATAAAAACCATATAGAAACTAATAAAGTTCTTTTTGTATGCATAACAATATAGTTCATACCCAAAAAGCAGCTGAAAATACTGAATTTCCATACGAAAATATATAAATCCTTATATAATGGAATGAATTTGAAGCTCTAGCTTTGAACACTACTTCCAACGTAAGTGTTATCACTAGTCACCATTTAGTACCACCTCTTGAATCAAGGCTCATATTATGAGAGAGAGAGAGAGAGAGAGCATAAGTCCTCACAAAGTTGCAAAATATTACACACTAGCTGGCAACTTCTAAATCCTACACACTCTAATTAAGTTTAACATTTTTATACATTTGATTATTACATATGTGTGTAGGGTTTTAGGTATAATTGTGAGTCTCTCGGAATGATCAGATTGCCCAGGCAGATGGAATCACGGTACTAGACTCTGTTTGTCTCACACAACAAATGCATCGAGGAAGGAACCCTTCAATATGGGTAGTCTGACCATTTTGAGAGACTCACATGTATGCCTACAACCCTTAAATATGTGTATATTTATATAAATACCAGAATTATATTAAATAATTTAATCATCATGATTTGATCTTTTAAATAAGGAGACAACTCCCAACTTAACTAAGGACCCTTCCATTAATTAGTTGCTATATATCTTCTTGCCCTTTATCCATGAGAGGACATTGTTTTAGTTATAATTCTACAGAGAAGATTATTTCAACATCAATTAGACATAATGAAACCACAGAATTTTCCAATATTCATAATATGTCACAATTTTCTTCTTTGTTACGAATTAGATTCTTCATATGTATACCTAAGAAAAGATATAATAAGAATCATATACATTAATCAACATCAAATCACCCTATCTCTCCCTATTTAATTACTTCCTCCTATATTTAAGCTATATTCTATATATATATATGAAGAATCCACTGAAACGAATAGTAATAAAGATATATAACAGTAATTATAGGAATATATATATATATATATATATATATATATATATATACGGAGGTCATGATTTGATGCCTCATAGGATACCAGTACAGGCTCTTAATAAGAGAAAACTGGAGCCCAAGTTGATACCGAACAGACATAATTTTATCGTACCTTTCAAGGGTCAATAAGAGTCCAGAAATTATAAGTTGGTTCTCTCATCTTTTGAAACTTGTCATGACAGTTAAGTTAAATCTTATAAAAAATAAGAAGTGGGAAAAAGGAAAGAAAAGAACTAGCAAGCCCGACCCCTACATGTATATATGTTTACTGATAGTCAAGCAAAGAAAGATATATATATATATATATATATATATATAGATATAGATATAGAGAGAGAGAGGTTGAACTGAAGGGACAGAAGTGGAATCCAATGATTTTAAAGTAAATTAATTAACATTGCATTATATATAATTTATAAACCTAAATGTGGGACATCACCTTAAAACATTTGCGGGAGATATACCCACTGCTAATAACACTCCAAACATATATACATACACACACATATATAATCGTGTTTTCGTCCTATATTTGCTAGTATAATATGATGTATGTATGTATAAACATACGTATAATTCCAATTATCTCTTATATATGTCACCAGCTTTAGTCTATATTTGGGAAAAGGTATTATTACTTCATGAATTCAGTACCTATCCCTTTTTCTTCTTCTCTAGTCCTTGTTCTCAAACCATGGACCTCCAATAATACATGTAATCTTAGTGGATGAAACAATTAAAAAAGCAACACATATTACCATATACAAAGAAAAAAAGAGTTATTAAAGGGAATTAAGTGAACTGTAGTGTAAAAAAGAGCTAGCATACAATCTCATCATGATATACATATATACTCCTCTAGTATTTAATATAGACTTAATTGGGGAGTTAATCTTGATCCTAAATATAAGACTTATTTTCTATATTTATCAATTTTTTTTTCAAATTATCCATATTAATACTCTCTCAATAATAATTAAGAGAGGGAGGGAGGTGTTAAAGAAGATGATTAGGATGTTTTAAAAAGAACACATTATATTAACTAACTTTTTTAATATAGTTAAATTAGTTAAATATGTCATATATTAAGAATTTAAGGAGTATTATACTATATCAATGTTATTTAGGTCGCTATATATAATTGAAACTGTGCTGCTGAAAGTGACTGATCATAAATATAAAAGATGGATACAACAGTAATAGAAGGACTTACCCCAAATATATAAAGTCAAATTCTAGTCATTCACTTCTAAATTCCATTCAAAATAACAATACAGTCTTCCCGACACTTAAAAATTACCTTTAAGCTGATCCATAGGATATTGCGAGCCTCGTTAATGCCCGAACGGACAAGGCCTGGCACAGCAGATTCAGGACTCATATTATAAGGGACATCCCTGAAATTAATCTTCAATCATCAGCAAAATGAAATCCCATGTGAAACGTACATATGATATTTTAGTGGATTATATAGTGCCAAGTTTAATGAAATATATATATAGTTCAATTAATTCTAAAACCTCAACATGAGTAGCATTCAATATATCAAAGTCATTTGTAGCATGCTAATAACTCTGTAGTTTAATAGCATGAAAGCTCTATAACCTAATGCCGATAACTCTGTAGCTTTCTTAAAAATAGGAGGTTACAGGTTTAATCCCATTTAGTAATCTCGTAGTGTCTGTCCCCTAAATAAAAAGAAAAAATAATTTGTAGCATGAATTAAAGACGCATAACTACTTTATATATATGGGTTTATTCTCACAAAAGATGTAAGATTGGAAGAAGAATATATAGTGATAAGAAAGATATATGATCACGATCGATGCTTTAATTCATGCACGGAAGTGAAATATACATATAGCAGCACCAAGCTAGAAAAGGACATTCTTATAATGAGCATTCGGCATAATTGGAAAGGAACTGAAAGAGACAGAAGAAAAAACAAAAATTTATTAGAACCAGACAAAGTTGTACTTAATTAATTAAACAGCACTAGAGATTTTGGATCACTTAATCACATTTTGGCAACAACCTAGCTAGAATACTCCAAGCGAAACAAAACATCTGATTTCAGGTTTTCCATTCATCTGATAACCATTATCTAATTTGTGGAAGACAATATGATATATAGTATAAATTGCGAATCCCGACACAAGAAATAAATTAAGTCCAAAGAACACAAATTGTACTATATAGTTCGTTATTATTTTATATGTTCACTGAGAATATAATGATTACGAAAATTTTCAGAATCGATGTCGCATGAAAAGAGACTTGATATAAAATGTATGGATGATCTGAATTCCCTAGTCCCTACTATAATATATATGCTCGTACACTAGACATGCTAAATATTGTTCACTGTTGTTATCATACACAATTTTGAAGGCCATGCGGCTTAGGGTTTACTGCGATATAGAAAGAACAAGCGCACTATATATAAATGGGGCTACTTAATTCATAACGAAACTTTGCCATAGAATTTGAGGAAAATTTACTTTTTGTAGCAATCTTTGGTTTAGCTAGAAGAATCAATCACTGATAATCAAACATGAATGTAATAAAAATAGTCCATATCAGTATAATGAAAGAAAATTACCTTATATACCTCCTCCTCAGAGAAGCCAAAGAGAAACACTGAAACTTAATTAAAATCGTTTACCATTGGGTTGGTGAAGAAAAGTCCTTTACGACCAATCTCAATGGGCATTGAATTAATTAAGCATTCAAATAAGCTTATAAATCGTTGAATCTGATGATGATGAAAAGGGTTCAAATCAAATAATAGCAAGCTAGCTAGCTAGCTACAGATATCACACAATAATATAACAATAAATAAGAAAGAAAGTTACCATATATATATATAAGCTTCCTCAAATTTTTCACTGCATAGGCAAGTTATTATTTGAGGTCTCGCCGTTAAACTGTGGCTTCATCAAGAGAGGCCTCTTCTTTTTCTTCTTCTTATAAGGAATACCTCTGGCCTTAGCCTGAGAATCCCTCACCTCACGAAGGTAAACTCTTATGGCTGCACTAGCAAAGGGGTTGCTCTCCGGCAAGCCTCCGTTTTCTTCGAAGGCGGCTCTGAGGCGGCCGATGAGGGCATCAAGGCTGCCCCAGGCTTGTCTGAGAGGGCAAGTGCAGGGACCAGGAGGTTGGGATTGTCCGAAGAAGAAACAACCTTGGATGTGAACCTTAGTCTTACCGAACTGGTCGAGATAACGAAGGAAATCGAGGACATGGTTGAAATTGCACTGTGATAGAGCCACTGGAGGCCTCTGGTTCCGAAGATACTGTCCAAAAGTGTTCCAATCTCTTCGCTTTTGAGATTCGTAACGACTCAGAGGAGGCTGAGCCGACGGAGCTGGTGGCAGAGGGATATTACGATGATGATCGGAAGGAGCATAAGCAGAAGAAGAGGATCTTGATGATGATGATGATCCTGGGACTATGTCTTTTCCTTTGGTGGAGGAAGACATGGTTTACTTTCTTTGTTTCTGCTGTTAGCGATGAGAAATCATTTTCTAGTGCTTTTTCCTCCAGTAACAAACAAAAGGAAGGTCTAGTCTTCTATTTTTTCTTTTTGAGTGGGAATGAGGGATGATAGAGAAGGAGACAATATAATAAAAGTGGGGGAAATGGAGAATTACCATTAATATTGCCTTATGGGAAATTAAATTTATATATATAAAGAAAATTGACCATAATTTTAAACTCCGCTTACATTTTATAACTTGTCCTAACCCGGATAAAAGAAGATGGTTGCATTAGGCCCTGACAATCAATATAAGTTTATGTTGAGTTTCTCAGTAGCTAACCCAAACTATTTAGTGAGATAAGTTATGTTGTTGTTATATTTTATCTTTTAAAAAGATTTGATTTGTTATGAATTCTCTTCCTTAAAAATTTTGTATGATTATATATATTGTATTAATTTTTCTCAGGAAAATTAGTGTTTTGATTCTCCACAGTTTTAACTTTTTCTATTATACTTTTTTTAAAAAAAAAACAGTTAATAGTATACGTGCCTGTAGTATTGCTTGACTGGAAAGTTATGAAATTGTGTAGAAAAATTTTTATATTCAATGTTGTGGACTCATGCTTTTATACAAAGTAAACAATTGGAACAATTCATTAACTTATAAAATCATATGATTTGTTATATATGCAGATGATTTGGATTTTTTTTTTTGCAAAAAAAAAAATGGAGTTCATTTTTTCTATTTCTTTCTATGCTTAAGCTTATCTTCCTTCACCCTCTCCACCTCACCTCACCGCCGACGATGACCCCTTGTGTGACGGTGACTCTCGTGGCCAATTGTGATTGCAGCTCAATTGAAGATCAGAGAGATGGAAGAGTTCTTGGAGGTTTCATTTCCTTTTTATTTCCTTAAGATAATTCACTGCCCAATATAGAAATTCAATCATCCTCAGATGTAGAAAGTTGCAGAAACACAAGAAAGTAAAAGACGATGCACATTCATCTCCTCCTCCTAAAAATTAAGAAGCAAGGAACTTTTTCATTTGAGACACAAAAATTATCGCTTGAAGCATAACATTAGTAAAAGCTAAAACTAACTCAAGATAACAGAGCTTTTTAAGTAAAAATCCTGATATGATCATAGAAAAAATGTTATAATTAGATTTCAAAAATTGAGAACAAGAAGAGATGGAGAAAAGGGTAAAAGAAGCTGACAAGCTTCTCCTTCTTCTCTTTCTGCATATGAGATTGAATTTTGTCGACGATTTCTGCTAGGCAAGGTGGGGAATAAAACCCTAAGATTCTTTTGCCATAATTTTTTTTCCGTTATCAAAATCCCTTCTTCAAATATTATAAGATTTGGAGAAGCCTCGGTTAAACATCAAACCAAGAAAAGTTCTCTAGTCCCTGTCTAATAAGAAGATTTGAATCGCCGTCGAACTCAAAGCTCACTAATGGTGGAGTTGGACTAGAAATCACCAGCAATTTCTTTGATTTCACAACCACTCTGGTTCTTCTAAAAAATCGCTAGCAATATAGTTGGATGAGAAGCTCACTGATGGTGGGAGAAAAAATTGCCAACGGTAGGTTGAAAAGATCGTTATATCACCATCATTCCTGCATCTAGGTGCTAGATCGATGATGGGTTGTCGCTAGTGACAAGTTCAATCTTGGTTGTCAAAGTTGCTGTCGTTGGCCGCCAGAGCCACCGTCACACAAGGGGTCATCGTCGGCAATCGGGTCGAGTCGGGTGGGGTGGGGTGGGGTGGGGTGGGGTGGGGTGGGGAATCAAAAACTATCGAAGTAAAAAATGAGCAAAAATGAATTTTATTATTTTTGCAAAAAAAAATCCTCAAACTCATCTGTTTGTATCAAATGCTAAATAGTATTATTTTAGTCAAACTCTAACTAACTCAATATTTTAATAGTCAAAGTTAAATAAAGGTTATGTTAATTTGGATGAGATTGCACTATTTTAAATATTTCATGTGTAAAATTATATTACAAATTATTTTAGGACACTGTACACTTTGTAACCCTATTTAATATTATCATTATAAGATTAATGTAATAATTAGCTAAAAAGTTAACTATGTGTGTGTGTTTTGTCTTTATTTTATTTGGAACATCTCAAATCAAAGGTCGCAGTGAGATATATAGGACAAAGTATGGGACCAATTAAAATGCTTTAGCCTCTCTTTTTCTTCATTGCCTACATTATTTCTTGCTTTAATGGTACTACATTTACATTAACCATTCTCACTTTATTTTTCTTCTTTATATATATAAATAAAGAAGAAAAACAAACTTTTGTTCACCGTTAATCCCTTGCAACTAACTTTTGTTCACGTACATCTATAGAAAATGTCTTGAACTGTCAAGTATACAAGCATCATTTAAACTTCAAATCAATACTTGATGATTATTAACCGTCAAATAAAGGATAATATATTGACAATTATTTGAATATAACCAACAAGTAATTGCTTAATGTACTAAATAACTATAAAGTATACATAAATATTTTTAAAAATAACAGGGTTTAAATTAAATCTATATATATAATTAGAATCATTTGAATACACATCAAACAAGAAAGTTGATAACCAACTGGTCCGCTTAAACACAATGATGCACTGAGTTTGAGTTTGTGTGTATGTAAAAAAATATTTAGGAGAGCTACTATTAATTAGGTCTGACAATACTCGAATATGAGTTAATCAAATAGCCATATCATCAAAATTAAGAACATATATAATTCATAACTTAGAGGATATTCTGATTTTCTAAGAAAAATCAGGCCATTGTAAAAGAGACCTGTAATAACAAGATTTTTGAGGGGGACTAAAGTATGTTTTGATGAAGTTATTTCCATAGATGCATTAAAAAATCTAATTAAGTAATGGGTATTGATCTAGTTAATGATTTAAAGCTAAATATGTTTAGTTTGAATCATTAACAAAAGATGTGCATTACTTTCATTTTTAAATGTATCTATCAAAATAACATTATCAAAACCCCATTCTGCTCGAATATCTTGTTAAAGACTCCTTTTTCACACAATGAATTTTGATTGTCTTAGAAAACCATAATATTGAAATATCAATATCTAAAACTTTTTTTTTAAACAAACATAAATGAATACAAAACGTAGAAAGAAGTTTTCATAATTTTTCTGTCAGAATAAACTTTAGTTTAGAAAAAATAGTTTTAATTAGAAATATGCATATATATATTAGGATTGATTTATCCAATATTTTGTTCTCCACGCTTCCAAATATATCATTACGATTATGAGTTTTTTTGTTTTTTATGACATAACCATTACAAGATTTGAATAACTAAGGTGAATATTGAGAGTATTAATTTGTTTAAAACATAGGAATTGAATATACATCCACTGGCGTCATATACATATAGTCACATCTCTCCCTTTTGCCACTAATTATCAATTCATAGATAATTTTACATTCTTATAAAAGATAAAACCTATATATAATATATTAATACTTAAAATTGAAATTTTATAACCACATAGTGTACTTCTAAGTTTTTCAACATATATAAGCAATATAGACTTTTTAACAACAATTATGCTATGTTTTTACTCTGATGTGAAAAGTTCATAGTCGCAAGGCAACACTAGCTTTTGAAATATATACTTATTCTTTTGCTTAAGAATGTACTAATTAATGAGTATATGATATAAAATTTAACATTTGAAAGCAATTAAGTTGCAATATTCACACACACTCTCTCTCACATTATATATACTATTTATACTCCTCATATATTTAATATAAGATCTATTGAACCAGTTTGATTAGATTAAGAAAGTTAATTTAGTTAGTTGATATGATATTTTTTTCAAAACACCCTAATTATCCTCCTAAACTCACTTCCTCATTCTCTTACTTGATTATTGTTAAGGAAGTATCTATAGGAGTAATTTAGAAAAAAATGGATAAATATGTTAAAGATGTCTTATATTCAGGATTAAAATTAATTTCTCAATTAGATCCTATATTAAGTAGTGAAGGAGTATCTAATTTCATACAAAGTGAAGAAAAAATGTGTCAGTCTACTGAAATGCTACGTGTGGCCAAGAAATTTGAGTAAATAATATTTGTTCAAAAAGGGAAATTATTTAACAAATTCATGCGGACAGCCTGTTTCTTAATTTGTTTTTGCTAAGCATAGGTATCTAATTATATTCAAAAATTAGTTTATCACATTATGTTATGAGAGACCAATTCCTTTGTTTTTTTTTACTATACCTATTAGTTGCTTTTACTATACCTATTAGAGACCAATTCCTTTTACTATACCTATTAGTTGCTTATTTCTTGAAAAAAAAATTTGTTACAAGAATTTTTAGAAAGGGGTTGGGTTCACCCACGATCTAAGGGCAGGGCGAAGTCTCCCTTCCTCCTAGGCGATATCAATATCGGGCAGGACGATCCGTCTATTACCCTCAAACGTAAACCTAGGCACCCAGGAGCTAAGATGCCTCCCCAAGCGCTGCGACTGGAACCACAATAAAGTGACACTCCCTAGAGATCAAATACGCTCCAAATGGTCGTATGTCTCATCCTTTCGCCAGTTGAACTATGGATGATGGGTGCTTATTTCTTAATTTTATTAATATTATACTCTAAAAACACCCTCACACTCACACACCTGAAGGGCCCAAAAACAGGAAGAAACCTTAATCGAAGTGAAAGATTTTTCCAATTAATATAATGAACCCTAGAGCTAAAGATCGATGACTAATTACTAGACCACGGACATCAATAATTATTTTGATTTTGACTCTTGCAATATATATTATTAAAATCGTCAATGAATAATATGTAATCATTATTTAATAAAGCTTAGTGAAAGTTAAGATATCCTAATGTCCACTAGCTAGAGCTAACCACTGCTTAGGGCAAATACAATATCTAAAATAATATCCTTTTCACATGTTGAATATGAAGGATTTTGTTGTGCCATTTTAATTTCCTAATTAGTATGATAGCATATGTACTCATGAGTGTCAGCTAATTTTCAAAATTCACTACATATAAGAAATATTTAAATATATCGAAATGGAATTCTATTGCAAATTGGAACAATAGTCTCTTGCATCCTTAAACATATATAATCAATGAACGTTTGGGTTAAATGAATGAATTCTATTGAAAAGTGGGACAATAGTGTCTTACATATTTAGTCAAATAACAGTCAAACTAAACTTAAATAACTACTAAGAGACATTGAACCTAAAAAAATTTTAGATACCTAAACTCTTAAGTGAAAAATTTTAAGATAAATTTGCACCTAAACTCAATAAAGATGAAGTGGATGTCACTACGTGGGCATGCCATATCAGCATATTAGTCAACTAACTGTTAAACTTTAGCTAACGGCAAATGTGACATTGCTACAATTTAAAATTTTTTGGGATTTACTCTTAAAAAACTTTTGACTACCCACAGCTCTTGAGTGAAAATTTTCAGGATAACTTTGCACCTTAACCCATAATTTATTCCTCAAAAACACATTGGTTGATAATTGATATAGTACATTTTTATAAAATATAATTGATATGGTACTATTTTAGAATATAAAAAAATGTTATACCTTCTTTTTTTTTTTGTGAGATAAAAAATATTATGCAGTTTAGCCTACTATAAAAAGACAGTAATAAAATAAATTAATGACAACGAGCATCGCATGCACCACGAATTCGCATCCCATGTTTTAAGTGTTGAATGAAATATTTGGTAAATTTGGCTTTGATTAAAAAAATAGCTTTTCAAGTAAGTAATTTCTGATAGTTAAACGTACGAGTTCTTAAAAACTTGCAAATCTCTTAGTCTGATATATATTAGGGCTACAACCAGCAGCTGTGTTAATAATTAAGTTTCCCTTATCGCAAAAAAGAAAAAGAATTCAATTCATATATATTATCACTACAACAAAATAAAAAAATTATTTGACAAAAAATAGAAAATTTTTAATAGTATATTACAAAATCCATCACAAAAAATTTATGGATTTGGATCCTGGCATCATCATTTTTTCTCCTTTTCTCTCATTATCTCATCCCCACCATAGGATTAAAAAATAAATGGTTGGGATGTAGTCTTTTATAAAATCATTAGTTTTCTTTTTTAAGATAATCTTTTATAGTTTATTTTTTATTTTTATTGTAATATTATAATATAATTCTATAAGATAATAAATCTCAACCATTTAATTTTTATAAAAGAGAAAACTAAAAAATTATTAAAATTTGATTCTTACAGTTTACAATAGTATAATATCTTGAAATAGAAAAATAATGGTTTTATAAAAGATTACATCTCAACCATTCATTTTTCAATCCTATGGTAAGGATGTGATGATGAGAGAAAATGAGAAAAAGTAATAATGAGGGATCTGTTTCCAAAATTTACAGCGCTACAAAATAATCTGGCAATTTGTCAAAAATGGATTTTTCAACAAATTTTTCTTTAATTTGTTCATAAATTTTTATATTAGTTTTTGTTGAACTTCAAAATAAATAAAGAGTATTATGGGAAAGAATTATTTTTTCTGAAATTAAAAATAAAACTTTAATACGTCGACAAATAAGAAACCATTTTTATTGTTTCCCAAGAACTAAAATGAAGCCGAGCATTTTAATTAATTTATATATAAAACGTGTTTAGCTATTATTAAATATATATATATATCAAGAATCAGACAGTTGTAAAGTTATTGTATTATTACTGTGCAGTGTATCTTTTTTGGGCTCAAATAATTGAGATATTAAATAATATATACTTTTGTAGAACCAACATGTTTTTGGACTTATTCTACCACAGATATGGAGTAATATACTTTAAATTAAAGAGATAATTAAAGATTTGATTTTTGACAAAATCAGCTAGCATAAACAATAATTTAGCTAAAGATCCCGGGAATGCATTATTCTTACCCTACCTCGTACTACTTACTATTCTTATCTCCATTATAAGCAAAGCAGATTTAAATTTTCCTCAAAACATGCAAATTAATTACTTATTTAATTTGTAGCCGACAAAGATGTTTAGTTAGTAAAAATGCAACCCATAAAAACAACATGTGATTGTATCTCGCTGATGATCTCATTATTTGTAAATATATTTATAAGCATTATTTAATCTTTAAAGTATACATCTTAGTAAATCCTGATCGATCCCAACTCATATAAATTTTTTCTTCACAACAAAAAAAAACTTATTTGCATGAATTTATATCTTCGAAGTCGAACAATTTTTTTAAACTTTTTAATTAAATGTCAATGAGTGAACTATTATCCATTGATGATCACATCAGAAAGATAATGAATTCAAATATTTGTTAACTTATTTGTATATATAACATAGAAATTCTAACAAGTCGTATTATTCATAAATTATAAATAATTTCACTCCCCAAATTAAGTAATTTTGTAAAGGATAACACACTGCTCTACACTCCCCTCAAATAGGGATCGATTAAATCAATCAATCCCAATCAATGCCCTCATTAGTATGTCTGCCAACATGAAATTCTTCTTAATTAGCTTCAACATGCTGAGTTTTAATTAATCAATCATTTTCGAAATGACTATCTATTTCTATATGTATTAGATTTACAAATTCATAGGTTCTAACCCTATCTAGCCACAACCCCCAAATCTCAAGGGGTCTTGTTTGGTAACTAGAAAAAGATGTCGTTGAGGGAAAAGAATGGAACGAAATCTTGCAACATGAAATTACACTTGTTATGCTAGGGTTTCTTGTATGAACTTTCATAGTTGTGATTTTAGGTGGATAATTTCCTTTTTGTAGGATAAAAAAATACATGTAGACGAGAGTTTGTCATACTTTACTAACAAGGAGTTAGTCCTAGTAAAAGGGGTTCTGACCGCTTAAGCAAGAGATCTCGAGTTCGAATATGTGTGAATGTAAAAAATACTTTTAAAAGAGTTACCCTCAATTGGACCCGACAATATTTAAATTTGATATAATCATATATCCACGTCAAAAAGATTTTGTCATCTTTAACATTTGAAGCAATGGTTATAAAGCTCTGCTCTCCATATACAAATTTACAGACACCTTCCACCATAACGACTATTTATGAACCTTTTGTACTTTTTTATGATCAAGAAAAAAATAGAAAAGGGCAGATTTGAACCATGAAAGCAGATCTTGAAGTACTTATCATATCCGTTCTCTATTGATTGTGTCTCCTTTTATGCTAACAAAATAAAGTGCTGATTCTTCTGCTTTGAGTATGTTTTATTTTCTCCTTTTCAAGGAAAAGCAATAAGAAAACCATTGATGATACTTCTCTATTCCTAAATGTGGGAGATAATTAAAGTTATCATAAATATAAAATTTTAATTTATTTTATTTTCTATATTACTCCCTAATAATAGTAACAATCAAATTCAAATAGTTACAAAATATTTGTTAAAGTATTTTGGAGAGATTATGTCATATTTATTACAATTAACTAATTTACCTAACTTCTTTAATATATTTAAATTAGTCAATCCAATAATTTTTATATTGATGATTAGAGGAATAAATTTTTTTAGACATACTCACCGTATAGAGTAATGTCTTTGTGAGAAGATAATTAATCGGCCAGAATGCCTAGAGAGAAAAATTAGTGATTACTTTGTTGGATTTTTTTTCCCTCTTGTTCAATCAATTCATATGAGCATGTTCCACAAAATGCATTAGAGTATAAGCAAAGAATTAATTATCAATGTCATGACCCTATAGACTCTCAGTCATTCATGGTTTGATAAATTATTTCATCTAATTGGGCAGTCAAAAGAGTTCAATTTACTGGAGGGTAATTCAGATTTACCCTTAATTATATATATGCCCCATTTCCATTAGAGATAGGGCGATGGACCAAACATGAATTTTTTAATTATAATATACCTAAAAAGTTTTACCCAACAACATAATGAATGGGTTCTTCGATCTAAGACAAGGTATCAAATCAAATAATATCGTTTAAAACTCAACAATTAATGGTGGCCAAACAGGATAACAATTCATTAATTAGTGGGGGTAAAATAAAGGATCGCTTGAGGCTAACCTAATAATAAGAAATGTTTGGTACGTTTAAATACAATCGATGAGACTTGTAATTATTTGCATACTATTTTTCATTATTATTTAATAATATTTATTTTTCAATTATTTTAGATTAAGAACATCATTATTATTTATATTTATAGAATCTCTAATGCCCTTATATATGAAAAAAATTCTTCTAACGCAACGAAAAAGCAGGTTGGAAGGAAATTATCCTATCTGTTGGTCTACAAACGCCATTTGGAACATCTGAAGTTGACCACCATGACTGATTGGATCTCCATTTGAGAGCTAGCTTCACTCCATGATATTTTACTCGGCCTCTTCCCTAATAATTCTCCTGTGTGTAGCCCTCTCTGTGAACATTAGGATATCAATAAAAGAACCAACATTATGAGCACAAATTTAAAATGAGACCCTAATCTCAAAAGACTAACTTGTCGGGTAAAAGAGTCCCTTAAACTTATAAATCATGTACACTTCGCTTGTGAGACTTCCTGACATGGAACTCATAGCACAATATGACTAATCCAGCCTTTTTCTAATAAGGAAGTCAAAGGGGCCATATTCTCTATTTCATTTGGGAAAAAGCTTGGGACCTGATGATGGTTATAATGGCAAGTTTTCTAAGGCAAAACTTTGGGACATTATTGGAGATGAAATCTCTGAGGTGATCCTTCAGACTCTCAGCCAATGGGTAATTCACCAATATATCACTCTATGTCCAATATCAAATCTGTCTGTATATTTAATTATTTATATGATTTAATGGACATATATTTATTATCGTTACTTAACTGCTTTTAAAACATTATAGTAGTAATTAAATAAATAATATATTTAGTCTAATGTGACAATTAGTAGTCTTACACGGTTACACTGTTAAACTAAATGGATAATTAAATAAACAAATTAAAAGAGATTGCGTATGGAGAGAGTTATTTAGAGAAAGTACCATAGGAATGACCCAAATCCGGAGATTAGAACCGATGTATGACCCGAAAATAAAGGAAGAGCATTAGAAAATGGAAAGCATATTCCCTTCCACGATCTCACAAAATAGTAACATCTCAAAAACAGAGAAACAGTGTAGAATAATAGTAGCAAAGGTCAAATTAATTAAGTAATGAGATTCCAGTTTCGTTATTAGCTTTTCCATGAATGTGTCAACTTTCTATATAAAGACACCCCACTTCGGATCTCACACTAATCTCTTTCTATTTTCAATCGTCTTCTTCCTCTCCCATCTAATCAAAACCAGCATTATTAATTCACACCTCCTTTTCATTCATTGGCTTTTAAAATGTCACTGATCTATCCATTCAATTCAATCAAATATGGGTTCATGTAAAATTCCTTCTTTTTGAAGCATTCGAGCAGTCTAAGGTATTGATACAATATTAAAAAAAAAAAAAGATTTACAAGGTCTCTGAGAAAAATCGATCGAACCGGATTAATAATGGCGAGTCGACCCTTAGAGAAGATGAAATCAATTGATGCACAGCTTCGACAATTGTTTCCAGCCAAAGTGAGTGAAGATGATAAACTCGTGGAGTACGATGCTTTCCTCTTGGATAAATTCCTCCATATCCTCAATGATTTACATGGCCAACGTCTAACCCGAACGGTAAGTGAAATAGATCCCAAAGTGACACGATATATATATATATATATATATATATATATATGAAATTCAAATATCATCTTTACATTTATCCACTCTTTTTATTTCTCTCTAGATACAACATTCAAATTTGCTTTATTCAATCTGAGCATGATTTTTTTTCAAACTTGTTGTGGCATATAATTCGTTTCAGTGTGTGATTCAAATTTTCAAAAGAAAAAACTCAATTCAAGAATAGTCTGTATAAAAACTTCATAGGAATTAAGTCATTTCCAGGATCATTCTGGATTCCCATATTTTGGTAGTCTTTATATGTCTTTTTCGCTATTTAAAATCTAATACGATGACACGATTGAGCATGTATGGCATAGCTTTTTTTTTTTTTTTGGTGGTTTTTGTATGTGTGTGTGTGGGGTGGGGGGGGGGGATGTAAAAGGTCACATTTACAAGCTGAAAAGGCAATTAACTTCCAAAATACTGTTTGGATTAACATTTTGCCCAAAAAATACATTAATATTGAAGGTAACTTTTTTTATTTTTAATTTTTCTTTATATTTAAACCTTCTAGACTTTTTAATATATCATCTAAATAAATTATTGTTAAACTGAATTTTTTTTTAAAAAAAACCTACACAAATATAGATCATATTACAATAATTAAATTTTACTCCTATTTTAGTTTGCAAAGGTCAATTAGATAAAAAAAAACACTGAATTTGAAAAGATTAATCCAAACAAGCCCTTAACTATTTGGAAAATGTCCAAAAAGAGTGTGATATACAGTATTTTGATCGACATATGAAACTTACTGTATGATCTCGTTAGTTTCAAATCCGATCCCTCCTACCAAAAATCAAAATTTCTTCCAAACAGAAGACAAGAGAGAATCCATTTCTGGAAAAATGCTTTCCCTCTTCGTTTCCCTCACTTTTGAAAGAAATGTCAGCAGAAGAGTAATAAATATGTTTGGTGACAGGTGCAAGAAGCGTACGAGCTATCAGCTGAGTACGAAGGAAAGCAGGAGGCACAGAAACTGGAGGAGCTGGGAAAATTGATAACAAGTTTGGACGCCGGCGACTCCATTGTGGTGGCCAAGTCATTTTCCAACATGCTTAATTTGGCCAACTTGGCGGAGGAGGTTCAGATCGCTCACCGGAGAAGAAACAAGCTCAAGAAGGGAAACTTCTCCGACGAGAACAACGCCACCACCGAATCTAACATCGAAGAGACCTTCCGGAAACTGGTCAAAGAAATGAACAAGTCGCCAGAAGAAATCTTTCAGGAACTCAAGAACCAGACGGTGGATCTCGTCCTCACTGCTCATCCAACTCAATCTGTTCGTAGATCTTTGCTTCAGAAATACGCAAGGTTTGTCAATTTCCAATTCATTCCAATTTATTTGCGTCTGAATATGTGAATAGACTAGAGGCGGGCCCATAGACAAATAAGTTTTATGGGTAAATAATGTAATTTCTTATAAATATTATATTATATATATGGAAGAGTCAAAAATATACTTTATCCTCCAACTTTATACAAGGTTTTAGTATGGTCCCTTAAATAATGATGTTTTGAGTCAATAATTGGTATTTTAAGAATTAAAAATAATATGCCAATTGTGAATATTTTATTAACATTTAAAATTCCAATGATAGCATTTTTTTACTATCTCTTATAAAAAATAGTTAATCAAAAAATAAAAAATAAAATAAAATTTGGATTCTCCAAATGTCATCTAATTTTGGATTGTGAAGATTGATTATATTGAACAATGCATTTGGATGCCCATGAGACTAGATAAATTTAAACGAAGCTGAAAGTTATAAAAAGTATACAAGATTAAAAATGTGTATATAATTTAATTATTTTCTATATTATAACTTATTCTCACTTTTCTATAGACACACAGAGACAGTCAAATTCTATTTTGACACACACACACATATGTGTTTATATATGTATATATATGTGCAGCTTGTTGATCCATTTATTTATTTGGTAAAATTGATGCACATTAATTTATGACAGCTAATTAAGCATTCATGTGGGTGTCTTCTTGGTGTGCAGGATAAGGAATTGTTTAACTCAATTTTACGCCTCAAATAATCCTGATGAAAAGCAGGAGCTTGGTGAGGCCTTACTGAGGGAGGTAAGGTTTTTGTTTCAACTTATATTACTATATCTTTTCTTTGATATAATATCAAGTTGACTAATTTAAAAAATTAAAAAAGTTAAATAAATTACTTTAAAGTATTTATATTTATTATTTTTTTCTAAACTAATTTGTCTGACTTATAAATATAATCTAATAAGATTTAAATTATGCTATAATTAAGTAATTTATTTAATTTTTTAAATTAATCAATTAGATTTTATATTAAAGAATGAAAAGAATAATTACCGTCAATAGAGATTGAGTCCAACAGAAAAAAAATTAGTCTTTTATAAGTTAACACATGACGAATCAAAATTGCTGTTATGTTGTGTAGATTCAAGCTGCATTTCGGACAGATGAAATAAGGAGGACACCACCAACACCACAAGATGAGATGAGAGCAGGAATGAGCTACTTTTATGAGACAATATGGATGGGAGTTCCTAATTTTCTTCGAAGAGTTGATACTGCTTTGAACAACATTGGCATTAACCAACGTGTTCCTTATGATGCTCCTCTCATTCAGTTCTCTTCTTGGATGGGTGGTGATCGTGATGGTAATCCCAGGGTCACTCCTGAAGTCACCAGGGATGTCTGCTTATTGGCCAGAATGATGGCCGCAAATCTCTATTACTCCCAAATCGAGGATCTCATGTTCGAGGTATGTCAAATTCACTTAAATTATTTTGATAGAAAGATAGACCTGATGTACATCTAATTCACTAAATGGATCATCGTCTAAAGAGACAATAAACCCACTAATTGGTGAAATTTCTTCTTTTACTGTGTTTTTCTGCAGCTCTCAATGTGGCGCTGCAACGAGGAGTTGCGTGCTCGTGCGGATGAAATTCACGGATCTGCCAAGAAGGATGATGTTGCAAAACACTATAAAGGTAAGTTTGCATCACAAGGAAACAAAACTATTGTTTAATACTTCTTCGGTCATTAATACAAAAACTACTTAATTAATTTTAGTATATTAAAAAAATTATATAAATTAGTTAATTATAATATATATAACAATCTCCCTAAAAATACCCTTTGTAATATTAAATTATATATCAGGTTATAAATTAGATAAATTAATTTAAAAAAATAATAAATATAAAAAATAATTGTTAAAGTAGATCGTTGTCTTGTACATATAACCAAAACTAACTCTCAATTAACTCCTATATTTAGGGATGGGAGTAAGATGTATCATTGCAATATGGGCTTGTTTAGAAATTTTTGATAGAATGAAGTAAGGTTTTTGTTACTTCACTTTTGTGGTACTCATGAACATTTCTTCATATAATATTCAGAGTTCTGGAAAAGAGTTCCCCTAAATGAACCATATCGTGTGATACTGGGAAACGTAAGGGATAGACTTTACCATACTCGTGAGCGTTCTCGCCATCTGCTAGCTCAAGGTCACTCTGACATTCCAGAGGAATTGGCTTATACCACTGTTCAAGAGGTACGTATATACACACACACATTTCATCTTATATATTACCTTCATTTTAACTTGAAGATGCAGCTTCAATATTAGCATAACCTGGAAGATTAAACCATATGAAAACAATAGCAAGATAAACATGTAGAATCCTACAATATCAGAGTCGTATGGGAAGACTTAAATATAAATACCTCTCATAGATGATCTGAACTGAAATTCACAAAACTTTCAACCTGAAATAGGAATAATTGAAACACAAAACACTGTAAGAGATGTCAGGGACTCTTTAGCAATATCCACATATAGCCTTTCTTCAATTTGTTCATGCATGTTGCATACTCTTTATTATCACGATCTCTCTTATATAAATACTAAGAATAAGATATAAATTTACCTTAAAAACTTTTATTTAATAACAATATTACTTTAGAAGTTTTTTTAATTTAAAATTGTCCCTAAAGTGTTAAAATAGAATAATATTACCATTTACTATTAAAAATATTAACAATTAATATTAATTTTTTAATAGGTGGGACAATCTTGTTGCATTTTAATATTTTTAGGGTGACAATGAATTTTAAAAATTTTGAGGGCATCTAAACATCTTAACCCTAAATGCTAACGAAAGTTGAACTTTTTTTGGGCAGTTCATGCAACCTCTGGAACTCTGTTACAGATCACTGTGTGATTGTGGTGATAGAGCTATAGCAGATGGGAGTCTTCTTGATTTCTTGAGGCAAATCACCACCTTTGGACTGTCAATCGTGAGGCTTGATATCAGGCAAGAATCTGATCGTCACAGCGATGTTATGGACGCCATTACAAAACACCTCGATGTCGGATCCTACCATGAATGGCCCGAAGAAAAAAGACAAGAATGGCTTCTATCTGAATTAAGCGGCAAGCGTCCATTGTTCGGACCAGACCTTCCTCAAACCGAAGAAGTTAAGGACGTTCTCGACACATTCCATGTCCTCGCAGAACTACCTCCCGGAAGCTTCGGCGCCTACGTCATATCGATGGCCACCGCGCCGTCCGACGTCCTCGCCGTGGAGCTTCTTCAGAAAGAATGCCATGTGAAGTATCCATTAAGAGTTGTCCCGTTGTTTGAAAGGCTTGCAGATTTACAAGCTGCTCCGGCGGCTCTATCTCGCTTGTTCTCTTTAGACTGGTACAGAACCCGAATCAACGGGAAGCAAGAAGTCATGATCGGATACTCAGATTCCGGCAAAGATGCAGGAAGGTTCACGGCGGCGTGGCAGCTATATAAGGCTCAAGAAGAACTTATAAAGGTGGCGAAACAGTATGGTATCAAGCTGACTATGTTCCATGGCCGTGGCGGCACTGTCGGAAGAGGCGGCGGGCCGACGCATCTGGCTATATTGTCTCAGCCGCCGGACACGATTCATGGGTCGCTTCGAGTGACGGTGCAGGGAGAAGTCATAGAGCAATCGTTCGGAGAGCAGCATTTGTGCTTCAGAACGCTTCAGCGTTACACGGCGGCTACTTTAGAACATGGAATGCGTCCACCGATTTCCCCTAAACCAGAATGGCGAGCTCTCATGGATGAAATGGCCGACATTGCTACTGAGGAATACCGTTCTATTGTGTTCAAGGAACCACGTTTTGTTGAGTATTTTCGCCTGGTAAGTCAACCATAGGTCAAACCTCACTCCTTTACATGTATGAGAACAACAGAGACCGTTCATAACCACTTTAATTGTCCGTTTGATCCTCTTGAGAGCCAAAAATTATTAATTCTCCGTAAATTCATTTTTTGGATTATTTTCATCATTTTTACTTCTTTTGAGCCTCAAATCTTCTTGAGAAACTCCTTAATTTCTGAAAATTTTCTAAAATTTCAGGCATATTTTCTAAAATTACTATTTTTGACCTCAAGACTTTTTAAAATTATACTTTTGACCCAACTTAAGTCTAACCTAAAAAGTTGTCTAGTTTGGCTTTCTAGTATTTTGTTTGGCCCGTAACTGACCTGAATTCTCATGTTTAATCGGTACTCCAGAAGTTAATTATGACCCTCTACGAATGGTTCTATGACACAATAAGTTATTGTTATGAGTGCATGTTGGAAGTCCCACAAAGTGCAGTTTATAAATTTAAAGAACTTTCTCACCTAATAAGTTAATCTTTTGGAACAGGCTCTTTCCTCAAACAACTTGTACTCGTACTATTAACTAGTAACTCGTTGAAAGCCAATGTTCACGTAGAGGCTACTCAGAGAGGATTGGATTCTGACCATTCCCACCCAACAAGATAGCCTTTTAGAATGAGTCTTTAGACTTGTGCTGGTATAACAGTTACACTCTATTTTTGTTTTTATGAAATTGTAGGCTACACCAGAACTGGAGTATGGAAGAATGAACATAGGAAGCAGGCCGGCGAAGAGAAAGCCAAGTGGGGGGATAGAATCACTGAGGGCAATACCATGGATATTTGCATGGACGCAGACAAGGTTTCATCTGCCAGTATGGCTAGGCTTTGGGGAAGCATTCAAGCAGGCGATAGGCAAAGACATACTGAATCTGAAGATGCTGCAAGACATGTATAATCAATGGCCTTTCTTCAGAGTGACCATTGATTTGGTTGAAATGGTGTTCGCCAAAGGAGACCCTGGCATTGCTGCTATCTATGATAAGCTTCTTGTTTCTCCTGAGTTCTTGCCTTTTGGTGACCAGTTGAGGGCCAAGTATGAAGAAACCAGGAAACTCCTCCTTCAGGTAATATTATTCAAATTCAACCATTGAGTCATATTATGCATTAATATAACTTACTCCTTCCCTAGTTGAGCCGGATGATTAATTTGTAGAGATTAATCAAGATAACGGAAAATTGTTCGAAAAAATTCCTCCATTAAAATATTTATGGTTTAAAGTTGCTTGAAATTTGTTAAAGGATCTAAGCCATACAACTCTTGTTGTGTACAACATATCTTCCATTACATGCAAATGTCCTCCAGCTTGAAGTCTTTTGCACGTAGTTGGGGATAGGTTTGTATACAGTTGAAAATGAGTTGCACACATTCTATTTCAGAGGCAAAATAGAAGACATTTATTTAAGTTAAAGATATATTGCACACAATTAAAAAAATGTTACATATGAGTTATATAGACACTCCCTTTGAGAAATAAATTCTCCAGATGGTGTTTTTTCAGCAATTTTTTCTTAAGAAAATTAGTTATTAAGTTATTTATTTGTAAAAACAAACATATTTGTTAATTTTCTTAAAATGTCATCTTTTATCACTTGTATTAGAACTATCTTAGGATTAAAACCTTTTAATAGGTGCAACCAATATGGGATAATTTGACAAAAAAATTATAAATTTGGGAGATGAAATAGATTGAAATTTTATATTTAAGACAAAAATAAACCCCTAATTAGCTCTTATATTTAACAGCGAAAGAAGTATTAATTTATTATATAATGCATAGAAAAAAAAAAAGTGTCTAGTATTATACTAGAGACAGGGATGATGATATTGTGGTGTACAGGTGGCTGGGCACAAGGAAATTCTAGAAGGGGATCCATACTTGAAGCAGAGACTGAGATTGAGAGATTCATACATAACAGCGCTAAATGTGTGCCAAGCATACACATTGAAGAGTGTGAGAGATCCAAACTACACAAAGAAGGAGCGTGCTAAGATCTCAGCAGATGATGAGGTGATGAGTAAAGCTGCTGATGAGCTGGTTGCACTTAATCCCACAAGTGAATTTGCTCCTGGTTTGGAAGATACCCTCATTCTCACCATGAAGGGTATTGCTGCTGGCATGCAAAACACCGGTTAACTTAACTTCCTCACCTTTTTACTCTCTCTTCTTCAAAAATGGCTACATTTTTTTTAGTCTTCCTTTTCTCTTTCTGATATTTCTGCTGCTGGAGAACTCAGAAGCCAAGGGGCCACAACATGGGGCTGTGCTGCTTATACTTGAATATGTTTCTTTATATAAAGTTCCTACACACCTTTGGTTTGTGGAAGGAAAAAGGAAATGAAATAAAAAAAACGATAGACTTCTTAAATGGAAATGTCATATATGTTTTTAGATGAGAACAATAATTATTTACGGGTCAATTTACTAGGCTACGTTATTATACTTTATCAACGTATAAATCTTTAGATATATTATTAATTTTAAGAGGTTTTTTTTAATAAATCTTATCAAGTGTTAAGATGACCACTATCTGATCTATCATTTTTATTGGTATTTGTAATAATTTTTTTTATACATGTTCAAATTCTCTTTAATAAATGCCATATATGTTTTTAAATGAAAAATTAATAATAAATAAAAATCTTTCTTCTTAAATGATGATAACATATATATATATATATAAGTGGATTTTATATTTTGATTGTTACACAGTTACATTCCATACTTGCTAATGTTTTTCACCTGGGCTTTTTCACTCGGCTGTGGCTTTAGTATCTTTTGTTAGGTTCAATGACTATGACACAAATAGCCAGAGTTTAAAAAAAGATTTATGACAAAAAAAGTTTTTGAAGGATGAGTTTATAAAAAAAAATAATTTTAAATAAATAAATATTTAGATAGTTATTATAGAAGAATTTTTATACTAGAAAAATTATTAGAAAAGATATGATTTTATTAAAAATAGGAGAGATGAAAGAAGGTAGAGAAAAGAGAAAAAAAATAGGAGAGATGAGAAATAAGAGATAGTGTAAGAAAAAGTAGGGGTAAAATAATAATTAGATAGTCTATAAATTTTTTTACTGTTCTAAAAATTAATATCAATAATTTATTTAAAATTTTAATTTTAAATTATAATTTAGTCTAAAAGCTATTTTAAATAAATATAACTGTTTATTTTAAAAAAATTTAAATTTTATCAAAAATCTTTTTAAAATCAGATTAGATAGTTCAGCATGATGCTTGGCGAAAAATTTATTATTCATAAATTCTTAGTAATTTAATGATTTTATTTCTGAAACTGCTCTTTTCTTAGGTAATTTGAACTAAATAGGTGGATCTCATTAATTCGAGGAATGAGTCGGATTATGGACTTGCGATTAATCTAAAAATTGCTTTCTAATGTTTTAAATTTACGATTAATTTCGAATTAAGAAAAGGAAAAAAAAAGCCATGGAAAGAAAAAGGGAAATGAGAATACGGAAGCAGGAAAAACAAGTTCTGAAATTGTTTTGGAAGGAACGAAAGGAAAAAAGGAAACTGCTTAACAAAGTTCAAATGGAAGAAAATGGTTTCAGCTTATAAGCATCAATAGTGACTTTACTGAATCATCGACAACTCTAAAGAAGAAGAACTAAGACTTCTGTCATCGGCGAAAAGCGCGATGTCTCTTGCACCGAGGCACAGACGCCCTCTACCTTCTGATCCGTTGTCGTCGTCGTCTTCACCTTCGTACACGAAGCTTGATAAACCGAAGAAATCGGACGGCGGCCAAGAGGTTGACAAGGGGTTGGGATGGTTCTTACCTTTTTTTGCTCTGGGAATGCTGAGGTACATGAGTGCCTCCTCCAACATTATCCACGACTGCGATGAGGTCTTCAATTACTGGGAACCCCTTCATTATCTGCTTTACAAATCTGGGTTTCAGACCTGGGAATACAGGCACTCCCTCTCTCTCTCTATATATATATATATATATATATATATTCTGGTCTATAGCGAAGTAAATGGTCAGTTATACTCTAGTTTTATTAGAAACTGGAAGGCCAATGTATAATTCTTGAGAATATAGGGGATTGAATAGGCTGGAATTTACATTTTTGTGACATTTTAATGGGAAAAAAAGTTACTTGTTGAGCCCCGATTTGTCGATTTTACAGTGTCTGTAATTTGTCAAGAAAATAAAATAAAAAGTAAAATAGAATTGGATCAAAATAATATGTGCTGGTTAATGACTTAGTATAGAATCTTGTTACTTAGTATAGAATCTTGTTAGCTTCAGTCTTATTTTTACAATCCTATTGACCATTGCTTCATACCTCTTTCAGCTCACAGTTTGCTCTTCGATCGTATTTGTACCTTCTACTTCATGAAATAGTGGGTCGACCAGCTTCCTGGATATTTGGTGAGGAAAAGGTAAGATTCAGGCTGAGCATAATGATTTACTACAGATTTTGTTCTGCTCATGATTTAAGGGAAAGTAATTTGTGCTCCTGCATTTTATATGCCTGTTACCAATGTCTTTTTGTATTATAGGTGAAAGTATTCTATGCTGTGAGACTCTTTCTAGGTCTCCTCTCTGTTACCACGGAAACTGTACTTGCAGTAGCTCTTTCGAGAAAATATGGAAAACGACTTGCTTCATATACACTTGCAATGCTCTGCTTAACAAGTGGCTGTTTCTTTGCTAGCACAAGTAAGTGAGGTTTTCGTTACATTATATAAAACTGCAGTGCCTTCTATGTCTTTGTTCTTTCATCATCATGAGTAGCTGTCTTTGATGATAGCCCCACCTTCAGACATGCACTTTTTTTCATGAACAAAATATCTGGGAAATGGACAAATCTTGATCTGATTTTGTGTATCAAAGAATCATTATAAGGTTCCAAAGTTAGAATGCTGGCTAGATTTGGCTAACATCCATCTTATGTCATTTTTTGTGATTTTCAGGTTTCCTGCCAAGCTCATTCTCTATGTACGCTATCTCTCTTGCATCAGGTTTATTTCTTCTTGATAAACCTGCTGCAGCAGTTTCTGTTTCTGCTACTGGTGTAATACTTGGCTGGCCATTCTCAATCTTGGCTTTCCTTCCGGTGACAATTTCATCTTTGTCAAGAAAATTCAAGCAAGCATTTATTGCTGGGGCTGTGACCTCAATTATTCTTGTTGTAAGTTGACTTAGTTATTTGATTGCCATCTAATGATGTATATATTTTATCTTCATCATTTTGTGTTGTTAAGATATGTATGGTTGACATAATGTAATTTTTTCCAGGCATCATCAATACTTATAGACTTCTACTATTATGGAAAATGGACTTCTTCTGTTTTGAATCTGTTGAAATATAATGTTGCTGGAGGTGGTGAAAGTTATTTATATGGGACCGAGGAACCTTCATATTATCTAAGGAATGGATTTAACAATTTCAACTTTGGTTTTGTTCTTGCTATGCTGTTCTTGGGATTTTTGCCAATTGCCAAGAAGAAATATGCACCGGACCTGTTGATTATAGTATCTCCTATATATATTTGGCTGGGCTTTATGTCGTTGCAGCCGCATAAAGAAGAAAGGTTTGGCAAGATTTTGACATGATCTTGACTGTCTTTACAAATTTATTCGCTCAAGGTTATTTGAGACATAAAATTCAAATGCACTAGCTTGCACCTGGTATACTGTATAATGAGATTGAAATGGATGTTAATCTTTCTGTTTCACTATTTGGGACTAATATCACTCATTCTATCTTCTAGTTTTGGTAATCTTCAATATTACCCTATTCTAATATAGGATTTGGATGGTTTGGTTGTTTCAAAGAACTTGATCTAAGAAGTTCATAGGCACCTCCTAGTTACTGAAAACATTATCTTCTGGATCATTAATATCATTAATATGCCTGCACAAGATGGTCGTTAAGGAAAGATTAATTTTCCCCTAGATGTCAACTCCTCATGAGTATGAGTGCTGCTTAGGGCACCAATGCCTCCCAATTTAATTAACCCTGGTTTTGGAATAGTCATTATTGTTTAGACCTTTCAGATAACCAATGCTGGATATTATTTTCTCACTTGGTTCTGTTCGTCTAGCTTATGCAACCAGTGGGATATAAAGGCAAATATAGAATTTATGATTATGCTAACAGCGATAGTGGATATTTTATTTGCAGGTTTCTTTATCCAATATATACACTTATATGTGTTGCTGCTTCAGCTGTCATTGAGAGCTTTCCTGATCTTTTCCGTGACAGATATAATCCAGACAGTAATTTTATTTTAGTGAAGGTGGATTGTCTTTCCGTGATCTTTTCCTCTGAGTGTATCTGACAGTAAAATTACTCTTGCTAAATCTTCTCACTTAACATGCAGATAGGCAAAGTTCTGAGACCAGTCATTCTTAGCCTCATATTATGTTTCTCTCATGCCCGTACATTTTCTTTGATCCATGGTTATTCTGCTCCTATGGAGGTTTACAAGATTCTAGAGCATCATGACGATGCAGGAACGGGTGAGGATTAATCTTTTGGTAAATTTTTTTCCTCGTTTATGTATGCTGGTATGTACAGAGGTAAATTTTTTAGTATTTATGATTAAATTGATATTATTTTTGTCCGATAGAAATTTCAAAAGTTTTCTTTATGCCTTAAGAAGAATTTACTTAGAAGAGAACACCTAAACACTCAGGTCGTCTAATTTAACAAGTCTGGAAACTGAATGAGAATGACTTATAAGTTTTGTTAATGAAATTAAGTACTATCACCAGCTCTAGTTTTAAAATATATCTTCAGTTTGCAGAATAAAATATACATTTCATGAGCCCACATCTGGTGCTTGTGGTTGCAAACATGCTTGTTTTGCTCAAATCATATATTTCCTAATCCGAAATGTTGTCACTATTTTTTCCCCACTTCTAACTTTGCAAAATTTTGCCATTACCGTCTGAACAAAACTAGATGATCACTATCAATCAAGAGCTTGTTTGTCGACATGTTTGTTAAAGGATGGCACTCTAATTTTGGACTGCTTTGGCAATATGCTACACTACTCAAAAGAAATAGACGGAAACCACTTTCAATGGGCAAATATATCAAGTATCATTGAGACCCAAACATCTGAATTATACATGATTTGTCTCATTATATGCAGGTTCTGTACTTTGTGTTGGAAGTGAATGGCATCGCTTTCCTTCATCATTTTTTGTCCCGGACTTTGTGGAACAAGTTCGGTGGATTGATGATGGGTTCAGAGGTCTCCTTCCCTTCCCATTTAATTCTACCCTGGGAGGCACTGCAGCAGCACCACCATATTTTAACAATAAGAACATTGCATCCAACGAACAATACGTATGTACACCTTAACTGTTTATATGTCATTTGCACTTTTTTTTTTATTTAGAAGGGACAGGCACTAGCGGCCTGTGGTTATCAGACGGGATCGAACCCCGTGAACTTTACAGGAAAGTTTTCATACTATTAGACTATAAAGCTATTGGCATTTGTACCTTTATCTTCATTCGTGTAAAGGAACCTGACTTCCATTTGTATGGCAGCTTCACAACATCGATGTTTGTACTTTTCTCGTTGAGCTGCAGCTAAAGAGACCATACCTGACTCTTGGAAGTGACTTGTCAACATGGGAGGTAAAAGCCATTATTCTAGACTTTCATATCTTTCAAATCATTTTTTTTGAATTTTAATTGTGTGAGTATCATATCCGTCTGTGTTTCAGCCTATTGCTGCATTGCCATATCTGGACCGGGAGCTTTCACCAGCCAAGTATAGATCCTTCTTTATCCCTTACCTGTGGCAAGACAGGAATGTTTTTGGCATGTATAAGCTACTCAGAAGAATACCCAAATGATTTGGGGACTGAATATACCTTGAAATTTGGTGGATCAAAGTTTTGGATTGATTCTTTTGTAGAATTATTAGCTGTAACTATTCAAACTTAAGCAGATGAAAATGGATTGCACAGTACTAGAAAAACTACTTTTGTTTGAGACAGCTAGCTTTTTGGTACAGGCCCCTGATCTGTTGACAAACACTTTAGTTGCAATCTTTGCCTAGATTTCTAACATATCCATTTGCTATCTTCAAAAAATTGTATTTAGCCACGTGATTTTAGCTTTTCTTTTCCAGGGGGTTGAAGCATCTGGTTTAGAGGGCCTAGTATTAACTATTAAGTAATTAAGTACTAATGATAAAATTAATGTCATGTATGATTTTTGTTATCAGAATGTCATGTATGATTAGCTCTTATAATAAATAATGTGATTTATTCTAAATTTTACCTTCACATACAAGACACATTCTAGTGATCTTAATTCTTAAGCATAATTTACATGCATTTGTGTCATTCTTCTCTTTCAACAAATAATGATAATGACAGGGTGTCCAAAAGTGCTTTTAAACTTTTATTTGATCCTTTTTCTTTTGCTCTTTTTGAAAGAATCTTGAGAACCAATCCAAGCTTAATCATAAAGTATGTCTCGAGCATTATTTTGCCAAGACGATGGTTCCTCATAAGAAATCATTATATTTTATGTGAATGATAGCTTCACAAGCATAGCAGTCCAAGTCTAAGAAACTTTTCCATTTTTCTATTTGAAGAGATTAGCAGTAGCGGCATGATATTACAAACGGGGATTAAATGTACAACATTCACTTATAAAAGAGTTTGCATGCTCTTAGGCCATAAGGCTATTGACAGGAAAATTGTCCCCTTGGTCAAAATGTGGAAGAAACAAACTGTCATTATGTTTGTGTGTGTGTGTGTGTGTGTGTGTGTGTGTGTATAGTTGTTGTTTATGAGAGGAAAAACTGGTTAAATTTCATCATAAATTATGTCTATTCAAATAATTAAGTGAATTGAATCATGTCTAACCAACAAGTTATGATTGAATTGAATAGAAAGGATATGATTCATGTCAAAGAAAATTGGGTGATTAGACCTATGTAGATAAAAAATCATGTTTTTTGTTGGTCTGAGAAAAAAATCTTGATAGAGAATTACTCTTAAGCAGGTTTAATAATACTTAGGGTGTGTTTGGATTAACTTTTGGAGAATAGATTTTAGGAAGAATAGATTCTGGAGAATAAATTTTGGGAAGAATAGATTTTGGGAATAAAGATGTTTGGATGATTAGTAGTAGAATCACTTTTTATATTGGTAAATTACTAAAAATGGTATGATATGATTAAAAGTAAGAGAGATGAAAGATGATAGAGAAGAAATAGGAGAGAGAAGAGAGTGTAAAGAGGAGAGAGGAGAGAGAAAAAGAGAGATAAGAGAAGAGAGAGGAGAGAGGAGAGAGGGTGTAAGAAAAAGTAAGGGTATAATAGTAATTGGATAATCCAAAACCTAGGTTTCAAAGAAAAAGCTATTTTTAGTAGATTATTCAAAATCTAGGTTTTAAATTGAGGTTTTGTCCAAAATTAATTCTCAACAAAAATTGCTGTTTGTGTAAAAAAATTTTAAACCGCGATTTTGCGCCAAAATTAATTCTGCACCGTTCACCCAAACACACACTTAGATTAAATAGGACTAAGTATTATAAATTAATGCTAGTGGGATTTTATTAGAGGAAGCCATATTTAAAATATTGTTAAACACTTGGTACCTCTTTTAGTAGGGATTAAAATATTAGTTTACTATGTTATGAGGGATTAGCAATATGGTCGGCACTAAATATAGGTGCCTCGCTTAACATAGATTCAAACCATGTTAGCCACTTACTAATAAATTAGCCCCTCTATTTAGACAATCCCGTTAGTATTATTAAATTATTTTATTTTATAATATTAACCGAATCTCAATATAAATGTCTTTTATAGTAATTGAACTCGAGACACAGAAAAATATAGAGAAGCCTTACACTTTTTTATAGAACAATATATGTTTTTTCAAAAAAATTATAGAGAAGGAAAATATTCGTAGTTTATTTAATCTTTTTGGCCAAACACACACATTGTTTTTTGGATGTATTGATATAAATGTAGATAGATATATGAATTATATTTAGAAAAATCTTCTCATGCACATACATAAAAAATATTTAAATTTATCACCAAAAAAAATATTTAAATTTGAAAAAATATACTCATCACAATGGAATAGAGAAAATTAAAATAAAAAGATGCAAAAAAAAATTGAATGTATTTTTTTAAAAGTAAAAGATACAAAAATTTAGATAAATTATAAATTTAATTACTATTTTTCGAAATACATGTATTTTTATGTTTGTTTTTAATTTTTAAATTTAATTCAATACTCTTGCAGTTACCCAACTGCTCCGCCACGGTTTTCGTTTAGGGTCTGTTTGCTAAGTTATCAAACCGCGATTTTAAAAGGATTTTTGGCCCAAATTTTAGTTTGGGGAAATTTCAAAATAAACAGGTTTATTTGTCCATAAGTGCTTTTGGACAAAACCATAGTTTAAAACTATGGTTTTGAATAAGCTATTTAAAATAGTTTTTTCAACAGTAAAAGCACTTATGGATTATCCAATTACTATTTTACCCCTACTTTTTCTTACACCCTCTTTCCTCTCTCCTACTTTTTCTTACACCCTCTCTCCTTTCTCCTCTCTTCCTTCTCTCTTCTCTCTTCTCTTTTCTCTAACTCCTTCCTCTCTCTTACTTTAAATCAAATCATACATTTTTTGGTAATTTATCATCATAAAAAGTCATTCTAAAAATAACTATCCAAACACCTATTTACTCAAAACCACTTTTTTTCCATAAACTCTTCTCCAAAAGTCCTTTTCTATAAGTTATCCATAAGCCCTTTTTCAAAATTCTTTCCAAACAGGCCCTATCTATAAATTCTAAAATGGGGCCTTCCCTGTTCCTGCTTCTTCTCTCTCACTTTCTCTCTCGCTACGCTCACTAGAGAGTTATAGAGTTCGGTTCAGATCAGCCATGGCTTCTTACACCAATGACCGTGAGAAGTTATTGTTCTTCGCCAAGTTAGCCGAACAAACAGAGCGATATGACGGTAAGTCTCCATCTCCTTATTCGCTTGTTAGATTTTCATTCTTATCGTTGCTTCCACTTTTGAATTGAATTTTTAATTTCTAATGTATCTTCTCGCTTGATGCTTTTCTATTGAGTGAAGTTTTCTATTGTTAGAAAGGTTTCTCCTTTGCTGATAAGTTATTTAGCTTTTTTGTCCTCTCTCTTATATGCCTATATTTGCTCATGCGAATTAGCTAAACCAAAATAACAAGGAGACAATATGTTTTATCCCTCGGACTAAATCATGTCGTGTTCTCTGGGAAAAAATTCGAAAACGGTCTTAATGAACTCGAAGGTGTTTTGTACTATTTTCTAGGAACACAAGGTATTTTATTAAATTTTACATTTAAATTTTCTGTATTAACGTTTTAACTAGGCCTTAGAAAGGGATTAAAAATTACCACGAAAAAAGATTCCCCCGCCTGTGTAAAGAACAATTGAAGTGGTTTAATCAGCGTGGGGATCTAAATGATTTTTTTTTTGTTCTCTGACAATAAGTTTAGTAACTGTTAAACTAGAGGAATCTACCTTCCCATTTCTGGTATCTGATTTCTATTAGCTTCACATGGTATCTGTCCTTTCACAGGTTACATTTTTTAATATATAAATCAAACTTATTTCTACTTCCTTGCTTTTAGTTATGTTTGCACAAAAGATCGCTTCAGAAGTTGGTCTTCTGTGTTATAACTAATCTGACAAGCTATAATTTCTTGAAGCATGTGGTGGATCCCGGTGCTCCCAACTTTGATGAGCACCGCTCCACGGTGCTGCAAGTTCTACAACAAAGTGTCAAAAGAGAAGCTTCAGAATATCATTTAAATTTGAACAACGTAATACAATTAGTGGTGCACCACCCTATTAGATGAATCAAGTATCATGGACATTAACCTTTCAAAACTTTCGCAACCTTTTGAAGACGTGCATTGCAGAGAGACAGCTTTCGATCCGCAAGTCTCTCCATGCCCAATATATCAAGTCCCTCGTTCCATCTTCAACATATATTTCCAACCACTTCATTCTCCTTTACTCCAAATGTGGTAAACTCTGCTCTGCTCGCCACGTTTTCTATTGCACCCATCGCCCCAATATTTTCTCTTTCAATTTTATCATCTTGGCATATGCCAAAGAATCACATATTCATATTGCCCACCACTCGTTTGATCAAATCCCCAGCCTGATCTTGTATCTTATAACACTCTCATTTCTGCTTATGCCAATCGTGGTTACACAGCCTGCATTTCGCTTATTTGAGGGTATGCGACACATGTGACTTGACTTGAATGGATTCACCCTCTCTGCTGTCATCACTGCTTCTAGCAACGATATTTGTTTGATTAAGCAGTTGCATTCTTTTGCAATATTGAGCGGCCTTGATTCTTATGCTTCTGTTAACAACGTGCTTGTCACGTATTATAGTAAGAATGATTGTTTAGATGATGCAAAGCGGTTGTTTTATGGAATGGGTGAAATCAGAGATGAGGTGTCTTGGAATTCAATTATAGTGGCATTTGGGCAGCACCGGGAAGGATACAAAGCCCTGGCTCTGTTTCATGATATGATTCACCTAGTATTGAACGTTGACATGTTCATTTTGGCAAGTGTTTTGACTTCCTTTGCATGTTTGGAGGATTCATTAGGAGAGTGACAATTTCATGCCAAGTTAATTAAGAGTGGGTTTCATCAGAATGCTTATGTTGGAAGTGGATTAATTGATTTCTACTCCAAGTGTGGGGAAGTGGAGGCATTTCAGATTGCAGGAAACTTTTCAAAGAAATTCTTGCTCCAGATTTAGTTCTCTGGAACACAATGATTTCTGGATTTTCCCTGAAAGAGAATGTTATGAAAATTATACTGTTTTACTATTTTACAGTAGGGTAGTATTAGTTACTGTGACTAGTTACTGTGATGAATAGTATAAATGATGACATATGTGTGTAGAGAGAAGGGGGACTGATTAGATGAATAAACTCCCGAGACTTACAAACTTTTAATTCTCTCTTTGTCTTCTCTTTCTCTTCGAATTCCCCTGCTCTTGTCTCTTTCTCCCTCTGATACTCTTCTTCTTTTCCCGTTCTTTCCCTTTTCCCTTTATTCTTTATCATTCTTGATCAAATACCACAACAGAGAACTTGTCCGAAGATGCTCTTCCTTGCTTCTGGCAGATGCATCGTGTTGGTTTTCGCCAAGATGACTGCAGTTTTGTCTGTGCAATAATTGCAAGCTCTAATTTATCATGCCCCTCTAACGGAAAACAAATTCATGCATTGTCAATAAAATCTGACATCCCTTCTAATCGTATTTCTGTGAATAATGCTCTTGTTGCAATGTACTCTAAATGTGGGATTCTTCAAGACGCAAGAAGGTTATTTGATCGGATGCTAGAACATAATGTAGTAACATTAAATTCAATGATAGCAGGTTATTCACAACACAGTGTCGAGGTAGAATCACTGCATCTTTTTGAACTGATGCTGCAAAAGAATATTGCCTCTACTAGCATAACCTTCATATCCATTCTTTCTGCGTGTGCACACACTGGAAAAGTTGAGGAAGGTAAAAAATATTGTAATATGATGAAAGAGAAGTTTGGGATTGAATCAGAAGCAGAGCATTTTTCCTGCATGATAGATCTTCTTGGCCGAGCTAGAAAACTAAGTGAAGCTGAGAGGATTATGGAGACAATGCCATTTAGTCCTGGTTCTGTGGAATGGGGTGCTTTACTATGTGCCTGTAGAAAGTATGGAAGCATGGAATTAGCAGTAAAAGCAGCCAAACAATTCCTCCAGCCCTTGTAATGCTACTCCATATGTCATGCTTTCAAATATGTATGCTAGTGCAGGCAGATGGGAGAGGCTGCAAGTATTAAAAGGTTGATGCGGGATGTGAAAAAGAAACCAGGTTGTAGTTGGATTGAGCTGGATAAGAGGGTGCACGTGTTTGTGGCTGAAGACACCTCACATCCTAAGATAAAGGAGATTCATTAGTATTTGGCTGAGATGTTAAAGAAGATAAAGGGATCAGGATATGTGTCAGAGGTGAGATGGGCATTGGTGAAAGATGAAGAGAACGGGGTAGAAGAGAAAGAAAGAAGGTTGATGCATCACAGTGAGAAGCTGGCAGTCGCATTTGGGCTAATTGCAACCAGAGAAGGGACTCCAATACTTGTTGTGAAGAATTTGAGAATTTGTGGTGATTGCCACAACGCCATTAAATTTATTTCTGCTGTTACCCATAGAGAAATCACTGTTAGAGATGCTTACAGGTTTCATTGCTTCACAGAAGGGCAGTGTTCTTGTGGGGATTATTGGTGATAACTGAAAATGTTTTTCTTTTCCTTTTTGCCACTAGAACAAAGAATGCGGCCTCAGAGTGAACAGAAGCCCCAGCAGGACATAGGCATGAATGAAAAATCTACCTTATATCAGAACTGCTCTGAAAATATGTGTTTGATGCTAAACAGAATTCAAGTGGATGCTGTAATCTGTTGTCTGTCTTGTCAGAATGGAAGATGCATCCCGATCTTGACTGCAAATCCTATGGAAACTGGGGTTAAGAATCCCATGACTTCAGAAAAAGTGCAACAGATGTAACCAAGCTTGATTGACTTGTTTTTAATGCTAATATGGTATCAATCCATCTTTGAGAGAACACAATAAATTAGCCTCCTGTGCACAAATTCACATTTCATCACTCATTATTATCAAAATGGCATTGTTCATCCTTGTTCCTTAATCGAATATTTCATTAACATGGATAAAACCGCAATAAAAATTTTCAACTAATCTGTTCATAAAAGATACTAGTTGCCAAACTTTATGGCACAAAAACTTAAAACATTCTTGCAACTAATGCTGGAAAAAGAAAGATGAAATGGTTTCATCACTGTGGGTTTCTACTGGTGAATACTTTAAAGGTTTATGGGTTTGAATTAAATATGCTTTTGCCTGTCTTCATGATTGAAACCTGTTAGATGCTGAAGTGACCTAGGTAAGTTGGTGTGTGCAGAAATGGTGGATATCATGAAAAAGCTGGCCAAGCAGGACGTTGAGTTGACTGTGGAAGAGAGAAATTTATTCTCTGTTGGGTACAAAAATGTAGTTGGAGCCAGGAGGACATCATGGAGGATCTTGTCATCGATAGTACCGAATGAAGAATCAAAAGGGAATGAGGTGAGTGCGAGGCTTATCAAGGATTACATGCACAAAGTGGAGTCAGAGATTTCCAACATTTGCAGCGACATTATGATAATACTAGATGAGCATCTTATCCCATCCACTAATGTTGTGGAGTCGTCTGTGTTCTACTATAAGATGTAGGCTTTGTTTTCTCATGCTGTTTCCTGGGTTTTTAATTAAAAACATTGTGTTATTGATTTTGACATTTGAATTGGGTGCAGGAAAGGAGATTATCATCGTTATTTAGCGGAGTTCAGAGCTGGTGATGAGAAGAAAGATGCAGCAGATCAGGCACTCAAAGCATATCAGGTACTCGGCCATTAAATTTTTTGCATTGTTTTTATATATCTTTTTCAATATAACAAGGATCACCTCTATGTAAAATGTGTGTGCTCTAATGACTCTTCCTCACTGCCGCTACCATGCTCAGTATGAATTACTTTTGTTAGCACAGAGTTTAGATGATGTCTATTAATTGAGGCCGATAACAGGTCACCCTTCTTGACTCTACAGTACTCAGTGAAGGATGGTTTTGCTTAATGGTAACCCGTACAATGTTGCCGCATAAGCATCTTTTTAGTGAGCATCTTCATGCTGTATATTTAGTAGGATCTGTTTATCAACAATCTGATGAAATTTATTTGTGCTGTCATTTCCAGTTATAATGGCCCTTGAGTTCTGCATCAATTTTTTAATACTTGTGTCCTTATTCGTCAACACTGGTTTTTTTTTTTGGCATAAAGTCGTCAACACTTGTTTTTAAGTTCTTACAAATGGTGAAAAATTCATGTTGAGGCCAATTCTTTATAGTTGCCTTATGTTCATAATTCAAAGTATATCTGCTCTGTGATTGATAGTTCTTTTCCTGCTAGAATTTTATAAGTTCAAATTCACTTTTGCTACTTATGATTATGATCAATAGTATTAGGGGATTGAATTTTAAATCAAATACATGTAGCTTTTTTATGCAACAACACCATGGCCTTACAAGTTATTCTTATTGTTGGATAATATTTCTCACAAATTCAAGCTCTAGACACTACACCTATGTATTTTTAATGTTTTCGCAGATGGCCTCTAGCTCTGCTGAGGCGGAGTTATCTGCTACAAATCCCATTCGGTTGGGTGTGGCTCTAAATTTCTCAGTGTTTTATTATGAGATAATGAATTCACCTGAAAGGTATGCGGAAATACTTGTTTGAATTTTTAAGTATAAAGGATTAATAGCGAAAATCCCTTTCTTCATGCTACTTGGTTTTCAGTGCTTTCGGTCTTGCAAGGCGAGCTTTTGATGATGCTTGTGCAGAGCTGGATGACCATGATGAGGAATTGTACAAGGATAGTAGAATGATTTTGCAGCTATTGAGAGAGAACTGTGATTTGTGGAACTCTGATTTGCAAGGAGGTGGTGGTACAATCTCCATTCTTTTTCCATGAAGCATAATTGTTATGATTCATATAGAAAAAGAATTCAATTGATGAGGAAGAGAAAACAACACAAAAACGTATATACATGAACTTGAGACTAAAGAATCTAGTTGAAGAGCTTTTCAAATTTCAAGGCAAGCCAAAAAGTAAAAACTTCGAGATAATGAAGATTTCTCAGTCCAATGATCTTTACCAAAACCAAAGCCAAGTTCCATTACCAACTTGAAGAGAAATTATCAATGTGACCCATAACTTAAAACCCCATGCAATAATAAACATTGCCTACATCTAGTTGAGGGAAAGGAGGGATTTGTAACACCAATTCTAAAGAGGTCAATACAAATGCTAGACTTAACTCAGATAGCCTGTAACATTGAAAGTAGATTCTGAAAATTTTTCTTTGCCAATTAAATGTATATATATATCATAGTAATTCTCCCAATTATAGGTGAATTATTAGGAGGTTCTAAGAAAAAGATTTAATCACCAAAAAATTCTAAGTTGTATAAACTTCTTGTCAATTTCTGCACTAGAACTTGTTATTATTAACTCCTTAGTTGTCATTGGGACTTTTGGATAATTAAGTCCATTATTTGGGACCTACGGTAATTCCCCCAATTATAGGAGTTAGTGGTTATTGTTATGGTTGATTGTGACACAGGTAAGACGGAAAATTAGCAGTGGTGCAGGGCAAAGATTAGGTGGGTCAGTTTTCTTTCTTTCATAACTGTATGATAATGATAGGTTAACTAATAAATGAATTTTTCTTACACTTAACATATTTTTCTTTATTGCAGTGAAGAAACCTCTATATGGATGGTGCACCTTGCCGACTTTGGTTTATTTTTTAGTCTTAATGAGAGCATTGGATTGGAATCCTCGTCCTTTATTTTTTTCCCCTTTGCTCATCATTTTCTTTCTTTCTTTCTTTCTTTCTTTCTTTCTTTCTTTCTTTTTTGTTTTCAACTATTGGCTACTTTTTTTTTAATTGTTTCTCAAAAGCAGTAACAATGGAATGCTATACATGACTCTGTTTTTACTTGCGGATTTGGTTTAACTTCTCTTTTTTATATTTTCAGTTGACTTTGGAAGTTTGTCTGAACCTTTGAGCATATATCTCCTACCTAACTCAATTTGTTTTAGCTTAAGCTAATGAAAAAGAAGGAAGCTATGTGAGAGCCTAAGAAGCTAATCATTTATCCAATGCATCTAAAGGGAGAGGAAAATGAAAGAGCAATTTGATATGATATAAGAAATGATTCTTATATTTTTATTTTGAATAAGTAATAAAAATGAAAGATATTGTATATTTATCTTAATTTTAAAAAAGGATTATAAAGTATTTTATACTATTTAGTAATTCAAATTAAAAACCATCTTTCATTATATTTATACAAAATTTGATGAGAGGATTTTTTTCCACGTAAACTAAAACCTATTAACTCAAAATAGGAACTACAAGAAACGGGAATCAAGACGTGTATTTTGGTTAAGAGATGGAGGGTGATTGGTGCTACAAAATCTTTTTACAACGGTGTATTTTGTTATTCAATATTGTATATGTTTGACCAAAACCACAAAATTAAAGGAAAACCCCATGACTATTAAATAATATTGTGCATAAATTTGTTATGAATTTTATATTTTATATCATTCTTTCCATGGCAATTATTTAACACTTTCTTTTCAAGTGGGGAAGAAGACAAATTAAGTTTCTGTTCTAAAGAGGAAGATAATACTCGCAACAAATACGTACCAAAGGATCTATTGAACTTTTCTTTAAGACTAGTTGGCTAGGTTTGCTAAGACAGGCATTCTGGAATTTCCCTATGAAGAAATCATTGTAATGACTTGCGAAAAATCAAAGTTAATGTGGGAATTTAAAGTGGAGATAACATTAAGCTAATCAAAATTCAAAACAACAAACCATGTTCAAAAGTTGAATGAGTTGGTAGTACTGGAAATTACTTTTTTATCATATTTATAAGTTATTTTCAGTATATTTTTCGCAAAGCAAGAATATTAATTATAACATAAAATTTAATAATTTTTTAATTTTATCTATATTTAATATATATTATATCTCACGTAAAACAAAATTGATATAATAATAAATGAAGGGTAAAACAATATATTTATATAAAAAAATTATCTCTCTACCTTATAAATAGGATCAAACTAAATTTTATATCCCTACCCTATAAATAGGATCAGAGGAATTAGTAGTTTGTTTCTAAAAATATTTAGAACAACACCTTTATTAGTATTTGAATTATTTATAGCTTTTGATAGTTTGAGTTATAGTCTTTATATATGATGAATTCACCTAGTTAGTTAATTATAAGAAAAATGTAAATGTCCGTCACATGAAATTCTTACCAATAATCCTTTATATAACACAACATAGATTAACTAAAGTGTTTTTTTTTTGTAAGTTGAAACGGAATATAATAGACACATAAAAGGAAATTTGACTACTTCCTTTTGTACAAATCTAACTGAAAAAATAATATATAATTTGTTTGATTTGTGCTTATAGTTAGCAGAATTTAATTAGAAATTAAGTACCCCCAAATTAAGGTAATTATTCTCACTTGAGGGAAGATTAGCGGTAAATCACACAGAATGTGTGAAGGAAAATTGATCAAATACAAATCACTCTCTCTCTCTCTCCTCCAAAATAGTAAACCCTAAATTTACCATATGGGAAAAACTGTAGAATCAAACCTATTTAAGGCTGAGAAGGATCCAAATGAATTAGCTGCAAAGGGCAGAAACATTTGAACCTAAACAACAAAAATGGGAAAGCCATCTTCTTCTTCTTTGGCCATTCTCATTGTTTCTGCCCTTTCCTTCTCAGCTCTTCTAGGGTTTGCTCATGGTGATACTCAAAGTATTCAAGGAAGGATTTATTGTGACCCATGTCGCTTCCAACAAGAGACTAGATCTAGCCTTCCTTTGAAAGGTAATGTTTTTAATGAAAATTTTCAATAACATCATTATAAACAATATGATTCATTCCTTAGGGTCTGTTTTGTACGAGGGATTTGGAGAGAAAAAAAAAATTAGGAAAAATTTTTCAAAGCTAGATTTAAAAAAAACATTATACAAGTGGGGTTAAAAGTTTTTAATTTATTTTCTTACCATTTTATCTTACATTTTGTCTTTTTTAAAATTTTATAACCCCATTTCTCTAATTTTTTTAAATTAAACTCAAAAAAAATTTACTTCCCCTTCAAATCCTTTATACCAAACAGCCCCTTAAGTTTGATATAATATAGGAGGAACTTGATGCCTAATTTTATGTTAAACATCAAAAGTTTTAGATGACATCTCTCTCTCTCTCTCTTTCTTCTATTTTCTTTAATGATGCTCAAAGTAAACCTTAATTAATCTATGCCCTAAAATTTTAAAATGAACTATCAATGAAGATCAATTCAATTCGTACGGATCAATCTCACAGCTCCTAATGAAATGGGTTTAAACTCAGTTCTTGACATATGCACACTTCAATAATTACTTTTGGAATCGAAATGTTTATCCAAATTTCAGTGATCTTAGGCTTAATTCACCATTTTTTTAATGAAAATAATTAAATCGAACCAATTGGTGAGTCTATAACGTATAATCAATGACACCTTGTTTTATATACTCATTTATGCAGGTGTTAAAGTGATTTTGCAATGCAAAACATCAGAATTAGGCAGTGTGACATACACCAACACAGGATTAACAGATCAAAATGGAATATACATTATTCCTTTGGATGCCAATCATGAGAGTGATTATTGTGAGATATCAACTGATCAGACTACTCATGCAAGTTGCACCGAGACGTTGGCTGCTAAGGGCGATAGAGTTAGGGTGATAGCGAGCACAAAAGTGTCATCTTTTTCGACTCAATTTGCCAGACCCTTAGGGTTCATGTCGAAAGAATATGATCCTCGATGCGCTGTCATGGTTAAGGAATACGATATATTCAACATGAAGGTTGATGATTGAGTCCTGAGAGGTTATTAACAAATTGGTATAATTTGTTTTGCCAATGAGTTTTAAATATTTAATTAATGATTGTCACCATGAGCCACTTGTGCTTATCATGTAGCTGGATTGTTGGGCCTATGAATGAGAACAAAGGATTATTTAATTTTAAAAACTAACTTCCTTAATTATTTGTGTTTTACTAAATAACAAAAAAAAATTATAATATAACAATAATTAAAAAAATGAGAGTGAATCAACATAATGCCTTTCTTAATTTTTTTTAAAACAAGATAATGATGTCTTCTTCTAGTCTTTAATATAAAACATATTTAACTAATTTGATTGGATTAATAAAGTTAATTAATATGACATATTTTATTTAAAATACTTTAATAATTTTTCTTAATTTCTTCATTTACTTGATTATTATTGAGAGAATATCAATAAAAATAATTTAAAAAAATAGATAAATATAAAAAATAAATTTTATATTTAAAATTAATATTAACTTTTTAATTAAGTCATATATCATATATCAAATAATAGAGAAGTTGATGACTATGAATATGAGGTTTGAAAAGAAAAAGATTGATATGACCGAAAATGTTGATAATGCCCAACTTCTTTTAGTGGACATCAATCATTTTAACCAAGCCATATCAATTCACTTTAAAGTTATGTCTGGATAAATTTTTTGACAAATATTTATAGAAAAATAGAGATTTTAGATAACTTTTAAAAAAAGGGTTATAGAAAAAAAAATAATTTTAAATAAATAAGTATTTTGATAGTTATTACTAGAAAGACTTTTATGATTGGTAAATTATTAAAAAGGGGTATGAGATAAAAAAATAAATCACATCACGGTCAACATCACGTCCTAGCATCAAAACTCTCTCTCATCAAGGGCGATGTCTTTTAGCAATGGGAACAGCTTCAATGCAGAGTAAGGGAACCACAGCTACAGTTCTACCAATGACTTCCTCCACTGTAGTTCTACCCACAACTGCGACTTCCTCTTTTGTAAGACCCATTGTTACAGATCTGAAAGGAGGTGAGAGAGGACGAAAGTCCTACGACTTCCCTCTTCGCGACCCATAGCCAGAAGACGTCGAAGGAGCAATGACGACGAAGGCCCACATAGTCTTCGCAATGGAGGACAGCGGACGGCAGATGACAAAAGAAGAAGATATGCCACGATGGAAGAGATGGGAGAGAGTGGAAAAAATAAAGATCAAATAGTAATTTGGTAATCCATAAACTTTTTTACTGTTTTAGAAATTATTCTTAGGAATTTAGTTAAAACCATAGTTTAATCTATAATCACTTTTGGACAAATATAACTATTTATTTTAAAAAAAATTAAATTTAAATTTGGACCAAAAAATCTTTTAAAATAAAAATTTTAGTTCCATCCAAACATGCACTAAAATTGGTCCACAATTTCTGTTTTTTTTTTTAAATATTCATTTACTTTACAACTTATAGTTGATTCCCCCTTATCCACATCTCTCTGTATTTTTTTGTATTGATTCTTTATGAGAATTGGAAATTCTACAATTTATTTTAATTAGTTTTCAGTTTTAATTAATTAACTCAGTGTTATTGACATTAAAAGGCAATGCAATTATTCACCCAAAAGATGTTAATGCAATTAAATTCTTTGGTCTTTTTTTATATACCTCTTCAATTTTTTATCTATATAGATTTAAACTTAATACCTCATATTTAAACGTTTAAAATATTTTTTACTATAACTAACATATACAGTAACAACAACAAATATTATTTTAATCACAAAAAAATTGACCTGCTTTTGTGGATGCAAGTGAGGCCACATATTTGGCCCAAAAAAAATAACACTGACATCATATTTTAATCACATGTTTACTCTTTTTTAATATACTTTTCCCAATTTTAAATAGTAATTAATATAAGCTAATTTGATTAAATATTCAATGGACCTATGCAAATTAATTGTAATCTCATCAACCTTTTGATACCAAATTAACGTAAGTAAATCAAAATGATGTAAAAGCGTTATTTTCAAAGAGAAAACTGAATAAAAGCATTGATTCAATTATAATTAGATGTCCAAATTATTTTTTTATTTTAAAATATTTATAATTATTGATTCTCTCAGTTTTTTAATCTATTTCTTACAGCATAGCATAAATTATATTTATCATAACTTTAGTTCCCTTTGGTCATATTATTTATAACAAAAGAAAAATAACACTGAAAGAGACACAAGACTTACTTAAGATATTTGAAGATCCCCAAAATTAAAGTTATTGTGAAAATACGAAATTTTCCTATTGTACTTTTCACAAATATAACCATGCTTATCATTATTGCTCATAATTACAAAATATTATAAATAAAAAACATTTTTATAAATTTTGTAAAATAAATAATAAGTTTATAAAAAAACAAATACTGTAATAGTCCCTCCATTTCAAATAAATTATCACTTTGGACTTTTTGTTTTAAAATGACTAAGTATTTAGAATTTCAATAAAATATTAACTATTTTTGTACTATACTTACACTATCAAAGGTATTTTAGTTTATTATCATTAGATTTTAACACAATTTGAGCTTTTCAATAACTTTATGTAACTTCAAACTTACAAGCATTCGGAAAAAAAGGAATTGTAATTTTAGAAATTTTCAATGATATTTTTAATTATTTCTAAACTAAATTTTTAATTTTTAAAATATCTGTTTTATAACAAACAACTTATTCATACGTTATGAAATGAATAACAGATCTTACATCACATTTTATAGAGAATAATTTATTAATATAAAAGACTACTTGTATTTTAAAATACCTGTCATTTAGGTCATACCCACAAAATAGAAAATATTAAACAGTTTAAGTTGTATTAAATTTTCTACAAATTTACTAAAACACCCTTCTTAGTCCAGAAAAATCTAAAATAGTGTCATTTATCTAATTTTTGTTTTCTATACAAACCGTTGTTACGCCTATTGATATTTTTGTCAATGAAATATAAAAGTATTCAAAATAATATTAATTTTATTAAAATTATAAAATTAAAATTTTTAAAAAATAAAAGAAAAAAATCTAAAGTAATAAACATTTTAAAATAAAGAAAATATAAAATTAATATAATTATTGATAACGAAAAAAATATAGTGATTTATTGTTTTCTCATTCTTTCTCTCATACCAATTGAGGCAAAATTTCCAAAAAAATAAAATGAAATGAAATGAAATCTCCGACCGGTCTTCAGTATCATCTTTCATTTAAAAAGTAATTTCTTTAGATATTATTTTATGTTATAAAACAGGTTGCTTTTGGAAAACGATTAAGAAGTTTCTTTTATCAATCGAACCCTCGATCCTTTTTCGCTTGTCTTAGTGAGAGAAAGGCCTCTCCATCTCTCTGTCTCTCTCTCTCAAAACCCTATTGCGTGATTTGCAATCGACCTTGATCATGGCCAACAGTAATCTCCCTCGAAGAATCATCAAGGTTCGTATCGATTTTCTTGTTAAGATCCCATTTCCATCTCTCTGGTCGATTTGTTTAATTGATGGGTAAAAGAAAGGAATTGAAAAAGTAATTCGGAACCTTGTTGTGGTTTCGCGTTCCTTTGATTTGTGAATTTCATAAGGCTGAATAACGTGATTGAAAGGGGAACTGCATAGTTAATTTATGGTGTATTTCAGCAGAGTTTAGTTTTATGTCAATATATGGCTTCAATTTACTCCTAGTGAGAGAAAGAAAAGTTATATGCTTAATCGGGGTATTCTGTTCCCTCTTTTGGTTTTGATCTCCTTCGCTGTGCCGAGTTTTTCTTTGAGTTTGTGCTTTTTGAATTTCTTGGTCATTATTTTGTTGTTGATTTCAACAGGAAACTCAGCGTCTTCTCAGTGAGCCAGGTAATTGCCTATTCTCAGTTCCTATTCATCTCAACCGTCGAAATATGAATATCCCCAACTGAAGTGCTGTAGAATCTCGCTCTAATTTTAAAGGGCTTTTTGTGGAATTTATTTAGTAATACGAATTTCATCTAGGCTTATATTTGTAAAATCGCAACTCATACTGGTGGTTTTGCACAATATATGATGCAAAGGCTGCCTATTCTTCTTTCTTTTATTCCTCTTACCAAATTTGTGTGTTGGATATGGTTTCAATTTTTTATTATGTGGCTTCCGTGTGCAGCTCCAGGAATTAGTGCTTCACCTTCAGAAGACAATATGCGATATTTCAACGTGATGATCCTTGGACCCACACAGTCACCTTATGATGGTAGTAATATATTCCTAAATTCATGCACTACACTACAAGGCAATAATTCTGTATGTACTAGAGATATGGAATGCATTTCTATATAATTTGGGTTTTTTAGGTGTTACATTGTTATCCACAAGCAGTTATGTTATACAATCAAATCTCAATGAGGAATGATCCTGGCAGAACCCCTATGTACTCTCTCTTTTTGCTTTGAAATTTCCATTTTATTACTCCGTTTATGCTTAGTTGCATGTGCAGTTGTTGCTGGTGGTGTTGAGCATGTGATTGAGTGGTGAGGTGGGATATTGGAATACCAAATTGTATTTGATAGCCACCAATATAATGTCTTCTCGTCAGAGCTGCCTTATCCCATCAATGTTTATACGAGAGCTCCACTTCGTAGACATGTTTTGTTTTTGTACAAAGATCCATTGTTGCTTTGTTTATACGAGAGCTCCACCATTGTACAAAATGATCCACTCTCGTCAGAGCTGCCTTATCTCATCTTGTTTCACCATTGTTGCTTTGTTTGTCAGAAATCTGGTTTGCTGTTGTTATTTAACTCAAATTTCTTAATTCTTAAATAATCAACCTTTATTAGGTGGCATTCACATGCATTATAATAGTTATATATGGTTTATCACAAGATGCATAATAGGCTTAATATTGTACACTGTATATTTAAATTATGGCCCTTAAATATCTTTAACATCGATATATGGGCTTTTATAATGCAACATTTTTTGATGATGAAATTAAGTTTAAAGTCATTCATGTGTCTAAGAAGTGTTCCGGGTTTTATTTAGCAAGCTATTTTACTTCATCTGGATTTTTGATGTGCTGCTATCATTAAGTTTTAACTTCTTTAACGGCATTATTTTTGTGCCACAAGTTGCTGTCTTTGGAGTCTGAAAATTACAATACTTTTTTTGGCCGCAAAATATTACTATATCAATAATTGAGTTGAAAGTAAGGAGGGGAAGTATGAAGTTAAGAAGTCAGTTTGAATCAATGATTGGCTTTACTACTCTCTTGTTGTCAGCACGAGATATGTGATCTGATATTGTACCCTTTTCATTCTGTTTTTGCTAGTTTTCCTAACTACTTGGTATGGGATTGATCATGCATGGAAAGTACGGTGAGATTTTTTTTTTTTTTTTTTGAAAACAAAATCTGTCCTCTCCTAGGAATTGCGATATGATCATGCAGTTAATATGATCAATATAGGAATTGCAATTGGGATTCTGATCATGCATGAGATTGTGACCTTTTAGCTGCTAATATGATAACAAACTGTGGAAAAGGAATTGCAATATGTTGTATGAACAACTAGCTGTATAAGTTTCTTGTGATGTTCTTGCCTTTTTAGGGATCTTTTAGCCTTGCATTTTGAATTTTCTTCTTAAAAGTTAAGACTCAAGTAGATGGATCCAGTAACTTTCCTTAACTTCATTATTTGCTTTCTCTCTGTGACGTACTTGTTGCCAGCTTTAGAACATTTGATTCAATGGGGTATGATGACTGGTATTCTACCTGCTCATTGGCTCATTGGCTGCATCATTATGCTTGCTTATTCATGCAAGATTTTGAAGTTCTGAGGTGCTATTGAGAAAAGGGGAAAGTCTGTAAAATACGGGTTTATCTGTTGAGGGAGGATAGTTTTCTAGGAATGGCTATAAGCTGAATCCGGTTTATTGGTTCTTTTTCTAATGAAGAATCCATCTGGCTATTGTCAGTTAAGTCTGGTGAGGACTTACAAGTTACAATACTACGTGCGAGCAAAGAAGCATTTATTAAGGATTGATAGACATGGCATGTATGTGATGGATTAAGAATTGATAGACAGTTTGTTGTTTGACTAATATATTTGTTTTTTGGTTTGTATTGCTAGGAGGTGTTTTCAAGTTAGAACTGTTTTTGCCAGAGGAATATCCGATGGCTGCCCCTAAGGTATTTCATCTAAGAATTCTGTAATTATTTTTGTTCTCTATGATATTTGTTTGCAGTGTATCTCCTCTGATTCTTCCTCTTAAAGAAGTGTGCTATCAAATTGTTTTGACTATGTGTGGTTAGTTAATCAATGACTTGGATTTGTTGTTTTATTTTTTGATGACCTGCTAGGTTTTTCTTAGTGTCATACGATTCAATCCTGAAGAAGTGCTATTTAAATCACTTAAAATAAGCTAATCCAAATACACATTTAGAACAATTATTTGAACAAGCATGGTAGGGCCATTGCTAATTTGAGAGATTTAAAAATGGTGTGTGTTCCTCAGCATTTCTTTCCATCTGATTGTGGATTTAAAAATGGGTCTTTTCTCTCCCCTTGTTTTGAAGGGGGTGTTATAATCATCATTTTTTTTTGTCACAATCACACCTGCTCCTGCCGTTTCCTCCAGGGGCCTTTTGCTAATGAATGATTTGGGGATTTAAATGGTATACATGTGGCATTGGCCCAAAATGTATGGTACAGACGTGACATCATGCTTGCTATTTTTTCATAATCAAGTGTGCATTGCTTCTCACAGGTTAGGTTTCTGACAAAAATATATCATCCAAATATTGATAAGGTGTGCTATCTTCTCTACTTTCTCATTCTTCTTCTGTGGTGATCCATTTCTTACAAATTCAAGTTTAATACCAGCTTGGGAGGATATGTCTTGATATTCTGAAAGACAAGTGGAGTCCTGCTCTGCAGATACGCACTGTTCTTTTGAGGTATCATGAATTTCAATCTCAACATACTTATTTCCTGAAAATATGGGTAGATATTCATATAGGTACAATTGTGTCATTTTCGTATTTCAAGTAGCATGTGTGGGGCAAAATATATATATGCTTGTACATTGATGTATACAAGACTATGTTTTCGAAAACTACATTTTTTGTGATCACACTGCCAATTTGGAAGTATTTTTCATTTTGTTTGTTTAAAATTTAGAAGTTCCTGTACTTACAGAAATTGTTTTGGTGTGAAACAAAGAAAAGTAAAAATAAAATGAATGAATGAATGAATGGATGAATGAATGAATGGATGAATGAATGAATGGATGAATGAATGAATGGATGAATGAATGAATGGATGAATGAATGAATGAATTACGGAGAAATGTTAAAATCTGGCTTAACTTCATTAGAGCACCCCTCCCCCGGTTAAGAGAGTGAAGAAAATTTTATGAGCAAGCTGATTGAAAATATTGTGTTAACCGGCTCTTCAACTAAAAGAAAATTATGAACTGATACTAATAACTTTTTTTGGTGTTATTCTTTTAGCATCCAAGCACTTCTGAGTGCTCCAAACCCAGACGATCCCCTTTCTGAGAACATTGCCAAGCATTGGAAAACAAATGAGGCCGAGGCTGTTGAAACAGGTATACTTTCTGTCTCTGTTCAGAAATCACTTGTTAAAGATATCACAACATTTTAAATGTGTCTTATTGACAATGTTGCTTTGCAATATGCAGCAAAAGAGTGGACCCGATTATATGCTAGTGGTGCCTAAAGCTATGATGGAAACTTTTGGCCTCAAAATAACCATGGTGCAAAAATGTATGCTATTAGTATTAATTGTCAATTTGAAATGGTAAGCTGGAGGACTTGGAATCTGAACATTTGGAGTTATTGTTCCTCATAGATTGCAGTTTCTTGTTATTTCCTTTCTTCTCCTTGAAGCAGTTATCTCGGATCTTGTATGAATATATATCTGATAGCCATTTATCTGTCTGTCACATTCAGTACATGAACCATCTTCAACTGCTAAGTAATTACTGATTTTAAATTCTGGAAGTAAAGAGTGAAAATTGTGAAAAAGAAAAAGAAAATTTTCTCTGTAGAGTTTCTTCTTTTTTCCATGAATTCTTGCTCTGTCATGTGTATGGTTGGGTTGAGATTATCCATTGATCCTAATTCTGACAAGCTAATGTGTTCGCTATCTTTTTAGATTTTTATTTTTTTTAATACTAATAGTCTAAGTATTTTAGTCGTTGGGGGACATGTTTAACGACATTCTACCCTGTTCTGTAAGATAGACAAATTAGGAGATAAGTAAGAGTATAGGGTAATTAGTTTTCCATGGTATCTCTTTTAAATTGACGGTTTCGATTCGTCCTTTAAAGAATGAGTAATCTAGATTCTTGTTTTGGGGGCATGAAGGTTCACTATTGGCGTGTGATTATTCCTAGAATTTCAACTTTTGCTGTTTGTCTTTCTTGTTTTAGTTGAAAATGATACTCCTTCGGACCTTATTAGTTGATATTTTTGAAAAAAATTTAAAAAATTTAAATAAATCAATTAATTATGATTAAATTTAATATAAATTTATATAATATATTTTTAAATTTATTTAAATTAGTTAATTAATTTTTATACTGATTATAATTAATTGATTTATTTAGTTTTTTCAATCAAATTAAATTAAAATTTAAGGAAATGGAAAATATATAAGAAATAGGGGTGGCACATTCGGGGCAAGCTCTAATATATCACTGTTATATATGTTGCAAAACATTTCAATTAAGACAAGTTTCACTCATTTGTAGAAGTTTTCATGTCCCCATTGTCTCTTGACAAAAGCTTTTCAGTACTAGCATTAAAGCTGTTAATGGAGGGGTAAACATATTATAAATAAGATCAAAGTATAATTTTTATGTCATTAGATTTTAAAGTTTCGAACAGAAGGAAAACAAAAAATTATTGTGAAAGTAACAAACAAGAAGGGGGGAAATTATTATGTGGGGACAAGAGAGAGAAATTTGAGTCGTAGTACGGGCATGATGGAGCTCTTCATGGTTAACGTATTATAAGCAAGCTTCCTCACAAGTCACGGCATGCCGTTTTTGTTGGCCAATGTCAAAACTATGGATAAAGCTCTAACATCATCCATCCAATGGCATCACATAGCCTTTCCATGTCTCCTGCCAACAACGTTATGATATTCTCTCTCAACTCCTTAATTCGTAAAAATTAAAAAAAGTTAGCTTTTATTTTTTAAATTTTTGCAAAAATTAAGTTCGTTCCCTAAAATATTATTTAGTCATTTGCATTGAAATTTACTATTACGATGAATTGTCCATTCTACAGAGCTGTGTACCTGCAATTGGAACTTAAATCTAAAAGTTTGTTTTATAAATTAAAATTTATAGATTCGATCTTATTTATAATATTAATATTTATATTTAAAAAAAAAATAAAACGACATACGATGTGATGCTACTGTTGGCGTTGGCACAGTAGCTTGGGATGATTGACTTTGACGTGTTTGTTTGTTTGGAAAATTTTAATTTATATAATTTTGCCAAATAAAAAGGAGACTTGAAGATTCTTTGGGGAGGCGGTCCTTTTCTGTTACTTTGTCTTCCATGATTTTGCTTTTACGCTGTGGGCCTCTCTACAGTACCAAAGTCGTTGGACGTGACCACACCCTTTTTCTTACCCGCAAATAAGAATATGATATTTACCATCTGAATTAGAATAATTCTTCCCATAAATTAATATTTAAATTTTTGAAGATATACTCATATTTAATATTAGATAATATTTAAAATATATTTATTTAATAAAATGATACATATATTTAAAAGAATAAGAATACAATATTTTCAAATAATTAGATTAGATTAGATTAGCCAAAAACAATTTCAAATAATTAACATTTACAATCCCGTCATTTATTCTGAAACGTTAATAATCAATCTACATATATATATATACATATGTAGCCATTCAAAATTCAAATTACTAGTAATATTTTCCAACAATTTTATAAAACCTATTAGAATTAGGAAGTAAATAATAAAACCGGTGAAATAAGGTACAAGACATAATTGGATATTTAAAATTATTTTAGCAAGATTATTTGAATAATGATATTAAGGATATTCTTAGATTAATTAGGATTTAATTGAATTCTTTATATATATGATGTGATCTTCTCAAAATACTTATTATATATTAATTTATATATTAAGTAAATTAATTTTAAAAAAATATAAATATTATATATAAAATGAATTAAAATCTTACATTTAAAATATAAATTCACTCACTAACTAGATCTTACATTTAGAATGAAAGAGTATTAGAGCTTTGAATTATTATTTTAATATTTATAGGGCTCTATAAATAAAATATTATACTCCTTCTAATCCTTATTATAGGACAACTCTCATTAATTCTCACATACTAATAAATAATAATTAAATTATTAAATTTGTATCAAATTGATATCTTTCTCTAAATTTACCCTTATATATGCTTTGAACTTTATATTCTCCCACCTCTCTCCTCAATTAATAAAGGTAAAATAAAAAATAAATATTAATTAGTAGTTAGTAACTTATCTGGGACTAAAATTATTTTTAGTTGGCACCTTATAATAGAAAGAAGAGGGAGTATATTTTTCAACCCCTCCTTTCTCTCTCCTCCATTCTTCCTCTTTCTCTCTCTTCCCCTTCCCCCTCCTCTGTTCACATCAAAAATATATATTGAAAAAAAAAACCTGGCATTCATCTAATACCAATTAATTGAATCTACTTGTGTATAAAATGAAAGACATCTACCTAAACATTGTTCCAAATGACAACATTAAAGGCAAGTCAAAGAGAGTGGCAGGTCCAGCACCGACTAATGAAAACTTTGTGGGCAAGTGTGTGTCCCCATTTCAAAGGAGTAGGAAACATCTTAAATGCCCACATGTGATCACAACCCCCCTTTCCCTCCCACAATTACCTGTATTTTTGTCAAACATCATCCCTCCCTCCCTCCCTCCCTCCCTCTCTCTCTCTCTCATCTATCAAACAAGCTTCCATAAAATAAAATTATATGAATAATCAAGTACTGGTCCAACTCCTCTGAGTGTGTGTCTGTGAAGGATACAGACAGACACAGTGCTAAAAGATGAAAGGGTTATGGTTTCTATCATATCAACCACCCAGTCCATTCATCATCCCCACCCTCAATAATAACTAAACCTTCACTTAAAAACACATGTAGCTTGCCTTTGCTGTCAAACGCTGCACAGCAACACAGTTCATCTTAAATGCCATTTCCACCTACTCAATCCCAAACACCCACGTCAGCTTTCTCCTAGGTAAAACTTCAGTTTATAAATGATAAACTTGAATCCAAGTTGCATCCTCTGTAGTACTAGTAACTGAACAAGATGCAGTTAGAGAGAAAGAGGGAGGGATGGCGGGAGTGAGATCAAATTGAATCATCCACAGTATTAAGTCCACTTTTTTAGCTATCTTTAAGTACGCTATACATAATTACTTCGGTGGACGTTGAGAATTCATTTTGAGAAAATCACTGTAAAGACCCAAAGGATTATAATCACCAAAAAAAATCCCACAAACAAGTTAGCAGCATTGACTTATTATATCTTGTACTAAAACTTGTCATTATATGCTGCTCACTTATTGTGCGACTTTTTAATGATTACATTCTTTTGTTGGGGCTGATAGAGATTTCCCCATTCAAATTTGAGTGGGATCAGTCCGCTGCTTGTCTTGATCCTACTGTACCTAATGGTGTGGCGCAGAGGTTTTGGGACAGTAAAGCATATAATTAACACGGTCTAACAAGATAATGACAAATTTTCAAGGCAGTCATCACCAATGGTTACTAAGAAGTCACAAACATAGACCCTGAAAGATGGAAAATGTTATTGATTACGTGGCCAAAGATAGAAAAATGATGATAACAACAACATATTCATCCTCATTTCAGGAGGTGCCCACCCATCACCCATCCAATCTCCTTCAAAGGCTTCAAATTTTTGGTTGGTATGTATCACTACATATATATACATGTACAGATCCCCCTCTACCAACAGAACCCCCTCCTCTTTCTCTTTCTCTTTCTCTTTAGAGAAGGGAACAAAAAACAATGAGGAATGAATGAATGAATAAAAACTGTAAAAGGTACTAGACCATCTCTGGGTTCCACTGGCATTGGCTACTAATGAGATTTATTATGTGTGGTTCTGTTCTGGCTAGGTCACAGGAATCAGCTGATCATTTTATGGTGGGAATGGGATCATGAAACTGGAATGACTCGAGAAATGGAATAGCTTGAGAGTTTCAGTTCAACTAGAGGTTTGAACAGCAAGAGAAATTGCAGAAGATACAGCAGAGAAGCAGTACAAGTCGTGTTCTAAAAGCTATAATGCCTCACAGAGTGTTCCAACATGTCACGACTAGGACACACAATTTCCTTCACACGACAGCCATTCTTGTAGATCTTGAACGTCGGTACAATTCTAATGCTCTCAGCCGTTGCAACTGTTGGGCATTCTTGAATATCCACCTTCAACCAAACACAAAATTGCAAGTAATATTAACAAAACACCAACGATACTCTCCTTTAATCTTTATTTCAATATTTGGGGATCAAGATGAGAAAAGTTAATCTGTGAAGTACCTTGAGGAAGTTAATAGAAGGATAGCGGCCACATAATGTACCCATAAATGGTGAGATTTGCTTGCATTGCGGGTTAGATGAACTTTCAAAATGGACCACAGAAACACCTATAAAGCCTAGGGTCAATCTCATTTTGCAGAAAATGAGGAGCAGACTAACGACTGAAGATAGCCTTCAAACATTTTAGTTACCTGGTAACGCAATCGCTGCTCTAAATTGCTCAAGACCTGATACTTCTTCCACCTCCCCGCCAAACTTCAAATCGTGAACTTCCTCTCCACGAGATTTCTTTAATGCCACTACTGCATGAAACAGAGCTTCAGCTACTTTACTGTCATCCGGAAGAGCTCTCCGCAAGATCTCATAATCTTTGACAGCTTCCGCCCACCTTTCTAACTGCAATATACAGCGAAGGGTGACATGAGCTATCTATGAGTTTGGCAACAAAATGCATGACAAGTATAAAAGAAAAATGGTCAAAATACCTTGCTATTAGATGCTGCCCTACGAAGAAGAGCTTTCGTGTAATTAGGTTGGAAATGTAAAGCTTGATTGCAATCCTCAATTGATTGTTCCCAGTGCCCAAGCTTAAACCAGCAAGCTGCTCTATTGCAGTAGAGAACAGAGTTTGAAGGATCCAGCCTCAAACCTTCCCCATATGCTGAGCAAGCTTCAGTGAACCTTTCGGATTTGAAAAGATCATTGCCATGCGCTCGAGCTCTGGCCACAATCCTTACATTTTTTAGCAAAACAGTAACTTCAATGTTTCGGGGATCAATCTGACCAGCTTTCTCAGCAGCTGTAACTGCATTCTCAAACCTGAAAACAAATCCATCATCAATCCACACTCTCCAACAGGAAACTTTGCCATCTTAGATTTCTGATGAAGCTAAAAGTTTTTGAACTCACCTTCCCAGAGCCATCTCCATCTGAGCTCTCACAAAGAAGGAATAAGCTTCAGAAAGTATCCCAAAAAATCTTGTCTGTGAAGAGGAGTTAGTAAGTGATTCAAATTTGGGATTGTTTAACAGAGTTGATTCAGCATCATCAACTTGGTGGAGTTTCAAAAGGGCCTCTGCTCTACACATATAGAGCTGTAAATTCAATTATCAACCACAGTTCAGCCATTTTTCCTCAATCTCTATGTCCACAACATATTCTATGTCAGATATGACAATGGAATTATCTTACCTCAGGACAAGAGTCTGCTCCAGAAGAAACGGCAGCATCAATTTCCCTGAGCACACTTTTCCAATCACCTATCTTCCGGGAATCTGTACATTTCCCGATATGCTTCTCCGCTAGTTGCAATTTCTGCAACTCAAAAGGATCAGGTGGCAGCCCAGGGCAGAAGAGATGTTTCCTGGCATTCTCAACTTGCCCTAACCTGTGACCACAAACAAGGGTTCATTCAACTTCCTTATCCACAACTCTGCCAACGCATAAGCAGACATAGGCACTGGATACAGACTGAATCCAAAATACTGAGATAAATTGTAGTTCTTGTAGTTACATCATGTTACAGTTGGTAGAAAACAATCAAGTGATGGAATCCTAATATACACCAGTATCAGAACAATTCTTGACAATGCCATCGATGCAGAAAGCTTCCAAACACATAGAACTAACAAAGAAATTTGAATTTTAAATTGAAACCAATGCAAAAGAGTAGAAAACAGAAAATTCAATCCAAACCCCCAAACAAACAGACAACGAAGATTAAATATTCATGAAACCCAAACACTCAATGACTTCTTGAGATCAGAAATAAGTCACATTGCAGCTTCAACCAAAATCAGTTGTAGAAGCAACAAAAACAAGAAGCCAGCCGAATTCAAAATCTTTAAAAAAGGAAGCAACGATAAGCACAAAATAACTAATGAACCTGATCTGGCGTCAGAGGACAGGATTCATTCCACAAATTTACCTATCTAATATTTCTTGAAAGCAAGAATATCCTCGAAGACAACAAGAAAACAATAGGAAGATGATGAAGTTCAAGCGCACCGTAGAAAAAGAGAAGCCAAACGCTGATGTGCCCTCCCATAATTGGGATCTAATCTCACAGCCTCCTCACACTCCCTCACAGCCTCAGACAACCGTCCCAAACCCGTCAATGCGGCTGCACGGTTGCTCCGAAAAGCTGCGTTAGCAGGGGATAATGAAATTGCTCGATCGTATAGACTCAGAGCCTCTGCGAAGCGACCCCTCTTGTACTGCTCGTTCCCTGCTCTCTTCAACTCTTCTGGATCCACACTCACCACCGCCCGCTTCACTGAGTCAGTGACGGCACCACCACCGCTCGCCCTCGCATTGGTCGCACCGGTCATTCCTCCAGCATTTCCTTTGGAGGTCGCACCGCCCCGCATTATGCTTCCATGGCCGTAATATCCTATCCCAGAACCCAAAACGTCCGACCTGGAGCTCCGACTAACCGCAGCGGCGGTCTTCAGAACCTTGCTGGACGGACAGATATTGCCCGTGGGAAGAAAATTCGACGGCAGTGAATTAACGGAGGAGCTTTGGCCGGAGTAAATTAACGGTTGGGTGGTCTTGGAATCTGATCTTGCTTGAGGAGATTTGAAGTTCCTGGTATTCCCTGCGGCGGTCGGACTGTTCTCACCGGAGCCGGAGAGCTCGCCGGAGTGATTATTCGGATCGTAATCGGATCGTTTTACGACCGGTTTAGTCCCGTTTCGTCCAGAGACCGATCCAGATGAACTCGAACTACTACTGGTAGTAGTGAGTCCACTGGCAGTAGCAGTAGGTACACTCTGACGAGTCCGCAATGGCGAAACCGGCGAGCCCAAGTCGAGTTCTCGAAAATCCGGCTTGTTAGCCTCACAGCTCAAAGACTCGTGGAATCGGTCGGTGAGAGCATCGAGTCCTAGCTCGGAAATGGGCTTCCCGGAATGAGACATTTTCCCGCCAATCTAACACAAGGGAGGTCTCAAATCCTCTCTCTCTCTCTCGCTTCTCAAGTTTCACAAAATCTAGATAATGGAACTACAAGGAATCCTACAAGAAGCAAAAACAGAGAAACATAAAACTACAACTACAGGCTTCGAAGAAGACATGAGAAGAAGCAAAAAGAAAGAGATGGAGATCTCGTGATATAAAAGGAGGAAGCAAAGAATGAATATGGGTGTTGAAATTTCAATCGAGAAAGAGAAACAAAAAAAAAAGGTCTTGTTTAGAGAGAGAGAGTGGAATTTGCACAGAGAAACAGAGAGAAAGAGAAGGAGAGAAGAAGAGGAAAGAAGGAAAAGAGAGAGCTTTTATTTTCTTTTCCTCCTCTCCTTCACCTGCTGCTTCACGAGACAGGTTTCCCTTCTGTCTCTAATCTCTCTCGTCTTTCTCTTTCTAGAGATCAATTTTATTATTTTCTCAATTTTCATAATTGCTTTCTCTGGTTTTTAATTGAGTTGGTTGTTATTAACTTTGGCTGTTCTTTTTTGAATAAGACTCCCTCTTCTGTAATCTTCTTCTTCTTCTTCTTTTGCTTTATGATGACCACAATAATCATTCTCTTTATTTGTTGTATTTTTTCTTAATCAATCTTGATCATCCAGTCCCGTTTCAGACTTCGTGTGAGAGAATCTCCCTCTTATTAATCCTTGAAGCCAAAGTAAAGTTTCTCATTCTCGTTTTTGTTACTCTCTCTCTCTTGCTCAGTGTCCTTCCAAAATGATAAAGTTGAAGGTTTGACATATAAATAAAAATGGCATAAAGTCTAGCTTTACACAACCATCGGTTTACTAAATTCAAGGGGTTTTATATATATATATATATATAAAGAGTAGTTCCTACAATTAAAGCAATGTAAATTAAGAATATTGGTGTCAATGTAAGAAAACAATTGATTTTAGACATTTTATCTCAATTCTTGAGCTCTGTGAAATCATGTTGAAGAAGCCACATTATTTAGAAAAGGAGGTCAAATATAAATGAGTCAATAATACTTAATATATAAGATAATTTTATAAAAACAACCTATTCATATAATCCCAGTATAAAAACAAATGCTGCAATGTGAAGTTATACATAAACTACATTCTTTTTTACCGAGGAGGACGAGTTTTATAATACTCTTTATCCTACATATGAGTTAATTAAGTGAATGGTATTTATATCTTTTTAAAATTTAGAGTATAACGGATTTTTACTTTTTTAATAAACACATTTTTTTAAATTTTAAATTTATATTATTTTTTTTATAGAGATAATATTATTTATTACCTTAATTATCAGTTTATTAATAAATTAATATATAATTTAATATTACATAATTATGTTTTAAATAGGTCAATTCAAATCTAATATAATTAATTTATTTATCAACTTTAATCTATTAAATTAATTAAATAGCTCTAGCTATGAAATGTGATAGTAACTAAACACATCTTTTTAACCTATTTTAGAAATAGGAGAGTTGTCATATTATTCATGAACTATATTATAAATCATGTTTTAATCTTTTATTGGTATATTTGATATGAAAACATAAATTTGACCCCAAAAAATAAGAAAACATAAATATATTTCTAAAATTTAGGAATTTCTTTTATTATATGTGGACGAATGGTAACCTATATTTTATAATATTGTGTATATCTTAAAAGTAAAAAACAAATTAATTGAAAATATATATGATATTAACATATTTTTTGAAATGAGGAAGAGAATGAAGAGAAGCAGTGTAGGACAGGAGTAGCTGGCCATGTGCTGGAGGAGGAGAGAGTGGCGAGCCAGCTGGTCCATTCCAGTGCATCCCAAGGAGTGACAGTGCCCTCCAGCTAAGCACTTGACGGCGGTGTTGACGCTGTTATTGTGATGATCCCCATTCCACGTCCTTCCCAGGGAGGCTCCGTTCCGATGATGTTGACGTGACGTGACCGCAATCATGCCAGGAGAAGCCGGGAATGAATCATGACCAGGCGATCTTCTTCCCTCCCACCTCACCCCCATCCTCCCTCTACCCTCCTCGCGGCAATCATTCCCTGTTCTCCGCTCCATCATAATACTTTAGCCACCACTTGACACGTGCCACCACCCAGCCCTCACTCATTCCCTCTTTTTATTCAGTATAAACCCTTACTATTAATATTTGCGTGCATACATATATATATTTTTTCAACTCAATATATATTTTTTTTTAATTTTTAATATATAATTTATTTAATTAATTTAATTCTATTAAAAAATTTAATTAAATTAATTAATATATCATTTTTTTTAAATCACCTTAATAATTTTTTTTTAATTTATTATTTTTCTCTCTTAATTATTATTGAGGGAGTATCAATAGAGATAATTTAAAAAAATTTAATAAATGTAAAAAAATATGTCTTATATTTAAAATTAAAACTAACTCTTCAATTAGCTCTTATATTAAGTATAGAATGACCAGTAACATAAAAATTTCTTTATAAGTGAAATATTATAGCTTTAATTCCACTTATAAACCTCCTATAGTTAGTCGTGCTTCTCTTAACTTTCAAAAAAAATTAAATAAATTATATTACTGCGGCTAAGATTTCTCAGAAGGGTCAAAACCAAAGAAACAAAAAAATTAAATAAATATGTGGTAGTCTTAATAGAAGAAGCTATATGGTCATATATGCCAAGTATTGGGTTAGAATGCAAGTGTGGGAATCAAGTAGATAAGTAAATTTGTATCTAAATTTTAGTTTTGGCATTTCCCACCTAAAAGGCACCTTCCATTGACCTCAAATCTATTATTTAGCAGAAATCTTGATTTGAAGATAATCTATTAATATCAACTCATGATTATATGAACTATGGACATTATATTGAAGGTAATAATTGTTGTTATAAATGCTGCATATGCCGAATTATCATATTGTAAAAGTGACATTTATATATATGATTTTACACATAAAAACGTAATTCTACTAACATACATTAAATTTAGTAAAAAAAATTAGTTATTCACAATGTAACAAATTTTTATTAAAAAAATATGTATATTTAATAGTTAACAGTACTTTAAATATAATTATCTCTAATAAAATAATACATATACTTAATAAAAAAGAAAAAAAAATGATTATTATAACAATCATCAAAACATATTATCAAGTTTATAACAGAGTCTATTCTTGACTTAAAATCATGATTTTTAATCAATTTTATTTAAAATCTATTATCCAATCAAATATATTTTAAGTTTTTGTGAATGTAAATAAATTGCCTTTTAAAAAAGACACTTTCAATTAGGCTGAATCTGATTGAGTAATGTTAAATATCATATAACTATGTTAAAAAAAAAATCAAAGAAAAAGAAAGAGGTTTTGGTATGTCTCATTTTGATATGTACTAGTTTTTACCAAATCAATCTCTCTCTCTCTCTTATTTTACATGCCCTGCAGGTGATCCAGAGATAAATATTCCAATTAAATTATTCTAAAACAAAATAGTGGAAATTCAGTATAAGCCATAATTTTGGTGTTTAAAACCCAACTACAAGAAAATTTAGGTGATATTCTCAAAAAATGAAGAAAAAAAGGAAGAAGAACTAGAGTGTATGGCTAGTTTAGCAATTATTTGATAATTGGAGTTGTTGGTGCAGCCTAATTTTCGTAGTCCATTGTTCTTAACCTCATATACACATATGTATTCACGTGTGGTTGCTTCAGCTTTGCACTTTGCTATATTATATCAACTTCTTGTATATATGATTTAGCTCATTAATTGACTATTATTATTGGTATTTTCATTAAATAATTAATTTGTGTTATTACATCACCTCACCAAATTCAATTATTCTTAACTTCTTGGCCCTAAGCGTGCCATCTGCTGGGCTAAGTAATTAATTAACCTAAAGTGCATTGCATATGTAATATGGGATTTGGTGTTCTTTCAGATCCTCAACAGAATAGTTAAATAACTAATTTATAAATATAAATAATTAGTTATCTATAAAAAATATATTATAATTTTCTTAAAATATCTCTTAATATGTGCAATTAATAAGGGATAATTTAAGAAATAATTATAAATTTGGAAGATAAGGAGACTGATATTTTATATTTAAACTAAAATAAACTTCTAATTATGCTCTATTTAATAATGGAGGGATTAAGTCTAGGGGAAGGAATTGATCCCTCATAATATAACGAATTAAGATTATAATTCCTATTAGGAGAGATATTAAAATTTAGTGTTTGACAATAACTCGAACATATTTATTTTTAATAGGAGGATGCTTAGAAAAAAAAAGATTGGAGGGCTTAAGTTTTATTTCAAACATTAAAACAAAAAATTATTTTCATATATAACTCTGCTTTCCGTATAAATAACATATTTTAAGTCATCTGAAAAATAAACTAATTAATTTATTAAATGAAATATTATGTATGTATGTATATATATATTTAAATAAAAAATTTAATAGCATGTGTAATTTTCAAATTCACGAAGGACAATATAGTTATTTAATTCTCTTTTAGTTTGGCCCGTGACATATACTATATCTAGATAATGTACTAATGTTGACGATAATAATAATAATGATAATAATAATATAGTTAGGTTATGAAGGTCAAAAAAGATATATAAAAACTAAAAGGGTAATGAAGGAGTATCTTTCTTTGGCACTAAGACAAATTTAAGGAAGGTTCATTGCATTAAGCCCAAAGATGGCATCCAAATTGAGTATTTGTATCATACTCTAAATAAATAACTCTAATAATTTGATTTGTTGCTTCATTATATTTTCAAAGTTCTACGATTCCCTCAGATTATTATAATGTGTGTGTATTATAACTAAATTCTTAGTGTTGTGGGTTTTAAATTTAAAATTAAACCTTTTATTCATAATTTATAAACAGTAAGGTTCCTATAATTTTTTATTATATATATACATAAATATAAATTAATAATGTGTATATGACTCATTCTCAAGGATTTTTTGAAACTATTTATTTAATCCTATTACTAAGTATCTAATTTTACGGTTCGTAATTATCCTTTATAGCATAGGCATATTTTTTTAAAAATTGAATTTGAGATTTAGAAAAATTTAGTAAGATCTTACACCATTAGACTAACTCTATGTCAGTCTTATCAAATATAAGGATTAAGGAGTATACATAATACAACAGAAATTAATCCATTTTGAATATAAAAAGAAGATTATTTCTTAACTAGGTTATTATACATAACATAAAATTTGAGATTTGAACCCCCATATACTTCTGAAAGTGTGATGGAGATGATTAGGCACTCCAACGCCTATAAATAACAAGAACAACTATATTTGTTTTTTGTAAAATGATTTTTTTTTTTAAGAAAGTTTACTTTATAACTACAATTTTAAGAAAAAACAATATAAGCTGAACAAAGTCTAATCAAATAAATAATAATATCTCTTACCCCATAACCTTTTTTTATTAAAAAAAAATTGAAGGAGAATGGGACGGCTATGTGAGAGCCCATCATTTCGTTAATCTCAAATTTATTATATATAATAAGCAGCAAAAGCACTAACATAATAAGCTACTATAAAAAATAAAATAAAATAAAATCCTTAAACTTAACAAACATTATTTGACCTAGGATTGTTTGTCAAGTGGTTCTCCCCAACCACCCTCCATGTATGAATAAAGCAAAGCCTTTATTTGATTGGTCCCTGTTCTAGGGTTTCCTTTGCTCCTTCCTATATTCATTCATATGGTAGCTCACGAAAAGTTAGGTGTAAGAGCATTTTCACGATTAAGAGCCCTCACAAAATTCTGTCTCACTAAAACACAACATTTTTTTTTTTGTATCATGCCTTTTCCTCTTTATTATTAGCTATATAGTGGTGGAGAGAGTAGAATATTAAAATCCATATTAATTAATATTATTATATTAGTAAGATCAGAAATTACACTTGATCTTAGTTAATAAGTTCAAAAAATATATACTTACTGAATAAAAGGCCTAGATGAAGATTTGTCTTGGTGAAAATTAATATCTATTGATGTGAAAAATTTATTAGTGTGTATACTCTATCTGATTTTTATTATAAAATATTTTTAAGTGATTTCTAATAAAAATTATTTATTATTTTTAGAAGATGACTTATAATAAAAATCCGACGGTATAATTTGTAAGCATTCCTTTAATACTAAAAGTGATAATATTGGAGAAAAGGCATGTATTCAACTTTATGAATTATTCAACTTAGTGTTCTGCTGAATCAAATGTTTATGATTGTTCATATGGCCTTCTTTCTTTTTTCATGCATTGCCGACTTCTTATTTTGTCCATGCATGAACCTCTTCAAATTCATTTGTTTTTTTTCTTTTAAGTTAATGCATAATTAAGCTATATTTCTGAGAAATTTGTCTCACTTTATGGAACCAATTAGTTACTGCTTCAATATAATTCATGTCAATTAGTAAAAGTTAATCTGTCTTTCATATAATAGACCTAAATAAACCCTCTACCTTATTCATTTTAATGCCCCCCAATATTTGAAAATATTAATTTCTTTTTGTAATATTGATTAATTTTAATATATCCATAACACGCACTCACTCTTAAGTTTTGGGTCCATTGCCTTGGTGCGCTAGTGTGTGTGAAATGGATAAATAAAATTGTGATGTTGTAAGAATTTTTTTTAATAGACGATGTATAAGTCTTTTGTAAATGTTATGTCTTGATTTTTGTGAGGACTAATATTTAATTTATCTAAATTTTTAGTATAAAAGAAAAGGATAAGTGAAACTGAGGGAAAGCAACAAAATATAAGGCTCAAATAATTGATATGTGAAATAAACTGAACGACAAGTCGTATAAATAATGTTGTTTGGTACAAGGGTCATCTCCAAACTTGATCAGATTTCGTGTAAACTACTCAAATGCTTTTTTTTTTCTGTGAGCATATATGGTGTCCTAAATATATATACATGTTGATTTTTATTTTTAATATATAATCAATTTAATTAGATTAAAAAAATTAATTAAATTTATTAATATAACATATTTTTTTAAAATATTTTAATAATATTTTTTAATTTTTTTTTATCTTATTTAATTATTATTGAGATAATATTAATAGAAATAATTTAAAAAAATTAATAAATATAAAAAATATATTTTATATTTAAAATAAAAATTAACTCTCTAAGCACCTGCCTTAGCCACTAAGACTTGTTTGATATATATAGTTGGTTGGTCAGCATTGACTAATCGTCCAATCAAAATTAGTGTTTCTGACACTTGTTTGGGGTCCAATTAAATATATAAAAAAATATTACATTCAATTTAATTTAATTAGTCCAAGCTACCTTCTTGTTTTGTTTTATTTTCTTTAGGTTAGTATTACATATCGCTTCCGTTTCTATTATAAATCCCTTGTGACTAGGATTTTTTAGGTTTGTCATTATTTAATTTCTCCCTATATATATTTACAAATTATTATTATGTCTCTATCTTTTTTCTCTCTTTTTTATGAAAATTAAATATAAATAAAATTATAAAATAATAATTAATAATTTTACAAGTGATTTATATTTTAGATTAATTTTTTTTATAAATAATGTATAATAAAGACTAGAACGATGTATGATTAATTCTCACTTCTCTTTCTTGCATAAATCTCATTCTACCGAACATTTACCATAAGTAAGTAGCTGAGATGTCGATCATAATTAAAAGAAAATGAAGTCAAAAGAGATCAATTATACTGAATAAGAATCATGTCATCGGTTACTAGTTTACTAACTAACGTTATTTATTTATTTTTGCAAATTATTGAGTACAAGGATGAATACTTGGAACGGAAAAAAATTCACAAAAACCTAGGCGAAGTACAATAATCACTATAATTGAAATTGATAACTCAAAATAATTCCCCAGTTTCTTCTCAAAAGAGAATCTCTATCATAGAGAAAGAAAAGGGGCCATCATCATTTTGCCTCTGTGGAAAAAGCTTTGATTCCCCTCTCACCGTCTCCGTCACTTGGCTAGGATATAAAAGTATTTTTCATTCTAATTTATCTAATTTAAATTATGTGTTTTGATTATTATTTAATAATTTAATACCTATATTTTTAATTACTTTCATACAAAACACATTAGATTTTTTTATTAGAAAAAATATTTACTTTTTTAATTTTTATTTCATGTACTCGACCATTAATTCCTGTGCTATTAGCTTTATGAATTATTATTCAACTTAGTATCTTACGTTGAATCAAATGTTTATTATGATTATTTATGTCGACTTTTTCATTTGTTCTTCCATGAACCTCATCACACCACAGTCACGCACGCACCTCTTTTTTCCTTTTTATTTCTCTAACAAATAGATATTAAGTATGTAAGTAGCATCATTAACTGATATAATAATTAATCGAGTATTATCATGTTTAAATTTGATAACTCTTCTTTATTAATTTTTTCATTTATAAAATTTTGATTCTCAAACTTGTTTAATTATTAAACTTAGGCTATATTCTTGGGTAATCTGCCTCTCTTTATATCATAATCCTTGCAATTATTTTTCCCCCAAAATCATGATGTTTGACATTATTATACATTTCTTCATTTGTTTTTGATTCAGTTCAATTAACCGAATTTTTAGAGCTTGGATACGTTTGAGTCGAAAGGAGAAAATTAGAGAGGGAAGAGAAAATTATCCAAAAATAAAATAAAGAATATTTGTGACTTAAATATAATTGGATATAGGTTCATTTAGATAGGCTTTTAGAAAATAGTTTATAAAAAAAATATTTTTAGACAACTTTTAAAAAATGTTTTTTAAAAAAGAGTTTAGGAAAAAAAAATAGTTATGAATAAATGATTGTTTAGATAATTATTACCATAAGGACTTTTGATATTAATAAATTACTATAAAAAGTATAATTTTATAAAAAAAAATAATCAATTTCTTTTTTTTCTCTCTTTCTCTCCTTTCTCTTTTCTACCACTGACAAAGGAAGATGAAGAGTAACGGAGGAGGATGACCAGCGATGGAGGAATAAGTGACGACCCACGGCAATTTGTTCACAGAAATTCTAGTGTAGATTTTCTTCCTCTTCTTCTGTGAAAGTACAGCAATGGCCACGACAGACGGAGCTACCCACTGCACACGGTCACAATACACGATGAAAATAGATACGCCATAAATGGATATGACGGAAACGGAAAGGGTTCGTGACGAGAAGAAGAGCAGAAGAGAGAAAAAATAAGGGTAAAATAATAATTAAATAGTTCATAATATTTTTTACTATGCCAGAAACTATTTTTAGTAGCTTATCCAAAACTATAATTTGATCCAGAAACTCTTTTAGACAAATCTAGCTATTTGTTTTAAAATTTTCTCAAACTAAAATTTATATCAAAAGCCTTTTAAAATTTAGGTTATATGTTTATCCAAACATACATATATAGTGGGTGAAGTACATTAGTCACTGTAATTGATAACTGATATTTCATAAGTTCACTTCAGAAACATAATTCATATCATGCAAGAAAAATATGGACATCATCATTTTGCCTCTGAATTCTAAGAAATATTTATTATCTCCATAATATATATAAATATATAAATTCTAAGAAACTAGTACATTTTCAATACAAGCATTGCAACTTATTTTTCAGATTTTGTATTACATAAAGTAATTCAAGAAAACAACAACAAAGCCTTAGAAGAAGGTAAACTAGCTAGTGAAGTGATTGTGATATATCATTTTGTGATTTTTGATAAAGCTTGTTTTGTGTTTGTGCATGCATGGAGCTGTATATATTTTATATTTGCCACTTCTTTAGATCTCTCTATCCTTATCTCCATGATCTACACAACACAACCTGTGTGTCCCTCTCATTCTTCCTTCACATCATTGCATGCCAATAAGCCGCCACATTCTCCATTATCGTTATCTCATTTTGTAGGCAATATCCATCCTCATTTCTCTTATCCTCTCCACCTCTCCAACAAATAACTTATATATATATATATATATATATATATATAATGCTGTAAGAATACAATAACAATAAGATTTATCCTATCAGGTGGAGTCAATTATATGAATCATATGATATTATTGTACTCTATCGTTAAATAAATTGTTAACCAAAACATCACACTCAATAATTTTATTGACTGTTCTCTTAAGTTTTTCTTTATCACTTTTTATAGGATTTTATATTGTTTGATCTACTATTTTCACCGACGCATCTAATGATATGTCCAAGTTACCTCAGACTTTTTTTACCATTTTCTCTTTAATAGATGCTATTTTAACTTTTTTGCTTATATGTTCATTACAAATTTTATCTTTTATAATATAACCACACATCTATCATCATCTCAGCTATCCCCATCTAATCTTATAGTCTTTTGATCCTAAATATAAGACTTAATTTATAATAAATTATACTATAAATTAAATCTTATATTTAAAATTAGAGGAGTGACAGAAAGATAAAACTTCCCTTATAAGAATAATATAAAATATATATATGTATATGCGGGGCGAGAGAGATGTATGCAAATATACATGAGTTTCACACGCTCTTATTTCTTGTGTGTTCCGTACATCAAATTAGAATGCAAATGTATCCTTTGTAATTCTATAGGGATGCAATGGGGTGAAAAACAGAGAAGAGACGTTCTAAACATCACTTTTGAAGCGAGTGTGATGTAAATAACTTCTCTTATCTTTAAGTGTAAAAATTAGTTAAGAATTTATTTTAATTTTAAATATATAAGATATTAGTTCATTTTAACTTCTAAATTTATTATTATTTGATTTTTTTACATATTTTTATAATTTTTGATTGATATTGGGCACTATTAAGTTATATTTAAATATTCACAAATTTAATTGGGATCAGTTTATCTAACATTATTTTGTTCACACACAACATTTAAAGAAACAATTCCTAAAAAATCTCCAATTGCAAAATTTATTACTTAAATGTATTTAAAAATTTGTTTATGGAGTCAAGTAACCTATCCTTAGTGGTGCAACTTTTTTTCAACTTTGTATAACTTATTTTTAACTACGTACAAAATAGAAGACAATTTATAAATAGTTAAAGATATGTTACACATAACTAAAGAAGAGTTGTACTTACTCAAGAACTTAGGCCTTTAAATACTTTTAGACAATAAATATTGTAATAAGAATTTTCAGCAATTTTTTCGTATTTAAATCCTGCATATATTTTTTTTAAAATCGAGTTTTTTTTCTACTCAATCAAACTATCATAAATAAATCTACGTATATTTTATATTAATCATTTTTATTATGCTAGAATATATGTTTATTTGAAAAAATATAAGTCAAAAGCAGCATTATTTAGACTTGGACTATGCTTGAATTGAATGAAAAAGGACAAAGATGATGTCCCTTATTTAGGAGCATTGTTATGAAAGGAAATAAGATGCAAAGGATGACAAGTAACATTCACAAATGTCTCATTTCCAATGCTTATCATTTTATCTTAGCACTTATTTTTAATATATATATATATTCATAAAATTTAAAATAATTTCAAATTGATATCATATGTTCATAATTTTCTCTTGTTTTTGGTATGTGGAAAACAAATATGGAAAAGAATCTATTATTGTGCCAAGTAACGGCCGGTGATGTTACCTTGTAATTTGTTATTAAGTTGATAATTGCGACGAGTATTTGGGTCTTATATGATTAGGGAGAATCTTAATAAAATATCCTTAAAATAATTAAGAGGGCTAATTTCATAATCTTATCAATTGGCCATAATGCCCCTATTGTTAAAAAGAAAAGAGAAGGCACATAGAGAGAAGTCATCCTGATTGAAACATGTTGTGCTCGTGTGTCACCTTAAGGAGCGTGTGCTACTATCCTCTTGAGATAAAATTGTCTATCAATTATCAATTTACTGAAAAATCTCAATTTTATGCAAACTAAAACTCTCAAACTATATAGAGGTGTTTTGGTCTTTTAACAAAATTAAAAAATTCCTAATGAAACTTCTTGACCTATTAGAAATTAGCTAAAAGTGTAAGCCTTATTTAGATTTTTGTTATTCCAAAGAGATTTTATTAAGATTCTCCCAAAGTAAAAAGTAAAAGGAGAATGTAATGTGCATAAATTAAAAGGTTAAAATATTTATATCAAATTTTATTTTAATCTTTTAAATTTTAAAAAATATATTTTTAGTCCCTTAAATTTAATATTGTTAACTTCATCTAATGCAATTAAACTCCAACAAAAGATGTTTGCATTTTTTTTATAAATTAGTTTCTTTACAATTTTTGTAATATTATATTTTTTTGGAATGATTATCTTATCTAGGTTTGAATTGAGCAAAGTGAAGAGAATGGGGCTGAAGGGCCCCTCTGTAACGTGATTTCTTGGAAGGCTTCTAAAAATTGGAGAATGGGCCAAAATGATTGAGGAAATAATGGGTCCATTATTTACCGTGGCCCATTGCTTTTAAGTATCCATTATGGAATTACCCGTCATTAAATGCATCAACGTAATAAACTATATCCACCAAAGTTTGACAGAATTAGTAGATAGTTAAATTCTTTAAATATAATATTTTAAATTTGAACTAGGCATTACATATGAAAGCAGAGAAATTTGGCTTCCAACAAACCCTCGTATACAATCTGATGCTTGGAACTAAAGGCCAATATTACTTCATCTCTTTGAAAGAATGTCACAAATCAAATATAGTAATACACCAACCGGTTCTAGTTCCTTATAATAGAACGGACTAAAATTTAAATTCCTATTGAGAGAAATATTTATATTTTGTGCCTAATGCCTTAAATAAGATTGCCTCCAATAAGAGGATACTTATACTTAGGAAAAAAAACACTAATATATATTTGAAAAAAGAATGATATTCAAATGGGAACAAATGGACGATCAAATAATCTGCCAGTCTATCTACTTTCTCAACCAAAAAAAATCTTCCCCTTATAACTCCTATCTACCGTATCAACCATTTCCCCTCCAAAAATAAGGTGGAAAAAAGGATATGGGAGAAACAATAAAAATTGAAATAGAATATATCAACTATCTTCCTTCTCCTGCAGGAAGAAAAATGGAATTTTACAGGAAAAAAAGGATCAAGGGAAGGAAAATGATGATCATGGTAGCAGACCTGGGCTCCTAACTTGTACGTAAATGGTACAGATACTAATCATCAGATACCAAAGTTGGGCTCTTTGAGCAGCTTTCCTTTTTTTGATGGATAGTCTGAGTTGTAAGAGATTCGGTATCGCTTTGTTAACAAAATCAAGTAGAGAAGAACATCTTCATATTCATTAACTATTGAGCAACATACTCATTACAATTATAGTAACCCACTTGGGTTACACACTAATCTACCCTCACTTGAGGGAGATGAACAAACCCCACTTGGGGACTTTGAAGAAAGACCCAAGTTACCCTCTCCTTCATTATGGTAAAGATTACATAATCTCACACACAAACCTATATGCTAGAGCCCTTTATATAGAGTTTTAGGGTCATCTAAGTACTAGTGATTAACACTAACCACCTAATTAATTCAACCTTCTAACACCCCCGCTCAAGTTGACACCCCTTAATTTTAGGTGTTCAACTTGCCAACACAACACACAAGGGAATAAGGTGAATTAAACCAAGCCACTCTCATTTTACAAAATACAATATGAAAATTTCTTCAAAACTCTCTTCAATTAATACTTAAGCAGCAACTGCAACTTTCTTGATAACAATGGTCTCTGAATTTCTCATTCCATTCCGGAAAGCTCCTCTTGCTGCCAACTGGAAAGCTAGGACACTTGAATCTACATCATAAGATCCATCTACAAGTACCGCACGTACATCAACTACAGGAAATCCAGCGAGTATACCATTGCTCATACACTCCTCCAATCCTTTCATCACTCCCGGAATGTATTCTTTCGGTACGGCACCTCCTTTGATCTCACTCTTGAACTCATACCCGCTTCCTGCTTCCATGGGTTCAAAACGAATAGTGATATCAGCAAATTGACCTTGTCCTCCTGACTGTTTCTTGTGCACATACTTCACTTCTGAGACTTTGGAAATGCTTTCCCTGTAGTTCACTTGGGGTGCACCAACATTAGCTTCTACCTTAAATTCTCTCTTGAGTCGATCAACAATGATTTCAAGATGCAATTCTCCCATTCCTTCAATGACCGTCTGGTTAATCTCTTCATCCCTAGAGAAGTGGAAAGAAGGATCTTCTTGGGCAAGCTTAATTAAACCAGTTGCCATCTTGTCAACATCAGCTTTTGTTTTGGGCTCAATGGCAACCTGTTAAAGCTGCTTTAACATCCTCCCTGCTGTTCGCATGCATTTCCAGCAGTCTACCAATTCTCTCCTTCTTCCCTTTGTTTGCATTGAGTACATAAGACCCTGCAGTTAGCTTTCCAGAATACACCCTCACAATTTTAAGGGAACCAATGAATGGATCATCTCAACGTTTCCGTTGAAGGCCCTTATGGACCTGCCTCAACCAATTATCTCAGTTATGAAACCCTTGTGATGGTGAGTGGAGGCAGTGGGATTATACCTTTCATCTCTATCGTTCGCGAGCTAATATATCAGTGCACAACACTTAAATGCACAACCCCAAAAGTTGTACTCATTTGTGCATTCAAGAACTCTTCATCTCTCTCAATGCTAGACCTTATCATTCCCTTATCTGGTACCCCCTCTGATATTTCCAACCTGCAGATTCAGATAGATGGAAAGGTTTTACGCAGAGCAATGTGTATCAGTTTCTTGACCTCTTTCTTCAATGGAAGAGACTTGTAACTTATAATAGCTTCACCTCCGATAACAATCAAACCAATTAGCATAAGAACTGGATGGAGATTGAAGATGAGGCTCTTGTTGGAGGATTCCCAAGCTAAGCCACCTCTGAAGTGGATGTTCCAGACCAATACCAAAATAATAAGGGCGATACCGAGAAAGTGAGTGACGAAGGTGAAGGGAAGGGCAGGCACATGTGCTCAAGATCAAGAATCATCCAAGAACATGGCGCCATTAATTTAAACTTGCACAAAGAATCCATTCAAGAACCTTTCAATATTGAAAGATTTCAAGAACCAAAGTGTGATGATACCAGAAAAGATGAAGGAAGTATTGAAAGGGCATTGCTTCAACATTTCTGTCCCAAGATGACTGCTTTGATACCATGTTAACAAAATCAAGTAGAGAAGAACATCTTCATATTCATTAACTATTGAGCAACATGCTCATTACAATTATAGTAACCCACTTGGGTTACACACTAATCTACCCTCACTTGAGGGAGATGAACAAACCCCACTTGGGGACTTTGAGGAGAGACCCAAGTTACCCTCTCCTTCACTATGGTGAAGATTACATAATCTCACACACAAACCTATATGCTAGAGCCCTTTATATAGAGTTTTAGGGTCATCTAAGTACTAGTGATTAACACTAACCACCTAATTAATTCAACCTTCTAACACGCTTAAGCTAAGTTTCGAGTTCGAGCCTTGGTGTATGTAGAAAATCCCCGTTAGGAGACTCACCCACTATAGCCAGGTGTGCGACGCGGGTCGGATTCGGATGTAGTGGGAGCAAAACTCCAGTGAACTGGATGGGCAACTAAAAAAAAAAAGTTCCAACATTCTCTGTTCTGGATCACAGCCCTACGGGGAAACAGACAAACAGTACCTAGATAATAAAGAATTTTCTTTTCCTTTGATATTCACTACCCCGTGTTTGGACGGGAAGAAAGAATACTATGAGCAAAAAAATCTAAAAAATAGTAATTTTTTTTACTATTTTAAGAAACTTTCCTTCCTAGTAATCCCTTCCCCTTATTTACCCCTCACTTTTCTCTCTATCCAAATATAGGTATCAACAAACACAAAATCACTAAAAGAATCTCATACATAGAATTAATCTACATTCAAAATCACACCAGGCAAAAAATAAATGCATATGGCCAAAACATATTTCAAGTCTCAGAGTCATGCTAGATCATGATAAAAACACACGGACCATTTTCTTTAGCAGCTTAACACATGCTCTCTCTTGTATTAGGCATACCATAAAGTTTTACCACGTCTAATTTTGTCATGTTTGTGTCCTTATCTGTTTCTTGTGACATGTCAAGAAATTTTAAGCTATGAACACTTCGAATTTTGTTATATTATGGTGGCCATGTCTGTTTCTTGACTCATGTCTTTGTCTGGTTCTATCAACCATGCTTTCTAGCTCACAGAAAACTCTTAAGAAAGATTGGTAAAAGAACGATGCAGTAAGACAATTGAAAAAGTTGGGAATCTTTATCTGTCAGAAGTCAGAAACAATAGCCAAGAGGTCCATCAATTAAGCAGACTCAGTTTCGGTGCTAAGCAGAATGATGAGCACCAAGAGCTCATCATGCTGCGCACCGTTTCATTAAAAAAAAAAAAAAAGATAACATCCCTCAGTTAAGCTGGGATAGAAGCGTATTAATTTCATGTCTTTTTCAGCTTCTCCTTGGAAACTCTACAGTACAAACTCCTTCAACCAGATTCTATAACATTTTTGTGGGAGGCGAGAAACCAACCTGAACACTTGGGAATATCTAACACAGCAATGAATGTGGGCGTACAGTCTGAACCACACAGCTCCTTATTATTTTCATGCTTCACGTTCACTGCGAGCATCCATGCTCCAATAGTAGCATCCTCATTGCTGAACATCCGGAAACTGTGATTTACATTAGAAAAAGGGAAAATGATTAACCTTATCGATAAGGGGGAAGGTACAGCATAATGTGTACCCCAACCTGAGTCCTTAAGAGGAAGAAAATAAAACATTGAATATTATGAAACAGAAAGCAATAAAATTTCTCATAAATGATAGATTGATAACATTGATGTGAGGCGGAAATAAAGAAGCAATTGTATAACTTTTTCTTTACAAATTCAAACTATAATTGTAATTAAGGACCAAGAGCCAACAAGGTTATCTCTTCCAACCAATACGTTAAGGAAATTAACTTGAGAATAGTTGATAGCAGATATGCAGTACACAATAGAAGAACAGAAATGCTTAAGGACATGCAATCAGAGATTCTAAACATGATGATTCAGAACAAAAATTGCAGAAGTTTGCATGCCAAACTCATGAAAGCATCAACTGTCACTTCCTACAGTAAATTAGCTAAACACGTATAATATAATTACTAACTCATATTTTACTAATTATAATAATATTGAAGTAGGTCAAGTGGCTAAAAGATTGAGTTGTGGAGACGGTTAAACTTACCTGTCATTCTTTAGAGCGACCAAGCTAGCAACAACATCAGCAGAAAGAGCATATATAGGTCCATAGGAATGAAGAAAGTACCCAGATCCAAGCAAATAAGATAGAGGCTTATACCTGCAAGATATTATCAGTAAAATAACTCTTTTAGCCTAGGATAAACAAATGTGCTGGTTATAATTGAAACCTCTAATGTCACTGTAGTGAAGGGGCTATACAGCACAGTTGATAAACTACAATGCCTTAAAAGTTTATAAAGTTCTTCGCAAGGGGTTGTGACCAGGATAACACAGTTTATAAATGATGCATATAGAGGTAAATTTATGACCAGAAGTTTTAAATCTCTTAGGCAGTAATTATTAGTATTAGTATTCTTTCCCAGCAACAAGCGTCATCAAGCTACGATGGCAGTTCCATATCCTTATCCCATGTCATGAGAGGCACAATTGCATGCAAAAAAGGGCGAATTAGAAACATTTTCACAACATGAAAGCACAGTAAGAACAACCTAAACAGAATTAACCATTTGAGCTTTGGGTCATTTATAACAGGACCCTTTTTCATGCATCCGATGTAAGTCTGCGGGTGATTTCACTCTTTTGCGATTAGTAATGAAAGAAGATCTGACATTGGATTGAAAATAAACAAAAATCTCGATTAGGGAAAAAGGTCAAACCTCAAAGAAAGTTCTTAGATGCATTGAAGATAAGCCTTGTAAAATCTAATCACATGGCCTTAAATATATATCATCATCATCATCTTTGACATAAAAATCAGCTTCAAAAAGTGCATAGGCAGCTTTGAAGAAAGCTAAACTGTAAAAAAATAGAAATGTGCAATTTAGCAACATCCTATAGGCATAAAAGACATTCATCAAAATATTATTAACACTAACGTTTTGTATGGAAGCTTACTGTACCTCCCTCTGTAGTTCTGACATCTTTGATTTGTCATTTGTTCAACCAATGATAAACCTGAAAGATAAGCCAGTAGCTTCCTCCAAACTGCAAGAAATCGCCTATTAGTAAATCTGTGTCAACTAAGTGATTAAACGTTATATTTCAAAGAAAAAGATGAATAGCGCCCTTTGTCAGCCCAAGGTTGCTGGAGACTTTCTAAGTTGAAAAGTCCAGATGAACATGCTACTACTGAGGACTAATTGACAGAATTTCAAGCCCAGATTCCATCAAACCAACAACAAGCCTATATAAACAAAAAGCAAAACCACGCACATGCAGGCGTGACAATTCCATGAATTACACTATATCACATCAAATTCAACCCCTCATTCCCCAAAAGAAAAGAAAGGGGAAAAATTGAACAGCAGTTATGCGCGTATTAATGGCTTAGTAATAAGATTCACAAATGGATTTAGAATAAACTAGAACATTTACTTTTGTCAACCAAAGCTACTGGACACTTTCCAAGCTGAAAGTTTACATAGGCAAAGAACAAAGAACATATACAAAATTGACACCATCTCGAATCCAGATTGTCTCATTATATCCAATTCTCCAACAGAACAAACAAATGCATTTTACATGCCATATACGCACTGCGCGGTTCGATATCTAGATGACGAATAGACTGACATATAATACAGAAAAGAACATAGAACGAGTGAAATTTTCATATAATATGCAGCCAATGGCTCAAAGCCTTAAAAAAATTAAATGAAAAAAAGTTGTTTTAGTAAGATTCATTCACAAATCATCCATTTTTTCTTAAAAGCCCACGGTTAAGCGGAGTTTATTATGGTAAGATCCGAATGCAACAGTAAAAATGAAATTCCAGCGCAATAAAATATCTATAGCATACCGTTGGAGACCTTGCCGATCTGGAGGCATCCAAGTCTTCCTCAATGATTGACGCCTACCTGCAGATCCAAAACCAGTCTGAATACCCACAAACCCCATACCTTTATGCCTACTACTTAAAGGCACACCATTCCCATTGCTGACACCACCAGCGACGTCACCACCTCCACCACCGCGTTCCCAAGTTACTCGAATCGAACGGGGCTGGCTATTCAAGCATTTATACCCCTGAATCGGCCTTAAAAAGGCTATAATTCCAAAAACAAAACCTGAGAAAAAAGGCCGCTATAATTCCAAAAACAAAACCTGAGATGGCAATCAAGAGAGAGGAGATAAGAAGGACTGCGGATCTACGAGACGACAATGGAGGTGTACGGCCGTGGAAGGACTTGGGGAAGGAAGGCATGACTCATAGAAACCCCAGAACAAGAAGAAGACCGGGGTCTATGAGGGCACGAGGGTGAGTGAGAGGTATGAGTTGGAGGTTTGATTCATGTCGTGAAGTGGCGCTACTGTACTGAAATAGACGACGAAGAAAGAATCCGCGTTAAGGAATTTTTTTTCCGTAAACAAATTTTTTTAAAAAGGGTTGCTTCACACAATCTAACAAAGTCTCCCTTCCTATATTAATAATAGATCGAAAAAATTATCAATTAATTTTAGAAGTAAATTTAAATATTTAAGAGTTAAAATATTTAAAACTATAATAAAATAAAGAGTTACATAATATTTTTTATTTTTTTAATATTAAAAAATTTAGATAGATTTAATACTGATCATTTATTAAAGTTAAGGCGCAGCCTTAGGACTCGATTCTCAGAGAGCGTTTAGAAAGAACTTACGAAATTACTTGTCAAATAAACTCTCATAATAGCAGTAGGAATCGAACACATATTTTTATGGGATACGGGCTCATTCTTTACTATGCTAACTTTTATTTGCTAGAGTTAAAGAATTGATTAATTGAAATTTTTTTTTGGTATAAAAATTTTAGGAAAGGGGTTGGGTTCACCTCTAATCCAAAGACAGGACAAAGTCTCCCTAATGTCAGACAGGGCGAATTGTCTATTATCTGCAGACGTAAACCTAGGCACTCAGGAGCTAGAATATCTTCTTAAGCGTCGCGACTGGAACTATAATAAAGTGATACTCCCTAAAAATAAAATACGCTCTAAATAATCGTATATCTTATGTATCGCCAGTTGAAACAATGAAGTTTAACTAAAAAGTTCCAATATCCGTTGTTGTCAGTTAGTTAAAATGGGCTCATGTGGGCCAACTTGTCCATTAATTAAATTAGAATTGCTAGCTTGATGGGCCTAAATGGGCTTCATGAACGATCTTATCTAGGTTTGAAGTTTGAACCCCACAAAAATAAATAGTAACATTAGCTAATGAGAATTAGTATAGATGTTAAAAAAGACTTATGTTTTATAAAAACATAAATTCGATTCTCTCTGCTGTTATAAAAACTCTTTTAGTTGGTAATCTCACGCGTCCCTTATAAAGTGCTATCTGAGTCTTGAGGCCCTGAACTTGATAAGAGACCGGTACTGAACCTACCTAAACTTTTATATATATAAAAAAATAGGAACATTAATTAAAAGTAGCTGTTTGAAAATTTTATAAGTAATAAGATTTAATATATTTTTATACACATAAAGTATTGATACTTTGAAGAATTTCATACACATAAAATATCGTTACTCGAATTTAAATCTTTATAACCAATAAAATTATTAAACATGCACTTTTAACCAATTTTTTCAAAATAAATTCAACCAAACAAAGTAGATGAAAATGATGTGCCGCCCTTGTGTTAATGGCTTATTTATGTTTGATGCATAAAATAAGGTCTAAAAACTTATACATTGTACTCTCCTAGTCTTTCATACAAAAGCTAGCTTGTCATATTTATGTTTGATGCATAAAATAAGGTCTAAAAACTTATACATTGTACTCTCCTAGTCCTTAATGGATTTTGCCTTTCATGTTCCTAGCAGCTTGGATCTGATCTGCGAGTGAAACTTCTTTCCGCATTTTTTCCTTTTTGATAAGCTCCAGATCCAATTTCTTCGAGTTTGGGAATATGCAATTCAGAGCTTTTCTTTCCCTTTCCTCTTGATCACTAGTGTTCTCCCTTATGCAAAACTAAAGACAAGACAAACACAGAATCATTAGGCGCTTGTGAGCACTATATAGCAGGCTTAAAAAATGACAACTATGACAAATATCTACAGGATAATATTTAGGGAAAAAATTCTTTAGATGTGGTTGTTGGGGTCAAGAGAAAATTTTTCCAACTAACCATCACATTAGTTCCTTCAAAAGAACATTCTGTGCCGTAATTCTACTGGAAAATCTCATAACTAGCACAACCTCCCATGCATATTCACGAGATAAATACCCGTTTACTCAGCATCTCTGCCTCTCTTGTTCATAGCCAAACTATCACAGAATAAAAGTTCTATATTTTGTATATGTTAATTGAGAACATAAGAGTTCCTAAATGACATAGGAATCAAGTTACTGGACTTCCCCCTTCTTAACCTATACAAACATACAGAACCTTTATTGTCTCCTTAAAAAATCCCCTTTTCTTTTTGTACCGGGAAGAAGTCTAATATTCAACAGATAAACAACATAATCCAGGACTAAGTTCATTTCTTCATATATATGAGCATGTTATTCTAATTTTCAATTGCCTTTACAAAGTTGTTTTTTTGTTTGAGTGTGTGTACTAAGCCCATGAATGAGGAAATTTGAAACCCTACCTTTAGCTTTGAGTTAAGTTTAAAACCCGGTGGAACCTCTAAGTCACCTCTGACTTCCTTTTCTCTTCCAAATGGTTGAGTCTTTATATCCCCGGGAGCCTTAGCCTTCTCTTCGTCCTCCCTTTTCTTTTGCATAAGCATCATCCTTTTTATTGCTTTTATCTGTGCTGATCTCTCAGCCCTTATCCTTTCCATTTCCTTTGCCTTTGCCTTTTCAGCAGATTGCTGAAGCTGATAGTGTACAGTCATTTCTTCTTGTATCTTTTCATAGCTATCCCAGTCTAATTCTTGCTCACCTTTCCCTCCACTTTTAGCTGCTTTGGCTATACTTGTAGTCCATGACTCCGTGAATTTCTTTGCTCTGGCAGCAGCAATCTGCTTTCCTTTTCCCTTTTGCTTAGCCCATAGTAGCTGATGCTGCTCCAATTCTTGTTTTATCTTATCATAGCTATCCCAATCTAGCTCTTCCTTGTCACTTCCTCCTTTCCGAGCTCCGTTTGCTATGCTTTGTGCCCATGAAAGGTAAAACTTCTCCTTCAATCTCTTCGATTTCAAGCGCTTTTGCCAAACATGTCTCAGTGAAGAACTTATTTTTGCCTTGATTTGATCACTGCAGGGAGATTGATAGAGATTGAGAAACATGCTGGTGTTGACAGCAGTAAATTACATATCATGCTAAAGTTCAACCTAAGATCCATGTCAAATATTCAGCCAATAAGTGCAGAATTCCGTTAGCAAAGTTAAGACTTAAGACATTATGCCAGTAGCTTTCAGGTGCACTTAGAACATTTGAAAGATCAGAATCAAGCTCAAACATTATATTAGAATAAATTTAATTTGGGATGTTTACCTATGAGTGCGAGGATGTTCAGACATCTTGTTTCTAACCTGAAAATTTGTCAAGATAGGGAAAGAGTGAATATCAGTTACTAGGTGAATAAAAAAAAAGGAATAGATGGTAACGGAAAAATAACTTTTTCTTTCCTTTCCTTCTGTTTTGTTTGGGTGAAAAATGTTACACTAAGTCATGTGACACTTTAAAATGAAAATCACATATAAGGCTTGTCATGTTATCAACAACTATAAGAGAGGGCATATTCCAAATACTGCAACAATTCTTACATGACATCACCTTATGGTCTCTCAATGCCTCCAGTGTTCTTTGCTTGATTCGCTCTCGGGTCTCTGCATTATGGGTCATACCAGTGGTTCAAAATTAACCAACCAAAACAAGCATCAATGCTCATTCATTTTTAATTTCTAACTACCTGCGGTGTGTTTCCTTCCTTTGTTCCAAGGCACTTTTCCCTTGTTGGCTAGTCCTATTTTTGCCCGTCGAATTCTCTCCCTAAGCATTTTGCTATCCAGAGTTTCTACAGAGTCGCTGCAACCAAAAACTCCGTTCCCATTGTTCAATATTGTCTTTTCAGATGAACCAACACTGACTTTTGACTGATTGTACTCACCAGCATCAGACGCCTCTCCATTATCAGCAGCAACAGGCAGTTCCCCCATAGAGCAAACCCTTTGAGATGAACAAATAAAATCTAATTTGGGAGTCACAGTCTTTGCCATAGATATTTGATGATGCCCTTTCTGTAGGCTTGGAGGATTATGAGTGAAATCCACCACATTGCTCAAAAGTGGCCTTGAATCAATGTTGGAAATATGATTCAAGGAAGAAAGTAAAGCAGACATTCCTCTGACAGGACAATAGGAAAAATTCTTTATTAGATAAATTGTGAAACACATAAAATAGACAACACGCTGATGCATCTGTTTCTATGTACAAACACATAAATTGCTTTGTTTCACTTCGTTAGCGATTCTACAAAACTATACCATGCTGAGAATTAAAGGACAAATTGACCATTCAAACCAATAGCCTACAGTTGAATTGAGACTAACATCACCCATTTGAAACTAAGAGAACTTTTGAAAATGAAACTGCGTTAAGGCAAATACTGTCACTAAATTCACCAAACCCAAATATCATTTTGCAATATTCAAATTCAAACATGAGAAGCAAACCAGAAGAGACGAATTGAGTTAACTCGAGCACAGACAAACAAAGAGGGCGCCAAAACCAGAGACAGAGAAAGAGCTTACAGTGAATTGAAGGAGAGCATTGGAAAAGTGGGAGACCGAGAAAACTGTAGAAGAAGCAATTAGCAAAATGAAGTTGAAGCTCAGGCCCAGAGAAAAAATGAAGGGGAAGCTGAACCCAGATATCTGCTTCTCAAACCGCACCTAAACCTAATCTAAAATAATTCTACATTTCGCTAATGAATGGGAACGTAGTCCTTCATCCTCTCTCTCTCTCTCACTTCCTCTCTTTTTTCTGAGCCTGAGAATACAAAGTGATAATTTCAGTTTAAAAGAAAAAGAACAACTAAAAATAAAATGACACAAATACCATCATCTTCCTTAAAATCTCCTGCGAGTCTGCGACATTTTTACAGTGTTGTTCTATTCTATTCCGATTCAGCGAAGGTTGAAGATTTGAGTAGAGAGTGAAAATTTTAAGATAGTTTATCGTCATTGAGTTTATCTAATAAACAAGTTCCATCAAATAAATTTCATATTCTTCTGCTTCAATCGATCTCACATGCATCATCGCTTCTCTCTTTCTCATATGAAAATCAAAATCCTCCATTTCATAATATTTCCCTTCTGGCTAAGCAAAAGCAATCTTCCCCTTCCTTCCTCTGCTTTCTGTCTTTTTCAATCGCAGTTCAAATCCCATAGGCTACAGCCCCACAATCTTTGTCCTCACCCGAGCATATAACTCTGTCTTTGTAATTTTTTTACCCGTAATAATTTAATTTTTATGATTTTTAATTCAATAAATTATAAATTCTTATAAACTAAATTTAAATTATTTTTATTATACTTTTATAATTAAATTAACCACAAAAATTACAAATATAAAAATATAATTTATTTTACATAATTGTTCCATCAATATAAAAAATAAGAAATTAATAAAGAAATAAGAAATCGACATGGAATCAACGTCTTAACTTACAATAAGATTATGTTTAAATTAAGTACAAAACCATAACTTATTTTATTAAAATTAAAAATAAAAATTATAAAAAAAAACACAAGAAGTAGGTCAGCCCATCATAAGTTATACTCTGGTAATGAAAAAGCCCATGTTTTGAACGTACTACTATTTTAGAAAAAAATCTCTCTCTCAAAATTTTTATAAAAAAAAAAACTAACCTTACTTATAAAAGTTAACACAGATAGTAAAAAATATATTCGTATACTATAAAGAAGCGAGTTTGATTCGCGCTTTTTTAGTAGATGATCTTGTAAGTCCCCTATAAGCGTTTTTCTTAACCCTGAGGCTGTGATCTAACTTTAGTAGGGGACCAGTACTGAACCTATCTAAACTTTTTTATACAAAAAAAATTAAATAAATTATTTAATTATAAATAAATATAATCTCTATATTATATACTTTTCACTCTACCTAAATTAATCAATTAACTCTTATATTAGTTATAATTAACTAATTTATTTAACTTTTTTAATTTATCTAAAAAAATTAACTAGCTTTTATAATTAAAATTGAGGTTAGTACATAACTACATATCAATGGGGGTTGGGTCTAGGGGAGGGTTGATTCCTCACAATATGACGAACTAATGTTTAAATTCTCACTAGAGAAGTGCCTACATTTAGGCTATGTTTAGACGAAAGGAAAAGTAAAGGAAAAATATTGAGAGGAAATATTATAAAAGAAATTTTTTTAAAATGGTAAAAAAAATACTATTTATGAGAATTTTTCCTTATAGTATTCTTTTCTCTCTAGTTTTCTTCTTATCCAGACATAAAAGGTTAGTGCCGACTATGCCTCAAACATGATTACATCGCTCCCAAAAAGAATGTGCTCCTTCGTTCTTTAATATAGGGCTTAACTGTAAAGTTAATATTTGTCTTAAATATAATATATATTTCTTATATTTATTAACTTCTCTCCAAATTATTTCTATTGATACTCCCTCAATAATAGTTGAGTAAGAGAGGGAATGTAGGAGTTAAAGAAGATTATTAGGGTATTTTAAAAAAATTATGCCATATTAACTAATTTAACCGACTTATTTAAACTAATCAAATTAGTTAAACATGTCTTATTTTATATATGCTTAGAAAAAAATAAAATACCAACTACATGATCTCGATGATGATCATGAAAATTTGTTTAATAATCAGCGCCTTAATGACCAAGTAACTACTCTAGGCATGCTAAATTTGATCAGATTCATAGCCAGTTCTTTTTATTATATGCGTTAAGACATGCCTAAAAAAATTTCAGTTTTAAACGTCCAGAATGAACTCGATCATTTGGCTATAGTTATTCAGGATGTCAAATCAAAAGACTCTTACAAGCTAAGAAAAGATTACAATAAAACCAAAAGAAAAAGTATCGTTTAGGATCAGTGTTCAACCATGTTCGCGTGTTGACTTTTTGAGGAAATCAATCCTATCTCAAATATATAAAGAAGCAATCTAGGATCATCTCCACCTTCAAACAATCAGAAAAAGCCACATAACTAATCATTGATCTCATAATGAAATCCAAGAACAAGACAGGTTACAATCTTGTTCCATCTGAGGAACCCACCATACACGTGGAGGATCCTGTAAAGGAATCACCAATATATAACGATGAAGATGGAGAGAAAGAGATGAGGGAGGATAAGAAGAAGAAGAAAGAGAAGAAAGGCAAGAAGCTTAATCGTCACAGAGAGACATTCTGGGTTTGCTTCTCTAATGTTCAGATTGGGTCGAGGTTGCTGTCTGACGATGAAAGCAAGAAGAAAAAGAAGGAGCTTGACGATGATGAAGAGTTCAAAGTCAAAGAAAAAGGGTTCTTGTTTTCCAATGTTGAGATTCAGCCTGAAGAAAGGGAAAAAGTCCAGGAGCTTGTGGAGAAGATGAGGAAAAAGTCTTGCTTCCTCGTCTGTTTCTCCAACATTCAGGTGGGCCTATGAATAGAGGAACAATATGTCATTTTAATGTTCATTAGGTTAACTTTGTTTGAATGTTTCTTTAGTTTCTCTTTCATTTGATCTGTTTGTTGTAGTTAAAGTTCTGGTTAACTTGGTTTGTTTGTAATAAGCACCATTTTCTCCTTGTGTTTGGAGATTGAGGTTGATGTGTTTGGGATTTGTGGTATATGAAAGTTGTCTCCCGTCCTTTTGTAGCTAGCTAGTACATATGCATGTATATTTAGGATTTTCTTTCATAATAATTGTTTTAATTTACAACTCCATACTTAAGAAGGCTTTAAAGATGCTTAGTGGCTATAAAAAATCGCATTATATATTTATGTTTTTGAAAAGCTCTAAATAGTATATTCGAATAGATAACTTAAGATCAATCCTTCTAAGAAATAGAGATTATTGAAATTGATTTTATTTTTTTAAATTTTATTTTTTATATATATGATCTAATTTAAACCTAAGATATTATATTTAAAAAATGTAGTTACCTGGTACCTATGCCCATCTTTATTGGTAATATATATATTCACAGTTGATTTGATAGATTTTTTTTAATGGCACAAAATAAGATTGAATTTGTTTTTCTTTTGTAAAAAAAGCTATTAGATGAGGTTGAACTAGACACATGCCATATACATAATACAAAACTAAAAGAAAAACCATATTATTTAAGTCTTGTATAAGTTGTACACTTATATTATACGAAACCAATGTTCTACGAATTTTTTAATCATCATACAAATGACTTGCATCTAATTAAATTAAAACTTATTTTTTTAAAAACATACTTTATAAATTTCGTTTAAAAATATTATTAATCTTGATCTTATCTTTAACTAAAAATAAGAAAATATTGAAAAGTTGATTTAAAACGGCATAAAAAGAATTGACTGTACAAAACCATTACTCGGAAAAAATGTTTTCTTGGGATTTATTTTCTACTTTTACATTTTAATACAAGAAGTCTAACTTATTTAAACCAGCAAATTTTTAAATAAGTCATTAGGTTACAATCATGCTATACCGTAAGCCTTTATTAAAGGCTTTGTCTATTTTCAACCTACTAACTGGCCTAGCAGATCAGAGGAGAATTTGCTACAGGATAGTGCTTATCTCATGAAAGCAGTTTGCTTAATATATAATGAACTCCTTAATCGCCAAGAAACTACCCTATATATACTAAACTTGATCATTCAACGTCATCAGTTCTTAAATTATTATTTGCATTTGGTTCAAAAATTTCAATTTTAAATATACAAAATGTCTTATTCAATGAAAGATCCATAATCCCAAATAATACAAGCTTAAATTACTAATCAACTATATACAAGCGTGTTGACTTTCTTGAAGATTCAGCCCCATCGATTATCACATACAAATGCATGTATATAAGAGAAGCAGCTTTTCCGGGTTGAGTTTATAATCAAACAAACCGAAAGAACCACATCGTTGTTCTTTGATATCTCATTATGGAATCCAGGCAGAAGATAGGTTATTACGACCTACTTTCCTCCGAGTAGCCCTTAGAATACCTGAGAGCCTTTCTTAAAGAATATGGATGAAGAAGATGAAGAGAAAAAATAACAAGAAGAAGCTTCGTCGTTTCAGAAAAGCATTTGGGGTTTACTTCTCCACTCTTCAGATTGCCTCCAGGGTATTGTTAGCTATGTAACACGAACACTTCAGAAACATATACTTGCTCATTGGATTCGCATCTAATATATGATATATATTATATATATATATATATATATATATATTTCTTCCGATTTTAAATATAAAATATCTTTTGTAATAATTTATACTACAAATGAAGTCTTATATTTAAAATTAGAGAGAATATCTTATTGACTTAGATTGCTAGTATATGGCTCAGTTTTATCCGATCTGTTTAAGGTTTTGAACTTTGTAATGAAGGATTTGTACGCATAACCATGTTCTTGTGTCCGAGAATTGAGGTTGTTGCTCTGAGTTTCATGGGATATACAGATGAATAGCAGTTATGTTCAACACTTGTAGCCCTTTGCATTACTTGTCTCATAAATTAATGTTTGTTTAATTTGATATCTTCCTTTTTTCAATAAGACAAGATTTTATTAATAATAAGATAAATAGCCTATTTAAATAGGTTTTTGAAAAAGGATTTATAGAAAAAAAAAATTTGGACAGCTTTTAGAAAATGACTTCTGGAAAATAATTTATAGAAAAAAAGTGTTATGAAAAAATGAGTGTTTATATAGTTATTAACAGAAGAACTTTTGTGATTGGTAAATTATCAGAAAGGGTATAAGATAAAAATTAAAAAAAATACCCATCGTAGCCTCATATCCCACTGTTATTGTTCATTCTCATTCCTCTTCTTTCTCTGATGATGGACGGAGGCTGACGCCGAAGTAGAGACGACGGATAGAGGAGAGGATAGGGAGACAACATCCCCCAAGCAGTGATGGTGACCAGATTTGTGACGGCACCCAAGTAGTATGACGACCCCTAAGCAGCGACGGAGGAAAAAATAGGGGTAAAATAGTAATTGGGTAGTCCATAAGCTCTTTTACTGTTACAGAAGTTATTCCTAGTAGCTTAAAACCATAGTTTTAGATAAAAGTCTTTTTAGATAAATATGACTGTTTATTTTAAAATTTTCTCAAACTAAAGTTTGTGACAGAAACTCTTTCAAAACTTAAGTTTTAATTCTATCCAAACACACACAAAATGATACATAAAAAAAAGTTTTAGCAGATAACATTCCAGGATAAATAGATGTGAAGCCTATCAGTAGAAAGCAACAAAGCAAATAACAAACAAAAATAAATTGAAAGGCCCAACAAACATAGAAAACAAGTACAAGTTAAAAAAAAAGAATACTTTGACAAATAAAACCCGACATAATTAGGAGAGACAAAATCTATTTTAATAATCTTTATATCTTATAAAGATTAATCTTTAGCTATCGTCTAGAAGATATCACATATATTCTAACAAAAAAACAAGAACGCTTTGAGGGCTCCTATGTGTTTGGACGATCTGACACAAACAAACTCGTAGAGCCATATCTAATAGGTAACGCCACCACAAGGCATCATATTACCTGGATGTACCTATTGTCCGTGGATTTAATTAATGAAGGGATGAGACATACGACTATTTAGAGCGTATTTGATCCCTAGATAGTATTACTTTATTATAGTTTTAGTTACAACGTTTAGGGAGTCATTATTGTAGTTCCAGTTGCGACGCTTAGGGATACATTATAGCTCCTAGGTGCCTAAATTTACCCTTGAAAATAATAGACGACTAACCCTGTCTGCATTAGTATCGTTTAGGAAGAAGGGATATTTTACTCTGCCCTTAGATCATGAGTGAATCCAATTTCTTTTTAAAATTTTTTGTCAAAATAATAATAATAATAATAAAATAAAGCCTTGGGACTTACATGCTGAAACTAACATTGAAGCCTTCCTTGAATTTGTACTCCATAGAGCACATTTCTAACACAGAAATTGTTCGCTTGCATGGTCACCCATATATGCTTTACCTACTAGTACATGAACAACTTTTGATTATATTTTTTAATTAATAAATTTTATTGACAATATCATTTCAAAACTTTGAAAACATTTACTAATTTTAACTACTTTCCTTAATCTAATATAAAATTGTCACTATAAAAGTCTTGTAATACGGGTGAGGAGAAGTATTTTTATCAATAGCAAACAATGGTATTTTAAAATTTAAAAAGCATTAACTAATTTTATCACTTACGATAAATATTAAATATATAATTTTTATACAGTAAAACAAAAAACTCTTTCTTTCCCATACAGACATTAGCTGAAGAAGCAATCACTTGATTTTGGCTAGAGATGACCGAAGAGCAGGACATAATGTTTTTCCACCCCCACGTTGTTACCCACGTCATACGTGTGCCCACTTTTCATCTCATATCTAAATGTACAAGAAAAGCATAAACTTACACGGTGGGTGGATCAAATAAAAGAATATATATGATAAATAAATTCATACATTTTAATGTTACAAATAAAAAAATAGATATAGTAAAGCTATTTATATAATATTCTAATATTAAGGTAACATAAAAAAATCCGTACTATACATGATTACAAGAGATAAACTCAATATATAGTGAATTTATACATTAAATGACCAGATAACCCATTGTTGGAAAAATTAAAATGATCAAATAAATCGTAATTATCATTATCTTTCTTTCTATATTTTTGGGGATAATTTTTCTTTTAAATTTCATGTTAATAAAAATACAAAAAGAGGCCTTAAACGTTACGGAGGCGATTCATTCTGGCCCAAATATCCATCGCATAAATAAACATAAAAATCTCTGTATTCGGCCTTCAATTTTTTATTCTCTTTCTGCTTCTCTTGGCTTCGCTTCACAAACTCTCACTCTTACCCTCCCGGTGTTAGGGTTAGGGTTTTGGCTATACGGCCTCGGCTTTCTAGTCCGTTTCCATGGATCCTACCAAGAAGCGAAAGCTTGATGACAACGGCGTTGTCCCTCCTGATTCCGATTTAAACCTCGCTCCTTCTGACGCGCGCAAAATCATTGAGCGTTTCAGCCCCGAGCAGCTAATCGATGTTCTCCAAGAAGCCGTCGTCCGCCACACTGACGTCCTTGACGCCGTGCGGTCTATCGCAGACCCTGATGTCACCCAGCGTAAGCTTTTTATCCGTGGTCTGGGATGGGAAACCACCACTGACGGCCTCCGCTCCCTGTTTTCTACCTATGGTGAGCTTGAAGAAGCTATTGTGATTCTTGATAAGGCCACCGGTAAGTCTAAGGGTTATGGGTTTGTCACCTTTAAGCACGTCGATGGCGCTTTGCTTGCTCTGAAAGAACCCAGCAAGAGGATAGATGGTCGCGTTACTGTGACTCAGCTTGCGGCAGCTGGGAATACGGGATCAAATACCAATGCTGCCGATGTTGCGATGCGGAAGATATATGTTGCGAATGTGCCGTCTGATCTACCGGCTGATAAATTGTTGGCTCACTTCTCACTTTATGGAGAGATTGAGGAGGGGCCATTAGGGTTTGATAAGCAGACTGGTAAGTCGAAGGGGTTTGCACTTTTCGTCTACAAGACGCCAGAGGGCGCGCAGGCGGCACTTGTGGATCCGGTGAAGATGGTCGAGGGAAGGCAGCTTAATTGCAAGTTAGCGATAACCGATGGGAAGCAAGGGAAGCGAGGTGGTACGGGGCCAATGGGACCTGACGGAATTCAAGGTCCAGGCAATGCTCATGGCGATGGAATGGGTTTGGCTCCACCTTCTTCCATGCCAGGGTCGCTTTCCGGTCAGTATGGTGGCCCTGTCGGCATGGGCTCATATGGGGGTTTTGGGAGTGGGCTTCCTGGTCAGCCTCCACTGGGGAATCATCCTCTGAACTCATCTGTGGGTGGCACAGGGTTGTCTTCGGCAGGTAATCAGCCGCCCTCTTCTCTGGGAGGTACTGGCGGGTATAGTTCTGGGCTAGGCGGTCCTTATGGTGGCTATGGTGGGCCTGCTTCGACTGGTTATGGTGCATTGGGGGTTGGCGGCAGTGCGGGTCTGGGTGGAGGTAGTGGTGGTTTGGGTGCTGGTGGACTTGGTGGTTCTGGTGGTGGATTGGGGGGTGCTGGTTCTTTGTATAGATTGCCAACTTCAGTAGGAATGCCAACCGGTGGCTATCAAGATGGTGGACCTTATGGTTTATCGTCTGGGTACCCAAATCAACATCACCAACCTACTGGAGCCTCACCTGTACCTAGGGTTCCACCTGGTGCTATGTATCCGAATGTGCCTCCTTACTACTGAGGTAATCTTTTCTTGGTAGGATTTGCTATTGTTTTCTGCGTTTGGTGAATGTCTCTGTTCTATTTAGAGGTTTGCCAATTTTAAATCACTAATGCTATCTTGCGAAAATATTTGTTATAGGCATTCCACTGGGTGATTTCTTAGTTTTTATACCGTGAGGAGTGTGACGTCCTTTCTGTACTTACAGAGATTGTTTTGCTTTGCATTGTCTTGATTAAATTGATTATTGAATTCTTCCTTACATGACTTGATATGCAATTTCATTTTGGATTTTGTATTGTTATTGGTTCTGTTTTATGAATAATCAGTGTTGGGGTGATGAAAGCTGATTTGCTGTGTTTTGTTTTTTTGGTCCCTGAAGTGCTCCGTGGTTCCATGTTTGCCTTGCCAACCTTGTGTTTGTTATATACAATTTTTTCCTTTGTCGTTGTATTCCTCAAAAAGAAGTGGCAATTAAGCCCCATTTGTGATGGTGATGGATGTATTCATTTCTTGCCATTGAGACTGATGAATTTTGATCCTTCTCATGCTGCTGTGTCTAGGAAAGACCTAAAATGAAATTGCTTGGAGTATTTTTTGTGTGTGGAAATGTGTATGTAATTCTGGTTTTTAATGTGCTTGAGCCTAAGGTGGTCAGAGTTCTTCCTTTTCCCTTTTTAGGGGTTTTCTAAGCTACAATATACAAGCCAAATAGAACTAAGGAAGTTAAAATATTTGATGCTTAGTAGTTACTTCATGGTCATGGATGAGGCTTTAGACCTTAATATATATCACAACTTTTTACGTCTCTTATAAAGATACGAACGTTCTACATTTTTTGAATGAAAAGGTTTGAGATTTTTCATCACAGAAATGTTAAAATTCTACAATGCGTCGATTCAATGGTTCCATAAACAGACATGCTGTTATTCAATTAAGAATTTAATAATTTTGGTGGTATGATATTATGATTCTATTGCATGACATTCTCCATTTCTATTATGTTCAGGGGTGAATTATGTTATGTATGCATCTTTTTCATGAATGCCCAACCTCTGTTGATTGTTTAATATTGGCTGTGACATTAAGATGTGGACGGTGATATTTTATACCATGGCATGATATTTTGTACCGTCCTGCTGAAGGGTTTGGCAATTACCATGACATGATATTTTGTACTGTCCTGCTGAAGGGTTTGGCAATTATCTGTCTGTTTCCTTTGTGCTATTGCTTTTTTAAACTGATTTGCTTTGATTGATGGTTGTGGAATGATGGATTGAGTTGCATGGGTATTTGATTCAGGTGTCCCATCACTTATTGGCGCAGATGCTTTATGTGGTTCTGGTGATTACGTGATTGCAGACTATGTGCTTCTGGTGTAATGAATGTATTAGCCTGTCCATTCACAGCCACTTGTCTTCATCTGCACCTTTTTTAGGCTATGATTAATGACTTTAGTTAGTCAATGCTACTGAGTTAGATTAGTCTTGGAATTTTAAGTTTTGAATGGGGAATTTCGTGTTTCTGACATGTTTTCATTAATGTTCATGTTTTTCTATTTTAATTACAGCTGCCTTTTGATGTCTGGAATATAAGATTTTCAACATTAAGGTTGTTTCGGTTTTCTAGGTTATGGTTATTTTCTTTTATGGAGTTATGTATTGGTGACTTAACGATGGCCTCATGTAAGTACTTCCGTTGTACACATCTGAGCCATTATGTAACCATAATAATGTTAAGGATTGATGATAATAATTTCAGTTTGCCCGACAAATTTTCTTTGGCCAACGTTGTTTTATACAATGGAATTAAGGATGCAATGAAACTTTGTAAGCTGTTAAAAGGATCTTTGTATTTCTTAAATATATTCAGCTCTCCTAGTAAGTAAATTATGATATTTTGTTATTGTTTAATTCACCATCTATAGTGATTAGTTCGGCCTCCACATCTATACTTTGGTTGTTTACTTGAACTGGAGGCAAGCTCAATGGGATGAATATAGTTTCCCTAAGATGATGGTATTAGGTTTGTGTTGTATGGATGCGTCGTCAGCTCCTTGTTGGTTGGCAAGTTGTTGTGCTACGTTACTACTGAGTACTGACTGGTGCTGTTAGTTTTCATCCATGAATTATTCCTACATTAGTTTTATTGCTCACTGAGCATCCTGCAGTGTGGCTCATTAAGTAGTGTAAATTATCTAGAAAGTCGAGAGCCTGTTGGGTCTGAATTGATGAATTCTCCTTCATGACTTCTACTCTCTGTTTCTCTTTTCATACTTTGCTGTGAGGAAAATGCTGCATTTAGTTGAACCTGTGGAGTGATCTTAATTGTGTGGTTCTATCTAGGAGGATACCTCCCTTTATTGTGTTTTCTCTATAACTATATACAATTTGGTTACCTGGCTTTCTGATCTTCTGCCTGCTTCCAACAATCTATTTGCCTGACATTCTCTTTAACACAAGGTCATACTGAAGTTTAAATGAGTCTTGTCAGAAGCTTCTTGTCTGACAAACAAATTTATATTCAGAAGGAAGCTGCTTTTCTATTTTCTATTCCATACGGTTAAGGTGTTACAATTTATCTGAGCTGCTAATTTTGTGGGTCTTTTGTTATCAGACTGGTATCTTATTGAGAGATAAACCTCTTTTGCAATACCTGAATATTAGATCAATAATGGGATGTTCAAAAGGAGGGTTTTGCTGTCTGCAGTTGTCTTTGCATTGGCCATTGGTCATGTCTTTTCAATGTGGTGAAATTTGCCTGTGACGGGTGAACTATGATGCTTGTTTTGCATTCTTAGTGGACCGTATATGGTTGTGAGGGAGCCCGTCTGGTTTTTATGGGGTGTTTGAATGAGAGCCTAGGATGTGATGTTCTTCGCATTCCTGAATGATTACTTGCTGCAGCATGTTATTAGTGATTTCTTTCATCGTGGGCCTTTGTCTTGTTGGATTCTAATATTATGTTGGATGGATTTTAAGTGGGTGCCCGTTTTGTCTGATGGAATCACATTGAGAATAATATCTTAACCCTCATGATTGTTTTTCCATTTGGTAAAATGCTCCTTTCCTCTCTTCCTATGGACCGTGAAAACTTCGGGGGAGAGCCTGATTGAAGCTGAGATCGAGACTTCCACCACATTGAAAAAAATTGTTGCATCAAGAATACTGCAGCCTATTAAAGTTGTTTCGTCAAGAGAAGACTCTAGGGGCACAAGGGAAAATTGTGACCTCTAACGTGTCCCATTTCCCACTCTGCCCCATTTCGTTGCTCATATTCAATCGACAAACTAAAATTTTTCTTGGAAAGATTGTAAAATGGGATGGAATAGCCCC